>CM057452.1:1271000000-1272250000 GCA_016271365.2 Neoceratodus forsteri
CTGGGGAGATTAAGTGACAATCAGAGCCACACAGCATGGAAATGGAGGGTGTGGGAATCAAACCCATGTCCAAATGACGGCTGTACAAAGCTCATTTATAGCTCAATACTCTAACCTCTAAGCTATACTGCCAGACCCATAAAAAGTGAACAATTTAGACCAGGCTGTTAATATCTCAAAGGAGAACTGCCTTGAATCAGCAAACATGCATTTTTGTAGAAGTAGATGCTATTTTTAAAAATACCAGTTCTCATTTTGTTACTACTTAATCTTAACTGGCCTTTTGGTAAATTCAGTGAGTGTTTCTGATTCACACACTGCTGGCATTGACCATTTTAGAACAGTATGATCTTGTCAAGAACTTACATCGTTTGTACAGTGCATCTGTGTTCTAATTTAGAATTCTTAGGTTCATGGAGACATTAACAACTTCATACAATTCTTAGATGGCACTTTGCAGCAGTGTGACCCATAAATATCCAATAGGTTAACTATAAGGCCAGCAGAAATGGGGCAGAAACAGAAAGGGACCCACTATATAAAAAAAAGCTTCTACAGGAAACATTACTCACAGGTTCAGTGCAGTTCTCCTTTAACTAAGCTTGTAGGTAATGTCAGGTATTTTATCTAAATGGCAAGGAGCTCTATCCTGGACATTTTCTGTAACACCATAAACCATTTTTAGCTGATGCATATTGCAATACATGATTACATTAAAAGACTAAGCAAAACTATCTTGCTTATGATATCATATACCATTTGTAAACCGTTGTTTGCATATTTCACGGTAACATTGTCAATATGGTAGTTTTATCTCTTTTTATGTTGATTGCGCGCATGCACAAGAAACATGTTGCGGCAGGTTTCTCCACAAGCAGGTTGTGGAGGTGCGGCACTGTTGTGGCCAATGCCCCCACAGCCTGTAAAGGCTTGTCCCGCTTCCCCCAATGCCGTGGCACACTGCTGCTGACACTAGTTCAGCCAGCGTGCCACCAACTTGTAAAAAATTAACCGCTGCAATCAGGGACTGCCTCGTCATTGCAGCATCAGCCATTCGCTGCAATGAGAGAGTGACCTGTCATTGCAGGGCGGGACTCTGAAACAGTGAAATTGTTTATGAACATGGCGGTGGCTTACCGCCGTGTTCACAAACAATATTAACCCCCCACTGAGGGGGTGCCCAATCCTCCTCGGCAGCATGTGCCCCACACTTTATGTTACCGACGGGGAGCCCACTCCCATTGGCATTATGTAAAAAAAAAAAAAAAACACTTTGGTTGTTTGCAGACAGGGTGCCCAATCCCCGTTGGCATAATGTCATCCCCTACTCTTTTGTTGTCTGCTGATGGGGGTGCCCAATCCCCGTCAGAACAATGTAACAGACCCCCCTTTGTTGTGTGCCGACTGGGGTACCCAATCCCCCACCGGCTACAGCTGCCCCCCAAAAACAGACGTTGTTGACACACTGGGAGCTCACCCCAGCATGCCGCATGCCCTGTGAATGAAAAAACAGTCCGTGATGTCTTTTTACCCTGTAAAACAGGAAGCGGTCCTCGGCGGTCTCCCTGCTCCCTCCCACAACCCGCCCGCCCACTGTGCACCCTGCCTCCCACCCCCCACCCCATACTTACCTCTGGAGCTGGTAGCGACGATCTTCGGTGGACCGAGAACATGTCTGCACTCTTCAAAGCCGACCGCGAACTGAAGAAATGCTGGTAAGCTGTATAATGGAATAAATAGGGGTTTTCCAACTTTGATGCATATCTCAGTAATTTTTTGGAATTTTGGCACCTAATTTTCAACATGGGGTTTTTGGGACCCATCCTTCCTCATGAATTCTAGCACTGTCATGGCTTTAAGCGGTCCCCGAAAGGTGATTTTGCGGTCACTGTGCGGAATCACCTTTTGGGCTTGATTAACAAAATGACAGTGCCAGCATTCATGAGGTGGGCTCTCAAAAAGCCTATGTTGCAAATTTGGTGGGAAAAATGCAAAAAATTACTGTTTTACAAGTGTGCGTTGTGCAGTTGCTATGCACACTCGTAACTTTGCAAATTTGCAATATGTTCACACCAGTTTTTCAACATTGGCATTTTTTCAGACCTCCTTGTGAACAGTACAGCTGTCATTTTCCACATCCTGGCTGAAATGTGTTTTCGCACTTCTGGCGCAGAATAGCATGGTTGGTGTGGGAAATCAGTGTTCCACACAGATTAAGAAACTGACAGTGGCATTGTTCATGAGCAGAGGTAATAAAATGCCTATGTTGAAAATTTGGTGACGATACTCCATAAAATGACTGTGTTACGTGCGTGCATTGTGCAGTTTGCATGCACACTCATGACTTCACGAATTAATAATATTTTCACTCCAGATTTTCAACATTGCCATTCTTCTGCACCTCCTTATGAACAGTATAGCTGTCATTTTTCACATTCTGGCAGAAATGTGTTTTCGCAGTTCCGGCGCAGAATAGAATGGTTGCTGTGGAAAATCCGAGTTCAGAACACATTATGAAAATGACAGTGATACTGTTCATTAGCAGGGGTCCTAAAATGCCTATGTTGAAAATTTGGTGACGAAAGTCCATAAAATGAGTGTAGTAAGTAGTAGTAGTAAAAGTTTATTTTTATACAGGTAAAGATGGTTTTTACATCGTTGGGTCATAGACCCTTTTTCAAGATATACCTGTTTTCTTCAATTTTTAAAAATAACATGAAATTACACATCATTCATTGTTACAACATGCATTATTACTGAACATTACTAAAACAAATATTCCTAAATAGACCCCCATACAGAACATCACATCATACTTTTTATATTGTATTGTAACAATATTTCCAAAATTTAAGAAATCCACTGTATTTCAGGTCCTAAAATTTCATGTTACCATCCAAAAAATTATATCACCCATTACACATACATCTTATTTCCAACCCACTATCAAGTGATCTCATAAAATGTTTAATTTTTTGAATCTGCTTCCTTTCCGAGTCAATTGGTGCCCAAAGATTTATAACCTTCATACCAAAAGTCATTTCACCGTATTTATTATTTATTTTGGGCATAACATATTTACTTCCTGCTTTGCCTCTTAAGTTATATTGATGAACATGCATTAAGCATGGAATTTTATCCACAATATATTTCGGACTTTGGCTATGAACTACCCCATGTATTTGTTTTAACCATTTTTGTTCCCTTTTTTGTTCTATCTGGTCCCATTTTCAGATCTTAAACATCTCACAATGATGAGTATAATATTCACAAATTAATATAAATCTAGTTAAGTTATTATAAAGGACATGTATAGCCCTCAAGTCTGACTTGTTGGCCATGCCATATATGTGGATTCCATATTCTATACATGGAATAATCAGTTGGTTAATTATGTCTTTTCTCATTTGATAATCTATGCAATATTTAGATCTACGAAAAGCCCCTAATTTATTATTTGTTTTATGAACAAGATTTTTTATATGGGAGTTAAACTTCAAACTACAGTTCACAATAATCCCCAAGTACTTATATGAATCAACCTGGTTTAGGAGTTCATTTTTGACTGTTTTAATTGAGATTTTGGGGGAGTTACTAATATTTCTTCCTTTACTATGAAAAACCATTGAATTTGTTTTTTTACTATTCAAAACCAACCCCGATTTATATAACCATGTTTCCATCCTACTAAAGTCATTCTGAAGGGTTTTCTCCATTTCCTGAGTTGAAACACCACTAGCCAGCAGTACAGTGTCATCTGCGTACATACTCAAAACTGAGTTCTGTACCACTGCTGGGAGTTCATTTACATACATTAAAAACAGTAAAGGACCCAAAATCAAGCCCTGAGGGACTCCTCTTCTCACTGGGGCTGGTTTAGATGAAATGTCACCAATATAAACTTATTGAACTCTACCTATCATGTAGGATTCAAACCAGGGAAGGGTTTCTCTATCTATTCCCAACTCCATCATTCTCCCAATCAATTTACCATGGTCTATGGTGTCAAAGGCCTTAGAGAAATCCACGAACACCGCCCCCATCGATCTTCCCCCATTTAACTGGGAAGCGATGTTATCTATTAAATCGGTGAATGCGGTGTCTGTGGAATACCCTTTACGAAATCCTGACTGATAAGGAGACAGGAGAGAATTCATTTCCAAATATCTACTCAACTGCCCCCTTACCAATCCCTCCAAGACCTTTGACAAACAAGACAATAATGAAATTGGCCTGTAATTTGTTGGTTCCACAGGGGAAGATCCTTTATAAATTGGTACAATCTTTGCCTGTTTCCACAAAGTTGGAAACTTATTTTCCATCAAGCTCCAATTAAAAAGTCTTACTAAGATTGGAGCAATTACCTCAAGGGAATCTTTTAAAAACCTATTTTCTATTTTATCCCGTCCTGAGGCTTTTTTTAATTTAAGCTTCTTTAATTCACTCTTTACCTCTCTGCAAGTAATTGCTTTAAACCTGAACCTTATTTTATTTGATGGCCAATTTTCCCCTTTACCTACGTTTGCATGAAACTGCTTTGAAATTTCTATATCAGGTAATAGAAAAAATATTGATTTAACCTTTCTGCAGATTCAAATGATGGCAATAAGGTATCTCCCTCCCTGATCTGTATAGGCCGTCTGTTTTCCACTACAGTTTCAAATGATTTAATCAAATTCCAATATTGTCTGGGATCAGTACTATGTTCAACCTTATTTTTATAATACTGTTTTTTCAAAGTTTTAATTTTAACTTTAAGCTTATTTCGTTCATTTTTATATTTAGTCCAATCATTAGGGTCCAATGTTTTATTAGCCTTTTTCCATAATTTATCTTTATATCTTATTTTATTTATTATTATACTTATTTTATCAGTAATCCAAGGAACTATTATTTTTTTACATACACTAATTTCAAAAGGGGCAGCCTTATCACAGGTCTGAACAAACAGTTTAGAAAAATCCTCAATGGCCCAGTCCAGGTCAGGGATTAGAAACAGCCTATCCCACCTTATGTTTCTTAATTCATGCAGGAAAGCATCTTTATTATATCTTTTAAAGTGTCGATGCCTAGTTATTCTTGAGCCTAAATTCTAGGTGTTTCCCTTTTATTTGTCACTTCCCCCACACAAACAATAGAGGAATGGTCCCCAAATATAGGTTGCTTCACTTCCGTGGTAATAACTTTAATTCCATCTGAAGAAAAAACTAAATCCAATATATTCCCTTCATTAAAAATATGTGTTTTCCTAGCAGAAACTGCAATATTTTGATTCAAATTTAAAGAATTAAGACTTGTCCTTAGGGCATTACCCCTTGGTTTATTCCATGCTGCATTAAAATCTCCTACCATTAATAAGTCCAGCCCCATTGAATGTTGTTGTAATAAATAAGCCAATTTATGAAAATCTACTGTTTTAACTTTTGGGGGAGCATATACTAAGCCTAAAACTATATTTAAGTTTTTGATATATACTAACAAACATTCTATCAGCCCTACTTCTCCTGAATAAACTATCACAGTTTCACCCAATTCCCATTTTATATACATCAACAGACCTCCCCCTCTCTTCCTTACCCTATCTCTCCTATACATGGTATATCCCTGCAGCTCAATTTTCCCTTCACTTAAACTAGGAGTCAGCCAGGTCTCAGTCATGGCTATCATATCGGGGTTTTCCAAAGTCTCCCAAGCTCTCAATTTATCTAATTTATTTTTTAGACTCCTTGCGTTATCATAGACTATTTTAAATAAGCAAGGGGGGGGTCCAGGATTTATTTCAATATCCCCTCCCATCAATAAAATAAGACATACATTAGTTTGTAGGTCTCGTTTCTTAAAGTGCATGAGTGTTTTACATTTATTCATCCCCATTATGGATTCTCTGATAGAGGAGAAAGAATTCCTTCTCTTGGAGCCATATACTGTATTTTGTTATCCTGAAGTCCCTTCTACTGGTGTCTTAGATAAACTGCAGGAATCAAATCATCCTTATCCTGCACTATTATTTTGTTTCCAAGTACTGGGCATATTACTAAACATGTTAGGAGAAAACAGAACCAAGCTTTTAAAGCCCCCATTTCAAAATGTGCTGAGACTCACCAACAATAAAACAAAGCACTGATCTGTTCAGCGACCCGACTGAGAATTCCTCGGTGAGACAAAAAACAATTTCAATACCTTTACAAACAATTTAAATACTTAATCACCAGAGAAACCCAGTCGGGAAACGATCAGATCAAGAGCCTTCTATCTGGTCAAACAGACTTTTTCTTTCCCGAGTGGCACTCACGCCACTCACCGCTCACGCTGGAGTGCGCGGCTCAGATTTAAATAGCACTCAAACTCTGCCCTCCTACCATTGGATTGGTTGTCGGCTCCCCCTCGCCCCCTCGCACCAACCTGGTCAGCTGTTTTCAGGACAGGGGAAACAAAGTCACAAAAGGTCCTTGTTTTACTGCTGGAATGTCCCCTTACTCATGCAGCCCTGTGTTTTGCAAGCAAACCAGACATCTGTTGCAGGTGGATTCACAGACAAGCTGGGTAGCTGGCATGTTACAAATGTGCATTGCACAGTTTCCACACACGGTCGTACCTTCGCAACTTTGCAGTATTTTTACTCCAAATTTTCAGCATTGCCATTTTGCCACACCTCCTTTTTTTTTTTTCCAATTGTTTAACAAGGTGAGACACACTAAGATGAAAGCTTGTTTACAGGTGCAACCTGGGAGCACAGGGAAGTTAAGTGACTTGCTCAGGGTCACACAGTATGCAAGTGGGGAATGTGGGATTCAAACCCAGGTCTCCAGATTTGCAGCTCAGAGTCTTAAACCACTGCGCTATACTGCCTCCCTTATGAACAGTGCAGCTGTCATTTTTCACATCCTGGCCAAAATGTGTTTTCGCCCTTCCGGCACACAACGGCGCAGTTGCTGTGGGAAATTGGTGTTCAGACATATTAAGAAAATAACACTGACACTGTTCATGAGCAGAGGTCCTAAAATGCCTATGTTAAAAATTTTGTGATGAAACTCCATAAAATGACTGTGTTACGAGCATGTGTTGTGCAGGTGCCACGCACCGTTGTAAGTTTGCAAATTAGTAATATTTTCACGCCAGATTTTCAACACTGGCATTTATTCACACCTCCTTATGAACAGTATAGCTGTCATTTTTCACATCCTGGCCGAAATGTGTTTCCACTCTTCTGGTGCAGAATACCGCAGTTGCTGTCGGAAATCAGTGTTTCGGACAGATTAGGATCGAGTGACTGGGGCGGTGGAGTGACTGAGCTCAACTGAGCTCTGTCAGAACTGCTGCAGATGTCTTTGTGGGCAGGAAA
This sequence comes from Neoceratodus forsteri, assembly GCA_016271365.2. Taxonomy (NCBI): domain Eukaryota; kingdom Metazoa; phylum Chordata; order Ceratodontiformes; family Ceratodontidae; genus Neoceratodus; species Neoceratodus forsteri. The sequence continues at coordinate 1,271,007,343 of CM057452.1, forward strand.
AGGCCACAACACAGGCAGTAGCCCAGTACAAAAGGGCAGCTGGCAGCGCCGGGAGACACGGAACGAGCGAGTGAGGGAGGGGGAGTGAGTGAGCTCAACGGAGCTCTGTTGGGACTGCTGTGGATTTGTTTGTGGGCAGGAAAAGGCAGCAATGCATGCAGAGCCTGAGTACAAAAGGGCAGCCTGCAGCGGTGGGACAAACAGAATGAGCAAGCGAGAGAGGGGGACTGAGCGAGCTCAACGGAGCTCTATCATCACTGCTGTGGATTTCTTTGTGGGTAGATAAGGGTAGCTATGCTGGCAGGAGCCCAGTACAGAAGTGCAGCCTGCAGTGCTGGCAGAAATGGAATGAGCAAGTGAGACAGGGGGAGTGAGTGAGGCCAACGGGGCTGTGTCGGGACTGCTGCAGATTTCTTTGTAGGCAGACAAAAATGCCGACAGAGGCAGAAGCCCAGTACAAAAGGGCAGCCTGTAGTGCCAGGAGAAACCGAATGAGTGAATTAGACAGGGGGAGTGAGCGAGCGATCTCAATGGAGCTCTGTTGGGACAGCTGCAGATTTCTTTGTGGCCAGGAAAAGGTAGCAATGCAGGCAGGAGCCCAGTACAAAAGGGAAGCCTGCAGCGCCAGGACAAACAGAACAAGCAAGTGAGAGAGGGGGAGTGAGCGAGCTCAACAGAGCTCTCTCGGGACTGCTGCAGATGTGTTTGTGGGCAGAAGAATCCACCAATGCAGGCAGGAACCCATTACAAGAGGGCAGCCTGCAGCAGTGGGAGACACAGAATGAGCGAATGAGGGAGGGGAGTGAGTGAGCTCAACGGAGCTCAGTTGGGACTGCTTCAGATGTCTTTGTGGGCAGAAAAAGGCAGCAATGCACACAGGGGCCAGTACAAAAAGACAACCTGCAGTGGCGAGAGAAACAGAACAAACAAGTGAGAGAGAGAGAGAGTGAGTGAGTGAGCGAGCTCAACAGAGCTCTATCATGACTGCTGCAGATTTCTTTGTGGACAGAAAAGGGCAGCAATGCAGGCACGAGCCCAGTACCAAAAGACAGCTTACACTGTGGGCAGAAACGGAATGAGCAAGTGAGATGGGGAGTGAGTGAGGCCAAAGGAGCTCTGTTGAAACTGCTGCAGATTTGTTTGTGGGCAAACAAGGTGCAGACAGAGGCAGGAGACCACTACAAAACAGCAGCTTGCAGTGCCAGGAGAAACAGAATGAGTGAGTGAGACAGGCGGAGTGAACGACCTCAACAGAGCTCTGTCGGGACAGCTGCAGATTTCTTTGTGGGCAGAAAAAAGTGCCAATGCAGGCAGAAGCCCAGTACAAAAGGGCAGCCTGTAGCACCGAGAGAAACACAACGAGTGAGTGAGTGAGAGAGGGGCAGTGAGCAAGCTCAATGGAGCTCTATCGTGACTGCTGTGGATTTCTTTGTGGGCAGAAAAAGGCAGCAAAGCAGGCAGAAACCCAGTACAAAAGGCCAGCCTGCAGCGCCGGCAGAAACAGAATGAGCGAGTGACAGAGGGGGAGTGACCCACCTCAATGGAGCTATGTCGGGACAGCTGCAGATTTCTTTATGGGCAGCAAAACCTGCCAATGCAGGTGGAAGCCCAGTACAAAAGAGCAGCCTGCAACACCAGGAGAAACAGAATGAGAGAGTGAGACAGGTGGAGAGAGCGACCTCAATGGAGCTGTGTCAGAACAGCTGCAGATTTCTTTGTGGCCAGAAAAAGGTGCCAACGCAGGGAGATGTTCAGTAAAGAAGGGCAGCCAGCAGCGCTGGGAGAAACACAATGAATGAGTGAGAGAGGGGAAGTGAGTGAGCTCAACAGACTTCTATCATGACTGCTGCGGATTGCTTTGTGTGCAGAAAAAGGCGGCAATGCAGGCAGGAGTCCTGTACAAAAGGCCAGCCTGCAGCACCGGCAGAAATGGAATGAGCGAGAGAGGGGGAGTGAGGTAGCTCAATGGGCATGTGTCAGAACTGCTGCATATTTCTTTGTGGGCAGAAAAAGCCACCAACAGAGGCGGGAATCCAGTACAAAAGGGCAGCCTGCAGCGCCAGCAGAAACAGAATGAGCGACTGAGAGAGGGCGAGTGACCCACCTCAACACAGCTCTGTCAGGATGGCTGCAGATTTCTTTGTGGGCAGAAAAAACGTGCCAACTGGCCAGGAGCCCCGTACAAAGGTGCAGCCAGCAGCACCGGGAGAAACAGAATGAGTGAGTGACACAGGGCCACTGAGCCCTTTGTTATTTATTGGTTTCTTTTTTTTTTTTTTTAAAGAAAATTATCTGAGGATCAGTGGCAGGATTTTTAGGACAGTAAATTAATAAAAAGGGAACTAGGAGAGCTTCAGTAGCAGACAAGTGGTGGAATAGCAGTGTAATTGCTGTATAATGTGGTGAGTGGTGCAATGCAGTGGCTGTGGGGCAGCCATATTCAGGCAGACCTTCTGGACTCTGAGGTGCTGCCCTATCTGCATGCATCTCTCTGGACTGCACAATGAGGTAGCCAGACTCAGAATGGAAGTAAACTGGGTCAGGAGTACCATCACCCCTATCCAGAGACCACCCAGTCCAATGCAACTTCCTCAAAGGATGCCGAGAACGAGGAGCACTTGGATGACAGTGGGCTCAGGGAGGGTTAGAGCGGTCAGGCAGAGGCACATCCCAGAGCCTATTCCACTCAAGAACTCATATGCCACACTGGCAAACGAGGACAACCAAATAGAGGTACCCAGAGAAGTGGAAGGAAAGGATGTGGAGGTTAGCCAAGGAGGTGACCTTAGAGGGGAAAGCAGTGGACCCCAGAGGAGGAGGAAGTGAATCCTGGTGGGGGACTCCATCATAAGAGGGATTCAGCTAGGAACACAGGAGGGGGAGGACAGGGAGGTGAGGTGCCTACCAGGTGCCATGGCATGGAGGGATGGAAGGAAGATCCTGGGGATCACTGGGAAGGCAAGACGGGAGGGTGAGCTGGATGTTATTATCCACCTAGGTACTAATGACCTGGCAAATGGGGAGCCAAAGGAAGTTCAGGAAGAGTTTAGGAAATTGGGAGGGTCTCAAGCAAGTAGCTACTTCTGTCGCTTTCTCAAGTACTACCTCGAGAGCAAGAAGGCATAGGAGTGCATGCACAGGAACTTTAATTCATGGTTGAAGAACTGGTGCTGTGAGGAAGGGTTTGATTCATTGGTGACTGGGACCCACCTGGAGGATGGAGGTTTGTTCAAGCCTGACGGCCTGCATCCATCCTGGAGGGAATCCAAGCACTCAATGATAAGTTTAAATGCTACATTGACAAGCATTTAAACTAGCAAAGGGGGGTGGCAGGACAGCAAGAAGGGTACCTACTTCCTAACCCCCCACAGCTAGCAGTGGAACCAGTGAACCAGAGGAGTGGCTATCTCTGCAAAGCAGTGTGCAAAAGATGGAGATTAGTGCCCAAGAGGTGGATAGGCAGAAAAAGGGCAAAATTCAGCAGAAGGGCAGACAGCAAGGAGAACCAGGATAAAGGACAACCAAGGAAGGGGCTGGAGTAGAACAGCGAAACAGTCTAGGGAGGTCAAATCATGGAAAGCCATGTGTGCAAATGCCAGGAGCCTTAGCAACAAGATGGAAGATCTGGAGGCTGTCATGGTGCAGTAGACCTGGACATTGTGGCCATCACTGAAACCTGGTGTAATGATAACCACGACTGGGAGATGGCCATACCTGGCTACAACATATTCAGAAGAGACAGAGCAGGCAGGAAGGGAGGAGGAGTGGCACTGTATGTGATAAATGACATAAGGGCCACAGAGATCCAGGAGGAACAAAATGGGGCAGAGATACTGTGGGTTATGCTGGAAAGGAAAACGGGGACAGCCATCCGCACAGGTGTGGTCTATAGACCACCAGCCCAGGAGGAAGAAACAGATAGGGAGCTGATGCTAGCCATCCAAAGGATGGCAGACAAGGGTGAGGTAATACTGGTTGGAGACTTCAATATTTCAGACGTGGACTGGAGCATCCCAGCAGCAGCATCAACTAGGAGCAGATTTATCCTGGACTCCCTTCAGGGTGCCTTCCTCAAGCAACTGGTCATGGAACCAACTTCGGCAGAAGGCAATACTGGACCTTGTGCTCACAAACAGGGACAGTGTGATGGGGGTAACAGTGGGGAGCACCTGGGGAACAGTGACCACCAGTCATTGTGGTTTGAAATCACAGAAAGAGCAGAACCAAACCACAAAAACATGTATCCTGGATTTTAGGGGGCAGACTTTGGGAAAATGGGGAGATACTTGAAAGAGGCATTAAGGGAATGGGACAGGAATCAGGGTTGAGGAACAGTGGGCAGTATTTAAAATGGGGATTACAAGAACAACAGAATTATGCATTAAGCAGGTTAGCAAGAGGAAAGAAAGAGGAGACCATTATGGTTTTCCAAAGAGGTAGCAAAGAAAGTGAAAGCCAAAAAGATTGCATTCAGGCAATACAAAAAGACACAGGCAGAAGGGGATAGGGAGATGTACCAGGAGAAGCAAAGGGAGGCAGGGAGGTCAGTAAGGGAAGCCAAAGGTCAGACAGAAGAACACATTGCAAAATCAGTGGGTAGAGGGGACAAAACCTTTTACAGGTACATAAGTGAAAAAAGAAAGACAAAGGGAGGGATAGTGAGACTGAAGGGGCAGGATGGGTGCCACGTGGAGGATGACAACAGTAAAGCTGACATATTGAACAGGTATTTCTGCTCAGTCTATACTGAGGAAGAGGAGGGTAATGGGTCTGAAGGGAGTACAAGGGGTGAGAATGGTGTAGAAATGGACACAAGTCCCTTTACACAAGAAAGGGTCCTGAAGGAACTGGAAGTAATAAGCGTTGATAAAGCAATGGGGCCAGATGGGGTGCACCCCAGGGTCCTTAAAGAACTAAGAGAGGTGGTGGCTGAACCTCTGGCTATCCAGTTTAGCCGATCACTGGAAACAGGGGAGGTACCCAAAGACTGGAGGACAGCAGATGTAGTCCCCTTATACAAAAGTGGGAACAAAGAGGAAGCAGGGAACTACAGACCAGTCAGCCTCACCTCGGTAGTGGGGAAGATCATGGAAGCACTACTGAAGGAGAGATTGGTGGAACACCTGGTTATCAATGGACTGCAGAACCCAAGGCAGCATGGTTTCACCAGGGGGAGGTCATGTCAGACCAACCTCGTTAAATTTTTTGACTGGGTGACTAGGGAGGTGGATCAGGGGAGGGCAGTGGACATGGCCTATCTGGACTTCAGCAAGGCCTTTGGCACTGTGCCACATAGAAGACTATTACACAACCTGGGGAATATGGGTGTGGGCAGGACAGTAGTGTGGTGGGTAGGTAACTGGCTGGGTGGCAGGACACAGAGGGTGGTGGTAAATGGCTGTCACTCCACAGAGGGAAGAGTGACCAGTGGGATACCACAGGGATCAGTGCTGGGACGGTCCTATTCAACATCTTCATCAGTGACATTAAGCGAGGACCTAGAAGGCAGAATTTCACTGTTCGCTGATGACACAATGCTCTGTAACAGAGTAGACACACCAGAGGGTGTAGACAGAATGAGAAGGGACCTGCAGAAACTTGAAGAATGGTCAGGGTTTGGCAGTTGAAATTCAATGCAAAGAAGTGCAAGATAATGCATGTGGGGCACAAAAACCCTGGCACAATATATCAGTTGGGGGTGAGGATATAGCATGCACCAAGCAGGAAAGGGATCTTGAGGGTTATCATCTCTGATGACCTCAGGTAAAGGCACAGTGTGACAAGGCAGCAGGTAAAGCAAATAGGATGCTGGGATGTATAGACAGGGGCATCACCAGCAGGAAAAGGAGGTCATAATTGCCTATACAAGACACTAGTGAGCCCCACCTGGAGTACAGTGTACAGTTCTGGAGACCATACCTACATAAGGACATAGACCTGGTAGAGAAGGTTCAGAGGAGGAAACAAAGATGGTGCATGGATTGCATCACAAGTCCTATGAAGACAGGTTGAAGGAACTGAACATGTACTCCTTGGAGGAGAGGAGGAGAGAGGGATATGATAGAGACAACAAGTATCTTACAGGGAGGAACAGGGGCAGGAATACACTATTTTAAGTGAAAAGATGTTCCAGGACTAGAGGGCATGGGATGAAGTTGGAGGAGGATGATTCAGAGGAAACATGAGGAGGAATTTCTTCACAGAACGGTGGTTGACAAGTGGAACACCCTGCCAGAGGAAGTGGTGGGGCTGAAACAATCACGGATTTAAGAATGCATGGGATAGACATAAAGGAATTCTGGCGGTCAGGGGTAAGGGGCAACAGACTTCTAGGAAAACATAAACTGAACTTACAAGCTCAAATGGGCAGACTGGGTGGGCCATAGGCCCTTATCTGCCGACACTGTCTATGTATCTATGTATCTATGTAACAGACCAACGCAATCAACGTTCGGCATTGACAAATGATTGTTTTTAATTGCACTGCTGTTTTCTGTACAACTGGGTGGTGTTTTATTGCTGTCTAATAGGATAACTTATCTTTGTGGTTCACTTTTTTAACTTTGAAAAACAAGTTGGAACTGTTATACATGAGCTGAACCCTTAATATTACATATTAAATATTCTGACATGGTATAAAGGTATTTTTAAAATTACTATCGTTGTCAGAAATCTGAATTTACTGTATATAAAAACCTGGTTTGGAAAAATTGCCCTTTATAATGCAACAAGTGCCCTTTTTATCTTTGGCACCCCCACCTTTTACAATCTTACAGTGCCCCTGTGGGCACACACACACACACACACACACCAGCATGTACTCTAAATAAATTTAAAAGGACTGAATTAGCAGCATGCCAGTTTTCGATGACTGTGACTAAACAGCACTGCATGGAACCAACAAGAAAACAACCTTGGACATTTGGTAGCTTTTCACAGCCCTATCGGCTCTGGCTAGAGTTTTTTTTTTTAGCAGCATGTGTAAATCTTATGTGCAATAAAGTTGCTAATGTGAACATTTCATGGCAGAATTTTCCGGATTAGAGATGCATGCAATTTCTGCTCCTGGATATTGATCAAGAAGTTGTTTTAGTTTCTACTGTTTTTTTTTTTCAAAGAAAATAAAAAACGAGTTATTTTGACAGTGATATTGGTTGTTTGTAACTAGTCAAGGAAGGCTTTAAAATCAGACACATAGTGCTGAAATGATCCTCAATATATACCAGAATGCATCTAAAACCTGATAGCTTCTTGTGGCCCACCACCTACTGGTTGAGGGGAACCCATGGTTCATGGCCAGAGACCCCTCACTTTCTAAATTTAGCACTACACCACTGCCAGGGAGGTATTGGTGACAAGCGGGGTACCCCAGGGGTAGGTGCTGGGGCCTATCCTGTTTAACATTTATATCAGCGACATAGCGGAGGGGTTGCAGGGGAAGGTCTGCCTATTTGCAGATGACACAAACATCTGCAATAGGGTGGACACCCCTGAGGGAGTGGAGGCTATGAGGGAAGATGTAAGGGCACTCGAGGAGTGGTCAGATACATGGCAACTAAAATTCAATGCCAAAAATGCACATTAATGCACATGGGGCAGAATAACCCACAAGTAAATTACACACTGGGGGGGGGTGAAATGAAGGCAACTGAGCAGGACAGAGATCTGGGGATCATAATTACAGACAACCTTAAGGTGGGGACCCAATGTAGCAAGGCAGCGGGCAAAGCAAATAGAATGCTCGCATGCATAGGGAGAGGTATAACAAGCAGAAAAAGAGAGGTACTGATGCTTCAGTACAAATCCATGGTGCCTCACCTAGAGTACGAGGTTCAATTCTGGAGACCCCAGCTATGTAAGGACATAGATGGGACTGAAAGGATACACAGAAGGGCCACTAAGATGGTGCATGGGATGAATGGGAAGCCCTACCAGGACAGGTTGAGGGAGCTGGATTTTTACCCCGCTGGAGACCAGAAGGGAGAGGGGGACATGATAGAAACATTCAAGTATGTGAAGGGATTAATAAAGTGGGGGGAAACTTATTCACAGGAAAGGTAGGAGCTAGAACTAGGGGTCATGGTCTATGGGTGGAGGGAGAAAGATTTAGGGGGATGTGAGGGGGCATTACTTCACTGAGAAGGTGGTGGATCCCTGTAACAGTCTGCCGGAACAGATGGTGGGGGTCCAAATGGTGGAGGGATTCAAGATGGCATGGAACAGGCACAAGGGGCTGACCAGGGGGAGGAGTGGGGGTCTGAGGGTGAGGGGGACGTGTAGGAGGGGGGGAAGGGGCAGACTTGATGGGCCAAGGAAGTCCTTTTCTGCCTTCACATTTCTATGATTCTATGATTCTATACCCATGTATATTTGAAGCCTCTTAGAAATGTATTGTCATTGTATGATTAGTGGTCAAAATGTAGAGTACTCTATTTTTTTTGGGTTGTGCCACTGGAGGTATCTTACTATGGAATAGGCAGGGTTAAAACCATGTTTTGTACTTGCTTATCCTTTATGCTTAACATTTCATTTATGTTAGTGTAATCTTACCTGCAGAAGACTGTGCTTGAATGTTCGGTATCCTTTAAAGCAGCAGTGCTGGTCATGGAGAAATTTTGACCTCTTATCTTTTTATTCAATTTCAGATTACCTTTTCCCTGTTGTATAAAATGTCAGTTTTCCCTGTTTAGAATCTGCTTAAGCATTTTTCAGACTTTAAGTAGTTATAGGAATGCTCCTTTTAATATAGCTATTTCCATGTTTTTCTCAGTATTCTGAAACATTTTTTTGACACTTACTAGAACAGTGTCTGTTGCATGTTAGCTCATTTTAATTACAAGGCTAATGATGTTTCCAGTCTGTGTTCAAAAACTGCTGACAATACTGATAAAAACCAGTGGTGGAGGACTAGCCAGTGAAGTGGCACAAGGGCTCAACACACTTAGGGGCCCAATAAGTTATTCAGTGTTTCACCATTTTTTGGTGAAAGATTCCACATTTTTTGACTGAGACGAGTCTGTGATAGTCAACCCAGTCCCAGACAGCTGACTGAGCTGTCAGTGTGCCCACTGTGCCGTGCTTGACCTGTGTTGCCCAACGACATACTGCAGATGGCAGCAGAGAATCTTGCAACGCAGAAGACTGATCAATGAGAGGGACTAAAACTGCTACCTGCACTGTTATGGATTGTGTTGTGCCTGCGTGCAGAGCAGAGCCAGAGAGAAAGCACCCGCATGGTCACTCATTATATGAATGTGTTCATTTGCAGGGCCCTCCACCTTTGCTCAGTGGTGGAGTGCAGACCCTGCAATAGACAAGTGGCTCCCATTGATAGGGGGTGGCGCCACACGGAAAACACAAACTGTGTACCCCCTCCACACTCCCAAACAACAAGCGCCTCACAGATTTCATTCTGTTAATGAGTCCAGTCAGAGTGCAGAGTGACAGCGTATGCTGCTGCATATTGCGTAAGAGCGGTAATGGTTGGCAGTTTTGGCGGTAGCGAGACCCAAGTCGAGAATTGGCAAGGAAGGTTCTGGAGCAGTGTCGGCCATAGGTAAGGAGACCAACTGGTCCTAAAATGTTTTAAAAAATATTACAAATTCCATTATGTGTGCAAGCATCTGGTCAGGCAGAGAGCACTACAGCAGCAGATGGGCAGTGATAGGCAAAGAAATTCAATGCTTCACAGAACGACTGTCGACGGCGGCTGGTGGTGGCCCACTGAGACTGCACTCAGGCACTGATGAGTGGGACTGGAGGTCTGGAGGAGGATTGATAACATCACCAGTTAGTACCAAATCAAGTATATTTAAATATCTACCTTTCACTTGCTTTTTAATTAGGTGTGTTTTAGGCTGCATCATTTTTTTTTTTAGTCTTTGGTAACCGGGTAAGGCCCAGTTGGCACAAGTGCCTGTTTTCAGGGGTGACCTGGGAGCACTGGGCGGTTAAGTGACTTACTCAGAGTCACACAGTATGCAAGTGGAGGTTGTGAGAATCAAACTCGGGTCTGGTCTGCTGGATGTATCAAGCTTGTTCACACCTCGTCCCTCTAACCTCTAGGCTATACTGCCAGCCCAATATTAGGCTGCTATAATGATATCTATGATAATGATATTTAATGATATCTAGAAAAATATAACCCATTACTAATACTCTATCAGCTTCATGTTTTGCCCAGTTTATTTCCAGGTCAGGAGATTAAAATCTCCCACAATTAGTACAGTACATCCCCTTTTTCAGAATGAGTTTTCTATAAGGTGTTATATATGAATCAGTCTCTGCTAATATCTGGTGGGAGAAGTAACAATTTTCAGTGACTAGGTTCCTTGGCTTGTGGGTGGTTATTGGTTAGCAGTCGGAAGGAGGAGGAAAGCTTGAAGACAACTGAAACATATGGCAGCCTAATATTGTAATTTTCTTTGTATTTTATCTTTTTATTGAGGCAGTTCAGTACAACTTTACATAAGAGGTAAAGCCATCAAAAAATGGAGAGCAATGAGTACTAATGCCCGCAGTCTGGGTAACAAGCTTCCTGAATTAGTGGCCTTGATGGAGGAGGAACATCTGGATATCGTGGCAGTCACAGAAACATGGTACATGCAGAACCATGACTGGGACGTAAACATACCAGGATACACTATCTACAGGAGGGACAGGAAAGGTAAAAGAGGAGGAGTAGCTCTCTACGTAAGGGAAGGAATCAAAGCTACAGAACAAAAGGGTAAACAGGGAGGAGAGGAAGCACTGTGGGTCAATTTGGAGACAGGCAATGGCACCGCAATCTGCACAGGGGTTGTATACAGACCCCCATCTCAGGGGGAGGACGCGGACAAGAAAATGATAGGAAGTATCCTTAGAATGGCAGAAAAAGGGGAGATATTGCTGATGGGGGATCTAAATATGCCAGATTTTAATTGGAGTACATTTGTAGCAGCCACTTCTATGAGTGGGGTCATTCTAGATGCCTTACATGGGGGATGCCTTAGACAACTAATATTGGAACCCACACGAGAGGGAGCAATCTTAGACCTGGTACTGTCAAATGGAGATGGTGAGAGGATCACAGATTTAGAAGTGGGTAGCCATCTGGGAACTAGTGGCCATTGAACAGTATGGTTCACAATAAACACAGCAGTAGAGTCAAGCCATACAAAGGCAAAGGTACTGGACTTCAGGAGGGCTAACTTTACCAAAATGGGTGAGTGCCTAAGGAATGCACTAGCAAATGGTCAGGAAGGAGGGGTGGAAGAACAATGGGGAATAATAAAAACTGCCATCACAGAGGCAACAAGCCTTTGTCTGAAGCAAATAAATAAAACAAAACGATGTAAGAAACCACCATGGTTCTCAAAGGAGGTGACAGGGAAGGTTAGGAAGAAAAATAAAGCATTCAGGAAGTACAAGGAATAACAGAAGGAGCAGGACAGAGAATTGTATCAGTTAAAGCAAAAGGAAGCTGGGAAGGCAGTCAGAACAGCAAAGGCCAAACTGAGGAAAAGATAGCCAACACAGTTAAGAAGGGGGATAAAACCTTTTATAGGTACATCAGGGAGTGAAGGAAGACCAAAGGAGGATAGTGAAGCTTGAATGGGGGAGGTGGGGGGTGGGCAGGCGGTGACTATGAAAAGGCAGAGATACTAAAAAAATATTTTTGCTCAGTATTCACAAATTAAGAGGGGGAGGTACCTAAACCAAACAATTGAAACACTCTGGATACAGAAGTCGATACTAGCCCATTTACAGAAGAAAGGGTTCTGAAAGAACTCTTAAAACTGAAGGTGGACAAAGCAATGGGGCCTGATGGGATTCATCCCAGAATTCTAAAAGAACTACGGGTAGAACTAGTGACACCACTGACTACCCTCTTTAACAAATCATGGGAGGATGTGGTGGTAGCTGAGGACTGGAGGAGGGCAGATGTGATTCCATTTCACAAAAGTGGGAGCAAGGCAGAAGCAGGCAACTACAGGCTTGTTAGTTTAACCTCACTGATAGGGAAAATGATGAAATCACTTCTGAAGGAAAGAATTGTCGAGTACCTAGAGGGGCACAGGACCCAAGGCAGCATGGATTCACAGTGGGAAGGTCATGTCAGACGAATCTAATCAATTTCTTCGACTGGGTGAGCAAAGTAGTAGATCAGGGAGGAGCTGTGGCCATGGCCTACCTACACTTTAGCAAGGCATTTGACACAGTCCCACACAAAGATTAATATACAAGTTACCCAGCCTAGGAGTGGGTCCCAAGATGGTAGCCTGGGTAAAGAATTGGCTGGAGAACAGGACACAGAGGGTAATAGAAAATGGAGTCCACTCTGAAGAAAGGGGGGTTACTAGTGGGGTACCGCAAGGTTCAGTCTAGGACCGGTCCTCTTCAATGTCTTTATAAGTGACATTGCAGAGGGATTGAAAGGAAAAATATGTCTCTTTGCAGACGACACAAAGATCTGCAACAGAGCTGATACACAAGGTGGGGTGGAAAGGATGGGAAGGGACTTGGCAAGGTTGGAGGAATGGTCAAATGTATGGCAGCTTAGAGTCAATGCTATGAAGTGCAAGGTAATGCACCTGGGAAACAAAAACCCAGGGAAGAGCACACAATGGGGGGTGAGATACTAACAACAACAAAAATGGAAAGGGACCTCGGGGTAGTCATATCAAAAGACCTAAAGGTGGGCAAGCAATGTGAGAGGGCAGTAAGGAAGGCTGGGGGAAACTGGGATGCATCGGGAGAGGCATCACTAGTAGAAAACAGGAAGTTGTTATCCCTCTGTACAGACAGCTGGTGAGACCCCATCTGGAGTACTGTGTGCAGTTCTGGATACCCAATCTCTGCAAAGACATAAACAGGATGGAGGCAGTCCAGAAGAGGGCAACTAAAATGATGCAGGATCTGCACTGGAAGACATATGAAGGGAGACTTAAGCAGCTTAATATGTATAGCCTTGAGGAAAGGAGGGAGGGAGGGACATGATAGAAACTTTCAAGTACCTCAAGGGAATCAACAAAGTCCAAGAGGACAGCATCTTTCAGAAAAAGAGGTGTGCAAGAACAAGGGGGCACAATTTGAAAATGGGAGGGGCGGCTCAGAGGTAATGTAAGGAAGTATTTTTACATAGAGAGGGTTGTGGATGCATGGAATCGCCTTGGAGGTTGTGGAGTCAAAAACAGTGGTGGAACTAGGATATGCAGCTTATCCATTAGGTAGGGAAATGGACAGACTGGGTCGGCCAAGTGGTCCTTATCTGCCATCAAATTATATGTTTTTATATTTCATCATATGGTTACATTAATTCTTCTTGTCTTACCATTTAATATATTGACTCTCTCTCTACACATCATATATCATATATTATGGTTAAATCTGAATTACTGTTAGGTGTCCTGATTGTCGAGACGAGTCATAGTTCCTTAGTGTTTCTGTTTATTCTTTTTGGGTAGGGCTGCATTTGTCACCCTGGGCATGACCCCCCCATCCATTCAGACTCCTTTACAAGGGGCTTTCCCCTACATGAGGGTAATCCAAGGACTGTTCCCCCACCCCCGCCCAGTCATGAACCTGCTTTTCCTTGGCCATGCCTTCTATTCCTGTTTCATTCCCTTCAACTGCCTGCTGGTTCACCCTTTTTAATATTGTAAAATTTCTGTTGTTGGAAAAGCATTGTGGTGGAGAATGAGGGAGAAGCTGAGCTGTAGTACACTTTGTAGAGCTTTGCTCGGGAGGCAGCGGTAACCAGGAAGGACAATCAGGTGTATTATAGTTTGGTTTACATTCCTGCAACAGGCATCATTACAGTAACAGCTGGCTGTACAGTATAGTAGATTTCAGAACATTAAGGCTGATGCTAGTTATTTGTTCTGTGGCAGTTTATTGACACTTGAAGGCAACAACACATACAGTCATTGCCTGACATGAGCAGCACTGCACACGAGAAAAGTTATTAATTTGCATACTCTATTTTCACTTGTTGAGAGAGATTGCTTGGACTTGCATCTACTGTGACCACACAGGACTTATATTATGAACATACAGTACATATGAACATTCCAAGAACCCAGCAGAGGAAGTCCATTTGATCTATCTAACCAGCTCGTATTGCAGGGTCCACAGCTTGAGCTACTGTCCCTGCCCTCCCCCCTTAACTCCACACATCTTTTGTCTTGGAGCTCTTTTTCAACAGTCCAGCAAATCAGTTAACACTCCCACATTAGGAAGTGATTAAAGAATCAGGTATTTAATTAGGCAATCTTTTCAAAGTTTATGATCTCACCATAAGAGTGTACAGCCTTTCCAGGTACAGGCACAGAAATCAGTAACAGGTAGCTCCTGAAGTTTCATTGAATCTTTGCCTTTAACTCTTATGGTGGGATAATAAACTTTAAAAATTTGGTTAAAAATACCTGAGACTTCCTTTGTCCTTTTGCTGTATGGGGAGTACTGTGACTGATTTGCTAGGCTGTTGTTAACTTGTCACTGAGCACCCAAACCTTGCTGAGGCTCTTTTTATGTCTAGCATTTTTAAAACTACATCTGTTTTTCTTTTAGCTAACAAATTTCTGCTCCGTGGTGGGAGGAGGGCAGATATTGAAGTATTGTTGCTGATGTCTTGTCCCTCTGCCCATTTTGCTCATGGCAGCAGTAAATTTGAGGAAGGGCGAGGGGGCCCCCAATAAAACTCTGCACTGGGGCCCACCTTTCTGTTCCTCTGCCACTGATAAAAACTTGGAGAAAGCCATATTAAATTGGTGCTCCTAAGTGGTTAAATTGGAAATGTTCAGGTGGTGAAACTGTCACATTTAGATTTTTAAGTTGTGGAACTGTCATTTCTAGGTGGTGGAACTCTCCTATAATAGTCAATGGAGAAAGCTATCAGAGATGGTGGAACTGTCATACCATTTTTTAAGGTTACAGGAAACAGTTTTTATACCTCTAGATGCCCTCCAGTTGTTTTATTGTCTACCCATTATTGTGATATGTTTTTGACCTGTTTTGTTAAATCACTAATCTAATTTTGTTGCCTTTTTAACTACCCCAAATCCCTCTCTCCACAGCAGCTACTACTGTCTCTCTTCATACTGCTTTGAACATTCTGTGACATCAATAATGCGATTCCTGGCCATTTAGATGACTAACATGGAATGGGAGTTATTGATATCGTAGAATGTCTTAGAAATATGAAAACAGAGCAGCAAATGGTGAGGAGAGTGGAACTCTATGTAGATCTAATACCCCAAACTAGATTATTTATCAAAAAATCATCAAAGCATATCAGAATACATAACTGGCATGGAAAGGAAGATGGAAGGGGCAGTTAACAATGTAAAAATAATTTCTTGCCTCCTTTAATGTAGAGAAAAAAAACCAAAAATGTGTTGCAGGTGATACCTTTTATTGGACTAACAAAATTATTTCTGAGACTAGCCTTCAAGAGATAAAACTCTCTTCCTCAGGCCTCCTTCAAGAAGTGGTGGAACTGAGTTCCTGTGGGCACCTGCCCGTTTTACCCCTGGGGCTCCTTTAACTATTCAAATATAAGGAAACATGCTAAAGCAGACTCATAATGACAGGACTTAAAGTGCAATCTGACATGAATTAAAAGTATAGACACAACTACCTGGCTGTGCTCCAACCCTCCCAGGGACATCTCTTAATGCGCACTCCTCAGCAATGCTGTCCTATAGTGTCATATTACCCACTCCTTTTAGAAGCTGAAAACAGCTAGTCCACTGGATTATTTTGCATGATATCTAAGGTGTCTGCACTCAATGACCCTCTGTCTTAGGATTTTCAACATAAAGGAAGGACACTCATACTATCACAGTCTGGGTAGACAGCGAAAACCTAGCTACAAACTACTAAAGGAATATCTCTGCCACATAGCCCTCCTGTTCTTGCTACTCTCTGGGAATAGTCACCCCCAACCCTGGCCCTCAAACACCCCCGGCGGTGACACAAAGTAATGTTGGTCAACTTATAATTGGCTCACTTAATATATGTAGTCTCCTCCCGAATATGGACAACTTGTACACTTGGAGACAACAATATAACCCAGACATCTTGTCAGTAGTAGAGACCTGGCTCTCTCCCAATATTGCAGGTGCCTCAATCTCGATCCAGGGATGCAGCGTGTTCCGGGCTGATTGCCTTACCAAAGAGGTGGTGGTTGCATACTCTACCTCAGGGATTACTTACAGGCTCACATCCTATCTTTACCTGACACTGGGACGAGTATGCAAGTCCCAGCAGTAAAAATATTTCTTGGGGGAGATATGTATTGGTACAGGGTACGATATTTCCTAAAGACATTTTGTTGGGGAGTATTTATAGCCCTAATCAGGATACACCTGGGTTCTTCATGCAACTTCTCTTAGCTTTAACCCCCTTTTTAACAGTCCCAATGATCCTGGGTGGGGATCTCAACCTCGTCTTTGACCCGAACCTAGATCGATCTGGTCACCACCGAAAGGGTCTTTCTCCTGCTCAAAGAGCATTACGCAAACTAATGGATCAGGTTGGGCTATGCGATATCTGGCAGGTTCTCCACCCGACAGATAAAGAATACACTTATACCTCCCTGGTTCATTGTACCTCTTCCTGCATAGACTACCTACTTTGCTCTCACTCATTTATCCCCGGGATCCTGGATCCATCCATCCAACCTGACCCTCCCTCAGACCACTCCTTGGTCACCTGTTATATATCTTTGCTATCAATGCCTAGAGGGGGATCCCGATGGAAATTCAATGATCAGTTGCTGAAGGACCCAGATATAGCTCAAACAATTAAGGAACATATAGAACAATACACCTTAACTAATCATGGTTCCACGGATCGGCCAGATATCGAATGGTGTGCCCTCAAGGCTTATCTCTCTTGTATTTTTATTTATTTTTACTGTTATTGGTGTTAGTTTGGTGTTTTTAATTTATTATGCCCTGGCTGTGAGAGGGCCTGTGGATATAAAATAGTTTAATTTAGTTTATTATTTGTTGTACTAGATTATTGGTTTATTTTACTTCTTTTTAATGGTGGGTGGTGGTGTTGTCTATTTATTTCATTTGTGGTTTTATTTTGCTGAGCAGCCTGATGTGCTGGCCAGCTCCACTGCTATTCATTACTCGGCCTCTATCTCTATGCCCTCCGCCACTTTCTTGTCCCCTTGCCAGCCCATGTTTACCATGGGTGTCAAGCATTAGGGATTAGCGGCGTGGGGGACGGGAGGAATTGGGGTGCGGAGGGTTGTGACATGGAGGAAGCGGTGCTCTCCCATAGGGGTGGTTAGGCCCCGAAGATGCCCTGGGGCGAAATGGTTTCTGGAGCGTGGTAGTCCTGTTCTGGTTCCCATACCCAAGGGCACCTCCAGTATTGGAGGGCAAGTGGTTGGGACAACTCGTCAACCTCGTCTAACCAGGGCGTTGTTGTGCAATGCCAGATCTGTCTGTAATAAGACGGGTCTTATTGCGGACTTTGTTGCAGGGGCAGATCTGGCTTGCATTACTGAGACCTTGTTGGATGGGAATGCGGCCCTGTTTTTAGAGGCCGCTGTTCCTACTGGGTTCTCGGTTATACACCGCCCGAGATTGGATCGCTGGGGGTGGCGATCTGTTTCAAGACCGGATTGGGCCTAACTGGTGTTCCAGTTGAGGAGGCAAGATCATTTGAGTGTACTGTGGTAGCTGGTGTGGGGTGCAGGATTGCTCTCATTTACCGTACGCCAGGGGATGAGAAGCTTTTCCTGCAGGAAATAGCAGATTTTGCTGCCGACATGGCCTTGGAATCGCCCAGATTGATGGTGCTGGGCGATTTCAATGCATGGGTCGATGATGAATCTTCACTGTTTGGTCAACATTTCCTCCAGGTGATGACATCGCTGGGCTACACACAGGTTGTTTCCATAGCTACCCATAAAGGTGGTCACTCTCTTGATCTTGTTTTTCTCCTGAGGATTGAGGCACCCGAGTTGGTGGTGGAACCAGTCGGTTGGTCTGATCATTATTCAGTTGGGTTCAATTTTGAGGCCCCCCTGGGTAGATCGGCCCCTGTGGAGTTGGTCAAGTACCGCCCATTGCGGGACGTTGTCCCTGAAGACCTGATGGCGGTTCTTGACTTCTCGTTGTTTGACGATTTGTGCTCTGATCCTGAGCGGCTAGTGGTGGCCTATAATGAGACCATCTCAGCTGCTCTCAATCAGATTGCACCTACCCGTGTTCACCCCCTTCCACGCCGTCCCGTCGCTCCTTGGTTTGATGAGGCGTTGAGAGGGCTGCGGAGGTTGGGGCGTAGGTTGGAGCGTCGTTGGAGGAAGACTGCCTCGGATGCCAACCATCTTATTTTGCTAGAGCATTATAAGCTCTATCAAACAGACATTTCTCATAAGAAAGCAGAATTCCTGTCCAGGGAAATTTCTGTTGCTCGGAATCGACTGGCTCAGCTCTTCAGAACTGTCGACAGACTGTGCAACCCAGTCTGTCAGCAGATCTGTTGAGTTTTTACACAGAATGACTGTGAGGAGATCGCTCGGTTCTTTGTAAATAAGGTGGAAGACATCCGGAGGCAGTGTCCCCGACCCCACTCTAAGGTTGTTGCAGTTGATCAGCGTCTTGTCATGGAGCCTGGAATTTCCTGGAGTACCTTTGATCTACCGGATTTCGTAGACACTATGAGGATTGTCCGCGAGATGCACCCAACATGCTGTAGTTTGGATCCGGGTCCTAATTCTCTGATTTTGGGATGTAGCGAGTCTATCGGCCAGTCCTCTCGGATTATCCGGTGCTCCTTGGAGACGGAGTTTTCCCTAGCTCTCTGAAGGAAGGGGTGGTGACTCCCCTTCTGAAGAAAACTTCCTTGGACCTGGATGACCTAGCTAATTACCGCCCGATCTCTAACCTCCGTTTTGTAGGGAAGGTTATTGAAAAAGTTGTGGCGGCTCAATTGGACAACCATTTGACCATCCATAGTCTATACGAACCTCTCCAGTCTGGTTTTCGTAAAAGGCATAGCACCGAGACTGCTCTGGTTCGGGTGCTCAATGATCTCCTGATGGCGAGAGATCAGAGACACCGTTCTATTCTGGTTCTCCTCGATTTGTCATCAGCCTTTGATACTGTGGATCATGGGGTTTTGCTCGACGTCTGGGGTCCATCTGTGGACTTTCAGGTATGGTCCTCAGATGGTTTTCATCTTACCTCGAGGGAGAGCGCAGAAGTGGTCTCAGGATTACATTCTTCCAGGGCCTTCTCTCTGCCCTGCGGGGTACCACAGGGTTCGGTGCTTTCCCCCATGTTATTTGCAGTATATATGCTACCCCTCGGAGACATTGTAAGACGGTGTGAGCTGAGGTTTCACTGCTATGCTGATGACACCCAGCTTTACCTGTCTTTTGTACCTGACCAGGTTAGTGCTGTCTCGGTGCTGAATAAATGCCTTGCAGATATCCAAGACTGGATGAATATCAGTGTTTTAAAGTTGAATCCGGGAAAGACTGAGGTTATGGTTGTGGACCCCGGCCGAAGGGTTGGGGGTTTGGGGGTGGGGTCCCCCTCCGGAATAATTCTTGGGGGGGACCAGATCCCCATTTCTGAACGGGTGCGTAACCTGGGTGTAGAGCTTGACACAGATTTGACCCTTCGTTATCAGGTGTCTGTTGTTGTCAGGACTGCATTTTTCCATCTTAGAAACATCTCCAGGATTAGGCACCTGGTTCCTCCTGGTGATTTGCTGGTTTTGGTCCACGCCTTTGTGACATCTCGCTTGGATTACTGTAACTCCCTGTACCTAGGGCTTGCTGGGGTTGATATCCACTGCTTGCAGCTAGTGCAGAATGCAGCAGCACGTTTGCTGATGGGGGTTTCAAGAAGATCTCATATTACCCCAGTGTTGCGCTTTCTGCACTGGCTGCCAATACAGTGGCGGATCACCTTTAAAGTGGGTCTTTGACCTACAAAGTCCTACAGGCATGGTCCTGACTACTTGAAAGAGCTTCTGTTGTCTTACACCCTCTGAGACAGCTTGCTTCGGCTGATGAGGGTTGCTGGAAATTCCGAGGTTAATTTGAAGTCTTCTGGGCCTGTGCTTTGGTTTAGTGGCTCCATCCTCAAATTCTCTCTACCCATCCGCTCCGAGAGAGTACAACGGTGGACATTTTAAAATGGCTTTAAAGTCCTTTTTAGGGATAAGGCTTTTCCATCTATATTGTAATTGGTTTTATTTGTTGTAATTGTTATTCTGCTTTATTGTATTTTGATGTTTGGTTTTATGAATTTTGTAATGCTTGAAAATTTGAAAGGCTAACTAAATGTTATTATTATTATTATTATTATTATTATTATTATTATTATTATTATTATTATCTCAGAGGGATTGTGATAGGGTTAGCATCCAAAAGAAAGAGAATTAGAGAACAAAAAGTCCTACAACTATTGTCTTAAATTAGGACCTTGGAACACATTTTATCACCACAATCTCTGGATTTCTTTCACCTGGAGCTGATCAGACTGAGAGCTACATACTTAGAGCTGTAGAGGGAGAAGGCAGAATTTGTAATACTCAAAACCAAAGCTTCCTATACAGATCAGGGAGAGAAGGTGGGATGCCTATTGGCCCTTAGGATAAAGCAACAGGAATCTTCTCGTTTTATAGCTTCAATATGCTCTCAGTTTGATGGCTCTATGAAAACATCCCCTGAAGACATTATTTTGGAATTTACTAGTTATTATAAATCTTTATATGACCAAATGTCCGATCCCCCCACTGAACAGGTATTAGATGGGTATTTTAAAGATACTAACAAGCCATGTCTTTCAATTGAACAGCAGAACTCATTATTACACCTAATTACAGTAATGGAGTTAGAGGATGTAATTAAAAATCTTCTCAGAAATAAAACCCCAGGGCCGGATGGTTACACAGCCAACTTTTACAAAAAATTTAGTAAATATCTCATTCTTCTCCTCCTCCCCCCCTATCAATACATATTTTCTGGGGTGAAGTAGATTCCACCTTATTTGAAGCACTGATTGTTTTGTTACCCAAACTGGGTAAGGCCCTAATTGGTTTTGAATTATCACCCAACTTCTCTTCTTAACCAAGATCTAAAAATATTAACCAAGTTAATAGCTAACCACCTTAATTTGGTACTCCCAGACATCATTGGGCCGGAGCAGGTGGGATTCATGAAGAGTTGCTCTTCTGCAGATCACCTACGTGCCCTGTCTCATGTCTTCTCGGTGTCCAGGGATGCCCCATTTCCTGCAGCTCTGGTTTCCCTGGATGCCGAGAAGGCCTTTGACAGAGTGCACTGGCATTACCTCTTCAGGACTCTCAATGCTTTCGGTTTCCCATTACGATTCCAGCAATGGATTCATTCCCTTTACTGATTTCCCTCAGCTCATATAACTGCTAATGGTCAGTTCTCAAACTCTTTCACACTGCACTCAGGAACAAGGCAAGGCTGCCCCCCACCCCCCTCCCCATTACTTTTCAATATTTATTTAGAACCACTGATCCATAGACTGTTTAACTGTCAACTGATTCAGGGCATCCCTATCCACTCCCATGAAGTAAAGGTCTCGGCCTATGCAGATTACCTGCTTCTCCAGTTATCCTATTCATCTTTTTCCATCCCCCCAATGTTAGAAATTATTGAGGAATTTAGTTGCTTGGCAAATTACAAACTGAATACTGATAAGACCATAGTTTCCCCCTTAACCACAAAATATTTAAATCAGACACAACAGCACTAGAACTTCAATGGAAACAGGATTCCCTAAGATACCTAGGTATAGAACTTACAAAAAATCCAGGTAAATGTTTAAAACTCAATTTGGACTCTTTGTTGCTTACAATTAGTCAGGACTTAAGTCGATGGGCCTCTCTCCCGATTTCTATTTGAGGCAGGATTAATTTATTGAAAATTAATGTTTTCCCACAAATTTTTTACCCACTTAGCTTATTAAATATGTGGCTCCCCCTGTCCTGGTTTAAAAAAAGTACATAGCCCTTTCAATAAATTTATATGGTCCAATAAGACACGTAGACTGGCTTTTTATAAATTGGCTGCTCCTAAGTTGAGAGGTGGATTATGAATACCTCATATCGGCCTCTATTTTTGGGTGAGTCATGCCAATAAATATCTTAGATGGCTTTCACCTGCACCCCTAGCTTATTACCCAGTGTGGTTGAAAATTGAATTAGCTCAGATTCTTTCCTTGGGCCCTTCATTGGCAACACTCCTATATATAAGGGAAAAGGCACTGCCTACTAATTTAAGAAATACCCCAATTGCTACTTCATTTAAGATCCATTCTCAGCTTTGTAGCTTTCTTAAATATAAGCACATTACCGAGTTATCACAATCTATATGGGGTAACCCTGATTTCAAGATAGATAGTAAAGTACTATTCTCTCCCTGGTTACCACACTTAGGGGAGGGTCTGCTTGCAAGTTTGGTTACAGAACAGGGAGCATGGTTATCCACGATAGATATTTTACATAACTTTCACATTCCCAATACTCAGATCTTTAAAGTGTTTTAACTTAAACATCTCCTTATAAAAGTGTTGGGAAACACCACTTTTGTACAGACTGGACCCCCTCCTTCCTTAAAGAATTAACCCCACTAGCAGGTCTTCCACAGGCGGTTTCCAAAATCTATGGTATCCTTTTCAATTGGATTTACCTGGGTTATTTTGGTCCTACAACATATTGGGCTACCTTTTTTCTAGATAGAAGGTTAGAATGGCCTATATTATGGCATAACTGTCACAAGTTCATAGCCCAAGACAGACTCCGTCTCACAGAAATGTATATATTGCATAATTTATAGTATTCCTCACAAAAAGTAGCCAAATTGGGTTTAACACCCTCCTACCATTGTAACCATTGTCACCAAGAAGACGGTACTCTATACCATATCTTTTGGACTTGCCATAAAATATCCCCCTATGGGTTAAGATAAAGCAAAATGCAGATCCCCTCTTAGGATTAGAGGAGCTGTTCACTCCTGTAATCTGTTTGCTGGGAGACTACTCAGACATCTTAGTCCTTAGATGTAAATACTACATAGCACTCATGTCTATGTCAGTTAAAAAATTGGTGTTGAAACACTGGGTAGATAAGGAAGAACTCACTTATGGGGAGTGGCTTAGCGAACTTTTAGCCAGCCTTAAAACAGAGAAAATGATAGCAAGTCTGACCAACAAACTAGACAAATTTAAAGAAATCTGGGACCCCTTTTATACATTATATGCTATTTAATCAATAAGGTTTGATCTCTCTAAGATAGACATATCTTAATTTCCAGTGCTGTGCAGGGAAAAGGAGGGAGGGGGTAGGAGGGGAGTAGGAGGGGAGGGTCATGGGGGATGGAATAATAGGGGAGAAGGGATGGGAGAGAACAGTTATTATCATGTTTTACTACAATTATCATTGTATCATAAATATGACTGTTCTCTGTATGTTAAAACATTTCAATAAAGATTGAATTGAAAAAAAAAATATTTCTTAGGAAACACAACAAAATCCTTACTGTCCTCTCTGTGTATATCCCACCTGGCCAGTAAACCCCTGGGCTTGACTCATTATTGAAGTGTCTCAGCACCCTTAACCTTAACACCGAAAATTTGCTGATTGGTGACTTCAATGCCAGTTAGCTCTCCCCATTGGCAGCTCCATACAGGGATGCAGTGACAACGTTGCACCTCTCCCAACTTGTCACTTCACCCATTAGGGTAAACTCCAAGACTGGTACATCAACGTTACTAGACTGGGTTCTATCAAATTGGCTGGAACATATCTCCCGCACCACTGTCCTATCTGATGCCTATAGTGATCACTCACCTGTTCTATTTTGCTGGTCCTGTACCTACTCCAAACCCCTTATCAGAATCATCACAAACAGAGTCCTTAAACATGGTCACTTTGACCAACTTAGAGCAGACCTGTGTCAACAGGACTGGTCCCAAGTCTACTCTTCCTATACTGTTGATGCAGCTCTAGGGTGTTTCATCCAGTTATTCAATGCGGTCTGTGATAAACGCGCCCCAATAAAAAAGTGAAAAATAAAAGGCTGTAGCAACCCTTGGTTCTCACCAGAGCTTCTTGAGAGCTTGAAAGCAAGAGATCGCCTATGGTATAGAGCCCGGGAGATGGGCAAACAGGCCGATATTCAAATCTACAAAATGGCTCGCAACAACTGCACTAGGGCAATACTTGCAGTAAAAAAACAATACTACAAGGATGGGCTCACCCAGTCTTGGAGTGATGGTAAAAAATTCTGGGCTAACCTCAAGGAAGTCACAGGGAAAGATAATAAATCATCTCCTACAATGCTCAACATTGATGGCCTACCTATACCTGACCTGGTAACAATCGCAAACTCATTCAACAAAGCATTCACAGATCTTACTGGAGTGCTACCCCTGGACTTCTTCCACCCTACTAACTCCACTATCAATGCATGAACCAAGGACCAGCCACCTTCTAACCTTCCATTTCATTTCAGAACCATCTCTTTAAATGAAGCCAGGAAATGCCTTCTAAAGGTCCTGGGAAAGTCCTGATACAGCGGCAATTCTCTTGACTTTAAATTTGTAGCCCTTTCTCTGGAAGCCATACTGGAGCCATTAACTCACATTATCAATGCCTCACTAAGATTCTCACAGTTACCACAGCTATGGAAAGTGGCATTATTGACTCTAGTCTTCAAGTGTGATGATCGTTCCTTGCTAGGAAACTATAGACCCATTTCGATTCTCCCGGCCCTATCAAAGGCTCTTGAGAGGATTGTCACAGATCAGTTAGTTGTATATCTGGAAATATATGACATACAGTGTCCAGAACAACATGGTTTCCACAAAGGTCATAGTACCACTACTGCTCTGCTTGAGTTTACAAGCTATATTCACAACTCCCTCGAACATGACGAGCTGGTTAGTGCAACATTTATTGACCTGTCAAAACGTTCAACATGATTAATCATGACTTCCTAGCTGAGCAACTAGTTGCTATTGGTCTTTCAGATGACACAGTCAGATGGTTCAAGACCTACCTCTGGAACTGGTCCCAGCAAGTTGGGATTGACAATGTCTTATCTGACAGCAGACCAGTTCACTCTGGTGTTCCCCAGGGCTCCATAATGGGTCAACTAATGTTTAACATATTTCTAAATCAGCTATCACTTGCCTGTTGCAGCAAAATTCTACTCTATGCAGATGATGCAGTTCTATTTTCCAGTGACACTGACCCTATTACCCTGAAACACACATTACAGGATAGCTTCACTGCAGTTGAAGATGGTTCGAGGATCACAAACTTGTTATGAATTATAAAAAACTAAGGCTATGTTGTTCTCCAGTCAGCAGATCAGGCACCAAATGCACCCTCTCACCATTGTGAATGTCGATGGGGCATCACTGGACAAGGTACAGCAATTTAAATACCTGGGGGTTACAGCTGACAGCCCCGTGTATTTTGTCTACCATACTGACAATATTGTAAAGTCCCTCGACATACGTATCGGCCTTCTACACAGGCATAAGCATAGTCTTACCCCTGAAGCTCTCAAGCGGGCCATCCACAGCTCAGTGGTCTCCCTTGCTGAGTATGAAATTGTAATTTATGGGTCTGCAATGAACACAGCCCTCCATTGCATCAAAGTCATCTTAAATAAGGCTTGCCATCTCTCCACCAGTTCCAAGCAGCATACGCACACTTGCGATCTCTATGCCCATGCCAACTAGCTTCAGTTCGAGGGCAGGCTTAAGTTCCAGACCTGCTTACTGGCCAAAAAAAGCAAGTCTAGGCATGCTGCCCACTGGTGTCCAGATGCTTCTCACCACCTATGAAAGTTGCTGCCCCACCAGAAGTTCCCCGGAGTATGGTCTTCAAGGTTCCTGTATGTCACACCTTACTAGGACAAAGAGCTTTTGCCCACCGGGTGCCAAAATGGATTAACAACCTGCTGCCTAGCATCTGTACTAAATCAATGTTAGGCCCCTTTAAATGTGAGCTACAAACTCATCTGGTTACTAATGCTTGTTGTGACTGTTTCCAATAGGGCCTCCAGCCCTCTGACTGTTGTCCAACCACAGCACCACCTGGCTGCCTTCTTTACCGCCCTACTTCTCTCCTTCCCTTCACGTCCTGAACTGTTCAATTTTCATCCCCCTCTTACCTCCAACCCTCCCTTCCCTCATCCTCTCACCATCACACTCCATCTGCTCCTATCCCATCACCCCTTGAACTCGTACCTGCTATTTAGTATTGGTCTTGCTCCACCCCAATGCCTGGCACCTCTAGGTAATCTATACCTTTCTCTGTTGAGGCCCACAATCTGGGCTGATTCCTGTAGTATACTCCCTTTGTAGTTTGTCCTCTCTATGTTGCCCCCTTCAGCCTGTGCTAACCTCTCCCTTTGTCACACTCTCATCCTTCCTTATTTTTTCCTTGAGTTTGTTCATTCTCAGTCTGTATAGTGTTATTATTTAGTGTTATTGCCCTGTAACTATTTTGCTTAAAGCCTATCCATTGTTGTCATCCTATATCTCATGGCTTAACCGTAATTTGTTTTGATTCTTGCTGTAAGACCTTGACGTGGAACCTATGTAATAAGCCTGTTCTCAAAGGTTTAATTTGAGATTCTTAATAAAATAAAATAAATAAAATAGGAACAGAAACAGAGAATCTGACAGCAGATGATGACTGCTTGGCCCATCCTGTCTGCCCATTTTTCCCTACCTAGAGTGTTACCGCAGACCCTACTTGATCTCGAGCTTTCTTCCCCCCCGTTACCACTAAGATTCCCTTACATGTATGTCTATGCCATGCATTCTTGAACTCCACCACTGTTTTCACCCCCATCACCTCTGCTGCAAGACTGTTCCAGGCATCCACAAAGTATAGTGTAGTGGCTAAAATTACTGCCACAATGGATGCCCCACCAGAAGCCTAGAGAGGTATACCATCAGCAAATTTGGTGCCATCTGTCAAATTTTTTCACATTAAAATTAAAAATGAGTTCTCAGAAAAAACATTTTACACTAAATCTATTCTACCAGCTCCTGAGTGGCTATCATCAAATGTTTAAGGTGTGTCCTTGATTTTGGTCCTTAGTCCCTGATATTTTTTTAAGCCATGTCCCTGATTTGTGAGGCAGAGGTTGAGAAGTGCAGGACCAGGGCACACCTGGAAAAAGAATAAATCATTTTTACAATTGTGATCAACATTTATGTAGTGATAAGGGCAGTTTCTATCAAGTTACTTAACGTAATGCACATCAGTAGTGTGGTATCATGTCATTATAGCGAGTCAATTACGGCAAAGTTATTTGTGTGAATACATTACAGCGACTGCAGATTCATCATTTGCACAATTCAGAGTGCACACTACTGAGCGATTGTCACAATAGACAACGGATACAATTAAGTGACATCCTGTTTGGTGACTGGATTTGTAGCCTACCCCCACCATCAGGGGTGCAGCGTGGAGTTAGAATCTAAAAAGATAGGGGGTTGAGAATTCCAGGTAGTGCAGGGGGCCAGGAGCACAAGACTGTTTAAGTGGGTTGTATCCTCTAGTAGCTGTGATATACCGGTAGCTCAAAATGTATTCGCTCTGGTGTGCGGTCACCGAGAAGTACGGTCGCGTTACTTGTCATTGCTCAG
Source organism: Neoceratodus forsteri (assembly GCA_016271365.2). Taxonomy (NCBI): domain Eukaryota; kingdom Metazoa; phylum Chordata; order Ceratodontiformes; family Ceratodontidae; genus Neoceratodus; species Neoceratodus forsteri. The sequence continues at coordinate 1,271,035,008 of CM057452.1, forward strand.
TTATTTTCGCTCAAATTGTTGTCGCCCAGTAAACCTCGTTATAATTACATGGAACCAGTAGCACTATACAAAAATCTTTGTTGTTGAGAGCTATTTGAATACATGTTATGCAAAACAGTAATACAAAACAACATTGTTTTACCATGTATTTCTTGGGCTCCTTTCTGAAAAGCTTTCATTTTACTGATGGTGAGGCATTTTCCTTTTCCCCTTTTTTTCTGCTCACAGGTGTGCCACTCTTCAATTGAGTTACTGCTTTTCTCTTCCTCTCAGGTCTGCCTACATTTGGGGTCCCATAAAAGTTTGTGGCTCTGAATCTAGCAGTCATCTTTAATCCAGTATACAGTATTGTGATGCAGAGTATTGCCTCTTAGTCAGATGTACATTTTTCAAGCTTGGCAAAGCCTGTATTATATATTGTTCTCCAACTTCAAGAAAGCCATCGGTTTGGAGCTGATTGGCTAACACTGTTTCTCACATCATAGTTACTTCATGCCTCCCGGATCCTCAACATCTGATTTGTCTGTTCCTTAATCCCCATCTTGTGATTCATCACAATTCCTGGCACACATCCTGTACCTGCCCCTCTACTGTATAAATACTATGCATTTTTGTGACATTTATCCACATCTTTTGGAGGAGATTTGCAGATCAAGAAACCACCACCTTTACACTACTACTACTACTACTGCTTTGACTGATGACAGTTGACACATTTTATTTTGTAAATGTTTGTTAATTGTTATTTGTAAGTCTTTGTATACTGTATTGTATTTACTGTCAGTCATGACTGAAAAGGGGCTGGGCCCAGTCATCTCCTGGTTAAAAATAAAAACAAACAAATGACCAAGAAGCTGGATGCAAGACATAGCACAAAAATAGGACTCCAGTACTGGATATACAAAACTACCTTGCAGTGGCTGGCATCACAGTTTTTTTCTCTGCCCTCTATGATCACATTCAACCATGCAATGGACATCTACACAAGAAGACAGAGTGCACTAGGTGGACATCTTTTAAATCATACACAACATAAGCAACATTGTTCTGTGCTGCTTCTGACCTTGAGTGAGTCACAGTACACTACAAGGTAATGAAATGTTCTGGGGCTGCTTCTGTGGCCTTGAGCAAGACACAGCACACCACAAGGCAGTGAAATGTTCTGGGGCTTCCTTGGTGGCCGTCAGCAAGCCACAGTACACTACAAGGCAATGAAATGTTCTGATGTTGCCTCTGTGGCCTTGAGCAAGCCACAGTACTCTAGAAGGCAGTGAAATGTTCTGATGTTGCCTCTGTGGCCTTGAGCAAGCCACAGTACACTACAAGGCACTGAGATGTTCTGGGGCTATCTCTGTGGCCTTGAGCAAGTCACAGTACACCACAAGGCAGTGACATGGTCTGGGGCTGCCTCTATGGTCTTGAACAAGCCATAGTACACTACAAGGCAATTAAATGTTCTGGCATTGCCTCTGTGGCCTTGAGCAAGCCACAGTACACTACAAGGCAGTGAGATGTTCTGGGGCTGTCTCTGTGGCCTTGAGCAAGTCACAGTACACCACAAGGCAGTGACATGGTCTGGGGCTGCCTCTATGGTCTTGAACAAGCCATAGTATACTACAAGGAAATTAAATGTTCTGGCATTGCTTCTATGGTCTTGAGCAAGCCACAGTACACTAGAAGGCAGCAAAATGTTCTGGGACTGCCTCTGTGGCCTTGAGCAAATCACAGTACACTACATTTTTTATTTAATTTTTATTTATTTTATTTATTTATTGAAAAAATTTAGAATACAACCTTTGAGTCAAAGACACATTTGCAAAGGCTCCACATCATACACACATTGTGAACATGAATTGACATGCACATACAACTGAGTACAAGAGACGAGTTGCATCTGGTAATTAGTATGAAACATAAAAGTACATCAGATAGGGCATTTGTTACAGTACCTAGTGAGGATATGTATAGGTGTTCTAGACAAAGGAGGACAAGTATAGCAGGCAAGAGCCCATTGTCATATCAACATTGTAGCGTACTGTCAGAAAAGTAAGACAGGTTGTAATGAACATGTGTTTAAACAGTACAAGGTTAAAATAACCAAATTGATACTAGGGTTAATCTGACCCAGATCGGAGAATAAAAGTAGGATAGCCAGTTTATATTAAATAGGCAGTCTGGCCTAGGCAGGAAATTTATTTATTTATTTATTTTATTTAGTTTTTGTTGACCAGGTAAGTGCACTAGACAAATCCTGCCTATTTTCAGGCACGACCAGGGGGAAGGGGATACAGATGAATGCCAACTGACCTTGAACCAGATTAAGCTGTTGGTGGTATTTTTTAGTGAATGTGGGAAATTTGGCCAGGACACGAAGGAAATTTCCCTACTCTTTGCCTGCAGGGGGCCTTGCTTCCTGTGAGCAGAGGGGATCCTTTTGTCTGCAGTACCAAGATGGCGGATGACAGTGTGGTTGCTGGTGGAATTGCTGGGGATATTTTGGATTCTGACCTGACTATAGCTTCACCCATGGAGTCAAGAACACCTGACATTATCTCTGAAGAAACTACAAGGCTGCAATCTGCAGAAAGAAATACTGAAGGTACCACTTTAAATGAATTGCCAGACAATCATCAAGAAGACTTGCCTCAGACACCACTTTACCCAGTTTCAGGAACTCAGAGCACTTCTAATGACACAGAAAATTATCTGCGAAGCATGTATTTTGCACACAAGGACTTTCTTATTGGTCTAATGCACTCTGATTCACAATTTTCCTCACAGCCTTTTTTGTCAACTTACCCTGCAGCAGCCACTTCTGATATGACTCCTAGCACCAGAAATGCCACAAACTCTGCATCGGGAGCTCCTCTCTCTTGCATCTACAGGACAGTCATCGCACCACAGAGGACATTGAGAGGCATTTGGTCACCTGTGGCGCTCCATGCTGCTGGGCTGGCAGCAACATTCAGAAGGAGCACCCTGGACCTCCCAAGGGCTGTTTCAGCCGGGAAATCATCTCTGAGGCTACTTGAAGAACTCCAATCTTCAGAGACACAGCATTACCAACGAAAACAGCTCTGGAACCAGTATCTTTCCTAGTGTGCTTCAAGCATGACCTGATATCTCCGAACAACAGCTGATTTTCAGATACTGTCATGGCCCCAACTTAGCCAGATTTGAATCTACTTCATCCTCCTCGATTTCAGAACAGAATTTAGCTGGTACATCTGAGCCATTTGGTCCACAGCCTGCAGGTGAGGGCACTAACTCGACCCATTTAAACTCAGTGATCTGTTCACAAACTTAGGTGAGCCAGCACAGCGAAGGAATGCTGTATGTATGAAGTTCATGGGGGACATTGCTACAAGCCTTGACAGAAGAACTGTATTGCATAGTATGTTGCGGGACTCTTCAGGGATGGGGCAACAGAATTATTTGCCTTCATTCATGTGCATAGGGAATCTGTGTATGACTTAAATTTTAAAAATGTGTACACTTTGGAGAAATTCTGGGAGAAATATGAGCATGTAAAACATCTGCCACTCTGGGCTCCCTTTATGGTCATCCCCCTCACGAAACCAACAGTGAAAATTGTTACCTTACTGTTTCGTAGCGAGGGGGTGAGCATAGTGGACGTCCAGTACTGGCTCAGGCAGCGCTGCGATATACTTGAGGTCCCTCGACCTATTTTGGATGAGGACCTAGTATGGACTGGAGGATGGAAAGTAAAGGTACATCTTAAAAACACGGATAAAGGTATCTCTCATTTACCAGGCAGCTTTCACATAGGCAGGGACCATGGCTTATGTTTTTACCCTGGACAACCACGGACCTGTCATAAGTGTGGTTCTCGCACCCACCTGAGCAGCACTTGCAACAAGCCCAGATGTACTTTGGGCTTATCCTATGGATATGTGAGTTTAGGTTGTCCAAACCCTCTATACTGCAATCTGTGTAACGAGCCGGGGCACTCCTATCACCAGTGCCCTTGGGCAGATCATAATAGGCTCGACCGCCCTCCCCAGGACCAGATAGTGTTTAGAACGGATTTGCAGACTCAGGCCTTATGCCGCAGGGAGGCCCCGGCCCCTGCCACTTCTACCCTGGCACAAGAACCTCCTCTCCTGCAAGAGTCTGAACCTACAGACAGACAAGGAGCCATTCCCAAGTCCCCTGGCACCCCTATAGCAGCAGTACCCCCTTCTGAATCAGTCCCTGCTAGTACCCAGGCTACCATGCCTCCCCCCCAAAGGACTCAGACCACTTTGTGGTAATCTCCCCTTCTAAATGGGGTAAAGGCAAATGAAAAGCAGAAGCTTCCACCCCCAAGAGAACAATTATCATGAGGAATACATTTCAGGCCTTAGCCAAGAGACGACAATGGGGAGACACGGAAGGGGAAGATGGAGACTCGGATTCTTCTCCAGCCTCTTCCTCCCGTATGAACTTCCCCTCTGACTCCCAGCTTGATCACCCTCCTTCAGCAGATGGAGGTAGGACCCATGCTAACATTACCTGACATTAGCTCCTCCAGAATGGCACTGTACTTTCTGGGATGAACCACCACCAAGGACTCTGCTGCTTCACCCTAAATGCATGCAGCATTAAATCCTATAGAAAACAACTCTCTACAATGCAGTACCTTTCTGACTTACACCATGACATCTATTTTCTCCAGGACACCCGTCTGAAATCTCCTCATGAGCTTTCTCAAATTAAAACTCCTTGGCATCAGGGCTCTTCCTTCTGGTCATATGGAGAGGATAGGTGTGATGGCCTAGGTATTTTGTTTGCAAATTTTAATTTCCAAATTTTCCAGTTGGTAGAACATAATACAGGATCGAGCCATGCTTGTAGACTGTACATACCAACAACACAAACTCAGGCTCATTAATGTATATGCCCCAGAGCATTGCTTCCAGAACAGACTTATTTAACAAAATACACCCATACCTGTATTCCAACTGGCAAATCTATATGAGAGGCGATTTCAACTGTGGTCTTACTCTCTCAGATCAGGGTGGCTCCACCCAAAAACTTTTCGCAGATTCAATTGCCCTGAACAAAATTATTCAGACTGTGGCCCTCATAGATGGACATAACGCTTTACATGGTCCAGGTGCCAAAATCTATCATAGAGGCCCATACACTACCAGGATAGATTTTCTTTTTGTCTCACAGAATATTTTAGTCACACAGGCAATAATCATACCCTGTGAGACTTCAGACCATCTGGGGATCTCTCTGGTTTGCTCCCCGTCAGGGAACTCCTTTCCTGGTCAACCCCACTCTAGGTGGAAATTGAATAGTTTATTGTTGACAGACCCGGCCATTTCAATGCATTGCACAGACCTTCTAAGGGCCTGGCTGGCTGTATTGGAAGCATATCATTCCCCTCTATAATGGTGGGAAGACACTAAGAGTGATATCAAGATTTTCTTCCTACATACAGGGAGGAAGAGAACACTGAGTTCATATCTTCAATACCTCACTCTCAGACAAAAACTACAACAGGCCATATCTCTTTCTTTCACATCCCACATGGACTACTCTCACACAATAAAGTCCATTAAGGAAGAAATGGAACAGTTCCAGTATCACCGAGCACATTCTTTACAGATGGAAGCTCAACATGGGACACAAGGCTCCAGTCCCTCCTTAGATATCTATAAAAGTTGCACTGACAGGGTAAATGCAACCCACATAGAGGAACTTTTTGATTCTGCTTCCAATACCCCCACAATTCCTTGCTGGACATAAAGCGTATCGCCAGCTCTTATCTAGCTACGATGTTTGGCACCACAACTCCTGTGGATAGTATCATACCTTTCCTTTCAGGTATTTCTATTCCTCCTCCATCCCAAGATACACTGAAACATCTCCTTGAACCTTTAACATCAGAGGAAACCCAGCAGGCTATAAAACGCCAAAAGAAGTGCACTTCCCCTGGATCCAATGGCCTTACTGCAGAATTATATATACAGTTTATGTTATTTTTTTCCCCCTTTCTGACGTTAATATATAATACCATCATAAGCACTAATTCTACTCCTAAAGGATTTTCTGATGCTATTATGATTTTATTATTCAAGAAAGGGAACAGAGCCGATATACAGAACTGGAGACCACTAAGTCTGCTAAGCTGAACTATAAAATATTCACTTCCATCTTGCTCAATAGGATGCTCCCTGTTGCTGCTCAGATTATTTCTGAGGTGCAGACTTGTGCCCTTCCCGGCAGATCTATCCTTTTCAACCTATCCCTCATTCAAGACATTATTTCAAACAGTAGCCCCTCTTCACCTGCCCTGTTACTGTCATTGGACCAAGAAAAGGCTTTTGACCGGGTCAGCCATGTTTCTTTGTTCCAGGTTCTTGCACACTACCATGTTCTCCAGAAATTCATCTCTTGGCTTAAACTCTTATATAGTACTGCTTGGATACAACTCCATATAAATGGTTCTCCATGCCCCCCTTTTTTAGGCCTTAGAGGAGTGCGACAGGGCTGCCCCTTAAGTTCCCTTTTATATATTTTCCAACTGGACCCTTTATTATGAACCCTACTGCTGCACCCATCTTTACCTAGAATCTCTTCCGCCATTGGAAGACCTCTACCTCCAGTATGTGCATATGCTGATGATTTGTGCATTTGTACTACCCCCTATCTTCAGGAGATAGTACTTCTCCCTATTTTCAAAGCATTTGAGACAGCTTTGGGCTCCCAAATAAATATAGCAAAAAGCACAGCACTAGTGGTGCCAGCTTCAGCCAGCATAGACTTACCAATGCATATTGTAGATATCCCTCTGTCAATCGCTGCTATAAAAATCCTGGGATTACATTATGGCACCTCAGATGATGCCAGCTATAACTGGAATATAGTATTAAATAGAGCAGCACACTCCCTTTCCTTTTGGAAAGGACATAACATTGCAAAATGGAAAAGAGTATTTTTATTAAAAACTTTAATACTTCCGCTCTTCTTACAAGTGGCATCAGTGTTTCCGGTCCCTTTTTCTCTGGAGGCAAGAGTTTAGAATATTTATTTTCAAGGCTTCTGGGGCAGCCATTTAACTCCCATAAAAAGATCATACACATACATGGATTATTGTCATGGTGGGGTAAGGATGCTGAACCCGATAATATTTTTTGATAGCCTATTCCTGAAAATCACGATACCCCACTTACTCCATGATCCACCCTTATTTTGGCATTTAATTATATATTCTTTTAGTATTAAGGTATGCCAAATATGGCAACAACTCCCACGTGACATCCCTAGGAACTTCAGAAAACTAGGTATCCCCAGCTTCCTCTTCCCCCCTTTTCTGAAGATCCGGCAATGGAAACTCTCCCCAGCACATATATTGACTAAAACCAGGAGACAGCTTTATAGCTTTGTTTCAGATACCCATTTTTCTGATATACCACAGATAGTATCAACACAAGGCTCCCTTCTAGAATTAGAAATGACCTTCTCTCAGTTAACTGACCCCAGGATCCCCACACAATTTTGGGATATCTCCTGGCTAGCTTGTCATGGAAGACTGGGTGTCAAGAACAACCTAAAACATAAATCAGTAGAGGAGCGAATATGCCCCCGAGACACTTGCACAGCAGTACTGGAAACCATGTATCATTTTTTTATTGATTGCCATATAGTCAAGTTGTTTGGACCCTCCTTTTACATAAATGGAAAGAAAGGCACTTCAGAATGTAACATATGATATCCTGGTGTATGGGATATACCCCCTGGATTACAGAAATATCACACAGGGACCTTACTTCTCATCTTTGCATCCTGCCACTGTTATTTATGGCAGGCCAGCTGCGTCTTTCTCCTGCAACAGAAAGTGTTTTCTGCAATGCAAATAGTTGCACAGATTGTTTCTAGCCTTGTGTTAATCCAAAATGTGGAAAAAAGTTGTTAACTTCTGCTGTATACAGTTCATATTGGAACAATTGTGCATGGATTGAAACTGCAGAACCCTGAAGATGTTTTTCCTTTTTCCTCTCTGTATTAGTAAGCATTTTTTTGCTCCATTTAAACTGAAATGTTTCTTTTGACTTCTTTTTCCTTTTTTCCCCCTCACCCTTGTTTATTGTTTTTTTTTTGTGGGTTGATTTCATTTTGTCTTTCTTGCACACCTTATTTACAGTTTCTGGAAAGCATTGAACTGTTCCTCTGTTGTAATACTTTGTTGTGTTTAACTTTGATAAAACCATTTTCCCTGAAATGTCACCCCTGCAATATGAATTACACAGAATAGCTCACTTCAGCATATTCAAATGGGGCCTTTGCACAGGCAAAGAAGGTTTGCACCTGCGCAAAACAAAATGTATGCAGGTGGGCAAGGGGAAGGGCATGGCCATGAATACCCACACTACCCCATATTCAGGGTCTGCAGCCTCCACTGGTCCACTTGGGTGGTGATTTGCAATGCTAGATCGATGAGGAACAAGAACACAATTATAGCAGACTTGACTTCTTCGGTCGATCTGGCTTGCATTATGGAAACCTGGCTGTGGGATGATGCAGGTTCAGGTCTGGAGGTGTCGGTCCTGGACGTTTTTTCTATAGTGCACTGCCCGAGGCAGGAACGCAGAGGTGGGGGTGTGGCCATCTGTTTTAGATCTGACTCGAGCTTCTCCGTGCACCCAGTGGGTTCTAGTTCATTGTTTGAATGCATGGCGGTGTGCAGGGGTCCAGGTGCAGGCTGCAGAATCCTCTTCATTTATCAACCTCCAGGCCACAGGGGGAATTTCTGCAGGAAGTTGCAGACTTCACTGCCGACAAGGTATTGGAGTTGCCTAGGTGGTTGATCTGGGGTGACTTTAACACCTGGATCGACGATAAACTCTAGCATTTTGGTTCTAACTTCCTCCAGACAATGACATCGCTGGGCCTTCCACAAGCTGTTGCTTCTGTGACCCATAGCCATGGCCACGCCTTGGACTTAGCATTCTCACTGGGGCTTGAGGTCACAGATCTCAGGATTGATCCAGTCTCTTGGTCTGATCATTGCAGGGTGGAGTTCTCATTCAGGGCACCCCCTGTTTGTCCCTCCCCTCTTGAGATGGTCTGCTACCACCCATTGAGGGGGTTGTCCCCAGAGGGACTGCTGGTGGCAGTGGACTTGTCTTGTGTGAGAGCTGCATGGGTGGCAGGTGTGAGCAAGGCAGTGACAGCTTATAATAGTGCTTTCTCCAAGGTGCTTGATGCCATTGCACCAATCCACATACCACCCAGGTCTTCTTGCTTGAGACTCCTGTGGTTTGATGGGGCTCTCAAGGAGATGAAGACTAAGTGTAGGAAGTTGGAGCATTGCTGGAGGTGGACCCAGTTCATAGAGGACAAGTTGGCTTTGAGAATTCACTATGGTGAATATCAAAGGGCAATCGACCGAAAGAAGGCAGAGTTCCTGTCCAGGGAGATTGCTGCAGGGAGGAACAGACTGGCTGTGCTCTTTCAGTCTGTAGATAGCCTACTTCATCTGCCCCATCTGCAGCTGAAAAGAGCAAGTTCAGTCACACAGTGTGAGGAGTTCACTCAGTTCTTCTCTGACATGGTATCCTCTATTAGGACCAGGATCTCTCCAGTGGGGCTTGACCAGCCCCACAGTGGTGGGCCTTATGTAGTCAGAGGCACTTCGGCTGTCTGGGATGAGTTTAGGCCAATGGAGGTGACAGAGGTTGTTGAGGTACTCTCGAAGGTGCGGCCCACTTTTTGTGAACTGGACCTAGGCCCGACTTATCTCTTATTAGGATGTGTCGAGTCTGCTGGCCCAGTGTTCACTGAGATTGTCTGGTGTTCACTTTCAAAGTGTTTTTTCTCTGGCACCTTGAAAGAGGCATTAGTGAGACCCCTCTTGAAGAATGCATCACTCGATCTTGACATCTTGGCGAATTATCAACCAGTCTCCAACCTCCCATTTTTGGGGACGATTGTAGAGAAAGTGGTGTCTCTGCAGCTTGAGGCACACCTTGCAGCCTATGACATTCACGAGTCATTCCAGTCTGGATTTTAGTCAAGGCATAGCACTTAAGTTAGGGTGCAGAATGATCTCCTCAGTGCGAGAGATAGAGGAGACCTTTCAGTTCACATTCTCTTAGATATCTCCTCAGCTTTTGACACAGTGAATCACGTAGTGCTACTGCGTTACCTGAGGGAGCTCTGTGGACTCATCAGTACTGTCTTCCGCTGGTTTGAGTCCTTTCTCATGGGCAGGATGTAACTGGTAGTGATGGAGAATTTCTCCTCTTGCCCAAAGTGCCTGCCTTGTGGAGTTCCCCAGAGTTCGATCCTGTCGCCTATGCTGTTTGCAGTGTATATGCTACCCCTGGGTGAGATTGTTAGATGTTATAGTCTGGCTTTTCACTGTTATGAAGATGATACCCAGCTGTATGTCTTTTTCCCCTGGGATGAGTGATGCTGTGGAGATGTGAAATAAATGCCTGACCAAGATCCAAGTTTCGATGCCCTCTAACTGATTAAGACTCAACCCCAACAAAATGGAAGCACTAGTGAGTGCACCTGGTCCCAGTGTGGTATGGATGCCACTGGATTGGGTACAGGCTTATTTTTAGACCCTGCCCAATTGGTGGCTTCTGCTAGGGTGAAACATCTGGGCATCATCCTTGACGATGGATTGACACTTGAGGCTCAGGTGTCATCCATCTTCCAGAGTTGTTTCTACCATTTAAGGAATGTTGCCCAGATTAAAGCCTTAATTCCTCCTGGTGATCTGCCCTCACTGGTGCACGCCTTTGTTACATCAAGGCTTGATTACTGTAACCCTCTGTATTTTGGGGTCAGCATGGGTAGTCTCTGTTGCCTACAGCCAGTGCAGAACACAGTGGCCAGGTTGCTGACAGGCCTTCCGAGGTCCTGCCACATGACACCAGTCCTGCCTGATCTGCACTGGCTGCTGGTGAGGTGGAGGATTACCTTTAAGGTGAGCTTGCTCACCTATAATGCCCTATACTGGTTGGGCCCTGGTTACCTGAGTGACCACCTAACTCATGTCTACCATGTATGCTCACTCCGTTCCTCCACTGAGGGCCTTCTGACAGTTCTGAGGGCCAGACTGAAAACTTCAGGAAATTGTGCATTTTAGGTGGCCAGCCTGACACTGTGGAATTCGCTGACAAGATCTCTGAGGGAGGCTCCATCAGTGGAGGTTTTTAAGCTGGGTCTGAAGGCCCACTTATTTAAAGAAGCCTTTGATAACCAGCTATAGATTATTTATTGATGCTCCTATTTTATTGTTATTCAATTATTTATTATTGTATGCACTGACTGTTGTGACATATCTAATGTAATTTGTTGTTTTATGTACTTTCTATTTGTATTGCACCCAGAGAATCTTGGATTGGGTGCTACATAGAAACATAGAAACATAGAATTTGACAGCAGATAAGGACCGCTTGGCCCACTCAGTCTGCCCATTTCCCTACGTAATGGATAAGCTGCAGATCCTAGTTAACCAGTAGCCTACTTCTTTCTACCCCCAACCCCTAAAATTGCCTTATGGCTGTCCCATGCATGCTTGAATTCAGTCACTGTTTTTGACTCCACAACCTCCTCTGGAAGGCCGTTCCATGCATCCACAACTCTCTCTGTGAAAAAATACTTCCTTACATTACCTCTGAGCTGCTCCCCACCCCATCTTCAAATTGTGCCCCCTTGTTCTTACACACCTCTTCTTTTGAAAGATGCTACCTTCTTGGACTTTGTTGATTCCCTTGAGGTACTTGAATGTTTCTATCATGTCCCCCCTCTCCCTCTTTTCCTCGAGGCTATACATATTAAGCTCCTTTAGTCTCTCTTCATATGTCTTCGGTGCAGACCCTGCACCATTTTAGCTGCCCTCCTCTGGACAGCTTCCATCTTGTCTATGTCCTTGTGGAGATTGGGTCTCCAGAACTGCACACAGTACTCCAGATGGGGTCTCACCAGCTGTCTGTACAGAGGGATAACAACTTCCTCTTTTCTACTGGTGATACCTCTCCCTATGCATCCCAGTATCCCCCCAGCCCTCCTTGCTGCCCTGCCCTCTCACATTGCTTGCCCACCTTTAGGTCATCTGATATGACCCCAGGTCCCTTTCTATTTTTGTTGTTGTTAGTATCTCACCCCCATTGTGTACTCTTCCCTGGGTTTTAGTTTCCCAGGTGCATTACCTGCACTTCTTAGCATTAAATCTAAGCTGCCATACATTTGACCATTCCTCTAACCTTGCCAATTCCCTTCTCATCCTTTCTACCCCACCTTGTGCATCAACTCTGTTGCAGATCTTTGTGTCATCTGCAAAGAGACATACTTTTTCCTTCCAGTCCCTCTGCAATGTAAACACAAAGACATTGAAGAGGACCGATCCTAATACTGAACCCTCAGGCACCCCACTAGTAACCCCCTTTCTTCAGAGTGGACTCTATTTACTATTACCCTCTGTCCTATTCTCCAGCCAATTCTTTACCCAGGCTATCATCTTGGGATCCACTCCCAGGCTGGCTAGCTTGTATATTTAATCTTTTGTGTGGGACTGAGTCAGATGCCTTGCTAAAGTCTAGGTAGGCCATGTCCACAGCCCCTCCCTGATCTACTACTTTGGTCACCAAGTCAAAGAAATCTGTTAGATTTGTCTGGCATGACTTTTCTGCTGTGAATCCATGCCGCCTTGGGTCCTGTGCCCCTCTGGCCTCTAGATACTTGACAATTCTTTCCTTCAGAAGTGATTCCATCATTTTCCCTATCACTGAGGTTAAACTAACTGGTCTGTAGTTTCCTTCTGCCCTGACCCACTTTGTGAAGGAATCACATCGGCCCTCCTCCAGTCCTCAGATACCACCCCATCCTCCCATGATTTGTTAAAGAGGGTAGTCAGTGGTGTCACTAGTTCTACCCTAGTTCTTTTAGAATTCTGGGATGAATCCATTAGGCCCCATTGCTTTGTCCACCTTCAGTTTTAAGAGTTCTTTCAGAACCCTTTCTTCTGTAAATGGCTGGTATCAACTTCTGTATCCAGAGTGTTTCTATTGTTTGTTTTAGGTACCTCCCCTCTTCATTTGTAAATACTGAGCAAAATATTTGTTTAGTATCTCTGCCTTTTCACAGTCATCCTCTGCCCACCCCTCCCTTTATTAAGCCTCACTATCCCTCCCTTAGTCTTCCTTCGCTCCCTGATGTACCTAAAAAAGGTTTTATCCCCCTTCTTAACTGAGTTGGCTATCTTTTCCTCAGTTCAGGCCTTTGCTGTTCTGACTGCCTTCCCAGCTTCCTATTGCTTTAACTGATACAATTCTCTGTCCTGCTCCTTCTGTGATTCCTTGTACTTTCTGAATGCTTGCTTTTTCTCTTGAACCTTCACTGCCACCTCCTTTGAGAACCACAGTGGTTTCTTACATCGTTTTGTTTTGTTTATTTGCTTCACACAAAGGCTTGTTACCTCTGTGATGGCAGTTTTTATTATTCCCCATTGTTCTTCCACCCCTCCTTCCTGCCCATTTGCTAGTGCATTCCTTAGGCACTCACCCATTTTGGCAAAGTCAACCCTCCTGAAGTCCAGTACTTTTGCCTTTGTATGGCTTGACTCTATTGCTGTTTATTGTGAACCATACTGTTCGATGGTCGCTAGTTCCCAGATGGCTACCCACTTCTACATCTGTGATCCTCTCTCCATCTCCATTTGAGAGAGCCAGGTCTAAGATTGCTCCCTCTCGATTGGGTTCCAATACTAGTTGTCTAAGGCATGCCCCCTTTAGGGCATCTAGAATAACCCCACTCTTAGAAGTGGCTGCTGCACATCTGGCATATTCAGATCACCCATCAGCAATATCTCCCCTTTATAAATACATAAATAAAAAGTGACTTACTTGCGTAATCTTTGACATTCAGGGTACTCTTCTGGTTCAATCCAGTACTTTGCATCAAAATGGCTATGTAAATGCATGGTGTGTCAGCGCCAAGTGTGGGAAGGCTTGGGGTATACCCTAGAAAGTTGTGGAGGGTGACCCTCTCCACGTAGACACCATGAAAGTAAGGCACACATCACCTAGGTAATAATGACACTTGGCTCCTGAAGTGCATCATCAAAGTTTTATCCCATATTGGACAAACCAACAAAAAGTCTGCATGTTTGATGCATTTTGGACATCACCCCTTTTTTGACAAAGGACAATGTCCAAGATGCATCAAGCATGCAGACTTTTGTCTGTTTGTCCATTATGGAATAAATCTTTGATAATGCACTTTAGGAGCCAAGTGTCCTTACTACCTAGGTGATGTGTGCCTGACTTTCATGGTATCTGCATGAAGCTGTTTGTCTTGATGCATCACAGGACTTGTGCAACATTTTTATTGTGGAACCCTCTCTACATTGCAGGGCACACAGAGGGGTAATCTGGAAAGCGATTGTACCTGCAAAGGCAAGTACAGTGCACACTTGCCATGGGTTGATGGTGCATGATCTACCTGTCTGTATATGTGTGCATTGTCACTGATGTCTCCATCTTTATGACTCCAAAGAATTTCCAAGGACGACCAAGATGGTTAGTCCTAGAGAGGCGGGATCAACCAGACAGGACAATATTGATTATAGTGCATGTTGGAACGTTGTTACTGCTAATGATCCATCAATTTCTAAATGTTGTTATGCTGCACTAGCTACGTTGGCTAGTTTGTTATGCTGTACTAGCTATGTAGCTAGTGCAGCATAACAGCATTGAATGTGATCTTGCATGCACTGTGAGCGTTCTTCCCCTTAATCGGCAGCGGCCACAGTGGTGAGAGTTAGTCAGTTGGAAAGTGTCGGTCAGAATAAAAAAACAAAGTTAGGCTAAAATATGTTAAGACATCTCTTGTAATTGATGTTTTTAGCAACATACAATATAAACAAGCATTTGCCAATGCTGAATGTTTGCTTGCTTGGTATTAGCACTGGGAATGCAGGAGTTAGACAGACACAGATTAGGAATGGCAACGAAGTATTGAACTTCACGCCAACCCCACCTCCACCCTGCAGAGACGAAAAGGCATTGGGGTATGCGTTTGGGTTGTTGCCCATAACGTTCATGCCATTTCACCTCACCCTATCCTGCAAACACCGAGTGTTGAGGTGTGCCTTGGGGGTGTTTGGCTTTACAGTCACCCCATTCCATAAGGACATACACTGAAATGGATGCAGTATAGGAGAATCAAATCAATCAAATCAGATTTTATTTATAAAAAGCACCTTTCTTACAACCAATGCACTTGTACATAATAAAACAAATACAATAAATAATCCCAACAATAATCAATAAAATCCTACAATTTAAAACTCTAGCAATTATAATACAACATTAAAAATCTGGATATGCCAGTTCAAATAAATGGGTCTTTAGTGCAGTTTTAAACTCCTTGATGGTCAGGCAATCTCGCACCCAGCATGGTTGGGGCCACAAAGCTAAAAGACTGGGCCCCCGATGTCTTTAAACGGACCCTGGGAATCTCTAGCAATCCCTCGTCGGCAGATCAGAGAGGGCGGAGGGGACAGGAAGGGCGAAGGAGATCTTGTGAGTAACTAGGTCCCTGGTCATGTAGGGCTATATAGGGCAGCAAACCGACCTTGAAGGTGATCCTCCACCACATTGACAGCCAGTGCAGTCTGTGGAGCACAGGCATTATATGACTGGCTCTTGATGTACCAGTCAACAGCCTGGCTGCCGTATTCTGCAGTAGCTGAAGGCGGTGGACATCAACCCCAGGCAGACCTAGGTAAAGGGCATTGCTGTAATCAAGGTGAGAGGTAATGAAGGTGTGGACCAGTGTTGAAAGATCCTCTGGAGGAACCAGGTGTTTCACCCGGGGATATTCCTCAGATGGGGTGAACTCTGGGGCCGAAGAGTCCAAGGCACACCTTGATGCCTGTCACTGGCTGCAGGGTGGGGGAGTGGGGATGGAATGGCATGAACATTACAGTCAGCAATCCAAAGGCACACCCCCAATGCCTGTCAGTCTGTACAGGGTGGGACGTTATCATTAGAAACCCTAACACCCCAGGCGTTTGTTGGTATTTGCACTACAAATTTTCAACATGCCCTTTCTGTGACCCACACCTCATGAAAGCATTTGGGACCTCTTCTCATGAACAGTGGCACTGTGATTTTGTTAATGTGTCCCAAACTTTGAGTTCCCACAGCGACTGTGCCATTGTGCGCCAGATGTACGAAAACACAAATTGGGCAGAATGTGAAGAACGACAGCTGTACCATTCATAGGTAGGTGTGAAGTGATGGCTATGTTGAAAATCTGTAGTGAAAATATTAAAAATGCTCAAACTTCTATGCATATGTGGAAAAAGTGCAACACATGCATGTAACATAGTCATTTAGTGGAATTATTTCACCAGATTTTCAACATAGGCATTTTGCCACCTCTGCTCATGCACACTGCCACTATGAGTTTCTTAATCTGTCCCAAACATTGATTTCCTACAGCGACCGCGTTATTCTGTGCCAGATGTGTTAATGCATATTTCGGGCAGGATATGAAAAATGATAGCTGTACTGTTCATAAGGAGGTGTGAAAAAATGCCAATGTTGAAAATCTGGAGTAAAAATACTACAAATTTGCCAAGTTATGAGGTGTGTGGAAACTGCACAACGCACACTTGCAACACAGCCATTTTATGGACGTTTGTCACCAACTTTTCAACATAGGCATTTTAGGACCTCTGCTCATGAACAGAGTCACTGTGATTTTCTTAATCAGTCCCAAATACTGATTTCCCACAGCGACCGCGCTATTCTGTGCTGAAAGTGTGAAAACGTATTTTGGCCAGGATGTAAAAAATGACAGCTGTACTGTTCATAAGGAGGTATGAAAAAATGGCAACGTTGAAAATCTGGAGTGAAAATCTTACAAATTTGTGAAGTTATTAGGGTGTGTGGAAACTGTGCAATGCATGCTTATAACAGTCATTTTATGGATTTTCTTTCACCAAATTTGCAACATAGGCTTTTTGAGAGCCCACCTCATGAACAGTGGCACTGTTGTTTCATTAATCAGTCCCAAAAGGTGATTCCACCCAGTGTGACTGAGAAATCACCTTTCAGGACCGAATAATGCCATGACAGTAACTGAATTCATGAGGAGGTGTCCCAATAACCCCATGTTGAAAATTTGGTGCCAAAAGTTGAAAAAATGGGTGAGATCTCCACATAAGTTGAAAAAACCCTATTTATGCCATTATACAGCTTACTGGGATTTCTTCAGTTCGCAGTCGGCTTTGAAGAGTGCAGACGTGTTCCTGGTTCACTGAAGATCGTTGCGTCGGGCTCTGGAGGTAAGTATGGGGTGAGCGGGAGTGTGGGGAGGTGGGGGTGCACAAAGGGTGGGCACGGGTTGGGGGAGGAGGCACTAGAGACCATGAGGGATTGTTTTCTTTGTTTCAGGGACACAAATTAAACTAAGAACATTGCGGGAAGGTTTTTTTTTCCAGGTTTGCACACTGGGATGGGCTCCCAGTGTGCCACCTATGTTTTGGGGGAGGGGGGACAGAAGCTGACAGGGATTGGGCCCCCTGTCAGCAAAGAAAGACTGTTTGGGGGTATGATGCCGAGGGGGATTGGGCACCTCCTTGGCACACAACAAATGGGGAGGACATTATGCTGACAGGGAGTGGATTCCCCCATCAGCAAATGAACTGGGTTCCCCCATCAGCAAATGAACTGGGTCAGGGGCAAGCCCCTTCAGCTTTCATGGGGCTCTGAGGCTGGGGCTATGCCACCACCATGTTGACGGAAATGTTACACCAGACAAGGTACCGCCCTGCAGTGACAGGTTACTCCCTCATTGCAGTGGAATGGCTGACACTGCAGTGACAAGGCGGCCCATGATTGTGGTGATGAAATCGTTTCAACTTGGTGGCACTTCTGCAGAACCAGTGTCATCAGGACACTGGGCCTGCATTGGGTGAACACTGCCAAGCCCACAGATGCAGTGCCGGCATTGGCCGCCACAGTGCCACACCTCCACAACCCACTTTTCTCCTAAGCTGCCACATAATGTTTCTTGCGCATGTATGCAAGCAAACATAAAAACAATGGACTACTAACTGTCGGCAACATACCTGTTAGTACGTTTTGAGGTTCCTATGCCACCATAAAGATGATGTTGGGGAGTTGTGGGGCCTGGAATAGCCTACAGCTGCAGGCTTGCATGTGCAGCCACCTCATGAATGTCATCTGTGTTATTCTCATTTCAGTGGTACTGTGGTGTGCTTAGAAAGTTGGTGCTGGTGGAGAGGGGGTACACACCCAGCACCCCCAAGGGACGCAGCAAAGGTTTCAAGAAGGAGAAGGAAGAGGAGAAGGACTAGGACCCATTTTTCCTGCTGTAGTTTTGATGTCTATTGATGGGACAGTTTGATGTTGTTTTATGTAAATAAATATTTATATACTGTACTACATTTGTCTAATTTTTTTCTGGCAGGTGATGACATGCCACCTGCCGGGCCTGTCATACCGAATTCAACTGGAAATGTTACATAGTGTTTCCAAGGGCCCCCTCTCCACAACTGAGAATGTAAGAGTGTTTCCAAGGGCCAGCTCTCCTAAACTGGGAATGTTACATAGTGTTTCCAAGGGCCTCCTATCCGCAACTGAGAATGTGAGACTATGTTTCCAAGGGACCCCTCTCCACAACTGAGAATGTGAGTGTTTCCAAGGGCCCCCTCTCCTAAACTGGGAATGTTACATAGTGTTTTCAGGGGCCCCCTCTCTTTAACTGAGTATATGAGAGTGTTTCCAAGGGCCCCCTCTCATAAACTGAGAATGTTATAGTCTTTCCAAGGGCCCCCTCTCCTGAACTGAGAATGTAAGAGAGTGTTTCCAAGAGCCTACTCTCCTAAACTGAGAATGTTACATAGTGTTTCCAAGGGCCCCCTCTCCTTAACTGAGTATACCAGAGTGTTTCCAAAGGCCCCCTCTCATAAACTGAGAATGTGACAAGGTGTTTTCAAGCACCCTCTCTCCTAAACTAAGAATGTGACAGATTGTTTACAAGGATACCCTCTCCTAAACTGGAAATGTTACATAGTGTTTCCAAGGCTCTGTCTTCTAAACTGGGTATATTATATAGTATTTCCAAGGGCCCCCTCTCCTAAACTGAGAATATCACATAGTGTTTCTGAGGGTCTCCTCTCCTAAAATAAGAATATGACAGAGTATCTCCAAAGGGCCCCTCTCCTAAACTGAGAATGTCATATAGTGTTTCCATGGGCCCTCTCTCCTAAACTGAGAACATGACAGAGTGTTTTCAAGGGACCCCTCTCCTAAACTGAGAATGTCACATAGTGTTTCCATGAGCCTCCTCTCTTAATTTGAGACTGTGATGGAGTATTTCCATGGGCCCCCTCTCCTGAACTGAGAAAGTTACAGAGTGTTTCCAAGGGCTCCCTCTCATCGACTGAGAAGGTTACAGTGTTTCTAAGGACCCCCCCTCTCTTAAAATGAGAAAGTGACAGAGTGTTTACAAGGGCACTGCTCCTAAACAGGGAATGTTGCATAGTGTTTTCAAGGCCCCCCTTTTCTAAACTGGGGATGGTACATAGTATTTCCAAGAGTCCCCTCTTAAAAACTGGGGATATTACATTGTGTTTCCAAGGGCCCCTTCTCCTAAACTGGGAATGTTACATAGTGCTTCTAAGGGCCCCCTCTTCTAAACTTGGGATATTACATTGTGTTTCCAAGGGCCCCCTCTCCTAAACTGGGAGTGTTACATAGTGTTTCCAAGGGTCCTCTTTCCTAAACTGAGCATGTGACAGGGTGTTTCCAAGAGCCCCCTCTCCTAAACTGAGAATGTGACAGAGTGTTTACATGAATACCCTCTCCTAAACTGGGAATATTATGTGGTGTTTCCAAGGCCCCCTCTTCTAAACCTGGAATGTTACATAGTGTTTCTGAGGCCCCCTCTGCTAAACTGGAGATATTACATAGTGTTTCCAAGGGTCCCCTTTCCTAAGCTCAGGGCTTCTAGTGGTCTGTGGCACTTTGTCCTGATTTCTGCAGCAGGGCTCCTAGATTTCAGCAGCAGCATTTACTGATTTCTGTGGCATGATCTATTCATTTCTGTGGTAGAATGCAGTCCTGCCATTGGCTAAAATATAATGTTACATCACTGATGACATCACATGCTAAGTGCAGAGGAGCAGCTTCAGTATAAACAAGATGGGAAAGGGAGCAGGGCAGTGTGGAAAAACTATATTTGAATGAAAATTCACCAAAAACAGTGAATCCTGCAGCACTATTTATTTTCAGTGGCATAATGCAAGTTCTGTGGAAAATTCTACAGCCACAGAATCACAGAATTCCAAGGGCCTTGCTTAAACTAAGACTGTTACATAGTCTTTCAAAGGGCCCCATCTCCTATACTGAGAGTGTGACGGAGTGCTTCCAAGGACTCCCTCTCCTAAACTGAGAATGTAACAGAGTGTTTCTAAGGACACTCTCTTCTCAGCTGGTAACCTGAAAGATTGAGAGGTACAGTATGCACCTCTTGTCAGTTGAAGCTGTATCCCCTGGCCTGCTGAATCATTAGTATTCAGATGGGAATGGCATGGATAGTTTGCTGAAGACACCACACCATCCCCCTGGGTATTCCAGAGTGTTACAAAATGTGTATTAGAGTGTTTATTTCCCTAATTAATTTATTCCTTGGTGTGCCTCTGCACTGCTGTCCCCAGACCACACTCGAGGTGATGCGCAATTGGTATAAACGCTGAATAATGACATCTGTAGGCCACCGTCTGATATCAGAACAAAATGAAACAAGTATTGTCAATGCCGAATGTTTGCTTGCTGGCATTGACATTGGTAGTGTAGGAGTTAGAGAAATGCATAATAGAAATGGCAGTGAAGTATTGAACTGAAACCAACCCCACCACCACCACCCTTCAGAGACTGACAGGCATTGGGCTGTGCCTTTAGGTCATCGGCCATAATGCCCACACCATTTCACCACACCCTACCCTGCAGACACTGACAAGTGTCACGGTGTGCCTTGGGGTCTTTGGGCCTTATGCTCACCCCATTCCATAAGGAAATATGGTGAGATGGGTGCAGTATAGGAGAATGGAGTGAACTTTGGGGCCGAAGTCCAAGGCACACCTCGATGCCTGTCACTGGTTGCAGGGTGTGGGTGGGGGTGGAATAGCATGAGCATTACAGGTGATAATCCCAAGTCACACTCCTGATGCTTGTCAGTCTCTACAGGTGGGGCTTTATGGTTGGAAACTCTAATGCCCCGGGCGTTCATTGGTATTTTCACTCTAAATTTTCAACATGGGTTTTTTGTGACCCCACCTCATGAACAGTGGCAATATCAGTTTGTTAGCCGAAAGCCGATTTTGCACAGTGACTATGCCATTTGGCACCACAGGTGCGAAAATACATTTTGAACAGATTGTGAAAAATGACAGCTGTACTGTTCATGGGGAGGTGTAAAAAAATAGCAATGTTGAAAATCTGGAGTGAAAATATTAAAAAACGGTGGTCACAAGTGTGCGTAGAAACTGTACAATGCACACCCGTAATGTAATTAGTTTAGGGAATTTTTACAGCAGATTGTCAACACAGGCATTTTGGGACCTCTGCTCATGAACAGTGTCACTGTGATTTTCTTAATCTGTTCGAACACTGATTTCCCACAGCAACTGCACATTTCTGCACCAGAAGTGCGAAAACACATTTTGGCCAGGGTGTGAAAAGCGACAGCTATACTGTTCATAAGGAGGTGTGGAAAAATGCCAGTGTTGAAAATCTGGACTGAAAATATTACAAATTCGTGAACTTACAAGGGTGTGTGGAAACTGTGCAATGCACGCTTATAACACAGTCATTTTATGGACTTTTGTCACCAAAGTTTCAACATAGCCATTTTAAGACCTCTGCTCATGAACAGTATCCACTATGATATTCTTAATCTGTCCCAAACATTGATTTCGCACACCGACTGCACCATTGTGCGCTACATGCGCGAAAACACATTTTGGGCAAGATGTGAAAAATGACAGCTGTGCTGCTCATAAAGAAATGTGGTAAAATGACAATGTTGAAAATCTGGAGTGAATATAGTAAAAATTCTCAGTTACGAGCATGCGTAGGAACTGCACAATGTACACTCATAAAACAGTAATTTTTGGGAATTTGTTCACCTAATTTTCAACATGGGTTTTGGGGGGCCTACCTCATGAACTGTGAAACTGTTGTTTTGTTTCTCAGTCCAGAAAGGTGGTTCTGTGCAGTGACAGTGAAATTACCTTTCGGGACTGAATAACAAAATGACAGTGGCTGAGTTCATGAGGTGGGGTCCCAAGAACCCCATGTTGAAAATTTGGTGAACAAATTCCCCAAAATGGCCGAGATATACATCAAAGTTGAAAAAAAAAAAACACATTTATGTAATTATACAGCTTACCGGCATTTCTTCAGATCACAGTCAGCTTTGAAGACTGCAGATGTGTTCCCAGTCCACTGAAGATCGTTGCGCCAGCCTCCGGAGTAAGTAGAGTAAGGGGGTGGGAGGTGAGTGCATGAGAGGGTGGGAGTGGGTTGGGGGCAAGAGAGTCAATGAGGGACCATTTTCTTTTTCTAGGTGTTTATATATATAAAAAAGACTACATGGGACTTTTGCCACGCTATGGGGAGCTCCCAGCATGGCTCCTGGAAGTTTGTTGGGGGGCAGGGGAGCCGACAGGGGATTGGGCAGCCCCATGGGCCACAGAATTTTGCCATGCTGGGGTGGGCTCCCAGTGTAGTACCTGGAAGTTTGCTTTTGGGTGGGCAGTGGAGCGGATGGGGGATTGGGCACCCTCGTCGGTCACACAGTGTGCGGGGGTGGAGGGGAGTGCATGAGCATGCTGGGATGGGCTCCCAGCGGTGCTATCTAGGTGTTCATGGGGAGGGACTGGATCTGACAGGGATCAGAAATGAACTGTCTATGACAGTTCAGATGCTGTGCTGACGTGTAGGCAATCTGCATACTGCCAACAGCAGTATGCAAATTGCCTACACGTTACCACCGCTGATTGTAGTGGTGTTTTTCTCAGAACTGTATGGCACTGCATCCGAACGGCTGTCATAGCTCAGACATTCATTGGTGCAGTACGGCCACATCTGCCAAAAGGAGCAGGGCATTGGAAGTGGGGGTGGCACACCTACGAAAACTTGTATGGTGGCGCTATGTTTCTTGCACATGCGTGCAAGCAAACATAAAACAAGCATTTGTCAATGCTGAATGTTTGCTTGCTGATATTGGCATTGGACATGCAGGAGTTAGGCAGATGCAGAATAGGAGTGGCAGTGAAGTATTGAACTCATGCCAATCCCACCTCCACCCTGCTGAGATGGACAGGCATTGGGGTGTGCCTGCGGGTCATTGCCCATAATGCTCACGGCATTTCACCTCACTCTATACTGTAGATGGCGACAAGTGTTGAGGTGCACCTTGTGGTGTTCAGCTTCACAGTCACCCCATTTCATAAGGACATATGCTGAAATGGATGAAGTACAGGAGAATGGGGTGAGTCTGGGACTGAAGAGTGCAAGGCACACCTCAATGCCTGTCACTGGCTTCAGGGTGGGGGTGGGATGGCATGAGCATGAGCATTACAGCCGGCAAGCCAAAATTCATCTCTGATGCCTGTAAGTCTGTACAGGGTGGGACGTTATGGTTAGAAACACTAACACCCCAGGCGTGTGTTGGTATTTGCAGTACAAATTTCAACATGCACTTTTTGTGACCCCCACCTCATGAAAGCATTTGGGACCTCTTCTCATGAACAGTGGCACTGTGATTTTGTTAATGTGTACCGAACTTGTAGTTCCTACAGCAACTGTGCCATTATGCACTAGATGTGTGAAAACACAGATCATGTAGGATGTGAAGAATGACAGCTGTACTATTCAAAGAGAGGTGTGAAGAGATGGCAATGTTGAAAATCTGTAGTGACAATATTAAAAATGCTCGAAGTTCCAAGCGTACGTGGAAACTGCACAACACATGCTTGTACCACAGTCATTTAGTGGAATTATCTCACCAAATTTTTAACATAGGCATATTGTGACCTCTTCTCATGAACACTGTCACTATGATTTTCTTAATCTGTCTGAAACATTAATTTCCCACAGTGACTGCACCATTATGCGCCAGATGTGCAAATGCATATTTCAGGCAGGATATGTAAAATTATAGCTGTACTGTTCATAAGGAGGTGTGGCAAAATGCCAATGTTGAAAATCTGGAGTGAAAATATTACAAATTTTGAAGTTACGGTGCGTAGGCATACCTTTTTACTTGTAACACTGTCATTTATGGACTTTTGTCACCAAATTTTCAACATAGGCATTTTAGGACCTCTGCTCATGAACAATGTCGCTGAGATTTTCTTAATCTGTCCCGAACACTGATTTCCCACACGCGATCATGCCATTCTGCTCCTGGAGTGCAAAAACACATTTCAACCAGGATGTGAAAAATGACAGCTGTAATGTTCATGAGGTGTGGAAAAAATGCCAATGTTGAAAACCTGGAGTGAAAATATTACAAATTCGTGAAGTTATGAGCATGCGTAGAAACTACGCAATGCACGCTCATACCCCAGTCATTTTTTGGAATGTTTTCACCAAATTGGCAACACATGCTTTTTGAGAGCCCACCTCATGAACAGTGACACTATCGTTTCGTTATTCAGTCCAGAAAGGTAATTCCACACAGTGACTGCAAAAATCACCTTTCAGGACCAAATAACAAGATGACAGTGATTTAATTCATGAGGTGGGGTCCCAAGAACCTTATGTTGAAAATTTAGTGCCAAAATACGAAAATATGGCCGAGATATGCACCAAAGTTGAAAAAAACACATTTATGCCATTATACAGCTTACCGGCATTTCTTCAGTTTGCGGTCGGCTTTGAAGAGTGTAGACCTGTTCCCGGTCCACCGAAGATCGTCGCACCGGGCTCCAGAGGGAAGTATGGGGTAGGGGTGTGTGGGGAGGTAGAGTATGCAGTGTGTGGGTGCAGGTTGGGGAGGGGGCATGGGGCTCAATGAGGGACTGTTTTCTTTTTTTACAGGATTTAAAATTAAAAAAGACATCACCGGACACTTTTGGTACACTTGGGTGGGCTCCCAGCGTGCCACCTGGCCAGGTGTTTTTTGGGCAGGTGGGTACTGGAGCCGATGGGGATTGGGCACCCACATTGGCCATACAGTGTGATGGGGGGATGGGAGCACATGAGCCGAGGGGGATTGGGCACCCTCTCGGCACATAACAAATGGTGGGGGGGCGCATCATGCTGATGGAGATTAGGCTACCCCATCGGCCAATAAACTGGGGATGTGGACATGCCAACAGGGGGAAAGGAAACCCCCAAGTCAGCTTTCATGGTGACTATGAGGTGGGTGGTGAGAGTCGCCACCTGCCACCATGTTATATGAAGTTTTACACCAGGCAAGGGACTGCCCTGCAATGACAGGTCGCTCCCTCATTGCAGAGGCGGATTCCTTTCAAGGTTTTTGCACGTTGGCTAAACTAGTGTCAGCAGCAGCATGCCAATGCATTGGGGAAAGCGGGTCAAGCCTCAAAAAGTACTGGGGGCACTGGCCCCTACAGTGCCCCACCTCCAAAACCCTGCTTCTCTCCTATACTGTGACAAAATGTTTCTTGTGCATACATGTAAGCAAACATAAAAATATGACACCATGAGTATGCTTCCCAGAGTCATGGTGCAAAATCTTTGAAAATGGGATGGCCACCACGGTTAAGTATTCATAAACTTTAGAGTAACAAGTACTGTAGTTATCAGATGTTAAGAGTAAGTATTTGCAAACCTTAAAGTAATTATCTTAAATGTTACAATGGCAAGCCTTGCCAGTTTTAGAGTATTGAGTAATAAACTTTAATTTAGAATTTTCTATGTGTTAACAGTCAGTTGCAATGATGGCTTTAATTGTCAATTGAAATGAATATTTGCAATTTGTTGAATTCTATTTATTGCTGTTTATTAGACTGAGTACTGTTTTATGTATTCTATTTAATTCTACATGATAGTGGATATTTTTAATAGCTCTTGTGCCCCTTTTTAGTCTGTTTCTCAGAATGGTGACAGTAGTGCCATTTCCAAAGGAGCCATGCCTCTCCCTTATTAAGAGACTTTTTTACTTAGAAACATAGAGACATAGTAACATGGAAGCTATCAGCAGATAAGGACCTCCTGGCTCACCTAGTCTGCACTGTTTTCCCTACCTAAAGTGACACAACAAACCCAACTCGGTGTCCAGCCTCACCCCACACTGCAAGGACTCCTCTATGTCTATCCCATGCATGGGAGGATGTTGCATACATCGACCACCCTTTCCATGAAAAGGTTCTTCCTCCCATTTCCTCTGAATCTCCCCCCTTCTATCTTCATAGTGTGACCCCTTGTCCTTGAGCATCTTTTTTTGTGGAAAATACTTTCTTCTTGTACAGTACCTTGTTTTTACTTATGCGATATTTGAATGTTTCTATCATATCACCCCTTTCCCTCCTTTCCTCCAGGGAGTACATATTTAATTCCTTAAGCCTTTCCTTGTAGGGCTTTTGATGCAGGCCATGCATCATTTTTGGCTGCCCTCCTTTGCACTGCCTCCACCCTGTCTAGGTCCTTGCAGAGATGGGGCCTACAGAACTGTACACAGTACTCAAGGTGTGGCCTCCCCAGTGATCCCCAGTGTACAGGGGTATTATTACCTCTCTATTTCTGCTGGTGATTCCCCTACCTATGCATCCCAACATTTTACCAGCCTTCCCCACTGCCTTGTCACACTGTTCAGCTACCTTCAGGCCATCAGAAATGATCACCCCCAGGTCAGTTTCCTGCTTTATTTTTATTTTATTTTAGTCTTTGGTAACTGGGTAAGACCCACTAGGCACAAGTGCCTGTTTTCAGGGGCGACCTGGGAGCACTGGGTAGTTAAGTGACATGCTCAGAGTCACACAGTATGCAAGTGGAGGTTGTGAGAATCAAACCAAGGTCTGGTCTGCTGGATGTACCAAGCTCATTCACAAGCTCATTACTGTAATCTCTAGACTATACTGCCAGCCCTCTTTGTGGCTGTTGGTACCTCTCCTTCCAGTTGGTTATGTTGCCCCTGGGTTCCTGTGCCCCATGTGCATAATTTCCACTTTTTTGCATTGAAACCCAGCTGCCATACTCGTGGCCATTCCAGTTTTTTTTGATCATCCCTCATTCTTTCCACCCCCCCCCATGTGTCTTCTCTGTTGTATAGTTTTGTGTTGTCTGTGAACAGGCATACTTTCCTCTCCAGCCCTTCTGCAATGTCAGTAATAAAGACATTGAAGGGGACTGGCCCCAGCACTGATCCTTGTGGCACCCCACTGGTCACTTTGTCTACTCCCGAGTGGGTGCCATTTACCACCACCTTCTGATTCCTGTTGCCTTCTGCCAGTGGCTAGCTCTGCACAACATCTGGGCATCTAGACACAAGGCCAAACAACCCAACATTGTCCCCTCAGCTACTTTAAGCCCATTACCTGCAGCTGAGTGTGGTGTCACCAAGAACCCTATCTTGATGATGCCATTAATGCACATGTCTACCACACTAGTTGCAGTGATGGTATTTTCAAGCCCACATGGGGGATTTTCAGTCTGGTAGATGTTCCCCTTTTGAAGTTTTTTTTTCCAGAGAAAAGACTAACCATGACTCTTAAAGTAGCCCTTATTCCAGTTAGTTGGTATGGATAACACAAGACCAGGAACCTCCAAGGAGGGAGTTGTTCCAGCAGGATGCATCGCTTCTATCAAGATGGGGGAGTATGCCCAGACCTCTCCACATGCCCAAGGCATTCATAGGAGGTGATTGTGAATGGTTGTAATGGGCAGACAAGTTCCAGCAGGCTGCTGAAATGAATGGCTGGGATGAAAATAACAGGATCCACTTCATGACACTGCTGTTCAAAGAATGGGCTCATGAGGTGTACCGGGGTCTTGTGCCTAAAGAATGCACCCATTATCAAAGACTGAAGTAATTGATGAAGCAGGATAAGGAACCACCCATGCTGGAAGACTGGTGTCAGGTCACATTCCTGGAACGTAGGAGAAAGGAGAAAGGAGAAATACAGTTGCAGTCAAAAATATCACTTGATATCTCCTTAAATTTCTGTGATATCTCTAGAGAAATTCCCTGTCTTCCTGCAGTACCACTGTGAGCCACAAGAGAGACTCTCTATAGATACAGTGTGAAATATTTGGAAATATCTAAAGTATCTATGGATGCAACTGTAGATCCTCAGTGATCTTTGAAAAATCATCCGCTGACTATTTGCCAGGCATGCCCTACAGCAGACCCACCAACACAGGACATGTTAGTGTTAGCATGAGGCAAAACCAAGGACATTGGAGGAAGCTGTATATCTCTTGAGTGAGTTCAAGGCAATCTGCAAACTTGAGAAGCCTCAATGTATGATGCCCCAGAACCAAGCACATGGTGTGCCTCCCAAGGAAGCCAAACAGGATGATGTTCTGCAGGAGGTAGCGGGGCTGTGGATTGCTTGCATGACATGCTCGAAGTAGTAGACAATAGTAGAAGGATTTAAGTATTTAGGTTTCCTGCTAGACTGCAACTTTTCTTTCAAACAACATGACGTCTTGCTGAATTCTGATTTTATGCAGTTAGCCCCAGCACTTGAACTGCTCCGGAGAGTAAAGGGTTAACTCTATGTAAAGGCATAGAATGTTGAGCTCGAGCTTGGTTTTCAAACCTCTGTCTGTGGTACTCTGAAGTGTAACCGTCAGATTCTTTAATCCGCCTTACTGTGAAGTCGCTCCGGAAATTTCTCCTGCGCTTCAGTTCGGTCAAGTTCGGATCGGTAATTTTTTTCAAACAGTGGTTCCAGTAAATTTTGGTATTCTTGCCTCTGTCTCGGTACCAGTAAGTGGTAGTGTAGGTAGTGGTTATTTTTCTGTGTTTTTGTGAGAAATTGTTTGTTTTCGGTTCTTTGTCAGTCAGTCCGGTTCAGAACCGAATCCCATCTTCCTTTATTTGTTTACTGTATATCAGCTGGCAAAGGATTGTGGGGGTTCCCCGGACATACTGGTCCGCCTGGGTACAAATGACATTGAGGGAAATAGTGAGCTAGAGAGACAGGCAAGATTCAGGGAGCTTGCCAGGGTCTGTCATGACATAGAATGCACAGTTTCCTTCTCAGAAATCCTGCCGGTGCCAAGGGCTAGTGGGGAGCACAAAAAGAAGATTAGGGAGATAAACCAGTGGCTCAGGGAGTGGTGTGAGGCCAGAGGGTATGGGTTGATGGGGGATTGGGGGGAGACCTAGGAGGATAAGGAGCTGTATGCTAGAGAATGAACTCCATCTCAATTTGGAGGAGGAATCCTTAAGTTGAAAGAAAATAGAGGTTCATTGGTGAAAGGTGGAGTTTAAACTTGTGAAAGGGGAGAATGGGAGAAAAGGCTGCCAAGGGGGTGCCGATAAAGGAGGGACTCTGTCTCCACCCCCCTTGGGAGCTGGAGGATTGCGGGAAAAGGCCGACTGGTAATGTGCAGACCAGGCGAAAACAGAATCCCCATGGGAACATGAGCAGGGGAAATGGAAGTATAGGGAAAGGGTGGAAGGTAGTCCTGCTAAATGCCAGGAGCTTGGGAAATAAAATTCCTGAGCTCCAGGCAATGCTAACTGAGGGAGCAGTGGATGTGGCAGCGGTCACTGAGACCTGGGCCACTGCAGGACACGACTGGGACGTGAACCTGGAGGGTTACACTATGTTCAGGAAGGACGGGGTGGAGGGAAGGGGAGGAGGGGTAGCAATGATAGTCAAAAATTGCATTGGCATAGGGGGAGTAGAGGAGGTGGAGGGAACTGTGGAAGTGATTTGGGTCACCTTGATAACAAGAGGGGGCAAGAGAGTAAAAATAGGAGTGGTATATAGACCCCTTGCCCCGGCGGAGGAGCTGGAGGAGAGTCTGGTGGCAGATGTTGGGAGACACTGCAGACTGGGCAGAGGAACGGTGGTGGTGCTGGGGGACTTAAACATGCCAGGAACAGACTGGGAGACTATGACATCTTCTGTGACCAGGGAACAGAGGTTGTTGGATGTCTTTCAAGACGCGTTCCTAACTCAGCAGGTGGGGGAACCGACCAGGGAGGCGCAGGTACTGGATGTGGTCCTGGCAGACAGTGACCAGATTAGGGGCCTGGAAGTAAGGGACCCGTTGGCAGGGAGTGACCATGCCACGGTCTGGTTCTGCCTGGACCTAGGAGGGCTAGAAGGCTGCACAAAGACGGAGGTAACTGACTTCAGGGGAACGGATTTTAAGGAAATGGGAAGGATCCTTAAGGAGCATTTGGATGTGATTGGGTCAGACATGGACACTGATAGTAGGTAGGAAATCATCAGGAGAGGGGTGCAAGATGCTACCAGCACCTGTGCAAGAGTAAGACAAAAATGCGGTAGGGCCCGAAAACCCTGCTGGTGGACCAGGGAGGTCCAGGAGGTGGTGAGGGGAAAGAAGGCAGCCTATAGGCAATTCAAGTGCTCAAGGAGTGAAAGGGATTGAGGGGGAGTATGAGCTGATGTCTAGAAGGACCACTAGGGTGGTGAGGGCAGCTAGGGCACGGAAGGAGCAGAACCTGGCCAGGGAAATTAGGAGAGGAAACAAGGGGTTCTTTAGCTACATTGGGGAAAAACGAAGGGTGAAGGGGCAGATTAGCAGGATTAAATCAGGGGAGAGATGGGCACAAGACCCGGGGGAGCAGGCTGAGGTACTAAATGAGTACTTCACCTCAGTTTTCACCAAGGAAAATGGGGGTGCTGCATCACATGGGAGGAGACAGAGATACTAGTGAGGGGGGACCCCTTCACGATTGGCGGGTCTGGGGAGAGGGGAGGCATCACTGGCAGGAGGGGAGGGCTAAGCAGGGAGAGGAGGTGGGATGAAATCACAGCAGAGAGAGTGAGGAAGCCTCAGCTCCCTTAAAGATGAGAAAGCACCGGGCCGGATAAATTACATCCCAGAGTGCTGAAGAAACTTGCGGATGTCCTGGCAAACCCTGGTGGAGCTTTTCACCATCTCTCTGAGGACAGGGTGGGTGCCCCAGGACTGGAAGGTGGCACATATGTGCCTATCCAAAAGGGGGATCAGGGAGGTGGCAGGGAACTACAGGCCTGTCAGCCTGACATCGGTGGTGGGCAAGGTGATGGAGGCATTGTCAAGGAGAGGCTAGGGGGACCTGGAAAGTCAGGGTGCCTGGACGATAGACAGCATGGATTCGTCCCAGGGAAATCGTGTCAGACAAACCTTGTGGAGTTCTATGACTGGGTGACGAGTGCCTTGGACCTGGGTAGACCAGTGGATGTCCTCTTTCTAGACTTCAGCAAGGCATTTGACTCTGTTCCTCATATGGGCCTGTTGGATAAGCTGGGAGAAATGGGGGTGGGGAACCGGATGATCAAATGGATAGGCAATTGGCTCCAGGACCGGACCCAGAGGGTCGTAGTTGGCGGGATAGTCTCATCCCCAAGGAGGGTCATTAGTGGGGTCCCACAGGATCAGTCCTTGGGCCCCTCCTGTTCAACGCCTACGTCTCTGACATAAGGACAGGGATCAGGAGTGAGATGAGTCTCTTTGAGGATCACTCAAAACTGGGGGCGGTGGTGGATGGGGAGGAGGGGAGGGTGGCCCTACAGAGGGATCTGGAGGCTCTGGAAAGATGGTCTAGAAAGTGGAAGCTGAGGTTCAATGCAGGGAAATGCAAGGTACTCCACCTGGGGGCCAGAAACCCGGGCCAAGTGTACTCCCTGGGGGGAGGAATGCTACAAGTCTTGATAGCTGAGAGGGACCTGGGGGTGGTGGTGGTGGATGTCAAGATGAACAACTCAGAGACTTGTAGGAGGGCAGCAGCCAAGGCCAACAGGATGCTGGGATGCATCGCTAGGAGGATCACCTCCAGAAGGAGGAAAGTGATACTCCCTCTGTATAACTGCTTGGTGAGGCCACACCTTGAGTACTGCATGCAGTTTTGGAGGCCACACTTAAAGAGGGACATTAAACTCCTGGAGAGGGTCCAGAGGAGGGCAACCAAAATGATTTGGGGCTTGGGGACAGGACCTATGAGAAGAGGCTCAAGAGCTAAATATGTACACGTTGGAAGAGAGAAGGACCGGGGGACATGATAGAGGTCTTCAGGTACATGAAGAGGGTAAATAGGGGAGGAACAGTCAGGGTGCTTGAAGGAAGGAGGAGGGGCCACTAGAGGACATGGGTGGAAGCTGGAGGGGAAGATTCAGGGAGAAAGGAGGAGGTGCTACTTCACTGAGAGGGTGGTGGAGCCATGTAATGCACTGCCTAGGGGCTGGTGGAGGCAGAGATGGTGGAGGGGTTCAAGAGGGGCTGGGACAGGTACAGGGGAAGGGTTCTGGAAGCAAAATCCAATGCAGCAAGAATATCAGGAACTGGGAAGGGAGAAGCCAGAGAAGGCGAGGGGGGCAGAAAGGTCAGCACCCAGGGTGAGGGCTGACCAATCGAGCAGACTCGAAAGACCGTTAGGCCTATTCTGCTGGCATTTTAGTATGTTAGTATTGTATTTTGTGTTTTTTTCTGGTATTCATAGGTTCCTAAAAAAATCCAATATTTTAGGATTTTTTTAACTGACCCATGACACGGTTGGAACCGTTGAATTTGTAATCACCTGGCTTAACTGCTGTGTAAGGTGATTTTTGTTGAAGGCATGTCTGAGAAACCCAAGAAGAAAACTGGACCCACTGGGTTTCAGCACTGTGCCGAGTGTAAGGAGGCCTTTGCTTAGGCTGACCCTCACCTCGTCCATGTATATTGTCTGGGGTTTGACCACTTCAAGGAAGACTGCCAAATATGTAAGAACTTTCCCAAAGCCACTCTGGATAAACAGTTGAGTAGGCTAAGGCAGAGGAAGGCCAAGAAGTCCGCTGACCCAGATGGCCAGCCCGGTTCGGTTGCGGCCGAATCTGAGGAGGTGCCTGCTGACCTGTGCAATACCTCATCGGGCAAACGGAATGCCTATTCTGTGGAATCGGTTCCGAGTAAAAGATAAAGGAAATCAGCCAGTTCAGATCAGGCTCCCCATGGTCCGATCGCGGATGAATTAGCGAAAGCGATTTCAATTGTTCAGTCGCTTTGCCCGGTTCCGACCTATCCGGTCTCGGTTCAGAGTCAATCGGTTCGGTCGGAAGTATCTGTTTCAGAAATAGATCCTGAGGCATACTATGAGGTTGATTGGGAAGAGGATGAAGATTATGAAGAGGAACAATGTAAGGGCCTAGAAGAGCCAGTAGAATCTGCCATCTCCCCAGACAGGCCTTTTCAGGCTTCTCCTCCCAGGCTTTCTGAGTCCCCTTCCCATTACTTGTTTTACAAGAAAGTGGCTGAGATTCTTCAGCTTCCTATGGAAGAGGCTGAACAGGATCAGGAAGAACCTGACTATCTGGAAATGATGAATGTCAGAGAGTCAAAGAGGGTGTTGGTCCCTTTACACAAATCCTTGGGGAAGCAGACACAAAAAATTTTACAATTTCCTACGTCCATTCCTCCTGTGGAAAAAAGAATGGACAGGAGGTAAGCTTTGTCAGGTCCTGGGATGGAATTCCTTTCAACTCATAGCAGCCATGTTGGAGTAGTACAAGCTGCAGCCTATGACAAGGCTAATATTCCTCTGGCATCACACCCCCCAGATAAGGATTCCAGGAAAGTGGATGCCGTGGCAAAAAAAGTAGTACTTTGCATCCTCTTTGGGACTCAGGCAATCTAATTACATGGCATACACTGCCAGGTACCAGAAATCTATGTGGGATACGGTTCTGGAACTGGCTAATGATGCTCCTCCCCAGCTAGTCAAGGAACTGGAGCAGGTGGCTATAAATGGCATAGAGGCATCTAAGGTGCAATTCCACGCTGCTGTTGATTCCAATGATGTTCATTTCAGGGTCATGGCTAAATCTATCTCCATGAGGAGATTTGCTTGGCTTAGGTGTACCAACCTCTCTCAGGATACCTAGGATAAGGCCATGGATTTTCCTGTAACTGGTAATTCTCTCTCTGGGGACCAAACAGAGAACTACATGAAGAAAATGGACGAGTGCAGGTCCACCTATAGGAGTGCTACAGCCAAAGAAAAGCAGACCACTCCTCAGAGGCAGCAGTTTAGGGGCAGGGGCAGGCCTTTTTACTAAGCTCAGGCCTCCTCCTCTTCTTTCCAGCAGAGGGGGTTCTTTAAGGGAAGAGGTAGACATAAGGTAATCAGGACCCCATCAGCTACTCAGTCCAAGCCCCCTGCCAAGCAGACACCCTGAGGTGTCAGTCAGGGTCGCCTCCCCAATCCTAAGTAGGGGGCAGGCTGGCTCACTACTCCCAGGCCTGGGAGTCTATTACTTTAGACAAATGGGTCCTGGAAGCAGTGAGCCAGGGACTTGCTCTCAGTTTCAAAAGGTTCACAAAACTGAGAGCAAAGTCTTTCAGTCCTCTCTCTCCCTTGGAGACAAAGACCCTAGAGGCAGAAGTCTCCTCTCTTCTGTTTCTGCAAGCAGTAGAGAAGGTACCTCTTTGTCACAGGGGAAAAAGACTGTATTCAAGATACTTCCTTACCCCCAAAAAGATAGGGGAGTGGTGACCCATTTTGGATTTAAGGTACCTGAACAAACATTTGACAAAACCAAAGTTCAAAATGGTGACTCTGGGAGTAATTCTTCCCTCTCTGAGACCAGGAGACTGGCTAGCATCCCTGGATCTCAAGGATGCCTACTTCCACATACCTATCAGACATTCCCACAGAAAGTATCTCAGGTTCGAGTTGCCCTCAGGCCATTTCCAATTCAGGGCCATGCCCTTCAGCCTAACATCTGCTCCAAGGGTGTTCAAGTGTCTTCCAGTGGTGGTGGCATTCCTCAGGAGGTAGGACACCCTTCTGTTCCCATATCTGGACCACTGGCTTCTAGTGGGCCAGTTCTCAGACCAAGTCAAGTCAGCTTTAGAGGTCACCCAAAGACTTCTAGAATCTTTGGGCTTCATTCTAAATCTAGAGAAATCTGTTCTAGAGCCAGCTCAGCTTCTCACCTTCATAGGGGTGGAGATAGATACAGTTCAAGCAAGAGCACTTCTTCGTCTCTCAAGGGTTCAGTCTCTGGTCACTCTGGCCTCTTCTTTTCATCCTCTAGTGTCTCGTCCAGCCAGACAGTTTCTACAGCTGCTGGAACTCGGCAGCTTCCACAGCAGTAGTTCAGGGAGCAAGATTTCAAATGAGAGATAGTCAGTTTCATCTCAGATCTTTCTGGTCTCAGAAAAAGGACTCTCTCTCCAAATTGGTTCCAGTCTCCAAAACCTTGGTCCAGGCCCTTCAGTGGTGGTTGGACAAGGACAATCTTCAACAAGGGAACCCCTTTATCAGTCAGGTCCCTTCTGTGATTCTCACCACAGATGCCTCTCTCTTGGGGTCGGGGGCCCACCTAGATCATCTCACAGCTCAGGGAACTTGGTCACACCAGGAGTCCTTTCTGTACATAAATCTTCTCAAGTTAAGAGCTGTATTTCTGGCACTTCAGACATTCTCAACAGTTGTCCAAGGGAAAGTGGTGCATATCAGAACAGACAATACCACAACCATGTGGTACATCAACAAACAGGGAGGCACTCGGTCCTCGGCCTTGCGCACAGAGGCCATGAACATTTGGCCTCTAGCTTATTCCCTTCAGGTTTCCCTGATGGCTGTGCACCTCCCAGAGAAGGACACCATTCTAGCAGATGCTCTCAGCAGGATTTCTCAGGGTCACCACGAATGGACCCTGAACCCTGTCATTCTTCAAGTCATTTTCAGGAGATGGGGCACCCCAGAGATAGATCTCTTTGCAGCTCCAGACAATCATTAACTCCCTCTGTTTTGCTGCAGACCACCCCTTCTAAATTCTGGGTTCTGTTCCCCAGGATGTTCTCCTACTAAATTGGACAAGCAGGTTTCTGTATGCATTTCCTTCTTTTTCTCTGACATTAAGGATCCTGATCAAAATCAGGTCCAAGCATTGCAAGGTAATCCTAGTGGCTCCAGACTGGGTCAGACAGCCTTGGTAGCCTCTGCTGTTGTCACTGTCAGTAATACTGCCTTTGTGTCTTCCCAGGCAGTACAATCTCCTCACTTCCTCTCAGGGGAGGATTCTGTACCCTAACCTTCAGACTCTCAGGCTCAAAGCCTTGCTCTTGAAGAGCTAGAATATGCGAGTTTGCATCTGTCCCAATCAGTCTTGGATATTTTAAAAGTTAGCAGAAAGCCTGCTACTAGGAAGACTTACAACTCCAAATGGAAAAGGTTTGGTTTTTGGTGTTCCAGTAGGCATATTAAGCCAGAGCTTGCTGACATTGCCACTGTTTTGGACTATTTGGTATATCTTAACAGTTTAGGCCTCCAGCCTACTACTCTTAAAGTGCACTTGGCAGCTGTGTCTGCTTTTCTTTCAGCTGGTAAGGCCTCTTCCCTAGCTTCTCATCCAGTTTTCAAGAAAGTCTTCAAAGGCTTAGTCCATGTCAATCCTCCCTTTTGGGAGCCTACTCCTTCTTGGGATCTGAACATCTGTATTGCACAGCTTATGCAGCCCGTTTCGAACCTTTATCTTCAGCTGAGCTGAAATACTTGACTTGGAAAACTGTATTTCTGGTAGCCATTACCTCAGCTAGGAGGATCAGTTAACTACAGGCCTCATCAGTGTAACCTGATTTAATTTCCTTTCATAGGAATAAGGTGGTCCTTCGCACCAATAGAAAGCTCCTTCCCAAGGTGGTGTCAGACTTTCATCTGAACCAGTCTATGTCTCTGCCTGTCTTTTTCACTGATCATTCTTCCTCTGGAGAGAGGAGGTTACACAGTCTGGATATGAAAAGGGCTCTCAGTAACTATATTGAGCATATTAAGGCCCATAGGAAGGATTGTGCTTAATTGTTTCTCACTTATGGTGAGGTGGGAAAGGGCAAGCCTGCTACCAAGAGGTCTATTGCTAGGTGGATTGTCTCTTGTATTCGATTCTGCTACCCTAAACTTGGGAAGGAGCCTCTCTCAGGCCTGAGGACTCATTCTACCAGAGGTAGAGCTGCTTCAATTGCAGCAGCTAGAGATATACCTTTAGTAGATATATGTAAAGTAGCTACCTGGAAATCTGTTCACACCTTCACTAAGCATTACTCTTTGGACATTCTGTCACTAGGTTTGGCACAGCTGTGCTGCAGATCCTGTTCTCAAAATAGGTTCTGTAACTCCTTCCTCCAAGGGGGTCCTTCTTGGTAGTCTCCATATAGTCAGAATACAGCAAGACTTCATGTTGTTTGAAGAAAAAATTACTCACCATAGTAATGTTGTTTCTTCTAATGGAGTCTTGCTGTATTCTGACCTCCCTCCCTGCCTCCCTTCCTGGAACCTAGTAGTTTTGGGATGTGGTGGGGCAGGCACAGTGCTGTACCCCAGAGGTGTTCTGGACATGCCTTCATCTCTTAGGGCGTCTTTTTCTTTTAGTTTGGTGAATCACTACCTGTTGTGTTCTTTTTGGGTTTTCTCGACTTGAGTCTTTGACCCTAAAACCTTGTTTTGCCATTTGGCACAAACATTTTGAAACAGTTTCTTACTTTGAGTTAGCTTAGTGCTTGTAAGAATCTGACAGTTACACTTCAGAGTATCACAGACAGAGGTTTGAAAACCGAGCTCGAGCTCAACATTCTATGCCTTTGCATAGAGTTAACCCTTTACTTTCCGGAGCAGTTCAAGTGCTGGGGCTAACTGCATATAGTCAGAATACAGCAAGACTTCATTAGAAGAAACAACATTACTATGATGAGTAATTTTTTCCTTTCCTCTCATCTTGAAGCACTAATCAAAAAGCTGAAGCTATGGTTGGGTTTCTTCTTTAGGAACAAATCCTTGTCCTCCCAGGATTCCAGACTTAGATTAGTCCAAGCCACGTTCTTGCCTCTCTTGGACTACGCTGATCATCTATAATAACTGTGCACCACCTACCTACACAATTTGGACATCTTGTACCATCAAGCTATCCACTTTGTTACCAATGCTCCCCATAGAACCTATCATTGCACTCTGTATAAAAATGTGAACTGGACCTCCCTGGCCTCCAGGAGACCACTGCATACCTATTTATGGGTATACAAGACACTCTTGAACAAACTTCCCCCTTACATTGCTAATCTCCTTCATTGCTCCCAAAGTTCGTAAGCTCTAAGAAAAAATTCATACATCTGTCTGGATGTACCCAAATTCTGCACTCAGTATGGTAAATTGGCTATCAGCCACATACTTCTTATAACCTGGAACAAGCTA
The DNA here is from genome assembly GCA_016271365.2 of Neoceratodus forsteri. Lineage (NCBI taxonomy): Eukaryota > Metazoa > Chordata > Ceratodontiformes > Ceratodontidae > Neoceratodus > Neoceratodus forsteri. Next base: position 1,271,073,402 of record CM057452.1, read on the forward strand.
CAAGCTATGCTTAAGCTTCACACCCTAATCCCATTAAATGCATTCAAATCCCTTGTGACCAAATTTACTACTGACACTTGCCTTTGTTACTAAACCCTTACCTTAAAATTACCATTCCCCTTGCTTCTGCCACCTTATTACCCTCTTCATTACTGTCTGTCCCTCTGAATCCCCATGACCTCAATTGCTTGTATCTACCTACTATACTTATTGATACCCACCCATCCTCTGTCTTCATTGTTACACTGTCATTACGTTATACTTGTAAATTGTTCCTAACTGTATGATACTCAGATTAGTTAGTGTATATGACGTAAATAATAGCCATTAGAATCTGTTATCTATTTTGCTGTTTTTGTACAATGTATTTGTTATCCTTTATCATGTATTGTGCTATGTATTGTACTTGATATATGTTTGTCACTAGGGACCTCCTTGCAAATGAGCCTGCTCAATGGATATCCCTTCACAATATACTTGAACTTGCTTAATAAAGGAGAAGGTGACCCTGAACACCACCCCCAGGGCTGACACTTCACCCTTCTGAAATTGCCAAGGGCATCACCAAGCTAGAGGATGAGACAGAAGATGGACAGGCAATAAAGAAGCAGGACCTTGAGGGAAGAAAGGAGTTCTCTGAGTTTCTGATGTTGATATTAATGCTGTGCTATATTCTTGAAATGACCTCTTTATTTTGGCTTATTTAACTGAGTTCTCCTTTTCATAATCTAAATAGTACATCTGTTTCATTTATATTGTATTTTATTTTTTTCTTCTAATATTTGACCATGCATTTTATTCAGGGTCTGAATATTGCCATTTTCTCTATTGTAAGCCACTTTACTCTCAAACATTTTTGGCTAATGAATTTCAGCTGTTTGAGGAAATTAAGTACTTAATGCGTACAGGAAATCAGGGGGTCTCTGTCTTTAACTGCCCTGCATAAATTGCATTGGTCAACAGCTAAACTCCACTCCCTGAAGAGGAGCCAATGTGGCTTGAAGATGCTGGGGTGTGAATGGGAGTCCTCACTGTGGTGAACTGCAGTCTATTGCTTTTGGATTGTTAGCTTTGATACCTTCAATTGAACTGCTAGCTGTGTTTTTGTGAGTGCTTCCACATTTGCTTGTGTTCAGCCTGAGTTTCTTGGGCCTTTGGGATGCCATCTTTGATATCAGAGAGTACCAGATACAATAGGAAGTATTCATCAGCAGTAAGGCTAGTGTCCAGACTCTGGTCAGTGCTACTTTCCTCAATAAGTTTGAAGTTATTGTGGAACTGAAGAACAATGTATGCCAGGTATCTTGGTGGCAGCTACCCTTGCTCTTGAAGAGAAGGCAAAGGTGTCCTTTGGGTTATGGTGCCAAATAGGGTGACTATCCAAGCATGAAGTGACATAATAAATTGAAATGAACTCCAGAAACTGGCGGGGTTCACCCAGTCACCAGACAGAATGCATGGATTTGGAGTGAAGGTGAAATAAACTTTGGCAACCCACAGGACCGTAAAAGAAACAGTTTGAATCCTGAATTTAAAGCCTGAGGCTAAGATCAGCACCATTTATTTTTAAAATTAAATAAAAAAAAATAACAGCAATTCACTTTTGTGACACAGAGCCTTGTGAGGCTCTTCATGTCAAAATGAGGAGGGTCCACCAACTGGCACTCGCTTAATCACCCTGCCATGTTGCCAATATTTTTATCATCAGAGCGTTGCTGAGTGAGCCAGTCAGGTGGCAGGACAAGACATAAAAGTTGTACTATCGATGTGACATCAGAACGATAGTACAACACATTTTTTTACCTTTGAACTGTCCTACAACAAGAATTTGAAAGCCACTGTTTCCTATGTAGAACAAGACCTAACCATATACTATAAGGTTTTCAAATATTTTTATAGCGGAGTGTCTTGACTGATTTCTGCAGAAAGTGCTTTTTCTCTTCAGTCCTGACCTTGCTTTTAATCTTGTTTTCCCACCATCCTTGTTTGTTAGACAGACTCAATGTGGCCAGCCAGATTTAGCAGGTAGTCTAAATCTTCTTCTATTTTAAAATGTGTGATTTATGCTGGCAGTGTTTGATCTGTTAACCCTTCCACTGTTAACGCCCCACAAAATTCTTAAAGATTTGCTTCAGGGTTTCCTATAGAGTCCCCTACCAATTTAATTTCAAAACATCTGATATTTACTGAAGGACCCACAGGTAATTCCTCTTCATCTTTGAAATGGACTTTTAGGTCCAATTTTCTAGGTAGCTTAAAGAGGACAGGAAATCATTTCCAACTGGAAGCTGTTTATGAAGTTCTTATTTTCATTAATGATATTCATTCTGCTAAATTATCCATAGTTAACTGTACCTGAATAAAAAGTGATTTGAAAAATGGTATTTTGCATTGTTTTCTTTTTATGGGCAGGTCTCTGTTACAGTTCTGTTCATGGAACCTATGATCTGGAGTTTTAGCTATGTCACAGTTTGTGCGCAGTACTCGGAGTAAGGTTCTGATAGGTCAATAGCTCATGATTAGCATTCTGTATGTTAATTGTGACATAGTTAAAACTTCAAACTTACAGCTCCATGAAAAGAACTATGCAACATGTTACCCATAAAAAGAAAATAGAAAACACAGTTTTTCACATTTGTATTTATTCAGTTACAGTTAAATATATATCATATAGAGGTATGTTTTAAAGGGACACTGTCAACCCTGTTAGGTCTCAAAGTGTCCCTAGTTTAAAAAACACATTTTATGATTGCCAGCATTCTGTACAGATTGCTGATGTAGTTGGTAGTTTTATTCTGACTCTTTTTTTTTTTTCTTTAAAAAAGTGAAAAACAGACTGCCCTTTATACTGGTGTTACCACACAAACACAGGTTAGTTTACATTGCTTGATTAGCTTCAACTGCATCTTTCCTGGACTTGGGAACACCCATAACACAGTCTAGCCCATCATGATGCAATGGGAGGTTAGGTGGCTACTGTCTCATGATTGACTGCACTGTTTGGAGGTGCTTCTAATGCTCAGGAAGTACGCAGGAAGAACAGATCCAGGACTGTAAACAAAACAAGGTTGTTTATAAATATACATTTGCATGCATTTCAGTTCTACTAAACAAGGAGACAGACAAAACAAACAGCAACATCAATGAATGTTAGAGAGGGTAAGCAATCATACAATGCAGGCTTTTTACTAGAAATAATATGATGAAAAACAGGTTGACAGTGTCCCTTTAAGTTTCAAGTTTATTGCTCAACAATATGTCTTCTCAAATAACAGAAATAACATTCAACAAATATTACAAATATTAGATCAGATGAAACCAGATTACAAGTCCACTTTCCATTAAAGTTTCATGATAACAATAAAGTGCATATAGGCCACTTGGCTACATCACATGAGTTGAATAGTTGTGTTACAAGTATCATAACATATGCATTCACAGGCAGACATTATCAACAGGTTAATCTTTTGGTAGTCCCACAGAAGGGACATACATTACAAGGATTCACAGTATCCAAGCATGACATATAGTTTATATTCCTAAAGTATAAGATCTGCCAGAAAAAGATAGACCTTTAGTATTTATCCAAGGGTATCTTATATTATTTCATGAAAAATAACATGACATATATCTTCATGTGGAATGGCAGAAAACTAGGCAACTCAGTCCCCTAGCAATCCCACAGATTGCACAGTTTGGTGACAAATAGATGTGACATATGTACTTGTGAATTACTAAATCCATCCTGAAAAAGACTTTTCATGTTCCCACAAGATATCAAGGATGAGTAAGGTTCCGTTTCATTACGGCGATCATGGAAAGGCTATCACCATTAGGGCAAGTGTACTGTAGATTGCTGAAAATCAATTTCGTTGATGTACACTTGTGATGCACAGCAAAAGGGTGCCGGAGACATAGATTTTTTGTTTATAGCCCCCCACATCCCCCATTAAAGGATTCTCAACTTTAGGAGGTTGCATGTCGGGGGGGGGGTGCAAAACAATTAAAACAGAAAATCCTGGACTGGTGCAAAAAAAAACACACCCAGAACCGAACCCAGCACCCTCCCAACCCTAGTCCGCCACCATCCCCACCACACCACATGGACAGCTTGGCAGCCCACCACCATGCTACACCTCAAACCCTCCTCCCTTCCACCCATCGCATGGCATGGTCCCCGCGGTGCATGTACATATAGCGAATCTTGTTACTATATTTGCCAACCCCCCCATCCAGTCACCTTCCCTGTCTGGTAGCCCTGTGAAAGCGCTCAATCGCGGTCGCTGCCATCACAGGCTACCATGGGGGTTCACTTTACACAATGTTGTGATAAACAAACTTAACATTTATAATTAAATACAATAGAGGGAGTCAGAGAGTATTAAGCTTTTAGTAATCCAGTTAAATAACAGGAGTAAACAGGACTCCTCAGGGTTTGGGTCTGGGTACCTACATCCCCATTAAAGTAATATAGCCCGTAATCTCTAATGTTCTATAAAATATATTTAGAACAATGTGGCCAATATTGACAAAAAATGGTTGTCCTGTCATACAGCACTGCTTGAATTTGGAGGTGTGAATTTAATTGTTGTAACCGGGAACATTACTAACTGTTGCCAACTAGCACAAATTTCCTGTCCCTTTTAAATACAATACATTGGAGAGGACTGTGGGAATAATGGCTGTATATGCCATATATTGTTTGTATCCTTAATTTACTGCCTATTTGTAATGTTTCCCATATGGTTTAGCATGGCTGGCATCTGGAGTATCCTGCTTGGAAGAACTGCATACTCTGCAGTCTATCCATAAGTTTCTAAGTATAGTATCTCATGTGCAGTATCCAAACTTAATGGACTTTCTTTACCTGATGCTAACAAATGCATTTAATCACTGTATGTAGTGGTCATTTTTTTTCTGGTTCCATTAATTGTGTTGTTGACTTGTTCATTTTCTCAAAAGTGAATAAAATGAAATAAAAAAATAAATAAATCTACTTGCAGCTGGAATTCATCTGTATTAGAATATGGGACAAAAGAGAGTCCTTTTGGCAAAGACCTTTACCTGAGTTGATGTCTAGTCAGTTGAGGAAATACTGAGCAGCTGAGTTATGGTTTGTTTCTCGCTGACCACAGGAGCAGTTTTTGGCTTCTGTTTGTTCCTTTGGCTGTGTCACATTTTCCTTTCCCTCCGGGTTTTCTTTGTATCGTATCTCTTTCTTGATTCTCCACTAGTGGTTGATTCTGTTCTAAAAGAGTCACTGTCTGACTTTGTGGGCTACTGTCTTGATTTTCATCATTGCTATTCTTATTTTCTCCCTGTTGTTATTCTTATTTACTCCACAAGTGACCCGAGGCCTATGACCTGCCAGACCAAGAAGTTAAGACTGTGACCAATACACTAATGACAAAATGTATTTGCAGGTTCGGCATCCTGCATTCCATCTAAACTGACCAGGTCAGGAACTTTGAATCTGTCCTTTTCCAAGAACTCTATGAATTGTTGCAGGTAAAACAAATCCATATTGCCCACTACCATCCCCATCAGATGAGTTGACTGAGTGTCCAAACAGAATGCTTCTGGATATGTTGGCTTGTTTCATAAACACAAAACAGGACAACTGGGACACTTTGCTCTTATATGTTATGATGGCATACTGTAGCAGTGTTCAGACATCCACTGGGTTCAGTCCATATGAAGTAATGCTTGGCCAGCCCATAACTCTTGCTGTTGACTTGGTGATTTGGAGGGTTGCATATCCATCAGCTACTTCTGTTCCTGAGTTTGTACAGAAGACAGCAGGATACCTCAGCTCATCCTGAGAATCCATCCAGAGGCACCAACAACTGTTGTCTGAGTGTCAGAAGGTGTACAATGACATGCATGTCATGCCCCACACCTATAAAGTTGAGGAGTGAGTAAGACTCCATGACTGCAGGAGATGGATGGATCACTCCCCAAAGCTCCAGTGGAGGTTGTCTGAACCCTACAAAATTATGGAAAGGGTATGTTATATTGTGTACATAATTAGATTTGCTGATGGGGTTACATCTTTAAATGTGCACTGCAACTAACTGTTGCTATATGTAGGTTCACCTCTTGCAGTCCAGATGAAGCAAGCAGAGATACCCAGGGTTAAGATGGAAGTCCCAGCTGTGTAGTCAAGATGTCCATCTGAAGATATTCCCAAATGACTTGAGTGAAGACCCGAGCAAAATGTTTACAATGGAGAAGAAAGAAGCAGAGGATTCCTCCAGTGTTGGTTCCACCAATGCATCCTTATCACCAAGGTTTGGCTTCAGAGCCACTCATCAATTTAGCCAGCAGAGATGTCAGACCACCCCAGCACGAGATGCCTCAGTCACCAACAGAATCACCAGAGAGAACTATTATATACAGTCCAGTAGACTTTGAGCCAATAATGGATACTAATGACAAAGCTGGCATTGTCAAAGTGGAGGCTGTGAATTCCCTTTGCCTTCAGGGACTACCTTAAGAACAGTGAGGTCACCCATGTGGGACAAAAGCTCTGTAATGGACATTTAAAGTGGTACCAGGACATAGGATGTGTCCACAGAAGAAGTGAGGTAGTATAGCAGCCTGATTCATGGACACGGAGAGCGCTACACTGGACATTCATGTGTGTGTACTGTCTGTGGCAGTGGCATGGGCTTCCAATTTTTGTTTCAAATTAAAAATGTCAGTGTGGATATTTGGGAAGGTCAGGAGAGACAGCCTCAGTCCTCCCTTACCACCGTGATTATGAGAGAAGCACTCACTTTTCAGTTATGAAGTAACAACTGCGGGAGACCTGATCCTTTGGTTCCCACAGTGGCACATCAAAGGAGTTTGAGGCCTGTTTAAAATTTATAGTAACAACAGTTAAAAATGATTGGATGCACTTATAGTAGGGAAAAGGTGTGAGGGCTAAGTAGCAGCTCTCAACACTGATTGGTTGTGCAGCCAGTACATGATTTACATAACCAATCAGTGTTATTCCCTTCCACAGCCAGTAAGGTAGCCCCCAGGGTAGCCACATCCCTTCCCAGCAGCATAAAAGAAGCCTGCAAGTTGAGTTAAAAGTGAGTTTGAGGATGAGTATGCTGGAGGGTTAGAAGAGCTCCAGATGAGGTGTGTCCCAAAGGAAGCCAAGGAAGAAGCCTTTGAGGGACTTGCACAGGCAGCCAAGAGGAGATCTGCCACTGGAAAGCCTGCCTGGCAACCCTTTTAAGAGATATGTAGCCAGACAAGACAGTTGACTCAAAAACAGTGGGGGAATTTAAGAATGCATAGGACAGACATAAGGCAATTCGGAGGTAGGAGGAAGTAGGCTGTTGGTAAAACTAGGATCTGCATCTTATCCGATAGGTAGGGAAATGAGCGGACTGGGTGGGCCAAGCGGTCCTTATTTATCATCAAAGTCTTTGTTTCTATGACTCAGGTGACCAACAGAGGGGGGGCATACAAAATAGAACATCTTTCTCTAGAGCCTTGCATGTGTCCTTGGGATCATCTAGCAAGCTGGTTAGTAGCATAAGGGGCACAGCCTGTCACCACGGGCACCCAAGTGGACTCAACCTGCAGGTTGGCTAGAGGCAGACAAGGGTGTGGCCTGAAACATGGTGCCCCCTCACTTTTGGAGGTTCAGCTGGTATGTCAGTCAGGTACCCCCTCATTTAGAGTTCAGCAGACTTGGCTGGCAGGTTGGTTAATGGTGGGGGAACTTGACTAGCAGAGGTGGGTCTCGTGCAAGATCAGCTGATAGGTTGACCAATAGTGAAGGGTGGCCTGCCACCAGGCGCAACAACAGAAAGGAGATTTTTTTTAATGCTCTGTTTATGCCCTCTTTTATGTCAGTGCCTCAATAACCCCAAGGTCCTCAAGGTGCCAGGTTCAGCTGATCTCCGATTCCTTCCAGCCACCCACATCCATGCTGCCGCGGTATCAGATCCCCCCAGGGATGGGAAGAGTCACCCCATACCTGTATGATCCTCATCAGGCCAGCATATGAGGGTTTCCAACTTGGTCCATTTTTGGTCCACCAGGGCTGTCATCAGGTGTGCATGGTGTCTTTTCTTGTGTTTCTCCACCCCCAGCGATGCAGGCATGCATGGGGGATCCAAGGGGCATGTGCACACAGAGCTGTGCTGCCACACTGGATCTCCAGCCTGTGCTCCACCCTCCCATGGCATACTCGGCTGCACTGACACCTGTGGTCACCCTGGTGACAGCACTGCAACAAGGACAGTGACCCTCCCACCCTGGAGGAAAAGAATATACCTGGAGTGCTCAATCCTCCTCCCTCTCTGGCTGGCCTCTAATGACTAAAGCTTGTTTCCAAACTTGGGTCACTAGTATTGTGAGCGTTAGCACTACTGCTGTGCCAATGGGCTGGCCTCAAGAGAAAGGAAACTTGGCTTGCAGGTTGGCTAGCACTGAGGAGCAACAGAATCTGAACTAGCAGCCTGAGGAGCCAGGGACACTCAGTTAGCAGGTCCGCAAGAAATGAGGAGCAGCAGAGCCTTGGCTAGCAAGTTAACTAGTGGTGTACCACATCTGCAAATGCGTGTATCTTTTTACAAAAGTTAGCAGCAGCCATTCACTGGTGGGGGAGAGCTGGCACCCAGAGAAGGAGCTCTGGGGAGGTGGTATGGTGCCGAACCAGGTTAGAAGTGTGCGGCTAGAACAGCGCAGTGTAAAGTGTGTTTCCCTTCAATGGTGATGGGGTAGAATAGTGAATGGTAGTAACTGCTACCACCTGTGACTGTGAAGGCAAGGTGGGAGAAGTAGCCAAAAAATGTAGAGGCTGGCTGAGCTGCTCCCATGGTGCAGAGATCTAAGGCACAAGCAGCTAGGCCAGCACAGCCCAAGAGACCAGGGTTCTGTTCCTGGTCTCCTGGTACATGTAGTACTAATTTTATCCCCCTCGCCTGAAGTTAGTGTTTTTATGTGTTTTTGTCTTTTGGGTCAGAAATTCCTCCCACCCCCCAAGTTTCTGCTTTTCTATGGAGTCTGCCTCCCCCCAAGTTGGTTATTTAAGGAATGGAGGTGCGGGGGAGCAGAGTCCCCCCCCAAGTTGGGAGGTTTGGTTGGCCGAGCCCACGACAAAAATAAAGTGTAAAGCTTGCCATTTACTAACGGTAGCAGTTCTTGGTGTGATTTTCAAACAACTACCATTGGTGTTATTTTGTTTTACAGCATTTTGCACTGCTGCTGTTATTGTCAGTGTTGTTTGGGACATCACTGTTCTTCTTGGTGCTCTTGTAACCTAATGCTGTGTGGTGCAGTGGATACCATTACTTAAAGTGCTTTTATTCTTATGCCATGGTGGGCTAGAAAAGGTATCTACCTGCCTAGCCACTTGACTGTTGGGGCCAGAGTTTCCAGGGTGGGTCTGATCCCTCACAAAAGTCCTTCTTAGGGCTTGTAATTGCCGGCAGCCACTAGAGATAGCCTTTCATTTAATGGGATGGTAGAAGTAAAACCTAGCCCTTTTTCTATTTTGCTGTCGACTTTGAGGGTGGCCAAAATTTTAGAGTGATAAGTATTTGTAAACCTTAGGGTAACACTTGATTATCATAGATAATCAGAGTGATTAAGTATATGTAACCCTTAGAATAACAAGTAATTATAAGTGTTACAGTGGTAAGTCTTCCTGATTTAAAGTAATAAGTATTTTCAAGTAAAAAGTTTGATTTTAGAATTTGTATTGTCTAATTTAACTACCAGTAGCAGTGAATGTTAATTTCCAATTGACTGAAGTTTTACTATTTATTGAATCACATTTGTTGTATTATTTATAGCTTTTAATTAGCCAAAGTACAGTTTATTTATTCTATTCCATTTGACAAGTTAGTGGTTATGTTTAGTACATCTTGGTGCCCCTTTTTAGTTTGTTTTGCTGGGTGGTGGTGGCAGTAGTACCATTTCAGGGAAAACAGTCTAAAGCTTCTTGGGAATTTAATTCGGCCAGCTCCGCTAACAAAAACAACAGTGAATTCTTTTATTCCTATATAAATTCCCTGAAAAAACTGCATGTCAAGTAGGCCCATTAGTAGTTAATAACATCACTGTTTATGAACCAAAACAAATGGCAGATATTTTTAATTCAAATTTTTGTAATGCCTTTCATTGTCAAGGTACTATTCTGCAGGAACAAACAGAAAACTATAATGATTCTATAAAAATCTCTGAAGACACTATCCATAATAAGTTAAAAACATCCAAAAGGTAAAATGAGTCCTGGACCTGATGACATTTCTGGTCATTATTTATACCTTCTGACAGATAGTATAACCCATCCATTAAGGCTCCTCTTTGAGGGATGTATAGCATACAGTTTTGTGCCTGATGAATGGGAATCAGCATATGTCATTCCATTACATAAGAAAGGTCCTAAAACAAGTTGGGAAAATTATAGACCAATTAGTCTAACTTCTACTGTTTGTAAAGTATTAGAAAGTATTACCAAAGATTTAGTCACCCCAATTCTCAATACAATTGATTTGGAACAACATGGTTTCAGAAAGGGTAGGAGTTGCTTAAGCACTTTATTATGTTTTTATGAACAGGTCAGGTCTCATCTTGACAACAATATTCAATTTGATATTATATACATAGATTTCAGCAAGGCATTCGACGTTATGCCACATGGGTCCTTCACTGCAGTCTATCTGCAAGAGCTCCTTGTGCCGTACCAGCTAGCTTGGGCTCTCTGTTCTGCCAGGGATGGCCTCCTCGGACTTCCCAGGGTTAGTCTGTGGCATTCTGGTGATTGGGCGTTTGCAGCCGCTGTGCCTACCCTGTGGAACTTCTTGCCTGGTTATCTTAGGGAGGCTGCCACGGTGGATGCCTTTAAGAAGGGCTTCAAATCAGATATATTTAATCAGGCTTTTAACTGAAGGGGTTTTATAAAATAGTATATTTGTGATGATTAATTAAGCTGTTGTTTTAAGGTATATTGTGTATATTGCCATAGTTAGTTTTCAAATTGTATTATTGTATGGTATATGTTATATGTGTCATATTGTACAGCACCCAGAGTCTTTGGAGATTGGTGCTATATAAATAAAATATCTATCTATCTATATAGCTATCTATCTATAACAAAACTCCACACTACTGTTATTAATAAAAATATTATAAATTGTTTGAGAGTTGGCTACACAGTAGAACACAACACATTTTAATTAATGGACATTTGTCCGATCCTGGAAGGGTTACAAGTGGGGTTCTACAAGGGTCTGTCTTAGGCCCTTATCTATTTCAACTATTTATATCAGATCTAATAAATAGTTGCATCTCATCTACCAAGTATGCAGATGATATCAAAATAGGGGGCCCTTGTAAATTCTCAGATAACATCATAACCATTCAAAGAGATCTTGATCAAATTACAAAATGGGTTCATCAATGAGGCATGAGACTAAACATCTCCAAATGCAAAATCATGCAGATAGGTGTTAATAACCCACTTGCTGATTATTACTTGGCTGGTACCCTATTAGACTCTACTTCTGATGAAAGAGATTAGGTGTATTGATTTCTAAAGATCTTGATTACATTAATCGAATTAATAATTCTATAAATAAAACAAATAGAGTTAAATGTGCTACTGAAAGAAATATTGTCTCCAGAGACCCAAAAGTCATGTTGCCATTATGTACGGCATACGCAAGGCCACATCTGGAGTATGCCACTCAGTTATGGAGCCCTTATAAAAAGTCTGAAATGACTACGCTAGAATCTGTACAGAGAAAATTTACTAAAAATATAGTCAGCCTATACAATGTACCATATGATGACAGGTTAAAAGAATTGGCTTTTATGCCTCTGGTTACTTGTTGTCAGAGAGGTGATCTTTTATTGATGTTTGACATAATATAGGACCCCTACCTCATTACAGAATTGGTCTTCAAGTTTAAAAATGATCACTATTGTACTAGGGGACATCCACCACAGCTCAAAAGAAAAAGCTTTCGACATAATAATAGAAAATATTTATTTACTCAAAGAGTTATTAATCCTTGGAACAAACTGCCTTTAGATGTTATTACTAGTAAATCAAAATTAGAATTTAAGTGTCTTCTTGATGTTCATATTATAGAGGGCCTGGATATTAACTATTATGATAAATGGGAGTTCCCAAAAGCCTTCCAGGAGTTTGCCTGAATGCTCCAAGCCTGGGTGGTGTTCGGCGTCTGAGCTGCTTAACTGTGGTTGCAAGTGAGTGCTATTTGAGCCTCCACATACTGTCTCTTTAAGAGCTGTCTGCTTGCACACTTAATTAGTTTGTATGGGGAGTGACTGTGTATTTAATGCTTGAATCCCACCTGAGCTGCGGAGTAATCGCTCCATTTTGCAGTCGCTGAAGGTGCAAAGGGAGCCCATCTGAAAGCTGTAACTGTTTGCTTGTAATCATTTAAAGCATTAGCAAAACTGGAGTTTGTCTAACCTGCCTTTATTGCAGCTGGGACTCTGTGTGTATTACCTCTCCATTTTGGACCTAAACTGCTGTGCTGGGCAATTAGGTTAAAAGCCCTAATTGGAGCCTGTGGATGAATCAGAACTTGGACTCTTAATTTGAGCCAGCCACAAGGGGATTGTAAGGGCAGTGACTTTTGGAAATGTAGTTTTGACCTTGGCACATTTTTCTACCAACAGAGGGAGTCTTATTGTGAGTGACAGCTGAATCTGCCAACAGAATAGTGTGTAGCTAAAGGAAATGCCCTGCTCTGTGACTGGAAAGATCAGATCAGTTGTGGCAGTGAAGACAGAAGGAGCTGTGTGCTTCTGCGGTGTATAGTTTCACACGGGAAGTGCATGTGAGACCCTGAGTTTCGGTCTGCAGCCTTTGTGAGTGCCAGTTTGGACTGAATCCGAGTTGTGAGGAGAAAGAAGCACTAGAAGTGTGGAAACCAGGCTCACCCTGTAGAAGACTGGAGAAATTGCTGAATCGCACTCAGTCTGTCAGGAACTGAAGCTGCTGTGTGTGCTCCCGAGTATTTTGTAGTAATTGCGATTGGGATCGAGGAGCAGCCTGCCTGGTATAGTACTTTCCTTTTACATATAAATGTGCATAGTGCTTGTGGGGAATCGCTATTTCAAATCCCCTGTACAGTGAATTGTGTGCTGAAGCTGGAAGTAAACCCCAGCTAAATTTGGACTACATCCGTTTGCTATCAACTGCAGTGGGGTCCAGTCACAGGGACCTTGTCCTCATGCCCTGCTCTTCTGGCAGTCCAGAGGGACATTCTCCATCCGATCCTCAGCTTGGGTGTTGTGAGTACAAATCCGGGTATTCCCCTGCAGCTTGTTTTTCAATCACAAGTGTGTCATCTAATTCTTGTTGTTTCGCTGTTTCATGAACTAAGCCCTCCGGCTCTGGATTACAATTGGGTGTTGTGCATATATTTTCTTCTACTGGGCCCTATCCATCTGCACCTGCCGTCCAACCCCGGGCAACGGACCTGGCTAGCCCCCCCCCAACCTGGGTACCCAGAGTGTGACTTTTCAGACCCTGCATGTGTGCACAGTACTGTGATTTAATGCCACCAATTAACCTGATTTCCTCCTGTGTTACTGCCCCTAAATAAATCAGATTTGTTGTTGTTATACTATATACTGTCTGTGGTGTTGGTACTTATGGAAACAGTATTGTGTTTTGCTGTGTATGTTGTTTAACCGTATTTTACAGGGGGTCCTCAGAGACATGCTGCAGAACCAGTCTCGAGGGTAAGTGGTATCTATATGAGTGAACAGTGTATATACATGGGGTATTGGGGCTGTAACTCCGGGGTACTGTGTGAGCCACTAGAGAGAATAAAAGGGGGTCTCAGTGTCCCAGAGGGCTGTGACCAAGCTAGTCTAACCACTATAAACCCTGACCTCTGGGTGGAGACACCCGCCATAGGACCTAGGCCCCTCAACCTGTCCCTAGTCAAACAGGCAGGGGTAGTAGCCCTTGGGATAGTGCCACCTAGAGGTTACAGACTCACCAACTATTTTTCTGCCATTCAAAATGTTACTAAAGATCATACAGTTTGTGTAAGTCTGAACTTGGGTGCATGACGAATTATGACCTGTGATTGGTGCCCTTTCACCTCTCCCTCAGCATTCTAAGCCAGTTACCTTACTGGCTTACAACCTGTGAGGGAGACTATGGAGAGAAGAAATGGACAAAGAAAACTGTAGATCTGAGTGAAACAAGCAGTGTTCAGCTTGGGTCTTACTGAAACCAAGCCATATGAGTTTGAAGCAGCTGAGTTTCAGGGGGGTGGCTTCCCTAATCACCATTGTTGTTGTGTACCTGACTGTAAGCAGTGTGAACAGTTCTGTAAATAGTTCTAAAACAACTTCCTTTTGTTGTATTTGTTCTTACTTTTACAGTAATAAATGTATTTATGTAAACCAAACTGTTTTGTTGTGGTAAATGATTGCGATTGTGTGAGAATATCATCCCCAATGGAGATGACACTGATGGTGGGAGTGGTAATATGTACAGTGGCATCCCCCAGGATGAAACCCAATTCTGCAGCAATTTGCAGCACTTTGCAAAATGTTGCAACAGACCTACTGAATAAAGCAATGTAATTTCAATGGCAGTTAGTCCTTATTGTCATTCAGGAAAATGCGACACTGCCAGGATGAAGTAAATGCCACAGTTTCCCGCATGACAAAGAGGACTAATTGCCATTGAAATTACATTGCTTTATTCAGTAGGTCTGCTGCAGCATACTGCAGAGTGCTTTAAAAGTGGGTTTCATCCTGGGGGAAGCCACTGTGAATAAATAGGATGAGGAGGAAGCTCAGAAAGTGGAAAGAGCAGCAGCAGCATCAGGTGACATAAGCTGTGTGACTGCAGTGGCCAAGGTATGTCATCTTCAGTTCTCCAGGAAAGCAACCCATAGAGGAGACAGAATAGGAGGAGGCAGCAGCAAAATAAACAGACCTTTGAATAGTACAGTATGGTAGAAATAATTAGATGCATGCGTAAATAAGCATCCCTCAGTTTGAACTGTCAGAGGTCAACTGCAGGTTCACATGCCTGAAAAATAAAATAAAAAAGGATACTTTTTTTTTTTTTTTTAACCAGGATAGACACACTAAGCTGAAGCCTGTTTACAGGTGCAACCTGGGAGCACAAGGAAGTTAAGTGACTTGCTAAGGGTCACACTTTCTATTTCTATTCTAAAACGTTCAATTATATTAATGATGGCCATACCCTGACTGGAGCTTGAGGTGTCCATGGCAATACAAAAAAAATCCTGGAGAAGATGGACAAAGAGGAGATGTTGGCAAAAGGAGCAGATTCAAGAGAGACAGACCTGTGAAATCATAAAAAACATCTAGGCATGCATGCATGAAAGTACGTGGACCTGCCTCATTTTGTACTCTCACAGCCCAAGTCTAGAAATGTCACCTGAGAAAAAAAGAAAAATAGGTAAAAAAAAACAAAACAAGTAATATGCTACTTACCATCATGTCAGCGATTTCCATGTCCTTACTGGAGTATGATAATCCACAGCACACAACATGCTGGATGAGATGGTGGAGGAGGAGACAGCAACATCAGCATGAGACATAGGCCTTGAGCTGTGTGAATTCAGTGGATGAGTTATATCCTGTTCAGTTTTTCAGGGCTTTATTTCAGTCCTTCACAACACCACCCCAGGAAGGAGAAGCAGGAAGTGAAGGATGATGCAGAAGCAGCAGCAACGGGGTAACTGATGGCATATGGTGTATGTTGACAGTAAGGTTAATCCATCCCATGTGCACCTTTCAGTATATCATATTTTTTGTGAAATACAGAGGAGGCTGTCTTTGCTCACATATATAGTTGTGACATATAATATATAATATCATAATGCTTTGATATTCACAACACATGGCACACCCAACCTCCCATGTAGTGCAGTCAGTGATGCTGTCATTGGCATGAACAGTACATGGTAAAGTCAAGTCCCATATGAAGATCCCATTCCAAAAATGATTCATAGTCAGAAGTAAATTTGTCTCCTAAATATAACAGTAATAGAACAGATAATAGTATTAAGTAATAATCATAGTATAAAAATATTATAAAATCTATGGTGCTGCAAGGAAGAATATAGTAGTTAGCATGAGGCCAAGTGGAGAGCTGAAAACTACAGGGGGATATAAACCTTGAGGTCAGCAATGCCTAGTAATTACTTTAACTCACACTGGGTCATGGTGGTCTTACTGGGTTTTGCAGATCTGTCACAACACCACAAATAATAATAAACTGAAGACGCTTGCCCACAGCACCTGTCACAAGTAAACTAATGTAATTCATATGTGGTGCTGATCTCAAAGCCCCACCCCCTTTTGTAGGCAAGCAATAACACATGATGAGATGTGGTTTATCGCCTGATAAGAGCACGTCCAGAGGTGTACTAAGGCATGAGGCACTTGCTGAGTGCCTCATGGCACTGGGCGTGTTTATTAGTAACAACCACCCCGGTGTGTGTTATTGCGCTTATAAAATGGGCACATGTAGTAATTATTTAATGAGTAAAAAGAAAAAAGCATAAAGAAGTTAAAAATATTAAAAAGAGGGGTTAATAGTTCAAATAGAAAAAATAGTCCCCCATTAAGTCACACAAAATGTGTTTCATTTGGATTTCTCAGCTAATTTTTCTTTATTTTATTAGTATACATTGTTCTTTCAAATTGGGTTTTACTATATTTAAATGGAGTGAGCTGTCTTTTCCATGACAGCCAGTATGCGTTTTAGTCAGAAGTGCAACCATGTCTGCGTATGTGGATAAAACTCTGTCCCCCACTCCCGATAACCAGTGAGAAAAGGTAATATTGGCAGAAATAAAAACTGGCTAATTTATTTGATTATTACAGTGTTTTTTTTAACACAGGTAGTGAAGTTGGTGACTTGGCAGGAGTGTGAGGAGCGAGCGTGTTCTTTGCTTGTGGCTGGCAGCGAGTGTGTCCTTTAGCAGGTGCCATAGACTAGGGGTTCCTGTTGTTTTTTCAAACCACGCTGATGCCGTCGAGTACTGTGTTGTGGTGTGTTTTTTTAAACTGAGCTGGACAGAGGGGAAAACTTTTGGTTTAGAGGGAGAAGTATTTTGCTGCACATGTGTTTTGTTCAGGCTACTGATTTAAAGGACAGGATAACGTTGGGTTGCGGGAGGGGTAGGTCAACTGCGTAGTACAGAGCTCCGAGTGAGGATGATGCAGTATCGGAGGTGGAAATACAAGAAGGAAGGGCTGCGTGAGTAAAATAAAATAAGACATTTTAAGTATGTGTGGGAAGGGGGATGTTGTACATGACCAACATGGTTATTGTGCTGCCGTGAGTGCCGTTGGTCTGGATTGAGAGACAGGGAATGTGCAGCTGTCAGCGCAGATTACTGATTTCCTGCTGCCGCTCGCTGAGCTGTGCCAGGCTGTGTTTTTGTTTCTGCTTGGCACAGCTCAGTGATTCGTTGTTGTCAAGGAGCAGAGTGGCCTACGTTAGTGCCGGTTGACTAAAATATCATGGATTAAGGACACGACTGGGAAGCTGAAACAGCCAATCAGTGGCTTATATGTTTTTGCCCATTTTATAATCTGTTTTACCCTATGCCAGTTATTGCACTGGAGCTGAAATCTTTCAGCCAAATTGGCGATGACATTGTCAGGCCCCAAGTCAGAGCTGAACTAAATTTGGCTCTGCTCCACTTGTCACACTTAACTCCAACTATGTAATGTCTCTCTCAAAGGAAGCAGTTAAAGTTTTTCCATTTTAGAAGGTACAGTAGGTTTCTTGTATTTCTAGGAAAGACATTATCCACCCATCCCACTGCAGTTGGCAGACCATTTTAGATCCTTAGCTCTGATGGTGATGGGATCCCTTGTCTGAGTTCCTCATAAAATATCAACTTAGGTAGCTCTAGTTAATGTAGTACCTCTGCCTCCAGTGCCTTCCAGTGTGTTCCATAGTAACATGAAAACAAATGGATTAGAATTCTGAGTTGTGCTGTCCAATGATATCATTCTAAATTAGTCAAAGCCAGCATTCCTTTGTCATAGCTAGCATCATAGTTTTGTATCTCACACATGGTTGTTTGCCATTCCATACACAGTATATCTGGAAATGAGATTGTTCCATTCTTTAAAACTCTTAGCCAGTACTGAGATTAGTAGAGCCTAGAAGAGATATAACAGTTTGGGGAGAATCAGCATTTGAAAAGATTGTACTCTGTAAATCAGAGAGAGGGGTATAGTGTACCATCTATTGAAGTACCTTTGCATGTTTCTGTAATAGGGGATTGTTTTTCTTATATAAATCTGCTGCGTTTTTTGCTAAATGTGTGCCAAGGTATTTTATAGACTGCGGTCTCCACTTCATTTTATAGGATTGTTTATTTCTAAACTTTCCATATATCGTTATAACCATAGGAGGGACTCTCATGCAAGCAGTTCTACAATTCTAAAGTCCTAGGTTCTGTTGGCATATTCCATTTCTCTCACATGGGTTTCTCTTATTTTCTACAAACTAAAACATTTTAATTTTAAATTTGTTACTTTTTTTAATAACTGAGAAATTTGGAAACTTGTATACAATATGATCAGAGAAATCACATCAAATGAACTCAGTACAGAAAATATACCAGTGCACTGCACTTCCCAAGTGGTTGAAGGCATTCAGCTGCATGCCTCACAATGTACCAGGGGTTTGGAGAATCTAGCAGAATGTGCACCCTGTTGCGTGTAATTGCTTACAATAAATGTTTATATGTATAGATACAGCATCTCTTATGCTGCAAAAACAGCCTTCTTGAGTTGTTTTGTTGAGAGAACTGTGCAAGGTTATAGCTGCTGTACATCAAAACATTTAAAACAGATATCACATGCATGCTCCAAAACTCAGCCTGCACAATACTAAGGGTGGTGGCAAATGTAGACCAGTTCCCATGTCAGCACAAACAAAGAAGCAACAGAGAGGCATGATTTGAAAAATGGAGTTCTGCATTTGATTGTGATTCCTTCTCCTGAGCAAGTAGGCACACATATCACGTACTTCTTGAGTTTTAATTGCCTCCCTCCCCCCAGAGCCTCAGCCATTGTTAGGGCTACAGTGGGCATAACCCTGCAGACCTGCTGTGATCGATCGAAAAAGGGAGACTTTTCTGACCGAACAACATTGTGGAGTTGCCTCATAGTCACCTCTTTGTCTGTGAAGCACTCCACACTGTCCATTAGCAGTCGCACAGCACTATTTTGTGGAGGTCATGGCAGAACATGGCATAGTCCACTGTGTCCAAGATGGCCATCAAACTGTATTGCACATGCATTGGTCGCCATCTTGGATGTGGCAGACTGTGCCCTTCCTTTTTCTCTTTTATATATACATTACACCCCCACCCGACCCTCCTCGTCAGCACCCCCAGAACATAACAGTGACACTGGGGGTGCCCAATGCCCCAGTGTCATGATCGTGCTCCTGCCGTGACTTCCTTTTAAAAAAATGATATTTTTTTCACTCCTACCTGACCCTTTCTCTCAACACCCACCTCAACACAACCCCCCCACGAACATAACAGTGACACTGAGGATACTTAATCCCCCAGTGTTGCAATTAGGAATCCTCAGTTGTGTTTTTCTTTCTCCCTGTAAAAACAAAAACCATCCATTGATGTCTTTTGCAGCCATTCCTGCACCCAACCTGACCCTCTCATTCAGCACTCACCACCCTGCACCACCCCAAGCCTTTACTTACCCATCGGGGGTCCAACGCCGTAATCCTCTCTGGACCACAGACACATCTTCACTCTTCAAAGCTGGACCACAAACTGAAGAAAGAGGTATGCAGTTTGATGTATTTCAATGGGGTTTCGAACTTAGTGGCATAACTTGTGCATTTTTGAGAATTTTTGGCCCAAGTTTTCAACATGCCTCTTTTGGGACCCTGCCTCATGAACAATTGCACAGACATAAGGCAAATCTGTCCCAAAAGGTGATTTCATAGTCCTTGCATGAAATCACCTTTCAGGCAGGAGCTGAAAATTTTCTCTGCTTTTGTTCTTGAGGTGGGATCATAAGAAGGTTATTTTGAAAAATTAGTGAACAAATATTAAAAAAACAACACAATTATGAGTCTACATTGAAGTTGGCTAATGCAGGCTCGTAACTTTGGTAATTTTCAATATTTTACCCCAAATTTACAACACAGCCATATCTTTACAGCACCTCATGAATGTGATAGCTGTCATTTTTCAAATCCTGGCCAAAATGTTTTATTTATATCCCAAAAGATGATTCACGGTCCCTGCACGAAATCACCTTTCAGATAGGAGTTGACATTTTTTTCTGCTCTTGTTCATGAGGTGGGGTCATATAAGGCTATGTTATAAATTTGGTGTACAATATTTAAAAAATCAAAGTTGTGAGGCTATGTTGAATTTTGCACATGCAGGCTCGTAACTTTCGTAATAGTCAATATTTTTACCCCAAATTTTCAACATGCCCATTTCTTTACAGCACCTCATGAATGTGACAGTTGTCATTTTTCAACTCCTGGCCAAAATGTGTTTATGTATCCTGAAAGTTGATTTCACAGTCCCTGCCCAATATCACCTTTAAGCAAGGAGTTGAACACATCTCTACCCTTCTTCATGAGGCAGGGTCATAACAAGGCTATGCTGAATGTTTGGTATAAATATATTAAAAACACATTTTCAATATTATTACTCCAAGTTCCTCAGATGCAGCTAGAGTTTATTTTGCATTGTGAGGAAAGTTTGGTATAAATATATTAAAAACACATTTTCAATATTATTACTCCAAATTCCTCAGATGCAACCAGAGTTTATTTTGTATTGTGAGGAAATATTAAATGGTGTTTGTTACAGACCTGCTGAAAAATAGTTTTAGAAGATACATTTTTATGCCTTAACTTGAGTTGTCATGTGTTTTCAACAGAAAATTGTTACATTACATAGAAGTATAAATGAGTCATGAATAAAATGTACTGTAGCATAACTCTTCTATTATTCCATATGAACATTTTAACAGGATTATAATGCATTACTTTTTAGACTCCATTGATTGAATAGGCGACGCTGCAGCACAAGAATACATCTTATAAAACCAAGAGGTATTCATGCACTGCACAGTCACAATAGCCGCATCATTCCAGAGTTATTTGTCTCATGTGTCATTCCAGAGTTGTTATTATTTTTTTCAAACAACTACTTGCCACCACAATCTACACAACTGAATTCTGTGCAGATTGCTTACAGCATCTTAGAGCTGAAGCATACCTTTTGTGAGCTGGACCTGGCCCCGATGCGTTTCTTAATGAGATGTGTCGAGGCTGTTGGCCCAGTGTTTGCCAGGATTGCCAGGTGTTCAGTGGCAGAGGGGTATTCCTAGCAGCTTTGAAAGAAGTGTTGGTGAGGCCCATCCCATAGAAACCTTCTCTCAACCCCGACACCCTGGTGAATTACCGTCCTATCTCCAACCTACCCTTTTTGGGCAAGGTTGTTGAGAAGTTAGTGGCACATCAGCTCGAGGATTGCCTGGTGTCCTCGGGCATCTATGAGCCATTTCAGTTGGGTTTTCAGGCTAGACATAGCACAGAAACAGCTCTAGTGAGGATGCATAATGATCTGCTCAGGGCTAGAGATAGAGGAGACAGGTCAGTTCTTGTTCTCCTTGATCTGTCTTTAGCTTCTGGCACTGTGGACCACGTTGTGCTTTTGGATTGGAGCTATGCATTTCGTTAACTAGTTGGTACTGTCATCAGATGGTTTGAGTCCTATTTCTCAAACAGGGTGCAGTGGATGGTGATGGTGAGTTTCACCTGCTCCCCAATGCCCCTGTCTTGTGGAGTGCCACAGGGCTTGATCTTGTTGTCGATGCTGTTCGCAGTGTACTTGCTGCTCCTGGGCAAGCTCATTCGACAGTACAGCATGGAGTTTCAATGTTATGCAGATGATACCTAGCTGTACTTGTCTTTTGCCCCCAGAACATCAGGAGCTGTCGACATGCTTAACAACTGTCTAGCTAAAATCAATGACTGGATGGCTTCCTTCTGGCTGAGACTAAACTTGGCCAAAATGGAGGTACTGGTGATTGAGCCTGGACGTGGTTGTAATTGGTTGCCACCTGGGGCTGATATAGGCCTTTCCCTTGGGTCTTCTCTGTTGGTGGCTTCCCTGAGGGTGTGCAATCTGGGTGTGATCCTTGATAACAGATTGACTTTTGAAGATCAGGTGTCATCTGTGGTTAGCAGTAGTTTTTACCATCTGCAAAACATTGCCCAGATTAAGCCCCTTGTTCTGACCGAGGACCTGCCGATGCCAGTGCATGCCTTTGTGACCTCCAGACTTGACTACTTGTCTTGCCTAATCGAAGAGTCACAAAGGAATAATCACACTTGGCATTCACACATCAGCACAATTTATTGCAAGCAAAAGATAATTACACTTCATTTAGCAGCAATGTCACTATCAGCATTAATGATTACACTTTAGCATTCATTCATTAGCAATATTACTATCAGCATTAATATATACTTCAATTAAGCAAAACATGATACATCACTGATTCTATGCTACCTCCAAGCCTTTTCCCAGTAGCTGGGGAGCCCCCTTGTCAGCCTGGCTAGGAGTCTTGAACCGGGAGAAAGTTCCACAGCGATGCATCCACCCTGCAGATGAGGCTTCCAACCAGGCATTGAGAAAGCTACATTTATATCTTATTCTATGCTAAAAATAACCGTGCAGCCTTCATAGTGTTGTTTTGCCACATTCTAGAAGCTGGCCGGGCTCCCAGATGCTGCAAATTCACACCATAAGAACTGCTCAGAATTCCTACACCTGCTAGGTCACTGTGCTCAAACACTGGCCGGGTGCCTAGAACACTATGAGCTAAGCAGAAGTTTAAACAAAACTACAAAAACAGGTTGCCTGATAATATGCGACCTTCAAGTCAGCAAAATACACTGTCTGAAGCAAAACATAATAATGAGGCTATCTAAAGAGCAAACACCAATTAAATGAAGCAGCATGTAAAATGGAGTCACACAATACAAAATGGAGTATAAAATGACATACATTACATGAAATAGCATACAAATGGAGTGACAATAATCAACATATTATACTATCACTACATTCGGTCCTTTGATTATTGTGAATACGATTTGTATGATATTGGTACCATAGCAAAATTACTAGTAATATAACATGATAAGTAACAAGTCCAAATAAGCAAGATAATTGTCACTACAGCAATGATTATGATAGGATGTATCAGAATATTTAACACTTTTGTAGCTGATGGAGACCATCCTGTAAAAATATCCCACCAATAATGAGTAGTCTCTTGTTGAATCTTGGAACTTAAATCAATCATTTTATTTTAACTATCGAGTTTGCACCTGACTTTGCACTAATGATTTATTTCTTATTGCCAAATGAGCCTGCATTACATCTGTTTCCTGAATTATCTGTTTAATTTTATTTAATGAGATACTCAATCTTGATTGATCTAAAATATTGGGCTGCCAATGCAAAATAAGCTTCTGCTCATTATCAGGGACAAAGGTGTAAGTAGTATTTTCCCACCACAAATGAGTCACATTTCTTAAACAACCTGAAAAGGACGAGTTAAGTTATACATCCTAACAGTATTCTCCTGATTAGTTACTATACAAACATACTGGGGTCCTATTTCTGTAAACATGGTAAAGGTTATGGGTAAAATTGTCCATTGACACAAATTTATCGAATGCTCCAGTAAACAAGGTTCATAAAGTCTGGAATGCTGTCCACATAGTATTCCATCAGCTGTTTTTGAACACAGACTTAAGTCATGGGTGGTGTTCTGACTATCTATATAATCTCTGTTAAAATGTGGTAACCAAAACTCAGGATCAAATAATGGGGGACCAAAAATTACAGGTAATATTACATATTTACACATTATTTCAGGGTCACTAACATTATAATGTCCAATGATTACTAGGAATCCATGATTTGAACACGGTCCTCCACACATATTCATTATTACTCATTAAATCACTCTGGGCCTTATTTCTTTGCAGTATAAAATACATATGTTGCATTGTGCATTCTGTCCAATCAATAAATCGTGAAACATTTTCCGCTACTCCCATTCCCCATACCTGTGAAGCATTAAATAACTGCAAGAACTCAAAATCATAATTCAAAGTTAATCTTTGGGGTAAGAAAACAGTTGGCATCCATTGAGCTTGTAAGTTAATTAAGCTAAATACATCAATTCCTACTGCCTGAAGCCTGTTAGTCAGTGTTTCTATATCAACACTATTTAAAATTCCCATGCCTGCCCCTGCTCCACCTAATAGCGTATCATACCAAGCTCTTTATATTTGCATTTTCTACTAAACATAAACGTTATGTTAAAATGGATTACATTTTCTGATACGCTGCGCTACTGATCTACATGTGGATGGAACCTTAACTATACTATCATTGCTAATTACAGGATGATTTTTCAACACTGTAATGTGATCTGCCCAAGTAGTTCTATTAGTTATTGCAGTAGCATTCATGCAGAATAACGTGTCTATGTCAATCAAAGTAATACTTGCATTGAAAATGTCTGTTTGATTCATGCAGCATCAAGTCTATGTTGTACAGTCACCATGCAACTATTCGGTAAGTTGCAGCATCTAATAGCAGTCTGGTTCTGTAATTTAATCCAATTTGTGTCCTGCATAGGTTGGACATATAATCGTCCTGCCATTGTCTCAACTGGTTTCCAAATGTTCACATCTGGTGAAAAGTAATGTTCACTATAGGACATCCTTGGTTTTTTCAGGGCAAGTAAGTTGTCTTGCACCTGTAAACTGGTGGAAGATTTCCAACCCCATTGTACAAGTGGGTGCGTCAAGCTTCAATATTCTTCTACCTGGGGTAATAGGCTTTGACCGAATGGACCGTGGAGAGAGTGTTATTCCTTTAGAATCCATTGAAGAACCTAGAAAATACACAGACTGATTATTCTCGAAGATAACATGTGTTCGCTGGTACATATTCCCATCTCGCTTCCTGACCTGATAATTAACACTGTGTTGTCTCGTCCGGTGGCTATCACCTCAGTTGGTTCAGGAGGGCCATTTGGGTTTGTAACCTATATTTTGGCACCATTGTTAAAACCTCCTGTAGATCTAAAACCTTTATCCCCTTGCTGTTAAGAGTGTGGGGCTTGTCCTTATAGTCACTTTGTTAACTAGAATAATTAACAATTGAGCCACTCTGTCATACTGTTGAATTAACAGATTTTGTTCTCTACTACTCAACAAAATTACTTTCACTTCTCCTTGGTAATCACAATCAATCACCCTCCCAAAATTTGTATTCCCTTGAGGGCTAGTTCTGATTTAGGTGCTATCCAACCAAATGTCTCGCTGGAATTTGTATTCCAATACCAGTTTCTATCACTTGAATGTTTCTGCTGTTTATTCTGTATTCTTGAAGGGCATGTAAATCAAGTCCAGCAGCTTCTGGGGTTGCCCTGCAAGGAGACAGAGCTCCTGTGTAATTTCCCAATATAACACTGTTTCTGTAGTTGAGTAAGCCTGCACTTGCAAATTAGGAGTTATCATTCGCATTAAGGGGTCTCAGATTCTCCAATTGGTCTATTATTTAAAATCTGTAATGCTTCATGCAAATTCTCTTTCCATTTTCGTAGGCTCCCCAATTTCCTAAACTGTTCTTTCAGCAATCCATTCATTCTCTCAATTAACCCTGCTGCCTGCGGGTAATAAGGGATGTGAAATACCCACTGTATGTTATGGGCTTGAGCATAAGCTTGTACCATTTTCCCCCTAAAATGGGAACCATTGTCACTTTGTATCTGCAAGGGCACTCCATAGTACAATATAATTAAGTCAACTGCCTTAATGGTGTTTTTCTGTGTAGCTTGTTTACAAGGGTATGCCAATAAATACCCTGAATATGTATCTACAACTGTGCAAGCATATCGACATCCTCCACTAAGGGGTAGAGGTCCAATGTAATCAATCTGCCAAATTTGTCCCGTAATTTTCCCTTCCCAATTGTCCTTTCACAATATGAGGATTGGTCTTTGTTGCCCATGTTGGCATATAGGACACTGAGCAATAACAGTTTTAACTAAATCCAATGTTAGGGTACACCCTACTATATGCCCACCTGTAAGTGGCTTTCTCTCCCAAATGTCCACATTTTTGATGTGCCCATTTTGCCAGCCCTGATAACTGCTGACTTTGAGTTTCTTCAATATCCACTGGAAGAATCTTAGCTCTTTCATCTGCAACAGAATTATACCATCGTTCTAGTGTATCTGAAGCACAATGAGCATCAACATGAAATACAGTGGTCTGAGTATTTTGCACCATAGTCCATATTTCCTGCCACAGTCTTTTCCCCATATTTCTTTCGAATAAATTTTCCACTCATCCTTAGCCCAAGTGGGCAGCCAGGTTGTTAAACCATTGGCTACAGACCATGAATCAGTATAAATATGACATGTACCTGGGTTTTCTTGTCTCAAAGCCTGATATACTGCATACAACTCAGCATATTGACTGCTTTTCCCTTCTCCTGATGTTACCAAAAACTTTTCAGTGTGTGGACAATAAGCTACTGCTTTCCAGTATCTCCTATTTCCCACATATTTGGCTGAGCCGTCTGCAAACCATACATGTGCTCAGTCAGAAACGGGCAGCTCATCAAAAGGCTTGCCCCATTTCACAGGTGATTCTTGAATTTCAGGCATTTTTCCTCAACCTGTTCTCCTCTAGAGGAATTTCAGCTACCTTCTCATGGAGGCTGCTATTCCCAATTCCTACCTTTGCTCGATCCTGAATATACCATTTCCATTTGATAATGCTAGCTTCCTGAGCATGTCCTATTTTGTGAGTTCTAGGGAGCTTTTTACCCATTGCATAATGGGTATCTCTGGTCTCAATGCTCCTCATGACCCACTGTCATTTGTTCTGTCTCTATCAGAGCCCAGTAGCATGCTAGTAGTTGTCTCTCAAAGGTGAGTATCTGCTACCTACCTCGGGAGTTTCCTATTCCAAAACCTAGTGGCACTTTCTGTCTCCCTTGCTTCTGCCACAAACTCCAGTTTGCATACTGCCCAGTTACGGACACATTTAATTCTACTCTCCCTCCTGCAGGGGCCAAAGGTCTAAGGTTTGCTGCACTGCTTCCTTAGCCTTATCAAATGCTTTTGTTGCTCATCCCCATTCAAACTCGTATTTCTTTCTGGTCACTTTAATAAGGGAGCTAGTATTTGCCCTAAATAGGGTATATGCTGTCGCAAATCCAAACAAACCCACAAATCTTTGTGTTTCAGTTTTGTCTTGTGGAGTCAAAAGTCCAGTATTTTCTGTCGTGCCTTGGGCAATATTCTCTATGCCCCTGTTCCATTGAATTCCCAAAAATTTTACTGTTTGGGAAGGACCCTGTACCTTGTCTGGATTAATTTCCCATCCTTTCTTCCTCACATGATCAATGGTCTCATCTAGTAACTGTTGTACTTTATCTTGATCAGCCCCTGGATCAAGATATCATCAATGTAATGAGAAATCTGCATGCCATCCGCAGCTTCAACTCATCAGTGTTCTGCCACCATCCGTGGTAGATGGTGGGTATGTACATATCCCTGAGGTAATCTAGTGAAGCATATTGCCCCTGCCATGTGAAGGCAAACTGGTCCCAAAACTTTTCCTCAATCGAAATAGTAAAGAATGCATTAGCTAAATCAATAACTGCATACCATACCCTTTGTGCCTTTGTATTTGTTCTATCAGGGTGACGGTGTCTGGAACGGCAGCATCAATGAAGGGGTGTACTTGTTCAATTCTCTATAATCTACTGTCATCCGCCATGACCTGTCACTTTTTTCTTGACCGGCCACACAGGATTGTTCAAGTTGTTGTTGTGGGTTTAAGCACTCCTGCCTCTAATAGATCTTTAATAGTGGCAGTTATCTCCTCATGCCCTCCTGGTATTCTATACTGTTTCATACAGATAATTTTTGTAGCAGGTGGAATGGCTACTGGAGGCATCTGCACCTTCCCACTACTACTGGTCTTGCTGAAATGTAAGGTTTTACTCCAAATTGATATTGTCCATCAGACAATTGCAACGTCATCCCTTTAGTATGTCTATTCCTATAATGTATTCGAATCAGAACAATCATTACACAATATTTTCTCCGGGCAGCTGACCTATTTTCAGTTCCAAAATGGTCTGCACTGCCTCAATTTGTTTACCTCCTAATCCTGTAATTACCACTCGCTGACCTTTGTGTTTTGCTGGGTTCCCATAAATTAATGAGGCCTCCACCCCAGTGTCAATTAAAGCTCGTACTTTTTGGGGTGAGCCACTCTTCCAATTAATTTCCAATTCTACATGAGGTCTAAAATCCCTCCTAGCCCACCCTTCTACTGGGGCTTGGCCTTCATTTCAGTCATATTTTAGGTTTTTCAGTTGCTGCAACTCCCTAACCGGGTACAAATCACTAGGATACAGATCTGCATATTCCTGCTCCGGTCGGGTGACTCAATGGATCCCTGAGTGGGAGCCCCCCACCCCGGGACATACTTTCATCATCAAACTCTGCCGGGGGAGCAGTTGGACTTACAGACTCCTGAAGAGACATGTACATCTGTCTTTAACTTTGAATTGATCTCGTTTATTTACTCGCTTTAGTGTTCAACTCTTTTTGTACATTTCACATATCAGGGTACTGATCCCATCAATGTTTTCCTTGCCACCCCATCCTTTAAGAGAGCCAGGAACATATCTCTCCTAGAAACTCGACCTCAGGATTGGACCGCTGTTTATCCTGTCCTGAAGAATCATATAAACTAGACCCTTTGGGCCCCAATCTCCCAGTTCCCCTAACTGCCGGATGCCTCTAGCACTACACCTACTGTTTTCCATCTGATTAATCAACAAAGTCATCATTACTGCCTTATATGCAGGTGGTGCAGTTTTGATAATCTTATTACGCACAGACACTGGCACAACAATACTATTAAATCAGCATGGTCTTCTGTGGAGACCGAACTTTCATCATTTCCATTTTAATGTTTTGTATACAGTCCTTTAAGGTAAACCATGGTTTACTATCCTCCGCCAGTCACTCACCATCGGATACTTGTGTTTGCAAGCAGCCACCACGTCCCAGCATCGTGGCATAGCCCTGCCCTGTATTCGAGGGTCCGAATGCCTCCTTCACCACAGGGTCATAGCTAGTGACAGAAACCTAGGGACTCAGTTTCATCTAAGCTACTCCATCCACCCTGTGTCATACAACCTTACCAGCCATCTCAACAAACTCTCCCTGGTGTACCGCCCAGGAGGTCTGATACCTCCTGTTGAGAAAAATCCTCCACTACATCTCGATTCCTAGGATTTCCTGATCCAACACTTCAGTACGCTTCTAGACACTGGCTGTGCATGCAGTATTGGAACCTTACGTCCCTCAGCCTTTTCTTCTTTATCTGAGGCTGACCTTTCCTCATCTGTAGAAACCAAATATCTCCATCCCATGTTTCAGGATCCCAGTGGGCTCCTGCCCTAGCTATTGCTAGGCTTACCTTTTCCTACTAACTCTGCCCCTCCTCTTTTATACTTGTACTATGCTACTTGGACAGCTGCATTTTCTGCAACTGTCCGATAGGTATCCAATTTATCACTCAGCAAATGATTTTGACATTGTAACATCACAGCTTTACTTTCCAAATCACAAACCTTTCGTTCCAACTCTGCCTTTTCACTAAGAAGTCCCACTACCTTTCATGCATCTTCCTATAGGCAGACAATAAAATCCACCCCTGCGCCCCCAAGGCAGCACATTCTTTCCCTTTGCCACAGGCAATTTTTCATACATGTAATAACATCTGCAGGCTCAGAATCCTTTAAACAGGATTCCCAGTGTTCACTCAACCCTGCACAACATGACCACTCAGTGGTCTAATCAGCATAAGGTTGGTTTTCCCAACAGGAATTTCCACTTGTGCACATGCAACATTAGACTTTTTTCTTTTAAACATTTTTACTTCACCTTAGTGTGTACTTTCCTTTATGAATCCTGCCGACTAAGCCAAAATTGTCTTGCCTAATCGAAGAGTCACAAAGGAATAATCACACTTGGCATTCACACATCAGCACAATTTATTGCAAGCAAAAGATAATTACACTTCATTTAGCAGCAATGTCACTATCAGCATTAATGATTACACTTTAGCATTCATTCATTAGCAATATTACTATCAGCATTAATATATACTTCAATTAAGCAAAACATGATACATCACCGATTCTATGCTACATCCAAGCCTTTTCCCAGTAGCTGGGGAGCCCCCTTGTCAGCCTGGCTAGGAGTCTTGAACCGGGAGAAAGTTCCACAGCGATGCGTCCACCCTGCAGATGAGGCTTTCCAACCAGGCATTGAGAAAGCTACATTTATATCTTATTCTATGCTGTAATAACTGTGCAGCCTTTCATAGTGTTGTTTTGCCACATTCTAGAAGCTGGCTGGCCCCAGATGCTGCAAATTCAGCCACCATAAGGACTGCTCAGAATTCCTACACCTGCTAGGTCACTGTGCTCCAAACACTGGCCGGTGCCTAGAACACTATGAGCTAAGCAGAAGTTTAAACAAAACTACAAAAACAGGTTGCCTGATAATATGCGACCTTCAAGTCAGCAAAATACACTGTCTGAAGCAAAACATAATAATGAGGCTATCTAAAGAGCAAAACACCAATTAAATGAAGCAGCATGTAAAATGGAGTCACACAATACAAAATGGAGTATAAAATGACATACATTACATGAAATAGCATACAAAATGGAGTGACAATAATCAACATATTATACTATCACTACACTACTGCAACTCTCTGTACTTCAGGGTCATGGGAGGGACCCATTGTAAACTGCAACTGATGCAGATTGCAGCAGCCCAGTTACTGATGGGCCTCTCAATGTCCAGTCATATGACCCAGGTCCTGCAGGCTCTGCACTGGCTGACAGTCAGATGAGGGTCCTTTTCAAAGTGGGTCTTCTCACCTTTAAGGCCTTATATGGACTGGGTCCTGGTTACCTGGCAGAGCTCCTGACACCGGCAACCTCTGCTTGCTCCCTTCGTTCCTCTTTGAGGGGCCTCCTGGATGTTCCCAGCATTCTGCTCAGGACCTCAGGAGATCATGCATTTAGCATCTCTGGGCCAACCCTGTGGAACTTGCTTCCACCTTCAGTCTGGGTGGCGTCTTTAATTAAGGTGTTCAAGCGGAGGCTGAAGGCCCACCTCTTTGCCCTGGCTTTCGCAGATTTCTGATTCCTTCTTGATCTAGTCTCCTATTGTGACAGTCCATTGTTTTTTATCTTTTTAATCACTGTATTTAGTATTTTAAGAATTGCTGTTTTTATATTTATTCATGTTTGGTTCCTGTGCTTTTATTATATCTTTGTTAGGCGCCCAGAGCCTCAGGGATTGGGCGCCCTATAAATAAAATTGCCTTGACTTACCTTTGTGCAGTATCACAACAATGAACAGATACGATCAGCAACAACCATCCCCTCAAGAAATGTTCTCGATCATCTGTTTTACTTGAATATGGATCTGGCATGTTAGTACCGATGATCGCATTGCCTGCTGATATCTGGAGGTACGTCCCTATGCGTACTGACAGGACTTGTTTCAAAAACATAAATGCAAAAAAATGGCAACAGTGTCTGTGGTCTCCTTGGGTTTTTCTGAGATGTTTTGGGGTTATGGATTGAGAAACTACTACTAGTATTAGAACACTCCACTCCACAGACATACGTGCTAATGAAAAAACAATGAGCATTGTAAATGGCACAGTAGAATCTTGAACTCTTGTGAGAACCAATATTTTTGTCATCACTGAACTGTTGGATGTCACGCAGCAAGTGAGCCATCAATGGCTTCTAATTCTCCCAAAACAGTGAGTTAAAACTCAAAATTACTTGCAAACAAGAGTAGCAAAAAAAAAAATAATAATAAATAAATGCATTATAAAAATTCAATTAGTTGTCCAAAATGCCTCTTGGCTATTCAAGAGCATTATCTAAAGACATCTTTGCTTATGAGAACTGCTCAGCTTTGCTTCGCAGTTCTCAAATGCAAGTATGTCTTAAGATGACACTCTTGTTTAGCCTAGCTCCGCTTCATTTTTTAGTTCTCAAATGCAAAGATGTCTTGAGATGACACTCTTGTTTAGACAAGAGACATCTCAGATAACTTATATATTTATTTATTTGATAATGGGATAGGTACACTGGTCTAAGGAACCATTTTCAGGAATGACCTGGGCCATCTAGATGGCACATACAGTACACGGGATGCAGTACAAAAGGCTTTGCATACAGTAAATATGATGGACTTATGACTGCAGGCAAAATTTACAAAAAAGTATGTTGTACAGTTTTTTGATTTGTACATGTAGTCCTAGTTAGGGCTGGGAGGACTGTTTCACAGGAGATCAGGACCCCCAGATTGATCCCGCAATTCATGGACCCAGATAAATACGGACTTTGTGGTAGAAATCCAGTTCTGTGTCTGTGGAGATGCCGTTTCCCCAATTTTGTTTTCTGTTGCCATAGGGATGCCATTGGCACATACAGGCAGCCAGCAGCATCCAATCAAACAACAGAAGGTCATGTGATGCACTCATGGTATATAGCTGTGCTGAGTGCGCCACATGGCCCAGAACGAGGAGGACCGGGAAGAGAGAGGAGCAGAGGAGCTGCACTGAGCAGCAGAGCCAAAACCATAAAAACAAGCATTTGTCAATGCTGAATGTTTTCTTGCATGGTTTATGTGGCAGGTGTGTATTGTTTTAGTTGAACTTCTGGTTGGAAAAAAAGCCTGCCTGAACTATGTTTTGACAAGCTGTCATATTTTGGACAGCAATTGAATACAGAAGCTCAGGTAATAAGAAGGCTATGTTGAAAATGTGGGGTGCATCGCTGGCCCAGTGGCACTGAGGATTGAGATGCTGGACGCCACACCTCGCACCATGCTGGCTACCTGTGTTCTGGAGTGAGCACAGGCCACTGGGGTTTAGCAGGGAAGGCGAAGGATCAAACATCCCAGGGACAGCTCTTTTTTTCCGGGGAGAAGGGCGACCAGTTGTCTGTGCATACCTGGCTCCTAGCAGCAGCTGGGGGCTGGCATACCAATGCTGCAGACATCGGGTCAGAGGCGGGGCAGACACCTGATGGTGTGTGTGCATGGGAGCGTGCACAGTATTGTCACTGGTGTCCTCGTACACTCCGCCCCTGAACTGGAGAAACCAGGAGGAACAAAAGCTCATGGCGGATGATGGAGGGAGCTTGCAGGTCCTGCCCTCCTATAGTCATGGCGCAGATACCTGTACTAGATCCGGTCTTAGTGGGGGTGGGCCCCACGCCAACCCCACTGGGGGGATGAGCCCTGGGGGTGGCTGCTCAGTGTTGGCTGGTGGATGTTGGGAGGCAGAGCTGGGGCTCACTCCAGATAGAGAGGGCCATGGAGCAGGAGTACAAATAATTAAAAAAAAGTGGGGTGCAAATATTTAAGATTTCCATAGCTACTAGCATGCATACCAAAATTGCAACAAGTGGCCATAACTTTGCCATTTTTTCATATTTTGACCCTAAATGTTGAACATAGTCTTCTTATCACCCCACCTCATGAACCCCGTAGGTGAAGTTTTTCAAATCCATGGGAAAATGGTATTCCATGCCACAGGTGCAAAAACACATTATGGGCTAGATGTGAAAAATGACAGCTGTACTGGTCATGAGGTGGTGTGATAAAAAGGCTATATTGAAAATTTGGAATGAAAATATTGAAAATGACCAAAGTTACATGTGAGCGTAGAAAATTTTGAATGACCGGGTGTAACAGCCTTTTTTTGGAGTTGTTTCACCAAGTTTTCAACACGGCCTTTGGGACCCCACCTCATGAAAAGTGCCACTGTCTTTTCGTTCATTTATCCTGAAAGGTGATTTTGCAGAGCGACAGTGCCATTCTGCTCCACAGATATGAAAATACATTTCAAGCAGGATGTGAAAAATGACAGCTGTACTGTTCATAAAGAGGTGTGAAAAAATGGCAATGTTGAAAATCTGGAGTGAAAATATAAAAAATTGGCGAAGTTAGGAGTGTGCGTAGAAACTGCGCAATGCAAGCTTGTAACACAGTCATTTTTTTGGAATTATTTCACCAAATTTGCAGCATGGGCTTTTTGGGACCCCACCTCATGAACTGTGGCACTGTCTTTTCGTTAATCAGTCTCGAAAGGTGATTCCGCGCAGCGACCGCGAAATCACCTTTCTGGACTGAGTAACGAAATGAGAGTGACAGTGTTCATGAGGTGGGGTCCCAAGAATCCCATTTTGAAAATTTGGGCCAAAATTCCTAAAAATGGTTGCGATATCAACCTAAGTTGAAAACCCCATTGACTGCCATTATATGGTGCTTACCTTTGATTCTTCAGTTTGCCAGTCGGCTTTGAACAGTATAAACATGTCCCCGGTCCTCAGAAGATGACAGCGCCAACCTCCGGAGGTAAGTATTGGGGTGTGGGGAGGTGGGTGCTCAGTGAGGAGGGATGGGGAGGGGATTGGTGGAGACGATGAGGGACCGTTTTCTTTTCTACAGAATAAAAAAAAGAGGTTGGTGGATGGTTTTCTTTATTTACAGGTACAAAAAAAATTGGGCACACTGGTGTGGGGTCCCAGTGTGCCACATGAGTTGGGGGGATACATGATGCCAAAACAGGAATTGGGCACCATAATGGCACGGGAATGGAGGGTGTGGGGCAGACAGCACACACTGGGAGGAAGTGGGAGGGTTTGAATAGATGCCCGGGGCTGGGATGGAAGCGGGGATGACAGCAACAGTGGGAG
Source organism: Neoceratodus forsteri (assembly GCA_016271365.2). NCBI lineage: Eukaryota > Metazoa > Chordata > Ceratodontiformes > Ceratodontidae > Neoceratodus > Neoceratodus forsteri. The sequence goes on from CM057452.1 coordinate 1,271,108,339, forward strand.
GGTTTCATGAAAGATGCCAGGCTGGTGGGGGAACAGAGGGCACGGGGTGGACTGCAGCAGTGGGAGGGTGTGGGAGGGTTTGATTAGATGCCCGGGGATGGGACGGGAGCAGGGAGGACAGCAGAAGAGGGAGGCAGTAGGAGGGTTTAATTTATTTTTTAATTTATTTTGTTTTTGTTTACCAGGTAAGCACACTAGACACCAAGTGCCTACTTTCAGGTGCGACCCAGGAGATTACATGGTACATTCAAGAACATCAGGCAAAGAACAAGTACAAGATATAAACAAGAGCAACAGACAAGGCAAGGTCAATACAAGAACATCAAAGGGATATACATTGCAAGTGAGGAGGAGGACTACAACAGCATGATAAAGGCAGTAGACAACATACTAGGGCAATACCATCCTAGAAGGTATCACAGTAGATAGAACAGTATCATAAACAAAAACAGCACCATAACATGATTAGTGTGCAGTCGGGCCAGAGTGGACCCATCACAGACATTTCAGCAAGTTGCAGAACGCTTCATTCGCGGATAAGGTGAAGGAATCCGCCACCGATGTAAAGGAGAAAGGTAGCGTCTCAGCCGGTTCAAGTGGAATGATCGAGAGGATTCATTAAGTGCAGTGGCAGGAGGACACTGAATTGAGGAAACCCCAGTGGGAGGCTTTAAAGCAGGTATGGGAGGCGGCAGAGCGAGTTCCTGCTGGTAGGGAGTTCCGTACCCTGGGTGCGTAAGCAGTGAAGGCCCGGTCACCCATCTGGGTGTAGGTTTTTGGAACCTGGAGGACATGAGAGTCACTGGATCTAAGATGGTAGGAGGGGGTAGCGGGTAAGAGGGATGCAGCGAGGGCAGATGGGGTGGCATTTCTGACCACATTGTCAATGAAATTGCCTAACACAAAGGAGCGATGCTTTTCTGGTGGGAGCCACTCAAGCCGGGAGTAGAGCTCACAGTGATGGGTGAGGCAGGGAGCTGAGAGTGCAAAGCGACAAACACTATTGTAAGCCATGTCCCATTTAGAGAGATTTGTTATTGTGGTGAGGGTGAAAGTGATAAGTCCATAGCAGAGCGTGGGTAGAAGGACCCTCCTGGCTAGGGCGAGTTGGGCAGCTGGGGTGAGGCAGCTTTTAGCTCTGTATGCAAGGCTCAACTTACAGTTTGAGGCCTTGCAAGCATTGTGAATGTGCTGGGTGAGATCCAGTTGAGGGTCAAGTGTCACCCCCAGGTACTTGACAGTATCTGCAGCATGAAGGAGGGACCCATTGGCACATGAGATCTTTAGAGGGGCAGGAGTGACTTTTGTGTTGGCTGCAGAGCCAAAGAGCATGATCTGAGTTTTCTGCAGGTTGATTGTGAGCTTGTGGTCCCTTAGCCAGGTTTGAATTTGTTCAAAATCAGTGTTTAGCTTGGCACTGATGACAGAGATGTCCTAGGAGCTGGTCAGGATGACTAGGTCATCTGAGTACAGAGTAGCTCACCCATGAGCTGGGGCTGAGGGCAGTTCATTTATGAATATGAAAAACAGTAGAGGTCCAAGGACAGAGCCCTGGGGGACCCCACAGGTAACCATAGAGGACTCAGACAGGGCCTTATTGAACTTGGTGTACTGCTGTCTACCTGAGAGGTAGTTCTTGTTCCAAGCAAGGGCAGGGGAGGAGAGGCCAAGGGACCAGAGAGAGGAGCACAGGAGTGAGTGGTCAACCTGGTCGAGGCTTTTGAGAGGCACACAAAGATGGCTCCACTCAGCTTGCCTTGGTCAGCAGCAGACCTGATCTCAGAGGTGACAATGGCTAGGGTGGTGGAGGTACTGTGCCCTTTTCTGAAGCTGTGTTGTGTTGGGGAGGGTAGATCATGGGTCTGCAGGTAGTGGGTGAGCTGAGATGCTACCACCTTTTCAAGAAGCTTGCTGATTGCAGACAGTCTCACTATAGGGTGGTAGTTCTTGAGATCCTTGAGGTTGCCTTGTTTGTGAACAGGATGACTTTGGCCACTTTCCAGATGTCTGGAATGGTACCTATCATTAGCGATCTATTAAAGATGTGGGTGATAGGCCGGGCAATGAAGGAGGCTCCTAGGCTGAGTAGTTTGGGCTCAATGCAATCGTGCCCAGCCCCAGAGTGAGGGGAGAGCTCTGAGAGGAGCCTCTGGGTCTCCATGACAGAGATGACTCTGAGGTAGAAGGGAGGTCAAAAGGTTCCCCCTTCTGGGGTGGGTCCTGGTCCTTGCGGTCATGGGGCTGATAGGGGAGAGATGGCAGGTCAGTGAACAGGGAGTTAAAAGTATTGGCAATCGTGAAGGGCTTGTTGCAGTTAATCCAGCCTATCTGCATGTCAGTGACCTGTGCTCTGGTGGAGTATCCCACTGTGTTTTTGATGTTCTGCCAGAAACTCCTTGAGTTTCTGGCTGAGGAGAGTACGGCAGATTGACAGAACTCACTCTTTGCAGAGCAGATGGCTCTTTTTGCAGTTAAACTTTTTCATTAATTTTTCATAAGATATACAGACAAACCTCTTACAGTACAGTACAATGTGAGGATTTTTTTTTAAAGAAATTGAGGCAGCATATAATAAGAACATTGCTACAATAATACAAGGAGCTTTTGGTTTAAAAATATAGTAAACAATACAGGTCATGTAATTAGCATATACTTGACATTTGTAGTGAACTTAAAGGATAGTATGATTAGATACGGTTTATATTAAATGTTACATAATTTATATGATGCTGCAAAAGGGAAAAAGTACATTCATTAAAGGATTGTGGAGTAATAAAGAACGATTGAGAACAGAGTATAGGAAAGAAAAGATATATAAGAAAGTTAAGAAGAGAGAGAGGGAAACTATAAAAAGGGAAAAAAGCGAGACTACAATGATGTATCAGTAAAAGGGGAAAATCCATATATGTTAAGTCCATACATTGGTGTTGGAAGATTTAGTTGATTCCAAAAAATTAAAAAAGCCCTGCCAACAATTGTTATATAACATGAGTCGGTCAGACAAGATATATGTCATACGGTCCAGAGAGGCATATTGCAATAGTTGGTTAATGATACCGGAAGGGTAGGGATTATGTTGATCTCCAATGCATGAGGATTGTGTGTTTAACTTGAAGGAAGAGTATATTTAACCATCTGCTCTGGGAATATGAAATTTTATAAGAACGGTGATTAAAATACCAAGAATGCAATTGTTTAGGGTCTAGTGTAAAAGGTTGACCTACCACTTTCATTGCAAATCTGTGAGTACAGTGCCAAATCTTTTGTATGAGAGGACAGTGCCATAAGATATGCAATAAATCCCATTGGGGAACTGCAGCGCCAGCAATTGTTATTGTTCAATAAACCCATTTTGTAATACAACAGGAGTTCTGTACCACAAATGAAGGATCTTGGTTTGAATGAGGAACTGTGTTTATCATTAAAAGATTTGTGACAGGAGAGCCAACATCTGGACCATTGTGCACTGGTGATATTATATTGTAGCAAAGTACTCCATCTGTTTTTAGCATTGACAAAGTAGTCAGGAAGGATACCACAAATATCTTTGTAAACAGTGCTATTTAAATTGGATGTTGTTTTTATCCATTTAGAGATGTGCTTATCATACAGAGAATTGATAGAGAAGGGTGTGAGGTAAGAGTTGCATGCGGTACGAAGCTGTAGATATTTCCAGAAATCCTGATGGGAAGATTCCATATGCCTCTGAGGTCGGTGTAAGATTTTAACTTTAATGACTTGTTCAAGTATATCCTGCAAAAAGAGAATACCCTTATTTTTCCAGGTACGACAAAAAATGGGGTGATTATCAAGAGATATATGGTGGTTACCCCAGATGGGGGTGTAAGCTAAGGGTTTGGGGTTAGATTTAATATTCTTGTGAATGATTTTCCAATAGAATATAGAAACAGCTATGGTAGGGTGAGACTTTAAAGAAGAGGTAAGGTGTTAAAAGGAAAGAAGTCACCACATTACCAGGACATAAGGATGTTCCATATTGACCCATAAAGGAGACTGGATGTTGGGTTTGTTAAACCATTTAATTGTTTGAGATGTACGGAAAGCCCATAAGTAGGCTTGGAACCAAGGAAGGCCAAAGCCACCTTTTGACCAATGGGATCTAAGTTTATTACAACTAAATCTAGGTATTTTGCCTTCCCAAATGAAGCTGCCGATAATTTTGTCTATTTTGGTAAGAAAACTAGAGGGAAGTATGAAAGGGATATTGGAAAATAGGTATAATATTTCAGGAGTTATTGACATTTTAATGGCGGAAATTTTACCTTTAAAAAAAAGTTTAAGTAGCTTCCATCTATCAAGTGTTGTTTGGATACTGGTTAACAGAGGAGAAGATTAGCATCCCATAATTTATTCAATGTCGGGTGATCCGATGCCAAGATAAGATATACCTTGGGGGCCCAACAAAGCCTAATGAGTTGTTCATGAGGGGACTACAAAGGGTATTCAGTGGTAGCATTTCAGATTTGTTAAGGTTTAGAGCTAGTCCGGAGTGGGAGGTGAAGTCATTCAGTAGTTTAACTAAAGGTTGCCCAGAACTTTCGAGGTTTTCAAGTAAAATAAGGAGATCATCTGCATATGAGAGTGAAGTATAGTGAGAGTTACCAATAGTAATGCCTTTAATTGTACCGGACTGACGTAGGGACGCAGAAAGAGGTTCCATGGCAAGTATAAACAAGAAGGCGATAAGGGGCATCCTTGTCTACTGCCTCTTGCTAAGTAAAAGGAGGGGGACAAAATAGAGTTCGTGAGAACTCGAGCTGAAGGGGAGGTATACAATAATTGAATCCAAGCACAAAAATTATTTGTAAAGCCAAAATGAGATAGCACCTGATACAGATATTCCCAATTGAGAGAGTCAAATGCTTTCTCAAAGTCAATGGCTATTACAGCTGCAGGGGTTTTAAGAGTTTTTGCTTTGTGAATTAAATTGAGTAATGAGCAAAGATGATCGGAACTGTTTCTATTTTTGATAAATCCTGATTGAGAAGTATGGATGAGTTTAGTCATTAAAGATTCTAAGTGGAGAGTTAATAATTTGGCAAAGATTTTTCCATCAGTATTAAGAAGTGAGATAGGTCTATAGTTTGAAGGAAGTAAAGGGCCTTTGTCTTTTTTTTGGTAAGACTGTTATGATGGCTTCGGTCATTGTGCATGGGAGTTTCTTTATTAAGGTTGCTTCTTGGAATACATTGACTAATACAGGACAAAGAGTGTCGGATAGGGTTTTATAAAAATCAATAGGGAACCCATCACTGCCAGGTGCTTTACCGTTTTTTAATGATGATAAAGCAGTTTAGATTTCCTGTAAAGTGATTGGTTTATCAAGCACAGTTTTGTCCTGAGGGGATAGGTGGGTAGATTCAATTTTTCCAGAAAATGTTGTATTAGGTTGGGATTTGTAGTATTAGGTTAGTAGTATAGTTGATGGTAAAAGGATTGCATAATACGATTGATTGAAAGGTTGTCTGTGTGTGTCTGACCTGATGGATCTTTTAGACCTGCTATATGTCTCTGCATCTGTTGAGTTTTTAGCTGGTAAGAGAGCAACTTTCCGCATTTATCCCCTTGTTCCCAATAACCGTGTTTAATCCTAAAAAGGGCAAGTTCAGCTTTCCTGGATATCAACTCGTTAATTTTAATTCTTAATTGTAGAATTTCCAGATGAAGCTGTGCATTATGATTGGGTTTATTTAATTTATAGTATTGGGTTTCTTTTTCTTTTTCCTTTTCTAAATTAGCTAATTGTTGTTCTCTTAATTTCTTTCTATGCGCTGCATAACTAATAATTTTACCTCTAATAGTGGCTTTTAATGCTTCCCAGATAGTACCTTGAGACACATCTGGAGTATCGTTAATAGAAAGAAAATCTTGAATCTGGGTTTTAATCCAAGGAGTGAATTCAGGGTCTCTGAGTAAAAGTGGGTCTAAGCACCAAGATGGGGATTTAGAAGGTGGACCCCAGAGTAAATGCAAACTGATAGGGGAATGATCAGATAACAATAGGGAGAATCGATGTATCAATAATTTTTTCAGTAATGAGGGAAGAGAACAATAATCAATCCTACTATGATTTATGTAAAGAGGAATAAAGGTGTAATCTCGTTGTCTGGGATGATGTAGTCTCCAAATGTCAGAGAGACCTAAATCCTTCAAAAGCATTGATAGAGCATTAATACTACGGGGTGGCATCATGTGATGAGTTACTTCTGTCTAAATATGCTAGAAATGCTAAGTTAAAGTCACCACCAATAAGAATAGGTGAATTATTTTATTATTAATCATAATTTGTTGGGATAGATTATGGAAGAAAAGGGTGAATCAAAGTTGGGTGCATATACATTCACAAACATAAGCAGACCTGCTGTGGTGTTTAATAAGGTTATAATCCACCTACCATCCGGGTCTCTAATGATTTTTATGGGGGGCCAATTAAGAGATTTATGTATTAAGATAGCAACCCCATGTTTTTTGGATGGAGAAGATGACGCATATACTTGACCGACCCAGTCCCTTTTAAGTCTGTTGACATCTTCTGATAAAAGTTTAGTTTCTTGTAAGAAAGCAATATGTGTGTTTATGCTTTTTAAGATAGGTAAGTACATGCTTACGTTTACAAGGCGAGTTGAGTCCCTTGACATTCCATGAATGTAAAATTAGATCACTCATGGTACTAGGATATAAGGTAATTAGTTACAAATCGGAATGAGGGACTCAATACCATTTATTTGGAGGATGTCACAGATTCAAAAGGTAAATATATATAATAAACAAATGTATGCAGGGCCCTTAACTTGTATGGGTTCGAGATGATTGAGTATTTGTATTCATTTTGTCTCGCAGAGGGAGAGTATAGAGATAGGAATATCAAGTAATTAAACATTAGAACCAACAAACGTTAGTATAAACTCAGTAACAAGAATATTAATTTGAAACTTTTATGAAATGCAGAGCAATAAGAGTCGGTAAATATACCAGGACTCTCACTCTACACTACAAGGCGTGTAGAGTAATTAGTGAATCTCAAGATACGGTTTACCCTATAATCTTAAGATACTAAACTTTATATAACAGTATATTAAAGAAGTGTAATTGAGATTTGTGCTGAGGTAATTAAAGCATTACCCTGGAAAAAAACAAAACATCATTCTACCAAATAAAAAAGGATAATTATGTAATAGTGCTAAATTCCAAACATAATGAATTAGCTTGGCCCTAGCAATAAGTCCAATATTAAATAAAGTATACCAACATGATGGCAGATAATGCTGAAACAGTGTGAGCCAGATAAAAGGATGCCCGTGTATTAATCCACATAAGCTAGGTTAGGAATGCAGTATATACTATAGGTTCATAGTGCATCAGTGTATTGTGGAATCATTTTATAAGTTCAATGATTTGGAAGAAAATGGGATGAAGAATAATGTGAAAAGTGGAAAACTCAATGTATAGAAATACAATTGGAAGCATACTTTGGTGCAAAATCTGTGAGATATAATGGGAATGCACCTGATGCACTACATACCAGAAGTGATGCAAAATAAATATTAAATAAGTAAATGATTTTAGAGTATTTGTCTAATCATCCTCCACATTCCAAATGATAGGATTTATGTGGAAAAATGCTATAATAGTAGGGGTTAAGGGCACACTGATATGAAATACAGAACTCTATATATGTATGTATGCTCCTGACCACATGGTGGCGCCAAAGCTTATGAAAAATTAGAGTGTAAATAGCAATTATATATACTAATGTCTGGCACCACACAAGGATTAATTAGGAGAGATCTTACAAACATTGTAATATTTATTCTTTCTCTCATTTATTTTTTTTTTCCATTGAATACATTGAGAGTAACTCCCGCATGGATTAAATACATCCAATGTCAATTGGCTCACCTCCACAGACAGATACAGGCTTCTCAGCAGTGACAGTGATTTACTGCATTTAAGTGCTCCAAACCTGTGATGCTATAGAGACTGCGCTTATGTAAATGTACCAAGGAATCGAGGGAGGTGTGTGAAGAGGAGGGATTCTGGTGAGAAACTGCTATATCACATCTAATTATGGGCCATAGTATTTATTACAAATTTTTTTTTTTTTTTTTGGGAAAAGCCTCAGGTAGCCTTGCTCTTCGATTTTCTTCTCCTTTTCTTTTTGGGTGGTTCAGATGATTTAAAGGGAGAACTGGACACAAGATCAGCCCAGGAAGAATCGGGAGAGTCATTACCCATTGAGAGCTTCTTCTAGTCTTGAGTAAAGGGGTCAGATACAGTCTGTCTCAGATCCTCCGTAGATGAGTGCAGATCTTCTTGGAGCAGATCTTCTTGGAGTGGGGAGAATTTGTTAGACAAGGTAAGAGGAGTAGAAAAACTGATGTGACGTTCCACATGGGAAGCTGGAGAGGTGGAAATATTATTTAAACAGCAGGTATTATTATTTAGAGAAGAACCAGATGCTTTTTTTTCTTGTATGCGTGCGGAGCTTCTGGCAGGAGCTACAGTGGCAGATATTATGGCTGCAGGTTTCTCAGGGACCAAGGACAGTTTCAGCAGGAAGGGCAAGACATTGCAATGCGGAAGTGCTTGTGATGGAGCAGGAATGAGCTGCATTAGCATCGCAAGGCAATTAAGTGCGGGCTGTGTCCAATTCAGAAATTCAGAGAGAGATTCTGGGGTACTGAAGTCTCTGGTAGAATAATTCAAAAAAAGACGCATTGTTGCAGGGTAACGCAGTGCAAACTTAATTCCACGCTGATGAAGGATTGTTTTAATGGGGTTGTAAGCTTTTTGTTTGTTAGATAATTCTTTAGAATAGTCTCTGAAAATTAGGATTCTGTTTTCTTGCCAAGTAAGTGCACCTAATTGCCTTGCTTTTTGAAGAATCAGTTCAGTATGTGCGTGATTTAGAAATCTGGCAATGATGGGCCTGGGTTTCTGGTCGGGTCCAGGCCTCGGATTTAAGGTGCGGTGAGATCTCTCGATGATTAGATCTTGGCCGGCTGGTAATTTAAGCAAAGAAGGAAGTACATGAGTTAGAAGAGCACTGGTGTCTCCTAGTTCAACACCTTCAGGAAATCCGGAAATCTAAGGTTGTTACGCCTGTTTCTTTTTTCAATATCATCTATTTTGTCCTGAAGGTTCCTAATAACTCTGTCCTGCTCCTGATGGTAGCCTGTAATGTGTTAATGGAATCTTCATTTTGAGATGCTTTAACATCAGTAGCGCTGATTTTTGATCAAGTGCCTGCATATTATTGATATTTTGTTGAGATGCAATTTTAATACATTGATTTCACTTATTAGTTGCTGAAACATTGCCTCCACTCTATTAAGAGAACTGTTATGTGGAGATTGGTCTGCCATTATTGTAGGCCTTAATAGAGAAATTGAAAAGCTGTAGATAACTCGTTCAGTAATTATGAGGCAATAAAAATACTGTACCAGAGCTGTTCTGCGATGTACATATAGTAAGATCTCAGATGTTGGTGAAGGTAGTAAATCTGGAATCTATAGGATGGATGATGATATTTGGTGAATCCAGGGAGATGAAGAATCAAGCAACCATCTTCAGCACAGCGCCCTCTGGCTGTCAACGGATGGCTCTTTTGCAGTAGTTCCCCAGGTGTCTGTACTCAAGAAGGTCTGTGCCGGAGAGGCAGGCCTTGTATCTAGCCCAGCACTTGTCTCTGTTTCATGAGAGAGAAGAGGCCACTGTGAAGCCACTTTGTGACAGTGCCCCTCACCCTCCTTTTTGTGAGGGGAGCATGCTTGTTTTGCAGCGGAGTGAAGACAGAGAGAAAGTTGTCAAGGGCCCCAGCAGGGTCATTTGCTGCGGTGATCTGGGACCAGTCTGTTGGTCACAGGTCTGAGAGGTAGTCTCCAACATTAAGTTTGGAGTAGTCCCTCATCTGGATCACTTTGTAGGGAATCTTGGGAGAGGAGATGCCCCATATACAGTAGATGGGAGAGTGATCCGAGATTACATCAGGGAGAGTACCACAGGAGACAGCTCTATTTGATCAGTTGCTCAGCACCCAGTCAATGAGGGAGCCCTTGTCTTCATGTGGAGACAGCCTTGTGGGTTCAGTAACGAGCTGACTGAGTGCAAGACCCACCAGTAGGGGCTCATACTGCTGGACATTGCGGCCCACCCAGTTAAGGTTGAAGTCTCCTAGGACTAAGAGCTCATTCGAGCCAACCATAGGACTGAGACTGTCGAGGAAGGAGGAGAACCCTGGCACACAACCCTTAGGTGGATTGTAGGCGCAGACCAGGTGGACCTTTTTGTTGTTGCCTAGCAGGAGGAGGGTGTGCAAGAACTCACAGGTATGTGATGGGTGAGGGGTGTGTCTTATGGCAGATATGTTTAAGTGTGCCTTGTAGTATAGGAGCACCCACCCCCTCTTTTGTTCCCTACTCTGTCTTGCCTAACAAGGTTGTAACCCAGGAGGGCACAAGCAGAGTCAGGGATGTGGGGCTTCAGCCAGGTTTCTGAGACTCCCAAAATATCAGGGTTATAATGTGCCACCCAAGCTGTTAGCTCTGCTAGGTTTGGTAGCAAGCTGCGTATGTTCAGGTGCACCTGTTTCATGCCTTTGGCAGATAGCCAGGTGGGGGGGAGTTCAGAGAAGGCCTGGGGACCCGAGAACCAGGATTTTGGGCTGAGTTCACTGCCAGCCAGTGAAGCCCAGAGCAGCTGGTCAGAGGCAGCATCCGGTATGGCCACGGGGAAGGGGGGGGCCCTCCGAGTTTGACTTTGTTCTGAGGCAGTGCCCTTGCAGAAGATGTGGGGAGCTTAGGTAACATGCCCTCGCTCAGTCTTCCCTCGGGCTACTGAACAGGGCCAAGCAACTCAGGTGAGAAATAGATAGTGTCACACTGGTACGGGAAGCTCTGATAGTTAGCCTCACTCTAATATATAAAAAGGCTGCTACACACGTGCACAGGTGGATTAACTAGCCCTGGTTTTATAATACGAGAGGATGCTGTTCCTGGCTCAAGGTTGCAGCATATACATAGATAGTACTTAGTTAATGCAAGCTCTAACGAAAACAAGGTGAAGCTTTTCATGCACATCTTACAGGTATGTTCAGTGTACCAGTAAGCCTAATGCTGGGCCACTCAAGGGAGAGAAGCAATAGGCTCTCCCAGACTAGAGGGAGGGGCTAGAGAGCATTTAAAGGGAGTAGGGAACAGGACAGGTGGGTGGGACAAATTACTCCCTCAGCCACCGCAGGAGAACAGCTTCTAGTGCAGATACCACAGCAAATAAAACTTAAGTCCACCAAATAAAAATTGTGTCCACACAGTGCACACTTTCGTGTGTGAAGTCTGCAAGCGGAGGTCCGCCCAACCGCAGCAGCCAGCCGGCACCTCAGACACTGGGTCCTGATGCGAAAATTGCCAGTCCAGGTGAAGAAGGGAGGACCCACTGCAGAAGGGTCTCCCTCACCTCCCTTGTTCCCTCGCAGTATGCTGGAATAAGCCGCGGGGCTCAGGAAGCAGCCCAAGACACAGCTGGGCAGACGTCATGGCAGACTGAGGAGCCAATCAGGCCCAGGAGCAGACTTTTGAATTTGGCGCCCAAAGCTCCTTTGTCTCAGCTCCTCCGGATTCCTATAAAGTCAAGAAAATTACCCCCTCAGCCGCTCCGGGACAGCAGCTTCCAGTGCAGATACCACAGCAAATAAAACTTAAGTACACCAGATAAAAATGATGTCCACACAGTGCACACTTTTGTGTGTGAAGTCTGCCAGGGGAGGTCTGCCTGACCGGGCAGTCAGCCAGAGCCTTAGACACCAGGTCCCAATGAGAAAATTGGCAGTCCAGGTGAAGGAGGGGGGACCCACTGCAGAAGGGACTCCCTCACCTCCCTCAGTCCCTTGCAAAGATGTCATGCCAGTGGGGGAATGGAGGGTACGTACATGGCAGACTGCAGCAGTAGGACGGGGCCGGAGGGTCTGCAAACTTGCAATGCAAGTGAGAGGAATGAAGCACACTCTCAAGTGCGAGCTGGCTCCCCACTGTGAAATTCCAGCTGCTGTCACATTTGACTTCAGTGGTCATTGGTTTGTCAGGGTCACGCCCACTGTACAGTGCTGTGCATTGGACTTGTCCCCGACACACCTTTGAAATGCAGTACTGTCCCAATGTGTTTCTTGTGCAAGCACAAGGAAACACAAAAAAACACCCTATAAAAAAAAAATAAGAGTTTCTCCAGCCAGAGGGAAGGGAGTGGGACAAAGAAGAAGTTAGGGAGAGGGAGAGAACAGATCATGGGAGTGGGCGAAGGCAGTCAGGGTCGGGACTTGGGAGGGAGCATCGGGAGTCGGATTGTGGAGGGAGTTGGCACTGAGGAATAGTGGTGCGGGGTGAGGGGATGATGGCAATGCTGGGCTGGTGACTGTGTGTGAGCAAGGGCAGGCTGGCAAAATCTGCCTTGTGCCATTCCAGAGGAGAGAGAGTGAGATTAGTATGGAGAGAGGGAAGGAGAGAGAGAGACTCGAGTACTGGGGGCCCATTACAGTTACAGAAAATCCCAAATGAAAGTTTTTTTTTTCTTGGCCTCGAACAGTAGATGTGTGTGTCACAAACATCTTCCGCAGGTCAGGCCCTCTGTTCCTGCAGTGCCAAACCTCAAAGTGCAATATGTGAACAGGAGACAAACAGGGTAGCCCTCCTGCCTCTTTTGGGTTCGATACACCTACTAGTCTCGAATCTTGAGGCAAAATATGAACCAAATTTAGTTAGCATGCCCAGTTAACAGGATCAAACATCTCACCCTCTTTGGGGAAATGCAGTGCAATACGTAACCCAATGAGCACTCAGCCTTGTTCACAATTCTCTTTTTGACTCAATTGAGACCCAGATATTTTCTTATCTGAGTGAGATAGTAACGCACTTTAAGCCCTTAACAGTTCTGTAAGCTATATCAACACTGTCTCAGTATTCACATACAAAAATGAGAAAAGACTCAGGCAGAATTAGGTAAATCAAAATGTTTACTAAAATTAAAAAAAATGTCAATAATTACAAAACACAAAACACATATACATAAGTGTTTTCAGTCCAAAAGACATGGACAATTCATAAACAAAAACACCTTGTACTTGAATTTCTAATTCTACCTCAGTTTCAGTTTGGTGTTAACCTATTTTGACAGAAGTGCCTTTTAGTCCAGCACACCGTGTGTGTGTTCTCTTAGGAGTCCAGAGATAGAAGAACGAATTCCTTTCAGCCAGAGTGATGATAAGCCAAAATGTCCCTCCCATCCTGTGAGGTCACAGCTCATGAAGTCACAGTTAGTCCTGTAATTAATTTATAACATAACCAAATATATCCAAAAGGGTGTAATTTTACTGCTTGCTTGTAATCTGCAAAGATAGCAATATCAAATTATGACAGTCTCTTTGATCAGAGCATTCCTCTTTGATCTCCAGAGCACCTTCCTTACAACTATTGTCTCTCCTAGTGGTGAGAGATGTAACAGGTCTCTGTTAGAACTTGTTGCTTCCTAAGATGTCGTAAAAAAATGCAGTCTTCTACGGCTTCCTGGATTTCAAAGTAGTTGTCATTTTACAACCTGTTGTATAACAGCTAACACAGGCATGACAGGAGATGTCAAAAGGAAGCTCTTACTTAATTTATTCATTGGGTCGGTTTTACTACAGCCAGCTGTTTCAGCAGTCCAGGACCTTTGAGGTCAAAAAGTCAGGCCCCTTTAAAAGCTAGTCTTTCTCATGGCCTGCTGGCTGCCATTTCTCCTAAGCAGACATTCAAATAAACATATATTTATATCACAAATATGATATATTATGATAACAAGTAGATAGGCAGAGCATCACAGTGTTTACAAAAAGGGCAGGCTGGCAGAATCGGACTTGTGCCATTCCAGACCCAGGGTACTGGGGAGGCCCAGAGATTACAGTTACAGAAAATCCCAAATGAAAGTTTTTGGTTTTCTTGGCTTCAGACAGTAACTGTGTGTTCAAAAAGGGCAGGCTTGCAAAATCTGACTTGTGCCATTCCAGATCCAGAATGCGGGGTGCAGAGATTACAGTAACAGAAAATCCCAAGTAAAACTTTTTTCTTGGCCTCAGACTGTAGCTGTGTGTACAAAAGGGCAGGCTGGCAAAATCTGACTTGTGCCATTCCAGAACCAGAGTAATGGGGGGCAGAGATTACAGTTACAGAAAATCCCAAATGAAAGTTTTTTTTTCTTGGCCTCAGACAGTAGCTGGGCCCTATGCACTATTGTGGCAGAGGGGCTATGCATGCGTATCTGGGACACATAGCCACTCAGCACCCTATGTGCCTCTGCACAGGATGCACCAAGGGGTGTGCAACACCTAGATGCCCAATCCCCTGGTCACGCAGAGTACAACACACCAGTGGCGGGCAGGGCGTGGGCCGGCACTACGTGACATGCACTACAGCGCATAGTGTTGGCCGCAGGGGTGCAGAGGAGGGCACTGCTTACGGCAGTGGAGACCTTGCTGTAACCCACTATGTGCCCCCTCACAGGTGCCCCACCAGTCGCGGCAGACTCAGGCAACTATACCCCATGCCGCAGCAGCCCATAAGGATGACGACGAGGGCTGGGGCATCCAGGTGAGCGAGAACCTGTACAGTGCCGGCCCCCCAAGATGAGGCATCTAATCCCCCAATTACCTGGCAGACCCTCCCATCACCCAGTGGTTTCCGGGACCCAGCCGCCTGAGAGATGGCCATTGCCCCCCAACCCCATGGCACCAACAGGGCGGGGAGGAGGATGTCAGTGCATTGGTAGGTGGGGGGGCACTGTGCATTGATGCAGTGGCGGGGGTACTGGTGGCAACCCTTAGCCTGGCACAGAAGGGGTGTCTGTGTGCATAGGGGGTAGGGGAGTTGACGGACCACCTGTGGTGCTCAGGGGTGTCGGGTGTGTTGTTGGGGTCTTGGGGGGGTGTGCAGGAGTAGGGTCAGAGTACATCTGTGCTGGGGGTGGCCTGCGGGTCGGCGGCAGGGTACAATGGCTAGTAGCCTGTCCATACGCCAGGAGGGTGCCATGCTGTTTGGGTTGGTGGGTGTCCACTGGACAGTGGGACCTTTCTGTGTGGGTCTGGGTGCCTGCAGAGGGCATTCACGCACCCAGACCCACACAGTAGTGCAAGGGATCCACTGCGGGACCCATGCTGGGCATCCGATTGCATGCCTGGCTCGGTCCGCTACTCTGCCCGTGGCTACCCTGCATGGCCCTGTGTGCTGGGGGGGGACTGAGCCGCAGACAGGTGGAGACCGTTAGTGAATAATGGCTGGTGCACACCTGTCCACAGGTGTGGTGCTGTGTGGGCAGGTTATGTGCGATTTGTGCATAACTTGCTCCCATTGGTGCATAGGGCCCACTGTGTGTGCAAAAAGGGCAAGCTGGCAAAATCTGACTTGTGCCATTCCAGATCCAGAGGAGAGAGGGAGGGAGAGACTACCGAGGGTACCAGAGAAGTTTTACAGTTACATAAAGTCTCCAATTTTTTTTTTGTAGCTTCACTATGGCTGTGTGTACAGTAGGGCAAGGGCAGCAGGGTAGCAAAATAAATCTTTTTGACATCCAGTCCAGACTCAGAAGTAAGAGGGAGAGAGACTGCAGGGTGGCCCACAAGAAACTGTACTGTTTTAATTTTCATCGTTATGGCTTAGCAGATTCCTGAAAGTTTAGAAACTGAATACACTTTGTGTATTTCACATGTCCCCAGTATTTGGCTGCAAATACTTCACAGAAAAAATGCTACTACTGTAATTTGAAAACTCATATAATTTCTTTATTGTTTGTGTATGTGCATGGTACGCTAGCCTAGTTACATCTCCCTTACAGTAACTGGGCTGAAATTATTATATTACTGTATTTTATTTGTGATACTTAAATTACCTGGCAGTGGCTGGCAGCAAGCAATTGTGGAACTAGGAAGGGCGTCATTGTGTTGTGTTGTGTGTCATCAGGTCTTCAGCTGCCAGTGGCAAACATTTTTATGACTGCACTGCAGTTGAACAATGCGATGTGTGACCAGCTGCCTGCCTGGGTGGTGATCACTATGTCTTTCATTTTTCTTAAGTATTCAGCATCCTCAGCACGTTGATCAGATTCAGTAGAAGTAGTCGTGGTACTAGAAAACATTACCACCTCTTGAATCAGGTAGTGTACCATATACCACAGTACACTGGGGCATGCAAAGCAGTTGCATCATTCAGATGGGTGGGGTGAGTGGGATCTCTTAGTGCTGCTCATTTGATCATTCATATCCATTTCTTGGGCTTGTTTGACTCTGACTGGAACATCCATCAAAATAATACCCACACAGCACCATTAATAAAAAAAGAAATCTTAGCTGCCTGGCAGTGCCTGCAGTGCTTGGTGGTGCTATGATACAAATATTTGCATCTGTCTCTCTCTCTCTGTCTATCTCTTCCAGCACACTCATGTCATGGGCCCGGGCAGGATAAGCCACCATAATAGGCCAGCCATGAAGGGGTTAGTATTGACAAATTTCTTTTTTATTTAGCAGTTTTACTTTATTTTTTATACAAATAATCCATTAAATTATTTCCTTTGGGCCTCTGTGTCAAATGTGTTAGTAACTTTGGCCACTTTTATGCATTTTTTCACATTTTTTCAAATATTGGTCAATAAATTAGAACTAATCAGGATAAATCAGAACTTCACTGTATTCCGGTTCTTATTTAATAAGGGTCAGAACTTCACCAAGTTCTCCCAGCCCCAGTCCTAGTATGTCCTTCCCTTAGCTTGCTGTAAGAAGATTTTTATAAATTTGTCTGGTACTTTTATGGCCCCTAGGGACTACCATGTTTGCATTGTTTTATTGCTCTTCTTTTTCCAACAATGCCTCCTATCCCACGTGTCAGTGATGTGTTTGCAACCATTAATTTGGCAAGAACTGGGTTTGTGCCAAGTTTACAGCCATAATGCTATGATTTTAAATGAGTCTTCTTATCCAGTGAGCACTAATGAAGACTACATTGCGGATGTTAAAAAAAAAAAAAGCTCAGGGATAATTGAGTGGGCTATTCTGTAAGGAAACAGCTAAAGTTTTCACTAATTATAGCTTTTGTGACCTGTGGTGATTTGGGTGTTTTTATGGCTGTATATAGTTTGATGAAATGAAAAGCTTTAAAACTAAAATATTTGCCCCTGCTGGCAAGACCTATCCCCATACATAGAAAACAAAATGTTTGGATTAGAAATAGTTATTCAGTTAAGGCCAGACTATCGGGCTCCTAACAGCAGATTGTTGCTGCAGTGTCAGATATTACTCACTTAATCAGTGGTCCTGGGCACATCACTGTCACAAGGAACAGGAGGCGTGGTAGGAAAAAAAGAGTAATAACATATGCAAACATGGAGATTCCCATGAGCCATAAAACTAGCAGGCAAATTTAGAAAAAAATTCCTATCAATAAACTTTAGGAAGGATACACAAGGACTACACACGTGAATCAAAACACTACACAAATTATGTTTTTGTAAATTCTGACTGTAGCCCTCTTTTAAAATATTGTTTCCACGCAGCACTGCATACCTCTAATAACAAACCTGTATAACGTTTGTTCTGCATATTTCTCCAGTGTATTTGAGGAGAGGAGAGAATAAAGGACCTCAATATGTATACCCTGAAACAGAGGAGGGAGAGGAGGGATATGATAGAGACTGTTAAATAACTCACAGGGGTAAATAAGGTACTGGAGGGAAGTACTTTTCAGAAAAAAAGGTGCTAAAGAACAAGGGGACATGCTGTGAAGCTGGAGGGGGGTAGATTCTGGAGTGATGTGACGAAGTACATCTTCACAAATAAAATGGTGGATTCTTGGAACAGCCTTACAGCAGAGGTGGTGGAGGCAAAAACAGTGGCGGGTTCAAGAATGCACTGGAGAGATGGACAGGCATTGGGGTGTACCTTTGCGTCATCACCCATAGCGGTGACGACATTTCACCTCACCCTACCCTGCAGACACTGACAAGTGTCGAGGTGTGCCTTGGGGAGTTTGGGCTTTACACTCACCTCATTTCATAAGGAAATATGCTGAAATGGGTGCAGTATAGGAGAATGGTGTGAACTCTGGGGCCAATGAGTCCAAGATGCACCTCAATGCCTGTCACTGGCTGTGGGGGAGTGGGGGTGTGGGTGGAATGACATGAACATTACTGTTGACAATCTTAAGTTACACCCCTGATGCCTGTCAGTCCCTACAGGGTATGGCAGATGCCTGTCAGACCCTACAGGGTAGGGCTTTATGGTTAGAAACCCTAATTCCCTGGGCATGTCTTGGTATTTTTGCTCTAAGCTTTCAACATGGGCTTTTTGTGACCCCACCGCATGAACAGGGTCACTATCAGTTCGTTAGCCGAAAGCTGATTTTGTACAGTGACTGCACCATTAACACCACAGGTACGAAAACACATTTCCAACATGATGTGAAAAATGACAGCTGTACTGTTCATGAGGAGGTGTAAAAAAATGGTAATGTTGAAAATCTGAGCGAAAATATAAAAAACTGGTGCAGTCACGAGCTTATGAGAAACCAGCCACAACGCACACCCATACGCAATTATTTGGGGGATTTTTTTTTCACCAGATTTTCAATATAGGCATTTTGGGACCTCCACTCATGAACAGTGTTACTGTGATTTTCTTAATCTGTCCCGAACACTGATTTCCCACAGCAACTGCGCTATTCTGCGCTGGAAGTGCAAAACCACATTTCAGCCAGGATGTGAAAAATGACAGCTGTACTGTTCATAAGAATGTGTGGGAAAATGCCAATGTTGAAAATCTGGAGTGAAAATATTCCAAATTTGTGAAGTTACGAGAGTGCATAAAATCTGCGCAATGCACGCTTGTAACACAGTCATTTTATGGACTTTTGTGACCAAATTTTCAACATAGGAATTTTAGGACTTCTGCTCATGAACAGTGTCACTGTGATTTTCTTACTGTGTCCCGAACACTGATTTCCCACAGTGACTGCGCTATTCTGCGCCGGAAGTGCAAAAATACATTTCAGCCATGATGTGAAAAATGACAGTTGTATGGTTCATAAGGAGGTGTGAAAAAATGCCAATGTTGAAAATCTGGAGTGAAAATATTACAAATTCACGAATTTGTGAGTGTGCGTGGAAACTGCGCAATGCACGTTCATAATACAGTCATTTTTAGGAATTTTTTCACCAAATTTGCCACATAGGCTTTTTGAGAGCCCACCTCTTAAACAGTGACACTGTCGTTTCATTAATCGGTCCCGAAAGGTGATTCCACGCAGTGACCACAAAATCACCTTTCGGTACTGAATAACCAAATGACAGTAAATGATTTCATGAGATGGGGCTCCAAGAATCCCATATTGAATATTTGGTGCAAAAATTCCAAAAAATGACCTTGATATGCACCAAAGTTGAAAAAACCCTATTTATGCCATTATACAGATTACCGGCATTTCTTCAGATCTCAGTTGGCTTTGAAGAGTGCAGACATGTTCCCGCTCCATCAAAGATCATCGTGCCGGCATACAGAGGAAAGTATGGGGTGAGTGGGGGTGTGGAGTACACAGAGGGTGGGCACGGGTTGCGGGAGGTGGGCAAGAGAGTCAACGAGGGACCGTTTTCTTTTTTTTACAGTTTTTTTATTTTTTTTTATTTTACATGGACGATGTGGGACTTTTGCCATGCTGGGGTGGGCCCCAGCATGGCACCTGGAAGTTTTGGGGGGCAGTGGAGCCAGCGGGTATTGTGCACCTCGCTGGCACACAGTGTGGGGGGGCAAATGAGTATGCTAAGCAACGCCCCAGTGTGGCAGCTGGAAGTTTGTTTTTTTGGGGGGGGATTGGGCACCCCCATCGGACATACAGTGTGCTGGTGGGGATTGTGCATGAGCTGAGGGGGATTGGGAAGTTTTACCATGCTGCAGCAACAGCTAGCATGGAGACATCCCCGACAGTGACAGCTGCAGTGACGACTGTCGGCATTGCGGTGTCGAGGATGCCTCCATGTATCCTTCGGGGGGCTGTGCCCCCTGAACTACCCCTACACCGCCTGTCTCTAGGATTCCAACTTCGAGTTGGGGTTGGATGGGGGAGGGGGCGAAACACCCAGCAAGGCAGTCTCGGTCATTGCACAGACCGCCACAGTGAACTGTGGGTTTTGCCTGATTCCTGTCACTGTGATGGTCTTCGTGGTGTCGGATTTGCTGCGGTGATGGTATACCGATTGGGCACCCCCTCGGTGCACAACAAAGGGGGGTATGTGCATACAACCACTGCTACAATCAGCGGTGGTGACATGGAGGCAATTTGCATACTGCTGACAGCAGGGCAGTATGCAAATTGCCTACACATTACCATCGTTGATTGTAGCAGTCATTTGCTTTCAACTGTACGCCACTGCAATCTGAACTGCTGTCATAGACAGCTGGGGCATTCACTGGTGCAGTGCGGCCGCTCCTGCAAAAATGCTGAGGACATTGGAAGCGGGGGTGCCACACTTACGAAAACTTGTATGGTGGCACTATGTTTCTTGCACATGCATGCAAGCAAACACAAAAATGGTAGCGTTACACCCGGTTGTTCAAAATTTTCTACACATGCTTGCAACTTTGGGCATTTTCAATATTTTTACTTCAACTTTTCAATATAGCCACTTTATCATACCACCTCATGAACAGTACAATTTTCAAGTATGGCTATTAAGACTATTACCAGTGAATTAACCTTTCTTTTCCACTCTGCATTTAAGTACGGTCTACTACTGCTGTGATAGGAAACAGTTTTTTTTAATTTTTTGTTTATTTCAGATTGGGATTAATACCTTTTAGTCTGAGACTCATTTACAAATGTTCCAGGTCATACAGTTACATAAGACAAAAATAGACAATACATAGGGTTGCAAAGATTACAAGCACATATATGATGCAAATTACAATAGTCCAAGGATAAGCATTAGATGTAGCGGTAAGTCTTAGTCCTGGGCTCCTAGGTCCCCACATTGCTGGATCAGTAGTCAGTGCAAAAGGAGAGTGCTGTAAAAATACAGAAGTATGATGAAAAGAATGGCCTTAATAGAGTAAGTACATAGTACAGCAAGATATAAATGGGCTAGATTTGTTCGGTAGTGAGGGGCTGCCAGAGAAGGCTTAGTTGGCTCATGGCATAGGAGTCCAAGGGGTGCATGAGGAGGAGAGGCAAGTGGGATACTTGGGGGGACGGAGAAGGGATTAGGTGGAAGTGAGGAGGGGAAGAACCATAGGGTGGGTAGGGGAGTAAGGGCAGGCAGCACGGCGGAGTTGGCTAGAAGAAGAAAGAAGGGGAGAACTGGGTGAGGTGGTGGCGAGGGGTATTAGGCAGGCAAATACTAGTGGCTGAAAGGTAAGGTAGGATATGGGCCTGGGGGCACTGCAATGGCTATTGCAGGAGAGAGGTTATGGTTTGAGAAGACATTTACAAACATTCTCATGGACCAGGTGTGTTCGTAGGCCTTGTTTGACTTGACTAATCGAACTACTATTGAACAGGTCCTTAGGGAGTTCGTTGAACCACTTCGGACCACGGAAGGAGAGGGTTCTCTGTGCTTGAGTTGTCCTCTTAAATGGCACCACTAGCCCACCTTTATCTGCATTTTGGGTCCTAATTGTAGGTTGAGCAGTTATGAATAGGCTGGAGGTAGATCTAAGGGTAAGTCCTAACAGGCACTTCTTTGCAAGTAAACAATCCAGTGGTGAAGAGGGAGCCAGCCTGTTTCTTGATAGAGGGAACAAGTATGTGTCCAATGATCCACCCCAAGAACTAGGTGACAGGCTTTGTTAAGTAGAGTTTTCACCCTATTGAGGACAACGTCAGAGCCAGACCCATAGATAACAAGACCGTAGTCTATGGTAGACAAAACTGAGCAAATTGTAACCAGTTTCAGGGCTTCTGGGGTCATGGAGTGCTGGTGGCAATAGAGAACACCCAGTTTTGCATTAGCAGTTTTTATAACCTGATCAACATGTGCTCCAAATGATAAGGTGTCATCAAGATGAACCCCAAGATATTTAAAGGAGCTAACCTGCTCCAGTGTGTCAACTTTGAGGCTCCGAATCTGCAGTGGCCCAAACTTCTTCTTGTTCTGCTGAACAGAGAAGAACATGCTCTTAATTTTTTTTAGAGCTGAGCAGAAGTTTATCAGTGAACCATTTTTCAAGTCTGCGGAAGCTGAGTTGCAGGTTGGTGGAGATCGAGACTTGATTTTTTTCCCTTTGACAGAGATTACCGCAACATCTGCATAGAGCACAAGGTGTGATGGGCAGTCAGCAGGTAAGGGGTAATAAAGAGACTGAAGAGGAGTGACCCTAATATGGACCCTTGGGGACACCCAGGCTCACTTTTTATTTATTTATTTATTGTATAATAGGATTTACAGCCTTTGAGCCAGAGGCTCGTTTACAAAGGTACCTCGTCACAGAGAGGACATACTGATTCAATATACGTACAGAATACAATCATACAGAATAACATAGCTTTACATGGTTGCTTGAACACAAAGAGTAATTTAGAAAACATTTCAGACTTGACAGGTTGGTACCAGCAAGTACTGGCAGTGGAGTGGGAGGCCATGGGGGGGGTGGTGAGGGGTAGTTTGGCCCAGAGGGCTATGTCAATAGTGTTTGAGAGCAGCAGAGCATCTCTTAGCGACAGGTGCAGCAGCGGGTGTTGAACAATTGGTTCCGCAGGGCAGTTTTGAAGGGGGCAATTTTGGTGGTGTTGGAGATGGCTGCAGGGAGTGAGTTGATCCAGAACGAGGCTCTGTAGCTGAACGACCTCTGTGCCTGGGTGGTTCTAGTTCTGGGTACCAGTAGGATGACCTTGTCAGTGGTTCTGGTAGTGACTGTGGAAGGCATAAGTTGGATGGAGGCAAAAACTTCAGGGGGCAAGAGCCCGAGTAGAATCTTTTTAGTTAGTAGGCACATTTGGTAGCGGAGTCGTTCATCGACGCTAAGGAGTTTGGCCATATCATAGAGCTGACAAGTGTGGGTGAGCCTAGGGGCACTGGTCACTAGTCTGCAAGCCTTGTTTAGGGTGAGTTGAATCTTGTTGAGGGCTGTGGAGTCAGCAGCACCATAGACTGGGAGGCCTTAATCGACAAGGGACATTACTGAGGACGTAATATCAAGTCTGAGGGCATTAGCCACTTCCCTTGGATCTGATAGGTTGCCTTTGATTTTAACACGTTGAATCCTGCAGGAGAGGTAGCTGTTAAACCATGTCACCACATCGCTCAACAGGCCTACAGAGAGGAGGTTTTGGAGTAGGAGTCGATGGTTAACGGTGTCAAATGCCTTCGTGAGGTCTGTAAAGCTAGACCCCCACCGCCGATCCATCCTCAAAGGCATCATAGATTTGGGAGGTTTAGTCAATTAGTGCAGAGACTGTAGAGTGGTCTCACCTAATCCTGTGCTGCTGGGAACTGAGTAGGTTGCACTTAGATAGATATTTTGTGAGCTGGTCCAATACCACTCATTTAAGGGCTTTAGAAAGAGGGGGGAGGATTGAGATAGGCCTATAATTTGACAAGTTGGTAGTATCGCTGTTCTTAAAGATGGGGTTAACCTGCGCCTTCTTCCACTTGTCAGGGAAGACTCCTGTCCTTAAAAAAGCATTAAACACTTTAGTGATGGGATCAGCTATCTCACCTAGTACCAGACCTAACAGCTTCATATTAAGGAGGTCACATCCCATCCAAGTCTTTCCTAATGCCCATTTTATGTATTTAATGGTTTCATGCTTGTGTAGCAGTCTAAAGTAGAAGGGGGGAGCACTTGTTGGTGATCCCCTGACAGATAGTGGATTTGGGGAGGAGGGGGATAGATAGTCTCTGGGTAGTACCGTACTTAGGTCAGTAAAAGCCTTGAAGGCATTTGCAATGTCACCGGACTCCTGAAGTGACCCAGTTGAAGTGATGATTAATTCAGGATGAGCTCTAGATGCTTTCCCTGTAACAGACTTTTACAGAGTCCCAAAACTCTCTACCACAGCCCCAGCTGTTCTTCATCAGGTCATTATAATAGGAGGCCTTAGCCAATTGAATGAGCTGGATGCATTTGTTCCTAGCTGTTTTGTAGGCAGTGATGTCAGGATGTTTACCTGTTGCTTTGGCCTTAAGCAACAAGTTGTCCCTGTGGTGCATAAGCTCACTGAGAGAGCCAGAGAGCCAAGGGTTTGTTGGTCTCTTATTGTTTTGGTTTTGTAGGGAGCAAATATATCACATGCCTTGTTAAACATAGCAATGAAGTAGTTGAGGGCTATGTTGCCGTCCTGTGCCCTGTCCAGTGGTGACCAGTCAACAAAGTTAAGGTATTGTCTAAAGGCATGCAATTGACCAACTCTGAGTGATCTATTTCTTATGACCTGGGGAGCACTTCTAGATCGTTTATTCGACCAGGTGTACATGATTAGGGAGTGGTCGCTGATGGGTGTCATGTAGGATTGAGACTTCGGAGATGTGTTCTGGACTGGTGGTCAGGAGCCAGTCTATTAGTGAACTTGTTCCCATTTTGTAATATCTGGTGGGCTGAGTTATCAGTTGTGTGAGGTAGAGGCCTGAGAACTGGTCATGGACAGTGGATGAATCATTAGCCTGCCAATTGACGTTGATGTCACCGACAATGATGTGTTCCCAGTTTTGCTTGTACTGCTATAAGCTGGCGATTACCTGTTGGATTCCAGTAGTGCGGGTACCAGGCAGTACATAGACAGTGGAGAGTAAAAGCACCTTGTTTTGTTTGCCAGTGGCAAGTTTGAGGCTTATTACTTGTGCTTCTTTAGTGCGGAGACTGGTGGGTAGTAGTTGGCCTCTGAAATCGCTTTTGAGGTAGACTAAGCAGCCACCTCCATGTTTGGATAGCCTGTTCTGATGATACACAGTATAGCCATCCAGGGCTATAGCATCATCACTAACTTTCAGAGTGAGACAGGTCTCAGTGAGTGCAATGACATCTGGTTTGAGCAGTTCGACACAAGCCTGAAATTGTGGCATTTTGGGTAGAAGACTGAGTATGTTAAGAGATACTATTTTGAGGTGCCCCATTTTTATTGGGAACTTAGTCTTGGAGGGTCCCAGACTGAGGTACACATTGCCAGAAATTAGTAGGCGTAGAAGTAGCAGTTTCCTCAGTATTCAAGCCCAGTGAATCCAGCCTTTAGCAATATATTTTGCCCTGCGTTGTTTGTGGCCATATGTTGCAGCCACCAGGGTATTGCACAGTAATAGGGCAGCCACTGGGATTTTAGGAATTGCTGGATGTACATAAGTATAGGGAGGTACTTTGGCGAGTAGAGACTACCAGGATTCAGATTGAGTTCCCTTTGTATAGTGTGCTATGTTTTCCAGGAAGTCGGGAGGGCCTTCTGTAGAGGTTGATGTGGTTCTTCTAACATTCCCTATGAGGTATAACATACAGAAAATTATATAGCAGATCATCTCGAGTATTTATGTGGCAGAGAGCTGCAGTGGCTCCTAAGCAGCCAATAGCTAAGTCAGGTGAGATGCATCCAATGGGGAGAAGTGGGAGGGGATGAGCTCAAGGGAGAGGGAGCATTTAACAGAGGCCGGGGTCGGGGAGAATGGGTGGGACACAATATTAGATTCTAGAATAGTAAATAGGCACTCGTAAAGGGGCTTGGCCAGGAATTTCAAAGTTTTTAGTCCAGCCAATACTAGAGGAAGAGGTGTAAGGAAACCGCCAGTGGGGTTCCGTTCAGCTGAGGAGTTGACCAATCGGAGGTGTGGGCTTCAAGCCCAGACAGAAACCGTACCTTAGCAGTGAAGCAGTGGTTCTCAAGCGGGAAAAGGTGAGCGGGTGCCTGGGGTAGATCCACACTGTGGCCACTCTCAATTCAAGCCCGCCCGGTCAAGGGCGTCAAACCAAGAGGGTGCCTTGATATGGTCTGTTTTCCTTTTTGTTTATGTTCCATATCCTGATATGTTTTAAACATGTTTTTAATTAGTAATCTAATTTTTTCAATCCAGTGTTTATCCTTTTACTGCAGAGTGGCTTCATCTGATTGACCTCCTCAGCTCCATCATCTGCTATCTCCAGGTACTTACTGCACAGCAGTCTCTCTTTTTCCTCCATGGCTTGTTCTCCATGGCAGGGCCCATTGGGAGCACAGCTTCCCCATTAGAGTCAAGGATCTGATCTGGGAGGTAATTTGTTAGTCAGCAGTGCTGGGCTTGTGGAGGACTGGTCACATGCTGCTATCTGGTGAGTTCCCAACATTTTCTCCCCTGGAGCTTGCCCACATGAAATGACATGATATATATAGAAACATAGAATTTGAAGGCAGATAAGTACCTCTTGGCCCACCCAGTCTACCCATTTTCCCTACCTACTGTAATACCGTAGACTACACTTGATCTCTGGTTTAGCCCTCCCTTCTCTAACGACTAAGGTTCCCTTATGCCCATCTCATGCATTCTTGAATTCCACCACAGCTTTTGCACCCACAACCTCCAATGGAAGGCTGTTCCAGGCATCAACAACTCCCTGTGTGAAGAAGTACTTCTTTATGCTTCCCCTGAGGCTACCCCCCTCCAGCTTCCTAGCATGTCCCCTTGTTCTTGAGCAATTTTTTTTTTCTGAAAAATACTTCCCTCTTGTACCTTATTTATACCCTTTAGGTATTTGAAAGTCTCTATCATATCCCCCTTCCCCTTCTTTCCTCCAGGGTGTACATGTCTAGGGCCTTTCGTCTCTCCTCGTATGATCTCTGGTGCTGACCCTGCACCATTTTTGTTGCACTCCTCTGAACTGCCTTTACTCTATGTCCTTCTGGAGATGTGGTCTCCAGAACTTGGACACAGTACTCCATGTGCAGTCTCACCAATGATTTATACAGTGGTATCACCACCTCCCTCTTTCTGCTGGTGATACCCCCCTATGCACCCTAGCATCCCACTGAGCTCCCCCCACAGCATTGTCACTGTTTGGCCACCTTAGGGTCATCAGATATGATTACCCCAGGTCTCTTTCCTGTTTGGTGATCATCAGTACCACTTCTCCCATCTTGTACATTGTTCCTGGGTTTCTATGCCCAAAGTGCATGATTTTGCACTTCTTTGCATTGAAACTTAGTTGTCACATTCTTGGCCACTCCTTAAGCTTTCCTAGATCCCTGTTCATTTTTCCTACACTCACACACCCAAGAGTGTCTACCCTATTGCAGATTTTAGTGTCATCTGCAAAAAGTCACACCTTTCATTCTAGTCCCTCTGCAATGTCACTAATAAATACATTAAAGAGGACCGGTCCCAGTACTGATCCATTTGCCACCACACTGGTCACTCTCCCTTCCTCAAAGTGAACTCTGTTTACCACCACCCTCTGACTCCTATCCCCCAACCAATTCCTGACCCAGTTTATCATTTCTGGCCCCACTCCCAGGCTGCCCCACTTGTTTTCTGGTCTCCTATGTGGAATGTTGTCAAAGGCCTTACTAAAATATTGGTAGGCCACATCCACTGCTCTACACTGGCCTACTTCCCTGGTCACCTAGTCAAAGAAATCTGTCAGATTTGTTTGACATGGCCTCCCTCTGGTGCATCCTGTAAGTTGCTGGTATCAAGAAGTTCCACAGTCCTTTCCTTCAGCAGTGATCCCATTAATTTCCCCACCACCGAGGTCTGGCTGACTGACCTGTAATTTCCAGATTCCTCGCTGCTACCACCTTTGTGAAGTGTGACTACATCTGCTCTCCTCCAGTCCTCCTGGACCATTCCTGTCTCCAGTGAGTGGTTGAACAGGACTGTCAGAGGTGCAACCAGCACCCCTCTGACCTCCTGCAATATCCTTGGATGTACCCCGTCTGGCCCCATTGCCTTATCCACTTTCAGATTTGAGAGTTCCTTCAGGACTGTCTTCTCTGTAAATGGATTAGTGTCCATCTCCCTTCGTTTGATGTTCCTGTCACTTAACTGTGGTCCTTTACCCTCCCCTTCCTCAGTAAACACTGAACAAAAATATTTGTTCAGGATTCCTTCTTTTTCCTGGTCCCCCTCCACACACTCCTCCCCTTCCTCCATAGCCTTACAATCCCTCCCTTGTTTTTTCTCCCTTCACTTACCTGTCTGAAAAATGTCTTATCCCCTTTGTTTCCTGCCTGTGCTAGTTTCTCCTCCATTTTCACTTTTGTGCTCCTGATTGCTTTCCCTGCCTTCCTCAGCATTTCATGATACTCCTCCCTATCCTCTTCACTCTGTGTCTCCTTATACTTCCTGAATGCTAACTGTTTTGCTCTTAACTTCCGTTCCCAGCCACCTCTTTTGAGAAACATAGTGGTCTCTTGTTCCTCTTTTTTTGCATACTTGCCTTTTGCAGAGGTTTGTTGCCTTCCCTATGGCCCCTTTTAGTGTTGCCCACTGTTCCTCAACTCCAGCCATGTCCTCCCTCCCTGCCAGTGCATCCCTGAGGCATTCCCCCATCTTTGTAAAGTCATCCCTCCTGACATCCAGGACCCTAGTGTGGTTCGATTCTGGCTCAGTAGTTATATTGAACCATACTGTACGGTGATCTCTGGACCCAGGTTGTCACCCGCCTTGACGTCTTCAGTGCTGTCCATGTTGGTGAGTACCAGGTCCGACACTGCTCCCTCATGAATGGGCTACCTTACTAGTTGCCTGAGGAATGTCCCCTGCAGGGAGTCCAGGATGTCCTGGCTCCTAGCTGAAGCTGCAGCTGGGATGCTCCAATCCAGCAGATTGAAGTCCCCAACCAGCAGCACCCACTCCCCTGGTTGTCATCTTTTGGATGGCTTCCCCCAGTACCTTATCCATCCCCCCCCCCCCCATGATGGAGGTCTGTAGATTGCACCAGTGTGAATAGCGATTCCATTCCATATCTCTAGGGTAACCCACAGTGCCTCTTCCCCTCCCTTAATTTCCTGTGTCTCTGTAGCTTTTATGCTATCCCTTACATAAAGAGCCCCCCTCCCCCTTTCTTACCCTTCTGGTCCTTCCTGAACAGACTGCAGCCTGGTATGGCTATATTCCAGTCATGGTTCTCATTGCACCATGACACAGTGATGGTGACAATGTCCAGGTCAGCCTCTGTTATGATGGCCATAAGATCTGGGATTTTATTTCCCAGACTTCAAGCATGTGTACATGGCCTTCCAAATTAATACATTACCCTTCTTGTTAGTCTCCCTTTTTCCCCTTTTGCCTACTCTCCTTATCCCTTCTGCTTTCATTTCCCACCCCTCCTCATTTCTACCATACTGCTGTTCCTGCTATTAGAAACCCGTGGGGATTTCCCTTCCTTAGGGTTTTCCCTGTTGACTATTTCAGCTTGCACAGGTGGAGAGTACATGTCTCTCTGATTCCTTCCAACACTACCCTCAGCTAATTTCAATGCTTGCCAATGTAGCATTTAAACCATCCACTGAGGACTGTGGTTTCCCTCCCTGATGGATGCAGGCCATCTCCCCTGAATAGGACTTTATCCCTACAGGTAGGACCCCAGTACCCAATGTAGCTCAGATCTCATCATTGCACCAATTCTTCAACCATTGGTTGAATCTCTTGGTACAGAGTACCCTATCCTCCCCTCAGTTATAGACAGGCAACACCTCAGAAAATACCACTGAGTGTGCTGCCTGCCTAAGACCACTCCCCAATTCCCTGAACTCCTCCTACACTCATCTAACCTCATCCCTAGCCAGGTCATTGGTCCCTAGGAAGACAATGACATCCAGCTGTCCCTCTCGTCCTGCTGCCCTAGTGATCTCCAGGATCCACTTCCCATCTCTCTAAGCCATTGAGCTGGGTAGGCACTTAACCTCCCTCTCCCCCTGTCTCCTTGTCCCCGAATCTATCCCCCTAAGAACTGAGTCCTACACCAGGAGTTGCTTCCTCCTCCTCCTCCTCTGGGGTCCCCTGCCACCCACCTTGGGGCCTTCCATATAGAGGACCTCCACATCCTCCCTGGTCACTACTGTGGGTGCCTCCATGTGACATTCCTGCCCTGCCAGACTGGTGTATGAGTTGCATAGTGGAACCATCTAGGGGATGTGCCTCTGACCCACCACCCTCACCCACCCCGAGCCCACTGGTAGTCCAGACATCCCTCCCCTCTGGCAACCTTTGAGGCAGCGGTGGCAGAGTTGGTGGTCCCTTGGTGGGGAAGGAGGCCTCTTGAACCCTAGCCAACTGGGCCTGGAGATGAGCAAGCTCCATTCTCAGCCCAGAGTGGTACATGCAGACAGGGCAGCACCGCAGTCTCTAGAAAGTCTCTCTGAAAACTGCCAACCCACAACCACTGCACTGCACCACTCCCAGCATAACTATTGCTTACCTTGCCTGCTTTTGTTTTGCTTACTCAAGACCCTTTTTTTACCCCTACCCTAGATGAAGTATTTCACCTATTCCCACCTTTTTGCTTGCTCTAAACTTGTTTTACCTTACCTTAGATGAGGTGTTTCACCTATTTCTACCTTTTTGTTTACCCTAAACTTGTTTTACCTTACCCTAGATGAGGTGTTTCACCTATTCCTACATTTTTGCTTACTTTAACCATTTTTAACCTCACACTAGAAAGTGTGTTTCACTTATTCCCACTTTTTTTGCATACCTTAACCCTTTTTTTACCATTATCCTAGATAGTGTGTTACACCTATTCCCCCCTGTTCTATCACTCTTCCCAGCAGTGACTGTTACACAGTAGTGAATAAGTTCCTTGCCTTAGTCGACTGGCAGAGTCCTCTACTTCTCTGCTTCCTTCTGCTAATGCCTTTGATGCCAGTCACCTGTTCAACTCCTTCACTGTTTCACTCACTCGCTGAGACATGAACGTGCTGGACACATTAGAGTGGAAGTACTTTTATAGTGCTCTTAAAAGAAAGGAACTAAGCCTCTGTCAGCTCTGCCTCCCAATTACACACCTGATTCACAGGGCTTTCTGAATCTACTCCCCTCAAGATTAAGGTCCTAAGCTAGTATCCCCAACACCATCTGTTATAATTTAAAACCCAAGTTTCAAAGTGCCCCAAATACTGTTTACAGGTCTCTTCTTTCTGTCTCACTTACCCTGCTACTTTCAAAAGGAAGAGAAGTATAAATAAATATTTAAATATAGAATAATGGCTGGGGAGGTGGTTATGATGAGAATTTTACACCCCCCTCCGAGGTGTGGGATGCCATATAAACCCCTCGAGCATCCCAACACTGAGGGTGTGTGTAAAATTCAAGTTTTACACAACTACCCAGCCTTTATTTTATATAATTGCTGGGAATCGTCTTTTCACCACAGCAGTTATATAAAATAAAGCGTTTCCTTTGGAGCCGCAGACTTGATCGGGGTTCAGCTCAGTCCACGGCTCACATTTAAAACCCTGGTTCCTGTTAAAAGCCTTTACTCTTATTTTCAGACAGTTTGAGAAGCAGATAATTTATTTATTTATTTAGAATATCAGAATTCCAAACCTTTGAGTCATAGACTCATTTCCAAAGGTTCCATGTCAGTTACAAAGACAATGTACATGAAAACAGTTACAGAGTGGCTATATACACAGAATATCAATGGGTGATGTAGCCTATACAATATGTTAGCTAAGTGGGTGGGGAAAAAACATAGTAGCATATTTACAAATATATTAGCAGCCCAGTGGACTGTGGTCTATACAAGAGGTTAGCTAAGCATGGTCCCAGAGACAAAGGGACTAGTCGTGGACAATGGTAACTGTGCAGTCAGTCGAGGAAAGACTTTGTCATAGCAGAGTATAGGGGTAGTATGGTTGGGTACGGGCTCAGGCTATCAGATAGTAGGAAATACGGCTATGGGCAGGTGCAGGAGTGGGTGGGGAGTATGTGGTTTTGAGTGCCGCTTGAAAGGACCCAGTTTGGTGAGGCAAGTGACGGATATAGGGTGGGCATTAAAGAAGGTGGTGGCCCTGACCATAAATGACCTCTGCGCCAGGGTTGTCTTGACCCTGGAGATTAACAGGGAGGCAGTGCTAGTACTGCGAGTGTTTACTGGGTGCTCTTTAGTAGTCAGGGATGCTGCCAATCCTGGCAGTGTTAACCCAAGGAGAGATTTCTTGACTGTGAGGCAGGCCTGATACCTGAGTCTCTCATCAAAGTGAGGATCTGCATACTGGTGTAGAGGGTGCAAGTGTGCGTGGTCCTTGCTGCACCTGACAGGAGCCTGCAGGCTTTGTTGAGGACTACTTTGATTTTGTTGAGAGCTGTTGTATCATCCGAGCTATAGATCAGGAGTCCGTAGTCTATCAGGGGCATGACAGATGAGGTGATGGCTAGTTTTAATGCTTCAGGAGGTAAGCAGTCCTTGTGGTGGTAGAGGAGGTCGATATGGGTATTCACTGCAGAGGTGAGCGCGTGAATGTGAGTATGGAAGGTGACAGCAGAGTCAAAGGTAACCCCTAGGTATTTGTAGGAGTAGACCTGTTCTAGAGGGTGGAGTGAGCTGGAGATGATGTGGAGGGGTGAGTTCTTTAGTTTGTTTTGATGGTGCACAAATAGTAGGGTTTCTTCAGATTCATAACAAGCCTGCTTTTGCTGAACCACTGTTCAGCAAGGCTAAAGGAGTGCTGGATTGCAGCCTGCAGGTTGTTAGGGTTTGCATGGGTGGTGCATAGGATGGCTTCGTCTGCATAAAGTAGTATTTTTCCTGGGCAGAGTGAGGGGAGGGCATTGAAAAAGAGACTAAAGAGTAGTGCCCCAGAATGAAGCCCTGGGGGACTCCAGAGCTTATTGGGTGGGAGATGGATAGCATGATATTAATCTTGACACACTGTGTTCGTGATGTCAGGTAGCTGAAGAGCCAGTTGAGGGGACCTTGAGAGAAACCTAATTTGAGGAGGGTGTCCAGCAGGAGGGGGTGGTTTACAGTGTTGAAGGCCTTGGATAGGTCAATGTACACAGCTCCTGCTAGTTGTCCCTTATCAAGTGCAGCATGGATATAGGATGAGAATTCCAGGAGGGCTGTGGTTGTGCTGTGCCCAGCATGGAAACTGTGCTGTTGGCTGCAGAGCAGGTTATGAGTGTCCAGGTAGGCTGTTAGCTGATCATCCACCACCTTTTCTAGGGCTTTGGAGAGGGGGGGAGGATTGAGATCAGCCGGTAGTTCCCCGTGGATAGGTGATCTCCACCTTTGTGGATAGGTGTCACTACTGCAGTTTTCCAGTTTTTGGGGAACTGACCAAGGCAAAGAGAGAGATTCGGGAGGCCCACTGGGGGAGGAGCAGAACATCCAGTGCTAAGCAGAGTAGTCTAGTGTCGAGTGGGTCATTCAGGGGGCTAGTGCCTTCCAGGGCCTTGGCCAGGTATGACTCAGCTTCCTGAGGGGTGATTGCCCTCAGGTAGAAAGGTGGATGAGTGAGCTGGGAGGTGTCAGAGGTGGGAACGGGGCTGAAGAAATTTTGGGTCAGTATTGAACTCAGATCGGTGAAACTGGTGTTGAGGGCATCGGCTATTTCCTTAGGGTCAATGCTTATGGGTCCATTTATTGAGATCTGTGGGGGTGGGGACTGAGATTTGCCATTGAGTATTTTGATGTTGTCCCAGAATTTGTGGGTAAGTTGGGCCCTGAAATGTTCAGCCTTTGCTTGGCGGATGGTCCAGGTACATTTATTCTGCCCAATAGGCCTGCCTATCAGCAGCCTTTGTTGAGTTTCTGGCCTTAAGCCATGGGTTATCTCTGTGTTTTAGTTGTTGAGTGAGTGCAGTGGTTATCCAGGGTACATTATTCTGCTTGTGGTGTGTTTTCTTTATAGGGGCGTAGATGTCACAGGCCGAAATAAATTAGTCATGGAAGTAGTCTAGAGCAGTGTCCACATTGGAGACCTGATAAATTGGGGTCCAATCCCAGTGGGCAAGGTGTTCTTTGAATTTGGTGAGGTAACCCGGGTGGAGGATATGCCGGAGCGTGGTGGTAGGTACTGGGGTAGGTTGTTTGCCTGACTAAGTACAGCACACAGGTGAGTGGTCACTCAGGGAGTCTGGGAGGACAGTTATATCCTTGATTCTAAGGAGCCAGTTAGTGATTATAACATCCAGCAGGGTGTCCTTGCCTGTGGCAGGGTTTTGCCTTTTGGGCTGAGTCACCAGCTGATGGAGGTTTAGGGCTGCGAGAGCTTCCCTGGAGGCAGTGGTTATGTCAAAGAGCCAATTTAGGTTGAGGTCTCCAGGATGATATGTTCAGTTTTGTGCAGGAGGCTGGTGATATATTCTGTAAGCGACTGGAGAGCCTGTTACTGCTTTTGTGGGGGTATATAGGCCACTGTGATTATGAGGGGGGCCTTGGACAGGTCGGGGGTGATCTTGATGGACATATCTGTGTTCAATGGTCCAAGACTGGTGGTGGTATGGCTTGGGCAAGCAAGAAGTGTTGCAGGTAAAGTGCACATCCACCACCCAACTTTCCAACTCTGTCGAGGCGATGTAGGGTGTAGGGTGTAGTCTGGAATGGATACAAAGGAATCAGGGGTGGACTTGGAGAGCCATGTCTCCACCAGGGCAAGGAATTCTGGCTGGTGTTGTGTGATCCAGCATTGCAATGCTGCCATTTTCTTTAGTAAGCTGTGAAAGTTCTTAGAGGCAATACGGAGTCCAGGGGTGGGTGTAGGTGGGTTGGGGTGGGAGGCACAGGGCCTGGGTTTGGGTGGACATTCCCTGAGAGTAGAAGGAGCAGTGTAAACAGCCTCAGAAGGGGTTGGAGCTTTTTGGAACTGTTCATCACAGAGCTATTTCCAGGTTGTGTGCTGCACACACATGGTGTAGGTAGAGAGTGTATGATACTGATAGTTGGCCATATAAGGGGTGAGGGGTTGCGGGTGATAGTGACCAGTATGTGTGGTGGTATGGATGGGAGGGGAAGCAGTACTGTATGGGTGGATGTGCTGGAGGAACTAGGACTGAGTGTCCTTACCAGTGTCAGCTGTAAGGTACTGCTTGGCAAGGGAGGAGGTGGGTTTTGCATGTGAGGGAGCAGACCCACCAGTAGGGGCACAACCAGGCTGAGGGGACAGACCATGTTGGGTCGTGAGGCTGCGACTAGGGGCTCTTGTGGGTGAGCTGTTAGGGTGGGCTCCTGCCTTCCACTAGTGTGGAATCCTCTGTAGCATAGAGGTAGGGTGCTGGACTTTGGTGCATGGGGTACCAGATTCAAAACCAGGGAAGGGATTGTCCACGGGGACGAGGGGGCTGGTTGGTCCCGAAAAATGGGGGTCTGGTTGGTCCCGAAAATGGGATGCCTGGAGTGGCCAGCTAGTAGGACAGCAGTGAAAAGAGAGGGTGCGCTAGCGACTCCTAGTGGTGGAGATATGCTATTTATCTGTATGGGGGGGAGGAGGACGTGGAGCTATGGAGGGGGAAATAGAACAGAGGGGGACAGCTAGAGTGGTGGGGAGAGGAGAGAGCGAGGAGAGGCAGTGCTACAGGCTGCAGAGGAAGATGCTTCCTCTGGTGGTGATAGCTTATAAGCTGCAAATGGAAAAGTGGGGAGATCGCTAAAAATGGAACAGGAAGTTACGTGACGTGGGAGGGCTTCAAATTGAGGGTTGGGCTTAGGTGGGAGGGTGGCTGGGGCAGGGCAGTCGACGTGCAGCATCAATGGGCTAACACCCCTCAACAAGCTGCCAGGAGAAAGGGTAGCATTACCTCTTAAAGCCCCTCAAGGTGCTTCCAGACCCTCTCGATGTGTTCCTGTGATGGTCTGTGCTCTTGAACATTTGTCTATGTCCTTGAGGAGATAGGGTCTCCAGAACTGCACACAGTACACAGTACTCCAGATGGGTCTCACCAGCTGTCTGTACAGAGGGATAATAACTTCCTGTTTTCTACTGGTGATGCCTCCCCCTATGCATCCCAGTATCCCCCCAGCCCTCCTTACTGCTCTCTCACATTGCTTGCCCACCTTTAAGTCATTTGATATGACTACCCCCAGGTCCCTTTCCATTTTTGTTGATGTTAGTATATCACCCCCCATTGTGTACTCTTCCTCTGGGTTTTTGTTTCCCAGATGCATTACCTTGCACTTCTTAGCATTGAATCTAAGCTGCCATACATTTGACCATTCCTCTAACCTTGCCAAGTCCCTTCTCATCCTTTCCACCCACCTTGTGCATCAACTCTGTTGCAGATCTTTGTGTCATCTGCAAAGAGACATACTTTCTTTCCAGTCCCTCTGCAATGTCGCTTATAAAGACATTGAAGAGGACCGGTCCTAATACTGAACCCTGTGATACCCCAATAGTAACCCCCCTTTCTTCAGAGTGGACTCCATTTACTATTACCCTCTGTGTCCTATTCTCTAGCCAATTCTTTACCCAGGCTATCATCTTGGGACCCACTCCCAGGCTGGCTAACTTGTATATTAATCTTTTGTGTGGGACTGTGTCAAATGCCTTGCTAAAGTCTAGGTAGGCCAGGTCCACAGCCCCTCCCTGATCTACTACTTTGGTCGCCCACTCAAAGAAATCTATTAGATTCATCTGGCATGACCTTCTCTCTATGAATCCATGCTGCCTTGGGTCCTGTGCCCCTCTGGCCTCTAGGTACTCGACAATTCTTTCCTTCAGAAGTGATTCCATCATTTTCCCTATCACTGAGGTTAAACTAACAGGTCTGTAGTTTCCTGCTTCTGCCCTGCTCCCACTTTTGTGAAGGGAATCACATCTGCCCTCCTCCAGTCCTCAGGTACCACCCCATCCTCTCATGATTTGTTAAAGAGGGTAGTCAGTGGTGTCACTAGTTCTACCCTTAGTTCTTTTAGAATTCTGGGATGAATCCCATCAGGCCCCACTGCTTTGTCCACCTTCAGTTTTAAGAGTTCTTTCAGAACCCTTTCTTCTGTAAATGGGCTGGTATCAACTTCTGTATCCAGAGTGTTTCTATTGTTTGTTTTAGGTACCTCCCCCTCTTCATTTGTAAATATTGAGCAAAAATATTTGTTTAGTATCTCTGCCTTTTCACCGTCACCCTCTGCCCACCCACCTTCCCATTTATTAAGCTTCACTATCCCTCCCTTGGTCTTCCTTCGCTCCCTAATGTACCTAAAAAAGTTTTTATCCCTTTTTCTTAACTGAGTTGGCTATCTTTACCTCGGTTCGGGCCTTTGCTATTCTGACTGCCTTCCCAGCTTCCTTTTGCTTTAACTGATACAATTCTCTGTCCTACTCCTTCTGTGATTTCTTGTACTTTCTGAATGCTTTCTTTTTCTCTTGAACCTTCATTGCCACCTCCTTTGAGAACCACAGTGGTATCTTACATCGTTTTGTTTTGTTTATTTGCTTCACACAAAGGCCTGTTACCTCTGTGATGGCAGTTTTTATTATTCCCCATTGTTCTTCCACCCTCCTTCCTGCCCATTTGCTAGTGCATTCCTTAGGCATTCACCCATTTTGGCAAAGTCAGCCCTCCTGAAGTCCAGTACTTTTGCCTTTGTATGGCTTGAGTCTATTGCTGTGTTTATTATGAACCATACTGTTTGATGGTCGCTAGTTCCCAGATGGCTACCCACTTCTACATCTGTGATCCTTTCTCCATCTCCATTTGAGAGAACCAGGTCTAAGATTGCTCCTTCTCGAATGGGTTCCAATACTAGTTGTCTAAGGCATGCACCCTGTAGGGCATCTAGAATAACCCCGCTCTTAGAAGTGGCAGCTGCAACTGCACTCCACTTAACATCTGGTATATTCAGTTCACCCATCAGCAATATCTCCCAATTTTCTGCCTTTCTAAGTATACTTTCTATCATTTCCTTGTCCATTTCCTCCCCCTGAGAGGGGGTCTGTATACAACCCCTATGCGGATTGTGGTGCCATTGCCTGTCTCCAAATTGACCCACAGTGCTTCTTCTCCTCCCTGTTTACCCTTTTGTTCTGTTGCTTTGATTCCTTCCCTTATGTAGAGAGTTACTTCTCCTCCTCTTTTACCCTCCCTGTTCCTCCTGTAGATAGTGTATCCTGGTCTGTTGGCGTGTGTTCGGCATTATAACCCATGGGTTATAACAGAGAAATTATGAACGGGTTTCCTTATGGGAGAAAGCACTCCACAGTTATTATTATACCTTTAAGGTCACTCCATTCTGTCAGCAAAGTCTGCTCTTCCACCAATCTGTATATGTACGGCCAGATTGGTAATCTATTTTTGTCACTTTACTAAATTCTCTTTTTGAGTCCTCAACAGCTACTGCTCTCAGTTTTCATACTACTTGGACATTTCATAACACCTGTTATACCATTCTAGGCCATTCTGATGACTAGCATGGAATAGTGCATCTGGTGTTATCGAATGTGTCAGAAATATGAAAAGAGAGCAGTACAGTAGCTGCTGAAATGAAGAGAACATATTGTAAATTTACAGGCACCGCAAACCTAGATAACTAATCAGATATTGGTGAAAGTGTATCGGAATATGAGACTAATATGTAAAAAACAAGCATTTGTCAATGCCAAATGTTGGCTTGCTGGCATTGGCATTGGTAGTGTAGGAGTTAGAGAGATGCATAATAGGAATGGCAGTGAAGTATTAAACTAATGCCAACCCCCACCACCCACCTCCCCTGCAGACAGAAAGGCATTGGGGGTGTTCCTTTGGGTTATCAGCCATAACATTAAAGCCATTTGACCTCACTCTACCCTGCAGACAGCAACAGGTGTTGTGGTGTGCCTTGGGGTCTTCGACCCTTATGCTCACCCCATTCCATAAGGAAATAAGCTGAGATGGGTGTAGTATAGGAGAATGTGGTAAATTTTAGGGCCAAAGACCCAAGGCACACATTGATGCCTGTCAGTGACTATTGAGTGGGGGTAGAATGCTGTGAGTATTACAGCCGAGGAACCCAAGTCACACCCCCAATGCCAGTCAGTCTCTACAAGGTGGGCATTACAGTTGGAAACCTTAAAGCCCTGGGCATTTGTTGGTATTTTTGCTCTAAATTTTCAAAATGGGCTTTTTGGTACCCCACCTGAAGAACAGTGGCACTATCATTTCATTACTCATTCCTGAAAGGTGATTTCGCACAGCAACTACACCATTTGGCGCCACAGGTGCGAAAACACAATTCGGGCAAGATGTGAAAAATGACAGCTATACTGTTCATGAGGAGGTGTGAAAAAATGGCAATGTAGAAAATCTGGACTGAAAATAGGAAAAATTTGCGAAGTTATGAGCATACATAGAAACTGCGCAACTCATGCCCATAATGTGGTAATTTTTGGGGAATTTTTTCATCAAATTTTTAACATGGGCCTTTTGGGACCTCCCCTCATGAAGAGTGGCACTGTGATTTTGTTACTCCTTTCCAAAAGTTGATTTCGCACAGTGACTGCGCCACAGGTGCAGAAACACATTTTGGTCAGGATGTGAAAAATGACAGCTGTACTGTTGATAAGGAGGTGCTGCAAAACAGTGATGTTGGAAATCTGGAGTGAAAATATAAAAAATTGGCAAAGTTATGAGCGTGCATAGAAAATGCACAATGCATGCCTGTAACACGGTTATTTTGGGGAATTTTTTCACCAAATTTTTAACATGGGCTTTTTGAAACCCCACCTCATGGACAGTGGTACTGTCATTTTGTTAATCTGTCTGAAAAGTTAATTACACGCAGTGACCACAAAATCACCTTTCAGGACTGAGTAACGTAACAACAGTGATATGTTCACAAGGTGGGGTCCCAAGAACCCCATGTTGAAAATGTGGGGCCAAAATTCCTACAAATTATTGAGATATCAACCAACGTTTAAACCCCCCAATGACTCACATTATACAGGGCTTACCGGATTCCTCAGTTCGTAGTCTGACTTTGAAGAGTGCAGACATGTCCCAGTCCACAGAAGATCACTGCTTCTGACCTACGGAGGGTGAGTATGGGTGAGGGGGGGTGCAGAGAGGTGGGTGCACAGAAGGAGGGTTAGGGTGGTGGAGGGGGACTGGAGAGACGATGCTGAGTGGTTTTCTATTTTACAGTTTTAAATTAAAAAAAAAAAGACTCCAGGGGACCATTTTCTTTGTTTATAGGTTAAAAAACTAAATAAAAAAACTTTTGGGCACCCTGGGGTGGGCACCCTGTGTGCTAAATTAGTTTGAGGGGCACGATGCTCATGAGGATTGGGCACCCTTGTTGGCAAAGAAATTGAGCCTGTAGGGGCATCTGACACTTGGAGTGGGCATCCCAGTGTAAGGAAAATAAAACAATGTCTGACCACGCTGGCGTGGGCTCTCAGTGTGCCACAATGGGGCTCTGGGGGGGGGATACATGCTGACGTGGGGACTGGGCACCCCTGATGTTGGCTTTGTGGGAGTT
Organism: Neoceratodus forsteri; assembly: GCA_016271365.2. Classification (NCBI taxonomy): domain Eukaryota; kingdom Metazoa; phylum Chordata; order Ceratodontiformes; family Ceratodontidae; genus Neoceratodus; species Neoceratodus forsteri. The sequence continues at coordinate 1,271,148,699 of CM057452.1, forward strand.
TGTGGCCATTGTGGAAAGCCACACCGCTGGCTGTTTTATTTATTGAAATGTTTCACCAGGAATAGTACACCAAGCAACTGCTCGTAACTCCGGCCATGCGCATTATTATGCACTGTAATGTGCATGGCTGCAATCAGGTGCAGTTTCATCATTGCAGCGGCAGTGTTGATAGAGGAAGAAATTCACTAGGATAACCCACCACTTTTGATATACTGTAGGATCAAAGATACCTAACAGGGGTCTGGGGACAAGTTTCCTTATCTTGTCATCTGCCGCTGCAATGATGAAACTGCACCTGATTGCAGCGGCAGATTTCTTTCAACTCTGTGGCTCTCTCTGAAACTGCTGTCATCACCAGCTTGCTCACTGATTGATAGCTGAGGGACGCACCCACGAAAGCTTTTCCTGCATTGGCCACAACACTGACACACCTCTGAAATGTGCTACTGCCTCAAATTGTTGTTTATGCATGCGCGCAAGCCAACGTAAAAAGTTAGAGGGTATTTAACAATATAAAAATTTTTCCAAATACTTAAGACTTCTCTGACATTACAAATGACATTGGGGGAGTGATGTATTTATTAGTCATAAAAAGGGTTGGGGCTAGTTGCAAATCTTGCAGTGTGTTTTAGTATCCGGTTCTCACCTCATCCAAAGGTGGCAACCCTAAAAAAGTTACTGCACTACACTGTTTATAAACAAAAATGTACTGTACATCCTGAGCAGTGTTGACAGAGGAAGAAATTCACTAGGATAACCCACCACTTTTGATGTACTGTAGGATCAAAGATACCTAACAGGGGTCCGGGGACAAGTTTCCTTATTATAGTCTGTGGTGCATTTTTACATTTTATTTAGTCAGGTTTATGCCTTTTGGGGAGCTACAATATATACAGGAGCAACACTTTCTCATTTTGTTCTGGAAACTAAGACTTTTCATTCCACTACTAGGAATAAATTCCACTGGTACCCCTGTGTTTTACCACTGATACTAAGGAAAGATTCCATCAAACTTTAGGAACAGTGAGACAACAGTTAATTGGGCAGATGCAGGACCATACTGTAGTTGTCAACATACAACAATATCTTGGCAGAAAATACACACAATAAGTGAGCCCCTCCACTAACAGACTATACTCAAATACATACATTTGTAACCAGAAAGTGAGACGTGCACAGTAAAAACTACAAAAAAATAAAAAGTCTAAAGGAAAAGAGAACTACATGGAAAATAAATACCTGAAAAATACTAAAAACGAAACCTGTGTCAAAGACTATGACAGATTCATGGCTTGCTGATGGGTGCAGCAAATGTGAAAGCTGCCTCAGAATAATTATTTTCCTCTGGTGATCCATGCCTTCCCTGGTAAAATCAAGCCAGAAAATCCTGGCAGCACTACTGATTACACTTGAGCTGAGCTCTGAGCTGAGTTAGATCTCCCTTCTCTTTCCAAAGGTGGTGGCTCCATTTTCTTCTACTCCACCATCTCTGTACTCAGTGAGCCCCATGCCACCCTGGAAGGAGCAGACTGTTAGGGCACCCTGGTAGATCAATCAATTTTGTAAAGTGCAATCCATGCAAGCATCAGAAAATGCTGTGCAGAAATCTAACAATAAAAGAACGAATGATAACATACAAAACTAAATAATTAAAAATCTTATATATTCTGAACGTCAACTCAGAACATCAGACTCCTAGCTGGTAAGCCTGCTTAAAAATGTAAGGCTTAAGATGAGCTTTGAAAATGGGCACAGTAGGAAGTGTTCAAATTTCCGGAGGTAATGAGTTCCAGAGATGTGGGAGCTTGATTGAAAAGATCCAACCACTACAGGTTATGAGATCAGAACTTGGGACCAGAATCAGATTTTTGAGAATCAAGCAAGCATTTTTTGAGCATGTTACAGGGGTCAGTAACTCCGCAATGTTGGTGGGAGCAAGGCCATGCAGAGCCTTGTAAATAAGGAAAAAGACTTTAAAATCAGTTTGCTGATGTACTGATAACCAACTAATGAAAACAGTACTGGTGTGATTTGATTATGAGCATGTGTTCTTGTTAGAACTCATATAGTGGCATGTTGTGAAAGTTGAAGTTTGTCCAAAGTTATTTTAGGGAGGTTGTTCAAAAGACAATTACAGCTGTCCAATCTGCTAGTGATGAACACATGTATTACTGAGGCAAATTAAGGGAAAGTCAAAATGTTGTACAGTTCACACATTCTGGGCTGACTGGGTGGGCCAAGTGATCCTTTTCTGCCAACAAATTCTGTCTTTCTATGTTTTCTATATTTTTGAAATGAAAGTAGGCCATCTATGGGAATTGGCGGACATACTGGCTGCACTCCTGGTGGAGCTCTTCAATAGGTCACTTGAGACAGGGAGGGTACCTAGGGATTGGCGAGAGGCACATGTGGTGCCAATCCATAAAGGGGGGTCGAGGGAAGTACCAGGTAACTATAGACCCATTAGTTTGACCTCGGTGGTGGGAAAATTAATGGAAAGTATACTAAAGATACGATTGGGGGTGTACTTGGAGGAGGTAGGAGGTCTGGATAGTCGGCAACATGAGTTTGTGTCCGGTAGATCATGTCAAACCAATCTTGTGGAGTTCTATGAATGGGTAACATCAGAACTGGACAGGGGAAAGCCTGTGGATGTATTATTCTTGGACTTCAGCAAGGTGTTTGACTCTGTCCCCCACAATGGTCTGGTGGTGAAACTGATAGGGTTGGAAGTAGACCCTTTGATGGTCAGATGGATTGAAAAATGGCTAGCTGGATGCACGCAGAGAGTAGTGGTCTGTGGGGAGCTCTCGAACCCTAGAGAGGTTGGTAGTAGGGTACCGCAGGGCTCGGTCCTGGGTCCGATCCTGTTTAATGCATACATATCGGACATCAGGGACGGTATAGGGTGTGAAATGAGTCTCTTCACTGATGACTCCAAGATGGGAGCAATAGTTGAGGGAGAAGAGGGGAGGTTGGCCCTGCAAGGGGACTTGGACAGCCTGGAAAGCTGGGCTCATACATGGAAATTAAATTTCAATATCACCAAGTTCAAGGTGTTACATCTTGGGTGGGGAAACCCTAAACACAGGTACACCCTGGGAGTGGAGGCACTGGGGGACTCAATAGGGGAAAAAGACCTAGGGGTCATGGTGGATGCATGCATAAATAACTCTGAGCAGTGCAGGAGAGCGGCTAGCAAGGCAAACAGGATGTTGGGATGCATCGTAAGGGGGATCACCTCTAGGAGCAAGGAAGTGATTCTGCCGCTGTACAATGGACTGGTTAGACCACACCTTAGTGTGCAGTGCTGGAGACCACACTTGAAAAGGGACATACAGCTCCTGGAGAGGGTACAGAGAAGGGCAACTAAGATGATATGAGGGCTTGGGATTTGACATATGAGGACAGACTTGAGGAGCTCTGCCTGTTTTCATTGGAGGAGAGGAGACAGGGGACATGATTGAGGTCTTCAAGTACCTCAAGGGAATAAATAAGGTAAACATGGAGGATCTTTAGACTAAAGCAGGGAGGTATCACCAGAGGCATGGTTTGAAGTTGGAAGGTGGAAGGGTGAGGGGAAAAAGGAGGAGGTTTTCACTGAGGTGGTGGACCCTTGGAATGCACTGCCTGGCGAGCTGGTTCAGAGATCCACAGTGGAGGGCTTCAAGGGAGGGTGGTACAGACACAGAAAGTGGATGTATCAGATGATGGCCTGTCCCGGGGTGGGGTGGGGATGGATGATAGGGGTTTCTGGAACACAAGGGGGGGAGGGCCTCGGCACCCAACTAGGGATCTGAGGTTCGAGCAGACTTGAAAGACTGTAAGGCCTAATCTGCTGGCAAATAGTATGTTAGTATGCTAGTATGTTTATGATGCATTATATATGATGATTTAAAGAACAATCAAACTCCAGTAAGAAACCCATATATATATATATTTTTTTTTTTTTATGTTTGCTTGGGCGCATACGCAAGAAACATTATGCGGCAGCTTAGGAGTGAAGTGGGTTGTGGAGGTGTGGCACTGTGGCAGCCAATGACGGTACTGCATTTGGAGGCTTGGCACTGGTGGACCAACGCAAGCACACTGTGCTGATAACATTGGGTTCCAAAAGTGCCACCAAGTTGAAACGATTTCACCGCTGCAATGAGGGGCCACATCGTCATTGCAGCATCAGTCATTCTGCTGCAATGAGAGAGCGACCCGACATCACAGGGCAGTACCTTGCCTAGTGTAATATTTCTTGTAAACATGGTGGCGGCTTGCTGCCACCTCACAGCCCCATGAAAGAAGACATGGTGGCCAATCCCTATCAGCATGTCCCCAACCCAGTACATTTGCTGACAGGGGAGCCCACTCCCCTTCGGCATAATGTATCCCCCTCACCCATTTGTTGTGTGCTGAGGGGGTACTTAATCCCTCTCGGCATCATGCTGCCCCAAACAGTCGTTCCTTGCCAACAGGGGGCCCAGTCCCCATGGGCTTAAGTCCTCCACCCCAAAAAAGGCAGGTGGCACACTGGGAGCCCATCCCAGTGTGCTGAAAGCAAGCATGAAAAACAAAAACCTTCCTATGATGCCTTTTTTTTCTTCTCCCTGAAAGAAAGGAAATGGTCCCTCGCTGGTCGCTGTCCTCCCCAACCCGCACTCCACCCACTGTGCACCCTACTCCCCAGGCACACCCTCACCCCATACTTACCTCCGAAGCCTGGCGCGATGATTTTCGTGGACCAGGAACACGTCTGCACTCTTCAAAGCTGACCACGAATTGAAGAAATGCTGGTAAGCTGTATAATGGCATAAATAGGGGTTTTAAAACTTTTGTGCATATCTCAGGCATTCTGGGGAATTTTGGCACCAAATTTTTAACTCGGGGTTATTGGGACCCCCTCCTCATGAATTCAGCTACTTTCATAGTGTCATTTGGTCCTGAAAGGTGATATCGCGGTCACTGAGTGGAATCACCTTTTGAGATCGAGTAACGAAATGACAGTGCCAGTGTTCATGAGGTGGGCTCTCAAAAAGCCTATGTTGCAAATTTGGTGAAAAAAATCCAAAAATTACTGTTTTATGAGCATGCGTTGCCCAGTTTCCACGCACGCCAGTAACTCCGCAAATTTGTAATATTTTCACTCCAGATTTTCAACATTGTCATTTTCCACACTCTCCTAATGAACAGTACAACTGTAATTTTCATATCCTGCCGAAATATGCATTTACTCATCTGGCACAGAATAAGCCTTGATCGCTGTATGAAATCAATGTTTGGGACAGATTAGGAAAATCATAGTGACAGTGTTCATGAGCAGAGGTCAAAAATGCCTATGTTGAAAATTTGTTGAAAAAAATTCCACTAAATGACTGTTACGCGCGTGCATTGCGCAGTTTCCACATAAGCCCGGAAGTTCAAGTATTTTTAATATTTTCACTACAGATTTTCAACATTGCCATCTCTTCACACCTCCCTATGAATGGTACAGCTGTCATCCTTCACATCCTGCCCAATCTGTGTTTTATTACATCTGGCACAGATTGGCACGGTTGCTGTGGGAACTCAAAGTTCGGGCCACATTAACAAGATCACAGTGCCTCTGTTCATGAGAAGAGGTCCCAAATGCTTTCATGAGGTGGGGGGGGTCACAAAAAGGCCATGCTGACAATTTGTGGTAGAAATACCAACAAACACCTGGGGTGTTAGGGTTTCTAACCATAACGTCCCACCCTGTACAGACTGACATGGATCAGGGATGTGCCTTTGGATTGCCGACTGTAATGCTCATGCCATTCTACCCCCACCCCACCATCCTGCAGCCAGTGACAGGCATCAAGGTGTGCCTTGGACTCTTCGGCCCCAGAATTCACCCCCTTCTGCTATACTGCACCCATTTCAGCGTATGTCCTTATGGAATAGGGTGACTGTAAAGCTGAACACCCCAAGGCACACCTCAACACGTGTCGCTGTCTTCAGGATAGGGTGAAGTGAAATAACATGAACGCTATGAGCGACAACCCAAACGCATACCCCAATGCCTGTCCGTCTCTACAGGGTGGAGGTGGGGTTGGCATGAAGTTCAGTACTTCACTGCCATTCCTATTCTGCATCTCTCTAACTCCTACATTTCCAGTGCTAATACCAGCAAGCAAACATTTGGCATTGATAAATGCTTGTTACTATAGATTAGGTATAACACAGATATTGTCAAATATTAAGTCAATGATAGATAAATATTTGAGAGCTGATGGAGAACCAACAATTATTAAATCTTTTGTTGCTGATTTTAGTTACAAAGAGTGTCTATCCATCTAGATTTTTACATCTAGTCAGCCTGGGATGAAACATAGAAGCTGATGGCAGATAAGGAATTCAAAGTCCATCCAGTCTGCCCATTTTTTTTTCTACCTTATGAATGTGCCATAGGCCTTTACTCTGTCAATGGCCTATCTATTCATACTCATCTGTATTGCTCCCTTATGCCTATTCCATGCCTGTTTGAAGCCCTGCACTATATTCATATCCACTACTTCTGGAGGTAGGAAATTCCATGCATCCACCACCCTTTCTGTGAAAAAGAACTTCTTCACATTACCCCTTAATCGGCCTCCCTATAATCTCATGCTGTGTCCTCTTGTCCTGCTATTTTTCTTATATTGAAACATGTTAGACTCTTTCACCTTAATAATGCCCTTAAGATGTTTGAATGTTTCGATGATATCACTTCTCTCCCCCCTTTGCTCTACGGTATACATATTGAGCTCCATTAATCTGTCCTCATATGTTTTCTGATGCAACCCCTGCACCATTTTGGTTGCCCTTCTCTGGACTGCCTCCATTTTGTTAATGTCCTTGTGCAGGTGCGGCCTCCAGTCCTGCACGCAGTACTCCAGATGGGGCCTAACCAGTGTCTTGTAAAGAGGGATTATTACCTCACTTTTACAACTTGTGATACCCCTACTAATACACCCCAACATCCCTCTAGCCTTACCTACTGCTTTAGTGGTCTGCTTGGATGATTTCAGGTCATCTGTGATGATGATGCCTAGGTCTCTTTCTTCCCTTGCAATTGCCAAAAACTCCCCTCCCAACCTATAGGTAGCTTCAGGGTTTCTGTTCTCCATATTCATGATATTGCACTTCTTTACATTAAACCCTAGTTGCCACTTCTGACAAATTTTGCCAGTTTATCCAGATCTCTTCTCATTCTGCCCACCCCATCTGGATCATCTACTCAGTTGCAGATCTTGGTGTCATCTGCAAACAGACAAACCTTACCCTCCAGTCCATCTGCAATGTCACTGATGAAGATATTGAAGAGGACTGGCCCCAGAACTGATCCCTGAGGTACCCCACTTGTGACCTGCATCACTTCTGACTGTATACCATTTACCACTACTCTCTGTTTTCTGCCCGCCAATCAGTTTGCCACCCAGTTGACCAACCTCTGACCCACCCTGAACCTACCCAGTTTATTAATCAATATTCTATGTGGAACAGTATCAAAAGCTTTGCTGAAGTCAAAGTAGGTAACATCAACTGCATCCCCTTGGTCCACCACTTTGGTTACCCAGTCAAAGAAATCTATGAAATTAGTTTGACAGACCCTTCCTGTTATAAACCCATGTTATTTTGGATCCTGTGCTCCTATGGATTCCAGGCATTGCACTATCCCTTCCTCAAGGAGTGCTTCCATAATCTTACCCACTACTGAGGTAAGACTGACTGGTCTGTAGTTCCCTGCCTTCTCCCTGCTACCACTCTTGTGGAGCAGGATCACATGAGCCCTTCTCCAGTCTTCTGGGACCTCTCCTGTGCTCAGAGACTCACTAAACAGTTCTGATAATGGCTCTACTTTTCCATCCTTAGCTCCTTTAATACCCTGGGATGTATGCCATCAGGTCCTATTGTGCTGTCCACCCCTGAGCTTAGCGAGCTCTTGTAAGACCCTTTCTTTTGTGAAGGGACTAGTGCACACCTCCTTCCCCCCTGTGTCCATGGTGCTGAGCTATGGGCCTTGCCCTACCTTCTCCTCAGTAAACACTGAGCTGAAGTATCTATTTAGGATAGATGCTTTTCCTTGGTCCTCTTCCACACACTCCCCCTTATCCCCTTTGATCTTAGCAATACCCCCTCTGGACTTTCTCCTTTCACTAATGTATCTATAGAAAGTCTTTTCCCCTTCTTTTACTGTTTGTGCTAGTGTTTCTTCAGTTTGGGCCTGTACCTGCCTTACCTGATTCCTTTAGGGAAGTTTGGTATGTGTCCCTATCTTTGCCTCACTGCATTCCTTCCCTTATATTTACTGAAGGCCAACCTTTTGGCTCTGATCTTTTTCTGCTACTGTTTTTGAGAACCAATTTTACTTATGATGTCCTGAGGTGACACTGTAGCGTAGCTTTGTGTATCATCATTGTAGGGGTGATATAAAATGCCATGGGATTGTAGGAGAGCCCCAAGAGAAAGCAAGGAGATGTTAAACAATATAAGGCCCAGTACTGAGCTCTGAGGTACTCCTTCCATTAACTGCAAGAGGGTGCAGTGGTATTTACACATGAAGATAAAGAAGTGCTTATCTGCCAGATAGCAGTTGAACCAGCCTAGGGTTTGTTTTTCAATGAGAATCCTGTGGTTTACTGTATCAAAGGCCACACTCAGATCCAGTATAATAGGGCCACTGGTCTGCCACTGCCTGTAGAAAGTAACAGGTTATTTGTTGCATGAACTAGTGTAGTTCTGGTGCTGTGGCCAACACAAAAACCTAATTGAAAGTTGTTATAGAGGCCATGGAGTTCCAGATGAGTGACAAGTGGAGATACCACAGTTCATTCAGGTAGCTTTGCAATGAGGGGTACAGTCTAAGTGAGAAGTCGGCCTAAAATTGCTTGGCTTAATCCAGCAGGCCCCTTGATTTTGTTTGGAAAAAAAATGCACATTTTTTATTTTTCGGAGCACATTGATGTGTGCCCTTTATCATTGCTGTCCCTCATGGAAAAGTGTGTAAGATGGTGAGTACATAATAAATGCAGACACAGAATGGGCCTGGAATGAGGTCTGACAGAGTTTACCTAAGGGTGTTGCTGAAGTTTCCCATGCTCAGGAAACTCATCCTTTGTCCCAACCCTACTTCAGCTCTTCCTTGGACATATTGATCTTGTCCTTGCTGTCCATGCCACTTAAGGATCCTTCTGCTCCTGCCTCCCGAGTTACTAATGAGGTACACACAGGGGTAAGGGGCATATTTAGGAAATGCAAACATGGACCGGGCAGCCTCACCTGTGACTAAGGTGAGATAGCTAAAGATGCCAGTTTGACTGTTATAAATTCAAAGGAGGGCCAACTAGATGGAAGCACACACCTGGAAGAAATCTAGAAGTATTTTGATTGAAACAGCACTAAAACCTTCATACCAAAGTGTCAGGCTGGTCCCTATTTACACTTTGTGTGCAGAAGCAATTTTTTTCACTTATGGTTACTGCAGCATAGTAGATTTTATCATAACATAGAAACAGAATATGTTGGCAGATAATGACCATTTGGCCCACCCAGACTGCCCATTTTGTCCCTATTTACAGTATACTGTCTCCACAGACCCTACTTGTTCTCTGGCTCCCCCTCCCCCCTGCTTTCCCACCCAGATTCCTTTATGCCCATTCCATGCATGCTTGAAGATCACCATTATTTTCACCCCCACCACTTCCTCTTGAAGTCTGTTCCAAGTGTCCACCAGTTTTTCACTGAAGAACTCACATTTCTCCTAAATTCCCCCTTTCAGCTTTATTGCATGCTCTCTTGTTCTCATGCACCTTCTCTTTTGAAAAGTGCTCTCCTCCCGTACCTTATTCATCCCTGTGAGGTATTTATAGGTCTCTATCATGCCTCCCTCCCTCCCTCCTCTCTTCCAGGGCGTACATATTGAGATCCCTTGGTCTATCTCTCAGAGGGCTTATGATGCAGTCCCTGCACCATCTTAGTTGCCCTCCTCTGGGCAGCCTCTATCCTGTCTATGTCCTTCCTAATATGTGGTCACCAGAACTAGATATAGGATGCCAGGTGAGTTTTCACAAGTGATCGATACAGTGGTAACACCACCCTTCTACCTGGCACTGCCTACTGCCTTATCACACTGTGTTGCCACCATGAAGTCATCAGATATGATAACCCCAAGGTCCCTTTCCTGTTTAGTGACTGTCAATACCTTTCCCCCATTCTGTTAACCACCTCTAGGTTTCTGTGCCCTAGGTACATTATATTGTACCTTTTTCACATTGAAAACCAGCTGCAATATCCTTGACCACTCCTCCAGTTTTCTCATTTCTCTCGTTATTCTCTCTACCTCCTCTGGAGTGTCTACTCTATTGCAGATTTTGGTGTAATCTGCAAAAAGACATACCTTCCCTTCCAGCTCTTTTGCAAAGTCACCTATAAAGGCAATAAAGAGGCCTGGTCCCAGTACTCAGACCTGAGGTGCTCTACTGGTCACTCTCCCCTCCCAAAAGTCATTGCCATTTACCACCACCCTCCTCACCTATCCATCAGCCAACTTCATACCATTTTACCACCTTGGGTCCCACCCCCAAACTGTCCAGTTTCCTTATGAACCTCCTATGTGGTACAGTGTCAGATACCTTGCTGAAGTCTAAGTAGCCCACATTCACCACCCCACTCTAATCTACTTCCCTTGTCACCCAGTCAAAGAAATCAAACAGGTTCACCTGACATGAGCTACTCCACCCACGAACCCATGCTACCTTGGGTCTTATAATCCACTAGATTCAAGATACTCTACCAGCCTTTCTTTTAAAAGTGTCTTCATTAACTTCCACACCACTAATGTCCGAGTGATTGGCCTATAGTTGCCAGCTTCATCCCTACTGCCACTTCAATGAAGCAGGACTACACCTGCCCTCTTCCAGTCCTCTGGAACCACTCCTGTTTCCAAAAAGATGTTGAATATGGCTGTCAGTAATGCAGCCAGTACCTCCTTGAACTCCCTCAGCACCTTTGAGAGAACCCTATCCGGTCCCATAGCCTTATCCACTTTCAGATTCATAAGTCCTCTCAGGAGCCTTTCTTCTGCGAACAGGCTTGTGTCTACTGACAAGGTATCCTCCATCAGGGTGAATATCTTCCCAGTGCGATTCCATGGGGCTGGTGGTGTTGGATCTGGAGCTGATAGAGACAGTTTGCATGTCTGAAGGGAGTTTAGTCCAGTGGAGGTGGAAGAGGTTAGCGAGATGATCTCAAAGCTCCAGCCTACACGTTGTGAACTTGACCCAGGCCCAACACACATCTCTTAGTGAGATGTGGGAGATCCTTGGGCCCAGTGTTCATGGAGATAGCCCAGTGCTCCCTCTCAAGAGGGGTGTTCCCTGCTGCTCCTAAAGATGCAGTGGTGAAACCCCTGTTAAAGAAACCAACTTTGAACCTGGACTGTCCTGTGATTTATAGACCCATCTCTAATCTTCCCTTTTTAGTGAACGTTATCTAGAAGGTTGTGGCCACTCAGTTCAAGGTACATCTCACTTCCTTTGACATCTATGAGTCATTTCTGTCTGGTTTCTGGTCCAGACATAGTACAGAGACAGCTCTAGTCAAGGTGCAGAATAATCTCCTCAGGGTGAGGCATGGAGGAGAATGGTTAATTCTCGTCCTCTTTGATCTCTGTTTAGCGTTTGACACTGTGGATCATGAGGTGTTTTTAGATCACCTATGGGAGCTGTGTGGACTCACCAGTACTGTCATCAACTGGTTTGATTCCTTCCTTGCAGGTAGAATGCAATGGGTGGTAATGGGAACGTTTTCCTCCTGCCTAATGCCCCCCTCTCCTGTGGAGTTCCCCAGGGTTTGATCCTCTCATCAGTGTTATTTGCAATATACATACTACCCTTGGGTGATATCATTAGACATTACAGGGTGGGTTTTCACTGCTATGCAGATGATACCCACCAGTATATGTCATTTGCATCTGGGACACCGAGTGCAGTCTCTGTACTAAATTTTTGCCTGGCTAAGATACAGGACTGGATGTCCACCAACTATCTAAGGCTCAAAATCCAGACAAGATGGAAGGATTAGTTATTGAGCCTGGTTGTCGGCAAGAAGCTGGGGTTGGCATAGGGGAGACCAGGCTAGTACTCAGTTCTTTGTCTCCTCTTACCACATCAGTAAAGGTGAAGAATCTAAGCATTATTTTATTTACAATTTTTGTAGGCTTTTTTCATTTTTCACCCTTCCCTTCCCGTGCGCATCTGGGGCACTGAACATATGTGTGTGAAGGCACACACATGCCAGGCACTGCGGAGCGCCCTACCCTACTAGCTGCCTTCTCCACTTGTTCCACTGTTGGACCTCCACCCAGTGGTGACTGGACTATGGGAAGGACAGAATCAACCCCAGGAGAGGAGAGCTGCCACAGGTGGCTCAATCATGCTCGTATCTCCCCCCCCCAGCTCCCCGATGACCTGAGGTCATTCCCGAACCCGGGTCACCAGCATGACGTGAGGTAAGGCTAGATGCCTCGACTCTCTGCGCCACTGGGCTGATCTCTGAGTATTATATTAAACAGTGAATTGATAGTGGAGGTTCAGGTGTTATCCATTGTCTGAAATGATTTCTACCATCTTAGAACTATTGCCGGAATCAAACCTTGTATTCCACCCTGCGACCTGCCCTCATTGCCACTGATACACGCTTTTGTTACATCCAGGCTTGATTACTACATCACTATACCTGGGGTTAAACAGAGGAGCCCTACATTACCTGCAGCTGGTGGAGAATGTGGCAGACAGGCTGTTGAAGGGTCTCCCAAGATCTTGTCATATAACCCCGGTTCTGCACGTACTGCACTGGCTGCTGGCGAAGTGGCTGATCTCCTGCAAGGTTGACTTGCTGACCTATAAAGCCCTACATAGACTGGGCCTTAGCTGCCTGCAAGACCTTCTGTCTCCACACCAGAATTCTAAAACTCTCCGCTCCTCTCAGGAGGGCCTCCTAGTGATTCCCATGGTTCGGTTAAATTTCTCAGGTGAGAGAGCCTTTGATGTTGCTGTGCCGACCCTGTGGAATTCGCTTCCCAGATCTCTGAAGGAGGTCCCCTCACTGAAGGCCTTTAAAAGGGGTCTGAAGGACCATCTCTTTACCGAGGCATTTGGCATTTTCTAGCAACTTGAACATTATTTTATGCTTTTATCACTATCTCTTTCATTGTACTATTCAGTTGTTGTTTATTATTGATTATTTTTTTTGATGGTGGTGTTTCGTTCTGTTTTTATTCTTTTATTGCTTGATACTCTGACAGTGCTCGGAGCCTAATGGGAATGAGTGCTTTATAAATAAAGTTTGCTTGCTTGCTTGCTACCACCCTCACCATGATTCTACTGCCTTTATGTGGTCCATCCCCCTCTCCTTCCACTTTGAAGACTGAACAGAAGTATGAGTTCAGAATATCTGATTTTTCCTGAACTTCCTTTGCACAGTCTCCTCTGGACCTTCTTAACCTCACAATCCTTCCCCTTGTCTTCCTCTTGCAACGTATGTGCCTAAAAAGGTCTTGTCCCCTTTAGTTACCCCTATGGTTATCATTTCCTCAGTTTGTGCCTTTGCAGTCCTCACCACTTTCCCTGCTTCTCTTTGCTTTTCAGGCTGATTCTGCTGACTTCCAAGCTAACATCTGCTGTAACCAGAATCCCCTGCTGCTGACATCAAAGCAGGACTGCAGTAGTCTGCATTGCATGTTTGAGCTTTTGTGTGCTCAGATCAACTGTTTATTGGTCAGCTGTTCTTCCGAGGGTACATATTTTTTAATCCCTGCAAGATCCAGTATAGCCCATACCGCCAACCCTGGAGGGTATTATTGTGCTTAGAAAAAGGCTATTTTTAAAAACTTGTTAAAAACTTTATATAAATGTTAAAAAAAATAAAACAAAAATCAAGAAAAATTAATAAAAAGGTGTTTTCATGCAAAGTAGTCCCTCCACTGATAGAATTACCAGTAGAGGACATGGCTGTTTCTGTCCTGCTTTGTTTTCCCACCTCCCTACCAAGTAGCAATGCTTCCTCTGTACCATTTCAGTGTGTCTTTTCATTGGTTACTTCCTTCTTTTTCAAGTGCCTGATTTAAAATTGTAAATGTGCTCTGGATGTAGTGACTGCAATTGGACAGAGCATCTGACACAAGATATTTGCTTGAAGTGTGCACAGTCGATCAGCGTGGCTGTGAAGTGACACCAGAATTTTTGGACAGTGCTAGCACTAGTTTTATTTATTTTTAGAAAATGTGAAAGATTGCTGTACACAACAATGTATATCTTATTTTATTGCTGGCAGGGGAGCCTGTGGTGGGGGTGGGTGTGTGTGTGTGTGTGTGTGTGTGTGTGTGTGTGATGGGAACACAATCAACGTTTGTGTAGTGTTGGCAGGTAAGAAGGCATCTGTGCTACCCCTACTGGATTAAAAAAAGTGGTTTTTGTAGCAATTGGAAGAATTTAAATAAAGCTGGCACAGTTTGTGCCACTTCAATATAGCAATATAGTGACAGCAGTTGTGGGGAACTTACTCACTCAATAACCAAGCAAATAAAAGACAGCATTTAGATTTGAAACTTCTTTTTGGTACACATTTATACAGTTAGTCAGGAGGCAGGTTGGCATTGGGTCTTGTTTTTACCAGTCTCTGTTGGCACATAAATGTATCCCTAGGTAAAGGGCTCAGCCAATCAGAGACTGGTATTTTTCCTACCCATTTTCTAATTAGAGTTATAATATGGCACTTACAGTGGCCTTAGACTCCCTTCTACCCTACTTGTTTGTCCCTTGATCTCCTGCTGCAGCTCATCGTGATATTGTGATGAGCTGAGGTGACTGAAGACTAGGGGATGAAGATCGGTTTGGTGAGATTCCACTCTGTGAAGGATAGACTGGTGCTGAGGGCTCATAATCTGAGTATCAGTGGGCAATCACTGTGAAAAAGACAAAATTCCTTTCAAGGGTGATTACAGCATGGAAGAACAGACCAGCTCAGCATTTTGGCACCATAAACCAGATGTTGCATTCACCTTGTCTACGATCATAGAAACATAGAATTTAATGGCAGATAAGGACCACTTGGCCCACCTAGTCTGCCCATTTTTAGGCAAGCTTAACTTTATTATGATTAGCCACTAGGCATTTTACTATGTTTCTGATTATTATGTTTTACCTTTTTTAACTGCTATCTCTGTAAGCACTCAGAGCCACATGGATTGGGTGCTGTAGAAATAAACTTGCCTTGTAAAAGGGCAGGGAAGAAATAAGAGGGACATAATCTATGTACATCCACATCTACAGTATTACAATAAGAGTTTTGTACTGTTTTATAAGTATATTCTGAAACCTTTAGAAAACGGTTTTCAAATAAAACATTTATCTTGCCTCAGGATTACACTAACAAATCAAAGGGGTATGCTAGTGTGGTTAACTGGATTATTTACATTTGTATGCTGACATTTTTCTATTTTCTTAGGTAGGAACTAATACTGTACCTCCTTCTGTGCACCTGCCAGTCCTGCTGCTCTGTAAGAAAACCATCCTGTCCACATGCGCCCCTTCATCCACCTCTGAGTCCCAGTCAAACATACTCGCACTCCATCATTGAGTGATCTGGGACTGATGTTTTATGCTCCCTCTCCCTTGGCTCACTTGTGCAGAGTGAACTCCGTGGCCGGTACCTGTGCTCTTGGAGACTAACTCCCTTTTCCATCCTCTTAGATGGGCATGAACCGCCCCCAAGGAATCCAGTATAATGATGCAAACTTGCTACTAATGACTGTTTTCTAGCAACACCAGTTCTTATTTATTTATTTATTGAATACAATCAGAATTACAAACCTTTGAGTCACAGACTCTTTTGCAAAGGCTCCACGTCGGTTACAGGGGGGTGGAGGTAAGACAAATACAGACTAAGACGAACAAAAACAGGCAGTATATACATTATCAGTACTGTCAGAGCAGTACAGGCTAGAACTTATTTAAACAGTGAGGCATTAAACAACATTCTTGGAATCCCTAGACAGAGACTAGTAGGGTGCAGGTACTTGTGGTCTAGAGAGGCCCTGTGTCTGGAGATGTGTAGGGAGAGGTAGCAAATAGAGTGGGCTGCAAATTAGCCACAGGTACATTTAGCACTCTCAAGTAGTAGAGCTTTAAGACCCATTTTGAAAAGTGAGATGCTGTGGGTCTGGGAGAGAGGGGGTGGTAACGTATTGAGCCAGAGAGGGGCACGGTAGCGGAAGGATCTTTGCCCTAGGGATGTTCTACATAGAGGGACCCGAAAAGAAGGGATAGCTGTGAGTCTTGTAGTGCGCCTGGGGGGGCTGCACTGATAATGGGGAGTAGGCCATTGGGGGCTATCTGAAGTTGTATCTTTTTTGCGAGGATGCATGTGTGGTACCTTAGTCTTTGTTGGAAATTTAGCCAACCAGTCGAAGTATAAAGTTCACAGGTGTGGGTAAGTCAGTCGCTGCCTGTAACTAGATGGCATGCTTTGTTCAAGGCTACGTTTATACTGCTTAGCGTTGTGAGTTCAGCGGAGCCGTATATAACAATCCTATAGTCAACGAGGGAGAGGATGGGAGAGGTGACTGCAAGAAGCATAGCCTGTGCGGGTAGGTAGTGCTTGAGTTGGTAGAGTATGCCCACTCTCGAGTTGACAGTGGAAGAGAGGAGTTTGATGTGACTATGGTAGGAGAGGGAGGTGTCTAATGTGATGCCCAGGTATTTGAAGTTTGTTACTTGTTCCAAAGGGTTGCCAAGTGAGTTCTTAATTAGGAGTGCCGACTGACTATGAGGGCTTTGATGATGAGCAAAGATCATGGATTTCATTTTTTTATAGTTGATGATCAGGCGGTGGTCTGAGAACCAGTTCTCTAGTTCCGAAAAAGCCCTGAAGGGCCAGTTGGGCTTCGGTTGAGTGTTTCCAATACAGTACCGCATCATCAGTGTAGAGTAGTAGATGACCAGTACACGCCTTCGGGAGAGAGTTAAGGAAGAGGGTAAAAAGCAGGGGGCCAAGTATAGACCCCTTCGGGATCCCAGAGCAAACTGTTTTGGAGGTGGAGAGGGTGGTGTTTATCCTGACTTGTTGCGACCATCCCGAGAGGTAGTCTTTGAACCAGGCGGTTGTCTCTGGGGCCACATTAAGCTGTGGAAGGACACAGAGAAGTAGCTTGTGACTGACTGTGTCAAATGCCTTGGTCAGATTCACATAGATCGCCCCTGCGATTGAGCCTTGGTCGAGGGCCTCATGGATGAATGAGGTGAACTCCGCAAGTGCAGTGACGGTACTATGGCCAGTCCGGAAACCATGCTGTTCCTGCCTGAGAAGGTTGTGTTTAGTAAGGTATTCAGTTATCTGGTCTGAGACTATTTTTTCCAGAGCTTTGGAGAGGGGTGGAAGTATAGAGATAGGTCTATAGTTGTTGGTGTTAGTGGGGTCACCGCTCTTCAGAATGGGGGTGGTTATGGCTCTCTTCCAGGTAGAGGGGAACTGACCATGGCATAGTGAGAGGTTGAGGATTTTTGTAAGGTGAGGTAGTGTGACATCCAGTGTAAGCTGAATGAGTTTAAGATCAAGGGAGTCATTGCTGTAACGGGTATTGGCTATGGCATTGGTAATGTAGTGCTTAGCCTCACTACTAGGGATGACTCGCAGCCGAAAGGGAGGTGAGTTGACATTGCAAGGGGTTACGGGGGGAAGGTGGGGTGAGGGCAGGTGGAAGAAGTTAGGAGGGAGGATATGGGAGAGGTCCGAGAAGGAGGAGTTAAGGGCTTCAGTGATGGTGGCAGGATCCTGTGTGTCAACCCCATTAAGGTTGAGTTGGGTAGGGGTGAGGGAGCAGGATTTTCCACTGAGTTCTTTTATGTTGTTCCAGAATTTTTTTCCATCGCTCCAGGAGGAGGTAAGGGTTTGTTGGTAGAAATTCGCTTTTGCCTGCCGCAAGGCCCAGGTACATTTATTGCGTGCCTCCCGGTAGAGTTGTCTATCCTGGGTGCGTTGGGAGTTGAGGGCCTTGTGCCAAAGGTTGTCTCTTTGTTGTAGCAGGTTTAGAAGCAAGGTGTGATCCAGGGGGTGGTTCTCGTTTTCACAACTTGCTTTGAGAGGGGAGCGAATATATCACAGGCTTCGCTGAAGATGGTTATAAAGTGGGCGAGCGCAATGTCAACTGACTGTGTGTTGTAAATGGGGAGCCAGTTGCAGTGAGATAGATGGGCTTTGAGGTTCTCTAGGCCTCCTCTTTTGAGCCTTCTCTGCCATGTGATTTTTTGGGGGGCAGAGGCAATTTACCCGACCACCAACATGTTACTGGGGAGTGGTCACTGATAGAGTCAGGGAGCATGGTTGCGTGGGAGAGATTACGTGGCCTGTTGGTGAAAATGAGGTCTAACAGTGTGGAGGTCCTGGATTTATGGTCCCTTCTGGTAGGGGAGGTGACTATTTGGGTAAGATCAAGTGCCCAGGTAGTGTCTTTGAAGCTGGATGAGGCTGGGGATAGCCAGCTGACATTGAAGTCACCCATTAAGATGATTTCACTAGTATTAGGTAGGTGGGAGATAATGCGGAGGATAGAATCAAACGCGGGTTTTGGGTTTCTAGGGGGGATGTAGGCCAAGATGATGTGGAGAGTTTTGGTACCCAGCCTGAGTTTGACTGTTAGCGTCTGGGCTCCAAATTGAGGTGCGGGGGTGTGTACTTCAGTGGCATTAAGAGAGGATTTAACATAAATAGCACAGCCTCTGCCTCTCTTGCTGGTCCTATCTGCCCGGAAGAAGGTATAATTACACAGGGAGACAGCATTATTGGGAATTTTTTCAGAGAGCCAGGTCTTTGATAGAGCTAGTATGTCCAGAGCATGCTGGGCAATCCAGCATTGGAGAGGGGTGTGTTTTTTAGGTAGGCTGCAAATGTTAAGGGTGGCTAGCAGCAGACTCCCATGCGGTTGTTTAGGAGAGGCCTTAGTGCAGGGTGGTCCTGGGTTGGGGTGGATATTGCCAGATAATAATAGAAGTAGGAGGGTGTTCCGCAGCAGGGTGAACCTGCAAAGTTTGGATGCGTGACGCTGGGCTTGGTAGGGTGTAGGGCTTTTAGTGCTGGCGGTGGGGACAGGGAAAGTAGGAATGATGCTGGATAGAAGGGTAAGGGACATGAGAGGAACTATAGTGGGGCTTATATGGGTGGTGGGGGGTTGGCGTCTGCAAAGTGGGAGAGCTGAGGTACAGTGCTTAGCATGTGTGAGTGTGAGGGTTAGCATGATCGTATGTGGGTATAGGCCACCAGGATCAAATTGGCATGAGTGTGAGATATTGCAGTAGCTGGGTCTGCAGTAATCATATAAAGCTGAAGAAAAAGTGTTAGTATTATAGTGTAGAGGTCTAGGTGCCTCGGGGGGGGGGGGTTGGAGAGCAGGGTGTATGAACCTGGAAATCAGGAGGGTTGCAAACAGAAGGGATACCATTATAAGTGAAGAAAGTGAGAGGTATGTTACAGTGGCCACTAGTGTTCAGTTGGTATAACCTGCTGCTGGAAAAATGGGCTGATAGGTTATTTCAGGCAGATCACCTGACTAAACCTAGCTATAAATTCAAATGCCGACCAAGGGTGGTGGTGGGGACGGCGGGGTTTAGCCTGAGCTGTAACTGTATGAGCACTTGCACAGAAAATCGTGCGGCAAGAAGGGCAGCTTGTGGCCATTGCTGGAAAAGGTGCCTGGAGCCCAACAGTCGCGACTGCTGCCAGGAGCAAGGTAGAGTTACCTGGGCTGTCTTTAATTCCGGGCTGCTGCGAGCAGGGAGGGCTTCTGAGCTGGCCCTCGCGACCTCCTCCGGTCTCCTCGGGGGGAGGGGGGTAGTATCTGGGCTGTCTTTAATTTGGGGCTGCTGCGAGCAGGGAGGGCTTATACTTGCCTCCCATGCAGTTGAGAATGGGCACTGTAGCCCAGCTTGATTCCACACATAATGCCCCTCCACTTCTAGTCAAGTCACCATCCTCCGCAGTTATCTCCCTGGAGCAGTAGTGGAAATCAAGGAGCAGCGCAGGGCTGCCTCCTGAGCCTGGAGGTTGAGAAAGAGTCCCACTAGATACATAATCCACCTCTGCCAGTGTTGCATGATAATCAGGCTCTAGTTGCTTATTGGTTGTTGGTGTGTTAAGCAGCTCTCCAACTACTGTGCTGATGGAGTAGCCCAATTATTTGCATGTTTAGCTAGTACTGCTTCTTTCATACGATCTGCCACAAAATGGGGAATTCCACAGTTTCTTGTCTTTTTTTTGTTCCCAGTACCTAACTCATGTGAATGCAGCTAAGCCCCTCTGCCAAAAGGAAACTGTGCAGGCCTGTGATATCCTCTATCAGACTGCCCCATCTGTGCACCATGAGAGGCTTCTGCTTTATCCTAACACATGGTGGAGGGTCACCGACTGCCACCAGGGGAAATAATTTTTGGGGGTGGGGGTGACAGAGGCTAGTAGAAAATCCCAATTCATTAGGGGGCTGATGATGGAGGAGAGGTGGGAGTGGAGGGGAATGCTGACAACCTTCATCTGATGTACCAGGCAAACATTTCCCTTATTCTCCCTAAGATTCCCTGTCCCCATGCCTGGAAACACCTTCAATGCCTCTTCCATGGGCAATGCCTGACTGATGATGTGCAGTCATGCACAGAGTCAGTGCTATGATTTTGCTTTGCCATAGGGGGTACTGTTGAACCAGGCATCTCTACATTCTCCTCCTGGGGTCTAAATGCCCTGCTCATGCAGCATGCTTCAACCTCCATCAGCCAAGGAGTCAGGCTTTCTATGGGAACAAGGGTGCCCCACATAGTAGCATTATTTTTCCTGACTTTCAATTCAGCCCCTTTATTAATTGTAAGAGCCACAGTTATTCCACTGTAAGGAGTTATGAAATGGGAATACAGAAACACGGGGTAGATTTTCACTCAGTTCTCAAAGTCCTTAACTTCATAGCCAACAGTCTACACAACTTACAGGCAGTTAGGATGGCCCAAATGCTACACCCAATAAGGCTTTGGTGGCCAATTGATTTGTCATGGTGATATCTTTATGCCCTAACTAGCTGAGCAGAGATACCCCAGTGCTTGGTTCCAAACATTTACAATGACCGATGTTGTGCCCAAGAGTTTAGGGGATGCCACATCGAACGACCCAGAGACTCCCACATTTTTTTCTCCTTGTTTCTCCTCCATCCCCTCTCCATTGCCAGCTCCATCCCCAAACCCACCCAATCCTTTGTATTTTTCATGCCATTCGGTGCAGTGAAGGGGGGACCATGGGCAGAAGACCCTCCCTCATGTGTGAGGGTGCCCCAATCCAAGGGGCTGCCCAGGAGGTCCTCCCCTGCCATATAAATGGGCCAGGGAGTGGTTAACTAGAGAAGTTTTCAGCTGAGTTTAGAAGGTAGAGGACGCAGAGAGCACAGGGGTAAACATACCTGTAGTGGTCCCGTGGCTCCTCCGGCATCCTTTCCCTCCAGTGAGGGCAATTGACAGTTCAGCAGCCATTAAGTGGGAGCAGTGGCTCCCTGGCTTAGATGACTCCCATCCCAACCATGTCTCCTCAGCTCCAGCTGGCAATGGGGACAGTTTAAATGGTGGACCAAATAGGTGCAATCAAATATAGGTCCAGGTGGAAACACGTGCACTGGACCTCTGAGTTTCACCTAGCAGCAGCAGCAGCACCAGAAAAACACTGGGTGGGAGCACAGCTCCCTGGCCACATCCGTGGACCACCCAGCAGTAATGTCCATCCCTGGGCTGTGGTGGTGAGTGAGCCATGTGCCCAAAGATGTTTAACTCTTGCCACAGGCACTGGGAGGTGGGAGGGGGAAACAAAAGGACAGGGGACAGAAGAAACGTGGGCCATAAGCCCAATTTACAAATACTGTGTGCCGCTGCTGGTAGAGGAGACAGTGGGCTCACAGAGTGGCAGACCACTCTAAAAAGGAAGGGGGGCAGATACACACAGCAGTTGGCAGAGCACCCACACCAGAATAAATAGAGGGGTGCTGAGATTTAAAAGCCCCAGGGGAAGAAAGGCAGAGAGTGGTGGGCTGATGGTCCCTGATCAAGGGAAAGGAGCAGATCAGGAAAACAGTGGTCTTGAAGCCCCTTTCTTCTTCTTTGGCACCATTCTGCACCAGGGGGCAGGGCTGGGAAACAAAGACCCGATCGAGCAATCCTGTGACAGTGGGGCTAATGATGAGGGTCCAGACCCTCATCAATATTAAGTAGTGGGCAGGGAGGGATGTGGCCCTACACCCAGCATAGTATCCAAATTAATAGTCATGAGGGAGGCTAGACCAGGCCAGGAAGTCCCTTAGACCCAGGCACAGGGGTGGTCATTAATGTTAATGGAGTGGGTTGGCTCTTCAGAGCTAGTAAGAGTAGGGCAAGATTCTTAAAGGTACAGCACCCAGTAAGGAGGGGTGGGGAATGGTCCAATGACCCTGGGTTAGCCATGGAGTTACATGGAGGAGTCCTCACCACCCCTTCGAACTGAACTGTGCTATAGCCTGCCTGTCACTCCTGAGAGACTACACCCTTTTCAAAAATTGAATTGTTTGCAAAAAAAAAACTGAACTGTTTGCCTCCAACTTTACCTGTGTTATCGGATTGCGTCCTTTTGTACTTGATGTCCAGCTTTTCCTTTGTTGCCAGGGCCAGCTTCTTCAGAGCCTGACACTGACCCAGTGAGGTCCCCGGACCATCCTCCATCTGCAGCAGAACTGTCTCCAATGACATCAGCCACCTGAAACCTCCACCACAGTGTTCCTTCATTAGTTCTGTGATAGTAAGTTGTAGAGAGCCGCTAGGTAGGTATCCAGTAATAAGCCAGCTTAGAAGCCACCCCAGTTTGAGAGTGAGGAACCACAATTAGTGTCGTGCATGCTTTTTTCTTATTTTGTTGGCCAGTCATAAGTGTGCACATACATTTGTTGCTCCTTAGAGGCTGCCTGAGGGTCACATTGCCAGCAGTCGTCTTGATGGGAGGTGGTCTGTGTGCTGGGGACCTACCAGTGGTTGTTGCTGCAGATCATCCAGAGAACCATCTGCCGGCCAGGAGTCTTCAGGTTCTTACCCGGAGCCAGAGAGGATTGCCAAGTTCTTTATTGTTCAGCTAGCAGTGTTCCTCATTGTGTTCTGTACACCCATGGGAGGTCCCGTATGACCTACATAGAAACATAGAAACATAGAATTTGATGGCAGATAAGGACCACTTGGCCCACCTAGTCTGCCCATTTTCCTACCTAACAGATAAGCTGAAGAGCCTAATTAACCAACAGCTTACTTCCTCCTACCCCCCACTAGGACTGCCTTATGTCTGTCCCATGCATTCTTGAATTCCCCCACTGTTCTTGACTCCATGACCTCCTCAGGGAGGCTGTTCCATGCATCCACAACCCTCTCTGTGAAAAAATACTTCCTCACATTACCTCTGAGCCGTCCCCCTTCTATCTTCAAATTGTGCCCCCTTGTTCTTGCACATCTCTTTTTCTGAAAGATGCAACCCTCTTGGACTCTGCTGATTCCCTTGAGGTACTTGACAATTTCTATCATGTCCCCTCTCTCCCTCTTTTCCTCAAGGGTATACATATTAAGCTCCTTTAGTCTTTCTTCGTATGTCTTCTGGTGCAGACCCTGCACCATTTTGGTTGCCCTCCTCTGGACAGCCTCCACTCTGTCTATGTCTTCATGGAGATGGGCTCTCAGAACTGCACACAGTACTCCAGATGGGGTCTCACCAACTGTATGTACAGAGGGATAACAACTTCCTGCTTTCTACTATTGATGCCTCTCCCTATGCATCCTAATATTCCCCCAGCCTTCCTTACTGCCTTCTCACATTGCTTGCCCACCTTTAGGTCATCTGATATAATTACCCCCAGGTCCCTTTCCATTTTTACTGTTGTCAGTATCTCACCCCCCATTGTGTACTCTTGCCCTGGGTTTTTGTTTCCCAGGTGCATTACCTTGCACTTCTTTGCACTGAATCTGAGCTGCCATACATTTGACCATTCCTCCAACCTTGCCAAGTCCCTTCTCATCCTTTCAACTCATTCCGGTGTAGCAACCCTATTTCAGATCTTTGTGTCATCTGCAAAGAGACATACTTTTCCTTCCAGTTCCTCTGCAATGTCACTTATAAAGACATTAAAAAGGTCTGGTCCCAGTACTGAACCCTGCGGTACTCTGCTAGTAACCTTCCTTTCTTCACTGTGGACTCCATTTACTACTACCCTTTGCGTCCCGTTGTCTAGCCAATTTTTTATCCAGGCTACCACCTTGGGACCCACTCCAAGGCTGGCTAACTTGTGTATTAATCTTTTGTGTGGGACTGTATCAAATGCCTTGCTAAAATCTAGGTAAGCCATGTCCACAGCCCCTCCCTGGTCTACTACTTTGGTCACCCAGTCAAAGAAATCTATTAGATTCATCTGACATGACCTTCCCATCATGAATCCATGCTGCCTTGGGTCCTGTGCCCCACTGGCCTCTAGGTACTCAACAATTCTTTCCTTCAGAAGTGATTCCATCATTTTACCTACCACTGAGGTCAAACTAACTGGTCTGTAGTTTTCTGCCTCTGTCCTGCTCCCACTTTTGTGAAGAGGAATCACATCCACCCTCCTCCAGTCCTCAGGTACCACCCCATCCTCCCATGATTTGTTAAAGAGAGTAGTCAGCTGTGTCATTAGTTCTACCCTTAGTTCTTTTAGAATTCTTGGGTGAATCCCATCAGGCCCCATTGCTTTGTCCACCTTCAATTTTATTAGTTCTTTCAGAACCCTTACTTCTGTAAATGGACTGGTATCAACCCTCGTCTTCAGAGTATTTCTCTTGTTTGGTTTAGGTACCTCTCCCTCCTCTTCCTTTGTGAATACCGAGCAGAAATATTCATTCAGTATCCCTGCTTTTTCATTGTCACCCTCTACTCACATTCCCTCGCCTTTATTAAGCCTTAGTATCCCTCCTTTGGTCTTTCTTTGCTTCCTAATGTACCTATAAAAGGTCTTATCCCCCTTCTTAACAGAGTTGTCTATCCTTTCCTCGGTTTGGGCCTTGCTATTCTGACTGCCTTCCCAGCCTCTTTCTGCTTTAACTGATAAAGTTCTCTGTCCTGCTCCTTCTGTGTTTCCTTATATTTCCTGAATGGTATCCTTTTCTCCTTAATCTTCCCTGCCACCTCTTTTGAGAACCATAGTGTTTTTTTCCTTCGTTGTGTTTTGTTGATTTGCTTTACACAAAGGCTTGTTGCCTCTGTGATGGCTGTCTTGATTACTCTCCATTGTTCCGACACCCCTCCTTCTTGCCTGTTTGCTAGTGCTTTTCTGAGGCACTCTCTCACTTTCCCAAAATCACCCCTCCTAAAGTCCAATACTCTTGCTTTTGTATGGCTTGATTGTATGGCTGTGTTTATCGTGAACCATGCTGTTTGGTGGTCGCTTGTTCCCAGATGGCTACCCACTTCTAAATCTGAGATTCTTTCTCCGTCCCGATTTTGAGAGTACCAGCTCTAAGATTACTCCCTCCCAAGTGGGTTCCAGTACTAGCTGTCTGAGGCATGCCCCCTGTAGAGCATCAACAATGACCCTGCTCTTGGATGTGCCTGCAGCAAAGGTGCTCCAGTTAACATCTGACATATTCAGGTCCCCCATCAACAATATCTCCCCTTTTTCTGCCATTCTAAGGAAGCCTTCTATTATTTCCTTGTCCATTCCCTCCCCCGAGATGTGGGTCTGTATTCAACCCCCATGCGGATTGTGGTGCCATTTTCTGTCTCCAGGGTGACCCAGAGTGTCTCATCTGCTCCCTGTTTACTCTTTAGTTCTGTTGCTTCGATCCCTTCCTTTTACATAAGAGCTACTCCTCCTCCTCTTTACCCTCCCTGTCCTCCTGTAGATTGTGTATCCTGGTATGTTGACATGATCATGGTTCTCTGTGTACCATGTTTCTGTGACTACCACAATATCCAGGCAACCCTCTTCCATCAAGGCCACTAGATCAGGGAGCTTGTTACCCAGACTATGGGCATTGGTACTCATCACCCTCCACTTTTTGATGGCCTTACCCCTTTTAGCCCCATTCCTGTCCTTACTGCCTTTGCCTTTTTTTACATTTACTTCTGGCCTGCTCCCTAATGACTTCTCCACCTTGGTGTTTACCTCACTAATTACTGTTGTTTGTGGGGGGAGGCTGGGATTTCCCTGCTCCTTTTCAGTGCCTCCCCCCTTGGCTAGTTTAAATGCTTGCCAATGAACCTGTTTATGAAAAGTGCTTTGTGGGGTCAATGTCCACCTTCTGATCAGCTGACTCATTGCAAAGCCTAAGCTTAGTTCATCCGCTGTTTTTCATCTCGACCAAGTGCACGCTGGAGTTAGACAAAAAGGGATTAACCCCCTGTTACTAGTTTGACCAATTGTTGGTCCCAATTGTATTGTTTTGTTGCTTGTTCCATTGTTCTGTAGTATTGTAGAAAATCGGTTATCTTTGTTATTCCTCTTATCCCTTGTAAATAAACCTTTTACATCCTGGTCCCTGAGTAAGCTTCCTGCCTCTCCTTCCAGATTCATCTGGCCTGTCCTGGAATTGTTAGGGAGTCATGAATTCTATTCCACTGGAACCTTCAGCCCTCTACAAAACTTGGCGTAGTTGGTAGGATCAGAAGCATCAAAGAGTCCAAAGTGCAAAGCTACCCATACCAAGATGCTCGAGTGGAGGAGCCTGCCTATATTGTGAGTGCTGTCGCCTTTGATGTGAGCCAGCAGGTTCCAGATTGGGTGCCCAAAGAGAAGCTATCAGGGGTTTGTACAGTGGGTCACAGAGTATGCAAGACAGAAGACTGAGCTGCAAAAGGAATGTAAAACCCTCCAAAGGAGTCTCTGACATCAAGCTCAGAAGATATAGGAGCAATCGGAGCAAGCACACCACTGTGAAGAGGAGGAGTTCGTCCACCATATAGGTAGGCTTCTCCATTCGGGCATCTTGGTATAGTAGCATCAGTGGCTCAGCAGGTTGCACATTCACCTCTGAGGCTGTAAGATCAGAAGGCTGTAGGTTCTTTCCCCACACTAGGCACTTGGGTTAAATTCCAATACTGACACTGTGATGCAGCATGAAAGGGGTGCTGCACTTCGAAGGTGCTGTCATTTGTATGAGATGTTAAACCGAGGTACCATCTGCCTGTTCTGGTGATAGTTCAGGTGGATGTTAAAGATCCCATGGCACTTCTTGAAAAGAGTAGGGGAATTTTTATTGTTGAAAGGGCTGTATTAAAATACATATACAAAAGGAGTAGCACAATAATCAAAACATTAGCACCTCATGTATGATTCAATACATTTCTAAACTTCATTATACAAAAAAAACTGTGTTTAGGTTGTAGCCCAATCTTCAAAATTCACCCATAAGTGTTTGACTTTCTCCAGTGGAAAACATTTGATATCTAGTAACTTAATAGTGTGGAGGGCATCTTCAATGTTTTTAAACAATTCTACCTGAGACACTAATCTCTGTTGGAAGATCCACATGCATCTTGCTTGCCAGATGTATTAGCGCACTACTGCAAACACAATATATAATGTTTCAGCATTGCACTTACCCCAACCACCAGAAAGGGAGCAGAACAACACCCCTGAGTAAGTCAGTTTAGTGAGCAAAGGTTCCTTCTATTCTTTGGCTAGGAGGGTCCAAAAGGATGTTACGTATTGGCATTCTAAAAAGAGGTGTTCTTGAGTTTCTAGTACCTGCTGGCAGGTATCTCTCTTTCTGTAAGCTGCTTGTGTTTATGATTGTTCTAAACAATAAGCCTGCCATAGTTGCCTTGCCAAACTATGTCTCATATGTAGGCAGGTAATCTTGGGTTCGATAAAAATGTTATTATATCTTTCTATTTATAGGGCGTTGGGGAACTGTAATCTCTTCACTCCTTTCAGCTGGCAAGATAGTGTTATACATGGTTTTCCTGTCCAGGGTTTTTAACTGTGAGGCTGTGAAGCTACCTCTCATGAGGTATTTTATCAATTCTATCGTGTATTTGGGAGGGAAGATAGTCCACTCAGTAGTCTTGGTTTCCTTTCTGCCCATGGTGGTAAGCTTGGGGTTATCCTAGACAATACCAATGGTTCCCATAACTTTTCCCCTGGTTTCAGGGCTAAACCAATGTTATAATATGTGAGTATTCATTTAAAAAAGGCCACTTGGGTCATTATGCCTAGCTCCCCCCTCCTGTACTTTCCTATACATGAATTCTCTTTTAATGGGGTTCAGTCTGCTACCCCACAAAGCCTTGAAGCATACACTCAATGGAACAGTCACTAGTGTTGGGGGAGGAAATACATAACTTATGTACAAAGAGATGGGTATGAGCAATGATTAAATCAGTGTTATCCTTTTCCGTTTAGCTATTTGCTGTCCTTTCCATCTTACAACCAATCTATTGGCTCTTGATAAGCATGCTTCCCAATTTATGGTGGCTAAATTTCTTGAACCAAATTCAACCCCCAATAGGGAAATGGTCCCTTGGAATATCTTGATACTTGAAAATCGGTTATTAGCTGGGAGGCATGTATTCCCTAGCTTAATGTCTTTACTCTTCCTGTAGTTTATTACAGATCCTAACATACTGGAGAACTCAAGTAGCGTGTCAGTGAGGGCCTTCTCACAGGTGTTTGGGGAAATAGTTAATATGACTTCATTTGCCTATGACAAGACTTTAATCTGGGGTGTTCCTGGAGACAGTAGTTGTCCTGTAATCCTGTTGTTAGTGATGATGCTACGTATAAGGATGTCAATTCCAAATGCATACAACAACGGGCTTAGTGGGCATCCTTGTCTGACCCCTCTTCTGACTCTTATTCCTCTGCCACACAATCCATTAACATTAGGGATTAGAACTGCATCATTGTACATTAGTTTAGTTTAATCCAGTTTACAAAGATGTGTGGACTCCCATAGGCTGTTAGTGCAGAAAATAGAAAACAATGTGCTTGCCTATCAAAGGCCTTTCTTGATCTAGACCCAGCACGTACCCTTGTACCTCACCCCTGCTGAGCTTCTGAACAAATTCTCTTCAAATGATAAGATTGTCTTGTCGACATCTGTCAGGAATGGTGCATATTTGTGCAGTGCTTATTAATTTGAAAGCCTAGACAAAAGTATTTTAATTACTCAATATTTTAAAATCCATGTTTAGGAGGCTCAAAGGTCTCCAATTACTGAGAAGTTCTTGTGCTCACTTTTTAAACAAAAAAAATGAGTACGGTGTCATTCATTGAGGCTGCAAATTTATTTGCATGCAGCATGAGATGATATAGTATAACTACTGCTGGAGCTAGCTCATCTACAAAGGTTTGATAGAGGCCTGTGCCCATGCCATCAGACTCTGGGGTAGTATCTTTTTTTAGTTTATTTATAGCCAATTGAACTTCAACCATTGTTATATCTTTAATTAACTTTTGTGCTTCTGCCTCTGACACTTCTGGGAGATTTACTAGCTCAAGGCTACTTGTTTCCCATGAGACTTGTGGTGCCATCCCGAATAAGGAAGCTACATACTGTTCCACCATACTTAAGATGCCAGTTGGGGAGGACATGTTCTCCCCTGAATCTGTACTTAGTTCAGTCATTACCCTGTAGTTCACCTGGGTTTTGTATTCCTTAAATGGGTCTAAGAACCCTTTTTATTTTAAATGAATGCCAAATCTGAGCTTCTGATTCAAAGATTTGGACCTGTCATATTCCATATCCATCATCTGCTACTTTATAACAGTGATTTGAGAACTGTAGTCCATTTTATTGACTTCAGTCTGGGAAATGAGTCATTGAAGTTGGTTTCTAAGTTGTAAAAATTACAAGTAATCTATAGTAGCAACATTTTTTGATGTGTTTTGAAATAGTGATTGCCTTGAATGCTTAGTGTCCTCCCACCAATCGGTTAGTTCCTCACAGCATTCTAACACTGATAGCCTGGCCCCCCAATCCCTTCTCCATGCCTTTTGTATTATAGGCATGTCTAGTAGAGCCTCATTGAGCCTCCAGCTGTTTTTTTCATCTAGGGGAGTCATTCCAAACTACTTGGACTGTGACTGATTTGTGATCTGAAAATTCCCATACCCATGTGTGTAATTTTAATACTTAAAGTGTGGGAGAGAGGAAAACAAAACCAGTGCGGGTGGAAAAGGTTCCTGATAATAAGTGTGCCCTCCTGTTGGGAATTTAGCCCTGAATGCATCTATAAGCCCAGCTTTAGTAGTGATATTCTGCAAGGCTAATGAATCACAAAACATCTTCTCGGTTTTTAACCCTCTGTCTGATGTTTTAGTTCAGTTAAAGTCACCTCCCCATTCAAGGAGGTGGAAGATGTAAAAGGGCTGAACTTCTTTAAAATGGCCACCTCTGCGCTTTTGTTTGAGGTGTGTATATGGAGATTAAGGAAAATCTCTCCTGACTATTGCTAATATCCAGCAATAGGTCTCTGCCAGGATATATATTTACAAGTCTAGACACTTTTATCTCAGGACTGGAGAAGAGAATCCCAATGCCATCACAGATGTCCATAACAGTTGACTAGAAAGAATGCCCTTTTGTTCAAGCTGTGAATCCTGTTGTAATTCTACATTGGTTTTTAACCCAGTGTCCTGTCCTGTAGAAAATAAATGTCACTTTTCCCTTCTTGTAATGTATGCAGAGTGCCCGCCCTTTTTCTAAAACTTTTGAAGCTGTTAACATTGAGGGTCATAATCGATAGGGAATGCATATTAGATAGCGGAAGGAGGTGTGGCTAACTAAGCATACTTCAAGAAGTGGTGGAACATTTCCTATGTTTGATTTGTTTAGCAATAGAATCCTCTCTCCCCCTTCCTCTGTGTCTGTGGTTCTGAAGACTATTAAGGAGGTGTCTTATTCTTTCTCCCCTGATTCACCATCCTCCATATTGGTGGATGCTGCAGTGTATGAGAATTTCCCCAGTGTTTTGGCCAAATTTCCCCCATTCACTGAAAATACCACCAACAGCTTAATCTGGTTCAGTGTCAGTTTGCATGCATCTGTATCCCTCTCCCCTGGGACAAGGCAGAAAATAGACAGAATTGTCTAGTCTTCCTTTCCCAGTCAACAAAAATGAAATAAATAAAAGTTGTATGTCCCCAGGAACTGTTAAAACCTCTGGGGCCTGTTGGACCAGTAGTGTTGGATTAGCAAACCAGCCAGCATTTGCATCCAGAAGCCCCTAAGATTTTCCCAACAACCAAGGCAGAACCAGAAAAGGAACCAGATCCAGTTTGGGCCAACTTGACTGATATCAGTTGGCAGAGCATGTAGGCTGCACCCCCTTCCAAGTATTGGCCCTGCCAAGGGAACCACACTGCTGAAAGAAGCAAAGGACCCCTCTTCAACAGAACCTATTGTATATCACCAGCCAGCCACAAAGGGTGTATAGACCACAAAAATGGGTAAGAGTCAGACAACACCTACAATTAGGAAACATCCTTACTCACAGGACAGTGAGTGCTGGTGAGGTCCTGGGGTGGTTGGGAGTCATCTCCAAAGTGGGAACCTGACCTGTATGTCATTGCGGACATCCCTTTTCCCAGTCTGTATATCTACTGGCTTCAAGCCTTGGATGAAATGCAAACGTTAGTACACTGAGTTCATCTAAAGCCCTACCCAGTTCTATAGAGTCAGATGGACGGATTGACAAGGAGAGGAAGGAACCACTTCCAGAAAGTACCTCAAGGCTGTCCATACTAACTCCTCATGGCTAGCTAACTGTAAAAGCCAGTTTGACTTTAGTGTAAATATACTGAATGATTGTTCTTGAACCTGTCCAAGTGAATCTAGTACCCGATATATAGTACCAAGGAAAGTAACCAAAGTAACAAATGATAAACTGGACAATATGCTCTACAGTCAGGGGATGCTTAGCCTCATTACAGTAAAGTGTGAACTAACAAGACTAGCGTTTGACACCGTAGATCACATGGTGTTGACAGAACACCTGAGGCTGCTTTGTGGAATATCTGGAACAGTCTTAACATGGTTCACTTCATTCCTCACTGGGAGATCACAAAGGGTTGTGTCTGGAGTTTTTTCCTCAGATTCAACGGCTTTGTTGTGTGGGGTGCTTCAGGGTTCTGTATTGTCACCCATGTTATTTGCGGTGTACATGCTACCCATCGGAGACATTGTAAGGAAGTATGGGCTGAGGTTTCACTGTTATGCAGATGATAGCCAGTTCTATCTTTCTTTTGCCCCGACCAGAAGGGAGATCTCTCGGTCTTTAATAGCTGTCTAAGAGAAAATCCAGGAGTGGATGAATTCCAGCTGGCTGAGGTTGAACTCTGATAAGACTGAGGTACTGGTTGTGGACCTGAGACAACAGATAGGGGGGTCGGGTAGTGTTGCATCCTCCAGAATTTTTCTTGGTGGCGTTACTCTCCCAACCTCTGAACAGGTGCGGAACCTGGGGGTAGTTCTTGACGATAGGTTGACACTGCATTCACAGGTGTCAGCAGTCATCAAGACTTCCTTTTATCATCTTAGGAATATTGCCAGGGTTTGGCATCTTGTTCCGTCTGCCGACCTGCTTACTTTAGTCCATGCCTTCGTGTCCTCGTGCCTGGATTAGTGCAACTCTCTTTATCTAGGGCTTTCCGAGGTTGAAATCCATCGTCTGTAGCTAGTGAAGAGCGCTGCAACCCGGCTTTTGATGGGTTCTAGAAGATCCTGTCTTATTAATCCAGTGCTGCACGATCTGCACTGGCTGCCAATTCAGTGGCGGATCACCTTTAAAGTTGGCTTGCTGACATTCAAAGCTCTACATGATCTGGGCCCAGCCTAACTGAAAGAACATTTGGTTCCCTATCGCCCAGATCGATCTCTCTGCTCGGCCGACGAGGGGTTGCTAGAGGTTCCAAGGGTGAATTTAAAATCTTCTGGTGCTTGGGCATTCTAGTATGTTGCCCCCACCCTTTGGAACTCTCTACCCTGTCGGTTACGGGAGTGCACTTCTGTGAAGGGTTTTAAGAGGGGTCTAAAGACCTTTTTATGGGAAACAGCATTCCCTGAATATTGATTGTTTTAATTGTTTGGTTTGCCTGTATTTTTAATATGCTTGTTTTAATTGTTATTATGTACGGCACCTTGACACTTGAAAGATGCCTTATACATAATAAATTATTATTATTATTATTATTATGAAGATGTCAAGACTGTTTGATATGCTAAAAATGTTAAAGTAGATCGGTTAGAAGTTAATGTTCTCAAGTAGACTAGTTAAATAGTTTTATAGCAGTAAAATGTTTGCTTGTGATTTAAACTCAAAATGGTAACTCAACCCCATACGTGGGGACATGTATAGAGATGCAGCTAAATTTAATTTTGCCAGTGAAATTCTGGCGACATTTCCAATTTTGCGTCTTGAAAAATATTGAGTAATTAAGATCTTGAGGCAAAATTTCGCCTGTACAGTAAATTTCACTTCCACTGATAAATTTCACTTTAGTGTTTTACTAAGGCAAAATTATGGGAAAAAAGCTTGTCACATGACTTGCTCTCTGCAGCAGACTGCAGGTCACATGTGTGACTGTACTTGGGCAGGAAGCCACTGAATCTACATCCTTTTCCTGCAGTTTGTTGGCTGGAGAGAGCAGCACAGAGAGAGTGTGTGTGTGTGTGTGTGTGTGTGTGTATGTGTGTGTGTGAGAGAGAGAGAGCGAGAGAGAGATAATTTTGTGAGTGAGAGGGTGAGAATTTGTGTGTGCGTGCGCTCGCATGTGTGCTGAACTTCTGTTCATCCCCATTTCTTTAATTTAAAAAGTTAATCTTTCTCTTGTGTTCTATTTTTTCTCTTTATCTTTATTGTTAGTGTGTGTGTATGTTTCACTCCCCCTTTTTTCATTTTTCTTTAATTTCTTAATAAAACTTTTTTTTTTAAAAGCTAATGAGGAAGGGAGTGGGTCTGGACAGAGTGGAAGGGGGAGGACGAGTTCACCTTAGCAGGCTTGCATTTAAAAGTGATGGCCCCCCCAGCAGCAGGAGCATGTGGCCCTGGCCTCTGCCCCCCCCCAGCAGCAGGTGCTGGTCATTGGCCCTGAAGCAGCAGGTCCCCCACCCCCAGCACTGTCAGCAGGAGCAGCTTCCCCTCCCAGCAGCAGCAGCATGTGGTCCTCGCCACCCCAGCAAGGGCAGGATGATGTAGAAGGTGAGGCTCCCATCAGGACATCAGCTGGCATTCCCGCCCCACCAAAGATCATCAGACTGGTAATTTTTCACCAAGAAGGCTGATGATAAAAGTGTTGTTGCCTGCAGCCTTTGTGGGGAAAAATGTTAAAAGGGGAAATCAGAGTCCCACTTTGGGACTACTGGTCAAAGGAGCCACCTGCAGCACCACCGTGCTCCAGACTGGCTCACAAAACCATGCGAGACAGCAGCAGAAGGCAGCACTGAGGCTTGGTGGTGCCAGTCTAGGGAGTGCCATACCAAGAGTTCTAGCAGCAGAACACACCCTAAGGAGACAGAAGGAGCATCCCCCACCCACAGCAGCGATGTACACCACACCCGGTGGTGCCGCTCCAGCCGTGAGTGTCCTGCAGCCCCCCAAGTCAGGTGGTCAGCAGTTCAGACCTAGAGGCCATGTGCGCTGAGGTCCAAAGTATCCATCAGGAAATTGACCAGCTCAGCCAGAGGGGACCTCCAAAAAATAATGGAGGACCAGAAGAAGGTCTTGGACCTCCTGGTGGAGCTTTGTGGTGGTGGTGGTGTCATAGGTGGCAGTGCCTAATGTAATGGCCTGTGGTGAGCCTGTGGTGGACAACTGTTCTTTTCTTTTTCTTCTCCTTTCTTTGTTATTGTCACTCTTCTTCTTCTTCTGCACCCTCCCATAAAAAGAAAAAATTAAAACATTAAAAAATAAAAAAAAAAAACAACAAAAAAACTTTTCTGTTCTCTTCATCTTACATTCTATATCCTCTTGTTTATTTTTTCTTGTTCAGTTGTTTATGCTCCCTCCTTTTCCCATCCCCTCTCATATAAATACCTTTGGCCTTACCATGCATGTCCCTGCCTCCCTGGCCCCATATTGTAGTATTATGCCCATAAACTGTGTACCTTTCTCCTTTTATCTTACTCCCATTTTTCTTTATATGTTTCCTCCTCCTATCCACAAATCTCAAGTACTGTAATTTGTTATTATGAACAAACATTTTTTCCAAAGCTATGTGAGAGTGAATTTTGGCTCTGCTCACACCAAACAGGGCCCACAAGTACAGAAATGTTTCCAAAAAAAGTACAGTAAATTCAGACAGAAATCAAGTCTCAGCCATGTTCTTATATGGCTCCCAAGCCCCCAACCGGATCAAAAGATGGTCTTTTATCCACTGTTTACAAGTGATTTCTTGCTGAATCTTGTTTCTGCCAGTGCAGAACAGGCTGTACATGTCCCAAAATGTTACAGGATAAATGCTACTGTACATAAAACTTAGATAGACTTATGGTCTGAGTCATGATGTGAAGTGATGCCCCCTTCCCACCACCTCACAGACATAAAACTGCAGTTTTGGGCCCTGTTTGCCAAGGATTCAAGCCTGAATTACGGTGCTGCTCATGCCAAACAGGGCCTACAAGTCCAGAAATTATTCCCAAAACAGTTGGAGTAAATTCAGACCAAAACCAGGTCTCAGTCATGCTGTTAAATGTTGCACGCCTTCCACCCAGACCAAAACATTGTGTTTGGCCCACTGTTTAATAATGATTTCAGGCCTAATCTTGGTGTTGCCACTGCCTAACACGGCCCAGACATCCAGAAATGTTTCCTAAAAAAATGTTACAGTAAATTCAGAGAGAAATCGGGTTTCAGTCATGTTGTTATATGGGGCCCAAGCCACCAACCGAACCAAAATATGGTCTTTGGTCCACTGTTTACAATTGATTTCATGCTGAATCTGGTTTCCGTGAGCACAGAACAGGCTGCGCATGTCCAGAAATGATACAGGAAAAATGGTACATAAAGTTGAGACAGAAATATGGTCTAAGTCATGATGCAGTGCCCCCTCCAGACATTAAATTGCTATTTTTGGCCCCGTTTACCAATGATTTCAGCCTGAATCTTGGTGCTGCTGGTGCCAAACAGGGCATTCAAATCTAGAAATGTTTCCAAAAAAGTTACAGTAAATTCAGACCGAAATCAGATCACAGCCATTTTGTTTCATGGCACAAAAGCCACCACTTGAACCAAAACATGGTCTTTGGTGCACTGTTTACATTGATTTCATGCTGAATCTTGTTTCTGCGAGCACAGAACTGGCTGTACATGTCCAGAAATGTTACAGGAAAAATGGTACATAGAGTTGAGATAGAAATATGGTCTGAGTCATGATGTGATGTTGTGCTCCCCCCCCCCCATTACCACCACACAGACATTAAATTGCTGTTTTGGGCCCCATTTACCAATGATTTCAGCCAGAATCTTGGTGCTGCTACTTGCTGTAGTGTGCAGAAGTCAGAACATGTGTTAAATATTAACTCCAGAAAAAATGCATGGCAAAATTGTGAGAGAAAGGAGATACAGTAATGGTGGGAATTATTCAATAGCCAAAAGGGGTGCCATGCTGAGTAAATGAATTCCTCTTGCAAAATGCTGCTGCTGCTTGCAATTGTTTCCTCCTGCTGCTGCTTTTTCAATTGATTGAGAAATGTAGAATTATCATTTCTCTATGCTGCTTTACTGATTGGCTGTGTTGACTGACTCTGTGGTTGAAACTTGCCTGGCTTTGGGGAGTGAATTACATTTTGGGGCACTGCAGCTTACTGCCTGCTGCTGTCTCTGACTACTACTTGTCAAGAAGTATTGTTTTGGATGGTTGATGGTGAATCATCTTCAGAGTCCATACTGCTGCTGCTGCACACGTAAGTATCTGTCTTTGTTTTTTTCCTGTGCAAGATAAGGGTGTTGGTGGGTTGGTATTGTGGCGTCTTGAGTTCTAATATGTTTGTACTGCTTTTATATTTCTCAGTGTGCTGTGGATGACATCATCATGCCGGGCTGGAATTAGGATCGAGGGATGTTGGAACGCACCACATTTTCCAGCGCAGAAGGTAAGTATTTAATTTTTCATTATTAGTGGAGTACATCTGTTACTGCCATCTGGATGTTTGAGTTTGATAGTAATTGTGTTCTTTTTTGCTTTTGTCAACATCAAGAATTCCAGTGAAGTTAACTCTCGTTCCTGCTGCCGCTGCTGCTCAACCAGATCGGGGGATTTATTTAATTGTGTAATGGTTCCACTTTCACAGCCCCTGAGGTAAGTATTTTTTCATTTTTTATGGTCTTCTGTGTGTGTGTGGGGGGGGGTGTTGGTGGTGGGGGGTGGGGCAGGACCTTTTTACAATTCTCAAAATTTGTTCTTCTTTTTATCTTATTTCCAGGTACACAGTACTGATAGGGGAAGGGGAATGCCTGCTACTGTGCTTCATCATGGTCTGGAATCATGGGCCCCACACAGAATGTTCCTTCTGGGGACAATTTCTGCAGTTTAATGACATCACAGGGTATATGAATATACAAACATACAAAAGTTGCCAGCAGCAAAAGGCCATCTTGGTCTGTCTAGGCTGCTGAAGATTGCAGCCAGCTCTCTATTCAGCAGCTGCCCCATCCCCCTCCCTCCCTTCACCCTCCCCTTTGCCCTGTGCCACCCCTTCTTGAAGCATTCCATTGTGTTACATGCCACCACCTCAGCTGGTGGTGCGTTCCACTTTGCCACCACCGTCTCCATAAAAAAATGCCTCCTTACCACCACCCTCCTGAATCTACCCCCCCCAATCTCATGTCATGGCTCCTAGTGTCTCACCCCACCCTCCTTCTGAATAGACCCTCTGTGTCTATTTTCATTATTCCCTTCATGCATTTGAAGGTCTCAAACATGTCACCCCCCATCCCTCCTCTCCTCCAGTTTGTACATGTTTAACTCTCTTAGTCTGATGGAACTACAAACGCAAGCAGCTCAGAACTAATCCCAGAAGCTGGAGCCTCGCTACAAAGTAACAGTTTCCACAAGCAAAAAGAATGCTGGCTTCAACAGCTACTGTAAAGAAGAGAGTTCTCACTATAGGACACGATAATTCAAGTTTTTAATATATTTAAAAAACAACAAAATACAGTTGATTGCACCGGGTACAATACCGTGATAGCACCCCCATCAACCGTCAACGTTTCACATCATCATCTGGCGTTTCAAAATTTGAAAGCATCAGGTGATAGATG
Source organism: Neoceratodus forsteri (assembly GCA_016271365.2). Lineage (NCBI taxonomy): Eukaryota > Metazoa > Chordata > Ceratodontiformes > Ceratodontidae > Neoceratodus > Neoceratodus forsteri. Next base: position 1,271,187,000 of record CM057452.1, read on the forward strand.
TATGAAAACACAAATTGATAGTAAATACAATATTGTACCAGGTAACCCAATCAATTGTTGTATGTACTATAAAACAGAATATGTATTCTAAGTAAAAATCTCTTCTTCACAATAACTATTAGCTCAATGTTCTTTGTATGGAACTGCAATCTGATCTCATGTGGCAATTCCCCCAGGCCCTGCATCATCTTTGTTGCCCTATGCTGCACCCCCTCCAGCAGACTAATGTCCTTTTGTAGGTACAGGCGCCAGTACTGCACGCAGTATTCCAGGTGGGGTCTAACCAATGATCTGTATAACGGTAGAATAACCTTTCTTCTTCTCGAAGTAATGCCCCTTGCAATCCACCCTAGCATTTTGTTGACCATTGCTGCTGCCTTTCTGCATTGCATGGAATTGTTCATTGCTCCTGTGATGAGCACCCCTAGATCCTTCTCCTCTTCTGTTACCTCCAGCTGCACACACCAGATGGTAGCATCTCATCAGATGTTTTGTTCCAAAGTGCAGTATCTTACATTTTTTTTTGCACTGAACCCCAGCAGCCATCTGTCAGACTATGCCTCTAACCTTGTCAGATCCTCCTGTAACCCCCTCCACCCAACCTGGTCATCTTCCATCTTGGTGTCTTCTGCAAATAGGCTGATTTTGCTGCTGATGTCTTCCGAGATGTCTACAATAAATATGCTAAACAGCACTGGGCCCAACACCAACCACCTGTTGTGTGGTAAGTATACTTTTTTTTTTCCTTTGAAATTACACTTTAACCGCCCTACATCCTGCTGACTCTCGACCCTTCAGAGCCCCACAAGGAGTCATCCTCCAGCCTCCCACTCCACTCATACTCACCTCCAGGCCCCATGGAGCTGCAGCTTGCCCCCCGAGCGGGGACGAAGTGGGGGACCAGACACCCTGTAATCCTTCATTTCGTCAGTCCGGCTGTGGTCGAGTGAGCGGGGGAACATTAGAGGCACGCTCATGGAGGCCCATCTTCCCAGAGACGGCAGGCAGCTTCTCTCTTTTCTTCCCTCCCCTACAGCGTGTAACCTCCTGACATCATGGCACAAGGCGCTGACATCCACACTGTACTGCGGCCACCCATCCCCTACAAATGGGGCTTGCAGTAATCTGAGCCTCTGCTCGGAGTCAGGCAAATGCACGGGCATAGGCCTCTTCCCTCCCCGGAGAAGGTGAGCTGTCGTGGGATGCTGAAGCTCATCTCCTCCCGGTCAACTCACCAGAGACCCAAGTCTGCTTCCTAACTTGGGTCGCCAGTGTGACATGAGGTGTGGCGTCCAGCACCTCAACCATCAGTGCCACTGGACCGGCCAAGTATACATTTTTTTTCCTCTGCTTGTTCTAATTTGCATGCTAAAACCAGGTATGCAGGTTGACAAGTATTCGTCATTTTACTTATCTTTGGTCTTGCTTGGGTCATTTTCCTCTGTTAATGTTTGATCCTATCTCTGTGTGATGACTACATCCATCCAGGCCTTGCAGGAGCTGTGTTGCGTGGAAGACAGGGGGTGTTGCTTAAATTGCGATGTTGGCCACTTGTGTCCATAGAAACACAGAAACATAGAATTTGACGGCAGATAAGGACCGCTTGGCCCACCTAGTCTGCCCATTTCCCTACCTGATGAATAAGCTGGAGATTCTAGTAAATCAACGGCTTATTTCCTCCCTCCTACCCCACACTAGAATTGCCTTATGCCTGTCCCATGCACTCTTGAATTCTCCCACTGTTCCTGACTCCACAACCTCCTCAGGAAGGCTGTTCCATGCATCCACAACCCTCTCTGTGAAAAAATACTTTCTAACATTACCTCTGAGCCGTCCCCCCTCTATCTTCAAATTGTGCCCCCTTGTTCTTGCACATCTCTTCTTCTGAAATACACTACACTCTTGTACTTTGTTAATTCCTATGAGATACTTGAAAGTTTCCATCATGTCCCCCCCCCTTTCCTCAAGAGTATACATATTAAGCTGCTTTAGTCTCTCTTCGTATGTCTTCTGGTGCAGACCCTGCACCATTTTGGTTGCCCTCCTCTGAACAGCCTCCACTCTGTCTATGTCTTTGCTCAGATGGGGTCTCCAGAATTGCACGCAGTACTCCAGATAGGGTCTCACTAACTGTCTGTACAGAGGGATAACAACTTCCCGTTTTCTGCTGGTGATGCCTCTCCCTATGCATCCCAGTATCTCCCCAGCCCTCCTTACTGCCTTCTCATATTGCTTGCCCACCTTTAGGTCATCTGATATAATTACTCCTAGGTCTCTTTTGATTTTTGTTGTTGTTATGAACTCACCCCCCATTGTGTACTCTTCCTCTGGGTTTTTTGTTTCCCAGATGCATTACACTGCACTTCTTTGCACTGAATCTGAGCTGCCACATATTTGACCATTCCTCCAACCTTGCCAAGTCCCTTTTCATTCTTTCCACCCCACCTTGTGTATCAACCTTGTTGCAGATCTTTGTGTCATATGCAAAGAGACATTCCTTTCCTTCCAGGTGCTCTCCAGTGTCACTTATAAGGACTTTAAAGAGGACCCGTCCCAGTACTGAACCCTGTGGTACCCCGCTAGTTACCCTCCTTTCTTCACTGTGGACTCCGCTTACTATTACCCTTTGCGTCCTGTTGTCCAGCCAGTTTTTTATCCAGGCTACCACCTTGGGACCCATTCCAAGGCTGGCTAACTTGTATATTAATGTTTTGTGTGAGACTGTGTCAAATGCCTTGCTAAAATCCAGGCAGACCACCTCCACAGCCCCTCCCTGGTCCACCACTCTGGTTACCCAATCAAAGAAATCCACCAGGTTCGTCTGACATGACCTTCCTGCTGTGAAACCATGCTGCGTGGGGTCCTGTGCCCCACTGACCTCTAGGTACTCAGCAATTCTTTCCTTCAGAAGTGATTGCATCATTTTCCCTACCATTGAAGTCAAACTAACTGGTCTGTAGTTCCCGGCCTCTGTCCTGCTCCTACTTTTGTGAAGTTGAATCACATTTGCCCTCCAGGTACCATCCCATCCTCCCATGATTTGTTAAAAAGAGTAGTCAGTGGTGTTACTAGTTCTACCCTTAGTTCTTTTAGAGTTCTTGGGTGAATCCCATCAGGCCCCATTGCTTTGTCTATCCTCCGTTTCAAGATTTCTTTCAAAACCCTTTCTTCTATGAATGGACTGGTATCAACCCCCCTATTCAGAGTTTCTTATTTGGTTTAGGTACCTCCCCCTCCTCTTCCGTTGTGAATACTGAGCAGAAATATTCATTTGGTATCCCTGCTTTTTCACTGTCACCCTCTGAACACATTCCCTTCCCTTTATTAAGTCTATGTATCCCTCCCTTAGTCTTTCTTCACTCCCTAATATACCTATAAAAGATTTTATCTCCCTTTTTAACAGAGTTGGCTATCTTTTCCTCAGTTTGTGCCTTTGCTATTCTCACTGCCTTCCCTGCCTCCTTCTCCTTTAACTGATTAAGTTCTCTGCCCTGCTCCTTCTGTGTTTCCTTATATTTCCTGAATGCTGTCCTTTTCTGCTTAACAGTCCCTGCCACCTCTTTTGAGAACCATAGTGTTTTTTTCCTTCATTTTGTTTTGTTGATTTGCTTCACACAAAGGCTTGTTGCCTCTGCGATGGCTGTTTTGATTATTCCCCATTGTTCCTCCACTTCTCCTTCTTGCCCGTTTGCTAGTGCTTTTCTGAGGCACACTCTCATTTTCCCAAAGTCAGCCTTCCTAAAGTCCAGTACTCTTGTTTTTGTATGGCTTGACTCTATGGCTGTGTTTACTGTGAATCACACTGTTTGGTGGTCACTTGTTCCCAGATGGCTACCCACTTCTAAATCCGAGATCCTTTCTCCTTCCCCATTTGAGAGTACCAGGTCTAAGATTGCTCCCTTTCGGGTGGGTTCCAACACTAGCTGTCTGAGGCATCCTCCCTATAGGACATCAAGAATGACCCTGCTCTTGGATGTGTCTGCAGCAAAGGTACTCCAGTTAACATCTAGCATATTCAGGTCCCCCATTAACAATATCTCCCCTTTTTCTGCCATACCATTAATGAGTAAACACCTCCCTCTGAAATGCCCCTCTCAGAACCTCTACTTGGTGGGGTGCAGGCAACTTAGTGTGGGCACTACTTATGTCCTGTTAGCATTTTGTCCCCTTTGGGACTTTGGGGGTGTGTATGTGTATGTGTGTGTGTGTTTTATTATACTTATGTTCCATTTTTATATTATTAGAATGGTGTTAGTATTTCTGGTCCCCTGACTTGAGTCTTGGGTGTTGGGACCATCAATGGTTGTTATTATTTAGGTAGCCATTTGACTAGCGTAGGTTACAGCTTCCACACAGACCTTAGTGAGTTTGGCTCGTAAAGATCTGACAGTTCAAGTTTGAAATGACACAGATAGAGCTGCTCTCGTGCCAAAATTCTATTTTGGAATGGTTTTAACCATTTCACTCCGGGGCAGTTCTAGAGCTGGATCAAACTGCATTGGGCAGTTTGGGGGGGAGGTCTATAATATAGCAAGACTCCATTAGAAGAAACAACATTACTAAGGTGAGTAATTTTTTCTTCAAACAACATGAAGTCTTGCTATATTATAGACATTAGCAGAATACACAGCAGTACCTCCATGGAGGAGGGGCAGAACCTACTTAGGGAATAGGCTCTGAAGAACAGCTGTGCCAAACCGAGCATCTCTCCTGGCCTGGACATCCAGGGAGTAATGCTTGGTAAAGTGTGTACCATTTCCAAGTAGCAGCCTGGCAAATCTCTAATAAAGGGATATCTCTGGCAGCAGCTAGAGGCAGCTGTACCCTGGTGGAATGAGCCCTCAAACCGGGGGGGCTCTGCCCACTTTCTGATAACAAAATTGGATACAAGAGACAATCCACCTGGCTATTGATCTCTTAGTGGCAGGTTTGCCTTTCCCAACTTCACCATAGGTAAGGAAAAGTTGGAGGGATTCGAACCTGTGACCTTTGGTACGTTCTATATAATAACTAAGAGCTCTCTTAACATCCAGGCTGTGCAACCTCCTCTCACCCGAAGAGGAGTGATCAGTGAGAAATACTGGAAGGGAGATAGATTGATTAAGATAGAAATCTGAAACCACCTTAGGCAAAAACTTCCTATTAGTCCTAAGGACTACCTTATCCCTGTGGAAAGAAATAAAGTCAGTCTCCACTGACAAGGCTTGCAATTCACTTATGCGTCTGGCAGAAGTGATAGCCACTAGAAAAACAGTTTTCCAAGTTAGGTACTTAAGCTCTGCAGAAGACAGAGGTTCAAAGGGGTTACATTAACTGGGCAATGCAAACATTAAGGTCCCAAGCAGGGGCGGTTCGAAAGGAGGATTAGTATGGAGTAATCCTTAAAAACTTGGAAAACACAGGATGAGAGGAAGAGGGATGACTTTCCTGCTGACACAAAAGCAGACACAGCTGCCAAATGAACTCTCAGGGTAGCTGGTCTGAGACCCAAGGAATTAAGATGTACCATGTAATCTAACAAAATGGGCAATTCAGCAGATTCTGGGAAATATTTTCCCAGCACACCAAATGAAAACCTTTTCCATTTAGAACTATAAGTAGCCCTAGTGGAAGGCTTTCTGGAAGCCTTTAGGATCTCAAGAACACCCTGAGAGAGGTGTAAATCAGCAAACTCTAACTCCTCAAGAGCCAGGCCTTGAGGTTGAGGGATTTGAGGTCCGGATACCAAACCCTTCCCTGGGCACAAGTCAACAGATTGTGATTCCTGAGGAGGCACAGGGGAAGATGGACTGTCAGAGACAGAAGGAGTGGGTACCAGGGCTGCCTGGCCCAATCCGGGGCAATCAGAATCACCCTGCAAGGCTGAGATCTGATTTTAACTAGTACTTTGAATAGGAGAGGAAAGAGGGGAAGCATAGAGGAACTTCCTCCCAATCCAGAAGAAGGGCATCCAGGGACTAAGCCCAGCACTGGAGGCCTGCAACAGAACAGAGGAAGTTTGTGATTGTCTGGGGCTGCAAAAGATCTATCTGAGGATGCCCCACCTGGCAAAAACTATCCCCAGCACTTGAGGATCCAGGGACCATTCGTGATGGCCCTGGAAATCCTACTGAGGGCATCCGCTAGGACATTGTCCTTCCCTGGAAGATGAACTGCTACGAGGAAGTGTTCAGGGAATAGGCCAGAGACCACAACTTCATTGCCTGGGTGCACAAGGCCAAGACCGAGTGCCCCCTGTTTGTTGATGTACCACATTGTTGTGGTGTTGTCTGTTCTGACTTGTATCACCTTGTTGTGGACAGATGCAGAAAAAGCTTGAAGAGCTAAAAGACAGCTCTGAGTTCAGCAAATTGATGTGGAGCAGAGATTCCTGGGGACCAAACTCCCTGAGTGGAAAGGTTGCCCATGTGGGCTCCCCAACCCAGAAGGGAAGCATCTGTAGTGAGAGTCAAAGTCGTGAGAAGGGGAAATGAAGGGGACCCCCGCTCTTAAATTGCTCTGATCCTGCCACCACTGGAGAGCTAGGATCAAGGTTAGAGTCACTGGGACCAACTTGGAAAGGGGTCTCTTCTCTGAGACCAAAAGGTTCTCAAGTGAAACTGAATGTCTCTCATCTGAAATCTGGCTCCCTGCACAACAGCTGTGGATGCAGCCATGCCCCAGGAGCTGCAGAAGTGTCTTGCTGGTCGAGAGACCTGCAGAGTGAAGGAAGAGGCCAGAGCCACTAAATTCCTTACCCTTTCTGGGGAAGAAGGCTCTGGCTAGCTTTGTGTCCAATTCTGCCCCTATAAAGGTGAGTACCTGGACTGGTTCCAGAACCGACTTTGGTAGGTTTGCAGAAAACCCAGGGAGGTGAGAAGCTGCTGGGTGACCTGCAGGTGAGATTTTACCTGTTCTGGGGACTGGCCTACAATGAGCCAGTCGTCTAGATAGGGAAAAACAGCAATCTGCCTCCTTAAGTGGGCCACTGCCACTGCTAGACACTTTGTGAATACCCTTGGAGCAGAGGTAAGGCCGAAGGGCATTGCTCTGAACTGGTAATGACCTGAGGGCAGTTCGAATCTGAGGTACTTTGATGGGATCTTCTGATTAGGACATGGAAATAGGCATCCTTGAGGTCCAGGGAGGCTAGCCAGTCCCCTGGCCTTAGGGAAGGTAAAATCATTGCCAGAGTTACCATTTTGAACTTTGGTTTCAAAAGAGCTTGTTCAGATATCTGAGATCTAAAATGGGCCGCCACTCTCCTGTCTTTTTTGGGGTAAGGAAGTATCTGGAATACAGACCCTGCCCTGATGCAGGGAAGACCCTTTCTACTGCTCTGAGAGCTAACAGGATGAGACCACTGTTTCCAGGCGAGGGTCTCTGAAGCGCTTGCAGGAAAAAGTCTGCTTCTCAACTTGGAAACTTTTTGAAGCTGAGAACCAGACCCTGGCTTACTACTTCCAGAACCCACTTGTCTGAGGTTAAAGAAGCCCAATTCTGACTGAAGTAAGCCAGCCTGCCTCCCACTGGTACAGAGAATCGGCCCTGGGCACCCCATTAGGTGCCTGTTTCAGAAGCTTTAGGCCGGGGGTGGGAGCAGGTCTGCCCACCCCTCGTCTGCCCTGCCTCTGAAGAAGCCCCTCTGAGCATAGGCAGAGGAGGCCTGAGTCTGGTAGAAAGGCCTGTGAAAGGCCTACCCCTACCCTGGGGGCATGCCTTTGAGGAGTGGCTTGCCGCCTCCTTAGCCTGAGCACTCTTGTAAGTAGTCCTATATTCATCCATCTTCTTCATGTAGTTCTCTGTCTGCTCTCCAAACAGAGAATTTCCCACCACAGGAAAATCCATAGCCTTAGTCTGGGTATCCTGTGACAAACTAGTACACCTGAGCCAGGCCAACCTCTGAAAAGCTACAGATGTGGCCATGACCCTAGAGGAAACATCATTAACATCCACAGCAGCATGAAACTGAACCTTAGAGGCTTAATGCCATCAGCAGCCACCTGTTCTAGTTCACTAGCCAGCTGGCCATAGGCCTGCTTGGCCAATTGCATAACAGTATCCCATCTAGATTTCTGATACCTAGTTACATAAGCCATATAATTTGCTTGCCTGAGTCCCAGAGAGGCTGCCATATACTGTTTTTTTTTTTGCCATGGCATCAATCTTCCTGGAATCCTTGTCAGGAGGATGTGAAGCCAAGGGAATATTAGCTTTATCTCAGGCAGCAGCTGAACTACCCAACATGACTGCATTGCTGAGAAAGGAATTCTGTATCAGGGCCTGACAATGTATACCTTCTGTCCATCTTTTATCTACAGGAGGCATAGAATTAGGAGCTTTTAAAATTTTAATTGTTTGTTTCCTAAAAGACTTATGTAAGGAATAGACAATCTCCTAGACTCTGGAATATCCATCATTTCTACAAAATCAGGCTCCTCTTGCTCATCCACAGCCTCTTCTAAAGGAAGCTGGAGGGTTTCAGCAACTTTTTATAAAACATAAAATGAGATGGGGACTCAGACAGCATAGGAGAATTCTAAAGGTCTGTCTGGGGAGATGTCCGGTTCAATGGGCACACCCAGACCCTCCCAGCCACATTCATACTGTTCATAATCCTCCTCCCCCTCCTCTGGTTCATAAAATTCCTCAATATCATAATCCTGAACCACTGGGACCGGACGAACCGACCTTTTACCAGATAGTGGTGGTTCGGACGGACCCTGAGACAGTGACTGGACAATTTGTATGGCTTTTGCTATCTCTGCAGCAGTTGGAGAAGGAATTTTGGACTCCAGACCTGCTGGGAGTTCATCCAGGGAGGAACCATATGTGGAAATGGATGGTTGAGACGGTGTTTAGTAAATAATTATGTGGAGGGGCTAATGTCTTGTCTAATTATTTGAGGTGGCATAGCTGCAGTAATCATGAACATCTGGAATCCAAACTGAGGACAGCAAGCACCTTCCCCTGCCCTGACCCCCTAGGAACCATTATAGTTTCGGTACAAGAATTTTAACCTTGTAGTATAGTATAAGTAACCTTTTGGGGGGAATTGTATGTTGTAAGTTGTTAAACCTTTTCACGATTACATTTGTAATTAATGACTCACATCATTAAAGATGGCCACCATTCACCATTTCTCAAAATGTGTTCAACTTGTGGTGTTAACGGTTGAATAAACGTGTTACATTCATGCGCTACTTGTACTAGGAACCAGGGTTCTTCAACATGTCACCGACCCCATCTCCACAAGGACATAGACAGGATGGAGGCAGTCTAGAGGAGGGCAACTAAAATAGTGCAGGGTCTGCAAGAGAAGCCATATGAGGAGAAATTAAAGGAGCTTAATATGTATACCCTTGAGGAAAGGAGGGAGAGTGGGAACATGATAGAAACTTTTAAGTACCTCAGTGGAATCAAAAAAGTCCAACAGGGTAGCAACTTTCAGAAAAAGAGGTGTGCAAGAAGTAGGGAGCACAATTTGAAGATAGAGGGGGGACAGCTCAGGGGCAATGTGAAGAAGTATTTTTTCACAGAGAGGGTGGTGGATGCATGGAACAGCCTTCCTGAGGAGGCTGTGGGGCCTAAAACTGTGGGAGAATTCAAGGATGCATGGGACTGACATAAGACAATTCTTGTGGGGGGGTAGGAAAAAATAGGCTGTTGGTTAACTAGGAACTGCAGCTTATCCTATAGGTAGGGAAATGGGCAGACTAGGTGGGCCAAGCAGTCCTTATCTGCCATCTAAGTCTATGTTTCTATGTTTTGCATGATATTAAATGGCAGAAAATATTTTTTTGGTCTCATGGAGTGCATGGGTGTGTCAGGTGGTGGTGGGGTGTGCGGTGTGGCATGTGCCAGCTTGGGGCACTTTTAAGAGCATCAAGACAACGTATCTTGCTGTAAGATGGGGTTGATACTCGAAATGAAAAGTAAAATGTGTATCTTGATATTGTTGGCAGCAAAACATTATAACTGTAATCATGCAAAATCTTTATGGTTATGGTAATTTTATTACTGCTGCTTTATATAGGCTGGGGGACTCATGGAGACCAAACAATGGGTTGCAGCAAAGGGTGATCAAATGAAACTGATTCACACTGCAGCAGATAACACATTACCATAACCAATCCAAGGATACATAGCTAAAAATAAGTTATAACACTATACTGAGCTGAAAGTGGTTGGGGGGGGGGGACCTTTGAGTAAACTCAGCCTTTTTCCACTTTCACATCATCCAAGAAGCACCTCTCACAGTCTTCAAGACTGGAGTTGTCACCAGGTGGGAATTCTCTCATCATTGCTGCTTCATTCACCTCGCTGCTGGTGGATGTCTTAGTCGAGGGGATTGTCATCATCCTCATCACTGAGACACAGTTCCTGTGGCAACACCACTGACATCACTGTAATGTGTGGAATGTGCCTTTCATTCATTTTGATGAATGTTAGCATGGACACATTCTTGGGTGACAAATTGGTCCTATGGTCACTCACAATGGCCCCAGCTGCACTAAATACTTGTTTCACACTGACACTGGATGGTGGGCAGCTCAGGTATTTCACAGCAGCCAATGTTGGTGCTGGACATTCAGTCATGTTGCTGCTCCAGTACAGCAGTGGCTCATCAGTAATGGCAAGGTGCTTTGTGTCCCCCATGTAGGCCTCCACCATTTGTTCTGCTGCCCTGAGTCCAGTTGCCTTATCTGTGTTCGCCTCCTTTTTCTCCATATCTTCCACTCCCACCTGAAAGAGAACATCCCAAATGGGATTGCTTGCTGTTTTCTTCTGTGCCTTGCCCACTTTCTCTGATTGGGTTGCCTATGAGCCGCTGGTGGTGGTAGCAACACCCGTTTTCATTGCAGTGCATGCATTTCTCATTTGTGCAGCATATATCATTGTGATGAGGTTCTCTGTCAACTTTTGTACTCGCTGACGACCTCCTTCAATTACAGAAGGCAGGCCAGGTTTGTAGCATGGATCCAGCAAGATGGCGATTGCAAAGTCAGCTGACTGTAAAATGCTGGATACATGGTTATTTGTGTCCAGCACATGGAGTGTGTGATCCATTAGATCACAACAGCCATGATCCCCACTTGCCTCCATCTGGTGTCACACATTATCTAGCATCTGCCTCAGCACACGTATGAGGGGTATGGAGGGACTCATACAAGCAGTGTCCACACTCACTGCCTGTGTTGCATGCTCAAATGGACAGAGAATGCATGTTAGCCCATCCATTTGGTGCCACTGTTCTGTTGTTAGAGCGATGGACAGTCCAGCACTGTCATGGGTGATGTGCACCAGCAGGTATTCTGACACGGTATCCCTTGACTTTGGTGACCGTGATTGTGCGCCTACCAAAAGGGCAACTCAATCACGGCTCCTATCATCGGGGCAACTGGGGAAGGTGGGCGACTGGATGGGGGTGGGCAAAATAGTGACATCCTGTCACTACATGTCTACATGCATGGGGGGCAGCGAGCACACTAAGCATGGAGTGGGAGGGATGGAGGTGTTTTAGGGGTGGTGCCTCAGCAAGCTGCCAAGCTGCTTCTGTGGCATGGTGGGTGAGTTCAGGGCTGGGGTGGGAATGGGGCTGGGTTTGGGTCCAGGCGAGTATGTTTGATCTTGACCCAAATTTTATTTCCTGCATTTGCATGCACCCCCCTGGAGTTGAGAATCCTAAAGTAGGGGGGTGCAGGTGGCGAAGCCCCCCCAAGGGGGATGCGGCAAATCCAAACTCCCCAGCGCCATTTTGCTGTGTGTCAGGGAGTACATCACCACAATATTTTTTCGGCAATGTGTCATCACCCCATCGGTGATTGCCATTATCACATAAATCCTTCTGACACAGCCTTATACTGTTCATACAGCCAGTCAAGCATGTACAGTGTGGAGTTCCACCTGGTGACAACATCAAGCTTCATCAGGTGCTGAGGCAGATTGTTATTGCACTGCAGGTCACATAGATGGTCACGGACCTTTGCAGAATGGGTGAAGTGGACACCGATACGATAGGTGACAGAAACTGTTTCTTTAATGTCTACATGGTTGTGAAACTGTTGAACAACAAGATTAAGGCAGTGTGCAAGGCACAGTACCCTGAAAAAAACACCATCGCTTATGCACTTAACTACATTGGAGCCATTATCACTTGCGATGAATCCTGCTATGAGAGACTGTGTGTGTAGTCACCCATCAATCTCTGACAGCAGAACATTAAGCATTTTCTCAGCAGTGTGAGAACCAATAACACTTGTCATACTCAGGGTCGCATGCTGCCGAATACCAGGTGTGTTGCTACCACCACAATTTTGCTTTATGCAGGTTTTGCCAGGCCCAAAATCAAGTACCACCCCTGGTAACTGTGCCCAGTGTGCTGTTATGCACAGATACAAGCTTGCTGCTGTTTGTCCACATAACTATGCTAAGATGGATATATTGTGATGTACTATGTTTCAATGCATGTCTAATGGAATCAGCCACTCTACTGTTCAGCTCTGGGATGGCATGCTTAGTAAAATAGGTTTGCGATGGAACCTGCCATTTGGTACAGGCACGGACCATCAACCTGCGGAAACCAGCATTCTCTATGAATGAGAATGGGAACAGATCGATGGCCAGCATTTCAGCAGTGGCAGCATTTAACTTTCGCGCAGCAGCATGATTGGAGGGGTACTTTGTCTGCTGCTCAGGGATGGTCTTCAGAGTGGGCTGCATCTTTGGAGCAGTTTGACTGGAATGCTGTACTTGTAGCAGCAATGATGTTCTTTTAGGGGTAACACTTGAGTCTTGGGGCTGTGTAGACTGCATGAAACCAGTTATTTTGGTTGCTTGTAGGTGTGGTGGTGTACTTTTCTGACTCAGGGGACTGGCATCACCACTGCTATGCCCACTACTCAAGAGAGTAAAGGATTGCTCATCCTCCTTCTCCATCATTGACCCTCTCTTCACCCTCCTCCTCCTGCTCTTGCTCTACTACATTTGACTTGCTGAGGGAGATGCCACCAACAGCCCTGGCATCCTTCTGCTGTTGCTGCCATCTCAGTGGGTGCTTGTTTTTCAGGTGGGCGTGTTGGCCAACGGTGCCTATGTGGCTTCCCCCCCCGACTAACACATGCTTGACAAAGTTGGCATATCACTATGGTCTCATTAGCAGGATCAAGCACATAAAAGTCCCAAACTAGGGACTTTTGACCTCTGTACTTCACATGCTTCTGGGACTGGGATAGTTCAGAAACAGGTGTGGAAATGTATGTTTTTTGGGGCTGCTCTCATCACTTACATAAGAGTACTTTTGGGAGTGGAGTGACTTGACTGCTTGGAGGTTTGCTAATAGGCTTGTTGACAGACTGACCCACGTGCTGTGCATGTAAATGGCCCACATCACCCTTGACCTTTTTTAACCCAGGCTCCCATGTGGGATCATCCCAGTCATAATCGTCATCACCACCAATAGCGATGATGTCCTTGTCCTCCTCCTCCCTGTCACTGTCTTCATGCAGCCTGGTACATTTTTCTTTCTCTACAACTATCTCAGGGGGCTGACTATCCCTATCTGCAGGATTATCAGACTCTGGTTAAACACGATCATCACCAACTGCTTCAGGGACAGAGACAGCCACACCGGAAGACTTATCACCCTCCTCCTGGACCACTGTTCCTGTGCTGGTGACAGTGCCTCCTTTTTTCTCACTGTCATTATCCCCCACTAGCATGGATGTAACAGTTTGAGCCTTAAAAAAGTAAGACGACACAGGTATGTCAGTACTGCCAACAACTCCTTTGCTGGTACCTGCCACACCACCAGAGCCCACAACAGAAGACACTGATGCAGATATACGTGTGCTTACACTGCTATGGGGAACTAAAACTGAAGCTGTACTCTTTTCGGCAGACTTCCGTCATCTCCCCAGCCACATTTCCTCCCTACACTAAGCTGTCTCTTAGCAGGTATTTTTGCTGGCTGCTGCTTTAAAGCTTTGCCTTTCTCTGGATGTATATCAAGAAAGTATGTATTATTAACTGTGAATAACACCTCACACATCACTCCTACTGCACTGGCTTCCTTACAAGTCCAAACACAATCAGGGCAGGTAGCAGCACTTAGAGTACAACTAATACCATGTATGGTAGGTAGTCTATTCTAGTAAAAACCAAAAAGCAACTTTTTTCTTTTCCCAAACAGGAATTGAAGCAACAAACGCACACACAAGGAAAAAGGGCACAACTTTAAATGAAGATCACCTGTGTCTGGGCAACTAAATTATTGTAATATGTTATTACTTAGTTAATATCACAATTTTTTTTTATTATATAAGGGCAGAGACAACCATAGAACATTGACAAAGGTAAGTACCACAATATGGTAGTGGTCTGGATGGGAGGGATCACCAAGCAATCTCTTGAAAACTACTATATTAATATCATACAGTCTACGCCACTTATAATGGGCACATCTGTATAAGAAGATTTTGCCCATTAAAGCGAGTGGGCTCAATAACCAAAACCACTTTTGTTTATTAAAACACTGCACTGTTTGCTGTTCTGAGGGTCAATAAGGAGATTCTCGGTCGTCATCAGTCTCTGGGGAGGAGGATGTCAGAGCGAGAATAACTGGCACTGTGCACTGCATTGAAGGTAAAAGTGAAGACTCACTGCAAGATGCACTTCACTTCCCACTGTGTACACAAGCTACATGATGTCAGGGCAGACTGAGTGAGCAACAGAGCCTACCTGCTTGAATGTTACAGAATTAGACATTCTGCACTGCAAGTGGGGAGTTAAAAGTGGCATGGACTTTTCTGCACTCCCGGCAAGATGCGATTCACGGAGTGAGCAGCAGAATTTGAAATTTGGCACTGCGAGTGGGGAGTTCAGAAATTAGAGATTTTGTACTGTGAGTGGGGAGATCAAAAATGAGAGATTCAGCACTGTGAGCAGGGAGTTCAAAATTTCGAAAAGCAGAATGAGCGAATGAGGGGAAAAAAGCATTTGGTCAATGCCGAATGTTTGATTGCTGATACTAGCACTGGA
Organism: Neoceratodus forsteri; assembly: GCA_016271365.2. NCBI lineage: Eukaryota > Metazoa > Chordata > Ceratodontiformes > Ceratodontidae > Neoceratodus > Neoceratodus forsteri. Next base: position 1,271,202,018 of record CM057452.1, read on the forward strand.
CGTGCAGGAGTTAGACAGATGCAGAATAGGAATGGCAGTGAAGTACTGAACTCATGCCAACCCCACCTCCACCCTGCAGAGATGGACAGGCATTGGGGTGTGCCTGTGGGTTGTTGCCCATAACGCTCAGGGCATTTCACCTCACCCTATCCTGCAGACACCAACAAGTGTTGAGGTGTGCCTTGTGGTGTTCAACTTTACAGTCACCCCATTTCATAAGGACATACGCTGAAATGGGTGCAGTATAGGAGAATGGGGTGAACTCTGGGGCTGAAGACTCCAAGGCACACCTCAATGCCTGTCACTGGCTTCAGGGTGGGGGTGGAATGGTGTGAGCATTACAGCAGGCAATCCAACGGCACACCCCTGACACCTGTCAGTCTGTACAGGGTGGGACGTTATGGTTAGAAACCCTAATGCCCTGGGCATTTGTTGGTATTTGCACTACACATTTTCAACATGGCCTTTTTGTGCCTCCCCACCTCATGAAAGTATTTGGGATCTCTGCTCATGAACAGTGGCACTGTGATTTTGTTAATCTGTCCCGAATGCTGATTTTCCACAGTGACCACACCATTCTGCGCTAGATGTGCGAAAACACAGTTCCGGCAGGATGTGAAAAATGACAGCTGTACCATTCATAGGCAGGTGTAAAGAGATGCCAATGTTGAAAATCTGGAGTGAAAATATTAAAAATGCTTGAACTTCCGAGCGTACGTGGAAACTGCGCAACACTTGTAATACAGTTATTTAGTGGAATTATTTCACCACATTTTCAATGTAATCATTTTGTGACCTCTGCTCATGAATAGTGTTACTATGATTTTTATGTTTGCTTGCACGCATGTGCAAGAAACATAGTGCCATCATCCGAGATTTCGGAGGTGTGTCACCCCCTCTTCCAATTCAGTCAGTGTGTTGGCAGGCGCGGCCCCTGTAAGCCAATGCATGCTGGAGCTGTCTATGACAAGCTCCAAAATGCAGTGGCATACAGTTGAAAGGGGGAGCTACACTTCAGTGAGCAGCGATAAGATATCGCCTGCTCATGTGCAGCTCCCCCTACACACACACACACAAACGCATGCATACTGCATGCTGCCTCCCCGCACACACGCATTATGGCTGACGGGGTGCCCAATCTATCCATTGGCATTGCTGCGGCTCCCCCAATAGCCTTCCATGCCACGCTGGGTGCCCACCCAGTGTGGCAACTCATAGAATAGCCGACAGGGTGCCCAATCCCCTGTCGGCTCCATTGTCTTCACCCCCTCTGAGTACTGGGTGCCACGCTGGGAGCCCACCCCAGCATGGCAACTGATCATATGACCGACAGGGGTGCCTAATCCCCCGTCGGCTCCACGGGCCCCCTCAGCCGTCCTTGTGCCACGCCCACGTCATCTTTTTTTTTTTTACCTGCAAAATAAAAATGGTCTTCACGGCGCTTCTCCCAGCCCCCTCTCCCACAACCCGCACTCACCCACTGTGCACCCTGCCTCCCCACACCCCCCTCACCCCATACTTACCTCCGGAGCTCGGCGCGACGATCTTCGGTGGACCGGGAACACGTCTGCACTCTTCAAAGCCGACCGTGAACTGAGGAAATGCCAGTAAGCTGTATAGTGGGCTAGATAGGGTTTTTTCAATTTTATTGCATATCTCAGGCATTTTTTGGAATTTTTGCACCAAATTTTCAACACTGGGTTTTTGGGACCCCTTCTCATGAATGATGTCACTGTCACTGTCATGGCGTTATTCAGGCCAAGGCGATTTCACAGTCACTGCACGAAATCACCTTTGGGCCGAATAATGCCATGATAGTGACATCATTCATGAGAAGGGGTCCTAAAACCCCATGTTGAAAATTTGGTGCAAAATTCCAAAATGACTCATGAGCGCATGCAGGCAGTTCCTACGCATGCCCGTAAGTTCGCGAATTTTCAATATTTTCACTCCAGATTTTCAACATTGCCATTTTACCACACCTTCTTATGAGTAGTACAGCTGTCATTTTTCACATCTCACCCAAAACGTGTTTCCGCCCATGTAGCGCACAATGGCACAGTCGGTGTGCAAAATCAATGTATGGGACACATTAAGAAAATCACAGTGACACTGTTCATGAGCAGAGGTCTTAAAATGGCTATGTTGAAAATTTGGTGAAAAAATTCCTAAAATGACTGTTTTACTGAGCGCATGCTGCACAGTTCCTATGCAGGCTCGTAGCTCACTAAATTAATATTTTCATCCAGATTTTCAACATTGCCATTTTATTACACTTCCTTATGAACAGTACAGCTGCCATTTTCATGTCGCCTAAATGTGTCTTCAGACATGTAGTGCACAATGGTGCTGTTGAAAGTAAAGCAATGTTTAGGACAGATTACTGAAAATTACAGTTACACTGTTCATGAGCAGAGGTCTTAAATGGCTATGTTGAAAATTTGGTGACAAAAGTCCATGAAATGACTGTGTTATGAGTGAGCATTGTGCAGTTTCACGCACCCTCGTAAGTTCATGACTTTGTAATATTTTCAGTCCAGATTTTCACCAGTGGCATTTTTCCACACTTCCTTATGAACAGTACAGCTGTCATTTTTCACAACATGGCTGAAATGTGTTTTCACACTTTCAGCGCAGAGATGCGTGGTCGCTGTGGGAAATCATTGTTCAGCACAGATAAAGAAAATCACAGTGACACTGTTCATGATCAGAGGCACCAAAATGCCTGAGTTAACAATCTGCTGTAACAAATCCCCAACCTAATTATATTACGGGTGTGCGTTGCACAGTTTCTGTGTACGCTCGTGATTTCACCATTTTTGGTTTTATATTTTTACTGCAGATTTGCAACATTGCCATTTTTTATACCTCCCCATAAACAGTACAACTGTCATTTTTTTTACATCCTGTTCGGAATGTTTTTGCACCTGTGGTGCTAAATGCCATAGTTGCTGTGCATAAGCAGCTTTCCGCTAACAAACTGATATTCCCCCTGTTCATGAGGTGGGGTCAAAAAAAAAACATGTTGAAAGTTTGGAGTGAAAATACCAACGAATGCCTGAGGTATTAGGGTTTCCAACCATAATGCCCAACCTGTAGAGAATGACAGGCTTCAGGGGTGTGACTTGGGATTCTTGCCTGTAATGCTCATACCATTCCACACCCTGTAGCCAGTGAGAGGCATCGAGGTATGCCTTGGACTCTTCGGCCCCAAAGTTCACCCCATTCTCCTATATCGCACCCATCTCACCGTATTTCCTAATGAAATGGGGTGTGCGTAAGGGCCAAAGACCCCAAGGCACACCGTGACATTTGTCAGTGTCTGCAGGGTGGGGTGTGGTGAAGTGGCGTGGCCATTATGCCTGATGACCCAAACGCACACCCCAATGCCTGTCACTCTCTGCAGGGTGGTGGCGGGGTTGGCTTCAGTTCAATACTTCACTGCCATTCCTATTATGCAGCTCTGTAACTTCTACACTACCACTGCCAATGCCAGCAAGCAAACAATCGGCATTGACAAATGCTTGTTCTAATCTGTCCCAAATGTTGATTTCTCACAGCGACTGTGCCATTGTGTGCCAGATGTGCGAAAACACATTTTGGGCAAGATGTGAAAAATGACAGCTCTACTGTTCATAAGGAGGTGTGCAAAATTGACAATGCTGAAAATCTTGAGTGAAAATATTACAAATTCTCAAAGTTACAAGTGTGTATGGAAACTGCACAATGCATGCTCATAACATAGTCATTTTATGGACTTTTGTCACCAAATTTTCAATACAGGCATTTTGGGACCTCCACTCATACACAGTGTCACTGTGATTTTTGTAATCTCTCCAGAACACTGATTTCTCACAGCAACCGTGCTATTGTGTGCTGGAAGTGAGAAAACACATTTTAGCCAGAATGTGAAAAATTACAGATGTTCTGTTCATAAGGAGGTGTGAAAAAATGCCAATGTTGAAAATCTGGAGTGAAAATATTAAAAATTTGTGAAGTTATGAGTGTGGGTGGAAACTGCGCAATGCACGCTCGTAACAGTAATTTTTTGGAATTTTTTCACCAGATATGCAACATAGGCTTTTTGGGAGCCCACCTCATGAACAGTAACACTGTTGTTTCGTTAATCAGTCCCAAAAGGTGATTCCATGCAGTGACCACGAAATCACCTTTTGGGACAGAATAACCAAATGACAGTCACTGAATTCATGAGATGGGGTCCCAAGAACCCCATGTTGAAAATTTGGTGCCAAAATTCACAAAAAAGTTGAAGCTCCTCCCATTTATGCCATTATACAGCTTATACAGCTTACCGGCATTTCTTCAGTTTGCGGTAGACTTTGAAGAGTGCAGATTTGTTCCCGCTCCACTGAAGATTGTCGTGCCTGGCTCCGGAGGTAAGTATGTGGGTGGGGGGGGTGTGGAGAGGTCAGGTGCACAGATGGTGGATGCGGATTGGGGAGGGGGCACCAGAGACAACAAGGGACAGTTTTTTGCTTTTACAGGGTTTAAAAAAAAAAAAAGACCTAACGGGGTGGTTTTTCTAGTACAAGGACCCCATCATGCCACCTGGGTGTTTGTTGGGGGAGGGCTGTAGCCGACAGGGATTGGGCACCCTGTCGACATGTACAGAGTGTTTGGGGAAGCTCATGAGCTGAGGGGGATTGGGCACCCACTCGGCACACAACAAATTGAGGGAGGATATTATGCTGACAGGGATTGAGCACCCCCGTCAGCAAATGAACTTGGGAGGGGGCATGCCGACAGGGTGATTTGGCACCCCCGTCAGTTTTCATGGGGACTGTGAGAGGCGGACGGTGACAGCCACCACCATGTTTATTTAAAACAAATGGGGGGACATTATCCCAATGGGGATTGGGCTATTCCATCAACAAATGAATGGGGGGGACATGCCGACTCGGAAATTGAACACCCTGTCTGTTTTCATAGAGACTGTGAGAGGCCACCACCATGTTTATTGAAATGGGACACCAGACATGGCAAGCTGAGATTTGCCGCTGGAATCAGGCACCGCCCCAGCAGCAAAATCAGCTGATTGTTAAATGACAGGGAGCTCCCTGATTGCAGCAGCGAGTTTCTTTCAAGTTGGTGGCATGCTACAATACTGCTGTCATCAACAGCATGCTCCCCTATTGGCGCCTCAGAGACCAGCTGCAAAATGGACTGCTGGCATTGGCCACAATGCTGCCGCACCTTCACAACTCACTACTACATCAAGCTGCTGTAATATGTTTCTTGCACATGCACACAAGCAAACATAAAAAGACTATATCCTGTGGCTATAACAGTCTATGCACTTTCTACTTTGGCTGATTAGCTGCTAATTAGCTGCTAAATAGTGTCTGTTCACACTTTGGCAAGCTTGGCAAACTGCATGCCAAAATGTGAACTGTCACTAGTTAGCTGCTAATCTGTCCAAAATAGAAGGTGGGCATGGAACGCTATAACCACAGTTTTTAACATTAGAGCCTATGGCAATGGCAATTGGTAAATGAGATTTGCCCAGTTAAACTGTCTGCCCATCTAAAACGAGGACAGTATAAGTGGCGTGGATTGTAGTTTTTTTATACTATACGCATTGGGTGTTAAACAAACAATGCTGTAACAGAGAAAGGGTAAGGTAAGTAAACTAAAAGAGGAACACTGCACAATGTGCAGAGGCAGGCTCCAGCAATAAAATACAGGGGAGCAATTCAAGAAAGCAATGAACCCTTTTCAAAAACTGAATTGTTTGCAAAAAAAAAAAAACTGAACTGTTTGCTTGCAACTGGAACTGTGCTATCAGAGTGCATCAGAGTGCATCCTTGTGTACTTAATGTTCAGCTTTTCCTTTGCCAGAACCATCTTCTTCAGAGCCTGATGCTGATCCAGGGAGGTCTCAGGCACATCCCCCATCTGCAGCAGAACTGTCTCTAGTGATGCCAGCAGCCTTGCAGCTCTGCCACAGTGTTCCAGCGTCAGTCCTGTGATGGTAAGTTGTGGAGAGGCACTAGTCAGGTATCCAGTAATGAGTCAGTTGGAAATACAAACTGGCAAGAAACAAGATAAAATAGAAAAGGTGAAACTCCACTAGCTACCTTCTGCCCAAGGACACACTGAAACACTGCACACATAGTGCTCAACTGCCCCCTCTATACTAAATGGAGGAAAAAGCATCTAGAAAAATTCCTTCTTCTTTATGCAAATAAACTGGAAGATGGGCTCTATATGTTACTACATCCCTTTGATGAAAACCAGAGCCATTAATGTGTCAAAATTCTTCAAAGAGATGATACATTTTAGGAAGTCCCTCAAATAATTGACTCATCATACACTGAAATTTAATAAATCAGACCTTTTATTAATTATTATTCTGATAAAAGAACCAACAGGCATCTCATTTCTTCTTTTTCAGTAATCCCAGGTAATCTCGGGCATCCCCTCCCTCCTTTTCCCCCACCAACCTATTGTGGGGGGTCACACCCTCTCTAGTGACACCCCTTCCTCTCCTGCCCTCCACCCTCCCCCAGCGTGGCTACTGTTGTTGCCTCCTTACTGTCTACTCCACTACATTTATTCCAAGGCGGATTGTTGCACTGACTGGTGAGTACCTATCTGACTGCTGACCTGGTTACAAACAGTGTACCTGAATGCAGTTGCACCTTATTTATCATATCCTATAATTTGACACCTTACGTGTGGTCTCTGTGTTTTTGTGACTATGAATTTTACCTGTACACTGGCCTTTTACAGTACCCTGTATCTTGAGTAATTTCTTTATGAAATGACCCATTGTACTGTAATTCCTATACCTCATGTTTGAGGTCTATATTTCTGTTGTGTTGTACCTGTATCTGTATTTGCTTAATGTGCCATTTTTGTGGCTCAGGTCGTGACTGAAAACAGTTCTTTGGATCAATCAATCAACCAATCAATCAATCACTTTATTTAACCAGGCATAAGCACCATTGAGCAAGCTAATTTTCAAGGTGGTCCTGGGCATTAATACAATACAGTACACTTCATAAGATTACAATTACGGTGGACAATGGTGCAAAAAAAAAAAAAAAAAGAAAAAACATCGTGACGGTGCTGGTCAATACGGGCCTATACATACCGGTCAACATAATTAACATGCAAAGGTACATAATGATAAGCTTTACTGAAATGAGAAGAGACAACAATCCCATATAATCTCTGCTGAGTAAGAGCTCATACCTAAATGATAAAAAATAAGGCGGTATTAAGGAATAGGGTAGAAACTGAGGTGAAAGAGTAGGCAGCCAAAAGGGAGGCCAGAATAGGTAAAAGGTAAAGAATAGGCAGGGCCATCTTGGATTAAGGGAACCAGGCTTGAAGGTCCTAGGTTTCTATTGTTAGGAAAGTGGGGTGGATGAGATACTTAGGTGCAGGATTTGAGAGTGGCACCCGGGGCTTAGAGGTCATCGGCGTCTGAAACAGTTGCATGATTCCTTCAGATAATCCGTTAATAGAGCTTTGAATGTGAAAATGCTTGGAAGTGAGGATAATTTTAATGAGTCTTGCATAGGGTTCCAAAGTGATGGAAGTGAGAAGTTGATTGCTGCTGAGCCAAGGGTAGTTTTCATTCTAGGAATCTGGAAGCAGATTAAGGAGAAGTGTCTCAGGCCATAGGAACCTTTAGCCCATTTGAAGATTTTCGAGATGTATGCAGGGAGGTTATCAGATAATGCTCTAAAAAAACGGAGGAGAGCATCCTTTTTCTTCTAGTTGAGAGTGAGGTCCATCCCAAAACCTGGTAAAGACAACAGTGATGTGTACTATGGGGTAGATTTAAGATAAATCTTAAAGCCCGGTGGTAAAGGGTGTCCAGTTTGTTTAGCATCGTTGATAGACAATGACTGTAAAGGAAGTCAGCGTAGTCCAGGATAGGTAGGAATGTAGTTTGTACTAGTCTCATTCTGGCTTCTAAAGTGAGTAGGTGTTTAATGTGATAGAATAAACCTAATTGCTGTCTTAGTTTCTTCAAGGTTTCATTTAAGTGGCACAGAAAGTTGAGCTTGTTATCCAGCCAGAACCCTAGGTATTTAAAGGTATCAACTACTTCAAGGGGTTCATCTAAGAGTGTTCAGATCTGTGTGATATGTGGACATCCGTAAGTAGACTTTGGTGAGAGAATCATTGCTTTAGTCTTTTTGGGGTTGAGGAGGAGCTTATGAGTGAGAAGGTTGTATTGGAGGGTGACAAAGTCTTTCTGTAAGTACTCAAGGGCCAGATCCAAGGATGAATTTGTGGTATAGAGTACAGTATCATCTGCGAATAAGTGCACATTTGCTGTGCCCAGCTGTGAGTTCAGATTATTGATATATATTGCAAAGAGAATAGGGCCCAGGATGGAGCCTTGTGGGACTCCTCGTAACAAGGATTTTGGTGGGGACAGATCTCCTATGGCTTTGACTTGTTGTAACCTATTAGTTAGGTAACTGGTGAACCATTTAATGGCAGAACTCTCAAGTCCGATGTTACTCAGTGCAGTAAGCATGATGGTATGATCCACAGTATTGAAGGCCTTACTTAGATCAAGGAAGTGGGCAAATACATGATTCTTAGAGTCCTAGGCCATTTGCCAGTCTGTAGTTACTTTGGCAAGAGCCGATACTGTACTGTGTTTGGTTCTGAAGCCGGACTGAGCTGGGTTTAGCAACTTTTGTGACTCCAAATGTTCTCTAAGTTGAATGTTGACAATTTTTTCAATTAATTTAGAGAGGACAGATAGTATAGAAATAGGCTGGTAATTGTTCAGATCACTCGGATCCCCAATCTTGAATGATGGTAGGATGTGGGCAGTTTTCCACAAGATAGGTGGCTCACCTTGAATCAGAGAGGTGTTGAATAAGTGTGTAATGGGGGCGGTCAGATAGGTATGGCCAAGTTTTAGGAAGTAAGGTTCAATATTATCTGCACCTGCACTCTTTTTTGTATCCAGAGAAAGGAGGAGGTCCTCCACTTGCTTGAACGTAATTGTGAGGAAGTTGAAGGGGGTGGGATGCGGTTGGTTATGGTTGTGACTATCAGTGAAGCCAACAGTGTAGTCTCTTGCCGGGCTAAGTTTGCTGATAGGTGAGGTGTCAAAGGCAAGCCCTGCAGTGGCAAAGTGATCATTAAGCTTCTCTAGTATAACAGTTTTGTCTGTATAGGTGGTACCATCAGACGCAATTTTGTTTGGAAGGGGTGTTGCAGTGGACTGACCATCGACTTCTTTGAGGATGTTCCAAAAGTTGTTTTTATTGTCTTCTAGTTCTTTTTGGAAGTACCTAGCTTTTTCTGACCTAATTAGCTTGGTACAAGCATTCCTAGTGGTACGGAATGCTAACCAATCAGCGTCCAGGTGGGATTTCCTCACTTTTTTCCACCAGTAGTCCCTATCCCTAAGTGCTTTCTTCAGGATGGATGAGAACCTGCCAGGAGTTTTATTTTTTGATTTGATCAGTCTCAGTGGGGCGTGTTTGCCTATTAGCCCCAGTAAGAGGCTGTGAAAGATGTTAAATGCCTCGTTAAAGGTGGGGCTAGATAGAAATCCTGTCAACGAATGTTGCTTAGATCTTTCAGGAAAGTACTGGCAGAACTTTTTCAGGCATTTTTTCAGGTTGAATTTGGAGGCCGTTTTTATTTGGGAAGGATGTCTGATGCAGGCAGTAGTGCAATAGTCGCTTATATCGTTGAAGAATACTCCAGTATGCGAGATAGTGTGAGGTTTGTTTACTAGCATAAGGTCCAGGATGGCACTGCGCTCAGGGTTTTTCTGTTAGGGTCTGGTTATAGCAGTCGCCATTTGTAACAGACCATTAACATCACATACCTGTAGATCCTTCAAATTCTTAGAGCTGTCATCATTCCAATTTAGAAAGAAATCCACCATTAGAATACACTCAGTATTAGCAGAGTCAAGAAGGTTTTGAAGGTGTGGCAGAAGTGCCCAGCCACCAGACAGTGGTCAGTATCATGCTGCCATAAGGAGTGATTTCTCGCTGGAAAGTGATAATTTTAGAGCAAGGCATTCAAATTTCTTAGCTTTTGAGGTACAGTCAAAGACTGTAACTGTGAATTTGCTTTTGACATATATTGCAACCCCTCCTCCTCTAGTGGGTCTATCACAGTGGTAGATGAAATATCCGGGTACGTTGATAGATTTGTCTGGGGTTGAGGGTGTGAGCCAGGATTCAGTTATCAAGAAAAAATCAGGAGATGCATGTAGAGCCCAGGTCTGTATAGAGTCAATCTTCTTTAGCAAACTACAGACATTGATATGGAGAAAGCTAATCCCTTTATATTGAGGGAGGTCTGCAGGGGCATCCAGAGAAATAGGTGGACCTGGGTTTAATTCAACATTTCCCGAACAGAGTAGGAGAAGCAGTAGTAGTTTAAGGTGGTGTCTTAGCCTGCTAAATATTCTTTTGTTACTCCTTCTAGCATACATTGGTTTAGCGGTGGCTGTGTTAAGGGCAGGATTGCTATTTGCTAGGGATAAAACATAGAGAACTAATAGAGCCGACACCATTCTTGGGAATTGCACATGTTCTATAGTTATGGCATGGTGGGAGGAGGGGCATGACCATAGAGGAGACGTCCCCGATGTAGGATGCCATGGTCTAATGTGGGAGGCTATATCCTGGTAGATAATAGAGGAGGGAAACTGGCCTTTGTCCGAGTTGCAAACCAAAATTTTGGGTAGAGTATAACAAAGTAATATAAGGCAACTATAGAGAAGGATAGGCGCAGATGGCATTCTTAACGTGGAGCTATTTCCTTTTACCAGTAATAAACACAGGATTTGCAACAGTTCCTTGAGAGGGCCAAGGAAATGAATGGATCTTGTGGGAGGATAGGGTACCAATGAAAAATTAAGGCCTAGATAACTAATGAGGCATGGCTGGCAATAGCCAGTAGGAGTGAGTTAGAAGGCCGGGGCCGGGTTTATGTGTATTTAATCAGGACCGGGGGAGTGTGGGAGGGTAGGCGAAAAAATTGGCAGCTAGGGCTCCCTTCCTGGAGGTAATCAATCCCTGAGGGCAAGTCCGTACCTGCATTTCTGTGAGGGGCTGGTGGCTTGAGACCTGGACTGCGGGTGGCAGTCTGGTAGGTCGGGATCATCAGAGAACCATGGCTGTGGCTCTCAGACTACCTGGAAGGAGAAGGCAGAGGAGAATTAAATAAGAAAGTCAGAGGGGGTGGGGCTGCTCATGGGGCTAAAAAGAAATGCAGACTGGCTTAAACAGGGGGGTTGTTGCAAACCAAAATGTTAGGCAAGGTGCCTCCAAGTCTAAGTGGGCAATAACACGGCTATTTAAAACACAATACTAGCGTAAAAACTAGGTTCAAAGGCCTGAGCTGAGATCGCTACTGGTCTTATGAGGAACACAATACAGGTATTTACGTTAAATCAGAAAACTTCAGCTATAAAATACAAACAAGACAGTTTTTTAACAAAAAACATAATCTAGCACAATATAGTCAAACATTAACAGTGCAGAGCTATATGGAGCCAATCGGAGTGCTCCTGGGGCTGACTGCTGCCAGTTGGCCACAGCAGTAAAAGTCTCTGGATTTAAACCCAGAGACAACTGTCCTCATGTAAAGAAAGCAAACAAATTGGCAGCTAGGGCTCCCTTCCTGGAGGTAATCAGTCCCTGAGGACAAGTCTGTACCTGCGTTTTTGTGAGTGGCTGGTGGCTTTAGACCTGGACTGCTGGTGGCAGTCTGGCACTGCACCTACCCAGTGCACCTACCCAGTTATCAAAGACATAAATAAATAAATAGATCAGTCTTACAAGGGATATTTACTGGTGTTGAGTGAAGTACTTAGATAGCAATATGAATAACATTCTATAAGATCTGTATATCTCTGTTAAAACCCACACATTGTTTATAATTTATGTGCAATACTTAAATGCTATGATGCTGTATATTTCTATACTGTAGTTAATTGATGGGGGATTTTGCAGACTAATACTGGATAACTGCTGCTTTTGTATAACTGTTTGTGTCCTTTTTGCATAAAACTTAACTTTTTTTTAACTTTGTAATGACATTTTTATGTTGAACAAATAAACTTTGAAACTTGACCCTTGATACAATAATAAGCCAGCTTAGGAGCCAACCTGACTCGAGAGTGAGGAACTACAGTTAGCATTGCGCATGCCCTTTTCTTATTTTGCCATCTGTCCCTAAGTATGCGCGTACCTGTGTCACTCCATAGAGCCCACCAGAGGGTCGCATTGCCAGCAGTCTTCTTGTTGGGAGGTGGCCTGTGTGCTGGGGAACTACCAGCGGTCATTGCTGTGGATCATCCAGAGAACTATGTGCTGACTAGGAGGTTTCAGCTTCTTGCCTGGAGCTGCAGAGGATTGGCAAGTTCTTCATTGTCCAGATAGCAGTGTTCCTCTTTGTGTTCTGTTTTTTCAGGGGAATGCCCCATATGGCCTATTTATGAAAAGCACTTTGTGGGGTCAATGCCCACCTGCTGATCAGCTGACTCATCGCAAAGCCCAAGCTTGGTTCGTCCGCCATTTGTCTTCTTGGCCAAGTGCATGCAGGACTTGGACTAAAAAGGGTTAACCCCTGTTACTAGTTTAACCAGTTGTTGGTCCCAATTGTATTGTTTTGTTGCTTGTTCTATTATCCTGTAGTACTGTAGAAACCCGGTTGTCATGTTATTTCTCTTATCCCTTGTAAATAAACCTTTCGCATCTTGGTCCCTGAATAAGCTTCCTGCTTCTCCTTCCAGATTCACCTGGCCTGGCCTGGAATTGTTAGAGAATCATGAATCCCATTCTACCAGAACCTTAGGCCCCCTACACCTCTGTGATCATTCCAATTAATTACCTGCCCCCTCTGTAAAATTGTGAGGATACGTCACCTGTTATGATTACAGGGAGTGTGCACTCTCACCCACACCCTGAGTTCTTTATGAGCATACAGCTTATACAATAATGAGATCTGCTTAATTAATGGGCTCAGATTTAATTTGAGCATGGGACCTTTTTTGTTGAACTGTGGCAAGCATTCTGAAAAGAACTAGAGTGGAATGTGTGTGGACTGGGATGCTCAAAATGTTGCAAACATTCTAGATATTTCATTGTTCTCTGAGTTTCTGTCCACCTTAGGAATGCTGATTGGGATGTTTGCGCTATACAGTGCAATCATCTCATGGTGGGTCGGGGGGGGGGCACTTTCATGATAGCTATTACTTGTTCCTTATTGTTCCTTGAATACATGGTACCCATTGGAATAACTCTGCATAAGCTGTTTGTTTTTAGCAATTACTCACATTCAGGCTCTGGCTCCATCTGCTGGACACTTGCAGGTGCTTCATTAGTCACAGTGCTGCCAGTGAGAGATTCTGTCACAATTTCCAGGTCCAAAAACAAGAACTCCATTTGGTGAATATAATGCAATTAATTAGTGGCTCAATCCATCCTGCTTAAAAAAGTAGCATAAAATATTAGTGAGCATTATACAACTTGAGTAGGGGAACATTCTGTGGCTGTGGACATGGCCTACCTAGACTTTAGCAAGGCATTTGACACAGTTCCACACAAAAGATTAATATACAAGTTAGCCAGCCTGGGAGTGGGTCCCAAGATGACAGCCTGGGTAAAGAATTGGCTGGAGAATAGGACACAGAGAGTAATAGTAAATGGAGTCCACTCAGAAGAAAGGAGGGTTACTTAGTGGGGTACCGAGGGATTCAGTATTAGGACCGTCCTCTTCAATGACTTTATGTTTACATTGTGGAAGGACTGGAAGGAAAAGTATGTCTCTTTGCAGATGACACTAAGATCTGCAACAGAGTTGATGCACAGGGTGGGGTGGAAAGGATGAGAAGGGACTTGGCAAGGTTAGAGGAATGGTCAAATGTATGGCAGCTTAGATTCATTGCTAAGAAGTGCAAGGTAATGCACCTGGGAAACAAAACCCAGGGAAGAGTACACAGTGGGGGTGAGATACTAACAACAAAAAATGGAAAGGGACCCGGTAGTCATATCAGATGACCTAAAGGTGGGCAAGCAATGTGAGAGGCAGCAAGGAGGGTTGGGGGATACTGGGATGCATAGGGAGAGGCACCAGTAGAAAACAGGAAGTTATTATCCCTCTGTACAGACAGCTGGTGAGACCCCATCTGGAGTACTGTGTGCAGTTCTGGAGACCCAATCTCTGCAAAGACATAGACAGGATGGAAGCTGTCCAGAGGAGGGCAACTAAAATGGTGCAGGGTCTGCACCGAAGACATGAAGAGAGACTTAAGGAGCTTAATATGTATAGCCTTGAGGAAAGAAGGAGAGGGGGACATGATAGAAACTTTCAAGTACCTCAAGGAATCAACAAAGTCCAAGAGGTAGCATCTTTCAAAGAAGAGTGTGGAAGAACAAGAGGGCACAATTTGAAGATGGGGGCGGCTCAGAGGTAATTTAAGAAGTATTTTTCACAGAGGGGTTGTGGATGCATGGAACGCCTTCTGGAGGAGGTTGTGGAGTCAAAATCAGTGGTGGAATTCAAGCATGCATGGGACAGTCATAAGGCAATTCTAGGGGGTGGGGGTAAGAAGAAGTAGGCTGCTGGTTAACTAGGATCTGCAGCTTATCCAGTAGGTAGGGAAATGGGCAGACTGGGTGGGCCAAGCGGTCCTTATCTGCGGTCAAATTCTATGTTTCTACGTTTCTATTCTGGCAGTTATGCTTAGTCCTTTAGCCCACCACAATAACATTTTACTACACAGAGCCACTTTTCTAGTATGGGAGGCAAGAAAGCATCAGACTTGCACATACGGAGCTCACTTCACGCCAAAGTACACTGTAATTGCATTGTACTCTGCCCTTAGTTTCTGGGCTCTAATGAGCACATACATTTGTGCTCTGACTCAGACTGTGGGGCACTAGTACCCACAATGCTACACCCATGAAATGTGCAGTCACTGCAGATCAGAACTCATGGCTTTCCAGTCCAAAGTGAAGCAGATGACATCTGCCAACATTGGGCCAGATTTTCAAAGTGTGGCTTAGGGCTTGCTCAAGCCCTGTGCCACGATACTTAGGTCTTGGTTGTGCACCAAATCTCTTTGCTGCATCTGCACCTGATTGTGAAGTCTTGGGCATTGTTGCAGCAGCTTCCACGTTTTATTGCAGTTTGCATCAACTATCTGAGGCAAGCTCCATAAACATGGCTCCTGAGATTGCTATCAGCTAGACCCCAAAAAGCTGGTCTAACTTGCCGCAACTGCCACACGGGATCAAAAATCCTTTTACATTGCCACAAGCCCGGTGTGCTGTATAGTCAGCACATCCAGGTTTTGTGGCAGTCTAAGCCATTTGAAAACCGGGCTCATTATCAACAAGATTGTCCGTGGACACAGGCTCTGGCTGTCTGAGATGAAAGGCATGCTTAGAGGAAATATTTTGAACAAACCAGTTTTCAGTGGGTAATTTGGTCACTTTATTTTGTTCACTTTGTCCTGTGGGGTAGAATGCTGACTATTGCCCTTTCATTATTTTTTTCCCTTGGAATTGGGCTGTATAGTTAGGTGAGATGACAGGGCATGTGATTTTCAAGTTGTTTTGTATTCTATGGTTTGAAAAAAAGTAATTAAATGAAACTAAATTACTATATTTAAGAAGTAAAACAAATGGAGAATGAATGGAGGAAGGAAGACATTGATGCCATTGGGATTCTCCTGAGCTTCTATCATACCCATAACTAATAGAAAAGGAGCAAGTCATAGAAGCTTGAGAAGGGGATGGGTGGTGTTGTGCCAAGGAGCTCTGCAGTGGAAGTGGCCCAGTAAGAAAGCTGCACAGTAAGAAAGAGTACTCCTCCACAATGGGCAATGTGCAGAGCAGAACAGCAACAAGGGATTTAGCCCCCACTCGATTGCCTGCCTAGGGTCTCAGTGGCAGGAGGCAGTATAGCCTAGAGGTTAGAGCACAGGGCTCTGCTCTTTGAGTCCTGGCAGGACCAGGTGTGAATCCCACAAATGTTACTTCACTACTGTGTGATGTAAGCAACTCACAAACTCCTTATCCTGAAATCTTTCTCTGTACCCATTCTTATCAGTAGCACCATATGGCGACGGAACCTTCCATTTCACAAGATAAAATGGCCCCTGAACTTTCATAAAGTTTTCTGTGTGAACCTAATGGCTGCTGTCAACTCTGTATGGGTTATAATGTACTTAACTATACAATGTGTAGGGAAAGTACTATGACAACTAAATTCCTTTTTTTTTCCTTTCATTGCATTAGAGGAACCCATTCTATGACATCATGGAGACTGAGAAAAATGACAGTCTGTCAGACTCAGCCTCTGTGGGCCACCTTTGGTATTTTTAAGTCAGTTTACAGTAATTTATTTTGTTAACCGGACTAGCCCACTGGAAGCAAGTTCCTTTTTCAGGAGTGCCCCTGACAAGCCCCCCCCAAAAAATGGTCTTACAACGCCGCCTCAAACCTGGCAAACTACAATCACTTAAACAGTACCTTCTAGTTACTGACTGGTTCCCCATAAGAAATGCTCAGAACATTGACTCTGCCCTCAACTATTTCATTCATATGCTCAACACTGCCTGCAACCGGTTTGCACCCCTAACCAAACAAACAATTAAAGGTGCCAACACACCTTGGCTATCCCAAGCCCTTTTGGACCAGATGCGTGAACGAGACAATCTGTGGCACATTGCACAGGATACCAGAAAACCCTCTGACAGGCAGCGCTATCAGGAAGTGTGCAATAAATGTGCATGGGATATCTGTAAAGCAAAGGCTGAGCACTATAAAACCTTGCTCACCAACACATGGAGCGCAGGTAGCAAGTTTTGGGACTCACTAAAAACGCTAAGCGGCAAAGCCCCCACTGCCCCGCCTACCCATATCTGGGCCAATGGATCTCTCACTTCAGACCCAGCCCTTATTGCTGACACATTAAATGACACCTTCTCTGACCTCTCTGGTGTCCCCCCCCCAATTTTTTCTCCACCACCCACCCCACACCACACTGCCCCTCACCAACCCCCATTCTATTTAAAGCAGTTTCCCAGTGTGAAACTGCCCCTCTCCTACTCAAAGCCCTCAGCAAATCCTGTTTCAGCAGTGACTCACTAGACCTAAAACTGCTTAGACTCACATTCAGCAAAGTTCTCCTCCCCTTTACCATACTTTTGAACCACTCTCTTTCTCTGGGCCAGTTCCCATCCAAATGGAAATCTGCCCTCATCACTCCTATCCTTAAAAGTGGTGACCGCACCCTGACTGGGAACTACCGCCCAATATCAATCCTGCTTCCCTCTAAAACCCTGAAAATCGTGGCCATACAACCAACAGACTACCTCACCAAATATAGTACTCTGTGTCCTGAACAACACGGTTTCTGCCAGAACCAGGATTGCCGGAGCAGCTGCACGGGGGAAGGAACTGGATGTCATTGTCCACCTAGGGACAAATGACCTGGCTAAGAAAGGGATTAGAGAAGTGCAGGAAGAGTTTGTGGAATAGGGGAGGGGCCTTAGACAAGTAGCACGCATGGTAACCTTCTCAGAGGTGCTGCCCATCCATGGCATAGGAGAGCCTAGGTGTTCCACAATCATGGATTCAATCAGTGGTTGAAAACTGATGGAGCCAGGATTGGCTTCACTGGGGACTGGGGTCCACCTGAGTGATGCAAGCCTATACTGGCTTGATGGGCTGCATCTGTCCAGGAGGAACCAGGATCCTAGGTGATAGGTTAAATGCTTCATTAGCAAGCATTTAAACAAGCCAAGGGGAGGCACTGAAAGGAGCAAGGAAACTAGACCCCCCAAAAAATCACGTGTAAATGCAGTAAACACCAACATAGAGGTGTTGACAGGAGAAGGGCAGGGTAAATAGAGAAAGTGACAAAGGCAAGAAGGTCAGGATGGGGCAAAAGGAGTAAGGCTATCAGGAAATGGAGGGTAATGAGTACCAATGCCCGTAGTCTGGGCAACAAGCTCCTGAGCTGGTGGCCTTGATGGAAGAGGATGCCTGGACATCGTAGCAGTCACAGAAACATGGTACACAGAGAACCATGACTGGGATGTTAACATACCAGGGTATAACCTACAGGAGAGACAGGCAGGGAAGAAGAAGGAGGAGTAGCTCTCTATATAAGGAAGGGATAAAAGCAACTGAACAAAAAGAGTAAACAGGGAGGAGAGGAGGCACTGTGGGTCACCTTGGAGACTGGAAAGGCACCACAATCCCACAGGGTTGTGTACAGACCCCATGTCAGGGAGGAATGGATAAGGATATGAAAGAAGGCATTCTTAGAATGGCAGAGGAAGGGGAGTTACTGTTGATGGGAGACCTAAATATGCCAGATGTTAACTGGAGCACATTTGCTGCAGCTACATCCAAGAGCAGGGCTATTCTTGATGCCCTACAGGTGGCAGGCCTCAGACAGCTAGTTTCAGAACCCACTCATGAGGGAGCAATCTTAGACCTCATACTCTCAAATGGGGGCAGTGAGAGGATCTCAGATCTAGAAGTGGGTTGCCATCTGGGAACAAGTGACCATCAAAACAGTGTGGTTCCGTTAAACTCAGCTACAGAGTCAAGCCATACAAAAGTGAGGGTACTGGACTTTAGGAGGGCTCACTTTGGCAAAGATGGGAGAGTGCCTCAGAAAAGCACTAGCAAACAGGCTAGAAGGAGGTGTGGAGCAACAATGGAAATCATCAAACTGCCATCACAGAGGCAACAAGCCTTTGTGTGGCAAATAAACAAATCAAAATGAAAGAAAAAGCCACTATGGTTCTCAAAAGAGGTGGCTGTGAAAGTCAGGAAGAAAAAGATAGCATTCTGGAAGTATAAGGAAACACAGAAGAAGCAGGACAGAGAGCTGTACCAGTTAAGACAGAAGGAAGCAGGGAGGAAGTCAGAATAGTAAAGGCCCAAACTGAGGAAAAGATAGCCAAGTCGTTAAGAAGGGGGATAAAACCTTTATAGGTATATCAGTTGACGAGAAAGACAAAGGGAGGGATAGTGAGGCTGAATAGAATGAACGGTGGGTGGGCAGAGGGACAGTGAAAAGCAGGGATACTGAACAAATATTTCTGCTCAGTATTCACAAAAGAGGAGGGAAGTGCCTAATCCAATTAACTGAAGCACTTTTGATAGGGGGTCAATCCAGTCCTTTCATAGAAGAAAGGGTTCTGCAAGAACTCCCTAAAACTGAAGGTGGACAAAAGCAATGGGGCCTGATGGAATTCACCCCAGAATTCTAAAAGAATTAAGGTGGGAACTAGTGAAACCACTGGCTACTCTTTTTAATAAATCATGGGAGGATGTTGTGGTACCCAAGGACTGGAGGAAGGTGGATGTGATTCCCCTTCACAAAAGTGGGACCAAGACAGAGTTTGGAACTGTCTGTTTTTGAAAGCAGCACAAGGGAAATCACAGAGTTTGGAACTGTCTGATTTTGAAAGCAGCACAAGGGAAATCACAGAGTTTGGAACTCAGTGCTTTGGCTTCTCAGAAGGAACTAGAAGGGGGACAAGATCAGATCTACAGTACAGTAGCTTCTTGTTGTTTTACATTGTTTCTTGTGGATTCTACTTGGTAGAAGGTTATTTCTTTTCTTTCTTACTACTAAGGGGCTAGCAGGGTATTGTTTGGGGCTGTTGGAATTTTGAAACCTGTTTTGGTAGCTATAAGTGGGCTCATTTGTTTTATTCACTGTGTGACAGGCTGCATTTGTACAGACCTATTTCTTCTGTTTTAAAACATAATTGGTGTGATTTAACTGGGTCTGTTTCTTTGAATTGGAGACATATATCTTCTAATTCCAAGCCTATTTTGATGTGTTGTTGGTGAAGCTGTTTGAATTGGAGTCCTGTTTCTTTGGTAGCAAACTTATTTTGGGGCTTTGAGTAGAATTGTGATTCATTGTTGCTGGCTTCACTAGCTGCAAAGTTTGAGTGCAGAGTGGGGAAGGGTGCTAATGGTCTGACCAGAGGCCTCAGCTACCTGATTGTTTCTGGAAGACTTGGGCTGGTCCCACCCTTGGTCCATTATTTTATACCAGGGGTTCTGACATCACTTCCTCAAACAGGCAAAGTATATGCACCTGTCATAGCAAAAGCAGACATCCAGGAAAGGAACAGCAGCAAGTGAAGAGGTGACTGCTCTCTCAGTGGAAGGGAAGTAAATGCAAATCTAGGAGCTTTCATTATTACGTCTTCGCATTGATATTGCATTGGGGAAAGGAGGAGTAGGAGTTTGAAGAATATTGTGCAATGGCTACTTAAAGTCTGTTTTTGAGTGTGGATAGGAAGGATAGGAAGATAAAAAGCAGTTGTTCAATATATCTAAACGTGTGCAACAAAGGAGGTAAGGGAAATAAAGGAAATGTTTTGCACTGATAGAGGAGGGAGAGGGGAGACTTGGGGGAGTGTTTGGTATCCTGCATCTGGAAGGGTGGGGGGGTCATGGCAATGACAGCAATGGGTAGGGTGGTAGGCTGCAACAACTGCAGTGCACCAATCTTTCAAAAATTGCCTGGAGTGTGGAGGATGTTTGTGTAAGCCAACATAGTGAGGAGAGGGTCAGAAGAAGGAAGCAGAGACAAAGGGCCTGGGCCAGGAAGAATGATTGCTGGGAAACCAGGTCAGGAGACAAAAGACAAATGGAAGGAGGAGATAGGGACTTGTGAGGGGAGGTGAAGAAGTGGCAAAAGTCATGGAGTGGAAAGGAGAGAACAGGTTACTATGAAGAGAGAGGGAGCGGGCATTTGTGAAGGGCCTTCAGAAAATAGTTGTGCACTGCTAGAGAGGAAGAAGGTGGAGGAGGGAAATGATGAAATTAGAGGAGTAATTGATAAATGCCTGGACCAAACTGGAGCGGGGGGAAGTTCTGCTGGGAGAATTGCAACAGGGGTAAAAGGGGGAAATAATGTGCAGGAGGAAGAAGAGGAGCTGGAAATGAGAGAGGGAGATGAATGGAAGCAAGCAGGGAGTAAGAGGGGTGGAATCTTAGTGCTGGGGGACTCAATACTAAGAGGAGTTAGGTGGGGTACCAAGGGGAAGAGGCATAGTCCCATTTGGGTGGAGGCCATGCCAGGAATGACAGCGGAAAGGGTGGGACAGTCTGTTCTGAAATATGCTAGAAGGGGTAGGGACAAGCCTCATTTAATTATACATCTTGGGACAAATGACCTGGCTGACAAGACAGTAGATACAGTCCAGAGGAGGTTTGAGGAACTAGCACAATTATGTGAGGGGGCAGAAAGATCAGTAACTTTTTCAGAGATACTTCCTGTGCCAAAGGCAAGCACAACAAAAAAGCTGAGAACAGAAGAATTTAACGGATGGCTAAGAACCTGGTGTTGTGCTAAAGGGTATGGGCTGTTGGGGGGGTGGGGAGGGACCTGGGAGGACAGTAGTCTCTATGCCAAGGACAGACTATACTTGAGTAAGGAGGGAAAGAAAGTGTTGAAACAGAGGATAGAGGAAGTTGGGAATTTAAACTAGGAGTGGGGGGTGGCAGTTGGGGAAGAGATATGCAGAGACCACAGGTTGGGAAACCATATGAGCTTACCCCCCATAACAGTGACAAAGGACAAATGGCAAGTACTATTGGTGATGCTAGGAAAGGAGGGCAGGATGGGAGGGGGAAGGGTGGAAGGTGGTTACCCTTAATGCTAGGAGCCTTGGGAGGAAAACTGCAGAGTTACAGGTTCTCATGGCAGAGGGAGAGGTGGACATTGCAGTCATCATGGAAACATGGGCCACCCAATACAATGACTGGGACCTGTCTGTACCAGGGTACAGATTATTTTGTAGGGACACAGTGATTGGGAAAGGAGGGGGGGTGGCACTATATGTGAAGGAAGGACTGAAGTGTGTAAGGGAGGAAGGGGAGGAGGGTAGTACAGAGTCACTTTGGATGCAAATCCAGGATTCCAAGAATAGGATTCTTAGAATGGGAGTGGTGTACAGGCCACCATCTCAGATGGAGGAGTTAGACAGGGAACTAGCGAGACAGATCAGGAGGACCTGCAAGAGGGTAGTGTGGTGATTGTGGGGGACTTCAACATGCCAGGAGTGGGCTGGGTACCCAACAACCAGGAACAGAAGGGAGCAGGTACTGCTGGATGCCTTCCAGGACAGCTTCCTGCTGCAAATGGTCAGTGAACCAACCAGGTTAGGAAATACCCTTGACCTTGTGCTGGCAAATGGGGACTTTGTGAGAGAACTTACAGTGGAGGAACCGCTGTCAGGGAGTGACCACCTCTCAGTATGGCTCATATTGGACATGGGCAAGGAAGGAGTGGAATCTGACACAATAGTGCTGGACTTCAGGAGGGCCGACTTTGGGAGGATGGGGAAGTGGTAAAAGGGTACCTGGCCAGAATTCAATCTAGTATGGACACTAACCAGAGGTGGGAGCTCATAAAACTGGAGATAGTGGAGGCAACCAAAACCTGCTGCAAAGCCCAGAGCAAGAAGTCTAGGGCTAAGAAACCGATCTGGTTGAGCAAGGAGGTCATGGAAAAGGTAAGGAGGAAAAGAGCTGCCTTTAGGAAGTACAAGAAAACAGGGAGGGGGAGGACAGGGAGGAGTACTTGACAGAATCGAAGGAGGTGACAAGGGCAGTAAGGGGAGCCAAAGCATCTACGGAACTCAGCCTGGCACAAGGCATTAAGAAGGGGGAGAAAGACTTCTTTAAGTGCATCAGGGAGAAAAGGAGCTGTAAGGACCACATAGTAAGGATTAGGAAGGAGGGGGGTTGGGTGGAAGCAGGGTGCGATAAGGCGGAAGCACTAAATGAGTACTTCTGCTCAGTATTTACTAAAGAGAAGAGGGAGGTGACACCCAAGGTGGGAGAAATGGCAGAAGCAGGGGGGGAAGTGATGACAGATGGGGAAATCATGGAGAGCAGAGTTCGAGCTGGTTTGAAGGCACTGAGGGTGGACAAGGCGCCAGGCCCAGATGGCATCCACCCCAGAGTACTGAAGGATCTGGCAGAGGTCCTTGCAGGACCTTTGGCAGACCTATTTAATGCCTCACTACATTCGGGGTGTGTACCTCAGGACTGAGGATGGCTATGTGGTGCCTCCACAAGAGTGGCCCAAGGATGAACCGGGAAACTACAGACCAGTGAGCCTCACATCCATCGTGGGTAAGCTAATGGAGACTATCCTGAAGGAGAAGCTGGTGGCCCTCCTAGAGGCCAAAGGACTACAGAACAGCAGACAGCATGGCCTCATATGTGGCAGATGCTGCCAAACCAACCTGGTTGAGTTCTATGACTGGGTAACTAGGCAACTGGACAGGGGCCATGCAGTGGATGTCCTGTATCTGGACTTCAGTAGGCCATTCGACTCAGTGCCACATGGAAGGCTGGGAAGGAAGTTAGTAGGAACAGGGGCGGGTGCAAAGCTGGTGAGATGGGTAGGAAACTGGCTGCAGGGAAGGCAACAGAGGATGGTGTTGGGTGGGGAGCTCTCACACCCAAGGGCAGTGACGAGTGGTGTTCCACAGGGCTCAGTGTTGGGACCAGTGTTGTTTGGGATATTCATTGCAGACATATCATTGGACATCAAGAGCAAGATCAGTCTGTTTGCTGATGATACCAAGGTAGGCGCGGTGGTGGATGACCTAGGGGAATGGCAGGGGTTGCAGGATGATCTGGCAAAGCTTGAAACCTGGTCAGACACCTGGCAACTGGGCTTTAATGCCAAAAAGTGCAAGGTGCTGCATTTTGGGATGAAGAACCCAAGGAGGAGTTACCAGCTAGGGGAGTGCAGCTAACCCAGACAGAGGAGGAGAAGGATCTGGGTGTGCTCATTACAGGGTCAATGAACAACTCGGCACAATGTAGGAAGGCAGCTGCAAGGCCAACAAAATGCTGGGTTGTATTGCAAGGGTATATCCTCGAGGAGGAGGTTATTCTGCCACTGTATAGGTCATTAGTTAGACCACAACTGGGTACTGCATGCAGTACTGGCGTCCGTATCTGAAGAGGGACATTAAGTTACTGGGGGTGCAGCGCAGAGCGACAAAGATGATCAAGGGGCTGGGGGACTTATCATACGAGAGGAGGTTGAAGGAGTTGAACATGTACTCACTGGAGGAGAGGAGAGACAGGGGTGACATGATTGAAACCTTTAAATACGTGAAAGGAATAAACAAGACGGGTACAGAGGAGCTGTTTAAAGTGAAGGAGGGGAGGGCCACCAGGAGCCATGATATGAGCCTGGAGCGAGGAAGGTTCAGAAGGGAGATGAGGAGACACTTTTTTACAGAGAGGGTGGTGGCTGGGTGGAATGCGTTACCTGCTGAAGTGGTATGCAGTAGAATAGTGGACTGCTTCAAACGAGGATGGGACAGGACAAGGTGGAGGGTTAATGAAGGGGAAGGGTGGAAGGGAGGGGCAGCTGCAGAATAAGGGGTGCTAGCTGCACATTCTAGCAGGCTTGATAGACCTCTAGGCCTTTATCTGCTGGCAAATTTTGTATGTTCGTATGTTCATAAGACAGAGGCAGGAAACTACAGACCTGTCAGTCTGACCTCTGTGCTAGGGAAAGTGATGGAGTCACTTCTGAAGGAAAGAATAGTTGAGTACCTAGAGGCCAGTGGGGCACAGGACCCAAAGCAGCATGGGTTCACAGCGGAAAGGTCATGTCAGACGAATCTAATAGATTTCTTTGACTGGGTGACCAAAGTAGTAGACCAGGGAGGGGCTGTGGAGATGGCCTACCTAGACTTTAGCAAGGCATTTGACACAGTCCCACATGAAAGATTAATAGTCAAATTAACCAGCCTGGGAGTGGGTCCCAGGGTGGTAGCCTGGGTAAAACATTGGCTGGACAACAGGACACAGAAGGTAATTGTAAATGGAGTCCACTCTGAAGAAAGAGGGGTGTCTTGCCTAATCGAAGAGTCACAAAGGAATAATCACACTTGGCATTCACACATCAGCACAATTTATTGCAAGCAAAAGATAATTACACTTCATTTAGCAGCAATGTCACTATCAGCATTAATGATTACACTTTAGCATTCATTCATTAGCAATATTACTATCAGCATTAATATATACTTCAATTAAGCAAAACATGATACATCACCGTTCTATGCCACATCCAAGCCTTTTCCCAGTAGCTGGGGGCCCCCTTGTCAACCTGGCTGAGGTCTTGAACCAGGAGAAAGTTCCACAGCGATGCGTCCACCTGCAGATGAGGCTTCCAATCAGGCATTGAGAAAGCTACATTTATATCTTATTCTATGCTAAAATAACCGTGCAGCCTACATGAGTGTTGTTTGCCACATTCTAGAAGCTGGCCGGGCTCCCAGATGCTGCAAATTCACACCATAAGGACTGCTCAGAATTCCCTACACCTGCTAGGTCACTGTGCTCCAAACACTGGCGGTGCCTAGAACACTAGAGCTAAGCAGAAGTTTAAACAAAACTACAAAAACAGGTTGCCTGATAATATGCAACCTTCAAGTCTGAAGCAAAACATAATAATGAGGCTATCTAAAGAGCAAAACACCAATTAAATGAAGCAGCATGTAAAATGGAGTCACACAATACAAAATTGAGTATAAAATGACATACATTACATGAAATAGCATACAAAATGGAGTGACAATAATCAACATATTATACTATCACTACAAGGGGTTACTAGTGGGGAACCACAGGGTTCAGTATTGGGTCCAGTCCTTTTTAATGTCTTCATAAGTGACATTGCAGAGGGACTGGAAGGAAAAGAATGCCCCTTTGCAGATGACACAAAGATCTGCAACAGGGTTGATACACAAGGAGGCATGGAAAGGATGAGAAGGACTTGGCAAGGTTGGAGGAATGGTCAGAAGTATGGCAGCTAGGATTCAATGCAAAGAAGTGCAAAATAATGCACCTGGGAAACAAGAACCCAGGGGAAGAATACACAATGGGGGTAGTAACAACAAAAAAGGAAAGGGACCTGGGGTAATCATATCAGATGATCCTTAAGGTTAGCAAGCAATGTGAGAAGGCAGTAGGGAGGGCTGGGGGTATACTGGGATGCATATGGGAGGCATCAGCAGCAGAAAACAGGAAGTTGTTATCCCTCTGTGCAGACAGTTGGTGAGACCCCATCTGGAGTACTGCGTCCAGTTCTGGAGACCCCATCTCCGTGGGGACATAGACAGGATAGAGGCAGTCCAGAGGAGGGCAGCTAAAATGGTGCAGGGTCTGCAAGAGAAGCATATGAGGAGAGACTAAAGGAGCTAATATGCATACCTTGATGAAAGAAGGGAGAGGGGGGACATGATAGAAACTTTTAA
Organism: Neoceratodus forsteri; assembly: GCA_016271365.2. Lineage (NCBI taxonomy): Eukaryota > Metazoa > Chordata > Ceratodontiformes > Ceratodontidae > Neoceratodus > Neoceratodus forsteri. The sequence continues at coordinate 1,271,228,335 of CM057452.1, forward strand.
GTACCTCAGTGGAATCAACAAAGTCCAAGAGGGTAGTATCTTTCAGAAAAAGAGGTGTGTAAGAACAAGAGGACACAATTTAAAGATAGAGGGGGAGCAGTTCAGGGGCAATGTGATGAAGTATTATTTCACAGACAGGGTAGTGGATGCATGGAACAGCCTTCCTGAGGAGGTTGTGGGGTCTAAAACTGTGGGATAGTTCAAGAATGCATGGGACAGACATAAGACAATTCTTGTGGTGGGTAGGAAGAAATAGGCTATTGGTTAACTAGGATCTGCGGCCTATCCTGTAGGTAGGGAAATGGGCAGACTAGATGGGCCAAGCGGTCCCTATCTGCCGTCAAAGTCTATGTTTCTATGTTTCTATTACCACCACTGTCCTCTTGGAATTTACAAATGCCCTCCATACGTCCCTGGACACTGGTAACACTACTGGCGCTGTCTTTATAGACCTCTCAAAGGCTTTCGATACTGTGCACCACTCGCTTCTCCTGGACTCCCTCACTCAGTTATGCCTCTCCCATGAGACCATTGACTGGTTTGCCAGCTGTCTCTCTGAGAGAACCCAGACAGTCCGGATTTCCCACTCCCTGTCATCCCCCCACCAAGTCAGGTCTGGAGTCTCTCAAGGCTCTATCCTTGGTCCACTTCTCTTCTCCCTATACCTCAACACCCTGCCCAATGCCTGCTCTGGGAAAATGCTATTGTATGCAGACGATGCAGTTCTCTGCAACTCTCACACTAATCCCACAGCCCTCCGCTTGACACTTCATAAATCCTTCTCTGAAGCTGAATCCTGGTTCTTTCAGCATAGGTTAGTACTAAATTACAAAAAACTAAATCCATGATGTTTGCACACCACCAAAAGAAGAACCTAGGACAACCCTTGCACATTCTGAACTTACTAAATGACCCCCTTGAACAGGTTAACACTTTCAAATACCTTGGCATCACCCTAGACACAGGTCTCTTTTTCCATGACCATATCTGATTACTAAGCACTGCCGTTAACGTACGTATTGGTCTCCTTCACCGCTATAAGCACTGCCGGCCTCCTGAATCTCTCTGCCTAGCCATATGGTGCGGCCAACACCACCCACCTACACAAGATTAGACTGGCCCTCAATAAGGCCTGCAGACTTGCTACAGGCTGTCCTAGACTCACTCATACATGCAACCTCTACGCCTCAGCAAACTGGCTTAACTTCGATGGGAGGCCCCACTGTCCAGTCGCCTCACACAGCAGTCAGCAACTACCCACTTTAGGGTACCTTGCTGCCAAACCACCTCTGGCCAAAGAATGTTTCGATATCTGGCCCCAACCTGGCTCAACTCACTCCCAAACTCCCTTCTCACTGAACCCAAACTTGGTTGGTTCAAGTACCAACTAAGGGACCTTATTACCCAAGGATCAGTATGTGATTGCCCCTAAACCTGACCCTCCATTTTCTACCACCTCCCATCTCCCATGTCTACGGATCTAACACTGTTCTGCCGCCCCTGAGCGAGCCTATACCATGACAATGGACATCTCTGTCCAGCCTTGGCCAATGAATAAAAGTGTGGGCATGGCTAGTGCCATTGCCCTGAAATGCTATGCATATACCTGCAAACTTTATTCCCAGCTGCTACTTTTTGTATTCTTTGTATTTTCTTTAATCATCTGCAACCATTCTGTTACCGCTGTGTTTAACTACTATGTTACTTGTTACTCTGTTGTCTCTTCTTATGTATGATGTGGAACCTTTGTAAAAGAGTCTTTGACTCAAAGGTGTTATCCGATATTTATCAATAAATAAATAAAATAAATAAATACAAAGCTTTGCTTATATAATTGATAACATTCACAACATCATGTGAATGTCGATACACACAGAACAGCTTAAAGTTATTTGTACACTTCAGAAATGAGTACAATATGATAAGAGCATTAGGTGTTTCTTGAGTTCTGGTCCAAAGGAACTGAAGGACTAATCCATGTCAGTAAAGATAGGTTGCCCATTGGGTTTAGATCAGTCATTTGGGAATCTTAGAGAAGGAGGGAATAGAGTTGGGCATGTAGTTGTTTTCCTGGGTGGAGGCACATGGATCTCATGATCTTGCTTCCAGATATCAGGAACTTTCCCTAGGGATACAGAAAGGCAGAGACTGAGTATTGTTCTGTACTGATAGATTCAGCTACCACTGGGGCCAATAATTTAATGAGTTTAGGAGTCAAGCGACTGATTCCTGCAGATTTGACTATGGAAACATTGTTTACGGTGCTGCTCAAAAATCTACTTTAGGTAGACTGGTCCCCTTCTTTCACTCCTTTTGTTAATTTGCCCTCGACTAACCCTTGCATATTCACGACTGTTCTTTGTATACCTCCCTCTCCCTCCCCTCTGTTGATGCCAGTCACCTTTCCCACTGTGCCTCATTTACCTCCAAGTTTTGGTTTGCCTCACTCCCCTCATGTCTTGCTTCTCTCCTGTTTTCCCTCTTTTACTTCTTACTCCCTTCACAATACAAACATGCAAAACTTGCCGGCAGAAACAGGCCTCATGGTCTATCAAGTCTGCTTGAATGCGTAGCTAGCACCCCTATACTGCAGCTGCCCCACCACTATCCCCCTCTCACCCTCAGAAACTATTCAGCATTCTTTACCCAGCCCCCCTTGCCCTGTCCCATGCTGTTTGAAACTGCCCGCCATCCTTCACACTACCACCTCCTCTGGTAGAGCATTCCATTTCGAAGCCACCCTCTCAGTTAAATAATGGCTCCTCATCTCCCTCCTGAATCTGCCACCCTCCAGTCTTAGCCCATGGCCCCTCATGTCCCTTCACTTCCTCAGCTTAAGCAACCCTTCTGTGCCAGATTTGTTGATTTCCCCCCTCAAGTATATGAAAGTTTCAGTCATATCCCCCCGATCCTTCTCTCCTCCAGGGTGTACAAACACAAGTGTCTCAGCCTTTCTTCGTAGGTTCTGCGTTCCATCCCCTGTACCATTTTTGTTGCCCTATGCTGCTCCGCCTTGAGCAACCTGATATCCTTCATCAGCTATGGAAGCCAGTACTACACACAGTACTCCAAATGTGGCCTGACCAAGGACCTGTACAGGGGCTGGATCACATCCTTGTGTCTGGACGAAAATATAGATGTTGCAAAATTAAATTTCACTGGTGAAATTGCTACAAAATTGGCAATTTCGCGGTGTGAAATTTTTCATGAAATTGCGGCAAAATGATGACATTTCGCTGCAGTTTCGCATCCTGCCATTCCTTAAGTAAAACTCTCCCAGGTTTCTAGTGGTCCCCCTTGCCCCCCCAACGGCTGTGCACAGCTCAAATTATTCTCACTGGTGTCTAGTGGTCCCCCCCCGTTGATCACTGACTGTAAATGAATAAAGCCCCCTCCCGTTACCTGGCTCCTCATTTTCTTTTCTTAAAAATAAATAAATAAAACCCACAATTCCTGGTGTCTAGTGGACCCCCCTCCCACCCTGTCATCATGAGCTAGCGCCCACCGCTCCCCAGTCCCCAGTACCTGATCGGGACACTGGTACAACCCTCCACTCACCTCCATGCCCGGCAGCCCAACTGGGCGCTTGAATGAATGAGCGCATGCTTGTACAAGCACCGCTGATTCATTCAAGTGCTCATTAAACTGCTGGCATGAAATGAAGTGAAGGTAGTGCAGGCTGTGCGGTTGCCCAATCGGGGTACTGGGGAGAGCAGGGTGAGCACTAGCTCATGATGGGGTGGGGTTGTTCCCTAGACACCAGGGGTGTGTTGTTTATTTATTTTTTTTTTTGAAGAAGAAATGAGGCCAGGGTAACTGAAACTTATTAAATTACATCTGGTGATCGGCTGGGGAACCACTAGACACCAGGGTGAATAATTTGGGCCCGAGGAGGCACTCAGGCACCAGGGAGTGTGGGTTTAATTTTTCTTTTGCATTAAAAAAGGACATGAGTGGCCAGGGTAATTGGGGAGGGGGGGCTTTATTCAATTACAGCTGGTAATTGGTGGGAGGGAGGGGAACCTGCAGGGAGAACTTTGAAAACTATAAATTTAGCACGTGGGTGGCTAAAGTTTGCCCACGGGTGGCGAACTTTTGCCCATGGGTGTGAAATTTCACCTGTGGGTGCAATATATTGCCAGTTTGTGGGCAACATTTCACTTGCTCAGGGGGTGAAATTTCACATTTCACCCTGCAAAATATTTCATGTAATGTGCAAATTACACCAAATTTTTCGCTGGGCTAAATGTTTCAGTTTTGCACAACTCTAGATGAGAATCCCTTCGCATAGCACACCAGCATCCTATTGGTCTTAGCCACAGCCTTCCTGCACTGAGCAGAGCTGTTCATGCTCCCCGTTACTATGACCCCTAGAGCCTTCTCCTCCTCAGTGACACCGAAACGCACCCCACCCAACCAATATTCCCTCCTCGGGTTCTTCACCCTGAAGTACATAAGTTTGCACTTCTTTGCATTAAAACCTACTGTAATTGCCACCTTGCCGACCACTCCTCAAGTGTGGTTAGGTCACCCTGTAGCTTCTGCCACCCCTCTATGTCATCCACAACAGCCCACATCTTGGTGTCATCAGTGAACAAACTGTTCTTGCTCCCAACCCTGTGTGCAATGTCTGATATGAACAGACCAAAGAACACCGGCCCCAGCACAGAGCCCTGCAGCACCCCACTGGTCACTGGCCTAGGAGATGAGAGTCCCCCCCTCCCAACCACCCATTGCAGTCTATCGTCCAGCCAATTCTTGATCCAGTTAGCCATCTTAGCCCCCACCCATATGTATTTCAGCTTTATTTATTTATTTATTGAATTTTGTTGACCCGGTAAGCCCACTTGGCCTAGAAGTCCCTTTTTCAGGGACGAGGGATACAGATGGTAAGCAACTGAAATTGAACCAGATTAAGCTGTTGGTTGTATTTTTCATGAATTGCCCCAAGCCACCTTTGAGGGCCCGAATCAAAGGCCTTGCTTAAATCCAAATATTGGACATCCAATGCATGGCCTTGTCCAGCTCCTTGTAACCCAGTTGTAGTATTCTATTAGGTTGGTCTGGCATGATCACCCAGAGACGAACCCATGCTGCTGCCCATCCTGGAGCTCATTGACCTCCAGGAAGGTTACCAGTCTCTCCTTCAAGATTACTTTCATAAGGTTACCCACTATTGAAGTGAGACTGACAGGTCTGTAATTACCTGGCTCATTCTTTGGTGGATAGGCACCAAATGAGCCAACATCCAGTCCTGCGGCATGCACCCCATGTCCAGGGAGGTGTTGAACAGGTCAGCCAGCAGCCCAGTCAACACCTCCACCATCTCCCTCAACATCCTAGGGTGAATGCCATCTGGACCTGGTGCCTTATCCACCCTAAGTGCCTTCAGACCTTCCAATACCTTGCTTTTCAGAATCACCCCGTCAGTCACCTCCTCACCCCTCGTACCCACCCGCCCAGTCCACGGAGGTAGCAGACCTCCTTACTCCCTCATGAACACAGAGCAGAAGTATTCATTCAGCACTTCTGCCTGCTCCTCCTCCTTCTCCACTCAACCCCCTTCCTTCTTGATCTGGACTATCCGGTCCCTGCAGTTCCTTGCAATGCTTGTGTTTGCTCTCATGTTCTCCCACCAAAAAATCTGCTGGGCAAGCTGCCTTCTCTTTCCACTTCCCTAAAATTTGGGTCTCTCTCTCTGGCCCCTTCCATTTGCTATGCTCTAACCCTCTTCACTCTGAAATCTCTCCTCTGCGATTTCTCTACTCACACCTGCAGTGTTTCTGATACTGTGGTGAACTTTTGTCACTAGCCTTCCTTACTACACTGACACTAGCTTATTTCCTCTTCCCCAGTTAGTCAGTCATTACTCCCTACTGTAGAGCATTTTTTATTCTGAAGTGTTTTCTCGTAATTTGTATACACTGTTTTGGCCGTCATCTTAAAGCCTTCATGCAACACAGTGAAAGGGTCATGAGCCCCCTCCTGTAGTAGGCCCTGAACCTACAGCATCTCCACACTTCCATGGGTAAGGCTCAGGGCTTGGGTACCTCTGACAGTGATTCCTGCACACCAAGAGCCCCCAAACACTGCACTGGGAGAGGTCCCTCCAGTAGTGACCCATCCAAGTGCTCACATCCACCCGGGTGCCTCCAGACCAGGGAATGTGGGACGAGGACCTCCTGTAGCCCCTAACCAAACTATAAGCCCCCAGGAACATGTTGCAGAAGGCAGCAAGCAGCTCACCTTATTTCCATAGTGCCACTGCAGCCCTGTACACTACCCTGCGAGTATAAGTAGTAAAATATCCAGGTCCCTTCTCGCTATCCCCTGGGTAGTTTAGGAAGCTGCCTCACTCCAAAATTGGTGCTTTCCCTGCAGTCTTTTGTCTCGGGGGGGGGCAATAAATCTAGGCACCTCTCCCCCCAGAGACAGCTCCCAGCCATGCTTCCGAGCTATCCTCCAGAAAGTGGAGCCCCAAGATGCCCTGCGGCTCTCGACATAAACAGTGTCATAACACTGAGGGACTCTTAAACAAAGAAGCTGGGGCACTTATCCATCCTGGACAGGGTTCCCCACATAGTGCTAGTTTCTTTTTTCCATGTCTGGTGTTCCATTTGTCTCAGTGCCATCGTTCTCACACAGGGTGATGTTTTCTTCCTACAAAGAAGTCCCTCCCCCCAGTTCCCTCAGCTTCTATTCCTGGAAGCCAGGACACTTACCATGTGAATTGTCTCTGAGGATAGAGGGACCTCCTGTAGCACCTCCTTCCCCTCCATACCGCCCCTGTGCAGAAAGAAACGGAGGGTACATTTAGTTCCGCCTATAGAGCATTGATTCCCTCTCTGAAAGAGGGTCTACTCCTTGAACACCAGAGCTCTCATGGTGCAAATTGCCTCCAAGGACAGAGAACCCTCCTGTAGTGCTCCCTCCCCCACCACCACCCATATACAGTATAGAAAGGAATGGAGGGTACATTTACTCCCTCCTGTAGAGCATTGGTTCCCTCTCTAAGGGAGAGATACCGGCATCATGCCTCTGACACACTCATTGGGGACCCTCCCATAGCATCCCAAGAGTGATTCCACCATCCAGCTGCACCGATGGTCTCCCAGGGCTCCCCCATCATGGAACTCAACACAAACAGTGGCGGCAACCAAAAAACATACCTGAAGAGCCATGCAGCTGCCGGCTCAGTCCATGGGAAACCCACAGCACCCAGCATATGTCAGCGCCTCAGGTTCTTCAACCGGCCGCCTGTGCTGCCCGTGGCCATCTTCACCAATCTGTAAGATCTGGCACTACCCCAATACAGTCTCGGTGCACAAACTTCTCCACCCCATAGACCACTGTGGCCATCTTCCCATCTGCATCACTCCCATCAGCCCTGCAAAGATCGAGGGACTTCACCCATAACCTCTTAGAGGTCCTTCGAATCTTGCAGGTGCTTCCACGAGATTTGGGCCACCATGTTACCAGGGACCCTATGCAGAGGACGTGGTGCAGATCCCCATACACTCTATGGAAGACATCTGGTTACAAGGAAACGCTATGGAGGGAGACTGTACAAAAGAATTGTACAAAGCAGACAGTCTTACAGGAGATCAGGAAGGAGCCATTTTATCATGCCTAGCCAACATTGGAGAGACATTTTAGGAGAAAACTAACTCCTATACACAAGAATGACAAAACCCTTAAAAAAAAAAAAAAATCACCTCATACAAGCCTCTCTGCCCCCCCAGAGTGGCAACATGAGTACACAACATAAGAAGAGACAACGAGGATGAGCTCCTTTCCCCAGGAGATAGACGAGGTGCACCACACCTACACAGCCCTCATCATCACTGCATTCTGGGGGCATCCTGATACCCCACGGACCAAGTTTTTTCCTTTTTTCTTCAAACGGAGGAAGCACAACCCCGTCAACGGTGCCACGATATACCAGCCAGGGCACACTACACAGATATCTGTCATGGAGCATGCATTACACAACTTATTGGGGGCTTTGTAGTGTCATGGCAAAGGCCCAGGGCTATGTTCCAGGTGATCTTATTTTCAGTACCACCCTCCCATAAATATGGTCCGGTTTACAAAGGCTGAAAGCATTCTGTCACTAGTTCCCACTTGCTCAGAACCTTGCCTTGACTGGGGGGGGGGGTGCTAAGATGTTTTTTCAATCACAGCCAGGCCACAACTGAGACTAGAATCTGTCTGGCTGGAACAAGACACCACCCGAGTGGTCCACTGACTCATGCATAGCCCCTTCTCCGTACTAGAGATTGCAGGTCTTTCCCATATATTACATTAACTGCTCTTTCCTTGTCACAGGGCTCAGTGCTTGTCAGCCCAGTCCTGCCCTTCAATCAAAGGAATGGCGGGCAATCATTCCTCATTACCTGAGGTATCACCTCTTCACATGCCTTGCCCTAGGGAAATCATGACATTGTTTCATCATCCTCTATTCATAGGGATCCCCATCAGCATATGATAACTACATCCACTGTCTCACCTATTGGGATGAGATATACCCTGCTTTTCAGGTAAATTGCCACTAAGACCGCTTACTAGGGACACTGCCGTACCCAAACAGGGTGAAAAATCGCTCTTGTCTTCATGACGACTACGACAAGTTTCCCGGAGATTACGAACCACTCTGCCAATACAGTATTGTCTTGCTCGGTGGTACAGAAGGGGAATCCATAAAGGCAGGGAGCGCAACTGATTGACTGGGTGTGGCCCGCACTAGTGCTAAAGTGCTGTATTTGCACCAGCCAGTGATTTACACAAACATTCAAAGGGAAACTATGCAGTCGACACCACTGTCAATACAGCTGGGGGTCAACTGACCTTGTAGGGCCTCGAAAATACCTACCTTCACATCCCACTGAAAACTCAGGTTCAGCGTCGAGTGACAGCACCTTCAGCACACCTGCCTACCGTTCGACCTGGCAGGAGCATCCCGAGTATTTACCAAGACTCTGGCGATCCTAGAGTCACACCATATGAAGCTAGGGTTACACGTCATTCCATACCTGGATGACCGCAGCACGGTAGACAGCATAGCCCTGTATAGTCACTAAACTGCACACAATCAATTAATCTTGTAATAGCGGCTCAAATGTACTCAGGGTACTTATGGCTCAATACAATAGTAAATTTAGACCACAGCAATGGGGCCCACAAAAGAAACAGAATAATCTGAATGGGTCAGATACCCCCTCCTGCAGTGGGTTCTGAACCAACAACACCTGCCTCCCAGTATTGAGCATCATCAGGGCTGGGGTCCCTCCTTTAGCGACCCCTGAGCAATGAAGAAATCAAGCCCAAGCACTCACGACTTGAAGGAGGTTCTTCCAGCAATGACCCCTCCAAACCGTAGACTACCCCATAAACAGAATGAGAAACACAGCATGGGATGAGGGTCTCCTGCAGCCCCTCACCCACACATATGGGACATGAGAGCCTTACGTCTAGCCCTGAACTTAGTCGCATTCCTCATTATCAACAAAAGTGGTACTAGTCCGGTAGGACAACTGATTAACACTTGCCCGCCTAAACAAGCCAGGAGGCACCAGAAGCAAACTCTCGATAAAACTATCCCTACAACCAATTCTCTGTGCAGAACAGAGCCTATAATCCATCTGAAGTGGACTGGCTGAGCACAGTCACCATCAACTAGCACCAGTGGAGACTCAACCAACACACTCCCCTCAGGTCTACAGGCCAATTGGCTTGTTCCAATTGGACCTCTAGACACCACACTGGTACACGCAACTGCCTAATCTCCACCCCAGGCCCTCTAAACCTGAGGCACTGGAAGTGAACACATGCTCAGCCCCTGCAGAGCTTCAGACAAACAATGGGTTTTCCCACTTTGCCTAAACGATGCATAAGGAAGGTGTCACATTAAAGAATGTGGGTACAGAAAAATGCATGATTAAGTTCTTTGTTCTAACTTGCACCTTAGTACGGGCTACCAAGCACTAGTCAGAGGGGACATCATTCAAGGAAAAGGTCACATGTTGTGACTCTGTTTATAGGGTATCTCCTCTCCTGACTGGTGTGTCTCTGTTTTTTGGTTTTCCACAATATAGCTAAGGAGGACTCACACTGGAGATAATCTGATGAGCACAGAGGTATATCTTTGCCCACTTGATTTGATTGGATCATGCATCAACCTATAATGGACAAGGAATACCCACTGGTTTCTGCAGAGTACTATAAAGGGTACTCAGATAATCACCTTTACAAGGTGAGTAAATCCCAGTAGTCTCATTCTGACTTGTTTTTCTAAATGTGTCTGAATTCCATCCTGGGCCCAATTCATTTCTCCATGTTCCTAAATTACTTCCCAAATGCCTGTATCTCTGCAGTCATTAACATGTACATAGACATTAACATGATCTATTTCTCAGACACTTCTACTTCTGACCTGGTTACTTGGCTCCAAGGGATTTCTTCAATATTCAGCAATGGTTCCAGGATAATAAACAGACCCTCAGTCCTAACAAAATCTCCATGACCTTTGCCACCAGGAAGAGGTTGGCCAGACTCACTCCCTGGCCCTCCTTCCAAACTCTTGATGGCGTGGAACTTAAGGATATCACTTCTTCAAATACCATAGAGTGTGGGTGGACTAACACCTTTATTCTCTGTGCATGTGGACACCATCCAACAGAAACTGTACCCCAAATGGGAAGCTCTTTACAGGAATACAGCTTGCAATACACGTCCTGCATGAAGAGAAACTCTTTTGAAAATTGTCCTCCCAATTTTGGGTGATGGTGACATTGTCTGCAGTGCTGCTCCTAAGTCCATTCTGGCCATACTGGATTCCCTGCATCCTGGCATCAGCACCCCTTTCAACCTCCCTTCTAGACTTCATCCATTTGGGTTTCTGCACATGGCTTGAGCCAAAACTTATATTGAATGCATCTGTCCATTTGGTTAGCAAATGTGCTTTTTTTTCCTTTTATATTAGGACTTGTCTACCAACAATATCTTACTACGGTTATATTATTTTACATTAGTTACTTTATTTTTACCACTTGTGTTCGTTACTGCACTCCACATCCCTTACCACTGAAGACACATCTGGAAATGTGCTGTTATTTCAGCTAAGTATGTCATATCTGGTAAAAGATTTGAAATAAATAAATATGATTACTGAATACCCTGTACACTGAATATACACTACAATAGTCACTTTTTGCCATTTTAAATTCTTGCACATCGGTAGAAGTTGTATCTTTTAAGTATATGGCACTTGTCACTTTATTTAGTATTGTACTTTGTATTTGTCATTTTTTGTTTATTGTAATTCTTACTACCATGTAACCCCCATTCCCCGCAGAATTGGGAAATGAGCTCTGGCTCTGAGTGCCTCTCCCAAGCAACTACCTTAAAATACATGACACAAAATAAATACATACATGATTATCAGCCTGGGTGTGAAAGAGGGCACTGAATTCACCTAAGTGAGAAGATCAAAGAAGGTGACAGGGAGAGTTGTGGATGTATTTTGGAAAGCTAAGAAATGTAATCTTAGTAATGAGGAGTAAGATACTGGATTCTGAATGTTATGGGGTGCCAGTGTAGGTCTCCAAAGATGGGAGGTACTGTAACTGTGATTTCACATTTGGGTCTGTGTGAGGAGGCTGGCAGCAGATTTCCAGACATGTTGTAGCTTGAAAATCAGAGTCTGAGTTTGACCAATAAGAAAGGAGTTGCAGTACTATAGTCTGTATAGGAGGAAATATAAGCACACTAAGGCTTTTGCAGACCTGAGATCAAGACAGCAATAGACAGTAAGTGTTGTGTAGAGTGCCTGAGTGATTTGAATCTTATACTATTAAACACAGTTTTCTCTCTTGCTAGAGGCAACTTAGGTAAACTGCTAATGTACAAATAATCTTCAGAGTGATACCGACGTAGCAGGTAGATGCAAAATACTTTGCTATGCTATGCTGTCTAAGCAATAGGGGTAACATATATACACTGCATATTGAATCTTTCCTACCTTTTGATGAGTCATTTTAAGTTTCTGTGGTCTGGAGCTCTGGAGTAGTGTAACAACCTTTTTCAGATGCACAATTTGAACTGATTAGAAGTGACCAGTGACCCTCAGAAGGGATGTCTTCAATTTCAGTCACATGTGCATCAGACAACCTATCAGGTGTATACAACCCATGATGTCAGGTAGGTGGAGTGCCTCAGAGAGCCATTCCCCCACAATCACCTTTACCAGGTGAGTAAACTACCATCATGTATTTACGGAGATGGATATCAAAGCCTGTATAAGCTGTGAAAGATATTGGGATCACAGAACTTGAAATGAAGAATTTTGTAGTTTTTGTAACATGGTTGTAGTACTTTGCCAGAGGACAGTGATTATAAAAAAAAAAAAAAAGAAGTGGCACTTTATTTATTTAGTCTGAATGTGAACCAGAAATCTGAAATGAAAATAAATATTTAAATTTCTTTTAAAAAGCTTTATAATTATTAGTCATATTTTAAGTATTGATAATTGTAAACTATATCAATTTAACTATTATATGTTGTTCTGGCTCCAAGCTTTAATGTAAAAAAAGTTTCAATCCCTAACAGTTCAGTCGACTCTTTCTAAATATAACTGCTTAACACAGTGCTAAGTTTGGAAACATTAGAGCTGGAAATCATGGTACATTTTTAAAATTACCAATACTATTTTTATTAATAATTGATCAAAAATGTCATTTATATACTTTTTATGTTTGCTTGTGTGCATGCGAAAGAAACATTTTGTCACAGCTTAGGACAGAAGCAGGGTTTTGGAGGTGTGGCACTGTGGGGGCCAATGGCCCTAGTGCCTTTTGAGGTGTGGCCTGCTTTCCCTAATGCAGTGGCACGCTGCTGCTGACACTAGTTCAGCCAGCGTGCCACCACCTTGAAATGAATCTGCCACTGCAATGAGGGACTGACCTGACATTGCAGGGTGGTACCATGCCATCTCTGACCTAGTTAATTTGCCAACAGGGGAGCCCACTCCCTGTCGGCATACTGTAACCCCCTTCCCTATTTGTTGTGTACCAAGGGGGTGCCAATCCCCCTCAGCATCATGCGCCCCCCCAACAGTCTTTCTTTGCCGATGGGGGGCCCAATTCCCGTCAGCTTCAGTCCCCCCCTTTCCAGTTCAATTTGTCGATAGGGGGCCCACTCCCCATTGGCATAATGTCCCCCAATAAGTTGTGTGCCAAGGGAGGGTGCCCAACCCCTTTGGCTCTCCCCGTATGTGACAACAAGGGTTCTCAATCCCCATCGGCTACAGCCCCCAAAAACACTCAGGTGGCACGCTGGGGTGGGATCCCAAATGTCCCTGTAAAAAAAAAGTCCGCAATGTTTTTTTTTTTTTGTTTTAAACCTGTAAAACAGAAAACGGTCCCTAGTTGAGTTTGGTGGCCCCACCCAACCCACGCCAACCCTCTGTGCACCCTTCCTCGCCCTCACACCCCCTCACTCCATACTTACCTCCGGAGCCCAGCGCGACGATCTTCGGTGGACCGGGAACACGTCTGCACTCTTCAAAGTCGACCGTGAACTGAAGAAATGCTGGTAAGCTGTATGATGGCATAAATAGGGTTTTTTCAACATTGGTGCATATCTCAGGCATTTATGGGAATTTTGGCACCAAATTTTCAACATGGGGTTTTTGGGACCCCTTCTCATGAATGCTGTCACTGTCATGGCCTTAATCGGGTCCGAAGGGTGATTTTGCAGTCATTGTGCGAAATCACCTTTCAGGACCAAGTAACGAAATGACACTGCCATTGTTCATAAGGTGGACTCTCAAAAAGCCTATGTTGAAAATTTGGTGGAAAAATTCCTAAAAATGACTGTTTTACTAGCGTGCATTGTGCAGACACTATGCATGCTCGTAAGTTCGCGAATTTACAATATTTTCACTCCAGATTTTCAGCATTGCCATTTTACCACACCTCCTTATGAGCAGTGCAGCTGTCATTTTTCACATCTTGCCCAAATTGTGTTTCTGCCCATGTAGCGCACAATGGCGCAGTCGGTGTGCGAAATCAATGTATGGGACACATTAAGAAAATCACAGTGGCACTGTTTATGAGCAGAGGTCTTTAAATGTCTATGTTGAAAATTTGGTGAAAAAATTCCTAAAAATGACTGTTTTTCAAGCGTGTGGTGCGCAGTTCCTACGTACACTCGTAAGTTTGCGAATTTTCAATATTTTTACTCCAGATTTTCAACATTGCCATTTTATTACACTTCCTTATGAACAGTACAGCTGCCATTTTTCATGTTGCCCAAAATGTGTTTCCGCACATGTAGTGCACAATGGTGCAGTCAGTGTGCGAAAGCAATGTTTGGGACAGATTAAGAAAATCACAGTTACACTGTTCATGAGCAGAGGTCTTAAAATGCTATGCTGAAAATTTGGTGACAAAAGTCCATAAAATGACTGTGTTACAAGTGAGCATTGCGCAGTTTCCACGCACCCTCGTAAGTTCATGACTTTGTAATATTTTCAGTCCAGATTTTCACCAGTGGCATTTTTCCACACTTCCTTATGAACAGTAGAGCTGTCATTTTTCACAACATGGCCGAAATGTGTTTTCACAGTTTCTGCGCAGAGATGCGTGGTCGCTGTGGGAAATCATTGTTCGGGACAGATAAAGAAAATCACAGTGACACTGTTCATGATCAGAGGTCCCAAAATGCCTGTGTTGACAATCTGCTGTAAAATATCCCCAAACTAATTACATTACGGGTGTGCATTGCACAGCTTCTATGTACGCTCGTGACTTCACCAGTTTTTTTAATATTTTTACTGCAGATTTGCAACATTGCCATGTTTTACACCTCCCCATGAACAGTACAGCTGTCATTTTTCACATCCTGTTCAGAATGTGTTTTTGCACCCGTGGTGCTAAATGCCATAGTCGCTGTGCATAAGCAGCTTTCGGCTAACAAGCTGATATTGCCACTGTTCATGAAGTGGAGGTCACAAAAACCATGTTGAAAATTTGGAGTGAAAATACCAACGAATGCCTGAGGTGTTAGGGTTTCCAACCATAACGCCCCACCCTGTAGAGAATGACAGGCATCAGGGGTGTGACTTGGGATTCTTGCCTGTAATGCTTATACCATTCCACACCCTGCAGCCAGTGAGAGGCATTGAGGCATGCCTTGGACTCTTGGCCCCAAAGTTCATCCCATTCTCCTATACCGCACCCATCTAATCATATTTCCTGATGGAATGGGGTGCACATAAGGGCCAAAGACCCCAAGGCACACCGTGACATTTGTCAGTGTCTGCAGGGTAGGGTGTGGTGAAATGGCATGGCCGTTATGCCTGACGACCCAAAGGCACACCCCAATGCCTGTCACTCTCTGCAGGGTGGTGGTGGGGATGGCTTCAGTTCAGTACTTCACTGCCATTCCTATTATGCAGCTCTGTAACTTCTACACTACCAATGCCAGTGCCAGCAAGCAAACATTCGGCATTGACAAATGCTTGTTTAATGTAAAATAGAAGTTCAAATAAAATCAAATAGTTACACTGATACAGTTTGCAATTACTAATATTTTAAAATACTTTTGAAGTTTATCTCTAAATATTTCTTGCAAAACTGGTTGTTTCAAAGAAATGTTCTTTACAAAGGGTTAACTAGTCAGCTCTGTGACACCGAGCAGTAAGGGACTGCTCTGGCATTTTGGCAAACCCCCATCTACACCACGAGTCTAGAACATCATGAGCACAGGATGATAGGGAGGATTTAGAGGGTCCCCTGGGTGCTCTTGTCCTGGGGTATGTGCACTGCATTGGTACTGTATGCAACAAAGGCGGTGCTGCCCTATACCACCTAGGTTCTTAAGCATTGCCAGGCGTCCCCAGAGCACTGTAGCACGCGTGCACTGGGGTGGTGGACTGGTAGAACAAAAATGGGAAAAGCAACTCATTGAGCAGCCTGACTTCATAGGAAAACTGGAAATCCAGAGAATGTCTGGAGTCAGGGTCTGATGATGGTGAGTGTGTCAGAGGGACAGCAGGCTCTAGCTCATTGGTTGCCTAGAAGAGTAGCAGGTTCTAGATAAATTAGAAGAATAAATGAAATTAAAAAAGCTAACGTTGAAACCATTAGAAATAGGAACTTCATTTTTATAATGAAAACTTCATTTTCCACAAACAAGTTTCTATTAACAAGTTGTACATGTGCATCCTCTTCTGTGGTTGGTCTGCCATCATTGTCTGCTGCTTGACCAGATGAACTGGCCAGGTCTCTCGATCAGGTGTGACTACCACTGGGTTTCATTGCTACAACTATGTACAGTAGAAGGAAAAGCCCCTGGTTATCTCTCAGCCAGCTCACACAGTTTGGCAGTGCCTGCTTACTCTGTTCAGCAGCAACACTTACCTTCTCAAGTCCCAAGATGAAGCGTGAAGTTAGTAGAAATTCCATTGCATTTGCAGCACTAAACACCAGGAACAAATGCTCTCTGCAGCCGAGGAATGCTTCTAGCTTGCAAGTGTTCAAACGTTCAGTATTTCCAGTCACCTTAGAGTTTCCTGGATCGGTTTTGATCCAGTACTCCCCTCTCCCCAACCATGATCATGCTGCAGAGCAATGCAAACGGCCTTAATCTGTGGCAACCCCAGTTTGCTAATTTGCTTTGATTACACTTTGGATGTACTTGACATTAAAGTTTTTGTTTTTGTTTTTTTGCCTGTATATAATTATTACTGCAGGACTGATGTCTGCTGCTGTCCTCCCAGGGATCTCCATGAAAACAAGATGTGGCATCTCATTGGGCTATCTCAGTTGGAGTAATTTAAAATAAAATAAATATATAAATAAAACTTGGCATCACATCAGCAAGGTTTGTTCTATTAATAGTTTCCAGGCATTGATATACTGTACTTCAATACATGTTAATCTACATTTATATACTTTTAACAATATCATTATGGTTATAAGTGTATTGCTTTATATGTATATTTCTTTGCCAAATAGTTCATTAATACACCACTTAGGGTTTGATTTAATGCCACAAAAGTAGGGAAATGTGCCATTTCTAACCCTAACTCCCCAACCCCTGGCAGCAAAAGGGAAACACAGTTAGGGTTTTCAGTCTCTGGAGTTTTGGAGAATCAGTAGTGGGGTCTTCCTTGGGATTGTCAACTCTAATGCTCAACCCCCAAACCTGTAGCCTACTGTCTGAAGCACAAGGTACAGTACAGCTCCAAGCCAGTGCCTCACAGTGATACACTCTTCAAAGGTAGAAAAGTACATCTCGCCACATGTTGCCAGTACAGTCTGCTGTATCGTTTTTTCCTGCAGAGCCCTGCATGAAGAAAGGAGATAATGTCTGATGTTGTTTGCTCAGGGAGCAGGGTGGGCATTAGGATTAACAATCCCAAGGAAGACCCCATCACTGATTTGCCAGGACTCCAGAGACCCAAACTCTTAATTTTTCTTCCTTTTGTTGCTTGGGGGGAGGGGGTGAGGAATTATGGTTGAAAACTGGTCCATCAACAACATTTTTTGCAAAGAATTTGCTTTCTTTTTGAAGATGAGGGAATTGTGTCCTTCCTCATTAATGTAGATCATAAACAGATGCAGGAGAGGAGGGCCTTTTGGGACTTGTACCCAGGGAGACTGTCTGCCTACAGAAGTGCAGCAACAGATGTCAAGAATTCATAGGGCTGTCTTGGTGGGCTGCTGAAGTACAGGGCCCTCTGGTCCCTGCACTTCCATGTGGCCGCATGTACAGATGCACATGGCAAAGAGTCTGTCAGTCAGTGAATAGGGCCCTCTACCACTCACAGGTGCAGAGGTGCAGGGCCACATGCCAAGAGGACAGTTGTTTTTACTATATGGTACCTGGGCCCATGCGGACAACCCTGCGATTTTCATTCCCTGGTTTGGGGGAAGTAGCATAACAGCACCATCCCCCAACCTTCACCCCATCCAGCTGTGTCACTGAGCTTGCCCTGAACTGGATCTATGACAGTTGGCCTACAATTTCGTTGTCAACCAACATTACAGTGACTCCTTTATGTCAACTGCATTTGCGGTTGGCATAAAGGGAGTCACTTCAAACTGTGTTTTCTGAGGGGTGCTTCTCCCTCAAACCCCCCATGCAGGAAGCTCTGCCCCATGCACTCCCACTACTAAATTTATCAACTCTGAGCCAGAGTTGTTTCAGGGAGAGGGTGCAATATCCCCAGAAAGCAGTGCTGGGGTCCCGCACTGACTCTACAGTGACCTGGCACTGTTGTCACTGTAGTGTTGGTCACGGTAAAGTTGTCACCGTAGCAATGGCATACCCCCTGAACCCACTCACTGGCACAGGATGACGAAACATACCACTGGGGTCAAGACTGGCACTACACACAAAGTTTCTTAACAATTATATTTTTGTTTTGAATTTTGATCCCAAATTTTTAAGATAGCAGTTTTATGACTCTCCTTATAAACATGAGGGGCTCGATTTTCCAATGAGTTAGAATGATGCAGAGGACTTGTGTCAAAAGAGTTTGATGCAAGTGGTGACTTGCATCACTACTTGCATCAAATGTGATTTTCCAAAGCAGCCTGTGCCAAATCCTGATGCCGCTGCATCAAATCCCCTTTGAACCATGGTTGCAGCAAACAACCAGGTGCTCCAGGTCACAAGGGGGTTTGCACCACAGCGAGGATGCAACAGCCCCTTTTTGGGGATTTTACAAGCCTCGCCATGAATGCAGCAAATGGCACCACTTACACCAGCCAGGAGGTAGTCTAAGTGGCTTGCGCCAGTTGGAGGTGATCTGACAATGGGCTGCCAGGTGCAGAAGGGGCATGGGAGGTGACATGTGGGGGTTGGGGAGACAGCTGAGCAGCAGAGGAAGTGATGGCACCCAGTGAGGTGCATTTGCTTTGCACTGTATGTACAGTACAGGCATTGCATTGTATATACAGTACAAGTATTATCCCTGGTGGTCTAGCAATCTCCCCCAATCCTAATGTCCCCTATAATGGCAGATCATCTCTGGTGGATTAGTGGACTTTCCATCCCTGATGTCCCCCAGAAATAGTTACATAACCACCCCGGTAGTCTTGCACCTCCCAATCCATGATCTCTCCCCAAATCACTTCCATAATATTCCATGGAGGTCTAGTGTACCCCCCCCAGCAGGCAGTGCCCCACGATCCCACTCTCCCCCATCCCAAACTCCAGCCAGTGACTGTCACAGCCCTCTGCTCACAACCATAGCTGGCCACCTGACTGATCTGTCACTGAGCATCTATTGTAGACAGTAGCGGCTTAGTGATTGACAGAATCACTGAGTGCATGCTGTACACAGTCAGCACTCAGTGACAGATCAGTTTGGTGACCAGCCGAGGTGGTGTGGTAAGTAAAGGGCTGTGCTGGTCACTGACTGCAGATTGGGATGGGGTAGGGGGTGGGGCACTGCCTGTCAGGATTGGGGTCCACTAGACCACCAAGGAATGTTGCATAAGTGATTTTTGGAGAGAGATCAGGGATGGGGGGGTGCTAGACTACCAGGGTGGTTATGTAACTATTTCCTGAGGACGTTGGGGATAGGAGGGCTGTTAGTCCACCAGGGATGATCTGTCATTACAGGGGACTTTAGGATCAGAAGGAGGGACCACTAGACCACCAGGGATGATACCTATACTGTATACATAGTACTGTACCTATACTGTACATACATTACAATGCAAATGCACCCTGCTGGGTGTCATCACTCCATCTACTGCACAGCTGCCTCCCCAAACCCCCCAATGACACCTCCCATGCCCCTTCTACATCCAGGCCCCTCCTGTCCAACAGCTTCACTGCCTCACCATTGCGGCCCCATAAGTGTTGTGCCGGGGGGGGGGTCAGATCCCTGTGGCAATTCCTGCAGGTGCGCCAAATGTTTGGCACAGCTGGTGGCTTGTGGAATACCTAGGGAGTTTTGTGCAGGGACCCTGATTTTTTATAAAATTGGGTGCACCTGGAGTTTGCTGCAATCCTTAGAGCAACCAAACTTGCATCGCTCTAACAGCTCTTTTAAAATCAGGCCTGACATGTGGTATTTATAGTCTATTGGCTGAAATGTCATTTTGCACCATAAGTGCAAAAACACAGCTCATACAGGATTTAAAAAATGACACTGGTCACGTTTATGAGGTGGTGTGGAAAAATGGCTATGTTGAAAGTTTGGAATCAAAATATTGAAAATTAGTGAAATTATGAGTGAACACTGAAATACTGCAATGTTTGCTCATAACCTGGGCATTTTAACATATTTGTGCACCAAATTTTCAGCATACAGTAGCCTTATTATTACCCTACCTCATGAACCTTGTAGATTAAAATTTTCAAAACCCTGCTGAAACATCATTCCGCCCACTGAATTGTCATTCCATGCTACAGGTGTGGCAAAACATTTTGGCCAAGATTTGAAAAATGATAATTGTCACTTTCATGAGGCAATGTAAGACAAGCATTTGCCAATACCGAATGTTCATTGTGTACACTGGTGTCATGGGGGAGGGGGATGTCTGAAAATTGCTTCAATCAAGTTGTTTGTGAGGTGGGGTTCCAAAAAACATATGTTAAAAATTTGGGGCAGAAATATTAAAAAATGGCCAAGTTATGTCACCAAGTTGAAAACCCTATTGAAATACCTTGATGCCAAGAACCCCATTGAAATACATTGAAGTGCTTACCTCAGTTCACAGCTGGGCTTTGAAAAGTGAAGACGTGCCTGCAGTCCAAGATAGATTATGGTGACGGACCTCCGGTGGGTAAGTATGGAGGGTGTGGGTTGCTGGGTCCTGATTGGGAGGGTAAGGGGTTGGGTAACAGTGGAACGGATAACTATGGATGTTTTTCTATTTTACAGGGGGAAAAAATGATGAGGGACAGGTTTCTTTTTTTTCAGGGAGTTTGCTAAACAGATGAGGACACTGGGGGACTGGCACCCTGGCAGCATAAAGGACTACCACACCACTATAATATTGCTGCATATAAACGGAATTAATAGGACGTATCCTTATAATGATGATCCTGTATCTTTGCCAAATTTGGGAAAATTCATGATACCCTAATCTCTGGGTTAAAGTATACAGAAGATATTAGTGGTATTCCATTAAAGGGAACCGCACCCTTTTCTGCTCCAATACAGGTATACAGTGAACATCTGTATAGTTCTTAACTCTGCTCCTGCCTCTCAGACACCAACTTTTTCATCCCTTTTCAATCTGGTTTCAGGAAACATCATTCCATGACTACGTCCCTCATTAGGCTAATGGATATCATTCTCTCAGGTATGGACCGAGGCCTAATCTCATCTGTCATATCTGTTGACCTTGCAAAGGCTTTCAACACAGTCTCCCACTCCCTCCCTCCTCTTAAACTCCCTCTTCTCTGCCTTTCTGTCAGACTCTGCCACAAACTGGTTCAGAGTTTACCTTATGGGCAGGACACAATCAGTTAGGATTGCTGTCTTGTTATCCCCACCCCTCCCGGTTGGTACTGGTGTTCCTCAAGGATCAGTGCTCAGCCCTATTCTTTTCTCCATTTTCATCAATGACCTCCCAACTGTCTGCTCATCAGCATCCATCCAAGTGTATGCTGAAGACACAGTTCTATTCACATCCGGCCACTTCCAATCTGATGTAGAAACCAGACTTTGACAAGCTCCATTACTGGTTTAGCTCACATCAACTTTTCCTAAGTGCCAAAAAGACTGTCTCCATGACCTTTAGCACTAGGCAGAGACTATCTAGGCTTGATTCCTTGCCCTTCTTCCATACCCCTGATGGGACTGCTCTGGGGGACGCCTCCTCCTTTAGATACCTTGGGGTTTGGCTAGACCAACACCTCAATGTTTCTGGACATGTTGACGCTATACTGAAAAAACTATGCCCCAAGCTCAGCACCTTATTCAGAAACCACAACTGTCTAACTCTTCCGGCAAGGCGAGAACTGGTCCAGAAAATTATACTCCCTATTTTTGACTACTGTGATGTAGTTTACAGTGCTGCCCCGCAGTCCTCCTTAACCAGAGTGGACACACTCTTTAACTCCTTCTGTCACTTCACTCTGGACTCCACACCTACCACTCAACACTGCAGTCTCTACCATGCCCTCAGATTCCCCTCGCTTGCCAAACACCGCCTCTCCCACATCTCTAAATTCACCTCCAAATTCTGGTTTAATACTCTCCCTTCCTACCTCTCATCCTCGCTGGTCATCCCTGCACCCCCTGAGCACTTCCTTAGATCCTCTGATACTCAAACTCTGTTTATTCCCCACAGATCCACCTCTGTTGGACAGGCTGCTTTCTCACACTACTTCCCTAAACTCAAACTCACTACCACCTCAGATTAGACATTCATCATCCCTTCACTCCATCTCCACTGCCCTTCACAAATTTTACTCCACAAATTTCACTTGCTCCTAGCCATGCTTAGTTTACCCAGGCTTGCCTATCCTTCCAAGCTTATTCCAGGGATCTATGTTTTGCAGCATTCTGGCACTTACTCCTCCTATGTGCTCTAAATGTCTTATTCACATGTTAGGTTTCCTCCAGTTCCTTGTCTACTTACAATGTTGATTATAGTCCTGTTTATGCTCAAAATGTATTGTCAGAAGAAGCCAGAAGGTGAAGGAAGGAAACATATTCAATTCAGTGCTTTAGAGTAACTGGTAATCGGTATTTTTCTTTTAAACTTAGATTGTAGGCTTGTAGTGACACTATACTTTTTTTCTGTGTTGTCTTTACTTATAATTGTTTTTGGGCTGTTGAAAATTTAAAACATAGTGGTGGTGTAATTCTGTGCTGTCTTTAATTGCTGCAAATTTGCCCCCCACCCCTTCCCCAACTCTTAATTATATGCCCTAATAAATCTGATTGACAGGAGCTAAACACAGGGTATAGTAAGAGAGGTGTAGTAGGAGGGGCATAAGGGGAAAGAAGCCACCCTCAACCCGACAAGTGTTTTGACTCATTGTTTTATTTATTGGTTTCTTTTTCCTTAAAAAATATATATCTGACGATCAGTTACAGGATTTTTAGTACTGTAAATAAATAAAAGAGAACTAAGAGCTTCAGTAGCAGAAGTAGTGGAATTGCAGTATAATGTGGGGAGTGGTGCAATGCAGTAACTATTAGGGCAGCCATATTCAGGCAGACCTTCTGGACACTGAGGTGCTGCCCTATCTGCATGCATCTCTCTGGACTGCGGGATGAGGTATCCAGACTCAGAGCGAGATAAACTGGGTCAGGAGTACCATCACCCCTATCCAGGGACCACCCAGTCCAATGCAGCTGCCTCAAAGGGATGCCGAGAACGAGGAGCACTTGGATGACAGTGGGCTCAGGGAGGGTTAGAGCAGTCAGGCAGAGCACATCCCAGATCCTATTCCTCTCAAGAACTCATATGCCACACTGGCAAATGAGGACAACCAAATAGAGGTACCCAGGGAAGTGGAAGGAAAGGATGTGGAGGTTAGGCAAGGAGGTGACCTCAGTGGGGAAAGCAGTGGATTCCAGAGGAGGAGGAAGCGAATCCTGGTGGGGGACTCCATCGTAAGAGGGATCCAGCTAGGAACACAGGAGGGGGAGGACAGGGAGGTGAGGTGCCTACCAGGTGCCACGGCATGGAGGGATGGAAGGAAGATACTGGGGATCACTGGGAAGGCAAGACGGGCTGGATGTCATTATCCACCTAGGTACTAATGACTTGGCAAATGGGGAGCCAAAGGAAGTTCAGGAAGAGTTTAGGAAACTGGGGAGGGGTCTCAAGCAAGTAGCTGCTTCTGTCACTTTCTCAAGTACTACCTGTGAGAGGCAAGGAGAACATAGAGTGCATGCACCAGGAACTTTAACTCATGGTTGAAGAACTGGTGCTGTGAGGAAAGGTTTGGACTCATTGGTGACTGGGACCCACCTGGAGGGATGGAGTTTTGTTCCAGCCTGACTGACCTGCATCCATCCTGGAGGAATCAAGCACTCAATGATAAGTTTAAATCGACATTGACAAGCATTTAAACTAGCAAAGGGTGTGAGCCAGCAAGGACGGTACCTACTTGCTCACCCCCCCACAGCTAGTAGTGGAACCAGTGAACCAGAGGAGTGGCTATCTCTACAAAGCAGTGTGCAACAGATGGAGATTAGTGTCCAAAAGGTGGATAAGCAGAAAAGGGGCAAAATTCAGCAGAAGGGCAAACAGCAAGGAGAACCAGGGATAAATGACAACCAAGGAAGGGGCTGGAGTATAACAGTGAAGCAGTCTAGGGAGGTCAAATCATGGAAAGCCATGTGTGCAAATGCCAGGAGCCTTAGCAACAAGATGGAAGATCTGGAGGCTGTCATGGTACAGTCAGACCTGGACATTGTGGCCATCACTGAAACCTGGTGTAATGATAACCATGACTGGAGATGGCCATACCTGGCTACAACATATTCAGAAAGAGACAGAGCAGGCAGGAAGGGAGGAGGGTGGCACTGTATGTGAAAAATGACATAAGGGCCACACAGATCCAGGAGGAACAAAATGGGAGAGATACTGTGGGTTAAGCTGGAAAGGAAAATGGGGCCAGCCATCCGCAGGGTGTGGTCTATAGACCACCAGCCCAGGAGGAAGAAACAGATGAGGAGCTGATGCTAGCCATCCAAAGGATGGCAGACAAGGTGAGGTAGTACTGGTTGGAGACTTCAATATACCAGACGTGGACTGGAGCATCCCAGCAGCAGCATCAACTAGGAGCAGATTTATCCTGGACTCCCTTCAGGGTGCCTTCCTCAAGCAACTGGTCATGGAACCAACTCGGCAGAAGGCAAACTGGACCTTGTGCTCACAAACAGGGACAGTGTGATGGGGGTAACAGTGGGGGAGCACCTGGGTAACAGTGACCACCAGTCAGTGTGGTTTGAAATCACAGAAAGAGCAGAACCAAACCACACAAAAACACGTATCCTGGATTTTAGGGGGGCAGACTTTGGGAAAATGGGGAGATACTTGAAAGAGGCATTAAGGGGAATGGGACAGGAATCAGGGGTTGAGGAACAGTGGGCAGTATTTAAAATGGGATTATAAGAACAACAGAATTATGCATTAAGCAGGTTAGCAAGAGGAAAAGGAAGAGGAGACATTATGGTTTTCCAAAGAGGTAGCAAAGAAAGTGAAAGCCAAAAGATTGCATTCAGGCAATACAAAAAGACACAGGCAGAAGGGAGAGGAGAAGTACCAGGAGAAACAAAGGGAGGCAGGGAAGTCAGTAAGGGAAGCCAAAGCTCAGACAGAACACATTGCAAAATCAGCGGGTAAAGGGACAAAACCCTTTACAGGTACATAAGTGAAAAAGAAAGACAAAGGGAGGATAGTGAGACTGAAGGGGAGGATGGGAGCCGCGTGGAGGATGAAACAATAAAGCTGACATATTGAACAGGTATTTCTGCTCAGTCTTTACTAAGGAAGAGGGGGTAATGGGTCTGAAGGGTACAAGGGGTGAGAATGGTGCAGAAATGGACACAAGTCCCTTTACACGAGAAAAGGGTCCTGAAGGAACTGGAAGTAATAAGAGCTGATAAAGCAATGGGGCCAGATGGGGACCCCCAGGGTCCTTAAAGAACTAAGAGAGGTGGTGGCTGAACCTCTGGCTATCCTGTTCAGCCAATCACTGGAAACAGGGAGAGTACCCAAAGACTGGAGGACAGCAGATGTAGTCCCTTATACAAAAGTGGGAACAAAGAGGAAGCAGGGAACTACAGACCAGTCAGCCTCACCTCGGTAGTGGGAAAGATCATGGAAGCACTACTGAAGGAGAGATTGGTGGAACATCTGGTTGTCAATGGACTACAGGACCCAAGGCAGCATGGTTTCTACCAGGGGAGGTCATGTCAGACCAACCTCATTGAACTTTTGACTGGGTGACTAGGGAGGTGGATCGGGAGGGCAGTGGACATGGCCTATCTGGACTTCAGCAAGGCCTTTGACACTGTGCCACATAGAAGACTATTACACAAACTGGGGAATATGGGTGTGGGCAGGACAGTAGTGTGGTGGGTAGGTAACTGGCTGGGTGGCAGGACACAGAGGGTGGTGGTAAATGGCTGTCACTCCACAGAGGGAAGAGTAACCAGTGGGGTACCACAGGGATCAGTGCTGGGACCAGTCCTATTCAACATCTTCATCAGTGACATTGCATAGGATCTAGAAGGCAGAAGTTCACTGTTCGCTGATGACACAAAGCTCTGTAACAGAGTAGACACACCAGAGGGTGTAGACAGAATGAGAAGGGACCTGCAGAAACTTGAAGAATGGTCAAGGGTTTTGGCAGTTGAAATTCAATGCAAGAAGTGCAAGATAATGCATATGGGGCACAAAAACCCTGGCACAATATATCAGTTGGGGGTGAGGATATAACATGCCAAGCAGGAAAGGGATCTTGGGGTTGTCATCTCTGATGACCTCAAGGTAGGGAAACAGTGTGACAAGGCATCAGGTAAAGCAAATAGGATGCTGGGATGTATAGGCAGGGCATCACCAGCAGGAAAAGGGAGGTCATAATTCCGCTATACAGGACACTAGTGAGGCCCCACCTGGAGTACAGTGTACAGTTCTGGAGACCATACCTACGTAAGGACATAGACAGGGTAGAGAAGGTTCAGAGGAGGGCAACAAAGATGGTGCATGGGTTGCATCACAAGTCCTATGAAGACAGGTTGAAGGAACTGAACATGTACTCCCTGGAGGAGAGGAGGGAGAGGGATATGATAGAGACATACAAGTATCTTACAGGGAGTAACAGGGTGAAGGAAAACACTATTTTAAGCGAAAAGATGTTTCAGGACTAGAGGGCATGGGATGAAGTTGGAGGAGGACGATTCAGAGGAAACATGAGAAAGAATTTCTTCACAGAACGGGTGGTGGACAAGTGGAACACCCTGCCAGAGGAAGTGGTGGGGGCTGAAACAATCAAGGGATTTAAGAATGCATGGGATAGACATAAAGGAATTCTAGAGGGCCGGGGTAAGGGGAAACAGACTTCTAGGAAAACAAACTGAACTTACAAGCTCAAATGGGCAGACTAGGTGGGCCATAGGCCCTTATCTGCCGACACTGTCTATGTATCTATGTATCTATGTATCTACGTTTGCATATTTTACCAGCAGTTATACTTGTTGTACTTAATCTCCTACTACCCTTTTCCCCAGGACGCACTGTGAGAGGAGCAACTTGTTGCTCAGTGTGCCTTTCTGGTGAAACTTTTCAATAAATAAATACATTTCAAATATATTGTTTTGTCAATGTAAAAATGAAGAGCAGTATCAGTAGCAATCGGTGCGTCATAACAAAAACTGAATAAACTTGATAAAAGTAACCCGCACTCTGGAGTCCAAATAGCAGAATTGTTAAACACTTTATTGTGCAAATAAGCAAACCCGTAAACCAGTCTTGTCCCCCAAAAAGCTAAAGTGCTACCCAGAATACCATCAATATAAAGCATGAACAATTAATGTCAGTTTATTGAATAGTGATATACATACACATTCACACAAGGACACTTTAAAACAATCATTGCATTGCACATAACAGCTAAATCTGCCACAATTATTAGTTATGTTCATTTAACTAAGTACTGTAGTATAAAACTGCAACATTTTGCCTCATATTGGCTTTTTCTATTTCATTCTAATGATGAAACGTACCATAAATATAGCAATGCTGATAAATAAACCTATTATAGAACATATTTCAGAATGCAGGATTTCCTGTATTATACAATGGCAAGAAAGAATCCTGGTCTCTGATTGGTCAGTTTGGGGCTGGACCCATGGCATTATCCCAGCATGTTGCCACAGGTCTAGTCTCAGCCTCACTGTGAACCTGTAGATAAGCATTTGATTGAGCTTTTGATTGTTTTATTGAGCTTTTGATTGATTGTTTCATCTTCTCTTAAAAAACAAAAATATTTTTCCACACAAAAACATCTTTAAAATTATTTTTTTTATTTTGTATAACAACGAGACATTGTATAATAGGAATAATGCACTCCAGGGTGTGTGTCGTTTGGGATAATGCCATGCCTGGAGCATTGGACGCACTTGGTCTGCGGCCTCGTGCCCAACTCCCCCAGGCGTGGCGTTATCCCAGCACGACACACACCCTGTCGTGCATTATTCCTTTATTATAAAAGAGTAAAAAGTTTTTTGTTTTTTTTTACAATGGAAACTTAACTCAGGTGAACTTAGCTCATAACAGGAGTTTTTCATGGCCGACGGGCATGTGTGTGTCTTTCAGCAAGTATGTTTCTGACAAGATGCCCTATAGTGCAGCTGCCATTGCTACCCCTCCCCTGGGTTCAGTTTGATGCACACTATTATTCTTAAACCTACATTGGAAGTTGCGAAAGCAGGGGTCGCAACA
This sequence comes from Neoceratodus forsteri, assembly GCA_016271365.2. Taxonomy (NCBI): domain Eukaryota; kingdom Metazoa; phylum Chordata; order Ceratodontiformes; family Ceratodontidae; genus Neoceratodus; species Neoceratodus forsteri. The sequence continues at coordinate 1,271,256,774 of CM057452.1, forward strand.
CTGTCTAGACAGCAACAGTCTTCCAATGGATTAGATGGACATGCACCTATGACTATAAGAGATGCATTCATCTGGTATGAAAAACTGGCTTTGAAATTGAGACGCTTAGTATGGCAGGAGGTTACTATGGAAAGATATCTAACTACATGCGAAATGTTGACATTTTGGGGGGGGGCTCGACTGATTTACAGGTATGCTTATTTGCACAATATTTAGCAATTCTGCTATTTGGACTCCTGAGTGTGGGTTTACTTTAATCAAATTTATATATTGTATTGTCAGTTGATACAGCATTTTGATGAAATAATGTAATAGATGTGTGCAGTTTTCGTGCTTAATGAAGATCCAAAAATTTGTTTGGGGATTATCGATTTTTCCCGGTGCTTGCATAAAACCTGGTAGCCCCCCCCCCAACTGAAAGAAGCAAAAGAGCCAACAAGCAAAAGATAATGGGTGGGATATTCAGACTGCGCCAGGCTGTGGTGCAAGCCTGGATGCAGCGCAACTGGGATGTGCTAAGGCGTTGACAGGGTGATATTCAACGGTGCTACGCCATAGCTCAGCACCATTGAATATCGCTCCATGGCCACCCAAGTTGTGCATGGCACAGTGGCACTGCACCAGCACAAGTAGCCAGGGAGGAGCAGGGGGGATACACCTGCATAAGTGTCATTGCGCTAGGCGCAGCAACCGTGATATTCAGTGGTGGATATGCAAATGGGGCCCTAATGCATGCAAGGCACAAATGCGGCGATTTGCATGTCATTATGGCCTCATTTACATGCATGTGCACTGATCCCCAGCAACTTGTGCCTGGTGCCCTGCCAGGCTGCAGCCATCGGGGACCAACATCCCCTGCCCCTTCAAGGCAAAATGCCCCAACTCCCGATCATGGGCTATGTATAAAAATACAATCCTTGGTGGTCCAGTGGACTGAATCCTGCCCAATTGCAGGCTCAGAATAATGAATTATATCCCCAGTGGTCCAGTGGACTGAATCCTGCCTGATCGCGGGCTCAGATTAATGAATTACATCCCCGGTGGTCCAGTGGACCGTTTCCAGCCCGATAGTGGGCATAAGTAAACAAATACATATTAACCACTCTCTGGTGGTCCAGCGATAACCCTCCCCACCGCCCACTGAGCCCGCCACCCGTTCCCCAGGTCAAGCGGGTGGCATCTCCACCATAAGCCACCCGGCCGCCCACCGACTGACAGCGTACAGTACAGTTGTATGCCCATTGGTCCACAGCGTGAACCAATGGCGATACAACTGTACTGTACTACACAATCACGATATGTGAATGGATCCATTCACATGTGGAACTGTCAATGCAATACAATCTGCGCCCGATGTGCGCTGTGGTTTCAACTGTGCAGCAATCTGTCGATTGGCCAGCGGCAGGCTCAACGTTTAATGGACTGAAGATGCGCTTACCGCTACTGGGGGAGCAGGGTGGTGGGGCTCAGTGAGGGCGGAGGGAGGGGTGTCGCTGGACCACCAGGAGTGGTTAATATGTGTTGTTTACTTATGCCCACGAGCTGAAAAGCGGTCCATTGGACCACCGGGATATCATTCATTCTGAGCCCGGGATCAGGCAGAATTCGGTCCACTGGACCACCGGGGATATAATTCATTATTCTGAGCCCGTGATCGGGCACAATTTGGTCCACTGGACCACCAGGGATGGTGTTTTTATACATTGCCCGTGATTGGGCTGGCAACGGTCCACTGGACCACCAGGGATTATCTTCCTTTTCCATTGCGTGCAATCGGGTGGTGGGGGGGAGCAAAGCTGACAGATCCTGGCTCCAGAGCTCGGGTGGCCACCCACAGCTGGCAGCTGCCGTGTTGCACCCTGCCATATGGCACCTCACCTGTGAGTGGCCAGCTCTGGCTCCTTCTTTTTTTGGCTCAGCTGTGTGCAGTGCAGGTAGGGGTTGCGTCTGCATCTGCTCAGCACATCCCAGGCTGCATATCGGGATGTGCGGAGTATGCATGGGCACCCCCCCACCTGTGCCACATACATTACTGATGTGCCCCGGCACATCGGGATTTGTGCCGTGCACTTTCCCCTTTTGAATATCGTGCCAGGGCGCATCAGTGGGTTGCGCATGGAGCAACTATGTTGCGCCATGTGCAACCCTTCTGAATATCCAACCCAATGAAAACAAGCAAATTAAGTAGTGATAAATCTGTTTTGCAACCATGGCAGGAAATCAGCAGTTCTTATTGTTGGCCAAAGTAAGGAATTTAAACATTTTATGAACAATTTGTTTATTTTATGATCCTACCCATTGTGCCCTAATCCTGTGTAATGGGGGGGGATTATGATAAATGTTAATGAGGTTAAAAAGTTAATGAAGTGGCAGTAACATGGGTGCCGGTTACAAGATGGCCACATAGCAAATTTGATGCTGATTACCTCCAGCTAAATCCATTCTCATCTGTAGCAATCTGTACAGGGTGATCGGCATTCAAGTCTGATTAGAAGAGTTTACAATTCTTTGCTTTCTCATATCGGTTCTTGCGACTTTGGAGACTGAACAGAAATGAAAAACATCGCTAGTTGACTCACTGCTTTCTCCCACCCCACCAGACCCGATGATGTCCAATCACCATGAGTCAGCCCACTCCTTCAGCCCAGATACAGATTGTCAGAGCCCTGGAAGTCATCACCACTAGTGATCACACATACTTTTAAAGAGACACAAAAGGCTGAATTCCTGACAGGACAGGTGAGGTAAGTGTAAATGAGAGTCGCCGATGCCAAACAAGTCATCAAGGCCCACAACACCCATCTTGCACATCTAAACAGCAGATCATATGGCTGATTCAAAAAATTGAGGACCTACTTCCTTAAACTGTGTTTCTGTGTAGACAAAGAGATCATACTGAAGACTGTCTGTGATCCAAAAACTGTGTTAGTGGACGGGAATAGACTATTCTTCTACCTTGACTACCTAGATTTCTCTTAGGATATTTTAAAAAGGAAACAAGTTTTTGACAAAATTAAAGCTGATCTCTATAACAGAGGACTGCCGTACTCGCTTCTATACGCAGCTATCTTGGTGGTTACCTTCGAAGGTCGCAGAGAAGCATTCCTGACTCCTGAGGAGTCAGATACTTTCTTCCAATAAAAATTGGGTCTGCCACTTCATCTAGCAATTCTCCAGACAAGACCCCCAACAGATGTTTAGTCCTCCATCACATGGCTGCCTTCACCGGAAATGAAATTATAAATATCTTCCCAGTTTCTTCCAGATCTCAGCTATGGTTAACAAGTCACTGTAACTCCCCATTTCACCTCAAGAAGTAACAAGCATTTGTCAATGCCGAATGTTTGCTTGTTGGCATTGGTGGGGTGTGCTTTTGGGTCATCAGGCATAACGGCCACGCCATTTCACCACACCTTACCCTGCAGACACCGACAAGTGACACGGTGTGCCTTGGGTCTTTGGCCCTTATGCACACCCCATTCATAGAAACATAGAAGTTGACGGCAGATAAGGACCGCAAGGCCCATCCAGTCTGCCCATTTCTTTTTCTACCTTATAAATGTGCCATCGGCCTTTGCGATGTCAGTGACCTATCTATTCATAGTCATTTGTATTGCTCCTATACCTATCCATGCCTGTTTGAAGCCCTGCACTGTATTCATAGCCACTACTTCTTGTGGTAAGCCATTCCATGCATCTACCACCCTTTCTGTGAAAAGAATTTCCTCACATTCCCCCTTAATCGGCCTCCCTCTAATCTCATGCTGTGTCCTCTTGTCCTGCTATTTTTCTTATATTTAAACATGTTAGACTCTTTCACCTTGTTTATGCCCTTAAGGTGTTTAAATGTCTCGATCATATCACCTCTCTCCCTCCTTTGCTCAAGGGTATACATATTGAGCTCCGTTAATCTGTCCTCATATGTCTTCTGATGCAGTCCCTGCACCATTTTGGTTGCCCTTCTCTGGACTGCCTCAATTTGGTTAATGTCCTTGTGAAGGTGTGGCCTCCAATACTGCACGCAGTACTCCAGATGGGGCCTAACCAATCAGGAAATATTGTGAGATGGGTGCAGTATAGGAGAATGGGGTGAACTTTGGGGCCAAAGAGTCCAAGGCACACCTCAATGCCTCTCACTGGCTGCAGGGTGTGGGTGGGGGTGGAATAATATGAGTATTACAGGCGACAATCCCAAGTCACACCCCTGATGCCTGTCAGTCTCTACAGGGTGGGGTGTTATGGTCAGAAACCCTAACGCCTCAGGTGTTCTTTGGTATTTTCACTCCAAATTTTCAACATGGGTTTTTTGTGACCCCCACCTTATGAACAGTGGTAATATCAGTTTGTTAGCTGAAAGCTGATTTTGCACAGTGACTACGGCATTTGGCACCACAGATGCAAAAACACATTTCGAACAGAATGTGAAAAATGACAGCTGCACTATTCATGGGGAGGTGTAAAAAATGGCAATGTTGAAAATCTGGAGTGAAAATAGTTAAAAAAACTGGTGAAGTCGCGAGCGTGAGTAGAAACTGTGCAATGCAAACCCTTAATGTAATTAATTTGGGGATTTTTACCGAAGATTGTCAACACATGCATTTTGGGACCTCCGTTCATGAAAAGTGTCACTGTCATTTTCTTAATCTGCCCCGAACAGTGATTTCCAACAGCGACCACGCATTTCTGCGAAGAAAGTGTGAAAACACATTTCGGCCATGTTGTGAAAAAGTACAGCTCTACTGTTCATAAGGAAATGTGGAAAAATGGCAGTGGTGAAAATCTGGACTGAAAATATTACAAATTCATGAACTTGCGAGGGTGCGTGGAAACAGCGCAATGCTCGCCCATAACACAGTCATTTTATGGACTTTTGCCACCAAATTTTCAACATAGCCATATTAAGACCTCTGCTCATGAACAGTGTCACTGGGATTTTCTTAATCTGTCACAAACATTGATTTTGCACACTGACTGCGCCATTGTGCGCTACATGCGCAGAAACACATTTTGGGTGAGATGTGAAAAATGACAGCTGTTCTACTCATAAGGAGGTGTGGTAAAATGGCAATGTTGAAAATCTGGAGTGCAAATATTAAAAATTCGCAAACTTACGAGCGTGCCTAGGAACTGCGCAATGCACATTCATAAAAGTCATTTTTTAGAATTTTTTCACCACATTTTCAACATAGCCATTTTAAGACCTCTGCTCATGAACAGTGTCACTGTGATTTTCTTAATCTGACCCAAACATTGATTTCGCACACCGACTGCGCCATTGTGCGCTACATGCACGGAAACATTATTTGGGCGAGATGTGAAAAATGACAGCTGTACTGCTCATAAGGAGGTGTGGTAAAATGACACTGTTGAAAATCTGGAGTGCAAATATTAAATATTTGTGAACTTATGAGCGTGCATAGGAATTGCGCAACGCACACTCGTAAAACAGCTATTTTTGGAAATTTTTCCCCAAATGTTCAACATAGAGTTTTTGGGGGCCTACCTCATGAACTGTGACACTGTTGTTTTGTACATCAGTTCTGAAAGGTGGTTTCACGCAGTGACCGCGAAATCACCTTTAGGGACTGAATAACAAAATGACAGTGACAGAATTCATGTGGCGGGGTCCCAAAATACCCATGTTATAAATTTGGTGAAAAAATTCCAAAAAAGGCCTGAGATATGCATCAAAGTTGAAAAAACCCTATTTGTTCCATTATACAGCTTACCGGCATTTCCTCAGTTCGCGATCGGCTTTGAAGAGTGCAGATGTGTTCTTGGTCCACCGAAGATCGTCGAACCGGTCTCTGGAGGTAAGTATGGGGTGGGGGTGTGTGTGTGTGGGGAGGCAGGGTGCACAGAGGTGGGCGCTGGTGGGGAGGGAAGACAGTCAGCGAGGGACTGTTCTTTCTTTATAGGCTTTTTTTTCCCTTTTAGGAAGATAACGTGGGATGTTTGCCACGCTGGGGTGGGCTCCCAGCATAGCAGCTGGAAGTTTTTGGGGGGGCGCCGAGCCAATGGGGATTGGGCACCCCCATCAGCCATAGAGAGGTTTGCCATGCTGGGTTGGGCTCCCAGCATAGCACGTGGAATTGTGTTGGGGGGCAGCAGATGGATGTTTGACACACTGGGGTGGGCTCCCAGCATTGCACCTGAAAGACTGTTTGGTGGGGGCAGTGGAGCCGACGGGGGATTAGGCACTCCCGTCGGCCTTACAGATTGTTGCCACGCTGGGGTGATCTCCCAGCGTGGCACCTAAAACTCTGTTTGGGGGGCAGTGCAGCCGAAGGGGGGATTGGGCACCCCCGTTGGCCATACTGTGTGTGTGGGGGGAGCGTGTGAGCATGCTGGGGTGGGCTCCAGTGTGCTACTTGTTGGGGCGGAGGAGCTTTCTATGACAGCTCTTTCACTGCAGTGCCGATGTGTAGGCACTTTGCATACTGCCAACGGCAGCAGTATGCAAATTGCCTACTTGCTGCAGTTCTTTCTTTCAACTGTATGCCGCTACATTTGCAAACGCAGTCATAGACAGCTCTTACATTCATTGGTGTGGTGGGGCTGCACCTGCAAAAGGCAGCAGGGCATTGGAAGTAGGGAGGCACACCTACGAATTCTCATATGGTGGCACTATGTTTCTTGCACATGCGTGCAAGCAAACATAAAAACAGCAATACAAAGAATGTCCCTGGGAAAATCTCTGGGGTTAGACGCTCCCCCTCTGGTGTTTTTGCTACACTTGCCTCCTTGTTGGCACCATGACTAATGGATATCCTTAATAACATTTGGGGCTGGGGGACTCTTCCATCCACTTTTGCACAGGCATTGATAACGTTCATACCTAAAATGGGCAAAGGCAGTATACGTTATGTGCATTTAAGGCCAATATCATTAATCAATGTAAATGCCAAAAATATTCACAAAAGCACAGAAAGTGCACATGGAACCCGTGATGACTATATTTTTATTTTTTTTATTTTATTTTGTTCTGTTTGTCCCTCCTCACGCCATTGGACAAGACCTCCTTGGGCCATCTTCACGGCCCATATCACATCTGTACGAGACCCTTCTTCTCATGGTACTGGAATCCCCTGGTCCAACCCAGTGGTGGATCCAGCCATCCTGTGGCTCCTGCACCCGCATGACCTTTCTTGTCACTGTGGACTGCTACAATAATTGAACCCCTCACACATAAGAAAAAGCTACTTAAAGCTCACTTTGCATTGAGTGCTATTTAATTCAGCTGTGAAGGGGTTAAACTGTAATCAGCAAGGATATGTATGTTCTATGTCCTCCTGTCACCAGTGACAGTCCAGTCTATCTCTCACTCAAAGAGGGAAAGATTTGTGCCAAACACTGTCGAATAAATCTGTAAAGTGCTGGACTAGCCTATATCAGGTTACAGTCTGGTGAGTCTGCTGCCACAAAGACAGAGGAGCCTGCTGTTTTGTCATTACTGGCTTGAGGAAACAAAAATATTTTTTTTTGTTAATTATTAGAGAGCCTGTAAAGACAAAAGTTATAAGTGACATGGATAAGAGAGGGGAGGACATATATACTGTAGTTGGGTTGGCAGTATAGCCTGGAGAGTATAGCTTGGAGGTTGGAGTAACAAACTGTGAATTAACTTGATACATCCAGCAGACCTGGGTTTGACTCCCACAACCTCTACTTGCATACTGTGTGACTCTACACAAGTCATTTAACTCCCCAGTGCTCCTAGGTCCCTCCTGAAAACAGGCACTTGTGCCTAGCAGGCCTTAACAGATTACCAAAGAATAAAAAAAAATATATTTTACAATATGTGCTTCAGTGAACTGGACAGATTAATAATGTATTTGAGAAGCACAAGAGTGAAGAAGTTTTCAGGCTTATAAAAGGGAGATTGGTGATTTTTAATTTACTAGTTTACTAATATGTATTGCATATATACTTTTTATGTTGACTTGCGCGCATACGCAAGCAACATCTTGTGCATTTTCAGAGGTGTGTCAGTATTGTGGCGAATGCAGGGCAAGCTTTAGAAGGTGCATTCCTCATTCTACAATGAGCCAGCATGCTATCGCTGACACAAGAATTATGTAAAGTGAACAAACTTGAAAGAAATGTATCACTGCAATTGGAGACAAGCTCGTTATGCAGCGGCACAGATGACAAGCCTCCTGTATGTTCCTTTCCTGGTGAAACATTTCAGTAAACATGGCAGCAGCTCCTGCCGTTCGCCACACAATCCCAAAAGAAAGCTGACATTGGGGGTGCAATCCATGTGTCAGCAAGTCCACCCCCCCACATTATGTGTGGCACACTGGGAGCCCACCCTAGTGTGTGTCCGCTCATAGAAAGCCTACCACATTGGCATATTCATGTTCCTCCCCCGTCCCACCCCCATTGTGTGTGTCACACTGGGAACCCACCTCAGTGTGGTCAACATACCTCCCTGAAAGTCATGGGGCACACTGGGAGCCCACCCCAGTGTGTCCATTTGTTGTATTTCACCTGTAAAGAAAGAAAACATCCCGCAGCGTAGTGTCAGTGTTTTATTTATTTTTTCTGTACCTGAAAAAAAGGAAACGGTCCGTTGTCTGCGGTGCCCCCTCCCCCCAACCCCACCCACCTTTGCGTACCCCACCTCCCCAAACGCCCCACCCTATACTTACCTCTTCAGGTCTGGCGCTGTGATCTTCAGTGGAGCAGGAACACATCTGGACTCTTCAAAGCCTACCGTGAACTGAAGAAATGTTGGCTTTTTTGAATTTTGCCTCCAAATTTTCAACATGGGGTTCTTGGGACTCCACCTCATTAACACACGCACTGTCATCTCATTATTCGGTCCCAAAAGGTCATTTCGCGGCCACTGCGCAGAATCACCTTTTGGGACTGATTAACAAAATGACAGTGCCACTGTTCATGAGGTGGGGTCCCAAAAGACTATGTTGCAAATTTGGTGAAAAAATTCCAAAAATACTGTTACGAAAGGCAGCATTACAAGAGGTTTACACATGCTCGTAACTTCGACAATTTTTAATATTTTCACTCCAGATTTTAAACATTGCCATTTTTTCACACCTCCTTATGAACAGTACAGCTGTCATTTTTCACATCCTGCTCAAAATGTGTTTTCGCACATGTGGTGCACAATGGCGCGGTCACTGTGGGAAATCAAAGTTTGGGTCAAACTAACAAAATCACAGTGACACTGTTCATGAGCAGAGGTCCCAAAATGCCTATGTTGAAGATCTGATTAAAAAAATTCCCCAAATAATTGCATTACGGGCATGCTTGTGCAGTTTCTATGCATGCTTGTGGCTTTTTTGATATTTTCACTTCAGATTTTCAACACTGCCATTTTTGACACCTCCTCATGAACAGTACAGCTGTCATTTTTCACATCCTGCCTGAAATGTGTTTTCACACCTGTGGCACCAAATGGCGCAGTCGTTGTGCAAAATCACCTTTTGGCTAATAAGCTGATGGTGCCATTGTTCATGAGGTGGGGTCACAAAAAACCCATGTTGAAAATTTGGTGTGAAAGTACCAACAAATGCCCGGGGCGTTAAGGTTTCCAACTGTAATGCCCCACCCTGTAGAGACTGACAGGTGTCAGGGGTGTGACTTGGGATTGTCAACTGTAATGCTCACGCCATTCCACCCCCAACCTGCAGCTAGTGACAGGCATCAAGGTGTGTCTTGGACTCTTTGGCTCCAAAGTTCACCCCATTCTCCTATACTGCACCCATCTCAGCACATTTTCTTATGGAATGGGGTGAGTGTAATGCCCGAAGACACCAAGGCACAATGCAACAGTTGTCAGTGTCTACAGGGAAGGGTGAGGTGAGGTGAAATGGCATGAGCGTTATGGCCGATGACCCAAAGGCACACCCCAGTGCCTGTCAGTCTCTGCAGGGTGGGGGTGTGGTTGGCATCAGTTCAATACTTCACTGCCATTCCAATTATGCATCTCTCTAACTCCTGTACTACCAGTGCCAATGCCAGCAAGACAACATTCGGCATTGACAAATGCTTATTCAAATTCATGTTGATGATTGAAATGTAGTTTATACTCTTTTCTAATGCTATCTATTTTACTTAGGTGAAATTATTTTGGGAGATGGTATTTTTTGCCAAGGTTTTAGCATTAATAATGCTCTGGATGTTTTTCATCTGATAAGGTTAGTACTGTAGTTCATGTGAGGAGTGATGTCAGTAATAACCACAGTTGCTGTTTGAAATATATGTTCTTTGTGTGAGTGTCAAGGTGGGAACATAGCCAGGGTTATTAATGTATGATGTAACCATTAAGCAGTAATGGGTTGGAAGACTTTATCAACTTTACTGATTGGCAATTTGGCCAAGGGTCCACTCTGCTGTGGCACTATTTGGCTTTGGGTTAAAATACAATGTAAGCCTGCTTGCCGGTGCAGTGGTAGTGGAAGTAAACCCAGGGTGTTGGATGGCCAGCCAAGGGGAAAAGGATCTAACATCTGTTGGACTACTCTCCTCCTCCAGGGTGGAGGGTGGGCAAGAGCCCAGTGCCTGCCTGACCCCTGGTGAAAGCTAGGAGAAAAACAGCCTGGGCCAGAAGAAAGTACCAGAAAGGGAACAAAAATGCAATATGCTGTATTTTTAAGAGGTAGCAGATTGCTGGGATGGGTGTTGGGATTCCTTTCTCTGCCCCTGCCTAGAAACATTACACTGGCTGTTTGATTTTGCTGACTCAAGTGTTGCAGTCTTCCCCCAGCAAGGGAGCTTGCTATCCATCTCTCCTGGGTTCTGTGTGAAACGGTTGACTGGGGTTCATTCCTCCAGGGCCTTACTGCTTTACTGAAATCTCAAAGCATGACTCAGTAAGGGAAGCAGTGTAGGCCAGTAGTTGGCCCATAGACCTCCAAAACCAGATGATTTCCCACTTTCCAATCCTGACACCATCAGTGGCTCACTGTGCAAGTCACATGACCTCCCTCATGCTCCAGTCCCTCCCCAGCTGGACAAATGGGTAATTCTTGCCACACTGTTAATGGGATTTGACATCTACACTGGGAAATCCTTGGCACAGACCCTCAAAAAATAAATAAAATACAAAGATGGACAAAGGAAGCATTGCTTCACACAAAGAGTGGTGGGAAGTGTACTAGCCTTCCAAGTGAGGTAATAGAGTTAGGATCAATATATTTGTTTAAGACCAACTTAGATGGATAGATGAGGGAGCTGATCTCTGGTGTTATAACTGTTGAGAACAGATACAGAAGATCGTGAACTCAAAAGCTGTTGAAAAATGTTTTCACTTATTTTATTATGTGCAAAATTACATCTGTGGGATTGTTAGGTAAGTCCTGTATAAAGCATCTTGACTCTATATGGGGCTTGCTTGGCAAAGCACTGAAAACTATTGACATACTGACTACTTGTTTTGCCTTACAGCCACGCAGAAGGAAACTGATTTTGTGAGTTTTAGTTGATTGTGTTGTGTCTGTGCAAGGAAGTGCAAAAACAGTGGGGGAATTAATAATGCATGGGACAGATATAAGGCAATTCTAGTGGGAGGTAGAAGGAAGTAGGCTGTTGGTATAACTAGGATCTGCAGCTTATCCAGTAGGTAGGGAAATGGGCAGACTGGGTGGGCCAAGTGATCCTTATCTGCCGTCAAAGTCTATGTTTCTATACTAGACAAGAAAAAGGTAATTGTGAAAAGTAGTGGCAAAGTTTACATGTATTTGACTATTCTGTATGTCTTTAAATCTTTTCATAATTGAAATGTTTTAAAAAATATGTTGCATATAAGCAAAGAGACTGGTTAACATGCTTTGGTGTTTATGCTGGTATTGTGTACATATATATACATATATATATATATATATATATATATATATATATATATATATATATATATATACACACACACATAGAAACATAGACTTTGACAGCAGATAAGGACCACTTGGCCCACCCAGTCTGCCCATTTCTACCTACTGGATAAGCTGCAGATTCTAGTTAACCAACAGCCTACTTCCTGCAACCCCACTATAATTGCCTTGTGTCTGTCCCATGCATGTTTGAATTCCCCCACTGTTTTAGACCCAACGACCTCCTCAGGAAGGCTGTTCCATGTATCCACCACTTTCTCCGTGAAAAAATATTTCCTCACATTACCCCTGAGCCGTCCCCCGTCTATCTTAAAATTGTGCCCCCTTGTTCTTACACATCTCTTTTTTTGAAAGATGCTACCCTCCTGGACTTTGTTGATTCCCTTGAGGTACTTGAACGTTTCTATCATGTCCCCCCGTCCTCCTTTCATCAAGAGTATACATGTTAAGCTCTCTCAGTCTCTCTTCATATGGTTTCTGCTGCAGACCCTGCACCATTTTAGTTGCCCTCCTCTGGACTGCTTCCATCCTGTCTATGTCCTTGCGTAGATGAGGTCTCCAAAACTGCACACAGTACTCCAGATGGGGTCTCACCAACTGTCTGTACAGAGGGTTAACCACTTCCCTTTTTCTACTTGTGATGCCCCTTCCTATGCATCCCAGTATTCCCCTGGCTCTCCTTACCGACTTTTCACATTGCTTACCCACCTTTAGGTCATCTGATATGACTACCCCCAGGTCCCTTTCCATTTTTGCTGTTGTTAGTACCTCTCCTGCTATTGCGTACTCTTCTCCTGGGTTTTTGTTTCCCAGATGCATTACTTTGCACTTCTTTGCATTGAATCTAAGTTGCCATATGTCTGACCATTCCTCCAACCCTGCCGAGTCCCTTCTCATCTTTTCTACCCCCCCCTTGTGTATCAGCTGTTACAGATCTTTGTGTGATCTGCAAAGAGGCATACCTTTCCCTCCAGACCCTCTGCAATGTCACCCTTAAAGATGTTAAAGAGGACTGGACCCAGTACTGAGCCCTGAGGTACTCCACTAGTAACTCCCCTTTCTTCGGAATGTGTTCCATTCACTATTACCTTCTGTGTCCTGTTGTGAAGCCAGGTTGCTACCCATGCTACCACCCTGAGACCCACTCCCAGGCTGGCTAACTTGATTATTAATATTTTGTGCGGGACTGTGTCAAATGCCTTGCTAAAGTCTAGGTAGGCCATATCCACAGCCCCTCGCTGGTCTATTACTTTGGTCCCTAGTCAAAGAAATCAATTAGATTCATCTGACATGACCTTCCTGCTGTAAATCCCTGCTGCTTTGGGTCCTGTGCCCCGCTGGCCTCTAGGTACTCAACAATTCTTTCTTTCAGAAGTGATTCCGTCATTTTCCCTACCACTGAGGTCAAACTTACAGGTCTGTAGTTTCCTGCTTCTGCCTTGCTCCCACTTTTGTGAAGGGGAATCACATCTGCCCTCCTCCAGTCCTCAGGTACCACCACATCCTGCCATGATCTGTTAAAAAGCGTGGTCAGTGGTGTCACTAGGTCCTCCCTTAGTTCTTTTAGGATTTTGGGGTGAATCCCGTCAGGCCCCATTGCTTTGTCCACCTTGAGTTTTAGGAGTTCTTTCAGGACTCTTTCTTCTGTGAATGGACTAGTGTCAACCCCCCGTACCCCGAGTGCCTCTATTGTCTGGTTTAGGTAACTCCTCCTCATCTTCTTTTATGAATACTGAGCAAAAGTATTCATTCAGTGTCTCTGCCTTTTCACTGTCTCCATCTGCCCACCTCCCCTCTCCTTTATTAATCTTCACTAGCCCTCCCTTAAGGGATAGTGACTCCATATGACTCCCATATGAGAGAGAGAGAGAGAGAGAGAGAGAGAGAGACAGAATATGGTGCCAAGGTATTTTGGTTGCAGATAATCCCAGCGACTGCTAAACTATATTTGGGATACTCTGGCATGAGAAAAAAGGTTATTGCCAGATCATCTGTTTTGTTCTAGGTATATGGATGTTAAACCTGGTGCAATATTAACCACATAAAATCTATAGTTGCATGAAAGTGTATTGTGTAACCAAACAAAATGATGGTGTTAATAAACCACTGAATAAATGAAGCATCCATGTGAATGTTACTGTAACTTCATTTTCATTAAGTACAAAAAAGGTGTGTATTACAGAAGAATCATTCATTTATGATGTTACACTAAGAAGCATTAAAGTTTTTAATATGTATAAAATAACTAAAATTAACTTAATTGTGACATTGCATTGAGTGCACAGTAAGGAATCCATAAGTATTATTTCATCCTATAGCCATACCCCTTTGGCTTCACCTTTATATTTGGCTCCACCCTTTTATTTCTGCCACAGGACCCTTCTTAAAATCCTGGATCCACCCCTGGTCCAACCATGACACACCTGGTGGCTTGTCCCGATACAGAGTTGCCTTCAGTGACTTGTCTAAATCTCTCATAAAATCCAATTTGGTCACAGGTGAAGTTGAAGGCCAGGGGCAGCCAGCCCAGAGCAGGTAAGATCCGGCGGAGGATGTGGTAGGCAGGAGAGGTGTCATCCTCTTGTCTGACAGCTGTTTTCCACCCTCATTTCTACTCTGGAGGAGAGCACATGCAATGACACCCTGGTGATGCCTGACGTTCTCCCACGCCTGACCCACCGACATCTGTCTCTCCTCCAGTCCTATTGTTCCAGCAGTCTCTGCCTCACAAACTCCTAGCCAATGCTAGGGGTCGGACTATTGATGAGCTCCACAACCCACCCACCCCAGAAGAGGAGATCTGTACACTGAATGCTTGATCCCCCCACTGACCCCCTGACACCACAGGCTCATTCCTGAACCAAGGTCATTGACAGTGCAAGCAGTAATGTTACCACTTGTAGCAGTGGGACAGCCAAGATGCCCATATTGATACATTAAGATTGGGGGGGACTTTGTGGCAGGGAGATTTTGTCCCGACAACATCAGGCAACTACTGGATCTCTTATGAGAGGTCTGTAAGTTGGGTTCCCCCCTGCCACCCTCTCCTTGGATGCAGAAAAAGCCTTTGACAGGGTGTAGTACCATTATTTGTTTGAAGTGCTGCAATGTTTGAGTTTGATCCAAAATGTCTTTCTCTGTTTCATTTATTATATTCTGCCCCAACTCCAGCAGTTCTTACAAATTCTGTTGTTTTGGCCTAGTTCCCCTAGGGTAGGGATATCTGGAAGGGTACTCCTCATCCCCTTTTTTGTTCCTCTTGGCAATCGATGCCCTGACCATTTAAAAACAGGCAGCACCAGAATTTCCAGGTTTCACTGTGGGAGGTGTGCCCCATGAAATCCTGTAATTTGCAGATTAGGCGACTGTCCTGCAGACAGACTTTCTGACCAAGCTTCAGACTCACTTAATGCCAAAAAGTGCTAGGTCATGCACATAGGAAAGGAAAATCCAAGAAAGGAGTATTACATAGGAGGTGAAAGACTGGCAGCCTCAAACCAGGAACGAGATCTGGGAATCATAATCTCAGATGACTTGAAGGTTAGTAAGCAGTGTGAGAAGGCAACAATGAAGGCCAACAGAATGCTGGGCTACATTGGGAGGGGAATCATGAGCAGGAGGAGAGAGGTGGTACTACCACCATATAGATCGCTGGTCAGACCTCACCTGGAATACGGAGTCCAATTCTGGAGGCCTCACCTCAGCAAAGACTTTGACCAGGTGGAAACAGTACAGAGAAAGGTGACAAAAATGATTCAGGGTCTGCAGCAGATGTCCTACTAGGAAAGATTTAGGGAACTGAATATGTACTCCCTAGAGCAGAGAAGAGAGAGGGGGGACACAATTGAAACATTCAAGTACATAAAAGGCATTAACAAGGTACAGGCACAGGAACTTTTCACTTCAAGAAGGGCTCCAGGACCAGGGGACATGACCTCAGGCTGCAAGTAGACAGGTTCTTTACAAACACCAGGAAGTTTTTTTTTTCACAGAAAAGTGGTGGACTCTGTGGTGGAACAGCCTGCCCCAAGAGGTTGTGGGGGTCAACACTGTGGGGGGATTCAAGAATGCATGCGATAGACACAAGGGAACACTGACTACAAAGGGCAACTAGAGTGTCAAAATAGGTTTAAAACAAATGGGTAGACTAGATGGACCTAGTTGTCTCCTTCTGCCGTCAACTTCCATGTTTCTATTAGTTGTGCTGTAATTTTGGGATACAAGCTGAGTGGAGGTAAATCTCAGATTTTATTCCTCAGTGTATCCTGCCAGCAAGTCCTCTTTTCAGACAATATTTACCAGTGTTGTCCAACTAGGGTCACATGCCTGGTCACAACTCTGGGAATTATTATCCAAAGCTAAATCTACAAAACACATGAAGCTAATCTCAATGTTGTTCTGGAGATAAGGAGGATGTTCAGTGGTGTATTTCTAGGGGGCAAGTTCAATGGCTTGAAACTGACATTATCAAAGTTCATTGTCATGTTCATTGTTACTTCTTTAAATTCACTCTTCCTTCTTTAAACATTTGGGTTCTATCCTTTCTTCTTACATTTGGTCTCAGAAAAAGCCACATATTGCCCTGTCCATGCTGACGTGCCCCTGGGCGGAGGGGTTTTTCAGCTTTAAGGACATGTATAATTCCATGCAGCCTATATGATGCTCCAAGGTCTGCTCTGTTTTTGGGGTAATGGCGTCTCTTCTCTCCTGTCTTGTTTACCCCAGAACAATGCCAAGCTGCCCTACCCTTCCCAGAGAGTAAGGCCTTTTCTAGATTGGAAGCTGTCTAGTATGGCATACCCCTGCACTAAACAATTATGAATCACCTGCATCTGGGAAGCTATGGGACAGGGGTGGAGGCTAGCAACTTTTCAATTTTTTTCTTATATGTCTCAACCCATCCCTCTGTATTGTACACACTCCACTGTCATGGCCTTGTTGGAAAACTGGGGGGATCAAATTCCTTGGTGATCTTGTTGTTGAAAATAGTGGTATTGATCCTTTAGACAATTACACCAGGAGTTCTCCCTTCCATCCAAAACTCACTGGTAATACTTACAACTGCTTGACACTGTGAAGTCCTGGATTTGTATGGGCTATAGTGTGCCTCCTCGTGACCCCTTTGAAGTATGGAGACCCTTTGTCAGCTTTTTGAAGGGGTAGCTAGTCATTTCTATCATTTCTGGCAGGGCCACATAACTGGTTTGGCCACAGGACCTTGGAAAATGTGGGAAAATGAAGTGGGGTCCCATCTCAACAGATGAATGGGACAATGTTTGGTCAAAGAAATACAAGGCCAGTTGAGAAATGTAGGCTATATCTCTCCAATTCAAAGTATTTCACACGGTGTACTGTACTCCTATGACACTATATTGGATGGACCTCATGTCTTATAGCAACTGCTGGTGATATCAGGTCCCACAATGCTCATTAACATACCATATGTCCTATGGTCATGCACTTCCCTTGTCCCCCTTTAGGGATTGTGTGTGATCTGCTTGTTGGATAGTGATACCCCTTCCCATCATTCAGGACCCAAAAACCTGCATCTAGAGTATCCCCCAGAATCTTCTGTTTTGGCCAATCCCAGATCCACTGACTTTTGGCAGTACTAGCTACAGCAGCCAGGGTTAACCTATGCCTCTGGAGGGAGGAGTCCTTCTTGGCTGTAGTGGAATAGGATGTCTTTCTTTTCTGTAATGGTAGCTATGAAAAGGTTACCTAGCCTGCACTTGTTAAAGACACTAGTGTGACCAGGATTTGGGCCCTTACTAGGTAAAATGAATCCTGTCAGGCTCCTGCAATGTATGACTCGAGTTACTGCCACCTTGCCCATCCAGTCTGGGAGGTCTCCTCTCCCATACAACCTCTGAGGCTTTATTGCAAGTAGACCTGCTATTAATAGCAACTGCCTCATCTGCTTTTCCCACTTATGTTGTTTTGTTAGTCCAACTGGTGGTATGATCCACTCATCTACTCTTTGGGTGTCGGAGCCCCATCCTCTCTGGACTTTCAGGAAAGCCCTTGGATATAGGGACTATTCCCTTTCTTGTCCTAAGAAGGAGATAGTTCTAGGATATGGCATTTCTTTTATGAGCTATTCCTTTCTTCATCATTTCTCCTTCCTTGTCATATCTCCTATTCTTTAGGTATAATAGTTTTGTCCTGCTTTATTGTTAGTTCTTCTTTCTGGTACTTCTTCTGACTCTTTCCATGTACATTATCCTATCTTTTCCACATTAGCAGAGTTGGTACTATAGAAACATAGAAACATAGAAGTTGACGGCAGATAAGGACCGCAAGGCCCATCCAGTCTGCCCATTTCTTTTTCTACCTTATAAATGTGCCATCGGCCTTTGCTCTGTCAGTGACCTATCTATTCATAGTCATTTGTATTGCTCCCTTATGCCTATCCCATGCCTGTTTGAAGCCCTGCACTGTATTCATAGCCACCACTTCTTGTGGTAAGCCATTCCATGCATCTACCACCCTTTCTGTGAAAAGATTTTCCTCACATTCCCCTTAATCGGCCTCCTCTAATCTCATGCTGTGTCCTCTTGTCCTGCTATTTTTCTTATATTTAAACATGTTAGACTCTTTCACCTTGTTTATGCCCTTAAGGTGTTTAAATGTCTCGATCATATCACCTCTCTCCTCCTTTGCTCAAGGGTATACATATTGAGCTCCATTAATCTGTCCTCATATGTCTTCTGATGCAGTCCCTGCACCATTTTGGTTGCCCTTCTCTGGACTGCCTCAATTTGGTTAATGTCCTTGTGAAGCTGTGGCCTCCAATACTGCACGCAGTACTCCAGATGGGGCCTAACCAATGTCTTGTACAGAGGGATTATTACCTCCCTCTTACGACTTGTGATACCCCTACTAATACACCCTAACACCCCCCTAGCCTTACCTACTGCTTTAGAGGTCTGCTTGGATGATTTTAGGTCATCAGTGATGATGATGCCCAAGTCTCTTTCTTCCTTTGTGACTGCTAGCAACTCCTCCCAGCCTATAAGTGGCTTCAGGGTTTCTCTTCCCTATGTGCATGATTTTGCACTTCTTTGCATTAAATCCAGTTGCCACTCTTCTGACCATTCTGCTAGTTTATCCAGATCTCTTCTCATTCTGCCCACCCCATCTGGATCATCTACTCTGTTGCAGATCTTGGTGTCATCTGCAAACAGACAAGCCTTACCCTCTAGTCCATCTGAGGTCACTAATGAAGATGTTGAATAGGACTGGCCCCAGGACTGATCCCTGAGGTACCCACTTGTGACTTGCATCTCTTCTGACTGTATACCATTTACCACCACTCTCTGTTTTCTGCCAGTCAACCAGTTTGCCACCCAGTTGACCAACTTCTGACCCACCGAGCCTACCTAGCTTATTTATCAATCTTCTATGTGGAACAGTGTCAAAAGCTTTGCTGAAGTCAAGGTAGGCGACATCAACTGCTCCCCTTGGTCCACCACTCTGGTTACCCAGTCAAAGAAATCTATGAGATTAGTTTGACAGGACCTTCCTTTGAAACCCATGCTGTCTTGGATCCTGTGCCCTATGGATTCCAGGTGTTGCACTATCCTTTCCTTAAGGAGTGCCTCCATAATCTTGCCCACTACTGAGGTAAGACTGACGGTCTGTAGTTCCCGCCTCCTCCCTGCTACCACTCTTGTGGGTGGGATCACATGAGCCCTTCTCCAGTCTTCTGGGACCTCTCCTGTGCTCAGAGACTCACTAAACAATTCTGCTAATGGCTCTGCTAGTTCCTCCTTTAGCTCCTTAAGTACCCTGGGATGTATGCCATCAGGTCCCATTGCCTTATCCACCCTGAGCTTAGCAAGCTCTTGTAGGACCCTTTCTTTTGTGAAGGTAGTGCTCACCTCCCTCCCCTGTGTCCATGATGCTGAGCTGTGGGCCCTGCCCTACCTTCTCTTCAGTAAATACTGAGCAAAGTATCTATTTAGGATAGATGCCTTTACAGGGTCCTCCTCCTCACATGCTCCCTTTTCTCCATTAAGCTTAGCAATACCCCTCTGGACTTTCTCCTTTCACTAATGTATCTATAGAAAGTCTTGTCACCTTCTTTACTGTTACGTGCTAGTGTTTCCTCAGTTTGGGACTTTGCCTGCCTTACTGCCTTACCTGCTTCCCTTAGGGCAGTTTGGTATGCCTCCTATCTTCATCCGCTGTGTTCCCTTATATTTTCTGAAGGCCAGCCTTTTGGCTCCTGACCTTTTCTGCTACTGTATTGAGAACCAAAGTGGTTTCCTTCTTCTTTGCACTTCCTTTCTGTCTAACACAATGGGATGTTGCTTCAAGTATTGTATCCTTAATGCTTGCCCACTTTGCCTGTACCTCCTCACCTGTGTTTCTTTTGCCAGGGCTAGCTTAACTCTGTTGGCCATCTTATCAAAGTCAGCTCCTCTGAAGTCCCATATTTTTGCTTTGGAATGGGATGATTTAGATGTAGTAGCCAATTGAACCATACCATGTGATGGTCACTGGCCCCCAGGTGACCTTCTACGGGAGATCTGTGATCCCTTCTTTGTTAGTCAGTACTAGATCTAGGATAGCCCTGTCTCTTGTGGGTTGCTGTACCAGTTGTTTGAGGCCCTCCCCCTGCAGGGAATCCACTATGAGTCTAGTTCTGGCAGATGTTCCTGCTGGTATTGACCAATCTGTATCTGGCATGTTGAAGTCTCCCATTATCAGAACCTCCCCTTTAGCTGTCATGTTTTGTATATCTTCTAACAGTAATGTGTCTATGTCCTCCCTCTGGTCTGGGGGCCTGTAGACAACCCCAGTTCTTATGGCTGTCCCATTTCCTGTTTCCAGGGTGACCCACAGTTCTTCTGGCTCCTTATGTGTTCTGAATTTCTGTAGCTTTGATATTTTCATTAACATACAGGGCCACCCCTCCCCCTTTTGCACCTCGGTCTCTTCTGAACAATACATAGCCAGGTACAGGAGTCTCCCAAGTGTGGTTGCGGTAAACCCGTCTCACTAATTGCTACTATGTCCAGTTTAGCCTCTGACATAATTGCCTGCAGGTCTGGGATCTTATTTCCCAGGCTGTGAGCATTTGTGTACATGATTTTCCATTGGCCAGATTTTGGTGTGTTAGTTGTTGGGTGAAGTTTGGCATTACCCTGTGCATCATATGGGAGACAAACCTTTTTCTTACCTGGTGATGCAAATGAGCGGCAAACACGCTGAATTCCTGTTTGACCACTAGCTGAGGGGAGGGTGTTCTTCCCATTTGTGATGTATGGGTGCTACCCTCTCCCCATTGCTAGTTTAAATATTCTGCAAAGACGCCAAACTTCTGCCCCAATGCACTGACTCCTCTTTAGTCAGATGCAGTCCATCAAATTTAAAGAACTTTCGCTCCCAGAACTGTTGCCAGTTCCTACAAATCTGTGTCCTTTCCTGGCACCAGTCCTTGAGCCACGTGTTTAGCTCCCCTATCTCCCCTTCTCTGACCTTCCGTCCATCTGCTCCCTTCTCCCAGACTGGCAGGATCTCAGAAGGAGATGCGGGCGAAATAGATGATAGTTTGTCACCCAGCCTAGTCAGGTGTTCCTTGGTCTCACAACTGACCGGCTGGCGAGATCATTAGTCCTATGTGTACTAGGACATCAATGTTTTCTCCTGCTTTGTGAACAATTTTTGAATGCGGTCAGTGTCTCTCCATGCTGATGTACCTGGAGACATCTGACCATCACCCTAGCTGGAGATGGGTATCAACTCCCAGATCATGGAGTCTCCTATGATCAGAAGTTTTTGGATTTCCTTTGTGCTTGTTTAGTTTTGGTTCCTGATTTGGGTGAGTATTGTTGTGCTAGCTCCTGTGCCACAGTGTCCTGCTCTGAGTGTCTTCTGCCTCTTTATTTGATTTCAGAGATAGAGGCAGATACCTGTTTGTAGTGTTTATATGGTTTTTGGAGGTAATGTGTTGGAGAGTAGAGAGTGATGGGGCACCTGATTTGCTCCTCCTAACCACCTGCCAACCTCCTGGACCAACTACCCTCTGCGATCGAGGTTTTTCTGTTGGATGCTGGGGAAATGGCGGGTGGTTCTTATAATGTATTTCCTCTTCAATATGAAATTTGAGGCGTGCAATCTCTGCCCATGCTGCCTGGAGCTGAGGACCTAAGATCTCCAAAGGCCCAGCATGTAGGACAGTGTCCTAAATCTTGTAAGACTGTCCTTCTGAAAATTGTTCCACAGTACCTGCAGTTAATGAAATCCATTCCAAATAAGTTGCTGGGTTTGTAACCTAGTCAGAGTAATTAGAAGGAAAAAAAAATGCAAGTAATGGTTTAATTGTGCTTTGTTTAACTTGTTATAACAAGTTAAATTACTAGTGCCCGTAAATGAGATCACCTTGTGGAGGCCCCACTGATCCCCCTTCCTGCTCTGCCACAGGAAATGTCACAACTGTGGTACCCTATAAAAGGAGTGTAGCGGGGTGGTTGGGGATGGGGTGGGTGGCTGGGCCCTTCCCTGCCTAAAAGAAGAACCACATGACGAAAGAACAAGGAGGTAAGAGCAGAAACAATCAGTCAACAACAAATGCAGTAACCCTGAAAGCTTATCCTAATGTTAGATAAAACTGTAAAACCTGTAAAGCACCACCTGTAATAATTTCAGAGAAGATATACCCGTAAGAAACACTTTGCTCCAGAGAAAATAAAGCAGTAACAGAAGATATACCTTGCAAAAGACACTTGACTCAGAAGATTACAGCAGTAATCTGTTAGCACACACCTGTAGGCACACCTTGTAATAATGCAGAAGAAGGTATACCAGCAACAACAATTTGAATCAGAGAAAAAAATAAAGCAATGAAATGTTAGCAACAAACAGTAGCAATCCTGTGAGTAAAAAATAAAACACCACCACACAGTAAATCTGTTAGCCAAACTAAGTCTTAATCCTTCTCCCTTGCTCTGGTAAGTTTCTCTACTCTGCCTTTCAAGCAGTCTTAGAAGGAAAGAGCTCAGGTGAAGCTAGGTGCCTTGGCCAGCAAACCAAGTCTTCTACCTCCAAGATATCAACTAACCTGACTTTTAACCCTTCTTTCTGTTGGAAATTACTGACAGTTTGCCAGCTCCACCCCACATACACACCTAATCCTTTGGAAGAGCTGTGGGAGGAAAAGCAATTAGCTCCTTCAATGTGAGAAGGAGACTGAAACACCTCTGAGACAACAAACCTTTTCAACAAACAAGAATAAAATAAAACACAGTGTCAAACAGTAATTTTGCTTAGCCCAATGATAAAGTCACAAAAATGTAAGCTCCACCTGTAATACAGTAATTTCAGAGAAGATATACCCTGTAAGAAACACTTTGCTCCAGAGAAAATAAAGCAGTAACAGAGATATACCTTGCAAAGACAATTTGACTCAGAAGATTACAGCAGTAATCTGATAGCACCTACCTGTAGGCACACCTTGTAATAATGCAGAAGAAGGTATACCAGCAACAACAATTTGAATCAGAGAAAAAATAAAGCAATGAAATGTTAGCAACAAACAGTAGCAATCCCTGTGAGTAAAAATAAAACACCACCACACAGTAAATCTGTTAGCCAAACTAAGTCTTAATCCTTCTCCCTTGCTCTGGTAAGTTTCTCTACTCTGCCTTTCAAGCAGTCTTAGAAGGAAAGAGCTCAGGTGAAGCTAGGTGCCTTGGCCAGCAAACCAAGTCTTCTACCTCCAAGATATCTACTGGTAATTTCCTGTTTGACTTACAAGTTACTGTTCTTGTTTTATTTATTACTGTATTTATTTGACAATTTAATGTAACCCAGAAAGTCGCACTGAGCTGGATCTCATTTCCAGGCATGAGCCATGGGAAGGGAAGCAGAGGAAATACACGTTAGAAGTGGTTGAGATAAATCAGTAAGTGGTATATACAGTCAAACATGGTAACAGAGAGCAGCTAATGAAACAGTAGAGGGTCAGTAATTCAGTAAAACCAGCCATTTCAACAATTTCAAAAAAAGCTATCAATGGTTGAGGAGTACAAGCTAGAGTGAAGTACCAGCGAAGTGAGAACTGCAGGAAAGAAGAGTTCATGCTGAAGCATTTTAATGGACAGGTAGGAGAGGGCTAGTCTAAGACAAGAGGGAAGATAATTCCAGATAGAGGGCAGACTGGTGAAGAAGGATCATAGGCCAGAGGACGTGGAGCTGTGGGGAATAGAGAAAGAACAAAAGGTAGGAGAGTGGAGGGAATAGTTGGAGAAGGCCCTAGGACAGGTCAGGTCAGAATGGTAAGAGGCTAAAGACGAAAACCAGAATTTGGGCAGATAAGACTGACAGTGGGATAGGCGTTGAGAAGATAAGGAGGAAAGAGAAAGGAGCTGGTATAGCAGACAGTGATATGTGTGTGTGTGTGTGGGGGGGGGGGCACCAGTAACCAAAAGGTAGAAGGAGTGAAAGATAGGATTCAGTGTGGCTAACAGAGATTTGGGAGTACCCTCATGTGTCATATCTGGGGAGTCGTATAGTATGAGTGACTATTTTGGGAACAATCTTATACCGGACCAGAGGAGGTAGACAGGATTTATTACTGTAAAGGGTGCCAAGTTTGGAGCATAATTTTATGATGATAGCATCAATGTGGGCAGGAAGTCCATATGCCAGGCCTCAGATTTCTAGTTACTGTATCATGCCAATTCCTAGGGTACACTGATATTGTGTTTGGCTGTACAATGTAGAGTAATTGTTATTTACTTTGCCCTTTATCTCTTCCCTACCGCTTCTCTACCCCCTTACCTTTTTGGGCAGGCTATTTCACATACTCAGCACTTCCTCCTCCTTCTCTGCCTTCTCCCTTCCTGCAATTCCATGTCTTTTATCCCCCCTCCCCTACCACAGCCTTACTGTAAGACATTATTTCTGTATATTCTTCATATGTTGTAAAAACTTGAAAAATTAAATAAAAATCTTTGTGACAAAACAAAATAAGTGAACTGGCCTGCTAATAGAAATGGCACAGGTTACTGGTCCCATAGTGTTACATTAGCACTATGACAAACTACACCAGCAACTTGGGTTCAGAGGCAAACCCGAGTCACTGGGAGTTATTTGGGGCATGGGAGGATTGAGCATTCTAGGGACTGCTTTCCCCCCCATGGGTGGGTAGGGACTCATCTGCCAGAGTACACCTGACACCCAGTAGTAGCTGGGCAGCATGGCAATCATGAAGCCCAGCAAAGAGTGAGACCCTAACACATGCGTGCACCATCAGTGCATATCAGATGTCCATGGGGAAGAAAACCACAGGTAAACAATGGGGGGGGGCAGACGGACCCCACAGGCCTTGTATCACTGATTAGGAACCCCAGCATCTGGATGCTGCTTCGGGGGGGAGATTGTGCTGTGGCAGCCTCTTGAACTCTGTTGTGAAGGTTTTTGGGGTAAATCCCAGAAATGGCGGGTGACTGAGCTGGGGAGGGCGTTCAAATGGGGTCTGGCAAGAAGAATGAGCATTAATGCATTAATGAAAAAGAGACACAGGTCAATGCATTATAGTGTATGGTAGAACATTCTTACTGATGGAAATTGGTTAGTGGAATCAGCTTGTTGTGCTGCACTAAGTACATCACTACTGCAGAACGACAACATAGAACACCATTGCACATGTGTATTCCTGAACCATTCTCACTTTATGAAGTGGCCGTAGTGGTGACAGTTCACGCGGGAAGAGAGCGGAGATGGAAAAAAATCCTCTTTTTTGTTTGTTTTATGCAATAATAGCGTCTGTTAGATGAAGCCGATGACACCCTAAGTTACTGCCTGCACCAGATATGATGTTTCTGTTTGATTTTTATGTGTAGGAATTTCAGTTACTCTGGAGTTAAATAGTAGCACACTCAAATGTACACAACATACACAAAAAAACAAGGAAATGTACCAGAAGTGTCTGAGACAGGCAGGAAAAGCAGCGAGAAGCGCTAAAATGCAAACATTGAAAAGAATAGCTCAATCCATTAAAAAAGGAGACAAGACATTCTTCATGTACATTAGAAAGAGAGAAGGAAGGCAAAAGGGGAGTAGCTTAGCTTTGAGGAGCCAGGGGGAAGACAGTGGAGGGAAATGGGAAGAAAGCAGCAATTCTGAATGAATATTTCTGTTCAGTCTTCACTGTGGAAGGGCATGGGCAGGGCCCACAGCTAGACTTTAAAGGAACAAACGATAAGGAGGTAAACACCAGTCCAATCACAGAGGAGAGGGTCCTAGAAGAGCAGGCAAAGCTGAAGGTGGACAAAGCCATGGGTCCAGATGGCATACATCCCAGGGTCCTAAGGGAACTGAGCATTGAACTGGCAGCCCTATTAGTGAGTCCCTAGACACGGAAGTGGTCCCAGAGGATTGGAGATGGGCAAATGTCCCTCTTCACAAGAGCAATAGTATGGAAAATGCTGGGAACTACAGGCCAGTTGGTCTAACCTCTGGAGTCAGAAAGATAATGGAGGCACTCCTCAAGGAAAGAACAGTGGAGCACCTAGAAGCCATGGGAGTGTTAGATCCCAGGAAACATGGGTTCACTGCAGGATGGTCCTGTCAAAGTAATCTAATAGATTTCTTTGACTGAGTGACAAAAGCAGTAGACCGGGGCGGGGGGGGCAGTGTATATTGCCTTCCTAGATTTCAGCAAAGTCTTTGATACTGTCCCACATAGGAGACTGATCAACAAGCTAGGTAGCCTGGGGATGAGGCACAAGGTGGTAAACTGGATTGGAAACTGGTTAAGAGACAGAAAACAGGGGATCATGGTAAACTGAACCCAATCAGAGGAAAGGGAGGTGACCAGTGGGGTACCTCAAGGGTCAGGTCTGGGGCCGGTCCTCTTTAATGTCTTCATTGGTGATATTGCAGATGGGCTAGAGGGAAAGGTGTGCCTGTCTGCCAGATGATGCCAAGATCTGCAACAGGTGGATACCCTGGAGAGGGTAGAAAGGATGAGAAAGGACCTGGAATGGTTGCAGAGATGGTCAGAGGAGTGGCAACTAAGGTTCAATGCAAAGAAGTACAACATCATGCATGTGGGGAGCAGGAACCCTGAAGCAAGCTACAGGTTGGGGGGAGAGCTGCTGGCAGTGATTAAGGAGGAGATGGACTTCGGGGTCATAATCACAGATGACCTGAAGGCCACAAGGCAGACAGACAAGCCAGTGAGGAAGGTCACTGAGATGTTTGGGTGTATTGGAAGGGGAATTACAAGCCGAAGGAGGGAGGTAATAGTTCCATTGTATGGGACCCTGGTGAAGCCTCACCTTGAGTACTGTATCTAGTTCTGGAGGCCACACTTTCATAAGGACATTGACAAGATAGAGACTGTGCAGAGGAGGGCAACCAAAATGGTGAAGGGTTTACATCACAAGCCTTATGAGGAAAGAGTCAGAGACCTCAATTTATACATGCTGGAGCAAAGGAGGGAGAGAGAGATGACATGATAGAAATGTTCAAATACCTCAGGGCCATGAACAAGGTGAAAGGATACAACATATTCAAGTTTAAAAGTAGTGCCAGAACAAGAGGACGTGACATGAGATTGATGGGTGGCAGCATAAGGGGAAATGTCAGGAAGTTCTTTTAAATGGAGAGGGTGGTGGATGCATTGAATAGCCTGCCCCAGGAAGTTGTGTCCACCCATACGGTGACAGGCTGGGACAGGAGTAAATAATATTAAAGGTAGGAAGAAAAAGTTAAAGCCAATGACTGGATAGGGTCAATGGCTGCTTCGTCAGGTAGCATAAACGGGCAGACTGGATGGGCCTGACGGCCCTTATCTGCCAACAGTCTTTGTGTATATATGTAAACGTAAACCAAACTGACTCAAAGTAAACAAAAAGGAGTTGCATTTGTCAACAGCTGATTTCTTCCTTTTTAGGGCTGCAGTGGGCATAGCCCTTGCCGACCTCTTGCTATGGGAAAAGAACTCTGCACATTCCTTCTGACTGAATAACATGTTTTGTTACACCACAATCGCCTCTGCATCCATGAAGCATTCTACTTGTTGTCTCCAATGGAAGGAGCACTGCACTACTTTTACAGTGTCGGCGGTCATGGCAGAACATAGCACAATCTGCAATGTCCACGATAGCTGCCAAACCATATTGAGCATATGCGATTAGTAGCGCATGCTCAGTGGCAATAAGCAGCCATCTTGGTCATGGCATAGTATGCCGTGTTCCACCGTGGCTGCCGACAATTTTTTTTTAAATTATAGCTATCCCCCCACCTGACCCTCCCTCTCAGCACCCACCCTACCCCCCAAAACATACGCGTGACACTAGGGGTTTCCAATTTTCCAGTGGCGAGAAACATACCAGTGAGACTGGGATTTGCCCAATCCCCCAGTGTTGGGATCAGCATCCTCGTTTTTTTTGTTATTTTTTTAATTAAAGATATTCCCCTACTTGACCCTCTCTCTCAGCACCCACCCCACTCTGCCCTCAAAAAATGTAGTAGTTACACTGGGTGATGTCCAATCCACCAGTGCGGGAATCCTCGCTCTTTTTTTTTTTTACCTATAAAAAAAAAATGTTCATCAACGTCTTTTGCAACATTACTGTCCCTCCACCTGACCCTCCTACTCAGCACCCACCACTCTGCACCCCACCAAGCCTTTACTTACCCATCAGGGGTCCAATGCCATATCCTCTCTGGACACACCTTTACTGTTACAAGCCCGACCACAAACTGAAGAAACAGGTATGTGGTTCAATGTATTTCAATGTGGTTTTGAACATAGTGGTATAACTTGGACATTTTTGCATATTTTTGGCCCAACTTTTCAACATGCCTTCTTTGGGACCCTACCTTATGAACAATTGAACTATCATTAGACAGATATGTCCTGAAAGGTGATTTTGTGGTCCATGCATGAAATCACCTTTTCGGAAGAAGCTGAACATTTTCTCTGCCCATGTTCATGAGGTGGGGTCATAAGAAGGCTATGTTGAAAATTTGGTGTAAAAATATTAAAAAACAACAGTTATGAGCCTACATTGAATTTTACAAATGCAGACTTGTAACTTTGGCAATTTTCAATATTTTTCCCAAAGATTCACACATAACCATATATTTACAGCACCTCATGAGGGTGACAGCTGTCACTTTTCAACTCTGGCCCAAAATGTGTTTTTGTGTCCTCAAAGTTGATTTCACAGTTCCTGTGCAAAGTCACCTTTAGGCCAGGAGTTGAACATTTTTCTCTGCCTTTCTTCATGAGGCAGGGTCTTAACAATGCTATGTTGAAAATTTGGTGTAAAAATATTAAAAAACACATTTTCAAAAAGTTTACCTCACATTCTTCGGCTATAGCCCTATCACCTCTGGCCAGAGTTTGTTTTTTATTGTTATTTTATTTGTAATATCTGTCCATACACTTTGAAAGATTGTGTATGAGCAGGTATACACAGATAAGGCTGTGCTTGAATCTAGAGGTTTTCATGGTAGCAGGAGACCCCTCAAACTGTGCATTTGAGGTGTCCTGTTACCAAGGAAACTTCTCGATGCAAACACAGCCTTGTTGGGAATACCTGCTCATACACATCCTCTATATAGTGTATGGTTATGGCTTATTGTGCACAGTACTCAAGCAGCTCAAAAATCTAATTTTGCATGTTCTCAAGTTATTTTGCACATTCTATAGTTGTGCACATTCTAAAAAACTTATTGTGTATAATGCTTGACCAGCTGGTTATGATTGTTCTATGATATTTGTAATATAGCATGTGGTATGTGATTGTCTGACATGAGACATCCTGTGCTCCTGGGTGAACCCCCCCCCCCCCGGTTTTAGTGAAAATAACAGGATATATTAACCTGAAACCAGGAGGTAATTAAAAGGCTAGAGAGACTTAACTGAGGGTCTCCTGTTTTCTTGTCTTAATTAGAACTGACCCAGCTGCCAGGATATAAGTCTTGTAAACTTTTATGACGTCTTAGAGGAAAAACATGTTATACCACCATGGTGCTAAAGTTGTAAAAAAAAAACCTTTGATGTTCCTTGAGAAAACAGGAACTGTTCAAGATCAAAGAGGAAAGGCTTGATTAAAGACTGTCATCATTTGGGAAATTAGTTTTGCTGATGTCACCTTATTTAATGTACCTCCTGATAGGACATCATGTTTGTATATTTTTAATATTCTAAAAGGAGGAACCAGATGACATCATAGAAGGGGTGTGGGAACAAAGAGTTTTAAACTGTATACTGTATTTGAACTTGTGACATATCTTTTGGGGCTCTTAAGAAACAAGATCTAACTATAAGCTCTATAGAAGTAATATATTAGATAGAAAAAGTCTAATTGTATTGTGGTAGGAGTTTTTGTTTGTACTTTCCTTGTTTTCTTTTAAGTGGTTGTATGCTCTTTGATACATTGTTCTGTGTTTACATTTTTCATGCGTTTATCATCTTTAAGTAAAGTACCCTTTGTATTTATAAAGACTGCCTGGGTGTGTCTTTGAAGTTCTTTTTGCACGTGATTTATACGTGGTTAAGTTGACAGCTATTCTGAAGGGCTTGATGGTGTTACCAAACTGGGAAAAGGTAAGAATATACCTAAGGTCTTTTATAGAGTTTTAAGGGTTCATTTTGGATACCTGGTTAGGTGCCCTTAGGTGAAAGATACTGTATCTTGCATCCCCAGAAGAGAAAATTATCTGAGCCTGTACATTTGGGTACGCTAGCATAAGGTTCATAGTTTGAATCCCCCCAGAACTTAAGACTAAAGGTGATTTGAACCTACAAGCATACAGGAGGGTTACCCTGTCTGCTACCTGTTCACATTACTGCACTCAGAGGTTGGCACTATGGGAGCAGAGGGCCTGACCTGCTGAGTGCATTTGTGACAGATTTGGTTGGCAGCAGTGTGGATAAAATAGATAACACAAGCTTTAACTGTTCAGTGTGTCAGCTTAATACTGTACAGCTCGCTTGCAAAATAAGGTAGTGATTTATGTTTTAAAAAGGAAACAGAACTATATAATGTTGCTTACAGTCAAGTTCCTACCTGTTTTATTTTTTTCTTCTAAAGTGCAAGTTAGGGTAGACATAGTTAAGGAAGAAGATGGTTTCCAACTACAGCAGACACACTGCACACCACTTGAAGCAGTTGTGCAAGGAGAGAGGAGTCCTGCACAAGATATGAGAGCCACCAAGCAGAACCTCATGGATGCCCTGATGGCAGAAGATGCCCAGAGCATCAAGTCACAGACTGTGACTGTAAAGGACCAAACCTTGGGCATGAAGGGGCCAGTGGCAAGTGCAGTGTCCAGATCCAATGAGGGCAGCAGGGCCACTGCAAGCAAAGAGCCACGGCAGCAGGGGAAGGTCACCAGCATTCTGGAGCCAGAAGCTGTCAGACTGCAGATTGAGTTGTGCAGAATGGAGCTGGAGTTCCAGAGAGATGGTGAGCAAGAGAATTGGCTGCAGAGGAGAAGAGGGAGCGAGAACAGCGAGAGGCTGACCGTGAAGAGCGTGAGCGCTAGTGAGCCCCAGAGGAGAAGAGGGAGTAAGAACAGTGAGAAGCTGACTGTGAAGAGCATGAGCACCAGTGAACCACAGAGGAGAAGAGGGAGTGAGAACAGTGACAGCCTGACTGGGAACAATGGGAGGCTGACCGTGAGGAGCGTGAGCGCCAGAGGTGACATGAACTGGAGAAGCTACGACTCCAACCACCAGCACCAGAGCAGGTCAATGGCTTGGGTTTAACTGGAACTACAGGACTGGGTTACACATTGAATTCCAAATTGTTAGCTGAATTTAAAGAGGGGGAGGATATGGATGCCTTTTTAAATTCCTTTGAAAAAGTTTGTATTCAGGCTAAAATTTCTAGAGGGTCCTGGAGCTTCCAGCTATCCCCTCTACTTACCAGGAAAGCTCAGGATGCATCGGGTCAAATGGACAATGAGGACAGTAATGATTACAGGAAACTTAAAGCTGCACTTTAAAAAAGTTTGATTTTGATTTAACTGCTGAAACATACAGATCTAAATTCTGTAAGCTCAGGAGAAGCCCTGACATGAGCTACAAGGAACTAGCCACGAAACAATGTCAATGTTTGAAACGCTGGTGGGAGGGAATTGAAGCAAACTCTGTAGATAAAACTGAAAATGCTACTTTGTTAGAGCAGTTTTTTTCGGCATGCCCAGCAGAGCTGGAAACCTGGCTGGAGGACCGAGATCCCAAAACAGTGCAAGAGGCTGCTGAACTCTTGGACCACTATGCCAAGAGCAGACCTGCTCTGAGAGCAAATGGGGTGGGCATGGCAGTGCAGAAAGGGAAAAGTGTGCCTTCAGGGCAGCTAAAACCCTCACTGCCTCTACTGAAACCGGTTAGCTCCAAGTTTCAGAAAAAAGATTTCTCTGAGAAAAGAAACGAGTGTTGGGTCTGTAAAGAAACTGGGCATATTGCCAGACAGTGTCCCAAAAGGGTGAGCAATATGCAGAATGGGGCTATGAAAGAAGTGGCTTGTTTGTGTGTCCCTGGAAGCATGCCTGTGAACATGAGGGAACACATGCACCCAGTTACGGTGAATGGTGCACAGACACAAGGGTTAAGGGACACGGGCATCCCTGATGCTGGTAAAAGGGGATCTGGTAGAGCCTGGTCAGCTTATACCCAATGAATTTGTAACTGTGAAAGGGTGCACTGGTGAGGACACCACATTGCCACTCACTAGTATTCTCCTAGACTGGGGTGAAACAGGGGGAACTGTGCAACAGGTGGCTGTAACCAAAACCTTAGAAGTTGACGTCATCCTTGGCAACAATCTCAAACAGGGGATGGTGTGTGCAGTTACCCAGAGACAAGTGAGAAGGGAAAATTGTAGTTCCATGGACCCCATGGAAGCCATTGTGGAAACCACTAGGAGGCTGGTTCCCCAGCCTGTGTCTCCTGATATGAAGACTAATGAAAAGGGGGTCGAAATTTCCCCTGCAGCAGTTAACCCCACAGCTACAGAGGGTTACTCTGAAGAAGGAGGGGTGACCCATTGTCAGAGGGTTAGGGAGGACAGTGATCCTGAGTGACCTGATGCTAGTGCTAGGGACCCTAGTTTATAGACTGAAGGGGACCTGTCCCATGCCTTGGGAATGTGTAAGGAGTTTGCAGCTGCTCAGAAAATGACCATAGTCTAGAGAAGCTGAGGGCTTGGGCAGACTCTGATGGAGCACAGGGAGGTGATGGTAAACATAAGGCTTATTGGGAAAATGGACTGATGTATACTCAGGCTGTGAAGACGGAAGGGTGATAGGCAGGCAGCTTGTCGTTCCCCAGGGGTATCGTGAGCAGTTGCTCAAGACTGCACATGATGTTCCCTTGTCTGGTTATCTGAGAATCACACACAGCATGCTGTGGTTGGCCCAGAATTTCTATTGGCCCAACTTCACCCAGCAGGTGAAGGAGTATTGCAGGTCTTGTCACCATGCCAAGAAATAGGGAAAGCAAGTAAGAAAACCCAAGCCACCCTAATTCCATTGCCCATAGTGGAGGAGCCATTCCAGAGGGTGGGAATGGATATTGTGGGGCCTTTAAATACCCCCAGCTCCTCCGGGAAGAGGTTCTTCCTGACTGTGGTGGATTATGCCACCCGGTACCCAGGGCAGTCACCCTATCCTCACTGAGGACAGACAAAGTGGCAGATGCCTTACTTGGGATTTTCTCCATGTTGAATTTCCACAGGAGGTTATCACTGATCAAGGGGATTCCTTCATGTCGGACCTGATGAAATGTTTGTGGGAGAAGTGTGGTATGGTGCAGAGGCACACAACACCTTATCACCTGCAAGCCAATGGGCTTGTGGAAAGATTTAATGGTACCCTGAAGTCAATGCTCCAAGCTTTTGCTGAACAGCATGGGAGGGACTGGGAGAAATACCTTCCCCACCTGTTGTTTGCATACAGGGAGGTGCCCCAAAAGTCAACAGGATTTTCCCCCTTCGAACTCTTATATGGATGCCGGGTACATGGGCCCCTATACTTGATCTGGGAGATCTAGGAAGGCAAGCACACCACCCAGGGAACTTCCATAGTGGATTACATCTTTAGGTTTAGGGAAAGGCTGAAGGAGCTTATGGGGACAGCCCAGAGCAACCTGGCAGCTTCCCAACAGAAACAAAAAGTGTAGTATGACCGAAGAGCCAGAGCTCACTCATACACAGTGGGTCAGGAAGTCATGGTCCTTATTCTGGTCTGGAAAGACAAGCTGCATGTTGAGTTGGCAGGACCATACAAAGTAGTTAGGAAGGTAAATTATGTGAACTATATCATAGTTACCTGGCAGAAGACAGACAGAAAGAATGTACCATGTCAACATGATGAAGCCATATGCTAATAGGGCAGACATGGTGTTTGCAGTATGTAGTCCTGGGGAGGGGACGGACAAATGAGACCCCCTTCTGGACTTGCTGGAAGATAGCAAGCGGGAGTCCTCTGTGGAGGCAGTTAAATTGTTTCCCCAGCTGGCCCCAGACAAGATCCAGGAAGCAAGAGAGGTTTTAACAGACTTTGCCCCAGTATTTAGCACTAACCCCTTAGAGAAGCATGATGTAGAGACAGGGACACAGACACCCATACAGCGGACATCATATTGGGTGTCAGAGGCTATCCAAAAGGACATTAGGAGGGAGATGTAGGAAAATGTTGGATTTAGGGGTAATCCAGAGATCCCACAACCCCTGGGCCTCACCCATAGTCCTTGTGTCCAAGCCAGATGGCTCTACTCATTTCTGTGTGGACAATAATGGACTGACTGCAGTCATGAAGTCAGACACCCACCTGATGCCCTGGACAGATGATCTCCTGGACAAGTTGTGAGGAGTGACCTACCTTACGACTACTGACCTGACAAAAGGGTATTGGCAGGTAGAGTTAACAGACAGAGCTAGGGAGAGGTCAACCTTCATCACTCCAATAGGCTTATTTGAATTTAAAGTAATGTCTTTTGGAATTAAGAACACCCTGGCCACTTTCCAAAGGTTGGTGAACCAGGTGTTAAATGGTGCTGAGGAGTACACCATGGCATACCTGGATGACATTGCCATCTTAAATGCTAGCTTGAAGGAACACCTGTCCCACCTTAGGGAAGTGCTGGGCAGGATACAGAGGGCCAGGCTCACTGTCAAAGCTGACAAGTGCCAGGTGGCCATGGCTGAAGTGGCATACCTCAGGCAAGTTGTAGGCCAGGGACAGCTCCATCCTAACCAAGTAAAAATAGAGGTGATCAAGGCATGGCCCAGACCAGAAATGCTGAAGCAGGTCAGGAGTTTTCTAGAAACAGTAGGGTACTATAGGACATTTGTACTCAATTACAGTGCCCTGGCTGCTTCCCTCTCTGACCTGACAAAGAAAAAGATGCCAATGAAAATTACCTGGGAACCAGCCTGTGAAAAAGACTTTACCAGACTGAAGGAGGCACTGTGCAGTGTTCCTGTGTTGACAAGTCCTGACTATAGCAGACCCTTTATAGTCCAGACTGATGCCTCAGATATGGGTATTGGGGCAGCATTGAGTCAGACATCCAACCAAAAAAAAAGATCACCCTGTAGTGTACCTGAGTAAAACGTTACTTTCCAAGGAGCAGGCTTACTCAACTGCGGAAAAAGAGTGTATTGCCATAGTGTGGGTCCTAAAGAAGTTAGAGTCATACTTATATGGGCAGCATTTTGAGGTACAAACTGACCACAACCCCCTGGTTGGCTGACCCAAATAGGAAAAACTAATGGTAGACTATTAAGATGGAGTCTTGCCTTGCAAGGGTATGACATGACAATCTTACATAGGGCTGGAGTGACCAATCAGAACACAGATGGCTTATCACATCTGTATGCAGAGTGAACTGATTTGGGAAGCTCATCCCATGCAGTGGATAGAGCCCCAAAATTCAGTCTAGGTGGGGAGGATTGTGGTGCTTGGCCAGCTGGTTATGATTGTTATATGATATTTGTAATATAGAATATGGTATGTGATTGTCTCACATGAGACATTCTTTGCTCCTGGTTGACCCCCCAAGGTTTTAGTGAAAATAGCAGGATATATTAACCTGAAACAAGGAGGTAATTAAAAGACTAGAGAGACTTAATTAAGGGTCTCCTGTTTTCCTGTCTTAATTAGAACTGACTCAGCTGCCAGGATGTAGGGCTCATAAACTTTTATGATGTCTTAGAGGAAAAACATGTTATACCACCATGGATTAAAGTTGCAAAAAAAAAACTTTGATATTCCTAGAGAAAACAGGAACTGCTCAAGATCAAAAAGGAAAGACTTGATTAAAGACAGTCATAATTTGGGAAATTAGTTTTGCTGATGTCACCTTATTTAATATACCTCCTGATAGGACATCCTGTTTGTATATTTTTTATATTCTAAAAGGAGGAGCCAGGTGACATCATAAAAGGGGTGTGGAAACAAAGAGTTTTAAACTGTATACTGTATTTGAACTTGTGACATATCTTTTTTGGCTCTTAAGAAACAAGAACTAACTATAAACATTTTAGAAAATGGGCTTTGCAAATAAACAAATCTGATTGGCTGGCATGGGATACATTAACTTACAGTGAGAGCCCTGTAAGTAAAATGTACCAGCCATGCCAACCCTGCCAGCCTCACACTTTGTATCTGTGTGCCCAGCCTGCTTTGTCATTGGCTAATGAACTGGCAAAAAATTTCAATCTGCCACCATTTTTTCTTTGCCACTTAGCGAGACGAGTGAGCCACCACACATACAACTTAAATTCTTACTATACCATGCACCACCTTCCTCCACCTGCCATGCCAGTCTGCAGCTTCAAAAGTGAATGTAAACATTTCCTACTTAAAGCTTCTGCTCCTCACTCTGTCCTGCAGTTTTATTTCTCTTTGTGACTCTCGTGACCTTCACCCTCGCTCACTCATTTTCAGACTGTCATCTTCCATGATCATTGTCCTAAACTTCTAGTCGCCTCACCTACTGCCTGCTACCGCCTCTCCACTACCTGCAAACAAACAAACCCAAAAAACATTCAGTAAAAAAAAATTTAAATTGCCAATAGTCCTTGTTTCTCCACGCGTGCTGGGGGCTTGCAGTGTAACCATAACAATGCCCGCATGGCTGCATGAGCGTAACCGTAACAATCTCCTCAAAACAGGACATGCAGGGATTACTTTATTAACAGACAAGTAAATAAAATAACAATTTCACCATAAAAACTTAAAAATATTTATATTTTAAATCAATTTGAAACAGTGCCCATTTTCTTAGGGCGATAATACCCTCCAGGGTGGGTGATATGGGCAATACCGGACCTTCCAGGAGCTATAAGGCCCTCTGCCTGCCGTGTTGGGCCTCATTACACCCTGGGCAGTCGGTGTTGCCAACTCCTACCACTCACTGTCGAATAGAGGTAATACATTAGATAGAAAAAGTCTAATTGTATTGTGGTAGGAGTTTTTGTTTGTACTTTCCTTTTTTCTTTTAAGTGATTGTATGCTCTTTGATACATTTTTCTGTGTTTACATTTTTCATGCGTTTATCTTCTTTAAGTAAAGTACCCTTTATATTTAAAAAGACTGTCTGGGTGTGTCTTCGAAGTTCTTTTTGCACGTGATTTATACGTGGTTAAGTTGACAGCTGTTCTGCAGGGCTTGATGGTGTTACCAAACTGGGAAAATGTAAGAATATACCTAAGGGCCCGGATATTCAAACTGCACCATTCTGAGGCGCAAGCCCTTGCGCTGCTCAAAATAGTTGAGCAGGGGTGTAGCCGGGGCGATATTCAAAGGGGTTGCACTATTGAGCAACTCCTTTGAATATCACCCAACCCACAGCCACTGTGCATGGCGCGATGGAACTTGCGCCACCGCCAAGTTGTCAGAGTGGAGCATTCAACGCGGTGGGCGCAGTACCATTGCGCCATGCGCCAAATTTCTGATATTCAAGCGGTGACATGCAAATGGGGCCATAATTCATGCAAGGCGCAGGGGGGGCCATTTGCATCTGATTATGACCCCATTTGCATGCCATTAGCATGTAGGTGCGCCGATCCCCGAGGACTTGCGCCTGGCCGCCCTGCCAGGCAGCAGCTGTTGGGGACCGACGCACCCTGCAGCCCGATCGTGGGCAGAACATGAAAAAAAAAAACCCAAACATCTCCCAATGCCCAATCGTGGGCAGAATGTATAATGACAACCCCCCCCAAACATCTCCCAATGTGCCCGATCGCGGGCAGAGATGTGATAATCAACCCCCAAACATCTCCCAATGCCCAATCGTGGGCAGAATGTATAATGACAACCCCCCCCAAACATCTCCCAATGCCCGATCGCGGGCAGAATGTATAATGACAACCCCCCCCAAACATCTCCCAATGCCCGATCGTGGGCATAATGTATATTAACAACCCCCAAACATCTCCCAATGCCCGATCCCTTGGGCAGAATGTATAATAACTAACCCCGAAACATCTCCCAATGCCGATCGTGGGCAGAATGTATAATGACAACCCCCAAACATCTCCCTGATGTCTAGTGTCCCCACCCACCCACCCACGGCCCACCACCCGCTCCCCGGCAGCTGGTGGGCGGCAGCATCCCACCCGCCTGCTGCCCGCCGCCCACCGACTGACTGCCCGGTGAGACGCCCATTGGTGCAGAGCTAGAGCCAATGGGCGTGCAGCCCATGCACATGACAGTCCAGATTTGAATGATGTTAATTCACAAATCTGGACTGTCATTATAGATGGGCTGCACGCCCGCGGCTCTCGCTACGCAATACGCTACCGGACAATCGGTGGCGCGCTGGCGCTGGCACACTACCGCCCACCGACTGCGAGCGAAAATGATGAACTCATGGAGTGAGTGAATGGGACCTGAACGCAGGAAATGTTTGAGATTATCAACACTCTGCCCATGATCGGGCATCGGTCCACTGGACCACCAGGGAGATGATCGGGTTGGAGGCTGGCATTCTGCCCTGATGAGCACTGAGGGGTTGTTTAGCGTTCACGCCCATGATCGGGCATTGGGAGATGTTTCGGGGGTTAGTATTATACATATGCCCGCGATCGGGCATTGGGAGATGTTTGGGGGTTGTCATTATACATTCTGCCCGCGATCGCATTGGGAGATGTTTGGGGGTTGTCATTATACATTCTGCCCGCGATCGGCATTGGGAGATGTTTTGGGGGTTGTTTTGATGCTCTGCCCGCAGATCGGCATTGGGAGATGTTTGGGCAGGGGGTTGTTTTCACGCCTGCCCACGATCGGCATTGGGAGATGTTTGGGCGGGGGTTGTTTTTACATTCTGCCCGCCATCGGGCATTAGGGAGATGCTTGGCGGGGGTCTTTTCCACGCTCTGCCCGCGATTGGGCATTAGGGAGATATTTGGGTGGGGGGTCTTTTCACGCTCTGCCCGCGATCGGGCATTACGGTCCACTGGACCACCAGGGATGTGAGCGGGAGGGGTCACATTGATGCCCGCAATTGGGCTGGTGGGGGGCACAAGGACTGAGTTGGGGCCAGCCACGGTGGCAGCTGCTGTGTTGCGCCTGCAATACAGCAGCTCACCTGTGGGTGGCCCTCAACTTAAGCCTTTTTTTGGCTCAAAGTTGTGCAGGCGCAGGTTGGGGGTTGCGCCTGCACAACTCTGCACAGCCTGACTGAATATCGGGCTGTGCAGTTTATGCATGGTTCCTCCCCCTCCTGTTGAGCATGCATTCATTTGCATTGCGCTGTTGCTCAACCTGTTTTCAGTGGCGCAACTGCCTCCTGCTGAATATCGCAGAATGGCACAATGTAGGACTTGAGCATGCGCAACCCTTTTGAATATCTGGGCCAAGGTGTTTTATAGAGTTTTAAGGGTTCATTGTGGATACCTGGTTAGGTGCCCTTAGGCGAAAGATATCTTGCATCCCCCACCAAAGAGAAGATTATCTGAGCCAGTACTTTTGGGTATGCTAGCATAAGGTTCACTGTTTGAATCCCCACAGAACTTGAGACTAAAGGTGATTCAGACCCACTAGCAGACAGGAGGGTTACCCTGTCTGTTACCTGTTCACATTACTGTGCTCGGAGGTTGGTACTATGGGAGCAGAGGGCCTGACCTGCTGAGTGCATTTGTGACATTGTGCACATTCTATCATTAATTGCAACTGCAATTCCCTTGTGCTGACTCCCGCTGCCTGGTTTCACTTTCTCTGCTGACTGTACCTCAGATTTATCTTGCGATTTAAAAAAAATAATCAAAAAAAAAAAAAACGCCAGTCTCATTTTTTTTTTAACTATACACTATGACAAATAAAATACAGGCGCCCATACACAGCTCGCCTTGTGTTTTCATCTTGGTGTTGCGATAACAGCATGGACCTCTCAAACTTCTGTAACCCCCCTGCAAATGGGGGTTCCCAAAAGACTTCCAGGAGCTTGCTTGAATGCTCCAAGCCTGAATGGTGTTTGGCGTTTAAGCCATTTATCAGTGAGTGTTTTTAGAACCTCTGGTACTGTCTCTTTAAGAGCTGTCTGCTTGCAGACATAATTAGTTTGTATGGGGGACTGTGTGTTTCTTTGATTGAGTACCAGTCAAGCTGCTGCCAATTCACTCCATTTTGCAGTCACTAGGAGTGCAAAGGAACCTATCTGAAAGATGTAACTGTTTGCCAGAAATCATTTAGAGTAATAATGAAATTACAGTTTGTCTAACCTGCTTTCTTTGCAGTCAGAACTGTGTCTGCCTAGTTCCCATTCTGGTTTTGAACTGCTGAACTGGACCAATCAGTGTGGGGTAGCTAGCTCTAAAATGGTGCCTTGGACGAATCAGAACTTGGACTCATAATCTGAGCCAGCCACAAGAGGATTGTATGGGCAGTGACTCTGGAGATGTAGTTTAGACTTGGCGCCTTTTGGACCAACAGGAGCAGTCTATTGTGAGTGACAGCCAATCCAGTCAAGAACTGGGAGGAACTCAAAGGAAGTGCCCAGTTTTGTCTGTTGGAGTTTCAGTTGAGCTCTGGCAGTGAAGAAGGAAGGAGCCCTGTGCTTTTCAGTGTGCAGTTTTAGTCGGAAGCGTGTGTAAGGCCCAGAGTTCGGTCTGCCACTGTGTAACTGCTTTTAGGACTGAATCCGCCTGTGAAGAGAATCAAAGGATATCTGAAGAGTAGAAACCAGGCTCACCCTGTAGAAGACTGGAGAAATTGCTGAATTGCACTCGGTCTGTCAGGAACTGAATCTGCTGTGTGTTCTCCCGGGTATTGTGCAGTAATTGCGATCGGGATAGAGAAGCAGCCTGCCTGGTATAGTACTTTCTGTTTTACCATATAAATGTGTGAAGAGGCTTGTGTACCTCAAGTGAATCCTGCTGCCATTAAAGGACTTTTGCCTGTTACTGTTCACCATATAAATGTGTGAGGAGGCTTGGTTAGCTCAAGTGAATCCTGCTGCCATTAAAGGACTTTTGCCTGTTGCAGTTTGAAATATAAATGTGAGGAGTCTCGTGGAGCTCAAGAGTAGCCCTGCTGACATTGAAGGACCCTATCTTGTTTGGAGGTCGTGAGTACTAATTCAGGGTCGCTCCTGTTGAATTGCCACATTGAATCCAAATGGAATCACTGTACTGCTGACTGTTTAAACTAATTTTCTTTTTCTCTGTGGGAAGGGCCCCTACCAGCTGCCACGGTTTGGACTAGCCACTAGGGCTTGGGTACCTAGGGACAGTAACTGGTAGGGATAGGCCTGTGCACAGAGCCATAGGTAGATGAGTAAAGTGATAAGCTAATTAACCTGATTTCCTGTCCTTGTTATATTCCCCTAAATAAATCCGAGCTGCTTGTTTCAGCAAAGTATACTGCCTGAGGTATTTGTCTATGTTAAAAGTATTGTACTGTGATTGTTGCACTGTATCTTATTTTACAGGAGGTCCCAGTGCCTGAACCAGCCCTGGGGGTAAGTGTATACTGTGAAGGTAATTCTGATATATTGTGTGGGCCACTAGTGGGAAGAAAGGGGGGTTGCAGTGTCCCAGAGGGCTGTGACCAAGTAAGTTTAACTATTGCAAACCCTGACCTCTGGGTGGAGGCACCCGCCATTGGATCCAGGCCCCTCAACCTGTTAGTGGCAAATCAGGCAGGGGTAGTAGCCCCTGGGATAGCGCCATCTAGGGGTTACACTTCTCTCTCAAGGTCCATTGGATGGTATCTCAGCCCTTCAGTGGAAACACAGGCTCACTGTGTATGGGTGCCCATACATTATTCCTTGTATTTTGAATAGCTAATTTTTTTTATCCTCATTTAGGATTCTGTTTGGTTACACTCGACTGTCCAAGCACCTGTGGGACTAGAATGGTGTGTAGTACAGTTGACTGTATATATTGCAGGTGTCTGAGAGAGAGAGAGAGAGAGAGAGAGAGAGAGAGATGAGCTGGGTGCAGAAAATCTGCTTCAGAAAGAAAGATGAGTTGTCATCGCTGAAGTAAAACAACACAGTCTAATCTATTTGATGTGTTCCATACTGAGCTTTAGGTATTAGAGCAGAAAAGAAATGTTTCATCATGATTCTAAAGATATTGCTTATTGAAACCTGCACTCCATAAGGTTAAAAAGGAACTGGCTAGTTGGATATCCTTATACAGTAACTTGGATAGATAACTAATTTTAGAATTTGGAGTAGGGTTTATGACATGACTTAACAAGACCAACAACTACAAAGGGATACAGTTTCTTTTTCCAATAAACATTTCAATAGTTGCTGTGGCTGACTTGAAATAATTGCACAGGAAATTAAACCTTTTTTTTTTTACTATGGCCATGCAAAAAAAAAAATACTTATTTGTCCCAGTGACTTGATCCATTGAAACCTCTATTTATTTCAGTCTATATTCATTTGGGAAATGTTATCAGCAGAGAGGCCCGTGTCTCAGAAACATGTGACAGCAGATCCTACTGTGATTTTATAGAAAAAAAGGAAAATACTTGAATACACCCTATGAGATACAAGGGAAAGAATGGGGGACATTAAATATTAAGAATGTGCTTGCTTCTCCAGTTTAACACTGATTGGTGCTATTCAGTAATACTTCTAAAATTGTATTATATGAGAGAAAAAAGAAAGGCGAGGGAATTGTGAGGCTGATAGAGAAAAGCCGAGTAATAGAGGAGGACGAGCAGGAAACAAGCTTTGTTAATGACTGCTTCTGCTCAGTATTCACTATGGATGACAGTGGACCTTTGCTAGAGAATGGCATAAAGGCTGCTGAAAGGGGGGATCCTTGAAATCAGGAAGGAGACATTTGCTTGTGAAAGGGTCAGAAAAGGGCTCAGAGCCCTGAAGACAGACAAAGCCCTGGGGCCACATGCGATGCATGTGAGGGTGCACAGGAGAACTCACATTTGAATTAGCTGAACTCCTGTTGGGGGTTATTCAATAGTTCTATTCATACAGGGGTGGTTTCAAAAGCCTGGAGGTTAGGGGATGTAGTTCTGTTCCACAAAAGTGTGGACAAAGACCAACCAGTTAACTATAGAACTGTGAGTCTTACAACTGTTGTGGGTAAAATGATGAGACATTAGCCAAAGAGGATCCAGTGGACTACCTGAAGAAAAACAATCTACAAGATAGTAAACAGCATTGATTCTTGGTAGGGATGTCTTGGCAGATCAACCTGATAGTACTCTTTGACTGTGTAACTAGTGGATAAGTTTCATGCACTAGATATACTCTACTTTGGCTTCAGCAAGACATTTAATTCAGTGCCTCACAGAAGGTTGCTGAAGAAGCTAGAGGATCTGGGTGCAGTGAAGGATACTGTTAAATGGGTGGAAAGCCAGTTGGAAAGCAGGCAGCAGAGGATTCTGTTAAACAGGTGTTGACTTGTTAGAAGGGAAGTCACCAGAGGGATGCCACATGGATCAGTCCTGGGTCCAGTCCTTTTCAATATGTTCATCAGCAGCATAGGATAAGGAATTCAGGGCAAGATGTGTTTCTGTTCAAATGACACTAAGCTGTGTGGTGAGGTAGACAGTGAGGAGGGGGTAAGGGAGTTGCAGATGGACCTGCAAAGGTTAGAGAGATGATACAAGGTTTACAGCTGAAATTCAACATGAAAAAGTGCAAGGTGGTATGCATAGGGGATAAGAACCACAGAATGGAATACTGGATGGGAGGCGTTAAGCTGGACATTACTTCTGATGAAGGTCCTAGGAGTTATTATAAGTGACTCCCTTAAACAATATAGCTAGAGTAACAAGGCCTACAATGAGGCAAACAGAATGCTGGGATATATTGGGAGACATTTTTATAGTAACAGAAAAGAGTTATTACTGCCTCTCTACAGATCACTGGTGAAGACACACCTTGAGTACTGTGCCCAGTTCTGGAGTACTCACCCTAGGAAAGACCAGGACAGGCTGGAGATGATGCAGCATAAGGTAACCAAAATGATTCAGGGCCAGCAAAGCAGATCCTGTGAGGATCGACTTATTGAACATGCACTCACTCAAGGTCAGACAAAAGGGGGTGATATGATAGAGACTTTGAAGTTCCTGAAAGGAATGAACATAGTGAACTGCGAGAACTATTCAACCAGAGTAGTGAATCTAGAACATGAGGACATGAGTTGGTGGGGAGGATGTTCAGGAGGGATGTGACAAATGTTTATTTTACAGAGAAAGTGGCTGAGCCATGGAACAGTCTGCCAGCAGAGGTGATGGGTGCAAAAACATTAATGATTTCAAGCACAGCTTGGACAGAGATAAAGGCTCATTAATTA
Organism: Neoceratodus forsteri; assembly: GCA_016271365.2. Taxonomy (NCBI): domain Eukaryota; kingdom Metazoa; phylum Chordata; order Ceratodontiformes; family Ceratodontidae; genus Neoceratodus; species Neoceratodus forsteri. Next base: position 1,271,301,394 of record CM057452.1, read on the forward strand.
CTTTTTTTTGGTGGGTACTATAGTAAGCCAGTGAGCAATGGTCATAAGAGTGGCAAGATCATGCACATAGGGAAGAGAAATCCTGAATCCACCTATAGGCTGGGAGGGGAGTTGCTGGCAGTAACAAGGGAAGAAAGAGACTTGGGCATCATCATCATCACTGATGACCTGAAATCATCCAAGCAGACCACTAAAACAGTAGGTAAGGCTAGAGGGATGTAGGGGTGTATTAGTAGAGGTATCACAAGTCGGAAGAGGGCGGTAATAATCCCTCTTTACAAGACACTTGTTAGGCCCCATCTGGAGTACTGCATGCAGGACTGGAGGCCACACCTTCACAAGGACATTAACCAAATAGAGGCAGTCCAGAGAAGGGCAACCAAAATGGTGCAGGGACTGCATCAGAAAACATATGAGGACAGATTAGCGGAGCTCAATATGTATACCCTAGAGCAAAGGAGGGACAGAGGTGATATGATCGAAACATTCAAACACCTTAAGGACATTAACAAGGTGAAAGAGTCTAACAGGTTTCAATATAAGAAAAATAGCAGGACAAGAGGACACAGCATGAGGTTAGAGGGAGGCTGATTAAGGGGTAATGTGAGGAAGTTCTTTTTCACAGAAAGGATGGTGGATGCATGGAATGGCCAACCTCAGGAAGTGGTGGATATGAATAGAGTGCAGAGCTTCAAACAGGCATGGGATAGGCATAAGGGAGCAATACTGATGAATATGAATATATAGGCAATTGACAGAGCAAAGGCCGATGGCACATTCATAAAGTAGAAAAAGAAATGGGCAGACTGGATGGGCCTTGTGGTCCCTATCGGTCCCTATCTTCTGTCAACTTTTATGTTTCTAAGGGGTGGATAGTGTAGACAAAAATATTGTATTGACAAAAGGTCTCAGGCTATAATAGGGTGTCATGGACAGACTGGATGGACCATTGCTCTTTTTCTTCCATTATTGTCTATGTTTCTATGAAAATTACAGAAGGGGACGGAGTTATCAGTTTTGCCTTGGAAATGTTTCTATGAAAAGAACAATTGTTTTTACAGATATTCACATGGGAGTGGCAAAAGAGGGATTAGTTTTTGCTACCCCAAGACTAAAGGGTACAATTCATAACATGGTAGTAGCAGGAAGACCTCTACCACCAAATATAGTCTTGTTACATGGCAATATACAGCAGTTATATGGATTAATTGAATACTGCATCTGTTGGGGAAACATGAGCATTATTTAAGAAATAGGGCTCACTCCATTTAGTAGAAAATTATAACTTTGTCACAAAAATAGTAGCAAGGAGAGTGCTGGAAACTACCATCCAGTTAGCCTCAACTCAATTATGGGCAAAACAATGGAAGCCCTATTCAAGAAGAGAATTGTATCTTTTCTCGAAGATAACGAAAAGGTAGACCAAAGACATCATGGATCCACCTCTGGGAGATCATGCCAGACAAATCTTATCAACTTCTTCAAAAGGGTGACCCAAATAGTGGACCAGGGCGGCACTGTAGACGTGGTTTACCTAGACTTCAGCAAAACCATTGATTCAGTCCCCACACAAAAGGTTATTAAATAACATCGGCAGCATGGGGGTGGTTCAAAAGGTTGTAGACTGGATAAGGAGTTAGCTAAAGGAAGGGCACAGAAGAAAGTGGTAAATGGCTCCCTATCAGAAGAAGGGAAGGTGACTAGCAGTGTACCACAAGGATTGGTACTGGGCCCCATCCTATTCGATATTTTTATCAGCGACATATCTGAGGGTCTGGAAGGCAAAGTGAGTCTTTTTGCAGATGACACAAAGATATGCAATAGGGTGGACACTCCTAGTGGAGTGGAAAGGAGGAAGGCTGACCTTAGAAAGCTAGAAAATTGGTCACACACAAGAAAACTAAATTTTAATGCTAAAAAGTGAAAAATCATGCACATAGGGAAGAGTAATCCAGATGCAGAATACCTTCAAGGGGGAGTCAAATTAGAGTCAACAAAGCAGGAAAGAGATCTGGAGTAATCATAGCATAAGATCTGAAAGCATCCAAACAATGCAAGAAAGCAACATTAAAGGAGTAGTACACCCAGCATTTGTAAAAACATATGTTGTGCAGAGTGTTTGGATTTGTGTGTGAAGTCCTAGTGTGTCCTTCCCTCTGTCTGCTATCAGGAGTTTTTGCTAAATTAGCCTGCTAGCTTTATGGCATTTTATGACCCCTGGGGATCTCAATCTCAGCTAAATTTATTACTTTTCTCGTACCTACAAAGCATCCTGTCTCATGTGACAGTGATGTAGCCGAGCCCATAGATTCAGCAACAAGCTCTGTTTTACATACAATACAACAGCAGAGATGGCTATATTTCAGAAACTATACAGAATGTAGCTTAGTGACGACCCTCATTGTGAAGTTCTTTTTGTTGTGAACAATTCTGACACTGGTTGTGTATGTGTAACTTGTATGGTTTTCAAGATATTTATATTTGTTTCACATGTCTACTTGAGTGTTCACTCGGAGAGAAAAAAGCATCTGCTGTTTGTAAGCACATCTGCACACATGCCAAACAAATCTAAATATCTTGAAAACTATACAAGCTACACAAAAACAACACATGGTAAAGTTGTTCAGGACAAAAAGATTGTTACAATGAGGGTAGTCACTTAGCGAAACTACTTACAGTTTTTAAAATATGTGCCATCCAAAGTTGGAAATTTGGTAAACAAAACATAGAGGATAGTGGATGGGCAACAGTGAACAACAACACTGTTGTTCACTTCAAGAGGTTGTCATGACAACCATGTAAACCTCAAGAGCGAAGCTTGAGAGGTTTTCAGTTGTCATGAAACCTCAAGAAGTGAAAACAGTGTTGTTGTTTACTGTTGCCCATCCACTGTCTTTTATAGTGTATGGGCATTAGTAAATTAGTCGGTGATCACTTCTTCCGTAGCCGCGACGTCTGACTTTGTTCCCACCCTCCATCCTTTTCCCAATCTAACAACAAGCCTTACTCTATCCCTGGACCCCCTTCCTCTTAGAGAATCTGGGCTGGATATTCAAAAGGGTTGCGCCATGCGCAATAGGGTTGCGCCTGCGCAAGTCTGAAATGGTGCCATTCTGCGATATTCAGCAGGAGGCAGTTGCGCCCCCCAAGTCATGCTGAGCAACAGAGCAATGCTAATGAAGGCATGCTCAACCGGAAGGGGAGGAACCATGCATAAACTGCACAGCCCGATATTCAGTCCAGCTGTGCAGAGTTGTGCAGGTGCAACCCCCTACCTGTGCCTGCACAACTTTGAGCCAAAAAAAAGGAGTAAGTCGAGGGCCACCCAGAGGTGAGCTGCCACAATGCAGGGTGTAACACAGCAGCTGCCACCTGTGGGTGGCCCTCCACTTGTTCCCTGTGCCCCCCCTGCAGCCCGATCGTGGGCAGATCTCACTCCCCCCCACTGGCCGATCGCGACTTAACTGTATTGAATTCCTCCCGACTGGCCTGATCGCGGGCATAACTGTGCTGAACCCCCGACTGGCCCGATCATGGGCATAACTGTGCTGAAATCCTCCCGACTGGCCCGATTGTGGGCATTACTATACTGAACCCCCCACTGGCCCGATCGCTGGCATAACTGTACTGAACCCCCCACTGGCCCGATCGCGGGCATAAGATCCTCCTCAAGTCAATTTCCCTGGTGATCTAGTGAACCCCCACTCCACCACCCACGGAGCCCCCACCACCCGCTTACCCTTCAGCGGCAGGCTGCTGGCACCACCGCCTGCCTCCGCCCTAGCACAACTGTATCTGCTAGGTGGGGCTGCCGCCCATTGGTTCGAGCAAGAGCCAATGGGTATGCAGCCCATACCATCTAAAGGCAGTGAGATCTGTGAATGATTCATTCATTCACATATTTGAACTGCCTTATGCGGTATGGCGCATGTGCCAATAGCTCTTGCTCTGAGACCAATGGGCGTGCAGCCCTACCAAGTAGTAAGTCGGCGGGCAGCAGGCGGGTGGGTGCCGTCACCCTGGTTGACTGGGGGGAGCAGGGCTGGGCTCCATGGTTGGGGTGGGGGGGCCACCAGATCACCAGGGAATTTGGACGGAGGTGGATCTTATGCCCGTGATGGGGCCAGTGGGGGTTTCAGTACAGTTATGCCCATGATCAGGCCAGTCAGGGGGGTTCAGTACAGTTAAGTGCCCACGATCGGGTCAGTGGGGCGGTGTTTCAGCACAGTTATGCTCTGCGATCGCGAAGTCGGGGGTTTCAGTACAGTTATACCACATTGGGCCAGTCGGGGGCCCCAGTACAGTTATGCCCACATTGGGCCAGTCGGGGGATTTCAGTACAGTTATGCCCGCTGACCGGGCTGCAGGGGGCATCGTCCCCGATGGCTGCTGCCTGGCAGGGTGCCAGGCGAAGTTGTCGGGATCGCACACCTGAATGCTAATGGCATGCAAATGGGGCCATAAGTAGATGCAAATGGCCCCCCCTGCACCTTGCATGAATTAAGGCCCCATTTGCATGTCACCTTTTGAATATCGGAAAGCTGCGCATGGCGCAATGGAACTTGCGCCACGGCATCTTGAATGCTTCACTCTGACCACTTGCGGTGGCACAAGTTCCAGTGTGTCATGCACAGTGGCTGTGGCCGGGGGGCGATATTCAAAGGAGTTGCTCAATAGCGCAACTCCATTGACTATCGCCCCAGCCACACCCCAGCGCAACTTTTTTGAGCAGCACAAGGGCTTGCGCCACAGAATGGCGCAGTTTGAATATCCAGCCCTCTGTGTTTTTTTTTTAAATAAGTGAAATTATCTACAGTCTTGGGCAGCATATGCTGTTACTTTTGGCCAGCAAGCACTGACTCACTGCCGTGCTGTTTCCCTGAGGTCCGGAGCATTGATAACTGTGCATCTGGCAGAGACGTTAGTTGTTGTACCATCGGATGTGACATACTCACGATGGTACAACAACATCGTGACATCACATCAATGGTACAACAAGACTAGGGAAAGCTAGATTTTCAGGCAATACAGCGTTCTAACATATACTATATAGGAATTTGGTTAATTATATGGCTACATTTTAAAAACTACACATAGTTCAGCTTAATGACTACCCTCATTGTAAAGGTCTTTTTCTCGTGAACAACTTTGCTGCTGGGTGTTTTTGTGTAGATAGTAAAGTTTTCAAGATATTTAGATTTGTTTGGAATGTGTACTAATGTGCATAGAATCCAGCACAGTGTCTTAGGAATGTCATAGCAAAGCTGCCAGGAGTTCATTCTGAATGCAGACAAGAGTAGAATTAAGCAGTAAGGCATGGAAGGATGTGTGTTATGTAAGCAATAAGACATAGGGGTGTTTGTGTGAAACATAGTTTACCACACTTCTAAGGGCATGGTGAGGCAAAAGGCCGCAGGCCATGTGCCTTTCAGCCCCTGGAAGTGTGGTAAAATGTGTTTCATACACATCCCGGAGTGGCTTATTGCACTTATAAAATGGGTATAATTGCAGTGTTGGTTTTTAAAAGACCTGGCATTACAAGACACCGCCTGAGTAGGATGAGCCATCAAGGAAGATCGCGTTATCTGCCTGCACTCGGTAGAGCCCTTGGGTATGGGAACCAGACAGGGAGGACCCCTGTTCTAGACCCATTTCACCCCAGGGCATCTCCTTGTCCTCATTACCCCTATCCAACCACCCCTTTCCATTTCCTCACTGGGCCCAGCTCCCCACCCACCTTTTTTCCTTCACCTGACTATCCCTGAGTCAAGACAATTTCTATATGCCTCCGCTGACAAGTGGGGACAGTTAAACGGGTGGCAGGTCCCTGAGCCAGGTGGGGGAATAGTGCCTGACCATCGTCTTACCCTTCCAATACATCACCGGCAGCTGCAGCAATCACCACAGTCAACAATCACAATCACCTACCAACAATCACATACCACAACATTTATATAACTGTCACAACAGTCTTAAATAAACTCATACACCACAGTCACACACCAGACACCCAAAATCAGATCCACAATCACAACTATAAACCTCCCTTCAAAAATCCCACCAAGCCTCAATTTGCAGTGTATAAATTATCCAACTGTTTATGGCAGTATGTAAAGTAGTAGGCCAAGATGAGTAGTCACTAAAAAGTCTCAAAATTCTGAATTTTGACCATGGAGAACTCCCAATTCTTCAGGAAGATGATATAAACAGTCTTCCAGGTGCTATCTCTCACATATCCCTTATGAAGACCACCAGATTTAACTTTGAAAAAAGACTGTCTGATAGGCACTCTCACTGCCCAAAGTACTCGATGTGGGTCTAAAACAGAGAAAATAAAGAAAAGGTCTGACCGTAGCCTGGGTTCAAAGTTTATCCTCCTTCAATGTTCCAGTTCAACAGTAGATCTTCATAGGTCCTAAATCCAAGAGCCAGTGATGTTAACTGTGGCAAAATACAGGGGATCACACCAGCAATCCGCGATGGACCACCACTGGAAATTTTCATAAACTACAGCTTTGGCCACTGTTGAAACCAGCCCATCGGTTGACCCTGCAAAAGGACTAGGAGGAATCCAAAATACTCCACCCACTCTTCAGTGGGCCCAGTCACAGGCCTCCTGTGTGGTGCATAAATCCGGCAGCCGCCACCCCGAGAATACAGGCAGGCCCCCTGTACCTGACAAACAACAAGCCCCAAACACAATTCCCAACTCAGGGACTTCTTACATCATTCAGGAAGATATTTTCTTCCATCAAAGGGAAGTTGGACAAAGATTCCAGTTTCATTCCAACTGCCAAGCTCTTCCAGATGGCACATGAACCACTGGACTCCCTGCAGAATAGTTTCACCTCAGGTCCACTGATAAAGTGATTCCACCTTAAATGCAGCAATCGCAGTTTCCAACCCGGGCACTAAGAGACCTTCGCTCTTCCTCCGATTTGTCTCATTCCAGCTCCGGACAGTTGCCAAAACAGGTAAGACACCTCTGCTCTAATAAAAATGAGACGATGTTTAAACTGCGGTTAGCAAAATGATCAAAAAAACTCTGTGGTTTTAAAGGATTACCAACGGAGTCACTACCCTAAAATAGTATGTCATACTAGTGACTCCAGAGTCTTATACCCTAATCTCTAATCCCGAAAAAAAAAATCACTTACCCTAGCTACTTCACTCAAATACCCTGCCTAACTACCACTAAAACTAGCTGAAAACCACAAACAAAGCAACATGAAGGGGGAGTAAAAATGAACAAACAATACTACAAAAACTAATATTAAATAAACAAGGATTTAAAACAAACTGACTGCTCTGCTACCCGATGACTAGCCCAGCATGTCCACCATCTTGCCTAGTCAGTCAGATAAGGAATTAGTTGGGGGGATGGAGGAGTAAGGATGGAGGTGGGGGGGGGGAAGAGGGTGATGAATTGTAGTACCAGTGAAATTTGAACAGCTGGAATGAAAGGGTGAAGAGATGGTGCAGGTGGAAAGTGGGAGAAATTGTCAAGGAGAGTGGTGAGTGAGGCACTGGATGGTGTAAAGGTACAGAGAGGAATGGAGGAGAGGGAGGGAGTGGGAGACATTGGAGGGGGAATGGCAAGGAAAGTATAAGCATAAGTGCTATGGTTGCTTTATGAGTGCTAAGGTTGTGTACCCCTAGGCGGCGTTATCCCTAAGGTTACTACCCCTGCCTGTATTCAGTATTTAGGTGCCTCCACCCAGAGTAACAATATTGGGGGTGTCTGTCTAGTCTGTTATAGCCCTCTGGGAAGCTACAACCACCCACTAACCCTCCTAGTGGCTTGGAACCTTTAACAGCAGTTAACACACAGTCAGTAAGTAGTAGTAATAATATGCACACGCTCTTCACACTTACTACCAGGGTTGGACCTTCAGCAATATATGAACATACGAACATATGAAACTGCCAGCAGATACAGGCCATATAGTCTATCAAGTCTGCTAGAGTGTGCAACTAGCCCTCCCTTATTCTGCAGCTGCCCCTCCCCCCTCCCGATGACCCTCCCCCTCACTTTGTCCCATCCCCTTTTAAAACTACCCACCGACTTGCAGGACGCCACCTCTTCAGGCAGCGCGTTTCACCTAGACACCACCCTTTCCGTGAAGAAGTGCCTCATTTCCTCTTGAATTACCCCCATCTCAGACCATGCCCCCTTGTGTCTCTACCATCCCTCAACTTAAAAATCCCTTCAGTACCAATCCTGTTAATTCCCTTCATGTATTTAAATGTCTCAGTCATATACCCCCTATCCCTTCTCCAGGGAGTACATGTTCAACTCCCTCAGTCTCACCTCATAGGGTTTGTCTTCCAGCCCCTGGATCATCCTTGTTGCTCTGTGCTGGACCCCTCCAATAGCTTAACATCCTTTCTTCAAGTATGGGTGCCAGTACTGCACACAGTACTCCAGGTGTGGTCTCACCAGTGACTTGTACAGAGGCAGGATCGCCTCCCTCCTCCTGGAGGTGATTCCTGTAGCGATACACCCCAGCATCTTATTGGCTTTAGCTGCTGCTTTCTTGCACTGCTCCGAGTGGTTCATTTGCCCTGTTATAATTACCCCCAGATCTTTTCCTTCTCTGTAGTGGTTATCTGCATCCCTCCCAACTGATAACACCTCCTTGTGTTCCTTGCTCCCAAGTGCATGATATTGCACTTCTTGGCATTGAACCCTAGCTGCCAAGTGTCAGACCAGTGCTCAGGTTTAGCCAGGTCCTCTTGCACCCCTGCCACCCTGCTGTATCAATCACCACTGCACCAATCTTGGTGTCATCCGCAAAGTGACTTATCTTGTTCTTAATGCCATGTGATATGTCGGTGATGAAAATGCCAAACAGCACTGGGCCCAGCACCGATCCCTGTGGTACCCTGCTTGTTACAGCCCTTGGAGCTGAGAGTTCCCCACCCACCACTACCCTCTGTTTTTTCCCTTGCAGCCAATTCCTGATCCAGTTTACCATCTTTGCCCCTGCTCCCTGGTATACCACTTTGCTAATCAGCCTCCCATGTGGCACTGAATCAACCGCTTTGCTGAAGTCCAGGTACAGGACATCAACTGCATGGCCCTTGTCAAGTTTCTTAGTCACCCAGTTATAATAGTCAACCAGGTTGGTCTGGCAGGATCTGCCAGAGACAAACCCATGTTGCTTCCCGTCCTGGAGACCATTACCTTCTAGAAAGGTTACTAACTTCTCTTTGAGGATTGTCTCCATTAACTTTCCCACAATGTATGTGAGGCTCACTGGTCTGTAGTTGCTTGGTTCATCCTTGGGTCCGCCTTTGTGGAGTGGCACCATGTGGGCCATCCTCCAGTCTTGGAGTACACACCCTGTTTCCAGAGAGATGCTGAATAAGTCAACTAATGGCTCTGCCAGGATCTCCATCAGTTCCTTTTGAACCCGGGGTGTACGCCATCTGGTCCTTGTGCCTTATCCACACTTACTGCCTTTAAACCATCTAGTACCCTGCCCATGATAATTTCCTAATCTGTCACCTTCCCCCCCATGCTTACCCTCCCTACCCCCTGAGGCAGTGACCCATCCTTCTCCTTAGTGAATACAGAACAGAAGTACTCATTTAGTGTTTCTGCCTGCTCTGCCCTTTTCTCTGCCCATCCCCATCTTTCCTGATCTTTACTATTTGAACCTTGTAGCTTCTCTGCTCCCTTATGTACCTGAAGAAGTCTTTTTCTCTCTCTCATTGATGCCCTGTGCCAGCCTCAGCTCTCTGGAGGCCTTGGCTGCCCTTACTGCTCTGGTCCCCTCCCTTGATTTTCTCAGGTACACCTCCCCCCATCTTCCCCATGTCTGATCTCTTGAATATCCTGAAAGCTGCCTTTTTCTCCCTCACCTTCACCAACACCTCCCCACTTAACCAACTTGGTTTCTTGGCCCTCACCCTCTCGCTTTGCATCTTGGTACAGGATCTAGTGGCCTCCACAAGCCCTAACGTGATAACCTCCCATTTCTGGTTAGCATTCATGTCAGGTTGGATTCTGGTTAGGTGCCTGGCCACTATTTCCCTCATCCTCCCAAAGTCAGCTTTCCTGAAGTCCAACACCCTGGTCCCTCTTCTCACAGTTTCTTTGCCCGTGGTGAGCGAGAACCACACTGTATGGTGGTCACTCCCTGACAGTGGATCCTCCACCCACAGTTCACTGACAAACTCTCCATTAGACAGCACAAAGTCCAGAGTATAGCCTAACCTGGTTGGCTAATTTACCATCTGTACTAAGAAGCTGTCCTGGAAAGCTTCCAGGAGGATCTGCTCCCTTGTACTCATTGTGGCTGGGGTGCTCCAATCCACCACTGGCAGATTGAAGTCCTCCATGATCACAGTGTTACCCCTTCTGCTGACCCTTCTTATCTGCTCTGCCAGTTTTTGGTCCAGTTCCTCTGCTTGAAATAGTGGCCTATACACCACCCCCATCCTAAGTGTTCTGTTTCTCGAATCCTGGAATTGCATCCATAGTGTCTCTGTTCCTCCCTCATCCCCCTCTTGCCTTGCACACCTTATCCCCTCCCTCACATAAATTGCCACCCCACTCCCTTTCTCCTCACCCTATGGTAAATCCTGTATCCCGGGATCACAAGATCCTAGTCCTGGTATTATGTGGTCCATGTTTCGGTGATGGCCACTATGTCCACCTCCACCCCTGTCATGACAACCTGCAGCTCCACCATTTTGTTCCCCAGGCTCCTTGCATTCAAGAAGACTGCCCTCCAATATGTGCCCTTCCCAGCTTTTGGCATATGCCCACCATTTTTATCAACTCTGTAAGAACACTCCCTTGTTTCAGCTATACTAGTATGGGGATAAGCCCGTATGGCTCCCCAGTCTGGAGACCTCGCTTGATTTCTTCCCACTTTCCTCCCCCCACACCTAGTTTAAATCCACCTTGGTTGCTATGTATTCTTCTAGTCTCTGTTGTAGCACCCCTAAGCCCTCCCTGCTCAAGTGCAACCTGTTCTTGACATACAGGGTGCTGCTATCCCAGGTTCTACCCCAACCCCCCACCAGCCCATATCCTTTTATATGACACCAGGCACCCAAACAAGTGTTAAACTCCTCAATTCTCAGTTTCCTTGCAAAGCTTGCTTTGGGTACAGGGAGCAATCCCGAGAAGGCCCCTGAGCTCTGTGCCTCCTCACATAACTTCCCCAGTCCCAAAAACCCCTCCTGCACCTCCTCGACTTTATTCCCTGCATACCTGGCATGCACTCCACCCATATACGGCTATGCAGTTCCCCTTTGCTTTCCCATCTCACCCTTTTTAATATTGAGTCTCCCAGAACTAAGACCCTCCCCCCCTTGCTTTAGCATCAGCCTCTTCACATTTGCTGCCCACCTTTCTGACTCCTTGCCCTAGCCTGCATCTCACTGACACCCTCTCTCTTCCCCTGTCACTACCCCACCTTGTCTCCCCTGCCCTGCTGTGTCCCTTCTTGGACTCTATCTTCATCCCCCTCTAAGGCACCCCAGCTTTAGTGCTGTAATTCCCATTCCCTCAGTTCTTGTTTACTGCCCCCTCCTCTGTGTTAGTCCCCCTGGCTGCCACTCTACTCGATTTCCCCCTTCCCCATCTTATTTCGGTCCCATCCATCTTTCATATTGCCTATCTCCCTAGTCTTTTCCCCTGCCCCATCGTCCCTCTCATTCCTATCCCCTCCATCTTCCATCCTGCTGCTATCTGGTTTGTCAGTACCTTCCCTTCTTCCTGCACTATCCTCATGTCCTTCCCCCTCCTTATCTTCCATTAAAGTCAGCACGGTGAACCTATTATTTGATCCCAGTACCCTACCCTGGGCTACCCCTTGCAAACTAATACCAGACTTCCATTTGCTGCCTGTTCTCAGACTTCTACTGCCCCTGTTCCGGACTCTCTTCCAATCCCCTGGTTCTGTACCTCCAGGTACCAGAGGTGGTTGCGGTATTGGTCCATTTCCTCCACCTTCCATCCCTCCTCTTGGTGCAAGATGCCTGTCACCCTCAGGGCACTCCTGTGTGTCCCAGATCCTGGATAGTTCCCTCCCACTGCCCCAACCCTTTCCTTCTCTCCATCCTTAACCAACTAATCTCACACCTAAGCAGATCAATCTGCCTGCATACCAAGCATCCCCCTCCTCTCCATGCTACCCCTAAAAAGATAGATGCCCCAAAACTGTTGCAGCCTACCACCCTTCCCATTTCTCTACTGGTCATCCTGCCTATCTCTGCTCCACCCTTTGGGGGTAACCTACCTGAACTCCTAGTCCCTTTCCTTCTATTAGGTGTATCCATGCTAGTTTACAACCCCCCTTCTGTATACTATGCATATATATGTAAATATGTTGGTTAGCTTAACTAACGTTTCCACCCTCCGAAGAACAGGGGTGAGCATGACCCATTAGTGGATGCACCTGGCTGTGCTATCCACCAATCCTACAGCAGCACCTCCCCAATAAATGTGGAGGAGCCCGGGATGGGAGGGATAGGGAGGAGAGAGTGGGTTGGGCCTACCCCGACTCTCGTGAGAGTCAGTCAGCCAGCCACACAATAATGTACCCCAGCTCCTTTGCTCCAATCAATCCCCCACCACCACCAATTACCCCCCAAGTGGCATTTGCCCTGTTTATCACTGCCGTCCCTCACTGACAAACCCTTACATTGCTTCTTTAGCCAGCTGTGTCCTGCAAACAAGAGCACTCCCCCTTAGGAAAGTAGTTAACAGCAGTGTTTGGAGCCCCAGAAACTGTTCTCTTAGATTCACTCCAGGTAACTACTACTGCCAGAAATTTATTAATACCTCTTAAACTACACAGGGGGGGAATTTTTCCCCCAAGCAACAGTAGTTCCAACACAAACAACTTCTGGCTCAAGTCAATTGACTACTGTCTCTGCTATGTAAGTTTCAGAATCTCTCCTGATCCAATATAACAGCTACTGTTTGCAATGCAGAGCCCCAGATGATAAGAAATATGTGGTACTTCCCTCTTTGCAGCTCACGGCGCTCTGTTCCATCTCAGTTGTGCACTCCAGACCTTCTTCAGTCACTGCACATCTGGAAACATGGACTGATCAATTGTGGAACCCCTTGATCGTTTCCCCAGCCAGGAAGAAGAGAAAAACAAACAACAACAAAAAAAAACAGCAACAACTCTATCCCTGAAGACCCTCTTTAAAATAAGGTTAGCAAAATAATTGTACACTTTCAGTACTGTAACCCAACTAATAATATGCACAATAGCTAGGTTAAACGTGAAACAACAATCAGATTTATTTAGGGGGCGTGAACAAGGAAGGGGCGTTGAATTTAGTTAAATGATTGGTACTCTGATTAAATTCAGGTTCTTGGCATGCATTGTTAAGTCCCAAACAAATGGATCTACAACACTGGGTACCCAGGATGCAAAGCTGGTTAGCCAGAGGCGTTGCTCGGGGGTGGCTGGCGTTGCACCTGTTGTTGGGACCCTTGATGGAAAGAAAAGGCAGTTAGCATCCACAACAACAAGATGATTATTTGTAATCCTGGCCAGTTGACCCAGTCTTGTGAAACCCAAGAATTTAGAAAAGAAATCAGATGGTACCACAGATAATTAAATGACTCATTGCATACAGCTACCCTGATTGTACTCATGCTACCAGATGGCTGTAATGTTGCAGGTGATATGGAGACCTCATGTTGTTCACCGATGAGTATGGGGAAGCAGGGCTGTCACAACACATCTCCTCTTCATGGTCTTTCCCTCCAGATGGCCGCAACCTGTGAGTTGTGTCTGAGCAGGGGCTGGATCCCCAAACCCGGTCTCTCGCTGAAGACAGTCTCTGGTGCAAAACAGTCGGTCTGGGCTGGGATAGCAAAGGATCAGGCATGATGAGCATGTCGGCAAAGTTCAAAATGGCTTTGCTGTTGAAGCCTCCAGCTGGCGTAGCAATCAGGTCGTGAACAGACCAGCCTCGACCTAAAGGGAACATTCAGCACATTCAAATCAAACACATCAGCTTTTTACAGTTTGGGTACAGTCCAGTTGCTATTGCAGTAGATTCACTGAACAACCCTCTTGACCCAAAATCAGTCTCGCACACTAAATGGGTCAGTCGCTTCACAGAAACAAATCTTCAGTCCAAAATGCAAGCGGTGCTTTCAAACTCTTTGATATTTTCGGCTGCAGTTTCAGTCTTAAATGAGATGATTCCAACTTCTGCAATCAGGCAGTCCAAGGCAGGAGAAACGTGGCAGGGAGGCAAGTTGGGCCTCTTCCTGCTGATTCCCCTAAGCACCATTCAAGGAGCTGCTGCTGGAAAGCTTGAGCTGCTCACACTTCAAGCTCCGACTCTAACTGATCCACTGTCTCTTACAGTTCTGGGGATTTCAAGTGGAATCCAGGATTTGAATTGGCTGGGGATGCTGTCAGTCACAGGTTAGACTCCCCCTTCTGTTCAGTTTAACCACCAGCCCAAAAACTACAAAAAGTACTGTTTTCCTTCCCACAAGACACTTGGACTGAGGACCCTTTGAGATCCCTGGAGTTCTATTGGTCCACTTACTGGAAATCATGGACTAAACATGGTGACTCCCATTCTAAAAGGCAAACTGCAAAGAAAGCAGGGTAAACAGACATCTCTATTTCAAATATAACAACACATTAGAAGTAAACAAGTACATTTCCCATACAGGCTCCCTCTGCACTATTATTGACTGCAGAATGGAGCAAATCAGAGTGGTGCCTGGGCAGTTGCAAGCCTTAAATCACTCAGACCCAGCTCAGACCATTCACTATACACATATTGATTAGGCTCTTAAAGGGACGGGCGAGGAGGCACAGCATGGCATTCTCACGTAAATGAACAGAAGCAAACAGATACCCCTGGATCTATTATCTCTACAGGAAGTCAGCTTGGCAGTGGACATGGAGGGAGCCCAGGAAGACATTAAGGTTAACCCCAAATTAGTGGGGGGTGGGGAGTTACACTTGCTTGACCTTCCAAAATTGTTTGGAAGGACTGGATTAGAAGAGGGGGGTAATTAGGGAAATGAACAAACAAAAAAGAAGGACAAAAGTTAAAAGGGGGTTGGGAGGATGGAACTGTGAATCAGTACTAGGGAAAGGGCAGGGCAAAAAGTGCTTGTGCAGGTAGCACAGCAAGGATAGCAGTAGTGCATATCCCTAACCTAGTTCCAGGAGTAGGGGGAAGAGAGTGTTTTAAATGGGCGTGAGCCTGAATGTTTCTTGTAGCACGTGCCCATTGTAATCAGTTAAGAAGCATTTGCCTGAAAGTAGTAGGCAGAACTGTAGATTTCACAGGACTGAGTTGGTAATTCAAGAGGAGCTGTTTTAATCAAAATTTGGGACAGCAGTGAAGGTAGATCTGAATCCATACTATTCAGGAAGAACTTCACATTGAAACCTGTTGAGTGATAGTAGCAAAATATGGGCCTTAAGCAAGGGTAACAAAGGGCTTGAGGCCAGGATTTATTTTGTATCTGGATGATGCATTTGATGTTTTTGGATAGCGAGAATATTAATATGAGTTACATGCAGTGGTACAAGAAACAGTGGTTGCTGGAGCAAGACAGTGTACAATTCTCTCTGATGCAGGATTGTGGACTTGGAAGAATTCTGATATGCTGACTCTTTTCTAGAGGACACCTGGCTTCCATTTTCTGAATCTTGAATGAAGCGCACAATTTCAAGTTCATTATTTGGCTTATAAGTTTACCAGGAACTAAGGGTATGAGGACTGTGTTGACAAGTTTTGGAATCTGCCATTTCCTGCTGCTGAAAGAGCATGAAGAAAACCTGTTACAGAAGATGTTAAATATGGGACAGAAACACAAGTGACTCTAAGGGTGAATTGAACCTGCAAACAAAAGTCTGCGTTCTTTGAATAGTTTTGGGGCTGCTTAGCACCTTATGCAATAGCAGAGCTGCAGTGTAGTGGTGGACTACCATTGTAATATACATATATATATATATATATATATATATATATATATATATATATATACATACATATATATGCCAGCAATAAGACACAACAAGGTGTGGGTTATGGCCTGATGAGAGCATGCCCCAGGTGCGTTATGAGGCACGAGGCGCTTGTGCCGAGTACCATTAACACCTGGGAAGTGCTCTTATCAGGCCATAACCCACAGCTCAGAGTGTCTCATTGCTCTTATAAAATGGTCCCTCTGGTACAAATGTTTATTAAAAAAAATGCACATAGAAAGTGTATATAAAAAGAGTAGAAAATATGATTTGTTGTAAAAGACAAAAAAGTAGTCCTTCCATGCAATGGAGATCTTTCACTAAAAGTCATTGGAGTAGGTTGTTTTCTTTTTTTGTTGCTGTACTAAACATATTTCCTTTTTTACTTGCATCACCCACTTTTACTTACTACAATTGGGAGGCAGCGTGTCATGCAGTTTCAGTTACAGCAACGTGGACCGAGCGTGTACCATATTCTCTTATGTAGTTATTGTGGTGTTTCTGGTTCTCATCCCCTCCAAAGATACAGGAAGTATTTTATTTTTCATTGTTTTTTAATGGATTTCTCTCCTAAATGGCTACCTTGAGTGGGAGCGAGCGTGTCCCTTAGTGGCCGCCGTACATACTTGTTTCCTGTTTTGCAGTTCAGAAACTGCAATGGTCACAGTGGAAAATTAAACAAGTTTTTGTTTGCTGCCAACAATAATGCGGTGAAGTTTTTTTATTCAGCATTTTTGTGTGTGGGATTCATAAGAGAGCATGAAGTGTATGGGGGTGTCTTTAGATGGGAGGATACAGTGGGATCGACAAATGGATCTATGAGGAGGAATGCCGGTGAGTAAAAGTAAATTTGGCACTGAAAATGTGCACATTTGTAGCTTGTACTCGAAGGGGGAGGGAACATGTATGCCATGACTGGTATTTCTGCATTGGTCATACAGTGCTGGTGAGTCTTTGTTAAATGGCAAAATGTTGTTTCTTGCAGAATTCTCACCCAGCCTCGTAGTATGCCGCTTAGCTGTTCACAGTGCAAGAGTTTGAAAGTAGGGGCACAACGATACAATAACTGTGCTGTGACAGGTGCTTGTGAAATAGTGCAGGTTGGCTAAATATGTGCTGATAAGGACATGGCTTTGAGAAGCTCTTAGCCAATCAGAGTCGTTGAAATTTTTTACCCCTTTTATAAACATACATACACGCTACAGGTCTAAGGAATGGGTATTACTTTAATGAGTTTGTCATGTTGGATCTAGGGAACTTGAATGGTGTCATCAAAGTAGGAATATGCCATAGATTTTCATGGAGGAAATGGAATAATCTGAAATCTAGGCAGAGGTGAGTGGATACAGATACTAAGGGAGGTGTGATGTGACCTTGTACTCTCATAACCCTGATTGCAGGTGCTGGAAACGTTCATAATCCAGATATAAAATGGACTTGATTTTTTTTGGGATGGAGGCTGCTGAATAAAGAGCATATTCATCCCCAGCTGTGTCTGGATAGGATCCTTCCATTTGTAGTGCTGGGTGTGAGACATATTGCCAGGATGGTAACTGGCTTAAGATAACTTGTCTGCAGTAGCTATAAGAGCAATAATCAGCAGGTATCAGACAAGAAAACTTGTTGAATTGATACCAACAGGATGCTCTGTGGTTATGATGAGTCAGTGGTCTCACATTATCCCTAGGATGACAAGATGTATAACACTCATGGGTTCTAGAAGCTGTAGAGGGAATCTGTTTGGTGATGGCGATGGTTGCTCTTGGACCATAGGTATGGGATGAGAAGCAGGGATGCTTGAGTTAGGTAGAGGAGCAGGGATCAGAGGCATAGAAACAGGCAGAAGGTAGTGGAGCAGGGATCAGAGGCATAGAAACAGGCAGAAGGGAGGCCAACAGCAGGAGGAGTAACTGAAAAGCTGTGGCCATAGAGGTACTGGGTAACAACCTTGTAAGGGAAAATATCGCAGGTCAAAACTGCACAACAGGAACAGTGCAAGTCGAAACAGCTACAGGGTACACAATGCCGCACAATGGATATAGTATGTGACACTTTAGTTGTTTCCGGGATAGATGGTAAGAGCTCTGCCAGAAGGGGGTCTGCCAAGCAGCTGCTGTGGCTCAGGGAGTAGAGCCATCGGTGCTGCAGGACAATGGAGCGGCTGTGGACCGGGGTTATATTCCCAGTCCCAGATCAGGTAAATCATTTTATGTTATTATCTTGTTATGCCCCCTGCCTGAGCTTCACCTTCACCCCGAGTTGCCCCCCCCCTGAAGTAGGTTTTTTTGGTTGGGGGGGTTCGAGGGCACAGTCCCCTGTAATGGGAGGGTGCAGGGGGAAAGGAAGGATTTATGTGTTTTTAGTTGTGGTCACTGTTTAGACAGCGCGGTATAGTGCCGTGCTGTTTTGACAACACATAGAAATAAAATTTCTTTAGCAGAAAAAGGCTGCTTGGCCCACCCTGTCTGCCCAAATAGTCTTTTATGGGTGAACATTACCCTCAGGTAAAGGGCACCATGATGGGGGCAGCTTTCACATAGAAACATAACATAGAATGTAATGGCAGATAAGAGACCTTTTTTTTGGGCCTTCATTTTTTTGCTGCAAACCCAATTTGATGTATTGCACCATTCCTTCTCTTCTATTCCTTACCCCTATGATCACCTTGTCCCTGTCCCATGCATTTTTGAACCCCAGTACTATCTTTCCTCAACAACCTCTGCTGTAAAGCTGTTTCAGGCATCCACCACCCTTTCTGTAAAAAAGTACTTCCTCACACTCCTCATGAATTTAACCCCCTCCAGTTGCATATCATGCTCCTGATTCTAGAGCACCTTTGTCTCTGAAAAATACCTCTGTTCTGTACCTTATTTAACCCCTTGAGGTATTTAAAGGTCTCTATCATATCCCCCCTCTCCCTCCTCTCCTCCAGGGTGCATATATTTAGCTCCTTGAGCTCTCCTCATAGGGCTTTTGAAGCTGACCCTGCACCATTTTGGTTGCCTTTCTCTGAACTGCCTCCACTCTGTCTATGTCCTTCCTGAGATGTGGTCTCCAAAACTGGACACAGTACTCAAGGTGAGGTCTTACCAGTGATTTATATAGGAGCAGCTTTTCCTGCTGGTGATACCCTTTCCTATGCCTCCCAGCATCCCACTAGCTCTTCTGACTGCCTTGTCACACTGCCTGGCCACTTTTGTGTCATCTGATAGGATTATCCCAGGTCTCTTTTCTGCTTGGTCTTTCAGTGTCACTGTGCCCATTTTGTACTTCACTCCTGGGTTTCTATGGCCCAATTGTATTATTTAGCACATTTTTACATTAAAACCCAGTTGTCATATCCTGGACCACTACACCAGTCTTTTAGATCTCTACCCATCTTTTCCACACACACACACCCCCAGTGGGGGCGTGACCACTCTGTTACAGATCTTGGTGTCATCTGCAAAGAGGCAGTCCTTTTTCTCCAGTTCCTCTGCTACAGTATGTCACTTTTATAAATACACTGAAGAAGACCAGTCCCAGCTTTGATTCCTGGGGTACTCCACTGGTCACCTTCCCTTCCTTTGAATGATCTTTGTTTACCACTGCCCTCTGTGCCCTATCTGCTAACCATGTCTTACTCAGGTTACCACCTTATTACCTACCTCCAAGTTCCACAAATTGCTTACCAGTCTCCTATGTGGAATGATGTTGAACACCTTGCCGAAATCCAGGTAGGCAACATCTACCGCTCCCACTGATCCAACTCCTTGGTGATCCAGTAAAGGAAATCTATCAGATTTGTTTAGCATGACCCTCCCCCTGTGAATCCATGCTGCCTTAGATCCTGCAGTCTGCTGGATACAAGATAATCTACAATTATTTCCTTTAGTAGTGATTCCATTAATTTACCCACCACTGTTGTCAGGCTGACAGGCCTTTAATTGCCCGCCTTTTCCCTGCTACCACTTTTGTGAAGAGGGACTACCTCTGCCCTTGTCCAGTCCCCCAGAACCATGCCAGTCTCTAGTGACCAGTTAAATAGGTCTGTCAGAGGTGCAGCCAGTACCTCCCTAAGCTCCCACAGCACCCATGGATGTACCCCTTCTGGCCCCATAGCTTTGTCCACCTTCAGGTTAGCGAGTGCTTCTTGAACTTTCTCCTCAGGAAATGGATTAGTGTCCATCTCCTTTTTGCTGGTGCCTTTTCATGGTTTCTTCCCTTCCCCTTCTACTGTGAATACTGAGCAGAAGTATTTGTTTAAGATGTTTGCCTTTTCTTGATCCCCTTCTGTACTGTCGCCCACACCTCTTTAACCTTACAATCCTTCCCTTTGTCTTCCTTTTCTTGCTAACAAACCTAATAAAATGTCTTGCCCCCTTGTAAAACACCCTAAGCTATTCTTTCCTCAGTTTGTGCCTTTGTGCTCCTTACTGCTCTGCCTGCCTCCCTCTGTTTCCTCAAATACTCATCCCCATCCTCCTTGCTCTTGGTCTCCCCATACTTTCTGAATGCTATCTTTTTAGCCTTGAATTTTTCTGCTACCTCTGTTGAGAACCAATGCAGTCTCCTCTTTCTTTTAATTTTGCTACCTGCCAAAGAAAAAGGTTTGTTGTCTTTATTATACCCTTTTAATCTGGCTCACTTTTCCTCCACCCCCCCGGTCCCCTCCCAGTGCCAGGTCATTCCTGAGGCATTCACCCATCTTAGTAAAATCAGCCCTTCTGAAGTCCAGGACTTGTGCCTTTGTATGGTTGGATTCTGCAGCTGTTCTTATGTTGAACCACACTGTGCAATGCTCACTGGTCCCCAGATGGCTTCCCATCTTGATGTCCACAATACTGTCCCTGTTTTTTCTTTGTAAAATATCTTTATTAGCAGAGTATTCAAAACAACATTGACACGTATGTGTATGGCATCAACATCACATACGGTAACTAAATAATGCAGTGATATTAAACCACATAACTAATCCAGGTGTATGTACTTTTATCTACAATTTTTATTCTTAATTTAATGAGTTACATTTTGATCCTTTCATGTTTTGCTACTATATTCAACCCCTTTTTTATGAACAGGGTTGCCTTTTGATCACATTTAGAAGTGTATAGTTGTTGCCCCAGGTTAATTTTTCTTATTTATTTATTTGGAAAATATTTCACTAGGAAAGACAACATGAGCTGTAAACAGCTTGTTTCAGAAGTGTCCTGTTGGGGCAAGAGTCGGCTAACAAGCAAACACATAGCAATACAAGTACAATTACTAAACAAAACAGTGTAGTACAATTACAGAGCAGAAATAACCCAGTAATATGTAGCTAGTTAATAGTTAGTTAATAGTGTAATAATTAATAGTGTAGAGTGGGATTTCCTTTAAAACTTGTTTGTGGTGGGGTCCATTTCTCCTCATGAACTTTAACAGTTCAGATCCTCTTTGTGTTCGTTGCTTGGACCTGACCTGCAATTCACCATGGAAACACCCCCAGCATTACAGATTCTAACAGTCGGCCTTAAGTTTTCTCAGATTTGTGAGATTCACCAGTGATAGCAGATTGGGCCTGTTCTATTTTAGACAGCATAAGAGATTGTGTGCCCCATGCTGGACTGTGGGGGTGGGGGTTGTCTGCCATCCAGTACTGAGCCAATGTTTTGTGAGCATTGACCAACACCAATGACCACAAGTCAATCCCATTACCTATCACCTTTCATCCAGGGTCCATGCCCAGCAGGAATTCCAAATGTGATTTAGGTGGTGCCACCCCTAGGACAAATGACATAATTCTATTGACTTCATGCCAGTACCTAAAGATCCTCAGGCACATAAGTGCCATGTGCAGAAAGTCCCCATCCGCAGGCCCACATTTAGGGTATGTCTTAGGCTGGGGCACGAATAGTTCTTCCTCAAAAGGGTCAATTTGACCATTATCCCTGAGATTTATAGTCAGCCCGGCCAACCTGTTTCTGACCTGAAGAAAGACAAAGACTTCATCCAGGGTAAGGCCCTGCTGAGTCTGCGTTTCCTTAAATAAGAATAATCTTCCCCCAACATACAACTGGTGTATGTATTTCAATCCATTTTTACTCCATTTAAGAAGGCCTCTGTGCAGGAACATATTTTACCCTGGGGTGGTCTTTAATATCGACCATATAGAAGCATGTTAGGAGATTCCAAATTGTTGTCCTATGGCCCCATGTACCAGTTTCCACACTCTTAATAGGGTCCTTGTAAACAGGTTGTCACAAGTTTGTTTTGCTGCCGTAAGCAGAGAGGCTGGAAGAAGATCCCTCCTGAAGTCCCTCCCCCCCGCCGCTCCCTTCTGTTTCTAGCCATGAGTAGCATTTTGGTGTATCTCCCACTGGGAAGAATGCTAATTGTGTTGAGTTGTAGTAGACTGTAAAATTCAGAAGTTCCATCCCACCTTTCTTTATGAGCTGCTGCATAATCGTTTTGTGTACCTGAGCTGGTTTCCCTCTCCACAGAAACCGGTCTACAATGCTGTCCAGCTGCCTGAAATATTTATCATGGAGGTACCAGGAGTGACTGAAACAAGAATAGGCATTGTGGTAGTACATTCATCTTGACTGATGCCACCCTTTCTATAAGTGTCAGGGGTAGTGAGGACCATTTCTCACAGTCTTGCACCATTCCGTGCAAAAGGGTTCCATAATTCTGAGCCACCAGTTGCGTATATTTGGCCATTATCATAATCCCTAGGTATGTAATTTGTTGTACAACCTGGGCCCCTAATACATTCCCTTCCAGGAGGTGCTTATCTCTGTTACCAATTGGGAGAATTTTACTTTTCGTCCAATTTATTTCGTGCCCCGATAGGAAGGCATATTCTTTCAAGACTGACTACACATTCGGTAGGCTTTCTTGTGGATTCTTTATGTGGTGAAGAGATATGTCTGCAAAACAGGCTGTTTTGTGCTCCTTCTTTTCTCCAAATCCACCTCTACTTGGGTGTTTGCAGAACATATCTGCCAAGGGTCCCAGGGACAAAACATAGAGTGAGGGTGACAGTGGGCAGCCCTGGTGGGTACCCTTTTGTAAAGTGAAGCTTGGGGATAAGGATCCCTTAACAAATATCTGGGAGGTGGGATCTGTGTATAGTGTTCCAATTATTTTTATGTTCTGGAGCCCAAGGCCGAAGGCCTTTAGCGTAGTGAACATGTATCCCCACTCCACGCGGTCCAACGTTTTTTCAGCACCCAAGGCAAGGACCACTGCCCCATGGGATTTACCTGTCTTGGCCTATGAATATATGATATTTAAAGTTTTCTTCACATTATTGTTTCTCTGTTGCCCCTGGACAAACCCACATTGGTCAGAGTGTATTACACAGGGCAAAAGAGGTTCTAATCTGGCTGCGAATATTCAAGCCAAGATTTTATAATCAGAAGTGAATAGTGATATGGGGTGATAAGAAGCACATTTTGTGGGGTCCTTGCCTGGTTTGGGTAATACTGTGATAACCGCTGAATGCATGGACTGGGGTAGTCGAGCCCATTCTATTCCCTCCCTGTATACTTCAAATATTGTGTCCAAGAGTTCCCTCAAAAATGTTTTGAAAAAGTCTACTGGTAAGCCGTCTGGGCCAGGTGCCCTACCTCCCCTGAGTTTCACAGTCGCCCTAATAACTTCGGACTTCTCCACAAGGCCATCAATCTTTTCTGCTTTTTCTTGGTTTATTGCTTTCAGGTGGGTCATGTCTAGAAATTTTTGTGTTTGACTGTTTGGTGGGGAAACCTCAGAGGAGTATAGATTCTTATAAAAGGAAACAAAGGTTTCACCTGTGGATTTTGTGTCAGTATCAATGTACCCCTCTGGATACTGCAGACCCCTTGCAGTGTGTTTACTTTCTTTTTTCTTCAGTTGCCAAGTCACAAGTTTGCCACCCTTGTCCTCATCACAATAAGGCCCTAAATTGCCCAACAGTATTCTGATTTCCATTTGGGAACTGCTAAGTGTATTATACTCAAAACTTTATTCTTCTGAAGCCTATTGTATAGCCCAGAGGTAGGGTATATCATGCAAGCCTTTTCCAGCTCCAAAATGTTGTTCTCAAAAAAAAATAAATCGCCCTCCACTGCTTTTCTCTTGTGAGCAGCAATTGAGATAGTTTGGCCCCTAACATAAGCCTTTAAAGATTCCCATCTTATTGCATGTGATGTATCCCCCTTTTTATTGTTTTCCAAGAATTCAGAGATGGCTTGGTGCATGAATTCATTGTAGTTGTTATCTAGTAGGAGCCTGGGGTCTAGTTTCCACTGACTAGCATGTATCTGTTCTGCCCCACTATCTATTTGGGCTGTTACAGGGGCATGATCAGAAATCAATATTGGTTCATATGTTGTTAGCTAATGCATAATGTCATGTTTCATGTCAGGCATGGCTGAAAAAGGGCAGTGCCCAGTCCACCTCCTGGTTAAAATAAAGAAAAAAAATATGTGGTGTTCTTTACCTTCAGGGAGGCTGCTACTAACACCAACAATCTATCTATGCATGTATACCACTGGTGTGAGTGTGAGAAAAAAATATATTCTATCCCAGGAGGGTTACGTTGGTGACAGATGTCCATCGAAAAATAGGTGTCTTCAATTTCACGGAGTGCCTGGGCATTTTTTGTTAGTGGTACTGGCGAGGAGTTAGACCTGTCCAAGACCATGTCAGAGACACAATTGAAATCTCCCCCCTCCCCATAATCCATTCCCCTTAGTACATGACCGTATCTAGGTACAGTTTACGATAGAAACCTGGGTCTTCTATGTTTGGCCCATATACACTGCTCACTATGATAGTTTTCTCTGTATTCAACTGAAGTTGCACCAGGGCATATCTCCCATCCAGGTTGACATAAGAGCTGGTAACCTGCCCCTGAAAGCCCCTAGGCAGCCAAACAGCTGCTGTCCGCTGACACCCATGTCCCCCAAAAGTGTCTCTCAGCCTTCCTATCTCTCCGAATAAGAGCCGAGTCTCCTGCCGCAGTACTATGCTGGCTTTTAGTTTTTTCTGATTCTTGACAGCACCCTCTTCTTTTTAACCACATTTTGTATCCCTCTTCAATCCTTCTTCCCCACCCCCCTTTTTCCCCCAGTTGTTGCCCACCTCATTTCTACCCACCCCTTAATAATCTCCACCTCAAAAGTAACCAAGCAACTTAGAACATAGCTCCTAATCCATGTCACCCCCGGTTTATGATGGTGTAATTCACTGGGTACTCGGCTTAGTACTCAGCATTTACAGATCATAGATCTTTGTTTAAACTGATTTTGTGAGTAAACTAGTATTAGTAATAAAACCGGTGGAAGTGAACCCCGGGACAGGACTCCTTCCCTAGTTAATCACATTATTTTTCAGCTATGAGCATACCCCTGATCACTGGATGTTGGTTGCCTCACCCCACCATTCACATATACATTCACCCTTCATAGGGGGCTCTAAGAGGGCATTGAACCTGGTGGGTATCATGTAATATGAGTGAGTATTATTGAGTCGCTCAATATGAATGACTCAATAATACCTCTCGTAATGATAGCGAGTGAAAAAGAAGAGCACTAATGAAGTTACAATGAGTGTAGCACTCAGCTTCGCTTGCTGGAACAAGATATAATGATTTGTTTGGCCAAGCCCTGCCAAAACTGGCTGTTTGGAATAGTGGCTAGAGCCACTGCCACTAGAGCAGGTGGACCCAGGTTCAGGTCTGTCTGAAAGAGTTTTTTTTTTCCCTCCTTTTTTCCACACCATTTTCCTAAGTCCGCTGCCCCTGGAGTTAGCAATCTTTAGATTAGGGGGTGCAGAGGCTTGCACCCACATACAAATATTTGTATTTTTGTTGCCGTATGTGTTTAGTAAGGGACCATCACTATTTGCGGTGGTCACTGTTGTGCAGTGTGCCTTTTGACATTGGGCACTTATTCCCTTGCTCTATGTGATCGGCACTGTCACAGACTCGCCATTATCACATAAAACCTTCGAGGTCTGCTGTACCCAGACTGAAGCTTTTTTTTGTTTGTTCAACAAGAGTAACAACCCACTGTTTGTGCAGGTCTAGTGCACCAGCTTAACCTCAAGTATGGTGCAGAATTCCTCATCATTGACATACCCGGTCTCCTAACACCCCTACCCCAACTTCTACAGAGCCATACCGCTGATCTGTACCCTGCATCCTACCCAACATCATCACTCCCCAACCAGCTTATTGTGGAAGTTCAGACAGTATTTAACATTTTGATGACATTTGTGTATTGGTACATGTGTGGGGGCCTGGGGGAGGGAAAGCACACACCTCAAAACAACCCCCTGTCTATGTTAGTCAAGGTTGTAACTGATGCGGTACCTTGTTCAAAATATAGCCCCTTCGTTCTTAGTTCCCAGATCATGTAGCAGAGTAAATTTGGCTCCCCTTCCATTGATACCTGTACCCCTAGGGACAGTTGAGATAATACAACAGATCCTCAAACGTGAGGATGACAAAGTAGATTAGGAGGCTTCGGATCTCCACTGCGAAAAGCTGCTAAGAAAATTCATGGCAGCACATTACCCAGAATGAAATCTTTTAGGCCCACTGTGTCTTATACCTGCTCTACTTTCTATCTACAGTCCCAGCAGGTATGTTGATTCCCCCACTGGTTTCAGACCTTGCTGAGGTGGGGAAGAAGAGAGCTCCTCTCACTTTGTGGGCACTTCTTCTGTTTCATGAGGGCTACAGGTTCCAGCACCAAGAAGAAGGTGCTTCAGGATAAGTCCCCTTACCTGAGGGCTCATCCTCCACCTTGTCGATCATTGCAACCGCTCTACAGTTCGAGGAGAACACAGGGTTCTGTCCCATCGGGAGAAGTTTTTAACCCATAGTTAGGTTCACTGCTAAGCCTCTTGTTCAGCTGCACAGATGGTGACAGTCTGCTCACAGTTCATCATTTATTTGTTGGAGAAACAGCCCAGTTGGAGTTACTATAGTATTGCATTGTATTTTGGGCCCTTACTTCCGCACAGTCACAGCTGGCAGTTTGACATGCTCGAGAAGGCTTGTAAATTTCAAAATGGCGGTTGGATTGTCACTTTGTGTTGGTAAGTTACAGATCACAGGTGACTGTCAGGAATTATACAATGGTGTCCAAGAATCCCGGATTCTGATTGGCTGACTGGCACCTTTCAGCCGAGGTATATCAGGGCATAACTCATGCAAAAGGTGCCAGTCAGCTGCATCAGTAATTCCAACTAAAATCAATGCGATCCACCAAACGTCAACCAGAAATGTGCCAGCTCAACTCTCTGCTAACCAGCGTAGCCGGAGCAGGAGATTTAAATGGACAGACTGTGCATACACGTTTACGGATCAGTAGTCCCAAACCCCATGTTATATCCTCCCGAAACAAGTACAAAAACTAACTAGTAAAATCGCACACTGCCTCGCCCACACTGACTGTTCCCATTTCACAGGAGACCATTACCTGCCAACGTGTAACACTCTCATTCTCTCCGGTTTCCATTTCCACTGAGATGGCTGATGTTACCATCATTTCCTCCCACCTCCGTTGCAGTATGTGGCTTGCTCCCTTCAGAAAAAATAACATCAATTGAAAAGAAATTGCCTGAAAAGACTGCGGACCAGAAGAGATTCTTTTGGCACTGAGACACTCGCTCCCTCCAGTTTCCGTTTTCCAAACCTGGCTGTGACCATTATTTCCTCCCGCCTACCTTCCAGTACGAGTAACTCAATTTTAAAAATAAAAAAAGAAACATAGCAGAAAACCGTAGGCCGCTTCTGATTCTTTGCTCTGAAAACAACGTGGACTTTTATATGGAATCAGTTATGTAATTAAAGTGAGGAGATCATGGCAATTATTAAAATGATTTTTTTCTAATCGGATGCACTGTGGTCAGGGCTTACTGATAAATTAGCGGTCTTTTCATAATTTCTTTTCTAATCGGGTGCGCTGTGGTCAGGGCTTACTGATAAAATAGTGGTCTTTTTGAGTACCGAGGGGAAAATGAAATGAAAACAAAATGCTGCACCCACTTTCCACATTATACTGTATTCAGCAGTGATGTGGGGGGTCATAGCAGATCACAACTCAGAACTATTTTCTGTCGCAGAGCAGCAAATTGCATAAAAATAATTTAAAATAAAAACAAAACTTTTTCCTTATTTTTTCCCTCACCAAAAAGGTCCATCAGAGTATCGCAATAGTCATTTAGGGTGGGTTATGCTGATTATCACTTGGTGTGGATTTGGTCACCGGCCACCTCGTGACCAAACCACACCAGGCATAGGTAAATCCCAGCATAACCCACACCCTGTCCTGGTTTATTGCTTAACTGAACATTTAAATGGATTAGTGCATTTTCCACTCTACGACCCAGTGGTACCTCTGCAACTTCCATCCAACAATTCTATTGCATTTAAGTACCACATTTTAAGGCATCTTATCATAGAAGCACTTCCCTTTTTGATTTAGTACATGCAGATATTTTTCTAGCGATTGTGTGCAGTATAGTACAGGTGCGAAAATAAAGGGCATTTGTATAATTAGGCAGAAGGGCAGCTCCCCATGAGATCTGATCATCATATGAGGGCCAGTATCGGGTTTGCAATAGGTCTAAAACACACTTCAGCTAGTTTGGGCTATGCGGGTATTGTGTTGTGGGCACTCTGTCCACCTTCTATTGCTGCAAGTTCATCTACAAAGGCTTTGGTTGCATTTGGGCTATCAAAAAATCTTGGTGGTTGCCCCCGGCAAGTGATCTGGAGCCGGTTGGGAAAAAGATGGGAAAATTCCCACCTGTGATTGTAGAGGGCTTTTTTTACATCCGTGAATTGATGGCAGCGGGACTGGACTATAATCTGGTACAACAAACATTTTTTGACCATTTTGCAGGACGATAGGTCCTTTGAACTTGGCCAATCGGAGTATCTTCTCCTTATTCGTGAATCTCAAGTATTTTATTAGAATGTGACTTGCTCTTTCTCCCAGTCTTGGTCTGGGGCTCACACAGTGGGCCCTTTCGACTTCGAAGGTCCCAGATGTTTCTTCAGTCCGAAGTTGCTTGGCCAGCCAGCTATGACCCTCTGTCTCTGGACTATGTTTTTCTATATCCTCTGGCAGTCCGATGATCCGAAGATTGGACCTTCTGGAGCGGTTTTCTAGGTCGTCAGTTTTACTCATTAATTCTTGAATTTGCTTTTTAAGAATGACTCGCTCTTTCTTGATTTCTTCCAGTGTATCTTCGGCTTTTCTGATTTTGGATTCTGCTTCTGTCAGGCTTGCAGTATGTGGTTCTGTAGTTTCTGACAGCCCCGAAACAACAGATTGTAGGTGGGTAATTTGTGCTGTCACATTTTCAAAGCCTGCTTTCATTTCATTCTGCATATTTGCTAACATTGCAGGCATACCAGTCAGAGATTTTTCCAGGTCAGACATTTTTCTCCTGCTCTTTGTGATGGTGTATTGCTGGCCTGTTAATGCCTTGTTAGCTGGTCCCTGGATTCGAATTGAAGATTGGTTTACCTGGTTTTTGTATTATTCAGTTCTGAAACACCTCTACTAGCCATTAATATATATTTTTTTCTTTACTTTTCACAGCTGGAACGATTTTACCTCAGATATAGTTGTTGCCCAAGTAGCTCTGTCTTAAAGGACATCCACCATCTTGCCCAGTTGGCCATGCCCCCCCCACACTGTCCCTGTTAATAAGCACCAGATCCAGTATTGCCCCATCGCAAGTAGGTTCACTGACTTGCTGCCTGAGGAATGCCCCCGCAGGGAGTCCAGGATGTCCCTGCTTCTACAGTATCTGAAGCTACAACTTGGAGGCTCCAGTCTACATCCAGTAGATTGAAGCCCAGCACCACCAGCACTTCTCCCTTTTCAGCCATCTCGCCAATTGCTTCTAACATTTCCTTATCTAAGTCCTTCCCCATACCGCAGGCCTGTAGGTCACACCTGTCTGAATAGTGGCCCCACTTCCTGACTCAAGGGTGACCCACAGCACCTCCGCCCCCCTGAATTCCCTGTATTTCTGTTGCATTTATGGTTTCCTTCACATAAAGTATCACTTTCCCTCCTTTCCTTCCTACCCTGTCCCTCCTGAACATCGTGTAGCCTGGTATGACAATGTTCCAGTCATGGTTGTCCATGCACCATGACTCTGTAATGGCCACAATATCCAGGTCGGCTTCTTCCATGATGGCCTCTAGGTCTGGAATCTGGGACAGCAGGACTCAGAACAGGTACTGGATTCTCTCCATGCTGTCATTTTGGTCTTCCAGCTGCACCAGCAGCAAACTGTGTGACTCAGCGGATGATTTTCAGTCCGCTGAGCATTAATGATTGAAATTTAACTGTGACTTATTGCCTGTTCCTAGCCAACGTTTTACTCTGTGTATACTGGTTACCTTAACTGTGTTACAGCTGTGACCACGTTATGCACAAATGTCCTGTATTATGAATATACTGAATGTTCTGATTTATACTACCATTAGATCATTTTTACAGTTCTAAGCTAGCATTGGATTGCTATTGTCAGTGCTTTCCTGTTGGCCCTTGCTTGCAGCCCCAGTTGAAACAGGCAGCCACGGACAGAGTTTACTGATGCTAATAGGTGGCTGTTGTAATTATGATAGAGAGTATTCCCCCCCTCCCATGCAAGAGCTGCATGCAGGGAGCTGGCTCTGCATACCATCCTGCCCTCCCACAGCTGCATATGCCTAGATTTATGCAAACAGCAGCTCCATCCCTTAATATCCCTCATTTTCTTCTCTCCTCAGTCCAGTCCTTCCCGCAGCAACCTAGCCCTTTGAGCAGCTCACCTGTTGGACAGCAGGACTCAAAACAGGTATGGGATTCTCTCCACACCACGTCTTGGTGGCCACCGCCATTTTGATCTTCCAGCTGCACCAGCAGCAAACTGTGTGACTCAGTGGCTGATGGTGCCATGGCTGTGCGAAACACCATATCACACTTCCCACCCAACCCTCCCCAGCCACCCCTCCCTCCTTGCTACTGCTACCATCTTTGGAGGTATTCAAGGCCCACCTTAAGGCCCTCCTGTTTGCCCAGACTTTCCCCTGCTTAGTTGTCCAGTGAGATCTATGTGTAATGGTTTTGATCTGTTCCCATCCACCTCTGTTTTTTTAATTTTTTTAGGAAGTTTTACTTTTATTGTATAATTTATTGTTCAGTGTTCTCTGCTATTTATTCTGATTTGCTGTGTCTATTTGTTTATTTACTTTGTACGGTGCCCAGAGCCTCCAGGATTGGACGTCCTTTTAAATAAAAATTGCCTTGCCTTGCCTTTATAGCCAGAAAAAAAACAATCAGTCCACTTCCCCCCCATGCTCGAATCTAGTGGACTCACCCGCTCCTCCCCCCTCTCCCTGGGTATCACTTGCTGTGGTTTCTCCCAAACAACCCTTTAAGTCATTGAATAAAATAAAAGTTTGTCTTCCATAACAGCCAGCACAGCACCTCGACGTTAGTTCTTACTTCATCTACTCTCTTTCTCTCCTCGCTGCAATCTCCTCCCTTCCTCCATTGATTCAACCCTCTATCCCCCATCCATCTTCCCTCTTATTGAGTTGCAAACCCTACCCCCTCCTTCTC
Source organism: Neoceratodus forsteri (assembly GCA_016271365.2). Lineage (NCBI taxonomy): Eukaryota > Metazoa > Chordata > Ceratodontiformes > Ceratodontidae > Neoceratodus > Neoceratodus forsteri. Next base: position 1,271,332,967 of record CM057452.1, read on the forward strand.
TACCTTCCCACATTGCTCCCCCTCCAGGCCCCAACATCCATAGCCTCCTGGCACCTCTATCCTGCCCTTCCAATGCCTGCTACTTGCCCTAATCAGGCCCTCGCTAACAACTCCACCATTGTCCATTACCTCCCACTACGAACACCACAAGCTATCTACTAAGCTCTGCAAGCTCTTTGTCACTCTCACCCATTACCTTTCACCTTATTGCTATTGATTGCTGGTGACATCGAATCAAACCCTTGCCCTACCCCTTTTCCTCTCCTATTCCACCAACTTCCCCAGGGCTTGAAAATTGCCCACCTAAACATTAGGATCCTTCTGCCCGAACTTGACCAAATCCAACCTCTCTTCCTATCTCTAAAACCAGACATTTTTATCTTGTCCATATCCTGGCTCAGCTCCAAAATTTCCAATGATCGCCTCTCTGTCCCTGATTAAACCCTTATACCACAAGACCATGCCAGCAGTGGAGGTGGGGTGGCTATGTACCTCACATCCTTCATTCATTTCACTACTATCCTGGCTTCCTCGTTCCCCCCACTTATGAACTGCTACTAGTAATGATCTCTCCCACTTCCCTTCTGATCTATATAGCTGGTGTTTACTGTAGACCTGGCCTCCTATTGTCCTCAGTCACTGACATGTTGGCAACTCTCTCCACACTTGCCTCATCAGGTGAACTCCTATTCCTGGGTGATTTCAACCTGAATTGGATTCTCTCCCACACTTCCCCACTCTCACTGAAATCGTCTCCCTAAACCTAACTCAACTTATAAATTAACCTACACGCTACAACCCCAAATCCAACAACCACTCCCTCATTGACTGGATCCTGGCCTCACACCCACACCGAGTCATACATGCAGGTATCTTGCCAGACACGATCATCAGTGACCACCACATCACATACTGCATACTCAGAATTAGGCACCATAGAGTCCCCCTCCCAAAATTCTTATGACTCCATTCTTTTAATTCTTTAGACCTCCCACTTCTAATAGAAGAATTGTATAATACAGATTGGTCACCCATCAACACTGCCACCTCACTGGATACAGCCCTAGACTACTTCAAATCTGCATTCCTTAACATCTGGAATTGCCACACCCTACTCAAATGCACAAGGGCCTGTGGATCCCACCACCCATGGATCACATCTGACCTCTTAGCTTGTCTGCAAAACCATGACCAAACATGGAAACACCACAAATGTTCACTCACTACTTCTGCCTACCACAGATATCGGCACCTACAGAGCATCTGCACTAGACTAGTTAGACAAGCCAAAGCAGATTACTTTTCCAATACCTTCCAGGGAAACATAAACCACCCTTCTAAATTCTGGAAGGTGATAAATACTCTCTTCTCCCCCCCAACAGGCCCCCTGCTTCTGCCCTCAGAGTGGGTGACTCTGTAGCCAATGAGTTTAATACCTTCTTTACTTCCTGTGCCTCCTCCCTTCTCTCCTCTTTCCCCACTATTCCCCCTCCACCTATGCCTCCTCCACACCCTGAGCACCCCGCTCCTCCCTTTTCTTTTACCCCTGTATCTCCCTCCTCTGCCCTAAAGGTGCACCTCACTCTGAACCCTACTAGAGGCAAAAGCCCTGATGTCATTGATGCCAAACTGCTCTTCCTGTCTGCTCCTGCCATCTTGTATCCCATTGCAGCATTACTAAACCTCTCTTTTACACTAGCATCGGTCCCATCCACCTGGAAGCATGCTACTGTCATGTCTCTTGATCCCCCCTGTGGCAGGTAACTACCACCCCATCTCCCTTCTCCTGATCCTTGCTAAATTACAAGAACATATCGTACTCTCCCAGCTCTCTCCCTATCTTAACTCCACTTTTTTTTCACACCTTTCCAATCTGGCTTCCACAATAACCACTTCACAACCATTTCCCTACTCAGGCTCACTGTCTCCATTCACACCAGCATGGACCAGGGCCTCATCACTGCTGCTATCTTTGTTGACCTAGCTAAGGCTTTTGACACTGTCTCACATTCCATTCTAATAGACAAACTTTCAGCCGCCGGGCTTTCCCCATTAGCCACCATGTGGTTCATATCCTGCCTGTCAGGTAGATCACTATCAGTCAGAATTGGGGACTCCCTCTTTCTGCCCCTCCCTGTCTACACTAGGGTCTCACAAGGATCAGTACTTGGTCTGATTCTTTTCCCCATTTTTCTCAATGATCTCCCCTTGGCCTGCTCATCTTTTAATTTTTTTTATCAATCTTTCAATCAAAATCTTTATTTATCCAGGCGAACATCGTTGAGCAAAGCTCATTTACAAGATGGACCTGGTTAAAGCCGATCAAAATAGAGTTACATATAGCAGTGACAATATAACACTAAGGCAACAGATAAATACAAAACTCATTTACAGGATGGGCCTGTTAATACCAGGACACCATAGATTTATATACAACAGTGACAGTACATCATATGATACAAATAACACAAGGTAGGTGCTCAATGCAGCGGCAGAATAAAACAGAAGGGAACAGTGAGGAGGGGAGCTGAGAGGGCATAGTGGGTAAGGGAGAGCATAAGGGAGAGAGGTAGAGGGCATAAACCAGAATACAGGTAGCTACTGTGCAGATCTAACCTAATTGGGCAGAGAGAAATTAACGGGTTTGCTCACAACATGAGATGGAGCCATAGAGCCAGCAGTGCTCTAGTCTGCACTGAAGGCAGCTGAGAGCTGGGAGTCTAGGACTCATGATAGGTTATGGAGTTAGGGAAACAGTTACAATGTTCCCTCACAGTTCTGCAAATAAGGTCTTGAAGGAATCCAAGCTGATGGGTACGCTCAATTTCAGAGATTTTTTGCAATGTATTCCATAAGGTGGGCAGTACAAAGCTAAATGCTGCTCTACCAAAGCTGGAAGAGACCTTGGGAATACAAAGAGCGTAAAATGAGGCACTTCGTAAGGCATAAGTTCCTGGCATGCTTAGCGGGAGGTAGTCAAAGATATATTGGGAATGTTTTTTTGTAACAGCTCTAAGAGTCCAAAACACCGCATTTCTATTTCTTCTAAACATAAGGGAGGACCACCCTATGGCAGCATACAGCAAGCAGTGGTGGGTAGACAGGGGAAGGCCTGTTATAAATCTGATAGCTCTGTGATGAAGCGTGTCCAGTTTAGCAAGGGAAGCTTTTGGGCACTGACTGTATAAGAAGTCTGCATAGTCAACCAGAGATAGGAATGTTGATTGGACCAGGTGCTTTTTAGCATCTGTAGTCAAAACCGGTTAATCCTAAAGAAGAGGCCCAGCCTCTGCCTTAGTTTCTTAAGCAAGTCCTTAATATCCTCCTAAAATGAAAGATTTTGGTCTAGCCACACTTGCAGGTATTTGAATTTTGTGACAAACTCCAGGTTTTCTCTGAGGACAGTAGTGGTGTGAGGTAACGCTCCAGTACTAACCAGGTTCATATCACGACGGTAGGGCGAGAAAAGCATCACTTTTGTTTTTTTGGCATTTAAAAGGAGTTTCTTGAAGAGAAGCTGATTCTGAAGATGGCTGAATTCCTCCTGGAGGTCTGCACAGGCGGCTCAGGAGTCAGGCGACTAAGGTACAGAACCATGTCATCAGCGAACAGGTGTATTTTTGCCTTGGATATGCTATCATCAATATTATTAATATAGATAGCAAATAGTAGGGTGCCAAGTATTGACCCCTTCGGCACTCCCCTCTGGAGAGATTTTAGTAGGGAGAGCTCACCCTCAGCCTTAATCTGTTGGAACCGTCCTGAGATGTAATCAGTGAACCAATGCAATGATACTGTATCCAGACCTATGCTCCTCAATGATGAGTGAAGCAGGTTGTGATCCACAGTGTCAAAAGCCTTGCTTAGGTCTAAGAATATGGCACAGATATTTTTTTTACTATCCAGATCATGGTACCAATCATTGGTCACTTTAGCTAGTGCCGAGATAGTACTATGTTTTCTTCTGAAACCAGATTGCAAGGGATTTAAGAGGCTTTTCGATTCTAGATAATTCCTGAGCTGGGTACTCACTATTTTTTCTATACGTTTTGATAGAACTGGCAAGAGAGATATTGGTCTGTAATTGTTCAGATCACAAGGGTCTCCTGACTTGAACAAAGGAATGACATGCGTAATTTTCTATATTGAGGGAATAAGCCCTTGTGACACAGATAGATTAAAAAGGTGAGTGATTGGCACAGCTAGAACATGATATGCAATCTTAATGAAGTAGGGATCTAGTGAATCAGCACCAGCACTTTTCTTTGAGTCCAGCTAAAGTAGGAGGTCTTCGACCTCTTTCAGAGATACAGGTTGGAAGGAGAAATCAGGAGCGGGGATATCAGAGTCATCATCTTGTACTCCTAATTGCGAGCATGCCAATTATGCAGGAGAGTTATCAAACGCAAGACCAGCCGTAGCAAAATGATTGCTAAAAGAGTCAAGGAACCCCTTTTTCTCACATATGGTAGTAATCCCTGAGATGATTTTTGTAGGTAGGGAGTTGCCAGGTGTGTGCCCCGACATTTCCTTAATAGTACTCCAGAATTTAGAGGGGGATTTTGCGGCGGAGTCCAGTTCATTATGGTAGAAGGCAGCCTTGGCTTCTCTGATCATTTTTGTACATAGGTTCCATGTCTTCCTGAACTGGCACCAGTCTGCTTCCAACTTGGTTCTGAGAGCCTTTTTCCAGAGTTTGTCTCTTGCTAGCAGTGCAGCCTTCAGTTCAGCTGAAAACCAGCAACACGCTTTGTTCCTTACACAAATTGTTACCACCGGGGCATGTCTGTTTAGTGCTCTGACCAGAATTTCATGAAGTACATCATATGCTAAATTTACCATGTTGGCTAAGAAGAAGTCTTGCCAGAGTAAAGAGTGTTTCAGGTCATTGATGTATGCAAACTGGTCGAAGTTCTTCTGTGACCTTTTTGTGTTAAATTTGGTTGATGGTACTGTGTTATGAACTGATCTAATACCAGCAATGAAACAATGGTCGCTGACATCAGAGAAAAAAGTGCCAGAATTAGAGAATAGGTGGGGATTATTAACTAATATGACATCTAAAAGGGTACTATTATTCAGATTCTTTTTGTTCAGGCGTGTAGGCTCACTAATTATTTGCATCATCCCATGAGAGTCACAGAAGGTATTCAGTGGAGTTGAAATCTTTGATAGTCAGTTGAGGTTGAAGTCCCCTAAAATAATTGTTTCGAGGTTACCTTTCTCTAGTAAAGATCCAAGATAACTTAGGAGCTGCAGCCCAGCTGAAGGTGGTCTATAGCAACCTATTATGCGGAGCACAGGGGAATTGGCCAGCTCAATCTCAATGGTCAAACATTCAAATTTGTTTCTGATGGTAGCTGAGTCAAGGCGGGATACGGAGTATTTATCCTTGACATAGATTGCCACACCTCCTCCTCTAGTCAATCCATCTGCTCTGAAGAGAGTGTAAGAGGGGATGTTGATCTCACTATCAGGGGTAGCAGGCCTAAGCCATGATTCAGAGACCACCGATACGTCTGGCGAGATATGGCTAATCCATGCTTGGATCATGGTAACTTTTTTCATGACACTGCAGACATTAACATGCCAGAAGCTCATTCCTTTCAAATTTGCAGTATCTGTGGGAGATGACAGGGCTGCAGGAGGACCAGGATTCAGCTCAACGTTACCGGAGCAAAATAGAAGAAGAACGAGTATCCTGGAAAGGGTAGCAATAGTTAGTCTGAGTATTTTAGCTATGGTTCACCTGTTTGGTTTCCCAATAACTCTCTGCATCCATCCACATGTATGTAGATGACACCATCCTTTCTGCATCTTGTCCTTCTTCCCTGGTGGTGGCGTGCACTCTGCAGCATGACTTTGATCATGTCCAGTGCTTGCTATGCTCCTACTGATTGTTTCTAAATGCCAAAAAGACAGTCTCCATGACATTTGGCACTAGGCAGAGACTCTCTAGGCTTCCCTACCTACCCACCTACCACACTCTAGATGGGACCCTGTTGGAAAACACAACCTCATTCAGGTACCTTGGGGTCTGGCTCAAGAAACACCTTGATTTCTCAAGTCAATGTTATTCACAAGAAACTCCTCCCCACATTGGGAGCCTTATACCGGAATCATGAATGCATCCTCTTCCCCGGCCTGCAAAGAAAGTCTTCTGAAATTGGTACTTCCAACTTTTGACTATGGCGACACAGTTTACAGTGTCGTCTCCAAAACCGCCCTAGCCAGATTGGACACCCTCTTCCACTCTTTCTGCAGCTTTACTCTCAGCTGTCCCACTCACCACTGCTCCCTTTACCAATCCCTGGCTCTTCCGTCTCTCAGTGATCACAGATTAGCTCATTGCATCAACTTCCTTGGCAAGGTCTGGTTCGGCGCACTCCCCTCCTACCTATCGGTCTCCCTTGCCCCCCCCCCACCCTAGCTTGCCCTCTCAGGAGTAGTGATGCATGTACCTTGCCATCCCGTTTAGAGCTACATCAGCTGATCTGGCATCCTTCTTCTATAATTTTCCCAAGCTCTGAAACTCGCTGCCTGCCTCCACTCATAATGCCCCATCACTCCAATCCCTCTCCTTCCTCCTGTGCTGCTTCTCCTTCCCCACCTGTACCTGTACCTAACTCACCCCTTGCCTCCTTTACTATTGCTCCCTTCAATTCTGACTCACTCTATGCTTTCTTACCATGATAACCCCCTTGCAAGTTCCAAGTCCATGTTTCATTAGTGAGTCAAGCTATGTTTTTATCTCAAGCACTTATCCACCTCTCCCTGCAGTGAATCCCTCTCCTGCCTTGCACGGGGAGCCTAGCTCAAACTGACATCTCCAGCACTTACCTCTTCTGATGGCTGCATCACAAATGGTACTGTATTTCCCTAATCAACTTACCCTGTGATTCAGTTTGCACTAGTATAACCTCTGTACCCTTTCTGCACTCTCTATTCCCTTGTATCACAACTGTACCATGTGCCTTTGCATTATGTATCCTATTGTATCATACTGTATTTTTCTTCATGCCTATTGTATGTAGTTGCTTTTGTACACTGTACACATATGTATCCATATTCCCCCTTCCCCAGGTCCGAAGCACCCATGTAGAGCACTGATTACTGAGCAATGCACTTTTGAGTGACTCAATAATAGCTCTCTACAAGACAGTGAGAGGTGCAATATGTCGCTGTATCCTGTATAGCTAGTACAGCAGGGAGCTGTACTCACTACTGCAGGACATGGTATCCTTTGAGGCCAATCCTTGCTGAGCTGCTTGCATAGCGTAGTGGTGTATACCACCGTTTGCGATGCAAGCAGACCTGGGTTCAGGTCCCACTATAGGCAGAATAATTGCTTTTTTTTTGGAGTCCAATAAATTGCTCCATGGTCTGCACCCCCCTTGGAGTTGGTTATTTAAGTTTGGGGGTGTGGTGGGCTTGCTCTGCAAAGGGGGGTGTGGGGGCACAACCCCCCCACATAAAAAGAGGATTTTTGTGTGCTTTAGTTAGGTATTGTAGCGACTGTCACTATTTGCAACAGTCAGTACGATATCCGTCGCCCTTTTGACTGTGGGCTCAAGTTTGCTTGCTCTGTGTGATAGGCGGTCTTTCAGACTCACCTTTATCACATAGAATCCCCCCAGTCTGGAAATGAGCAATTGCTGAGTATGTCTACCTGGTAAAAATCTTAACTAACTAAATAAATAAATATTTTCCCAGACTTTTCACATTTGCACACATGGCTTTCCAGACTTTGTTAGCTTTCTGCTTGTTGTCTCCCCTTTGCCCTTTTGTGCCCTCAACTCCCTTTCCTTTTCTGACTGCCTGTTTCCCCCCCCACCTCCTTTGCTAACCCCTACTTCCCATTGTATTTGCTCCATGGTGGAACTCTCACCCCTTGGGATATCTCTACACACTGTATCAGCCTGGGGGGGGGGGCAGTTTCTGCCTCCCCTTTTTCTTCCACCATACCCTTCAGCTAATTTAAATGCTCATCAAAGTAACATTTAAACCATCCACTGAGAACTGTGGTTCCCCTCCCAGATTGATGCAGGTCGTCACCGCTGTATTGGCTCTTATCCTCCTGCACACCCACCTATGTGAATGTCTACCTGGGGGAATGGGAAAGAAAGGTTGTATTCAGTCCCACTGATAAGACTATGGCCTTGAGAAGTTAAACTGACAATGTGTTTATGGTGTGGGGTGTTGGAGTTGTATAAATTAATGCTGTAGGCTTCAAACCCAGATTTAAGGTTTACTATGTCCTATAACCTCAGCAATATTAACTTTTTGAATGTTAATATTTACAAGATGGAATCCGGTTAGGCTTTGAAATTATTTAGGATATTGTTGTCCAGGAAAAGTGAGAATAAGGCCTTGAAAAGAAGTTACATTTAAGCCTGTTTTTTGCACCCACAGCTTTTTTCTTTTGTTTGAAAATTCACAAGCTTTCATTTTATCAATTTTTGGTGAGTTGAAATGCACCAAGGTTATAATATTTGTTTTTTAGGCTCTGAGCATTGACCATGATGGGGTGTGGAGTTGTGCTGACATTGGGACCAGGATTTGGTAAAGCATCATTGACAAAGTTGTAGTAGTAAAGTTCTTGGGCCTGATTCCAAGAGGGGCTACACCAGTATAAGCCGAGATACGCCACACCCTATGGCATATCTTGCGACTTATGCCAAGCGTTAAGTCAGCCCCTATTCCAGGAGGTGCCCTGCGCCACTGCATCTGCGGGCTGCAACAATCGTAAGTTAGAACACTACTTACACCGCAGCCTGCTGATGCCTGGCACAACTGTGGGTTACGGCATGCACAAAGTCCAATTCCAGGTGGGCGGGTGTCGTAACCCACAGTTGCAATTCCCAAAGCCGCAGTTGCTTAGGGAATCTATGACAGCTCGGAGCTGTCATAAGTGGCATCCAACGGCAGCCATATAGTGCCACAGCAATGGCGCCATGCTGTCCCCCTGGCCCCCACATGTACTCCCCCATCCCAAACCCCCAATCGTGAGGGACCCCCTGGGGTTCCAGTCCAGTAGCACCTCCCTGGATGCCTGTGCCATCTCTCCTGGCCCCCAATGCCCCCTGATGTGTGCTGCGGTAGTCCTGGGTTGGGTGACTCCCGGGGGGGTCTGCCTGTTACTCACTGTGAGTTGCAACATGCTGCTGTAATATGCCATGTGTGGGCTACCACTACATGCATGGCGTATCTCGCATGTCGCAATTGCTGGGACCCTTCTGCTTCTGGAATGCGGCATAGGGTCCCTGGCATAGAGGTGACTGGTGTAACTCACAACTGCGTGCAAGTTACCCTGGCTGTCTTGGAATCGGCCCCCTTATTTTCAATATACAGGAAAATAACGCCATTAGGGAAACACAACCCCTGTTTATAAGATGGTTCCGTATATCCACTTAAAAAAAGATCACAAGGCTTAAATATACGTGCAGTAAACATAATAAAAATATAATTTCTACATTTTACAAGGGGGGGGGGATTAAGGGGTGATGCAGCAGTGGGCCCAGGATTAGGATTCACAGCTGCTGAGTTCTGTCACAAGTTACACCATAGAGGAAGCCTTAGCACTGATGTGATGTATGTCTTCTTTCCTTTCTATGGAGGTGCACATTTTCCCTAGGGGCTTTTTAAAATCTTTTCATATTGTGGCCCTGTATTTTCTTGAGTTACTGAGCTTAGCGGAGTGCTTCTTCTATTTGTTTCTCCCTAGTTTGGAGGTCCTGGAGTGAGGAGCTGTGTTGCTGCATGGTGCATGAAATGCTGAAACTTGAAGTTGGGTCTGGGACTGTGATCAGGATCTGGTCAATGGACAGATACAGAGGAGGATAGCAGAGCAGCGTGACTCAAGCTGGGACTCAGGCTGGAGCTCAACAGGCCCTGACTGATCCCAGAGTGAGCAGAGTGAATGAGTGAAAGAGCTGGCCCAAGAAGCCCGGAGAACAGGAGCAGGATCCAGTGACTGTCCTCACTCAGTCTACAGCACAGCTGCAGCAGATCAGCCCATTTGCCAGGACCGTGTGGATCAGCAGAGAGCAGAAAGCAGAGATTTGGCAAAGAGTTTAAAAGGCTTAAAAAGATGAAACAGATTTCATGGGAGCTCATGTCTGAGGTTTTCTGAGAGGTTCACATCGAAGACAGGACTGTTGCTGCGACGGAGACCGATGGGTTCGGGCCCCCCCCACTGCACTGCCCAGGGAGAGAGAAGCTGGAAACCGCAGGGTTGAGGCGCCAACAGCGTAATCTGGTCAGCGGACCTCCCCCGGTGTAAAACTGGAAGCAGACTGCAACTTTAAAAAAAATAAAAAATTAAAAGGGTTTCTGGCAAGACGTACCTTCCTACAGTGAAGCGACCGACGAAACAGACGCTGCGAGACCTTTTTCCCTCCAAAGCCAGCCGCTTGCTTCCGTGGACATCTTTGTCCTGTTTTCCAGGGTCCCAGGTCCCACTTGCCACCTTTTTTTCCTGCTGGACTACCGTTAAGGCTGCTTGAGCCATTGGCTGAGAAGGGGAGTGACGTTGTCTGCAGCCAGCTGAAAAAGGCTGCTTCCTCCTTCCCAGCACATCACATAGAGGACAGGACTGTTGCTGTGATGGAGACCGACGGGTTCGGGGCCCCCCCCTCCCACTGCACTGCCCAGGGAGAGAGAAGCTGGAAACCGCGGGGTTGAGGCGCCAACAGCGTAATCTGGTCGGCGGACCTGCCCCGGTGTAAAATTGGAAGCAGACTGCAACTTCTTAAAATTTCCACCCACCCGCCCTGTTGTGGTTCTGATTATGTAGGGGGCAGCGCCGACCGTAGTGAGCCCTACACCAATAGGAAGCGCAGGAGGTGGAGCATTGCCCTGGGCTAATTTACCTCAGCCTGTATCAATTACAGGCAAGCCCAACTGAATGGGGGACTTACTGCTTAACTCCAGCTACCTATTGTAAGACTTGAATGATCTAAAATGAACCTCAAAGGTCTACTGGGTTTTTAATGCTGAATGTACACTAAACAATAAGGACCCTATATTGTGTACACTAAACAATAATGTGCTGAATGTACACTAAACAATAAGGACCCTATATTGTGCTATAACTTAAACGTGTGCTCACAATGTTACCAGCTAACCCTACCCTTTTATGCAATAACTGTCAATAGCAATGCCATTGAGTTAAGTCTAACTGCTTGTATCTTCTTTTTTTCTTTATCTCTAACTGACCTGTTGCTAGACTACCTCTGTGGTAGTAACCCATATAACCAAGAATCCTATTGCTTACTGAACTCAAGGGTTAGAAAAGTTGCTATTGCTTACTGAACTCAAGGGTTAGAAAAGTTGCCAAGTAAAGCTATTGTACAAACATAACCTAAATAAGTACAACACTGCTGTGCGTCCCGGCACCCTCAGGCACCCAGCCTGTTCCCCCTAAATTACCCTTGTACTGTTACTACTAAGCCAAGCTCTTGTAGCCTAACAACGCCACATAAGGATGAAAATGCTAGTCAACAGGCCTCTGAATGCCCGTACCTTGGGCCAGCTTAGGTCAATTAAGGGTCTCCTCCTCACTGCCCTGTACATCGCCTCAATCCTCTGGGTGGATTGGCTAGCCAGTAGACAAGCCCCTGCTGTGCAGCCACCAGATGGACCAGCACAACGCCTGGCCTGGCACCCTTATAGCCCACCCCTGGCCGACAACCTGGCCCTCCTTATAGCCACTAAACTCAGTAGGAGCGGGATTTGATACAGGGCTACTCTTTTGCTGACATACAAACCTAAAAAAACTAGTTTCCCTTCCCTGACCTATATTCTCCACCTCCTGCTAAGGACCTTGCTACTGTGGGCAGGTGACATTCAACCTAACCCTGGCCCATGTGTCGATAATACCCTCATCTCAACCCCCCAGGACCTAAACTGGACTGTGATGAGGGGCTTGAGGCTAGCACACATGAACATTTGTAGTCTTAGGCCTAAAACACACGAAGTACAAGCGTGGCTGGCCCTCTACAACCCTGATGTGCTTGCATTCTCTGAGACTTGGTTAAAACCATCGATCCTAGATCACGAATTTGCCGTCCCAGGGTATGTCTGTTACCGGAAGGATAGAACCCAGAAAAAAGGGGGTGGGGTCCTCATATACGTTAAGGCTACTTTGATCTCTGCTCACATTAACCTCAACATAACAATGAGCCCCGAAATTGAAACATCTTTGTACGCATCACCCTCGGCGGTGCTAAACACCTTAATGTAGGGTGCGTTTACAGTCCACCAAAGGGGGCCCTCCAATCCCTCGAGTCCCTCACAAAAAACTTAACAGTCGCGTTTGCTACTGAGGTCATCATCCTCGGCGACTTCAACATGCATTGGGACACAGAGGCCAGGTCCTCAATAATAGACATGCTTCAGGAGGCCAACCTCTCCCAGATAGTCACCCTACCCACAAGGTTTAACTATAAAACAGGCAGCCACTCGACCATAGACTGGGTACTGGTGTCTAACCCTAAAAATATTTAACTGGCTGGCACCATGGTGGATGCCCTCAGCGACCACTCACCCACCTTCTGTGTTTGGAGGAATAGGACAGTAAGGGTCCCTCCTAGAATACTCACTTCCAGGGACTACTCAAAGTTCTCCCTGGAGCACTATAATACTCTCCTGAGCAACCTGGACTGGACCCCTATTAGAGGTTTCCCTACCTTGGATGAGGCGGTGGACTTCTAAACAGGTCAATCCGTGGTACGCTGATCTCTTGGCCCCATTTAAAACCTACAGGGTAAGGGCCATTGCTATAAGTGGATTACCCTCCTTAAAAGCCCTGATGATCAGCCGAGATAAAGCTTGGAAAAGTCCAAGGACACAGCTCTTCAAGCAGACCGGGACCTCTAGGACCCTCAAAACCAATGTAAACAGGCCACCAAACTAGCGAAAAAGAGTATTTCAACCACCTCCAAAAGCCAACCTTGGCAACCCTAGGACTTTCTGGTCCCACATCAATGAACTAATGAAGGGAAAAAAAAAGATTACCTCGGGCCCCATCACCGCCAATGGAAAGGCACTACATGATGTTGCACAAATTGCTGAGACCCTTAATACGTACTTCACCAACCCTGATAAACATCAGGCAGGGCCATCGGTGCCTAAAAACCCGGTCGCTCCGCTGGTTCCTCAATCACCTGACTGCCCACCCTTTAATTTGAGGCTGGCCAAGGTAAAAGAGGTCTTGGCCATCCTAAAAACCCTGAAAACAACAGGTTCAGGAGGCCCGGAGGGACTCAAAGCGAGATTGCTAAAAGATGGTGCCACGGCGCTCGCTCAGCCACTCACCTGGCTGATCAATAGGTCCTACTTGAGGGATATGTCCCTGACCTGTGGAAACAGGCGCACGTGGTTCTGGTCCATAAGGGAGGGCCGGCAGAACCAATTGAAAACTACAGGCCAATCTCCCTGCTCTGTACCCTGGCAAAAATACAGGAGAAAATCATATATGCCCAGCTTAAGGAGCACCTGGAAGCCCACATGCTGTTGTCCCCATCGCAACATGGCTTTAGAGCCAATCATGGGACAGACACTGCCCTAACCAAATTCTCTTCAGACGTACTTAAAGACCTAGATGCTGGATCCAACACAGGGGGCGGTTCTTATAGACCTCTCCCAAGGCCTTCGACTGGGTGGATCACAGACTACTCCTCCAAAAACTCCTCCACGTAGGCCTCGATGCCCACGCCCTCAGATGGATAGAAAGCTACCTCACAGGTCGGACTCAGAGAGTCAGGTAGCAGGACAAACACTCCAAACCTCTGTCCCTAACAGAGGGAGTACCCTAAGGGTCCATACTCGGGCCCCTTATGCTCTCGTTGTTCGTCAACGAACTGTACAAGCACTGTGGAAGCAGCAATATAATCCAATATGCAGATGATGCTGTTATTTACATGTCCTCTTACAACCTGGATGACCTATCCAGTTCTCTCCAAAAGGACATTCACATTATGGAGAGGTGGCTCATTAACAACAAAATGGTCCTTAACACCAATAAAACCAAGTTATGCTGTTCGGACCAAGAGCCTTAGGACAGGACAGATCTCAAATTCTCCAGCTCTCATCTCTGGAGGGCAACAAGCTAGATGTTGTTCCCTCTACAAAATACCTCGGCCTCACCCTCGACCAGGGCCTCACGTTCAAACAACACGTGGACCAAGTCACTAAAGTAATCCATTCCAAACTCGGATTACTATATCGACAAGAACTGTTAACCCTTGAAGCTAGGACTGCTATAGCAGCGAGTGTCCTACTTTCAACATTGACATTTGCGGCCCCGGTCATCCAGGGTATCGCAAAGCGGGAGTATGGTAAATTACAGGTTCTCTACAACAAAGTGACCCACTTTGCCACTCTATCCCACTCAAGGAGCCACCACTGTGAGGTGCTAGTAAAGCTTAACTGGCCATCCTTTGAAGCACGCCTCAGTTACCCCGTGCTCTGCCTGGCAAAAAAGATAATTAGCCCTTCTCCTCCCCCTAGCCTCGGGGGACTCCTCACAGTAAAGAGAAACCTGCTCAGCCTTAGGTCTTTGGGCCAAACGTTGCTAGAGGTTATCAAGGCTAGGACTAAGGCAGGCCAGAAATCCTTCTCGTATGCTGCCCCCTCCTTATGGAACCACCTCCCGTTGGAGGTGCGTGAAACCCCTTCAGTGCCGTGCTTCCGCACCAGACTCAAAACCCATTTCCTATCAAAAAGTGTATGCCAGTGCCACTACACCTGACACTACCTAAACTACTATGAACTAAAAAGTCAATCCCCCCCTCAATCAAGGTAGCACTATTTTTTCTCCTCAATGAACCATCCTAAAGCTCCCAAAGTATGTTCACCCAAGGAATCCATAATGCTGTCTCACTTACATGCAGGACAAATGTTCGAATGCTATGAACTACAACTTACCAATATGACATATAACGCCCTAATAACTACTGCTATGTGTAAACAGCTGAATACTGTATGCCCATAACTTCCTGTATTATGTAACTGCACAAAGTTCATAATGTCTGTACTGTTATTCCCGGGTCGCCCCTGAAAAAGGGACCTTCGGGGCCCAGTGGGCCTACCCGGTCATCAAAATTCAATAAATAAATAAATAAGGTTTTGTGAGAATTGATTTCAAGTTTGCTCCACTCAGAAATTTGTTTGTTGTTCCCATACTTTTGAAGTACAGTGTTTGGTTAGAAGTGGTTGTGGCTCTTTATTTCTTTTTTTTTCCCATTATTCCTTTTAATTTTTAAAAGCTACATATTATTACTTTTTTCCATTTTTTCTTTTAATTTTTAAAAGTTGCATATAATTTATTTTGTGTTTATTGTATTTAAATTTCGAGGGCTTTTAACCATGTGACACTGCAACCCTATAAATTTCTGTTAGCTCCGACAGTTGACAGTGATGTTAGATGCCAACTAATTGCTGAAGGCAGGTTGCACACCATGAACCTGTGGAGTGTTGAGACAGCATTTTAAATACATCTCAGCTATTATTTTTAGTTAAACTATTTAGCTCTACAAAAGTAATACTTTAGAAGTTTCTAATTCTTAGCTGATTTTAATTTATCTTTACAGATGGGTCCATGTGTAGTCTAACCTATTGAAAGACACTGTAACTGTGCTACTCAATGGAAATAGTACGAAAGCTTTTTTTCTGACTGTAAGTAGTTAGTCCTATAGAATGCTGGCTACTTATAACCTTTATGCTTTTTGCTATTTTTTTGGATTAGAAGGGGTTTTCTCTTTTTTTAAATATTGTGCTTTTTTGTTCCTTCTTTTTCAGCTCATGTGTCAGAGAGACTTGCTCCAGAATAGAATTGGACTTGCAAAGTCTTTGAAGTTCTTGAGGTTTTAGAAGCTTCTTCTTTGATCTTTGGATAGCTTCTAGAGTCTTCAGTGTCTTAAATTTTGATAAAAAGAAAAAAAAAGTACAAGCAAGAGCCCTGAGACATGTATTTGTTTTTATAGCTTTTTCCTGTGTTTATTTTGTTTATTTAGATGATTTGTTAGTTCCTTGTTTTTCTGTCATGGGTCAGACAGAAAAGTAGGGCAGGAAAAGGGACAAAAAGTAAAACTTGTAATAATTAAATTACTTATTTTTAAAAATGATGTCAAATGGGCCAAATATAAATTGTCCTGCTTTTACCCTAAGAACTCTTCAAATCCTCCACTTCTGGCAAATACAGTTATCTATGCCCCCAGAAAACAAGATACACAATAATTCTAACAAGCATTTGTCAATGCCAGATGTTCGCTTGCAGGTATTTGCAGTGGTGTTTGGCACGTATGGTGCTTTACCCTAATGCCCTGTGCGATTGCTGGTATTTGCACTACAAATTTTCAGCATGACCTTTTTGTTAACCCCATCTCATAAAAGCATTTGAGACCTCTGCTTATGAACAGTACCACTGTTATTTTGTTAATCTGTCCTGAACGTTGGTTTCCCACAGAGACCACACCATTCTGCTCCACATGTGCAAAAACACAGTTCGGGCAGGATGTGAAAAATGACAGCTGTAGCATTCATAGGGAGGTGTGAAGGGATGGCAATGTTGAACAGCTGGAGTGAAAATACAACAATTTTGCGAACTTACGAGCGTACATGGAAACTGCGCAATGAACGCTCATGACACAGTCATTTTGTGGACTTTTGTCACCAAATTTTCAACATAGGCATTTTGGGACCTCTGCTCATGAACAGTGTCACTGTGATTTTCATAATCTGTCCTGAGCATTGATTTCTCACTGTGACCACACCATTGTGCGCTGGATGTGCAAAACACATTTCAGCCAGGATGTGAAAAATGTCAGCTGTACTGTTCATAAGGAGGTGTAAAAAATGCCAGTATTGAAAATCTGGAGTGAAAATATTTCAAATTCTCGGTTATGAGTGTGCGTGGAAACTGCATGAAGCAACGTCATAACTCAGTCATTTTGACATTTTTCACCAAATTTGTAACATAGGCTTTTGGGAGCCCACCTCATTAACAGTGACACTGTTGTTTAGTTAATCAATCCCAAAGGTGATTTTGTGCAGTGACCATGAAATCACCTTTGGGGACTGAATAACTCACATGACAGTAACTGAATTCATGAGGTGGGGTCCCAAGAACCCCCTGTTGAAAATGTGGTGCCAAAATTTGCAAAAATGCCTGAGATAGCCACCTAAGTTGAAAAAACACATTTATGCCATTATACAGCTTACCGTCATTTCTTCAGTCTGCGTTCGGCTTTCAAGAGTGCAGACGTGTTCCCACTCCACTGGAGATCATTGTGCCAGGCTCTGGAGGTAAGTATGGGGTGAGGGGGAGGTGGGGTATGCAGAGGGTGGGTGTGGGTTCGGGGAAGGGGCACAAAACACAGTGAGGGACGGTTTTCTGTTTTCACAGGTTTTAAAAAAACCAAAAGATGTTGCAGGACAGTTTTCCCATTTACAGGGAGAATGGGTATGCTGGGGTGGGCTCCCAGCATGCCACCTGGGTGTTTGTTGGGGGGGCCTGGAGACAATGGGGACTGGGAACTCCGTCTGCACATACAATGTGTTTGGTGGGGGCAATAACAAGGGAGAAGGGTAGACGGCAGCAGAGGGAGGAAGTGGGAGGGATTTTATTAGCAGCCAGAGGGAAAAGGGTGACGTCAATATGTTAAATACACACACGTTACTACCGCTGATTGCAGTGGTGCTTTTCTTCTAACTGAAGACCACTGCAGCCAAACTGCTGTCATAGACAGCTCATGCATCCATTGGTGCAGTAGGGTTGCACACGTTACACTGAGCACTGCATTGGACAGGAGGGTCACACACCTTCAAAAAGTTGTACTGTCCCAAAACGTTCCTTGCACATGCATGCAAGCGAATGCAAAAATAAAAAGCATTTGTCAATGCCGAATGTTGCTTGCTTCTATGTGCTGTTTAGGTATTTGGAAGTCATTGGAGTGCAAATTTTGAAAATCACAGCGAACTACAGTCGTGGGGAACTGCATAACCTGCGGCAAAATAAAACAGTCATTTTAGGAATTTTTTCACCAAAATTTTCAACATAGCCATTTTAAGACCTCTGCTCATGAACAGTGTCACTGTGATTTTCTTAATGTGTCCCATACTTTGAGTTCGCACACCGACTGCGCCATTGTGCGCTACATGGGCGGAAACACATTTTGGGCAGGATGTGAAAAATGACAGCTGACTGCTCATGAGGAGGTGTGGTAAAATGGCAAAGTTGAAAATCTGGAGAAAATATTGAATCACGAAACTTACAGGCGTGCGTAGGAACTGTACCATGCAGCTTGTAAAACAGTCATTTTTAGGAATTTTTTCACCAAATTTTCAACACAGCCATTTTAAGACCTCTGCTCATGAACAGTGTCACTGTGATTTTCTTAATGTGTCCCATACATTGATTTTGCACACCGACTGCGCCATTGTGCGCTACATGGGCGGAAACACGTTTTGGGTGAGATGTGAAAAATGACAGCTGTACTACTCATAAGAAGGTGTGGTAAAATGGCAATGTTGAAAATCTGGAGTGAAAATATTGAAAAGTCATGGAAACTTACAGGCGTGCTTAGGAACCGGCGCTGCTGCTCTCGTAAAGCGGTCATTTTGGAATTTTTCCACCAAATTTTCAAAATAGGCTTTTTGAGAGCCCACCTTATGAACGCTGGCAGTGTCATTTTGTTAATCAGGCCTGAAAGGTGATTTCACACAGTGACTGCGAAATCACCCTTTGGGCCCGAATAACGCCATGACAGTGACATCATTCATGAGAAGGGGTCCCAAAAACCCCATGTTGAAAATTTGGTGCAAAAATTCCAAAAAATGCCTGAGATATGCAACAAAGTTGAAAAAAACCCATCTAGCCCATTATACAGCTTACCGGCATTTCCTCAGTTCGCAGTCGGCTTTGAAGAGTGCAGACGTGTTCCCGGTCCAGCGAAGATCGTCGTGCTGAGCTCCAGAGGTAAGTATGGGGTGAGGGAAGGTGTGGGGAGGCAGGGTGCGCAGTGGGTGGGTGCAGGTTGTGGGAGGGGGGCTGGGAGACTGCGTGGGACCGTTTTTGCTTTTCAGAGTTTTTCTTTTATTCAGACGACGCAGGACGTTTGCCACGCTGGGGTGGGCTCCCAGCGT
Organism: Neoceratodus forsteri; assembly: GCA_016271365.2. NCBI lineage: Eukaryota > Metazoa > Chordata > Ceratodontiformes > Ceratodontidae > Neoceratodus > Neoceratodus forsteri. The sequence goes on from CM057452.1 coordinate 1,271,352,113, forward strand.
GGCAGCAGGGAAAGCTGTCTGGGGGGATGTAGAGCCGATGGGGGATTGGGCACCCCCGTCGGCCAAAACAAGGTTTGCCACGCTGGGTGGGCTCCCAGTGTGGCACCAAAGCTTTGGGGGGGCGTGAGGCGCTGCCAGCACACAGCGGTGCGACGCGGGACGTTTGCCATGCTGGGGTGGGCTCTCAGCGTGGCAGCAGGGAAAGCTGTTTCGGGGGACATGGAGCCGATGGGGGATTGGGCACCCCCGTCGGCCAAAACAAGATTTGCCACGCTGGGGTGGGCTCCCAGCGTGGCACCAAAGCTTTGGGGGGGGGCGTGAGGTGCTGCCAGCACACAGCGGTGGTTTTCTTTGAAGTGAAGACCACCGCTGTCATACACAGCACCCGAATCCATTGGTGCAGGACCACCACGCCTGCTTAACGGAGCAGTGGATTGCACAGGACAGTCACACCTCCAAACTGTCCTATTCTCCCAAGACGTTCCTTGCGCATGCGCGCAAGCGAACGTAAAAAGGGAGACATGGTCCATGAAGATTCTCAAAAAGTGCAAATTGAATCTATGGTACAAAAAGTAAAGGTAGGGAATGATGTGTTAATTTTTTTCTAGAAGTGATTCTGAAACTCTGAATATCAGAGAAAATTATCTGGAAGATTATAAAAAATTTCTAAATCTCTTTTTAGAAAAAATTAAACAGACAGATGGTAGGAAAATTGGAAATATTCCACTTACATGGCCCTATAATGCCCAAGTAGCTGCTTCTTCCCCTGCTAAATATGTGTCTGATCAGTAAAATATTCCTCCAAAACATACCGTACTGACTGAAAAAGCTCCCAGTACTGAGTTGTTACTCATACAAACAAACAGACTGTTGGCTCAGGTTTTATCAGTTTTGTCACATAATTTAGCTGTTATCCTTCAAAGTGAAGAATTTGGATATAGTTAGATGCATTTAGAGTACTTGGGCAAGTAAAACATAGTACAGAGCCTGAAGGAAATACAATTGTAGATCAGATTTCCACAGTTTAAGAAATCACAAATAAAATAGCAAATAAGGAGGAGCAGGAAATAAAAAAGAATAATACTAGTTGATTTAAATGGGTACAAAAATATTCATAAACAGAAAAACAGAACACCTAAATAAAGAAAGGTTTTGATACAACAAGGCTTAATTACTTTTGATGGAGTGGGTAGTAATTTCCCTAAAAGGGAAATAAGTTACTGTGACTCAATTTAAAAATAAGAAAAAGCAAATGTAACCCCTCACCCCTGCCTTTTTGCAAAATGACAGGTGGCATGCTGTTGAAGCTGACAGCAGTACCTGGTGGGGACTGGGTTTATGGAGGGGAGGATAAGGTTACTCGGCACAGGAGGCCTAGGTATGGTTACTCTGCACAGGGACACCCAAGTAAATCCGAACACAGGAAGCAATAACTGTAATGTCCAAAACCAGGAATGGGATTCTACAGTGTGGCTTTTATTCACATCCAAACTGAACAAACAAAGCATAGATGGACCCCCACGGGGCTACATTTCTGGTAATGCAGATTAGAGACAACAGCAGAACACTTCTTCACTATTTCCAGCCCTCAGGCTCTGAACCCACCAGGCACACAGCACGGACTTGCACGCAGCTTTGGGTATACAGCCCGACTTGTACACTACTTGGGTTTTCCCCACTGGCCCGGCTCCCCTGCCGGCCACTTGATCCACGGTCCATTTTGGGAAATGAACCAGTTTTCCTGTTTTGGCTCCCCAAACCACCTTAGAGCCTTCGACTCCTAGAGGGAATTTTCCTTCCAATCCCACATCTGGGTAATTCCCTCATCATTGGCCAAGTGCATGAGGCAAAGTAGAAATCCGCAGAGCAAATCCGTAGAGGTGGACCTGGTCACTAAAGATGGGGGATCTCCCACCTCCAGCTCCCACAATCCATACCCGGCCATTTCTCTGGAAACTAAACAACTCTTTCCTGAAAACTTGGCAATGTAGATTACTGGGTAAACGTATGTCACATCTCCTCTACATGTCTTGACTTCCCATAAGTGCTGGACTTGAACATACTTTTACTTTTGGCTAAGCCTATTACTCTAGGCCTCCCACTATTTCAGTAGTCCAATCCCCACTATCACACAAGTCCCAGGGTGAAAACATGGGCCCTTTAGAAAGAGCAGAAACTCACCCTCCAGTTGCAGGTGCCCCACAGGCGATTCACAAATCTTTTTGTTTCCCAAAAAAAAAGGCAGCTTCTCCACTAGCAGAAAAAAAACAGGGGGTTGCCCCAGGAATATGCAGGACAACCTTTCCTGCCCCATCCCTTGAGGGATGGGGCACTGAGACTCGAATCAGCGGTCTCCACCACTTTAAAACTATCTTCTGTGTCTCTCTTTAGGCGGAAACACACACCTTTTTCCCCACAATTGTAGCCCTATGTCAGGGCTGAGGCTCCAAGAGCCTAACCAGAGCTGCTGTGCTCCTCTCTCAGCAAGCTCCAAACTCCAACTGACCACTGACTACTGTTCAAACCTCCCAACATTCTATTCCAACTCCCTGCTGCAGATTCCATTGTGGCTCATGCAGCTGCGACAGCTCTATGGTGATGTCATCCTTCAGTCTCAGCTGAGACTGAGAACAGAGTGAGACAGTGTGAAATCCATTTAACTGGAGTTTCACAAGCTGCCTTCCTTGCCTACCACTAGGTCTTACTGGGATTCTAGTAACCCTGGGTAACAAGGGGGTTACACTCGCCCTTGACCAGGAAAATGACTGTCCTCAGTCATTGTTTACCCGGCTTTAGGCCATCCCACCCTATGTGCTACCTGCGGAGGGGGGTGATCATGCCCCCTCCTACCATGTGCAAGCACAGGCAGGCAACATTAAGAGCCTAGAGGCCTTAGCTGACATATCAGCCTCTACGCTACCCACATACTATGGATGCCTAGTGGCTCTGGTAGAACTGTCCAGCGCATAGCCCTATTAGCTCAGCACTGCAACCCCTACTGCAGGTCAGGGCCACAGCCTGTCTATCCCCCCTAGTCCTCTAGGGAAAACCTATCTGTCTCTAAATTAATACCCCAAAAGCAAAAGCAACCCGGGGACCTCCACGACCTTGGGCAACCTGCAACCACACACCAAGAATAATACCACATTATTATATCACTTTACTGCCTCCTCCCTACCCCCACAACAACACCTGTGGAAGGAAAAGGGTTAATACAGTAACAACAACAACACCACAGTACTTTAAATTACTACACACTAAAGTACTAGTGAGGAACTCCGATGAGCCCCTCCTCCTCTTCTTGTCTTCTCTTCTATCTTCTCCAGGAACACCTGTAAGGAAAAAGAAAGACAACACACACTCCTAATCTGCATACACAGTCTACCTAAACCCCTACTATCAAAACACTGAAGAATTCCAAAAATATTTTTTTTTTTTTTTTTAGAAAAGGTAGAAAAACAGTATATACATTAGAAAACAGTAGAAAAACAGCAACATTATTTACAATACACATTTGGGGGGATGGAGTGCCCTAAAAGTCCCAACTAGTGACCACAGTGCCCGAAGGCTAGTCCATTAAAAAGTCTCTCAGGGCCGGAGCCCGGTGAAGCACAGTTCTAACAGGCCAAAGTCCCGAAGGGGAAAGTCTTTGAGGACAGTTCACACATTTTGAAGTCTGCTAGTGTAGGGTGTGTACTGCAATGTCATAAAGATAGAAAAGTTCGGACTTACCAGCCCCTTGTAGAATGGAAAATTCTGAACCGACCTGCACCTCTGATGAAATCTCTCCCTGGCAGCATTCCTTACGATACAGCTGGGCAGACATCTTCCGGGAACCACAGGAGGGCACATCTGGGAACTGCTGGGTTGATGTCATCTCTGGAGATGGAACCTTAGAACAGGAACAAAAAGGAAAACAGCTGGTCTGACGTCATCCGGTTACCAGGTGATGAAGCAGGATACAGCTGGGCTGGTGGCCTCACTGGATCTGAAGTCATCTGGTGGGCCAGTCGATGGATTCTGGAAAGGCCAGTACACTGTAGAACTGATAAATGTGGGGCATCTGAGTCCTGGATGTCTATACTGGCAGATCAATAAAGACATTTCACAGGCTGATGTGGCAGTATTGACTATCACTGCTCAGCTTTCCATTTAGTAGGCATGGGCACATTTGCTGGGAGGTCCTTGCACTGAGGCCAATAGTACCGGGGGTCAGGAGCTTGAATTATTACCCCGTCTGGGCACACATAATTCACACAGTGGGAGATTTCACGTCCCTCTCCGTCCACTATTCGCACTCTGTCCATAAACAGTGTCCTGCCTCTCTTCCACTGGGTATACTTCTCATGAAACAGTCTGTCCTTTACATGCTGGTTTGCCCCCGGATGCACACCTTTCATTGCTTCGGCCCAGATCCAGGATTTTCTGCTGTTCTCAATCTCCTCCCAGACTCTCCAAGGAAAGGTAGGAAAGGACATCCCATAGATCTCATTCGCCTTCCTATGAACCAGTGTCTCCTCTTTACTAGCTTTGGTCAACCTGAGACTGCTGGCCTGGCTTGGGGGTGGCCAGTCCTGTTTCTGCCAGCTTCGCACCCTTAAAGAAATTAAAAACGGATCCTTGACTTCTTCTTCTTGCATAGCCAGGGCAGTGGCATCAGCACTCTCTTCCATGCATTCCTCCGAGGCAAGAGCTTGAGGCTGTGTACCTGTTCCTTTTCCACAAGGCCACATAGGTTCCCCCTCATCTTCTTCCTCACTAAGGATCTGAGCCCAGGAGTGAGCAGTCATCCTCACTTCTGAGACTATCCACTCATCACTAGGCGTGAAGGTCGACACCTCCCATTCAAAGGCCTCCCGCATCTCATCTTCTCCTATGAGACTTGGGCTAGGCCCCCCCCCCGGGTCTACTGATGCTTTATCCGAACTTTCCTTTTCAGATCTAGCATCTGAAACTTCAACATCTGGTTCTGTCTCTAACTCCGCACCCTCTAGCTTTGTGCCACACTCCCCCAAGGGGCCTTCCTCCACAAGCTCCGCCTGGTGCTGTGTGCTGCCAACTGCAGATTCCTGAACCTTTGTCCATGTGGGAGCCAAATGAATTTGAAGCACTTTATACAAGCCATATTTTTCTAGGCATCCAGCACAGTGAGGTATCATGAAGACGTCCCTTCCAGCTCTCAAGCATATTTGACACACATGCACTGGAAAACCAGGAATCGCCACATGGGGAGGCAGTTGTCCTCCATAGCACCACTTTTCAATGTCCCTCAATCTATTCACTGCTGCTGTTACCTCAACCCGGGCATGATCCGGTTAAAGAGGTGGTCCTGAGGCCATAACTGCAGAAAAAACAAACAAAAGCTCACTGTAGCTGAAAGTCCCACTTTACTGAACACTCTCTTTAGTTTTAAAATGGATCCTCTGCTGCTGTGTTTACTTTACTACCCCACCCTGTAATGGAGGCGGCCGCACTCCTGTGCATCAACATTCAGAAATTGGGTCACGCCACTGCGCACCCAATTTACACACACTACTGATAACTTTTGCTCAAACTGCACAAACTTGCACTGTTCTTGTTCTAAACACATTTACATGATTTCCATGGACTTTTCACTTGCTGAAATAATTTCTTTTACTCACAGTCCCTTAAAGCTTCAGGTTTTTAAGCACAGGATTGCCTGTAAAACTAGTGCTGCACATTTGGCTACAACTCACAGTCTCTCTCTGGCTTTAAACTTTAAACTGAGGCTGAACTCATTACTATGCACACAGTCAATGGCTTAACATAATTGCACTTGCTGGCAGGACTTGATACAGTCGTTACTTGCAAAGCGACTACACTGCTGCACACATATTTTGCTGGCATAGGGCAGAAAATCACTGTCTGAGCAATTTCACAGTTAGTACTTACTGTTATCAGCAGCTGTTTGCTGTGATGGGGAAAAATGGCCTGCAGCCAGTCTTGGAGGCCTTAGAACAGAAACGGGTGGCAAGTCCTGCCGATTGTCTCCTTGACCACCATACTTGCAATTCAGATGATCGATTAGCGGGTTGAGCCCGATTTTAAACAAGCAAGTCTATTTTTAGAAGGTTTACAATGTTTTTAACACTCCGCGATGCTCCTCCACAAGCCAGTACACGCACTTCACTCACACTCCCTCTTGAATGCTGGGGCAGTCACTGTAGAGCTGGCTGGGGGGCCGGACTGATTGCAGCCTCACCAAACACACGACGCCATGCAAATGAGCCTCTTCTTCCTTGCGAGTGCTTTTCTCCTCATGGTGATCATCGAGCAGGCAAATTTAAACTGCAGAATGTATTTTTTTTTTTCAACTGACTCCACGGCGGGAGCCCATTTCAGCCATTTAACATTGCCATTTACACTGCAGTCTCTCAGTTAATTCAAAAAGCATTTCCAACGTCCTGGGCACAATTTTCCTGTTGCTACCCCTAGTCTTCCACACTTTTCTTTACCATAGTTCATTTTAAAAGCATTTCCAACGTCCAGGGCACAATTTTCCTGTTGCTACCCCTAGTCTTCCACACTTTTCTTTACCACAGTTCAGTTTAAAAGCAGGCAAAAATGCTGTAAACAATTGATGCAGGACAAGGGCACACTCTTTTAGTTTTACTGCTCTTTGGTAAACAGTTGGCAATTTAAACAGCAGCATAAGATCCATAGCACACAGCAAAACACTTAGTTAACTTGCTTCAGCTTTTGGGCTACCCACTGCCAGATAGCCAAAACGCTAGCCCCCTTGCTCAAGCACCTTCCTCCCAGAATTAAATCCAATGGGGTGCCTCCATTTTTGTAACCCCTCACCCCTGCCTTTTTGCAAAATGACAGGTGGCATGCTGTTGAAGCTGACAGCAGTACCTGGTGGGGACTGGGTCCGGGGAGGATAAGGTTACTTGGCACAGGGGGCCTAGGTTTGGCTACTCTGCACAGGGGCACCCAAGTAAATCCGAACACAGGAAGCAATAACTGTAATGTCCAAAACCAGGAATGGGATTCTACAGTGTGGCTTTTATTCACATCCAAACTGAACAAACAAAGCATAGACGGACCCCCACAGGGCTACATTCCTGGTAATGCAGATTAGAGACAACAGCAGAACACTTCTTCACTATTTCCAGCCCTCAGGCTCTGAGCCCACCAGGCACACAGCCCAGAATTGCATGCAGCTTTGGGTACACAGCCCGACTTGTACACTACTTGGGTTTTCCCCACTGGCCCGGCTCCCCCGCCAGCCACTTGATCCACAGTCCATTTTGGGAAATGAACCAGTTTTCCTGTTTTGGCTCCCCAAACCACCTTAGAGCCTTCGACTCCTAGAGGGAATTTTCCTTCCAATCCCACGTCTGGGTACTTCCCTCATCACTGGCCAAGTGCATGAGGCAAAGTAGAAAATCCACAGAGCAAATCCGTAGAGGTGGATCTGGTCACTAAAGATGGGGGGTCTCCCACCTCCAGTTCCCGCAATCCATACCCGGCCATTTCTCTGGAAACTAAACAACTCTTTTCTGAAAGCTTGGCAATGTAGATTACTGGGTAGACGTATGTCACATCTCCTCTACATGTCTTGACTTCCCATAAGTGCTGGACTTGAACATACTTTTACTTTTGGCTAAGCCTATTTCTCTAGGCCTCCCACTGTTTCAGTAGTCCAATCCCCACTATCACACAAGTCCCAGGGTGAAAACATGGGCCCTTTAGAAAGAGCAGAAACTCACCCTCCGGTTGCAGGTGCCCCATAGGTGATTCACAAATCTTCTTGTTTCCCAAAAACTCTTGAACAAATAAGGCAGCTTCTCCACTAGCAGAAAAAAACAGGGGTTTGCCCCAGGAATATGCAGGACAACCTTTCCTGCCCCATCCCTTGAGGGATGGGGCACTGAGACCCGAATCAGCGGTCTCCATCACTTTAAAACTATCTTCTGTGTCTCTCTTTAGGTGGAAACACACACTTTTTCCCACAATTGTAGCCCTATGTCAGAGCTGAGGCTCCAAGAGCCTAACCAGAGCTGCTGTGCTCCTCTCTTAGCAAGCTCCAAACTCCAACTGACCACTGACTACTGGTCAAACCTCCCAACATTCTATTCCAACTCCCTGCTGCAGATTCCATTGTGGCTCATGCAGCTGCGACATTTCTATGGTGATGTCATCCCTCAGTCTCAGCTGAAACTGAAAACAGAGTGAGACAGTGTGAAATCCATTTAACTGGAGTTTCACAAGCTGCCTTCCCTGCCTACCACTAGGTCTTACTTGGATTCTAGTAACCCTGGGTAACAAGGGGGTTATTCAAAAAAAAAATACGACAAAACGATATCAAAATCAACTCAAATTTTTCAAAGAAAAATGATACAAGGTATAGGTAGTTGTAAGAAATTAGAAACAGAAAATAGACTACTCACTTTGTATTTTAAAAACATTCCAAAATCCTAACATGAACACCGAATGAGTTTGCCATTAGCCATATATAACACAATTAAGAGTGTTTTAGGGAAATAGTTTGCTTGGCAATCTATCTCATCTGTCTACAGATACAAAGTTAAACCAGACAATGGCTGGGTGTGTTTGATACTAACATCTCATAAGTGTAAAGAACAGATTTTTTTGGTTAAAAAATCATTTGAAAATCTTGGACCAACAATAGAGAGAATTCATTGGGGACTGTGGTTCCACCTGGAGGGACACCAGCCTATACTGGCAGGATGGTCTGCATCTGTCCAGGAAGGGAACAAGTCTTTTGAGCAATCAGTTTAAATGCTTCATTGGCAAGCTTTTAAACTAGTCAAGGGGGGAGGCACTGATAAGCAGCAGAAAAATCCCAGCCTCTCCCTACAAAACAGGGTACTAAATGAGAAAAAGACCGAGGTAGACAGGTCAGTGGGGGATGCTGCAAAAGAAGGTAAAGCCATCAAAAAATGGTGAGCAATGAGTACCAATGCCCATAGTCTGAGTAACAAGCTTCCTGAATTAGTGGCCTTGATGGAGGAGGAACATCTGGATATCGTGGCAGTCATAGAAACATGGTACACACAAAACCATGACTGGGACATAAACATACCAGGATACACTATCTACAGGAGGGACAGGGAGGGTTAAAGAGGAGGAGGAGTAGCTCTTTACATAAAGGAAGGAATCAAAGCAACAGAACAAAATGGAAAACAGGGAGGAGAAGAAGCACTGTGGGTAAATTTGGAAACTGGCAATGGCACCACAATCCGCACAGGGGTTGTATACAGACCCCCTTCTCAGTGGGAGGAAATGGACAAGGAAATGATAGAAAGAATACTTAGAATGGCAGAAAAAGGGGAGATATTGCTGATGGGTGATCTGAATATGCCAGATGTTAACTGGAATGCAGTTGCAGCAGCCACTTCAAAGAGTGGGGTTATTCTAGATGCCCTACAAGGGCATGCCTTAGACAACTAGTATTGGAGCCCACTCTAGAGGGAGCAATCTTAGACCTGGTTCTCTCAAATGGAGATGAAGAGAGGATCACAGATGTAGAAGTGGGTAGCCATCTGGGAACTAGCGACCATCGAACAGTATGGTTCACAATAAACACATCAATAGAATCAAGCCATACAAAGGCAAAAGTACTGGACTTTAGGAGGACTGACTTTGCCAAAATGGGTGAGTGCCTAAGGAATGCACTCGCAAATGGGCAGGAAGGAGGGGTGGAAGAACAATGGGGAATAATAAAAACTGCCATCACAGAGGTAACAAGCCTTTGTGTGAAGCAAATTAACAAAATGAAATGATGTAAGAAACCACTATGGTTCTCAAAGGAAGTGGCAGTGAAGGTTCAAGAGAAAAAGAAAGCATTCAGGAAGTACAAGGAATCACAGAAGGTGCAGGATAGGGAACTGTATCAGTTAAAGCAAAAGGAAGCTGAGAAGGCAGTCAGAACAGCAAAGGCCCAAACCGAGGAAAAGATAGCCAACTCAGTTAAGAAGGGGGATAAAACCTTTTATAGGTACATCAGGGAGCGAAGAAAGACCAAGGGAGGGCTAGTGATGCTTAATAAAGAGGAGGGAGGGTGGGCAGAGGGTGACTGTGAAAGGCAGAGATACTAAACAAATATTTTTGCTCAGTATTTACAAATGAAGTGGGGAGGTACCTAAAACAAACAGTAGAAACACTCTGGATACAGAAGTTGATACCAGCCCATTTACAGAAGAAAGGGTTCTGAAAGAACTCTTAAAACTGAAGGTGGACAAAGCAATGGGGTCTGATGGGATTCATCCCAGAATTCTAAAGAACTAAGGGTAGAACTAGTGACACCACTGACTACCCTCTTTAACAAATCATGGGGATGGGGTGGTACCCGAGGACTGGAGGAGGGCAGATGTGATTCCCCTTCACAAAAGTGGGAGCAAGGCAGAAGCAGAAAACTACAGACCTGTTAGTTTAACCTCAGTGGTAGGGAAAATGATGGAATCACTTCTGAAGGAAAGAATTGTTGAGTATCTAGAGGCCAGAGGGGCTCAGGACCCAAGGCAGCATGGATTCACAGTGGGAAGGTCATGCCAGACAAATCTGATAGATTTCTTTGACTGGGTGACCAAAGTAGTAGATCAGGGAGGGGCTGTGGACATGGCCTACCTAGACTTTAGCAAGGCATTTGACACAGTCTCACACAAAAGATTAATATACAATTTAGCCAGCCTGGGAGTGGGTCCCAAGATGACAGCCTGGGTAAAGAATTGGCTGGAGAATAGGACACAGAGAGTAATAGTAAATGTAGTCCACTCTGAACAAAGGGGGGTTACTAGTGGGGTACCGCAGGGTTCAGTATTAGGACCGGTCCTCTTCAATGTCTTTATAAGCGACATTGCAGAGGACTGGAAGGAAAAGTATGTCTCTTTGCAGATGACACAAAGATCTGCAACAGAGTTGATGCACAAGGTGGGGTGGAAAGGATGAGAAGGGACTTGGCAAGGTTAGAGGAATGGTCAAATGTATGGCAGCTTAGATTCAATGCTAAGAAGTGCAAGGTAATGCACCTGGGAAACAAAAACCCAGGGGAAGAGTACACAGTGGGGGGTGAGATACTAACAACAACAAAAATGGAAAGGGACCTGGGGGTAGTCATATCAGATGACCTAAAGGTGGGCAAGCAATGTGAGAGGGCAACAAGTAGGGCTGGGGGGATACTGGGATGCACAGGGAGAGGCATCACCAGTAGAAAACAGAAAGTTATTATCCCTCTGTACAGACAGTTGGTGAGACCCCATCTGGAGTACTGCGTGCAGTTCTGGAGACCCAATCTCCGCACGGACATAGACAGGATGGAGGCTGTCCAAAGGAGGGCAACTAAAATGGTGCAGGGTCTGCACCGGAAGACATATGAAGAGAGACTTAAGGAGCTGAATATGTATAAGCTCGAGGAAAGGAGGGAGAGGGGGGACATGATAGAAACTTTCAAGTATCTCAAGGGAATCAACAAAGTCCAAGAGGGTAGCATCTTTCAAAAAAAGAGGTGTGCAAGAACAAGGGGGCACAATTTGAAGATAGAAGGGGGGCAGCTCAGAGGTAATTTAAGGAAGTATATTTTCACAGAGAGGGTTGTGGATGCATGGAATGGACTTCCGGAGGAGGTTGTGGAGTCAAAAACAGTGGTGGAATTCAAACATGCATGGGGCAGTCGTAAGGCAATTCTAGGGGGTAGGGGTAGGAAGAAGTAGACTGCTGGTTAACTAGGATCTGCAGCTTATCCAATAGGTAGGGAAATGGGCAGACTGGGTGGGCCAAGCGGTCCTTATCTGCCGTCAAAATCAAAATCAAAATCTATGTAATAGTATTCAAAGATAGACACTCATGATCCAGTTGTCAGGGCAAGTTCAAGGGAAAAATGGTTGTTACTCAAAAACATAACAAACAGCAAGAGATTACAAATGTTTTGACAAAAAAAAGTACAGTACCAGTAACTTAACTTAATAGGGATGAAGAGGATGCAGAAGTATGGATTAAAAATAGAAAGATGAGAGGTACTAAACTGAGTACAAGTATTGTATTAGAATAATCTTTTGTTGAAATCACCCTTCTGGATTCCACTCCTGATCATAAAGATGGAGAGGAATCCTACACAGTTTGGGAAAATGAAAATTGCTTCCAAATGTTGAACTCTGTATCTTGTAATCTTGTAATATTGTAGAGGAAGATTGACTACAATATAAACTGAATCAGGAAAAGATCACTTCTGGAAATATTTCATCTTTGTTGTCATGGAACATACCAAGGCTTTTTAGTAAGGTCAATGATGGTTCATGGTTAGATTGTTATAACAAGGCATCTTTATTATTTTGCCACAAGAAACTTAGAACAATAGCAAAAACTATCACTTGAATGGTTATAAAATATTCAAATATATGGGAAGTAGAGCAAACAAATATGGCAGAGTGATTGGAGGACTTGTCACCTTAACATCCATAGAATTAAACTGCCATTTGTGAGCATTTAAAAATTAGTTATCCTTTTTTCCAAATTGTAATTCTAACGTTGGCTCCTAATGATGCTTTCAGGATTATAAATATGTATATTGCACCTCCTGTTGACTTGAACAAAACAGATCACGTTATAAAATTATTATTTAATATTTTGGAATGTATGTATGAGAAGTTTGCTGGCATTTCTATAGTACTAGCAGGAGACAGTAATGCCAGAACTGGTGTATTTAACGAGTCTAATTTGGGTATTTCCTTTTTATCTTATTTTTTTATACTTGTTGGCACAATGAGCATGTCTGCCCATTTTCATATGCAACAAGTGTACAAAAAACAATTCAATAATTATACAATCAGTACAAAACTGTAAAATGTATCAAATCTACAAATGTCACAATTAAGATTAATTAGTGAAATCCAGGCCTAGAAACAGGTGCATTTATTTATTTATTTGTTTTTTTTCATTGAAAATGTTTCACCAGGAAAGGCGCACTGAGCAAAAAGATGCTCGTCTCACGGTAAGACCTGGGGGGGGGGGGGGACATGGGAGGATGTATACATACAGAAATCAATAGGTTGAGCATGGAATAGAGCAATACAACAATTGTTACATAATTGAGTGATATTACAGACGAGCTTGTTACCTGAAGAGAACAGTACAGAACATGAGCCTCTAGGTAAGTGTAATACATAATTGTAGTTTATCAGAATCATGGATCCATTGTCGTAATTTCATTTTTGAACAAAACAGAAGAGCTATTCACTATATTCAATAGAAGATTATTAAACAACTGAGGAGTTTCATGAAGTATTGACCTTTGTCCAGAGGTTTTCCAAAAAAAGGGGATGGAAAAGGTTAACCTGCTTTGTGATCTAGTTCCACACCCACTGTGTGCCCTTGAAAATAGTGAATATATGGAAGTGGGTAATAGACCCTGAGTACCTTTATAATATAATAACCCAACCTTGCAGAGTATTCTATTTTGTAGTGAAAGGCAGCCAGATAACTTAATACATTCGCAATGATAAATACGGAAGGCTGAACCTGTCATGAATCTAAGAATAGTGTTTTATGTAACCCTTAAGTTGTCAAGAATTTTATTTGAAGAAGCTGTATAGATGATTAAACCACAATTGAGTAAACTTAAAAAAACTATGGGTTAATAATATGCATGATTCCTTTGTTAGAAAAGGTCTGACCCTGCACAATAGCCCAACTCTTTGATTCAATTTTCTTCATAAAGTAGAAATATGAGATTTGAAAGACAAGTGAGAATACAACAAAATTCCCTAATATTTAAAGTTGTCAACCCTCTCAATACCTTGACCTCGAAGATCTAATATTGGGTCACTATAAGAAGTGGGTTTCATCCTGGGTCCCATGAACATAATAAATTTGGTCTTTGATGAATTCAAGACCATACAGCGAGAAGTGAGCCAATTTTGAAGATGAGAAAAATCATCTTGGGCATCCTTTGATGCAGAAATGGAGTCATCAAAGATCCCATAAAGTACTTCATCATCAGCATAAAGTGTCATATATGTTTGTGAGCAGATTTCAGGGGCTGAATTCATGAAAAGCAAAAAATCAGAGGACCCATGATGGAGCCCTGTGGAACTCCACAACTAATAGGCCTAAAAGGAGATGAGAGCCCATCTGTCTTAGTACAATGATGTCTAATGATAAGGTAATTAGTAAACCATGTTTTAACCTCCTGGGAGAAATGGAATTCAGACAAAACTATAGGCACTAGAGAATGTTCAACAAGATCGAAGGCCTTGGTGAGGTCCACAAATATAGCTGCAACAGACCGTCCTTTATCAGGGGCGCTCTGTATCCAGCTTGTGAACCCCACCAAGGCTGTCTTTGTGTTGTGTTTTTGTTTGAATCCATGCTGGGACTCTGATAATAGATTATTACTATTTAAAAATGTCTGTAGTTTGATCCAGTATTATATATTCCAAGACTTTGGAAAGTGGAGATAATAGCATATTGGACAATAGTTAGTAATTTGAGATTATTTACCATTTTGTAATGTAGGTTTAATAGTGGCCATTTTCCAAATGGAGGGAAAAGTACAGGACTGTAATGAAAAATTAAAGATATGTGAAAGTGAATAGGAAAAGGAATCAATCTCTAGTTTAACTTATCAAAAAACAATGCCATCATGTGTTATGACAGGCCTGGGGTCCATTTTCTAGTATGTATTCCTTAATCTGCTCCTTCATAACATTCTTAAAGCTGAATTCAGGACAAGATAAGGGAGTACTAACCATTAAGTTGGGTGTTAATGCTGAAGCAAGGGGTATCCTATGGCTCTCCAAGTTTCCAAAAAATCCATTAAAGGAGCTAGAGACAATATTGGAGTCACTGGCAATTAAATCACCAATTCCTAGGATTATGGGTGAATCTTTTTGTTCCTGGCCCAACATGCTATTTAAGTTTTGCCATGTTTTTTTTGATTGCCTGCGGATTTCCTTTGTTGTGATATGAAAAATTGTTTTTTAACTTTCCTGATTTCTGTTTTCCACTTGTTCCTTAACATCTTATACTTTTGTAGAGAGCAGACATCGTTACTAATCCTATATTTTCTCCAGGCTTTATCTCTACATCTCATATGTCTCAAAAGCTCATCATTGATCCATTTATTTGTGTGGGTTCTAATCCTAATTTTCTTTTTAAGGGCAACCCTATCAATTATTGAGGAATAAAGATTACTGTATAACATTTTTGCATTAGAGAATCAATATCCTTGATAGACTCCAGCTGTGACCAATCAAACTTTTTACAAGCCTCATTAACAATATTTGAGTTCAACCATTTAAGATTTCTGGACTCAATTACCCTAGGGATGCCTCCCCGAGATTTGGCTGACCATTCACAGTATATGGGACAATGGTCACTAAAAGTGTCTGGCAAAATCTTGGTAGCTGAGATCTTATTTATAAGAGGGACTACTGTCAAAACTGAACATTTTCCTGTTTCATAATTGGATCTGGTGATATCAAGTAATTAATTTTGGGAGGCCCTGATCACGTACATGCTCTTGAAGTTCTTTATTTAAACTTGAGCCCCAACTGTCATTGAAATCACCCATTATGACCCATTCTCTATTAGGGAGAAAGTTATTTTTAGTCTCAGTCACCAAATTCTAACCTGATTTTAAACATCCAGGGGAATGTATAATGAACTAATAGTAAGATGTTTATTGAGTCCTCGGAGAATGTCAAATGTGTTGTCAAATCACAGCCAGAGACCACTTCTTGATTTCTTTAATATTCCCAGAAGGAAGTATTTTGACAGAAAAGGTATGCCACCCTTACAGTGACACCAACACAGCAAAATACATACCCATCAGCAAAATTGACACTTTGCCAACAGGTCACTGTGTTGGTGTGTCCAAGACAGGGGCATGCTATCTCCCGGACCTGCACCCCACCGAACCAAATTTGACTGGAGTAGAGAATCCAAAACATGGGGGGGAGGAGAACAAAAACCCCGCATGGAGGGTTGGGGAAGTGAAGCCTCCGATTTAAAAAAAAAAAAAAAAAAACAGGACCATGAGACACACAACAATCATACAGATCGCAACTTGTGGTAGACATGATTCCTGTCGGTGAAATGCCGATCGACATAAAGAATGTCAAATCAGCATGGTAGAGCCGACAGAAAACATTCACATCTTGGTAAGTAATATATTCTTGTTGGTTCATGTGATAATGGCAAGCACCGAATGGCAACCCGCATTATCGCGAGGTTAGGGTGGTGAAAACAATTTTGCCACCCTGACAACCTCGGTGCATGGAGGAACAGCGCCGGAGGCTCAATAGATTTGCTTTCTGTGAGGGGGGTTGTGCCCCCCCTACACCACCCCAATGTGGGGGCTTCCCCCCTCATCCCCCTACTTAAGGATTTTCAATTCCAGGGGGGTGCATGTTGGGGGGGGGCAAAGCTTAACTTGGTGTAGCACACTAAGCTGAAAGCTTTTTCACAGGTGTGACCTGAGAACACAGGGAAGTTAAGTGACTTGCTCAGGGTCACACAGTATGCAAGTGTAAGCTGTGGGATTCAAACTGAGGTCTGGTCTGCTGGATGTCACCAGATTTGCTGCTCAAAGCCTTAAACCACTGCGCTATACTGCTTCCCTCGGACTATCTAGCTCATAAATATATGAAAATTGGGACTTAATCTCTACGTGTAGCATTTATTGACCTCAGTCAAGTCTTTGATTCTGTGGATAGAAATATTTTGTGTGGAATCCTGGAGAACTATCATATAGGCTGTGATTCAATAAGGTACAGTTCCCACGTCAGAGAGCCATGCAGAGTGACTGCACTGCACTGCACCTGTGGACAGGTACAAACCAGCAGTACTTACTATTGCCAGATACCTGTCCATGGTCCCACCATTCCTAGTGCACAGGTGCACTGAGGGTGGACATGGGTGGTGCACTGGACCAAGGCAGTCATCCAATTAGATGCCCATCCTGAGTCCAGCAGTGGATCCCCCGCACCATGGCATGGGTCCTGGCAGGTGAATGGCACATGCAGGTATCTTCTGCACCTACCCTGGACCCATATGCAGAGTACACCCCATCAGAGCCAAAACCTGGTCTCAAATGTCAGTGACAACCCCCTCCAGCACTCCCAGGTGGCCTGATGAGCAGGGGCAGTTGTATGGCAGGGGTCTGATGACTGTCTGCCCAAGCTGGTGTCCGGTCGACTGGTTGCACAGGGGCATGTCCCATGTATGGCTGGTTTTCATTCGCATACCCCAGCCAGGCACTTTGCGCCACTCTGCACCTAAGTGAAAGGTGTGGAGTGTGGGCACGCCCCCTGGTATGACCCCAGACTGCCTGCAGCACATGGCTGCAGGATTGGGTGGTGTGGGGGGTCATGTGTGCATGGGGCTGCACTCCTGTAATGAATGCTGCCAGGGGTCTGCTGGACTCCGTTGCATGACATTCCAACATACAGTGGGGTGTGTCCACTCTATGCTCCTTTGTGAATCATGGCCATAAGAAAATAAAATGTTAGATATTTTAAAAGCCCTACATAGCAAGTCATACATTAGGGTAGGGTACAGTCCCTAAGGTCATCTAACTCAACCACAAGTGAAGGTTGTGGGAATTAAACCATGGTCTGCTGGATGCACCAAACCCATTCACAGCTTGTTACTCTAACCTCTAGGCTATACTGCCAGTCCCAAATTGGATTACAGAGAGTTACCTTATCTACCATGTTAATTCAGAACATAGAAGAAATCTGGCAAGATTTAGATTTCAGACCTTTGTGGACCATAAGGGATGGTTTGTAAGTACACAAACCAACTGCCAATGTGGGAGAGTCTATTCCTCCTTGGGTATAAATATTGTTTTAGACTGTCCCCTTCCGCACTCGTTTAGAATTAAATGGATAACTCCTTTATTTCAACTGAGAAATGTAGCTAACCACACTGAAAACCTTATTTGGCTTATGCCTTCATGTGAAGATATAGTTAATTTTGCTCTGACCTCCTTTATGTTAATGGCATTAAGGTTATTTAATAGATGAAATGTTGATGTTTTTGTGCCCTGCTTTCTGATTGCTTAAACACCTGCTCCTGTTTTATATTTTTTGAGTTCTGAATGTAAGTATAAGATATTCTAGACTCTGGCCATTTATTTAAACTTTTGAACCCCTTTGTAATTATTGTTATGTAGTAGCAGCACTAAGATAGAAAAGTATTGTATATATCTTCTTACCTATGTATTTTAAATCTTTGTTATTTATTTGATTTTTTTTTTCTGTATGCCTTGGCAAAACCTTTCAGTAAGCTTAATAAAACTAAACTAAAACTGAACTGACAGAAGAATAACGCCACTGGCCCTGTTTACAAGGGGGTTCTGTATTTACGCAACAGGGGTCACGATAAAAACTGTAGAATAAAACCATTTATCTACGATACTATGATGATATAGAGGATAATGTATGGTCCTCTATCGTTAACCGGTCAGTTAACAGTCGAGAGGTTGCCAGGGTGACCATGTAAACCTCGAGAGCGAAGCTCGAGAGGTTTACGTCGCCATGGCAACCTCGAGACGGTTAAATTGACCGCCGCTTCATAGAGGGACCATACATTATTTTTATAGTGTATGGTCCCACTATCAAAAAAAAGGGCTTACGTTTTTAAAAGTCACCGCTGCAGCCCTTCAGTCCTTCCCCGTCGGTTTCCTTCAGTCGGTTTCCGTGTCGAAAAAAAGCGCCAAGACACAGCAAGAGATCATCATTTAGCATGCATTCATCGATGTGACGAGATCGATAGGTTAACAACATATCTACGTCACATCGATAGGTTAACAACCTTAGGAAATGATGATTTCCTAAGGTTAACAGCGTTCTAACATACATTATAAATGTATTTATCACCATAGTATCCCATTTATCTACACAGTTCTCTTCAGAATTCATTTAGAATGTTCGGCCTCAGAAGCAGTACTAAGCATATTCAAATAGGAATAACTTTAAAACAAAAAAAGACATCATGGTACTGTGAGCACGAAAATAATTCAGCACAAAATGATCTACACAATAGTGGTGTTTCATTTATAGATACCTTATGTATTTTTTATAATTAGCAAGAAAAGAGAAGAAAATGTAATTTTTGTTCACTTTTTTGACAAACAAATGTGAATAATTTTAAAACAAAAACTGATAGCATGCTACTGTGAGCACGAAAAATGTTCAGCACAAAAATATCTAAAAAAGTTAGTGGATTTTTATTTATAGACACCATTTTTTTTTGTAATTAGTAAAAAACAGTATGAAATTCAATTTTCTTTTCCCTTTTTTGACAAATTATTTACACCTACTAAAATCAAAACATTCACACAACATCTAAACCTGTTGCATAAATGGAATATGCAGTGGTTCAGTGTGTGATGATGCATTTATCTTGTACAGTTTCCAGTGACCTCTCGTAACTCTCACTCGTGCCTTCGGCACTTGTGAGGTTACTTGAGGTCACCGGAAACTGCACAAGATAAATTCATTATCACACACTGAACCCCTGCATATCCCATATATCCACTTCATAAAAAATTAGTGTTTAAGTACACACACAGTACACACAAAAAAACATAATTTCTACGTTCTACAAGAGGTTGGGGGGGGGGGGAGTAAGTTGTGATGCAGCAGTGGCCCCTGGATTGGGTTGTATATCCCTATATCTCTACATATGAACAACTCCAGTTACAAAAAAGGTTTAACCAGTTTTCCTTTGTTACCAATAGATCACAGCTGTGGGATAACCACATTAGCCATATTGTCTATATCTGATAGAAGTACCCACTATTAAAGAGTAACATGCTGAAGGACAGCCCAGGTTCCAGTTTACAGTGGTACAGCTGGTTAGCTACAATTGGAACGGTATTCCGGGTGGCCTGGGTTCAAGTCCCAGCTGAGGCACTTACTTCTTTCTCACCTCTGCTTGTATAAGTACCCACCATTGTAGTCATCTGTATAGGTTACAGCTATTTAATACATTAATGATTGTTTCAGTAAGCACAATCCAAAGTGACTGTGTAGTATTGTGAATAATGTTCTGCTGTTGTGTATGGGGTTACATTTCCCTGAGAACGTGACACAGAGTAGATAGTAAATGATCAGATGTTCAACTATTGGGGTAGGTTAACTTTTCATTATGCACCAAGGATAATACAAGTGAGTCTATTTGCTACCTGTAGCCCAGCGGCAGGTCAATTACAACCATCACTAGTTGTGGTTTAAAGCTCCTCATATTATAGGGATGATAATAGCTGAGATGAGCCTAAAGCAGTGCAACAAGTGCAGGTGCCTTGTTAGCAAGGCAGCCACAGAGAGTAGGTGGTATGATACAACTAAATACAGTAAGGTGCAGTGTTGATTACCAAGATATTTGTTACATAGTACCTGATAAAAAGAACAAGTAGCAGCAGTGTTCTGATGGAGATAGATTGGTTAGTTGCAGTCCTACGGGTGGCCTGGGTGGCAGAATCCCACAATTCCGTGTCTTGCTGGCAGGATGTAAATGATGTTACAAAGGGGTAATAAGTCAGCTGGTCCAGAAAGGGCAAATAACCAGCAGAGAGGAGCTGCAGTCCAGTACCAGGGCTAAGCATCCTTGACATGTCTCTGTCAGTGAGTACGTAGTAGAGAAGAACACCCTGCTGACCCAATTCTGCCAAAAAAAGGGAAAGCACTCTTTCTCACCCACAATAACCTCACAAATATCCAAAGATGACCCCCAGGTGCAGCATTGTGATGCAAGGTGATACTTAATCCAGAGCTGTAGACCCAGCAGGTACAATACTAAACCCCTTATCAAGAAGAAGTTCCAGGTTCGGTAGTTCAAAGTTAGTTTAAATGTGATTTGTCCTTCCAAATCATTCAAAGGGAAAATGGTGAGGAGTCCCAAGGAAAGCCATATGGAGCAGTAGATATGGTAGTTTACTTGCCAACGGGAACCATTCTAAGTGGGAGTTTATCACTGACCCAGTAAAGGAGCATCTGGTTCTTTGTTCATAAAGCATAGCAAATCTTTGCAGTTTACAGCATCAGAAAGTTTTGTGTTTTTCATGTTGGTGCAGCTCAGGTTTATGATATCCTATGCACTGAATTACAGCTTTCATTAGTTTTGCTTGAGACGGCTTTTAAAGGTTGATTTTAAATAACAAACCTGGTACCTGGTAATGATATTTTGCAAGACCTCTGTCCAGGAGATGTTCACAGATGACATGTCCAAAAATAGTATAGGTGATCCAAGCAGAAACACATGATCATCCACAAAAACTAATCTAATGGCACAAACAAACACAACAAGCACCCACGTGGGAGATGGAGGCATGGCAACAGGATAATGGTGCTTCATTCCATTGGACAGTAATAGTTCACATACAGGAGTTATGTTACAACACTAACACAGCTCTCCAGATTTGCAGGTTATTACAACACAGGGACTCACCTTTCAACTGATATTTTTAAGGTGTGAAATTAATGAATCACATAAAACAAAGGCTTTAAGGAAATATGGCCTTAAATCCTAAATGGGTTACCAGTATTTTGCAGTCAGGCCACTAGATGGCACTAATATAAAAAGATTTTTTTGGTATCCAGTGATAAAAGTGATCTTATATGGGCAACCGTCAAAACGGCGACCCACATTACGGCACTGTTATCATGGGCGACCTGCCAGGGTGGTGAGGGTAATGAGGACTGTGAGGATAGTGGAAATGGAAAATAGTGAGGGGAAGGGGAGGGATAGGGAAGAAGGTTATTACCCTCTACTGTGCCTGCTCCGCCTAGCCTACCATGTGGTGTGGTGGGTTGGGAGGCTGACTCTGATAGAGCAGTTCCTGTGTTCAGGGAAGGGAAGATTTTTTCCCGTGGCTGTGGGATTTAAATTTTTTTTAAACCGGGCTGCCTCCCCCAATATACCCCCGCTTAATCATAGTGCCAGAGGGTGAGAAGCGCGTTAGGAAGCTCATTGTAAGAGAGGGGGAGAAGTTGTATGGAAGCTGTTGGAGTGCTGTGTATGTGATCTTGAAAATAAAAATTGCACTGCTTTTGGCGCCTTAGCATTCTGGTTCCTGCTTCAACTTTGTGGCTGTGGATATACTTTCGTTTAAAAAAAACTGAAGCAAATGAACTGTAAGTAGCCAGTGCTGGCAGAACCTTTCTTTACAATAATAATATAATTGCCATAATTAGTTCATAGATGATCGTGTTTATGCGTATACTAAGCTTCACTTATCAAATTTTTGTTCTCAAGGCATAACAATGAAGCCAGCATGGCAGACTTAGAGAAGTAAAGTGTAAGGCTGTGCATCATGTGGAATTCTGTCATCTGAATCTGTGCAGAATGGCAATTCTGCTTACATAGAAACATAGAAACATAGACTTTGACAGCAGATAAGGACCGCTAGGCCCATCTAGTCTGCCCATTTCGGCATTTCCCTACCTACAGGATAGGCCGCAGATCCTAGTTAACCAACAGCCTATTTCTTCCTACCCACCACAAGAATTGCCTTATGTCTGTCCCATGCATTCTTGAATTCTCCCACAGTTTTAGACCCCACAACCTCCTCAGGAAGGCTGTTCTATGCATCAACTACCCTCTCTGTGAAATAATACTTCCTCACATTGCCCCTGAACCGCCCTCCTTCTATCTTTAAATTGTGTCCCCTTGTTCTTGCAGTCTCTTTTTCTGAAAGATGCTACCCTCTTGGACTTTGTTGATTCCACTGAGGTACTTAAAAGTTTCTATCATGTCCCCTCTCCTTTCTTTCCTCAAGGGTATACATATTAAGCTCCTTTAGTCTCTCCTCATACGGCTTCTCTTGCAGACCCTGCACCATTTTAGTTGCCCTCCTCTGGACTGCCTCTATCCTGTCTATGTCCTTATGAGATGGGGTCTCCAGAACTGGACACAGTACTCCAGATGGGGTCTCACCAACTGTCTGTACAGAGGGATAACAACTTCCTGTTTTCTGCTGATGATGCCTCTCCCTATACATCCCAGTATACCCCAGCCCTCCCTACTGCCTTCTCACATTGCTTGCTAACCTTAAGGTCATCTGATATGATTACCCCAGGTCCCTTTCCTTTTTGTTGTTGTTACTACCTCCTCACCCATTGTGTATTCTTCCCTGGGTTCTTGTTTCCAGGTGCATTATTTACACTTCTTTGCATTGAATCTAGCTGCCATACTTCTGACCATTCCTCCAACCTTGCCAAGTCCTTTTCATCCTTTCCACGCCTTCTTGTGTATCAACCCTGTTGCAGATCTTTGTGTCATCTGCAAAAAGGCATACTTTTCCTTCCAGTCCCTCTGCAATGTCACTGATGAAGACATTAAAAAGGACTGGACCCAATACTGAACCCTGCGGTACCCCACTAAGTAACCCCCTTTCTTCAGAGTGGACTCCATTTACAATTACCTTCTGTGTCCTGTTGTCCAGCCAAGTTTGATCTAGGCTACCACCCTGGGTCCCACTCTCCAGGCTGGTTAATTTGACTATTAATCTTTTGTGTGGGACTGTGTCAAATGCCTTGCTAAAGTCTAGGTAGGCCATGTCCACAGCCCCTCCCTGGTCTACTACTTTGGTCACCCAGTCAAAGAAATCTATTAGATTCGTCTGACATGACCTTCCCGCTGTGAACCCATGCTGCCTTGGGTCCTGTGCTCCACTGGCCTCTAGGTACTCGACTATTCTTTCCTTCAGAAGTGACTCCATCACTTTCCCTACCACAGAGGTCAGACTGACAGGTCCGTAGTTTTCTGCCTCTGTCTTGGACCCACTTATGTGAAGGGGAATCACATCCGTCTTCCTCCAGTCCTCGGGTACCACACCATCCTCCCATGATTTATTAAAAAGAGTAGCCAGTGATTTCACTAGTTCCTCCCTCAATTCTTTTAGAATTCTGGGGTGAATTCCATCAGGACCCATTGCTTTGTCCACCTTCAGTTTTAGGAGTTCTTGCAGAACCCTTTCTTCTTGTGAAAGGACTGGGATCGACCCCCTATCAAAGTGCTTCTGTTAATTGGATTAGGCACTTCCCCTCCTCTTTTTGTGAATACTGAGCGAAATATTCGTTCAGTATTCCTGCTTTTTCATTGTCCCCTGCCACCACCGTTCATTCTATTCAGCCTCACTATCCCTCCCTTTGTCTTTCTCGCTCGCTGATGTACCTATAAAGGTTTTATCCCTTCTTAACTGGGTTGGCTATCTTTTCCTCAGTTTGAGCCTTTGCTATTCTGACTTCCTCCCTGCTTCCTTCTGCTTTAACTGGTACAGATCTCTGTCCTGCTCCTTCTGTGTTTCCTTATACTTCCGAATGCTATCTTTTCTTCCTGACTTTCACAGCCACCTCTTTTGAGAACCATAGTGGCTTTTTCTTTCGTTTTGATTTGTTTATTTGCTTCACACAAAGGCTTGTTGCCTCTGTGATGGCAGTTTTGATGATTTCCATTGTTGCTCCACACCTCCTTCTAGCCTGTTTGCTAGTGCTTTTTCTGAGGCACTCTCCCATCTTGCCAAAGTCAGCCCTCCTAAAGTCCAGTACCTCACTTTTGTATGACTTGACTCTGTAGCTGAGTTTAACGTGACCACACACTGTT
This sequence comes from Neoceratodus forsteri, assembly GCA_016271365.2. Lineage (NCBI taxonomy): Eukaryota > Metazoa > Chordata > Ceratodontiformes > Ceratodontidae > Neoceratodus > Neoceratodus forsteri. Next base: position 1,271,376,707 of record CM057452.1, read on the forward strand.
TGATGGTCACTTGTCCCAGATGGCAACCCACTTCTAGATCTGAGATCCTCTCACTGCCCCCATTTGAGAGTACAAGGTCTAAGATTGCTCCCTCATGAGTGGGTTCCGAAACTAGCTGTCTAATGCCTGCCACCTGTAGGGCATCAAGAATGGCCATGCTCTTGGATGTGGCTGCAGCAAATGTGCTCCAGTTAACATCTGGCATATTCAGGTCTCCCATCAACAGTATCTCCCCTTTCTCTGCCATTCTAAGAATGCTTTCTATCATATTCTTGTCCATTCCTTCCCTGACATGGGGTTTGTACACAACCTCTGTGCGGATTGTGGTGCCTTTCCAGTCTCCAAGGTGACCCACAGTGCCTCCTCTCCTCCCTGTTTACTCTTTTGTTCAGTTGCTTTTATCCCTTGCTTTACATGAGAGCTACTCCTCCCCTCTTCTCCCCTGCCTGTCTCTCCTGTAGGTTATGTACCTGGTATGTTAACATCCCAGTCATGGTTCTCTGTGTACCATGTTTCTGTGACTGCTACAATATCCAAGCATCCCTCTTCCATTAAGGCCATCAGCTCAGGGAGCTTGTTGCCCAGACTACAGGCATTGGTACTCATTACCTCCATTTCCTGATGGCCTTACTCCCTTTGCCCCATCCCTGTCCTTCTTGCCTTTGTCACTTTCTCCATTACCCTGCCCTTCTCCCTATCGACACCTCTATGTTGGTGTTTTCGCACTTACTACCGTGATTATTTGGGGGCTAGGATTTTCCTGCTCCTTTCCAGTGCCCCCGCTAGTTTAAAAGCTTGCCAATGAAGCATTTAAACCCATCACCTAGGATCCTGGTTCCCTCCCGGACAGATGCAGCCCATCATGCCAGTATAGGCTTGCATCACTCCAGGTGGATCCCCAGTCCCCAATGAAGCCAAATCCTGGGCTCCACACAGTTTTCAACCACTGTTGAATCCCATGGTGCGGAACACCTAGCCTCTCCTATGCCATAGATGGGTAGCACCTCCGAGAAGGTTACCGTGCATACTACTTGACTAAGGCCCCTCCCCAATTCCACAAACTCTTCCTGCACTTCTCTAATCCCTTTCTTATCCAGGTCATTTGTTCCTAGGTGGACAATGACATCCAGCTCCCTCCCCTGTGCAGCTGCTCCGGCAATCCTGAGGATTCGCTCCCTGTCCCTCCAAGCCATAGTGCCATGCAGGCACCTTACCTCCCTCTCCCTTCCTCCCCAGTTCTACCTTCCTAACAATGGAGTCCACCACCAGGAGTTGTTTCCTTCCCTGCAGGGTCCCCTGCCACCCTCCTGGGTCTCCTTTGTGGAGGTTCCCAACATCCTCCTTGGTCTCCACTGTGGGTGCCTCCATAGAGGAACCACACTTTGCCAGAATGGCATAGGAATTGTGGAGGTACAGCGGAGGGATGTGCCTCTGTTCCACCACCCTCACCCTCTCTGGGCCCACTGTGGTCCAACCACTCCTCTTTCTTGGCAACCTCTGAGGCAACAGCAGTGGCACTGGTGGTCCCTGGATGGAAGAGGAGGTCCCACAAATCCTGGCCAACTCAGCCTGGAGATGAGCAACCTCCTCCTCAGCCCAGAGAGGTGCCTGCAGATGGGACAACACCGCATCCTCCAGAACATCTCCCGGAAGACTGCTGCTCCACAGCCACTGCACTGCACCACTCCAATCATGTCTTATTTCTGGCCGCTTAACTGTTTGCAATCCTTACTCTTTCATCTGTTTTTTTTTCTCTCTCTCCTTACTTTCTGCCTGTGTGCCCTTTATGCTCCTGACTGTCCTGTTCTGAGACAAGAATATCCTATATTTCGCAGTAGACCACTTACTTGCTCAGAGGCAGACCTCCAGCAGCTAGAGGGGGCCAGAGAGCTACTCTTGCCCTTCTAGGATGGTGGGTCCTTGGTGGTTCTGTGATCACTCACTTCCTGCCCCTAAACAGGAAGTTCCTGTTGTCAGTCAAATCCTGTGCCTATAAAAAATAGAACTAGCTTTGGGTGGGGGTGTGGAGGGGAGGGAAGGAAGGCAATATAGTCCCAGCAGAGAAGTTCAGTCACACAGCAGTCCTTTCTCCTGGTGTCTTCTGCCAAGCTATTTGCAGAAACTTTCTAAGGCAGTCTTTAAATGTAGCTTCTTTCTAGCTAAGCCACTCCCCCTACTTACCAGATCTTTCTACAAGTAATTTAAACCTCACGGCAGTTAAGTCCTTTCAGTCACCTGAGATTTACACCTAGATAACTCTTCAGATACCCATTCAGTTCAGTTAACCCAAACATACACTTTTTTTTTGTATGTTAGTTTTTTTACCCTAAATTAAAGGTCAAATACAAAAGTTCTTCAACTTTAGTCCCAGCAGAGAAGTTCAGTCACACAGCAGTCCTTTCTCCTGGTGTCTTCTGCCAAGCTTCCAAAATGCTTTTCAGAATTTTGTTTTAAATTTGATGGAATTCCGAAAAACATTTCTGTGTAAATCATGAAACAATTTTCTGTGAATCACATAAACCATGTATTGGATGTGAAATGCCAGAATTTTGCTACTGATGGAATTCTATTGAACTTTTAAAAACTTTGCAGAATTCAATTCCCTTTTAATTTCAACATTCTGCATAAGCCTTAGTAAAGTTCTTGAACAGTACACAAACAAAACAAAGACAGACCTTCTCTGAGGGCAGTAATATAGCAGAGATGAAATATTTAGCCATTTCACATCCCACATGACTCGAGCCTCAAACATTACCTCGAAGCTGACTCTAAGAGTACCATTTATAAAGTATCTACTGTAGTAATTCCTTTTAAGCAGGATGAAATTACCTACTGACTGTAGCTGTGACAAACATTATACACAGTGCTTCGGTCTACCAAAAAGAAGTATAGAGAAGGGGTGTCTTCTAATAAAGGGGCAGGTCAGATAGGTTGTTTTTCCTCTGACTTGATCTTAAATGCCTCACCTGCCCCCCCTCCTCAGGGGTATGGTTCAGCCATCCTGTGAGGAGGGTAGTAATCCATCAGTCCAACCTCCATTGGTGTACAGACCTGCAAAAGTTGGCATTCCTGATTGATCCGTAAGAGGTTCTAGGGTAAAACTACCTTCTTATTAGAGTCTGGAATTGTCATTTTTATTTTGGACTATTGCAAATTTGCCTGTTGCCATCTTCCAATAGCATGTTTATCTGCTACTATTCTGACCCGATTTTTCTTTTGAGCACTGCCCAGAAACCAAGTTAATTTCTTTTTTTTTTTTTGGCTTTATTTCTTCATCCTCCTTCCCATGTATCCCAGTCTGCCACTCCTTCTGGCAGCTCAGTGTCCCTGCTGCCCGTGAGTTCACCCCCCACTGCCAACTCAAACCATCTGAATCCCTGACCTTATCTGGGTCCCAGAGGGTTCTGGCATATCCCTGCTGGTGAGGGGGGGCACCCTCTGGGGCAGGTGAGAGAGGGGAGTAGCAGGTTCTCAAGCCCTCCAGGGTGACAGGTGGGTGAAGGGCAGGAACACTGCACTGTGCAGACTGCGGCATAGTGGGACATGTCCACCATCATCTGGCTTGGCTGAGACAGGTGACTTTTCTGTTTTTTGGGGCCCACCCACCTCCTCCCATATGTGTGCAGCCACACTGGCATCCTGAGGGCAGGGCTGTTTGGCACCATGTAGTCACCCAGACCATGAACGCCTCCTCTAGGCCACCAGGAGCCTCTATTGGAGCTGCTGTCAGTGACCACCCACCACAAGAGGGAAGCATCCAAAGGATGCTTGTGACTCCCTCTCTGCCAGCTTCTGCTCCTGACATCCAGGCTTGGGACGGGAACCCAGCTCACCATTGTGCCAGAGCAATGTCTCATGGCTCAGCACAATGGAGCCAGCAACCAAGTTACTTCTAATGACAGTTTCAGTTCCAGCCTTCCACAACCTCATGTCCTTTTTTCCCCATCAGAGTATAATGGTAGGTAAGCATACTGTAGTTCTGAATATAATCATTGTTGACTATTTTTGCCACCATGGATTTATTTCCTGGTGGCCATGTTTTTCTGTTTCATGATTAAGTGTGATGTGTACTCGGTCTATGAATTGTTATTTTTAAGTTTGAGCATGTGCATCGAACTTCTTGGGATAAGTGACTTTTGAGGGGTGTGACACTGTTTGCGCTATGCATAGTGCTCTACAAGGGGCTCAACAGTGTCACACCAATCATGAGCCAGTCTGATCCTGATGCTGTTTTACCTGAAGTGGTCTGCACTTAAAAAGGAAAAATCACACCAATCATGTGGCGGCTTTTTCCATTCATCTGTAGGTCACCGCCTAGTAAACAGCTGTTTGCTTCCCGATCAGTCTGGCTGTTGTCTCCACCCCCCGCCACCCAGGGGTGTAGCCAGAAATTTCTGTTTTATACACAATCTCCAGCAGTTGCACCCTCCCAATAAAAAAATTTGCACGTCTTTTCCAAATGGCACACCCTTCCAAACAAGTCAGATTGTTGTCAGATGATTTCTCTAATCTCCAAAAAGTTTATACATGTATATGTGTCATAAACAACAGAAGTTTAAAAAGAGACACTCCTCAGTGGCCTAAACCAACCCAAATATTACAAGTTAGAATGAAAATGTTAACAGAAAGGCATATGGTTCATGACAGGCACTCAACAGAACAGTACACAAAAGTGTACAGTGAGTATGCCTGTCCACTCCACTGGTCCCTTCCCTCTCCAGACCCTTGCACCTCTGGCTGACACCTTAAGCCCTGTAGGGCATAAATAAATTTACAATAGTGCTGCTGGAGTGGCGATTCTGGAAGGTGGGAAGAGACGCTTCCTCTCCTGCCTCCTCCACTTCCCGCTGAATCCTTTTGCTCCTTTTCTCCCACCCATGTGGAGTAGGCAACAGCCTAAGCTCCATACGGGCTGGGAGTTTACAGTGCCCGAAGGCACTTCCACTTAAGTGTGATTGCTCTAGCAGATCTCCCCCTGCCGACATCAGGGTGCTCAGTCCCTGTGTCAGCATGTATCCCCCCTCCCACTTTAATGTGACACACTGGGAGCCCACCCCAGTGTGCCAAAAATACTACCTGTTTGATGCTTCTTACACCAGGATGCCCACATACCGGTGTCGGATGCGCCCTTCCCCACACCCCAATGTTCTCAGCCGACCACGGTGTGCCCAATCCCTGAGTCAGCATTGATCCCCCCTAGTACTTTGGCACACTGGAAGCCCACCCCAGTGTGCCAAAATCCATAATATTTCACCTGGAAAAAGAAAACAGTCCCACAAGGTCTTTTTTTAAACCTGAAAAAAAAGAAAACGGTCACTTATCATTCCCACCAGCCCCACTCCCCCAACCTGAATCCTCCCTCTGTGCACCCCACCTCCCTGCACCCCCCCACCCATACTTACCTCTGGAGATTGGGAGCAATGATCTTTTGTGGACTGGGAACATGTCTGCACTCTTAAAAGATCAACTGTGAACTGAAGAAATGACAGTAAGCCCTATAATGCCAGTCAATGGAGGGGTTTCACCTTAAGTTGATATCTCAGACAATTTTAGGAGTTTTGGTCCCAAATTTTCTATTATTCATGTCTCTAATTCCTGCACTACCAATGCCAATACCAGCAAGCAAACATGTGGCATTGACAAATGCTTGTTTTTCTAATGAAGTAAACCAGTGCTGGAAGAACTAAGACATTTGTGTTGAGAGTGATGCCTTAAAATGCATGGCAGAGGAATATACACAGAAAAATATGGGAGGTATGTACAACAGCAATACCAACAGTGAACTTTCGGCATTGACAAATACTTGTTATTTAATAGAATAGGCCCCTTAATTTACCTGCAGCTCCAGACTACATGTCCTTTAAAGCAGAAGTGCAGCAAGATTGGGCCAAAAATCTGAACGTACAGTATATTTTCTTAAACAGTTAGAAATAACAGGCAGAATATTTTAGTAATTTTAGTAATTTTTAAAAGTAGTCCCTTAATACTTTTTATTTCTAAAGTGTTTTCTTCTTCTATGTGCTCATTTGATGGATTTCAACCTAACAGTGTTGGGTGTGATGTGAAAAGCAGTGCTTTATCTGGAGATAGACATATCTAGTTGTTTTCCTCCCACTACTGTACTGTACTACTGCACTGTGTCCAGTTCTGGAGACCGCATCTCTGGAACAACATAGACAGAGTGGGGGCAGTCCAGAGGTGGACAATCAAAATGGTGCAGGGTCTACATCAAAAGCCCTACAAGGAGAGACTAAAGGACCTCGATACGTACACACTGGAACAAAGGGGTGGATATGATAGAGACCTTTACATTCCTCATGGAGGTAAATAAGGTACTAGAGGAAAGTATTTTTCATAAAAAAGGTGTTGAACAACAAGGGGACATGTTAAGAAGCTGGAGGGGGTGCATTCAGGAGAGATGTGAGGAAGTACTGTACTACACAGAAAGAGTGATGGATTCCTGGAGTAGGTGATGCTAGTAAAAACAGTGGTGGGGCTCAAGAATGCATGGGATAGACATTAGGGAATCTTAGTGAAAAGGAAGAGGGAGGGAGAAAGAGCCAGATATCAAGTATTGTCTGCAGTGATACTGTAGGTAGGGAAACATAGGCAGACTGGATGGGCCAAGCTGTCCTTATCTGCCAACAAATTCTATATTTCTATGTTTCTATGTTGAGAGACCTGAAGTAGGAGAAGGAAGAAGCTCAGCAGATAGACAGAGGAAGAGAGGACTAGAGCTTGGGGAAATGAGACAAGAAGGAAGCTTGGCCCACAGGTGTTTTCCTGTAGTGGTGGGGGAGAAGACAGTGAGACACAGTGTTCTGAAGATGGTAGGAGGAGGGAGGCGGAGAGAGAGAGAGGGAGAAGGTCAGAAAGGTGGGGGGGGAAGGGCAAGACAGAGTCAAGCCAAACTTTGGTGGCGAAGGAGGTACCGTGGGTGAGGCACCTGCCATCAAGAGATGGAGGGAAAGGGAGGAGTAAAGGGTGCAGTGAAGCAGTCCAAGGAAAATCAGCAGAATGAGTGAAAAAGGTGGTCCAGTCTGGCAAGGGTGAACGTGGGAGCAGCACTGTAGATGATGTCACCATATTCGAAGATAGGGAGAAGCATCTTCTAAACTAGCTCTCAGTGGGCGGGAAGTGGAAAACTGTCTTTGTTCCTATACAGCACACTCAGTTTGGGATGGGGTTTATGGTGAATGTCATCTAAATCTGCCATATCTCTAATGTGTCCCTGATTGTGAGGGACGTTCCTCATTTCACTCTTCAAAATTGCTATGTCCCTCGTCCATCCCAGAGAAGGCACTGACCACAAAGGGAATATGCTGTAAATTCAGACTTTAAAACAGGAATTCATAATATTCCAAGATGCTTAATTAAAACTAAACTTTGTACTAGTAACTGCAGAGGTCTCCAGTGTCCTGAGCTCGTATCTCCATGTTTGAGGCTGTGTCTCTCATTCTCTGTGAGATTCAGGACTGGATGAGTGCCAGCTGGCTGAGACTAAATTCAGATAAGACTGAGGTGTTGGTAGTGGACTCAGATCATCGGGTGGCAGGTATATGGGCTGGACAGTCATCGGGGCTTTGCCTCAGCAGTGTCCCCCAGCTGCCTCACATCAGGTGCGAAACCTGGGCATTATTCTTGACAATGAGCTGGCCTTGAAATCTCAGGTGTTGGCAGTTATCAAGACCTCATTTTTCCATCTGAGGAATATTGCCCGGGTGAAGCATCTGGTTCCTCCCGATGATCTCTCTACTTTGGTCCACGCCTTTGTAACTACCTGCCTTGACTACTGCAGTGCCCTGTACCTTGGGCTTCTGGGGGTTGATATCCACTGCTTGCAGAACACGGCAGCTAGGCTGGTGACTGGGACTTCTAGGGCAAGCCACATTATGCCTGTGCTCCGAGGACTGCACTGGCTGCCTGTACAGTGGCCGATCACCTTCTAGGTCAGCTTGCTGACCTATAAAGCCCTACACGACCAGGGACCCCACTACCTGAAAGATCTCCTCTGCCCCTACTGCCCCTCCTGCTCACTTCAATCCACCAATGAGGGATTGTTAGAGATTCCCAAGGTGTGTTTGAAGACATCTGGGGCTCGACCTTTTTCTTATGTAGCCACTACCCTGTGGAATTCTCTACCTCATCAGATTAGAGAGTGCCTGACCATCCATAGTTTTAAGATAACCCTAAAAACATATTTGTTTAGACAGACATTCCCAGGAAAAATTTGACTGATTATAGCCTAGCCATAAATTTTATGCTGTACTTGTGATTTCATTAGGTTGTTTATTTTAAGTGAATTTATAAATTTAAAATGTTATATTTATACAGTATATGTTAATTCATAATCTGTACAGTGCCTTGGTTTTTGAAAGGTGCTTTATAAATAAAGATATTATTATTATTTAAGAGGGCCAGTGTCCTCCACAGTCATTTATTCTGAGTGTGTGTGTTCTTCATTTCAGTGACAGGAGGTTGAGGGGTATGATGTGTGCTGAAAGTCAAGGTGACAGTCCAACAAGATCCTGAGGTAATTAAAGGAGGAGACACCCTTATTCTTTCAGTTCCTGGGATCAGTGTACCTACCCGGTTATCAAAGAGATAAATAAATTATATCTCAACTATTTTTATCTGCTGTTTTGCTAATTAGATTTTCTGTGTAACAATACTAGGTGTGATTTGTGGAACAGCACTCTACCTGGAGGCTGACATATTCCCTATGCATTATCACCATTGTGACCTCACTGACTGCGACATCACTAGTAACCATAAACAGCCAATCTCCTGCTGCTTGACTGGTAACTTGTAAGACATGTCACCAATCAGGCGGCAGGTCATGTGATGTCACAATAATTGAACCTTTATGATGTACAGTACTCTAGGTGGGATCTTACCAGTGATCTATACAGAGGCAACATCACTACCTGACTTTATTACCCCTTCTCACAACTGTATCTGATCCCTGACCTAAGCATCCCTCATCCCACCTCAGGCTCGGAGCAACTCTGCCCACCCTAGGCCCCCAGGTTGCATGGCACTCACCTGCTCTGATTATGCAATCACTTCTGGATATGTATTTGCACTTGTTCCTTACTACAATTTTTTTTCCTTTTATTAGTTATTTATTAATACAGTGCATGAGTCCCAATGTCCATAATTATATAATACATAAGTCTTATTGGTAGTATCATGAGATCCCGAAACACTGTTCCCTGAGTTTCAGGATCCTGACACCGTGTGCCTGAAACACGTTTGCCCGATGGGCTAAGTTTTCCCATGGTAGTGTTTGTTATAGAAATCACGAGGTGGGGGGGGGCAAAGCCCCCCAAAACATAAAAAAACTCTGCCACTGGAAAACTTTGCCCATCAGGCAAATGTTTTTCTGGCACACGGTGTCGGGTTCATGAACCTCAGGGAACAGAGTTTCAAGATCTCATAATATATCTATCTTATTCAGTATCATTTGGTCAGATTTGGTACAACTCAAGTCATAGATAAGAAGGTAGAAATGTAGATTCACACAGTAAAATAATGTACATTATGAATATATGAACATACAAAAATTGCCAGAAGCAAAAGACCATCATGGTCTATCTAGGCTGCTCGTGAATGCAGCTAGCTCCCTATCTAGCAGCTGCTCCACCCCTTCCCTTACCTCCCTTCTCCCCCCTCCTTTGCCCTGTCCCACCCTTTCTTGAAGCATTCCACTGTGGTATATGCCATCACCTCAGCTGGTAGCGTGTTCCATTTTGCCACCACCCTCTCTGTAAAGAAATGCCTCCTCACCTCCTCCTGAATCTACCCCCTGCCAACTTCATGTCATGGCCTCTAGTGTCTCTCCTTACCCTTCTCCTGAATAGACCCTATGTGTCCATTTTGATTTTCCCTTAATTAACATGCTGGAGGCATGCTAAATATACTAGTACCCTGTGCTTCGGATGTAATGTAAGGGATAAAAATAAAAAATAGAAAAAAAGAAGACATTCTTGGAATGTACGTTTGTTGAGGGAGTTTTCCTAGATATGCCAGATCTGGATTCTTGCCACATTTTTAGCTTAGGGCCCTCAATACTTCCACAGAGTCTAAGATTTGTGTCAGCGATATCCACATTGTATTATTGTATTTTTTGTTATTTGTTGCAGTATAGTGAACATTTTCCAATCTATGTATAGATACCATAAATGAATCTAGGTTATGTAATCCAGAGGGTTATGGTCCTTTCATTTTAGCAGGATGCATTTAAAAGCTGTAATAAATTCTAATCTTAATAATATTTGTTGAGGTGGAGGCAGTCTGTTAATTGGATTGCCATAGCCCAGTATTAGCCATGCTGGTTGCTTACACTGTTATGTTCCTACAGCTTTAGGTATGGTATTAAATATTGTCTTCCACCAATTATTTTACTCTGGGCAAGTAACCAGTATGTGCTCCAGTGTATCTGTATCCTTAGTACATCTGGGGCATAGATTGGAACACGTGGAGTTCATTAGGTTCAACCGTCGTGAGGTATAATATAACCTATGAATAATATTAAAATATGTTTGTAATAGCTGAGTTGATTTAATTCCCACTTTATTAAGGTTTACCACATTAGACCATCGTGATGTTGGAATTTTAATGTTCTGTCTTACATCCCATTTTTTTTTTAATTGGTTTAAATTTCCCCCAAAGTTTTGTTACAGCAGTTTACACATTTTTTAAATTATTTCATATGAGATTGGATTCCTTATTATTATTTCCATTATCTCATGTTTAGTCTTGTTTATCTATTTCACATTTTTTTAAATATAGTCTCTAATCTGTAGGTACCCATAACATGGGAGTTTGATAAACCAAAATTATTTTTTATGGCATCAAATTCCAGAATTCCCTGTTCATTGAAAAACTACTTCACCTCGCATAGTCCCATTTGGTACCAAATTTTAAATGTGTTTTTAGTAAGGGAAGGGGCAAGGTGACCATTCATATAGGTAGGGGAATGCTTTGAACATTTATCAGCTATTTTTACTAATTTCTTTACAATATCCCAAATATCACACACAGTTTTGGTGCAAACTGTAGATTTTAAAATTGTTGTTGGTATGACAATCGGTATAATATATGTTTAATATTCATTTGGTATAGAGGTTCCATGTTCTTTCCATTTGGGCTGAAATATCTGCACATTCTTCTTGAAACCCGGTATTGGCTGTGGCTAGATTAGTTGCATAATAACACCATCTTAAGTTAGGAAGTGAGAGTCCTGCTAGGTCCTCAGGAATATATAGTTTGCCCAGTTTTAGTCGGTATCTTTTGCTCATCCATAGAAATTTGTTGATGATAGCTTCTGTCTGTTTAAAAAAGTGTCTTTTAGCATTTTAGGGATATTTTGAAAGAAAAATAGGAATTTCAGCAGAACATTCATTTTAAGAACATTGACTCTTCTTATGACAGTTGGGGGAGAGTTTCCAGTGTTCCAAATTATTTTTAATTTCTTTAATCAAATTATGATGATTCAGTTTGCATATTTTAGGAAGATCTTAATCCATAATGATCCCTAAATGTTCGATTAGTGTTGCTTTCTTTTTTTTTGTGCACTTTATTTATCCTTAATTCTGCAGTACAAAGGATAAACCTGCACCAGCTCATAACAAGTAGGTAAATCAAGTAGGTATACAGACTGATCATACCATGCATATTATTACTCATCTAAAAGAGTGTTTGCACAGGTCTTGCCAAGAATGTCAATGATATTTATAATTCTGTGCATCCAGTCGAGTATCAATCCAATATTAGGGCGTGGTTCATACCAAATCAGGCACTAACCAATTAACATTTATCTGTTCACCCCAAAAAAAATTATAAAAGCCCTTCAGAAGGCTAGAAACCAGGCTTGCGATAGCACCTTCTCCACTGGGGACCACATTTCCAAGAAAGTATTCAGCTGCCCTCTAACTAGATATTGAATTTTTTTCAAATTTCATACAATCTAAGAGGTTGTTAATCCATTTTGATATAGTGGGGGTTGAGTGAAGCCTCCAGTGCAAGGCTAGTGCCTTCAGGCCCATCACATTCCCTAATCTCCATAGGGTCAAATCCGATTTAGTATAATTGTTCTGGCCATCTGGTGTTCCTGGAGGCAAACCAAGTAAAATTTCCACAGGATCTAATCTAGGAGGTATATTAGTTAGTCTAGAGAGTATCTCTTGTACTCCCCACCAGAAGTTTTGAATTTGGCTACACTGCCATATCATATGGTAGAATGTACCATCATGTATCTGACACTTAGGGCATAACGGGGAGTCACGTCTATTAATTACATGTGCTAACCAAGGGGTATGATATGTTCTATGTAACACATTAAATTGAATAGCTTTGGTTCTGTTATTGACTGAACATTTTAGGCTGTTATTTAAAATAGCTATCCATTCTCCTCCCATCAATCCACCTGGTAAAATATCACTTTCCCACTTGGCCTTGGTAGCTTCCATGTGATCAGGTAGGGCCCCTGTCAACAATTTACAAGTTCTTCCTAAAGGTTTGAATGAGGTCTGGCCCAATTGTCCCAGAACAACTCCTCCAGTGGATAGTGTGACACCCCATCTCGACCCCTTCTTCCAATCAGCCTCTCAAATTCCTCCTTAATTTTAACATATTGGTGGAAGTGAGATTCTCTAAGAGTTTTATTTCTCACCAAGTACTCAAAGGAACACAATTTCCCCTCCTGAACCACATGTTGGACCTGGGAGACCCCCCTGACTGCCCACTGACTCAAAACAGGAAACTCCCAGGGTGACAATCTCCCTCCTTGTCAAAGAAGTCATCTAAGAGATGCCTCGGGGGACAGACCATCACTCACCCCAATCATGTCATGAGCGAGCTTCCATGCTCTCACCATGTTCCCTGTAAATGGATTGACTGGGATATTCAAGTTAATCACCTTACCCCTCAGAGCCAAGTTGTCATGATACAGGGAAAATCCCCCCAAACCCTCCATTTTCACCCAAGCCAGCTGTGACTCAGGGATCTTTAAAATGTGTTGTATATGGGCCACTTGTGCCGCCACCAAGTGATGTCTCACACTTGGTAGGCCCAAACCACCTCTTCTCTGGGGCATCCACAAGAGTGATTTCTTAATCCTGGGTCTCTTATTATTCCAAAGAAGTTGTGTGATAGCACCTTCAATACTTTTAAAATATTTTAGAGGGACTTTCAGGGGGATTATCTGAAAAAGGTATAAAAATTGGGGCAATACCGACATCTTTATCAAATTCACCCTCCCCAGCAGAGTCAGCGGAAGGGCCCTCCAAGCTAAACAGTTATTTTTTATTTTAGAAATCAATCCCTTCATGTTAATTTTAATCAGGGAAGAGAGTCTTGAAGGAATCAGAACTCCCAAGTATTTTAAGGCTTTAGCTGGTTGGACCAAGGTCTGGGCAATCGTAATGGGACCCCTGTCTTTTCCCAGAGGAACCCACTCACACTTACTCCAGCTGATCTTATGCCCTGAAAGAGGGCCGTAATTTTCAAAGAGCTGGGACAATTCCTCCAGTGCCTCCCCTGTGGAATCCAAGAACAAAAGAACATCATCAGTCAATAATGAAATCACATGCTCCTGCCCTTTCCAATAAAGACCCTTAATTCTTGGATTAGATCTAATGCTTTGTGCTAGTGCTTCAATAGTGAGTACATAAATCAAGAGGGAAAGAGGACACCCCTGTCTGGTTCCTCGTGTTAAGGAGAAAGGGAATGAGATAATATTATTAGTAAGGATTTGAGCTTTTGGGGATCTGTACAGTACTCCCAACCATTTCAACATTAAGGGACCGAGGCCAAATTTCAACAAAACTGCCATCATAAGGGGCCATTCAATGTGATCGAAGGCCTTTTCTGCAGCTAGTGATAATAGGCCACCCGTCCCTTCCCTTGGCCACTGATGAATTATGTTCAAAGCCTGCCTAATGTTTTGTTTGGCCTGTCTCCCCTTCAGCACAAAGCCCTCTTGATCCGGGTGTATAAGCTTGGGGAGAATCTTTTCTAGCCTACTTGCCAACAATTTCATTAAGATCTTGTAGTTGGCGTTAAGCAATGAAACTGGGTGGTATGAGGAACACCACAGTTGGTTCTTCCCCTCTTTGGGTAAAATTGTGATAGTAGCATGTTCCTGTGAGTGGGGAAGGGTTCCTTCCTCCAGGGTCTTCTGTATCATTTCCTTCATTAGATGTCCCAGCTCCTCCCAAAGCAGCTTATAAATTTCGGCCGGAATACCATCGGGACCTGGGGCCTTCCCTCTCTTAGTTTTCCATACCACTTCCTTTATTTCCTCTAAAGTTATTGGGGATTCTAGTTCACCAGCTTCCACCCCCCCCCATTATAGGAAGGGTAACTTCTTTTAAAAAGTCCTCTGGTTCCGATCCCTGTGGGAATTCGGAGGTATATACTGTAGGTGAAAATAATAGGTTTTAAAAGCTTCATTAATTCTCCATTGATCATAAGTAATCTCCCCTTCCTCAACTTCCACCCCAAGACTGTCCTCTCCACTCTTTGTCACTTCACCAAATTCACCAACCATTTCCCAGCCTTGTCCCCCTCAAAGTAGGTGTATAATTTGGTTAAGCGTAAGACTCTCTCTATGTGTTGTGTAGATATTTGATTTAATTCACTCTTTAGAGTTTTTAGTTTTAACAGTTTAGGCTGGTCATATGAGGTCATTAGTTCTTTCTGTACTTTTCAGATTGGGGCTTCCAACTCCTGTTCTCTTTTAACAACTGTTTTCTTTTTATGTGAGGAATATGAAATGGTTTCATCCCGAATACTCGCCTTAAGTGGTTCCCAAATCATCCTAGTGTTCATACCCCCTGGTTTATTCACTTTAAGGAAATCAGAAACATGCTTTTTTAATTGTTGGGTAAATCTTAGGTCCCCCAAACGGCTGGGGTCCATACGCCAGATGGGGTCCCTACTGGGTTTCTCCTTTCCTTCCAAGATCACATTTAGAGGTGCATGGTCTGATACAAGAATTGGTCCCTATTCGGCTTCCTCCACGTCTCCCAGCCGAGTTTTAGTCAAGAATAGATAGTCCAGCCTGGTGTAAATTTTATGGGTGTGGGAGTAGAATGAATATTGTCTAGAGGAGAGGTGACAAAATCTCCACGCCTCTTGCAGGGATCTCCCCTCCATCAGTTGGTGAAGAGTTTTAACACTCTTAGGGCTAGGGCCTTTCCTTGTACCAGAGTAATCTAAGTTTGAATCCCAGTATGCATACATATCACCTCCTATTATAAAATCATCTGGAAATGGAGCCAGTGTTGTTCCTAGGTGGGTGAAAAAATCTGGGAAGTCTATATTTGGACCACACAGAGAGACCAAAGTAGTTGGGGTGCCCCCCAAGTCCACCACAACCATGACATATCTCGCCTGGGGATCCGTCACCGAGGCAAGGATTTTTTGCAGGAAACCGGGCCTAATCCAAACCGCTGTGCCTTGGGCCTTAGAAGATAAAGTAGATGCAATAATAGTACCTCCCCAGGAGTGACGCAGACTATCCAGTTCTTCTTTGGTAGAGTGCAACTCCTGCAAGGGCACTGTATCTCCCCTCATCCTATTTCTAATCTGGATTAAAACTCATTTCCTTTTTATTACTGTTCGTAGCCCATTTACATTCTACGTAATTAATACAATCTTATTGATACTTAAACGAGTGTTTAGATATCATAACATGGCCCATCCCTTTCCGAAATGACATTACGACACTCCTTCTGCTGCTGAAAAAACTTTTAACATTTTCTAAGAACCAACCTAAGCTACTCAGCCCGTCACAACCCAAACAGTTTAAACAAGTCAATAAATTTTCAATACCAACATAGTACCCCACCCCCCTTCCCTCCCAACAAATCTATTAAGCAGGGTTAAATCCCCAAACTCCTTATAAACCCCAACAAGAAAACCCAGAATAAAGATAACTACCGTCTACTTTTCATGGATTGAGCATCCATCCCTTGCAACTCTTACGCATCTAAGGGATTTCTAAAGCCAAAAACAAATTAACTCTCTAAATTGTATATGAAAAAGGAACTAATCCACTCTGGGGGATCTCAGGTCTGGGAAGTTAACTCGCCCACTCGGGCCTGGGATGCTACCTTGGGAAAGGTAAAAAAAGAATAAAAGAATGTTTATGTACTGAGGAGGATCTTTGAGATTTCCCAACCCCTACTGTATCTGGAATAGGAGCAGGTCATCCCAAAACTATGGATGATACAGCATTGTTCCAAGTGCTCCAACATTATTTATAAAATAAATTTGATTTTCTCCTCAGGCCCTTCTATCAGGGAGCACAGAGTAACAAAAAACAAAACACACACACACACACACACAAAAAAAAGAGATCATACCCAAACCCAGCTGAAATACCCCCCCCAACCAACTATTGAATTCTCAATTCCCCTCTCAAGTTATATCATAAACCTATCATCATACTAAAAGGAATAATAAGATTTAAAATATAAACATTCCCCGTAGGGTCTGTATGAAAGAAGCATTAGTAAAAAGCTCCAAAACAAATAAGGATATGTAAACCATGTTGTAGTTCTATTTTAAGTGTCCAGAGTGGAGCACTGTCCCCGTCTACCATAGTCGCCAAAGCCATACCCTTGCTGGCTCTACCAAAAGGGAGGGGAAAGGGGAACCCCCAGATCCAGCCGTTACAGGCCTCTGATGAAGTTACGGACCAGAGAATCATTCCCCCGCCCCCCACCTCTCATCAAGAAACAGTACCTTCAGGCTGAGGCCTATCACATCAATCATGTGACCTTTTGCTGCTCCAGTTCCCTGGCATACTCCATGGCAGCTGCAGGGTCTGTGAACATTTTCAGAGTGCCTCCCGAAGGGTGAACAATCAGCCAAGCCAGGTAAATAAGAGAAAAGGGACAGTTTATTGAGTGTAGGACTTGGCGAACCTCCGCAAAAGCCTGCCGTTGTAGTTGAAGGAGGCGGGAGTAGTCTGGGTAAAAGTTGATTCTTCTTTGCTGCACCAGGACAATGCCAGTCTTCCTTGCTGCCTCCAGAACCTGTACCCTATCCTGATAGCGCAGGAATTTGACGATCATATGTTGAAGTTTCTGGTCTGCAGATGGTTTCGGCCCTGGTGCTCTGTGCACCCTCGGAATCTCTAGTACGGAATTTTGGGGTAAATGTAGTGTATTTTTAAGCCAGCTCTGTAGGAATTGAATGCAGTTTTTCCCCCTCCACATCCTCCGGGAGACCGATAATTTGGATGTTACATCTGCGCTCCCAATTCTCGTGATCATCAATGGAGCTCTTTAGGTATTCTATTTCCTTGAGGGCTTTAGCTAGTTCGGTCACTTGAGAGGAGGACCTATCTTCTTGGTTACTAATTCATTGTTCCACTTTGCTGAGCCATCGTTCGTGTGCTTCAACCTGCTCCGAGGTGGCATTTATGGCCTGCTGTAAGTGCTGGACCTGGGCCTTTACTTTATCAAATCCAGCCTCCATTCTGGTGCCTAAATCATATTTTAAATCTTTTATTAGCCTCTCAAGTTGTTGATAGCCCTCAGTCATTTTTTGCTGTAAAGGTACTTCAGAAATCCTTCCCGGAGGCACCTCCAGCTGGTTGAGTATTCCTATTCGAGTCGCCTGCCCGCGAGCTCCCCAGAAAACATTCAGATTTAGGCAGGCCTTGAGCTGTAGATTCACATTGAGCCATCTTAAATGCAATTTTTGACTGTTTTTTCTCCAGTCTTTGAGAGGACGACATCAGTTCTACGTATTTAAATTGCTGGTAATGTAATTTGGGGAATTTGAGTATAAATTAGAGACGATTGCAAGGGATGGTCGTAGAGCTCAAAATTCAAGCTGCCATCCGCTCTGCTGCTAGCCCATGCCCCCTGTGTTACTTTCTTAATTGTGCAATTTGGTAGGGGATGAAAAGGATCTGAATAAGTCTTGTCTCCATCAGCTCCACTTTGCTCCAGTTCACTTTATACCTCGATGCTCACCCAAACTCTGTTAGAATGTTATTGAGAGCAGCATAGCTCTGATTAAGATTTTCTGTGTAAATTAGGGCATCATTGGCATATAAACTTATTCGATGTTCTAAGCCCCCTGATTTCACTCCTTTAAATTTGTTACTTTCTCTTATCACAATTACTGCAGGCTCAGTGGACAGTGCAAACATAAGTGGGGATAAGGGGCACCACTGTTGGGTGCCTTTCTGTAATTGTATTTTTTCTGATGAATTCTTAT
Organism: Neoceratodus forsteri; assembly: GCA_016271365.2. Lineage (NCBI taxonomy): Eukaryota > Metazoa > Chordata > Ceratodontiformes > Ceratodontidae > Neoceratodus > Neoceratodus forsteri. The sequence goes on from CM057452.1 coordinate 1,271,394,950, forward strand.
TGGTCTTCATCCTTGCCAGCAGGTCAGGATATAAGATCTGAATCCAAGCTCTAAATCTTGATCCAAATCCATATTTACCTAGTATAATTTTCAAGAAGTCCTATTCTTTTTTTATCATAGAAAAGTTTATTGATTTTCCAAAGAAGTCCTATTCTAACTGATTGAATACTTTTTCAGCATCAAGCAATATAAATTATAAGTCATGATCCTTAAATTTATCTATAATATTAAGAGTCCTTCTTATATTTGATTTTAGCATTCATCCTTTTATAAACACATTTTGAGTTTTATGAATGCGATCTGGTAACACTTTTTCTAACCTGGTGGTGAGGATTTTTGCCAAGATTTTGGCATCCATGTTGATTAATTAAATTGGTCTATAGTATCCAGGATTCAGGGGATCTTTGTCTTTTTTCTTCAATAATAAAACATTAGATTTCTTAAAGGGGGAATGGATGTACCATCCTCAAGTATATAATCCAAAGGTTTTTTAAGGTGGAAAGAAATAGCTGGAGCAAATATTTTATAAAAGTTAGTAGGTAGACCATCAGGTCCTGGTTGCTCCTTACTGTATTGTACTGTACTAAATACCCTTGCACCTTGCACAGGCTGGGTGGTTTTATTCTGCTCCTAATCCTGGGTTTGCACATGGCAATGTATTGCACTTATAACTTATTTTTTGTAATTTCACCTTTTATTGGGTTGCATGTTCTACCTGCCTGTATATTGTGACTGTTCAGCTCTGGCACTGACTATTCCAGAACTCCTCCTTAGTTGGCCTCCCTGTAGTGGGCTGACATGCTAAGGGCCATGGAATAAGGGTGTCTACCAAGGGCATCAGCCATGGCAATAGCCATCGGCCAGAGACTCTGCCTAAAAACAAGTAGTTGGAACTGCCAGTACCATTCAGCTGCAACTACTTTGCAATGTAAAGAGCAGTTACTAAATAGTGTCAGTGCTTGTCTGTGATCCACAAAAGAGGATTAAGTATGCATAGCTGCTAATGCCATATGCAGTATAAATGACTGAAGTGAACAAGTAGAAACTATTGCTTTGTACATCTTCTATCCATTTGGTTAATTTTCTATGTAAAATCACAGCTAACTTTAGGATTACTTTCTCTCAAACTTTGCTTAGTCTCATGTAAGGGTTTTGGTGCTATATGTAACCTTTTTATTATATATGTTGGGTAGCTCACTATAAGAAGAGCTATATCTCCAAGGTCAAGATGGTATAACTAATGTTTTGTCTTATCATTTTGAGTGCTGGTATAATGAGGTAGCAGAATAAGGTAAAAAAAAAACTATAACCAGCTTCACTACTGCATGTGGTTTGTCTGTTTGGTTTACTTTTTCATGTTTTGTCCCATCTTTGTAAATCTGTGTGTTTTTTGTTTCTGTGTAAGGCTCCAGTTACCTTAGTCAATTTCTTAATTGTCCTGTTACAACTGTAAGTAATAAGAGCCCTCTGGACATTTTTGTTTCTAAGCAGTAAATTGTATAACCTGCAAGTGAGTATTTCTGCAGTTATTGCAAGGTGTTTACTTACCTTTGCTCATCTGCTCATTAATAGCATCTATATAAAATTGGCCTTGAATACCCTACTCAACCTTAAACAAAATGTTGATTTTGCTATATTTATCACTATTTCCCTTAATGGGCTTACCTTCTTCGTCTGAAACTAAGTTATCACATATCCAGCTGGAGACCTACATAAAAAATAAATAGTATTGGTATGTCACCTCTGTTTTGGTCACCATATAATATACAATTGGCAAAACTTTTAACAAATTCTACCACACTTACCTATATGCCCTTATTATTGGCTTATGTCAATTTGGTAGCTATAGTAATATGCAGAGCTTGTTTATTATTGAAGCTCTACAATGCAAATCCAGCAGTAGACGTACTAAGCATGCCCTTGGTAATGTTGTCTATTTAATTAACTCATTATCTTCTGCATGGCCATTTTGTGTCAGGTTAAGCAATGGATAGTTCAGACTTCATACAAAGCTATTGGAAGCAACAAGCGAATCCTCGTGCTTTTGTTACTGTGCTCTGGAAACATAAAACTAAACCCTGGCCCTACATTGCCAGTCTCATCTCCCTCCAAGTTTGCACATTTAAATGGGATAACACTTATGACCATTAACTTTTGAAGCATGTTAGGGAAACTGGATAATCTGAAGATCTGGATTTCACACTCAAATCCAGACATGCTTGTTTTGGCTGAAACATGGATCAATATCTCTATAGATTCCAATATGATTTCCCTCCCTGGATATGACTTATGTATGCAAGATCATCTTGCTCATGGTGGAGGAACTTCACTCTATATTAAAAACACATTGACATCCTCTTTAATTGACTCCCTATCTAAACCATCTGCATTTGAATGCTTTGCAGTTAATATAACCATTTCAAAAAATGATTCATTTAATCTGATTGGCTGCTATAGGCTCCCCACAGCTGGAATGGATGTCCTGAACTACCTAGCCAAATTTTCTAGTAATAATAATAGAGAAACTCTTATATTAGAGGATCTAAACTATGAGTGTCTAACTTCAAAGTCTCAGGAGCTCAAAACATTATGTGATAAATTTGGTTTCACACAACTTATCTTGGAGCCTACCAGACCTAATAAAAAAAAACATTCCAGTTCATTCTTATTAGACATTATTCTAAGTAACTAACCCCAGAAAATGACAGTTGCAGCTGTCTTTGATAATGCTCTTAGTGGCCACAGTGTAGTGACTTGTGCTCGGGGAACTGAAAAGACCTATAACAAACCTTCCTTCATTTATAAACACTCTCTCACTCATTTTATGGTAGAAAAATACCTCTCTCAGTTGGCAACTGTAAACTGGTAAGACTTTTACATTGCTCCCTCACCACATATGGCACATGAAATTTTTACCAATGAAGTGCTAAAAGTCATAAACCAGCTTGCTCCATTATGAAATGTAGGTCAGAAAAGAAAAGTTCCACTTGCTTTCCAGTGAATTAAAACATGCTTTGAGGGACCGAGATTTGCATTGGGCAAAAGCTAGAATGACTAAGACTGAGTAGAACTGGACTATTTTTAGACAAAAGAGAAACCATTGTACCAAATTGATCTGTCTAGCTAAGGCATACTACTACCTAGCACTGCTGGATGAACATAATTCTGATCCCTCCAAATTTTGGAAAACCATAAAAGATTTGGAAAGAGGGGGGTTACCACATCAGGCCTACCAAGACAACTTAGTGTTGATAACATATAGAACAAAAGATGGGGTAGTGTGTAATATGAGCATTTAATGCACACCTGAGATGTGGGATGCTACATAAACCCTGAGGGTGAAGCCCGAGGGATTTATTAAAACATCCCACATTAGGGTGTGCATTAAATTTGAGTTTCAAAGACTTCCTCATCTTTTATTTTATATAATAACTGGTGAGCAATTTTTTGCAGCCTGAGTCCTGTGATTATCCACACACACACACACACACACACACACACACACACACACACACAGTCTTGTGCAGCACAAGTCTCTGACGAACCTCACTCCCACCACCGTTTATTGACAAACACAATTGAATTTTCCCCATCATTTAGTGAATCGCAGATCATGCGTGCAGTTGTCAATTCTATTTGCTGCTTGCACTAGATCAGAAACCATCCTCCTTGTGCCACACACTCTTCCCTGTCCCTTATAAAATTAACAGACATGCCTGTTTTAAAACACCTGCTACAGGACTCTTATTACCATGTATATTTTTTTGTAGAGTTTTATCACAACCGGGCTTACTGCAGGGACGCATTCCCACTCATAGTCAATATCACCTGATGTGGCAAACCGCAGGATCAACCAGATAAGGTTTTTTTTGTTTGTTTTTATAAGTTTAAATGCAGGATCAACCAGAAATAAAAATGATTTTGGAAAGCTGAGGAGTCTTGTGATGGCTCCTCACTAATGGAGATTTTGAGCCGCCATTTTTTAGGAAAAGTTCTGCCCACCGATGCACATGATGAGAGTCAATGAGGGAGCACCTCATTTTGATGGATAGGTGCATGCTTGCCATAATAACCTGCAAGTTACTATGCCAAATATCAACTGGCTGAGCCCAAACAGAGAAAATTGCTTGCCAGTTATTATACAGAGAATAATGGCTGAGTAGGGGCTTATAATGACATCTTACACCCACCCCAAGATGTGGAGTGCCACATAAACCCCGAGAGCGAAGCTCAAGGGGTTTATAAAGGCATCCCGCACCTAGGGATGGGTGTAAAATTTGAAATAAACCCCCTACCCAGCCTTTATTTTATATAATCACTGAACAGTGTTTTTTTGCCACAGCAATTATATAAAGTATAGATACAGTGGTGTAGAGCCGCATCCTGTGGGGATGAAGTGATCCACTGTCCAATGGCTGCACAGACTTCTCCATTTCTTTATTTGTTCAATTAAAAAAAGTCTGTTGTACAGACTGAGAGGCAAGGTTTTTTATTTTTCCCTTTTTTTTTTTCAGATTTACTTACTGCCGAGTGGTAGTGGTGGTGGAGGTCCACCGATCAGGAAAGGAAAAGTATCTGCTTGCGCGTGAGAAGAAGGAGGGAAACCCAGTGCGTGTTTGCTGTTGTAACCAATGGGTTATAACAGCAAATTATAACTGTGTTTCTCTTAGGGAAACATGCTGGTCAGTAATTATCTAGAGAATAAAGTATGGGACGGGTGTAATGACAGTTTACATTATCTATAAGGATGCTACATAAACCCGAGAGCGAAGCTCGAGGGGTTTATGACTAGCATCTAACCCTGAGGGTGCATGTAAACTTTGAGTTTACACACCCTGACCCATATTTTATTTTATAAAATTGCTGGGTTTTCCTTTTTTCACCTCAGCAATTGTATAAAATAAAATGTTGCTGTGCAGCCACGGTCTGGTTAAGTTGAAGTGCGTGGCCACAGTCGGCAGTTTATTTACTTATTTAAATGTTTTTTTATCTTATGCGTAGCCCTGAGGGTTAATTTTAAAACTTTTGGCAGATTTTCATTTTTTTTTTTACTACTTACTGCCTAGTCCAGGTGGCGGTTTGCTGTCCCTTAGCGGTTCGGCAAACAGACATGGTGATGAAGTGAGGAAGTGCGGCGGGCGCATGCACACAGTGAGGGAAACTGTGCGTGTGTTTGCTGTAATGAACACTCCTTCATTACAGCAAATTATGCCATGGTTTCCCTATGGGAAAAAAGGGAAACCAGTTATTATAAATTAAATACAGATAAGCAAATTATTATGGAAGAAATAAATAGAGAATAACCGATAGGTTTGTGTCTATTACCAGGGAGTAATAGCATCGAGAGGTTCTGGACACATGAACCTCGAGAGCGAAGCTTGAGAGGTTCCAGTGTGTCCAGAACCTCACGCTGCTAATACTCCCTGGTAATAGACAAACAAACCTATCGGCTATTTTTTTTAATATATGGATGTGACATTTGTTTCAAATGGGCGGTCGACAATTTGACTGAACTGACTTTCTACTGGTCGACCGCCGCAGTGTCCTACACTGTGGATTCAACTGTGTAGTTGCTCATGATGGTTCCCGCCCCCTGTCCGTTTTTTTTAAATTTTTTACATCCTACCCACACTTCAGGATCACAACGGCAGGATTCACCAGATATTTTTATTTCCTGAGGGAAACCCATAAAATTAAAACAAGAAGCGTGATGACCGAGTTTGCTCTCACTAAGCGAGCCAACCGCCACCATCTTTTTTCAACTGTTCTGCCCACCTACACAAGAAAACTGCCCAATCAGGAGGCACGCTTCAGACGTGGGGGTAGGAGATTTCTTTTCGGAAGCTTGGAAACATGCTATTATCAGCTCCAAAGGATAGTATTACCAGTGATTGACAATACTATTACCAGTGATTGACAATACTATTATCACTGAAACTTTCAGGCTATTACCAGAATTTTTTTGTATGCTTTACAGACCTATTAAATTGAAGATCCATATATTAAATACATATTTTGAATCTGCTGGAATGGCTTTTGATAATTCTCTACTAGCCAGCATACTGGTACCTGACAATAATTTAACCAGCCTGACAGTTATCAGCTCCAACCAATTCCATTTTCAGCCATTGTCCTTTCTGCAGGTGCAACAGCTTCTCCAGAATCTGGACCATAAAATAAGTCCAGGTGCCAATAATGTTGCACCTCTGTTTCTGAAGTAAGCAGTAACCCATGACAGGATATGTGGTTATTGGGAATTAATCGACACCCTGGGTGTGTTGTGAGGCACGATGCGAAGCTGAGTGTCCTCACAGCACCCAGGGTGTTGATTAATTAATTGTGGGTTATTGCGCTTATAACATGGAGTTAATAGACTGTTTGAAACATTAAGTGAAATAATAGAAAACTGTAGAAATGTATATTTTTTCTCAAGTGTCCTTCCCCTTAATAAAGTAGTTCCTATAAATATAAATGTGTGTGATTCTTACTGTTTTGTTATACAGTGCTGGTATGAAAGAATCATTATTTTGGTGTGATTTGTGGAACATTACAGTACATTGAGTCATTTTTTATAAGGCAAACTCATTTTATGTGTAAACATATAACATTTTACAACACTTTCTTCATTGAAGCGCCACATACCTGCGGTGAGTTCCATTTGCAATCACACTCACATTTTCTGCAAAATATGCACAGATTGCACTTCTAGCACAAGAAACTATATGTTAATTAATGCTGAGCATGACATCTATAATACTAAAACCAGCAACTTTTCAAAACAAGTACTGAAAATATAACTGTGCTACTATTAATCTAATGGTGCACTATTGCTGCAGTTTCTGCAATATGTGGTGGAATTACGGGAAATACAGAGTACAACTTGTAAGTGCATCTCACAATATGAAAAATATCTACTGCTTTGCCTTTTCAGAAATAAATATTGCTGATAAGAGAATGGTACACTGTTCTTAATATAAGGCTGCACTACAAAATTATTGGTGCCATTTTACAGTGGCTGCAATTACATGAGGTGCACAGTGAAGTCATAACTGCATCTTACTTGTTAGGAACTGTTGCCTTTTCAAAAATAAACAATGCTGTTAAGAGAACGGTGCACTGTTCTTAACATAAGGCTGCACTACAAAACTATTGGTGCCATTTTACAGTGGCTGCAATTACAGGAAATGCACAGGGAAACAACTGCATTTTAATTGTTAGGAACTCTTACAGTGATAACATGACAGTAAAAACTATTCCTGCTGTTAACATAATGGTACAGTGCAAAACATATACTTCTGCTACTGTTGCAGTTGTTCTGCACTACTGTGATCACCATGGCTTGGGGAACAGGTGAAATGTGCACAGTAGTGAAAATTAACTGTTCCATTATTTTGGAAGTAAGGAAGATAAATCCCTGATGTGAGCTCTCTCTCTCTCTCTCTCTCTCTCTCTCTCTCTCTCTCTCTCTCTGGAAACTCAAACATGGAACTTGGTGCTGCTGTGTTAACATTTGCGGTTCTGCTACATTAAGGGTTGGGGCTACTGATGGGAGGTACATTGACAAGTGTACTGCTTGGTTCTGACAGATGTTTTGGAGCAGGAACTCTGCAACATGTATCCAATTTCAGGATGCTATAAGCAGCATCAGGCTGCTTGGATTTTATTTCTTTAACTGTTGCTCTGCTGCTGGCTGAACTGAGGAGAGTACTCCATTTTTGCCAGTCTGCCGTGGATGTGCTCCAATAATTACAGAGACTGTTTTCACACAGGAGCACTATTACTGTCAACATTTCTTTAGATGTCAGTCCATCATCAGAGAGATTTTGGATGACAGTGTTTCTGAAACAATGATTTGTATATCATTTAGATACTGTAACTCTGCTGCCTCAGATATTTTAGTCATTAGAGTGCCTAAGTAATTCACCCCTATGGGCTTAAACATGTACCAAATATTATCTTCAGGGTGAATAACTCACTTTGGGTGCAAGTATAGAGGGAGCACCAGGTGTACACTTACTGATATACAGTTTGTATATTTCAACGGGGCACAGTGGGTTGTCAGGATCTGCAAAAAGAAAACCTCTGAGGGCCTCTTTATTTTGTTCCTGTGGTCTTGTGTGGTTTTTGGTATGTGGATTAAATGCAAGGGAGAGGTATCCTGATCCGTTTTCATCTCTGACAATGACAAATGAGTCTTGTTTAAGTTCTCTGACTCCCTCCCTCCCTTCTACAGTGAACTAGCCCAAGTTGCAACTCGAACCACACATGCCTGACAAGTCTATCTGGCATGGTGGGATCTTGAGCTTTTGATGATCTTAGTTTGAGCAAATGAGTTATTGACAGGTGGGTGGTGGCACACTCGATCCTGTCCCTCGTTCCTTAGCTGCTTTAAAACAAATATAAATACATTATTTGCTGGTTTACATGTAGCATCTGTGGTAACATTGAACTGTCTAATGTGTTCCATGTTATTCAGGTATCTGTTGATACTAGCCCTCAGACATACTAGGGAGCACACAGTATAAGCTCTGCCTTCTGTGGCTCTGACACTAGCATATAACTCTCTTAGTAATGTGCCTAGCTCTGTTGGATTAATCTCTTTGTGATTTATTGAAATATTTCTGCTGTTAAGCTAATCATTCGGCACATTTATGGCCCACAGTATACTTTTTTGCATGTTAGCTTGTTAGCTTCATCTTTAGCCTTTTCCAAGGCATCACCTTCCGGGACACAAATTTGCATGCTGGCTACTTTGTCTACCTTTACAATACTGACTGTCTGCAGTGTTGTCATAGCTGTACATGGTAGCCCTGTCTTGAGAACTGTCTGCAGTGTTGTCATGCCTGAGCTTACTTTGGGTAGCTGTAGAAAACTGAGTGTCTGCAGTTTTGTCGTATCTGTGCATGGTGGCTCTGTGTTTGGAAATGTCTGCAGTGCTGTGCTTTATTTGGGTAGTTTTAGAATACTGGCTGTTTCCAATGTTGTAATAGCTCTGCATAGTGGCCCTCTGTTTAGACGTGTCCATATAATAGGAGTGTGCACTGGATTTTTTGGTACTTCTGCTACTACCTTGGAAGGTTTGTTTTTCCTTGCTTGTGTCTCTAGAAGCACCACAGGTTTTACATTTACACCCTGTAGTATTGGTTGGTTTACACTATCCGTGCGTCTCCACTTATTGACTTGGCTAGTGTTACAGGTCTGACTAGCATGTACTTTGTGATCATAGCCACGATCCATTTTTGCTTTGGATACACTTAATTGCTGTTCAGGGCATTTTTCTATCTGATCTGTGGCCTCGCCATTACAGCCACTGGTTCAGACTGAGGTGCCCGAAAATCATAAACCCGTAAGCCATTCTTCAGTCTGCTGCATGGCTGTTATACTGGAAGTTGATATTCGTGACTGTTCTGCTTGACAGTTACAAATTACCTTCAAATCTAAACCACCTCCAAATTTTTCTTATACTTACTCATTTTCTGGTTGCACAGAGTTTGGAGTGAGTACAATGACGATCGCCTGGGTGGGTGGGAAAAAACTAAACTCGTTCAGACATTACTTTTATAAGTACAAGCATCATTGTCTAGTAGTCCTGTCTCAGTGACAGATGAGAGCAGGGATTCTCTTGAAAAACCTGGTCACTCTCAGCATGCGGTTAAGCTGGATTAATGAATAATCACCTGACAGCTTCTAGCCAATCAATTAATGAGTTAGGAAACCCCATGTTATTAATTGGGTTATCCCATCCTAACAGCCTCCTTAACCCATCTTTTTAACTTTAATTTATAAATAGCAAATTGTGAAATGCTGCTCCTGTGTAAAGCTGCACACATTATCCCATTATTTAAATCTGAAGATAAGATCTTAGTAGGTAATTATTGTCCTATCTTCTTTCTTCCGGTTATGGCTAAAATGTTAGAAAAGATAGTGAATGATCAGATAAGGGAATATCTTGAAAAATGTATTATTATTTCTTCCATTCAGTCAGGTTTGTACCCTAAACACATACCTCAACTGCCTTAGTTAAAGTCACTAATGACTGGTATGAAGTCCTTGATCAAAAACTTACCAGTGTGGCAGTGATCCTGGACCTCAGTAAAGCATTTGATACCATGGCCCATGATATTCTTCTGAACAACTTAAGATTATTGGTTTAGGTTGAAACACAGTAACATGGATTAAAGAGTATCTCACTGGCAGACAACAACAATTAAAGATGGAAGGGTTATCATCAACTTGTGTCTGCATTTGCAAAGGGATACCAAAAGGGTTTATAAGGTTTTATGTGATAAAGTTAACTCTTCTATTTCACCAAACACATTGAGTGACTCATATGTGCCCAAAACAAAAAGGGCATCTAACATTTCACTAACCATCGCAAACAGCGATGGTCGCTCACTCTCTAACACACAGCAATGACAATAAATTGTTTTATGCAGGGGCTATGCTCCCTGCACTGCCCAGTCTATTTATTCTCAACACCAGGGGGAGCATAGTTAGAGGCATGATGAAAAAAAAAAAAACAGAAAAAATCTGTTCCACACTCAAAGCCAAATCCAGGTCCACTGGCTCAGGAGGCAGTGGGTCTAGCCACTATGCCAAACAGCCAGCTTGGCAGAGCTTGGCCAAACAAATGCTTATATCCTGTTACAACGAGTGCAGTTCACTGCTTCACTTGCTGTAACCTACTCATTAGTATCTTTTCCTACTTGCTTCCAGTGCAAGCGGTATTATTGAGTTGCTCAAAATGAGTCGCTCAATAATACTCGCTCACATCACTGTACACTGTCCATACTAGGATCACTTTTATTCACAACTTATACTAATGATCTTGGCTCCAACATTAAAAAGGCAAAACTGCACAATTATGCTGATGACATGGTTGCGTACATCTCTAGCCCTACCCCTACTATAACTTTAAATGTATTGCAGGAGCAGTTTTATAAGCTTCAACTTAGCCTATGTGCATTTAAGCTCCTGTTAAATGCTTCAAAAAACAAATGTATGTTTTTTTCACCTAAGTCCCTCCTGCCTCCTCCAACAGCTGGTATTACAACTCTAACAGAAGATGGACTAGAACTGGTAGACTATTTCAAATACCTAGGTATGTGGCCAGATAGCAAGCTATCCTTTAGCATACATATTGACAGCCCTTGTAAAAAGTTGCATCAGAGACTTGGGTTTTATTATCAGAACACAGCCTGTTTTAGCCCAGAGACAAGTAAAAGGCTTGTTGAATTGACCTTCCTGCCACTATTAGGCTCTATGATGCTGGTTTGACAACTAAGTTATCAACCACCATCACAGCGACAGATTCATGTCAACCACAACTTGTGGCTGACATAAATCCAACTTGAGACCCTGGCTGTTTTTTCATCGGAGGGCTTTGCCCCTGAACCCCCCATGTGGGGGCTTTGCCCCTGCACCCCAATCTCTAGGATTATAACTCCAAGTCAGAGTTGGATTGGGGAGGGGGTACAGGACCAGGAGAGAGAGTACTGGGGTCTCGGGTGGTCTATAACAGTGAAAATGTCGATGTTGTCGGCATCAATGTTTTTGCTGTAGTAGTGTCGCTGTCTTGGGCGTATATCCCACTATTAGATTACAGTGATATTATATACAGGAGTGTCTCAGCTTCCCACCTATCTAAGCTGGATGGTCTGTAGCATAGGGTGTTCCATTTTATTACTGACTTGCATGCTAGAACAATCACTGTGACCTCTACAAAGTTGCAGGATAGACCTCTCTTACTATCAGAAGGCTAAGAAACCTACATATTATATGTGCCATCTTATTTATCAGATCCACTTCAAAACTCTACAGAATCATGTTATTTAAGAAAGTGCAATATTATCTTGCTGGATGTCCCAAGACATCATTCAAAATTTGGTAAGATGGCTTTCAGTTGGATGGCCTCTACTTTTTGGATTGCCCTGCAAGACTCGCTCAAAATGTACTCACTTGCTAGCCCCTCTTTCCTTAAGGTCCTTCTTGATCAATTCTGTGTTGATAAATGGGTAGCACATCATAACAGCGAGTATGAAATAGCGATACAATATGGGCAAATCAACAATAGCGAATGTCATAATAGCGAGTTGTAGGAAACAGCGAGTGGCACAATTCAGTGACTACATACATGAGCGACTGCATATTGGAGCTATAGGAGTTGGCTGATACCCCCACCATCAATGAGCTGTATGGAGTAAGAATCCTAGAGATGGGGGGTGAGGCATAACACTCCATTAAGAATCTTGGTAATTCCCATGTTAAATACAGTACAAAACATTTGGCTAGAATGATATAAATGTTGCTGTGTGAGCTGCAGTAGCTGTTATGTGCTACGCTATTATCTGTATGTGCTGTTGTTGTCGCTATTTCGGATTCGCAGTTCTGACACTCGCTCTTATTGATGTGCTATTATTACATAGAGCCGATAAATGTGTATGCCACTGAAAAATGTATAAATTATGAATGTGTATTGGATGTTGCAATTTGTATTTGTAGTAGTACTCTATATACATTATTTTTGCCTTAAGTTTCTGTTCTTTCTATGATTTCTGCTATTCTTAACTTTGTATTAGTTGATACCTTTTCAAGTTTTTTCTTTCCTAAGTCTCTGTACTCTGTGAAACTGCACTGTAACTTATTGTATGTTATCTGTCCTACCCAGGACCAACTTGTAAATGAGCACTGCTCAATTGAGTTTTTTCCTGGTAAAATAAATAAATAAACACAAATACAGTTGTAATGATTTGTATCACTTGTGCACCTCATTGTACTTTTTTTTAATTCTTGCACTTTTTGTATTATCAACTCCTTTACCCCCACCCCAGGACGCATCTGGAAACAAGCTGTTACCAGCTCAGTATGGTAGAACGTTTGAATGAATAAACAGCTGACAATTTCTGAAAGTTTCTATTAATTCCAAGCAGCATTTATTTATTTCAAAAGTTTTACCAGGAGAGACATACAAAGCTGGTACCAGCTCATTTCCAGATGCACCCTGGGGGAAGGGGTAGGGAAGCAAACAATACAGGATGTGAAAATAAAAATAACTAACTGTACAATGAAGTAGTAATAAGAAGAAAATACAATCTAATAAAAAATACATGGGCCCAGATATTCAAACTGCACCCAAAAAGTGCACAACAGCAGGAGCAAGCGCAAGTCCACGCCCATGCGCAAGAGGCACGATATTCAAAAACTGCGCTGGCCAAGATGCACCTACAGCCGACTGAATATCACACCACCTGCACCATAGCGCAACTAGGGATGGGAAGCTGAGCATATCTGATGCGCCATAGTGCAACAAGGGATGTTCAGCTGAGCAGTCCAGATGCGCCATAGTGCAACCAGGGATGCCCCTCAGCAGCAGGGCAGCAATGCAACAGTACAACCAGGGATGTAGGGGACCACCACCCATGCCACAGATGGGCAGAGAAACACACAGCAGAACAGACATCGTCCCCCCACACCCCAGGCACTGCACAACTGGGGGAGGGCTGGAATAACCACTGGCCCATGGAGACAAGCAACCAACCCACAGCTGGGCCATGGTGCCCCATCACACCCCCTGGCAAGCTGTGACCGGCACACAAGGAGGGATGACCACCCTGTGCCACACCATCCCACCAATGCAGAGCACACCCTGCACCGTGACCCCCAGACACCCTGCCCAGGAGCAGCGTCCACCAGTGCAGTATACCCCATGCATGCCACCACCCCCACTGTGACAATGCAACCCTGTGCACCACAGAACCATGCAAGGTAGCCCCACCATGAGCACCCATCAGTGGGTGGCAGCCCACAGCGATGCAATGATGGCATACACAGTGCCACCACGCACAGCCCCCCCGAGGTACAGCTGAGAGACGACCATGCATCGGCACACGAGGTACCCCACACATGACAGGGCACGCCCCAGACCCCACCACCAGTGGTACAGCACCCTGCACACCCTCCCAAGGACACACCCTGACCCAGCACTGGCCACAACAGCCAGCGCAGACACCCACAGTGGTGCATGGAAGCATGCACCACACCGGATGCAACACAGTGCATGGAAAAACATCCACCCATACCCAAGGGCACACCAACACAGGGATGCAGTAGTGGGGCAACCAAGCCCCCAGCGTGGGCCATGGAAACCGTGTACACATGGCCAGCAGTCCTCCATGGCACAGGAGTGCCAGCCACCCTGCGCAGGCACTGTGGAGCTGTACGCCACCAGCATTTGCCCGGAGCACAAGTCACAGACAGTGGTGCACATCCCCTGCAACACACACAAGCCACAGCATGGAGGTGGGACAACAACAGCGGAGGCCACAGTGTCACCCAAGGCAGACATGCACCACACCAGTGACAGGAGGCAACCCAGCATTGTGACGGGTACAGTGGCTGTCCTACATGTACAGCCACCACTGACATGCCAGCGGACCGTGCAGGTCACAGACATGCAAGGGTGTCAGCTGCATAGGCCATGGACTGGCTGACAGGTGCACCATGGACACAGAGCATGCACCATGGACCACTGCACACAGTCATCCAGTGCACAGGGAACAACACACACACACACCACAGACAGTGACTGATAGCTACTCCCACACCATAGTCACTTCCCCACGGACACACACACATGCCCATGACTGCACCACCCCTGACGCCATGCACACCACTGCAGCTGAGCACCTATAGCCCGCTGCAAATCAGAGACCACCACAGTAGTCATATCAAAAGAAATGTATTTAAAAACATCAAACAAAACTATGTACAATTATTTACAAATGTGTGGGAGGAAGGCCACAAACAAGGTGGGGGTTGGTAAGGGGCAGGGGTGAACAAATGGTAGAGGGAAGGAGGGGTGTGAGGGTGGGTCCAGGGGGGTAGGGAAAATCAGAGGCATTGTGACGCTCAGTGGGAGCCCCTCTCCCCGCTCTGGCTGCTCCTCCTGCCATGACACCGCCTGACCCCCAGCCTCTCGATCCTCTGCAGGATGTCCAGCAACACCCTGGCAACAGTCAGTATTTCCTGCAGTGCCTCTTGGATCATGTGCAGCTGCCGTCCACCTAGGACAAGGGAGCAGAGTCAATAGGTGTGAATGCACAGCCCCATACAGCCCGCCCACTATGCATGGCATACGGCCATAGGACTTGCCTCTGTGATGGTGTGTGACCACCCACAGTGATTGTGTCCAAAAGACCTGCCCACCCAGGCACACACAGCCATGCGGACTGCTGCACATACCCACCAGCCAAGTCCTGCACAGCACCACAATGGCTGTTTAGTGACATGGCTATGTGGTGCGAAGGCAGTGGCACAGCCATGTACCCGGTGCATGCATGGACTGCCATTGACGCACTCCCAGACATGCAGTGCCACTGGACAGTGCTGACTATAACAAGTTTGCGTGCATGGCAGTGGTGCCAATGGATGGTGGCCATGCTCCGCTGCCCGCCCTGTTACACAGCATGCAATGGTAATCATGGATGTAAGGCACTCACCATCATCAGGCAGGTCCCTCTGCCGCTGTGAACCTTCGCCCCTCCTGGTGTGCCAGTCTTCCAGCTGGCACCTTCTCTCCCTCACCAGCTGTCTCTCTTCTGGGCCTAAGGTGCAAACATGGAGAGAGGAACATCAGTACAATCCTGTAGCAAAGTCCCCCTGCCTCAATGTGTGTGCAATCCCACACAGCCAGACCCACCCACCCCACACCCTGATAACACCACCACAGCCAACACCGGATGGTCCTCTCCATGTTCCAGACACATGCAACCGTGATACCCATATAGAAGATAAAAGGTATGGTAGTTACACCTACCTGGCTGTGGCACTGTGCTCTTTCTGGCACGTGCCTGCAGGCAGGCAAGCAGGTCCGGGTCCCTCAGCCTCAGGTCCCCATATCTGTGGCGGTACTGCTCCACCATCTGCCCCATTCCTGTGGCCTCCTCCAGGGCATCGGCCACCTCCTGCCACACCTGACTCCTGGACCTGTCCAGGGGTGCCTCACCAAACAGTGGGCCAACAAGTGGCTCCACAATGGCAACCAGGTTTGCCAATTCTATCTGGCTCCACTGGGCAGCTCTCCTCTGCGCCATCTCTCTTGCTCGGTAGGGTCAAAATGGCACTCTCCAGTGCGGTTCTGCCATGTGCAGATGCTGTGCAGTACAGCGCTGCCATTTCCTATCACACTGTCACCGAACAGCACGATAGTGGTGCACCCATGCCTGATGCATGGCGTCTGGGGGCAAAGGTCAGGCACAGGGTCAAGGGTCTCTGGCACACGGACAGCCACACAGCGATTGGAACCCAATGCGTGTAGCGCGATTGGGTGCCTGTGTGCCACCTCCAGTAGCGGCCTACTGCGCTGTTGCCCCAGTGTGCCTACGATGCCCCAGTGCCACAGCGCCATATAGGTGAACATCGCTGTAGTGCCACTGGCACAATGGTGGCCGTGCCCTGCTTTGCCTCTCGTGCACAGCACGTCAGCAGCGCGGCAGGCGCCTGTGTCATCAACCCGGGCATGCACAGTTAGGTGTGTACTGCGCATGTCACAGAACTGCGCTCTTGGCTCAGCACGTTCAGCACAATTGCGCAAAGTGCAAAAGCGCGATATTCAGCCATCATATGCAAATCAGCTAATCAGCCATTCAATGGTGCAGCACTGCAATTTGCATCCACTTAAAGTTACGCCTCACCTCATTTGCATAGGTTGCGCTATAAAAGTGCGACATTGGGCTGCACTGGCCATAGTCAGTTACTGCAGTCTATTGGTGAATTGCATGCTGTTTGAGAGTGTGGACTGTGGATTTTGGGACATGCATGGGACTGCACAGTCACAGGTAACAGCTGTCATTCTCACAGGCTGAATCATAACCGAGTGAGTTGTGGGAGAAGAGGAACAGAGTTGTGGGAGGAGGAGGAGGCCAAATTTCACCAAGGCCAAGATGGATGCCCTGTTTGAGGCCTACCTGGACCAGGAGCCACTTCTCAGTGGACACCAGGGAACACCACAGACCCGTGCTGCTGCATGGGAGGAAGTGGCGCATGCTGCGAACCTGCATGGCAGCCACCAGTGCTCCATACAGGAGTGCAAGAAGAAGATGGGTACAGACAGGAGGAGGATTAAGGAGAAGGTGGCTGCTATCAGGGCAGCACAATCTGCGACAGGTGGGGGACAGCCAGAGGCGCTACGTCTGACCCCACAGGAGGAGATGGTTGCTGGAAGCATGCAACGTTGTGCCATTGAGGGTGTTCCAGGTGGTGGATTCCAGATGGGTGGTAGCCTGTCACTGCATGGTAGGTCATGGTCTTACTATTGGGGGGGGACAGGGTAGGTCACATGCAGTAACGTGACTTTGTTTTCCCTTACAGCTCCTGAGCATCTGCATGGGTCAGCGGTGGTGGGCCTCTCCACTGAGAGCCAGTCAGATGGAGATGGAGGAGGGCCATCCACCTCCACAGGAATACAGTGCACAGTGGCCCACCTGGATGTCCAGACTGATGTTGGAACAGGTGCGGAGGAGGCCCTGCCTGTGTCTGAGCGTGCCAGCATCCACAGATGCCAGCATGCTGTGACTCAGGCTGGTGCCGGATCCGTCACCGATGATGATGTCGCTAACATCATGGGCAGTGACACGTGTGTGCCACAGGATGGCCACACAGCAGGTAACATCGCGGCCATGGCTGTGGGTGGTGCCGCCGTGGAGGTGTGTCATCACAGTCCCAGCCTGTGCCTGTCAGCACCGGTGGGGCAGCACTGGTGAGTGTACAGGACAGTGGGACTGTTGCGGCCACTGAGGTGGCACCAGTGAGCCCTGGAGAGTGGCAGCCAGAGGGGTAGCATCAGCAATCAGCCAATGGGCTTGGGGGTACAGTGTCAGGGGGTGGCATCAGTGCACCGCCTGTGGACATGCCCAGGCCTGGTCCTGGTGTGCAGCGCCCACCCTCAAGGGATGCTGAGCATCAGGGCCGTGCACACCCTGAGGGACAGGATGCCGAGCAGCCAGATGACCTCTTGGACGAGCACACCCGCATACTGCAAGCATCAGTCAATCAGCAGATGCGGCTTGTGATGGCGGTGGATGCACTGAGTGCGGCTCTGAGCGGGCAGAGGAGCGTCGCAGCAGAGACCTCGCTCTGCTCCTGGCAGGGATGGACCAGTTGCGGGAGGATGTGACCACTGCCATTGACAGGCAGACACAGGCATTCACTGCTGTCATGGCCACAATGGGCACACAGTTATTTGCCCATGCGTCGCAGACACCATGCGGTGCACTGTCCACCCCCCATTCCTGGCGTCGTGCAGCACCATCCTTGTCGACACTGGGTTCAGCTGTGGGCATCCCGAGCATGCCTGGCATAGGCATGTTCGGTGTGCTGCAGACCCCTGCGCGAGCACGGTCGTGTTCACGCAGTGGAACCCCTGGGGGACCATCGGTGCCACCCCATGAGGCCAGTGGTCAGCCTGTCAGTGCTGGTGGGTCTTGGTGGGGCTGCCCACGCATCTGTGGTAACCAGTGCACTGTGTTGCATGACTGACCTGTCTCCCAACGTGGCCACTGTCTGATGCTGCCCTGTGTGCATTGTGTTATTCAGCGGGCAATGCACGGGTGGGTACCCGGCCCTGCACGCAGACACACAGTCCATCTGCACACCCTCCCGGCTGCTGTCTGCAGTTGCATGTGCATAATGATGCTTGCATTGCGCTGTACACCAATATGCAATGGTGCCCAGCATCTGACACACGCACAATGACAGGCAGTGGGCGTGGTGGTCTGTGGACATGTGTGTGGCTAGGGGTGGTGTTCTGGGTCAGTGTGCCTCCTACCCTTTGTGCATGTCTGGTGCGTTGTGTGTGTGTGTGTGTGTGTGGGTGTGTCTGTCCGAATGCCATGTTAGACCTCACCCATCCCTGGTGGTGTTTGTGTGGTTCCATGCCCGGCCAGTTCCCTTGATAGCATGCACCCCTGGTGTGTGTCCATGCGTGTTTGTGGGTTGTGCCTTAGCCACTGGTGGTTGCACATGGCCCCATGACTTACCTGGATTGGCTGAAGTGCTCCTCCGTGATGGTGTTCCGGTGCAGCTGTGCCAGCCAGAGCAGTCGGAGGTCTCGTCACCCAAGGGGGGGCTGCCCATCACCATTGTCACTGGCATCCTCATCATCCCCATCGCTGTCCCCCTCTTCGACCTGTACGGCTATCCCACATTCATTGGCCATGTTGTGCAGAATGCAACAGGCCAGGAATAGCCCACAAGCCTTTGAGGGGCTGTACTGTAGGGCACCGCCGGAGGTGTCCAGGCAATGGAAACTTGCTTTCAGCATCCCGAACACCCACTCGATGACATTATGTGTGGTGGCATGTGCCTCATTGTAGCGTTGCTGTGATGGGGTTGCAGGCCACCGGTATGGTGTGAGCAGCCAGGGACGGAGTGGGTATCCACTGTCACCTGTGTGTAGAGGGTGGAGGTTAGTTTGGTGATCAGCATCACCCTGCCCTGGGCCATGTAGGCCACTACCCATGTCACCTCTGACCATGGTCCCCCCAGGCCCAATGATTGTCTGTGTGGTTTGCATACTCATCCACTAGGTGGCCAGTGAGGATATCCCCACTCTCAAATCTGTGGCACAGTGCTGACTGGTGCCAGATGAATGCATCATGTGCTCCCCCAGGGTGCGTGGCACAGACATTGATTATGCGACCCCTGGCATCGCACACCTCCTGGCAGTTGATGCTAGCATAGCCATTCCGATTTATATATGCAGCCCCCTTGGGGCCAGGTGGTGTGCAGATGGCTACATGGGTGCAGTGTATTGCCCCTAGCATGCCAGGCATACGTGCTACCCTGTGGAACTCCTGTATGTTTGCTATGCGCTCCACTGGTGTGCTGGGGAAATGGATGTGCTCTGCAGCATGTGGCAGCAGTGCGCTGAGGAATTGGGTGAGGCGGCATGACGCGGCCAACTGGGTTATGCCTGTGGTGTCCCCAGTTGGTCTCTGGAAGGTACCCGTGGTGAGCAAGCACATGCAAGCTGTCACTTTCGTCTCCACTGACAGAGCATGGCTCCGTCGTGTGGGTGCCTGCATCACATCACTGCACAGCTCACAGAGCCACCTCAGAAGTGCCCGATTCAGGCGGTACCGGCCCATGATCTCCATATCACTATACAGCTAGAAGCTGGTGTGGGCTCAGTACTGCATGTTGGGGGCATACCGCCGACAGGCCCTTCCACGGCCGCACTCCCCTGCTGCCCACCTTCTCACCCCCCCTCATTACTGCCTCCATCTGGATGGTGGCACTGGCCATGTCCCTGGCTTGTGTTCACCCCCCCCCGGCAGCTGTTTCTGTGTTCCCCCCGCTGTCCTGGCTGCTACTTCCCCTGCACTGGGAACACCTGACTGTGCTGGCCTCACCGCTGTGTGACAAGTACTTCCCCCTTCTGCACTGTGGCTCCCCACACCTTCCCCTGAGCCTGTGGGTTCCAGGTGCCCTTTCACACTCCTGCCCTGTGTATGTGTGTTGCCTGTGTGGCTGGCTATAGTTCTGCAACTTGAGGCTTCCCTGTAGCGTTTTTGCACCTCTCCCTTGCTCCTTTTTATTTTGGTTCATTTCTGCTACGGCGCAACTTCCGCTGGCTCCCCTATTGCGCATGGTGCATGTTATTGAATATCGCACTGCGCCATTTATGCATGGTTCCTCCCCCTTCAGTTGTGCATACATTCATTATCATTGCACTGTTGCTCAGCGTGATTTGGGGGGCGCAACTGCCTCCCGCAGAATATAGCAGAATGGCACATTTTCGGACTTACGCTGGCGCAACCCTATTGAGCATGGTGCAACTCTTTTGAATATCTGGGCCATGATATAGAAAAAATAATAAAAGTAAAAAAAAAATACATTACAGTCCAGATAGGAAATTCAGGCAATCCCCCTCCACAAATGTATAACAGTGCAAATTAAGGTACAAGTGCAATGCATAATTGAGAGCAATGCCAGAAAAGGAGTAAATTGCAACCACACAGACTGCAGAGTTGTGAGAGTTATCAATTTCATTGCAATAAGATATGTGCTGGTGCAATAAAACATTTCCAGCTGTGAGGAGAGGAGAAGGACTAGGCTGGAGAGAAAGACAGGGAAATAGAGGATCAGAGTTTAGGAAAATGGTATGAGAAGGCAGTTTCACACACTAACGTTTTCCTGAAGGGGAGAGAGTTGTACTACCCAATATTAGTAGTAGTATATTATGGTATACTAACTCTTTAACCATACAAGGTTTGAAACATTGTGGGCAGGATTCTCAAAAGGGATGCGCCCAGTGCATCCCTGACTTGCGCTGTGGTGCAATTCTGGAAGGAGGCCGACGCGCTGGTACATCCCCGATGTGCCAACGCATTGCAGATGTGCCGTATACTGCCCATAATGATATGTGGCACATCTGGAAGGGCTGTGAAGGGGGTGTGCCCATGCATATGGTGCGCAGCCCCATTCACAGCCCGACCAAGAAGCGCATCTCCGGGGCAAGTCCGGAGATGTGCCTCCTAGACATAAGTCTACAACAAGTAGACTTAAGTCTCTTACCACCCACTGGCAGGCTGCCATACTGCAGGCAGCAGCATGGCAGCCTGCCCACCTTGCCAGTCCAGAGTGCTGAAGCAGAAAGAAAGATTCAGCACTCAAAGAATTCAGCATTATCAGCAGTGTAGAATTTATTATAGCAAGAAGTGCCCAGACAAAACTCTCTCTAGTCCCTAGAGTGTCCCCCTCCTCAACCCCCAGTACATATGCCACACCCTGTGTCGGTGGAACCTAGTACAGTGACACCCCCCTCCCTGCCCACATCCCCATCATAATGCCGCTCCCTGCAGTGGTTGTTGCAGAGACACAGAACCCCACCACCACCATGCCCACAGTCCCAGTTCAAAGCTGCTCACTGTGCGGAGGATCCTAGTACAAAGAACCCACCCCAACCTCAACATGCATGCACCATGGACAGCACTCCAATCAACCCCCCTGTCAGTTCAGCAGCCGCCCACCCACTCAGCATCCTCTTCCTCCCACCCCACTCCCCTGTCCCTGCAGGTCATATCACCATGGCTGCCGCCGACAGAATTGTCTGAGAATGACAGCCACTGTACTACTGAAAGCACATTGGTGGACTCTGTCGACCAATGGGCTTTACAGTAGTACTATACCCTGTCCTTCACAAAGATGTGAATGACGGGGTGCAGTACTCACTGGAAGCCCATTGGTCGACAGGGCCACCAATGGAGCTTCCAGTAGTATAATGGCTATCATTCTTGGACTGCTCTGTCAGCAGGCCGCCATGGTGGTGGCGCGGTGGGTTGTGCTGCCCGCCAACCTTGGGACCTGCTGGGATGGGAGAAGCGGGTGGGGAGAGGGTGCCTGAGTGGGTGGGAGGGGGCATCACTAGACCACCAGGGTATACTGTTGGTGATCCATATTCTGGATTGGGCTTGGGGTGGGAGGGCCACTGGACTACAAGGGTCATGTCGGTGGTTTGGTGACCTTGCAATCGGGTCTGATTGGGGAGGGGGCTCTGTTACCTCACCTCTGTTGCCGCAGGTGTGGCATGTATCAGCAAATATTGGCAGGGGTGGGGTCTGTGCTCTGACAGTACCACTGAGCTGAGTGGCTTGACAACAGGGATGTGGGCAGGGTGGGGGCAGTGTACAGAGCTCTTCTGCTGCAGTGTGCAGCTTCAGACAGGGGACTCAGGCAGGGAGGGGGGTGGCAAGCACCAGACAGTGGTGCTGGGTGTGTGCCTGTACTGCCGCACATACAGGGTGCCCAGTGCATTCCGCCGTGTGCATCCCTGCACGGCACATGCAAATGGGGCCATAATGGCATGCAAATGGCCCCATTGCACTGTGCATGCCTAATGGCCCCATTTGCATGTTGTTGGCTCTGAATGGCAACTTTGGGTGCAGCACATTGTGAGATGTGCTGTCTCATTGTGTACCCAGCCCAACCATGGGGCTGCGTTGGTGCATCCCAGGCTGGGCGCAACTGTAGCATTCACAGAGGGATGCACAGGGAGCATCCCCTGGTGCATCTTCTGTGAATACCACAGTTTAGGCTCGGCTCATCTCATTTGCGCTGGAGCATCTGAGATGCGCCGAGCGCAGGATCTTTGTGAATCCTTCCCAGTGTATTTTCATTTTTTTCTTCAGAAAATGATGGTCTTTCTCTCTCTCTCTATATCTCTTTTTTTTTTTTTGCTTAGAAATAGCATTTTGGACCTTACAAGGGTTAGGGCTAAGAAAATAAAACATACAGTGCATAGCATTGGAATTGTCTTGACAAGTAGGTTTAACAGGTACAGTATGCTTATTTCAATATTTATTTATTTTGTTACTTCCTCAGCTCCATTAGTACCCTTGGCATAAGACCTCCAGGAAAACCTGTGTTTGTTGTCACCCTTCATGCAACATCTTCTGGTCAGAGATGACTACAATGCAGGGCAGCTAACTTTTATAATAAACTTTGTAGCGATGTTACAGAGTATAAAAAAGTAAATGGTTTCAAGGTTAAAATTATGAACATGGGTGTCGGAGCTAGCCAACCAAGATGGTGGATGTGTAACTGAGTAGCTGCTACACCTAGATCTCCTATCAGGACCCATCCGACAGTTTGATTGTTACCGATCCAGGAATACTTGACAGATTTGCACTCTGCAAGTAAAAACCAATCTTTCGATACCACAATTGCTGGAATTCTGACCTGTGAGCCCTAATTATAGTGACTTTCAAAGTGCTAAGGAACAGCTCACACTTGGGGCCTGTTGGACACAGCCAGACCACCAGCATAAAGTTACTGTGCCCAAAATCCGAGAGCTCTACATGGAGGGGCACTTGGGACAGGGGACAGGGGGCAGGGGCAGCCCTAACTGATGCTTCGAGCATAGAGTTGCAATTGATGAGTATTACGGCCATGCTTACTAAGGTGGTGTCAGATACTGCAGAATTAAAAGAGACAAATGCCAATACAAAAAAGGATCTATCCCTCCCAACCACCAGAGTCACGTTAACTGAAACTGCTCTCAAGTGGCAAGATGGCATTCTACACGACCAACATTGTCAGCTGGGGGACCATAACAACCAGATGCAATACAATTTGGCCAAAATTGATGATCTAGAGAATCGTGGACGGAGGAAGAACATTAGGATTATAGAGATCCCTGAAGGCGCAGAAGGCAGCGATATGACAGCCTTCCTGAAACATAGCCTCCCAGAGATGCTAAACATGAACAATCGGATTCCCCCAGAGCTAGAAAGGGCTCACCACTCTCTTGCCCCTCAGCCACAACAAGGAGAAATGGCCCAGGTCAATCCTCTGTAAATTTCTGTGCTATCCAGAAAAAGAACTCTACCTGTAGGCTGCTAGAGACCTGAAGCGACTAGTAAGGAAGGGCAACAATGTGCAGATCTACTAAGATTACTCGTATGAACTTTTGAAATGACGGAGAGCTTATGGTCCGGTAAAACAATCCCTGTGCAAAATGGGCATACCGGCCTCCCTGTACTACTCGGCAATGTTGCGAGTCCAGTTTAGAGGGGAGTTCCTCACCTTCTACAGCCTGAAGGAGGTAGAGATGCTCATTGATGATGTGGCAGAGGAGTGGGTGGAATCTCAGCATCCGCCATTTCCTCCTTGTGGTGAGGCCCAGTAATCAATGGATGTCTCCCACACTCCTGACACCCAGGTTAAAAACCCTCAACACATGGAGGAAGGTGCTGACTGGCAGAAGGTTCAGCACAGTAGGCAGAAGAGTAGGATGTGGCAGACCAGCGTGGTGCAGCCCCAGCCAAGTGGTACCAGAACCCACAAAGGAGGATCACGGAGCCAGCAACAGAAGGTCCACTTATCCGACGGGAGTGGCTCATTCACATACAATACACTGGGGAAAACAACAAATCACTATGAGCCTTTGAGGGAGCTCCTGCTGTTGGCTCTGTCCATAGGCGAACCGACAAACACCGAGACCCCAGAACATCAGATGGAGAATCTGTAGAACTGCACTGATGACTGGGCCCCCATTCCTACTAACTGGGTGGACTGTATGCAGAAGGCCCCGAATGAACACTGCTCTATGGTGACCCTAGTGCCTGAGGCCTTGAAGACGGCGTGAGGATGTCCCGTATCTAGGTATAAAATGGTAGCAATTCCCCCAGAGCGCAAGTGTGCCATCAGCTATTGCTAAAATGTTTAGATTGAGCTTGTAAGCTCTCCCCTTACCCTGAGGTAAATGTGTAATTCTCTGTTTTTTCCACTTGCTGCAGCATGGGGGGGGGAGACAGTAGGCCCAGTAAGAGCTGCTTGACTGATCTCTGTTTTGCTTTGCCCCTCAGCTACAATTACTTGGCTCCGGGGAAGGCACCAACCCATGATCATGAATGCTGCGTTACCAGCTGTTTATTTGTACGCCTTTGTTGGGGGTTGGGAGGGAATTAGTGGTCTAATTATTTCCTGCAATTCAGACAGCACAGTTTTTCATGCACCATAGACCTCATGAGTATTAAGGAAGTTTGATCACCATATGTACACCATTTGCGAACACCCCAGGGGGATTGCGGAACAGCTGCAGGAGGGATATGGGACTCCTTAGATTTGGGTATGCCCCCCTCTTGCTTTTCATAACCCAGGGCAACTTAGTCATTCACCGCAAGACCAGGGATGGGGCTACTGGTAAATGCCTCTCACAAATAAGGCACTAAGTCTAATAAGGATAGCTCCTGCCAGTGCAAGCCACCCCATCTCTAATGCAGGGACATATTGTTGTTACAGTAGGAGATGCATCTGGTTAATAAGGTGCATTTAATTATCTTCTCCATACTGCTGTCTGGTCATGCCCCATGGATCTACAGGGTCATCGTTGGGGCTGTCTT
Source organism: Neoceratodus forsteri (assembly GCA_016271365.2). Taxonomy (NCBI): domain Eukaryota; kingdom Metazoa; phylum Chordata; order Ceratodontiformes; family Ceratodontidae; genus Neoceratodus; species Neoceratodus forsteri. The sequence goes on from CM057452.1 coordinate 1,271,420,851, forward strand.
TAAGTGGCTGAGGAAAAGGTGAGGCATTGAGGCATTGAGGCATTGGAACGAATACCTGAAATGTCTCCCTAGGCTCATGCTACATCTATTGTTCTAGGCCTGCCACATGATGCACCCTCTTAGAGAAAGGTAGTGCTCCCTCCTCAAACCTCAAACTGAAGGATGTAGATGAGATATGCACAAGACATAACTGAGCTGCACCTTATGTAACCTGCTCTACCTGCTCGTTATGGGGATAGGTGATACATTAGTCTAGTGTGAGGCAGGGGATCAATAGGTGCTTACTCTCTCTCCGCAGCCATATGTCTCCCTGGCATAGTAGCACAGGGCTGGTAACTCGAGACATGTTATTGCCTTCCCCCCAGAGGGGACTCGCCTGACCGTTGGAGGAGGTTGTTTTTACCCCTCTCTAGGTCATCCCTGGTGGTCTTTTCTCAAAGATGTGCACCTGGTCTGACACTAATTGTGCTTGTACAGTTGGTGTTAAGTATTCTATTGAAATGGTGGTTATTTCAGGGGCATCTCAGGTGTTGTTTGAGATGCTACTCCCTCAGTTGTGTACTATAAATCTTGTTTGATGCATGGATTTTTGGGGGGCATACCCTACTATTTAAATGCTTTCTACTAGCCATAAAAAAAAAAATAAGAGCGGTGTGGAGTATAAGTTGACATAAGAGGTATCTACCCAGATGTGGGGATTCAGGGAGGGATCTCTTCGAGGCCTTAGAGCCTAGACTAGGGGTAACGATGCAATACAGAGGTGATAGAACAGTGAGAGGGAACTCGTGGTACTATTATGTTGTATTTTCCTTTTCATCTGGTCATTTGCAAAATGGAGACAACTCTTTTATGGTTAGCATACCAGATGTAATAGCCACTACCTGGAATGTGAAGGTCCTTAACTGTGAAGCAAATCCTGGCTTGATTAAAAAAGCTGGGCTCCCAAGTGGAGTTTTTAAAGGAATCCAAATTGAGCTCTAAGGAAGCACAAAAACTGGTACGAGACTGGGTAGAGGTGGAGGCTCAGTGTATCGGGCTCAGCAAAGAGAGGTGTCTCCATTTTGCTTCACTGTAAATTGAGGTAGCAGCCATTAGAAGTGTTTAAAGAGGGGGATGGGAGGTGAATAATTTTGAAGGTATCTACCCCCAGAGGGTCGGTGCTGTTAGTTAATGTATATGCCCCAAACGAAGACACCCCCACCTCTTTTGATTTCCTATTCCAAAAAATCATAGATGCATATTATGACAATCCAGATATCCTAATTGGGGGGGGGGGATTTCAACCTTAGAATGGACTTCTTGATGGACCAATCCAATGTTAGACGACCCTAACCACACACCCGCTCTCTCCACACGCTAAAAGAGCTTCTATCCTTACACTAACTGTCTGACATACGGCATCTCTCACACCCCTCTGATAAAGATTACACCTGTTTCTGTGCCTCCAAAACAATGGCCAGTAGGCTAGACTACTGGTTCACGTCCGGCGCTATGACAGCTACCACAACTGGAGTAACAATAGCCCCACTTTACCTTTCAGATCATGCCCCGGTAGTTTAAAACCTCTTATCGGCTCAGCAAAGCAAGAAATCCCTATTATGGTGCATGGACCCGCTGCTCTTTCAGGACAGTGAGTTTGCCCCATGGCTTAATGCTGTGACAGTACTGTTCTTCCATGACAACCTGGTAGATCTCACCTCTGCAGCCAACACGTGGGAAGCTTACAAGGCCACCATCCGTGGTAAAATAATCAATTACGCATTATACAGGTATAAACAAAGGGACAAAGAGCAAACCCAGTTGGAGAGTGAACTTAAACTATTGGAGGCCCAATACAAATTGAATCCTGGAGCCCTAAACAACCCCCAGTTGGTGTATGACCTTACTGCACTCCGCCTATGACAAAACTGCTTGGCCACTCGTAGAGCTGAACTGTATTTGCAGAGGGTCCAGTTTAAATACTGGGCAGATGGTGAGAGGGCTAGTAAGCTCCTTGCCTACCACCTGAAGCAATGGCAAGCTGAGAGGGCCATACAGCAACTCAAAGATAAAAAATGCAAACTCTCCCTGAATCACAAAGTGATCAATAGTATCATGACAGATTTCTACCAGACTCTATATTCCTCCCAGGCGGACTAGAATCGGGAAAAATACCACAACTTTATTGCCCGTCTCCCCATTCCAAAACTTTTGCAACAACAAAAGGCAGTCTTGGATGCCCCAATCTCTGAAACCGAAATTAAACGAGCAATAATACACATGGCTCCCCATAAAGTTTCAGTGGGAGATGGCTTCCCTGTGGACTTTTACAAGTTGGTCTGCCCACTGATTATGTTCCTTCTCTTACAAATGCTTCAAGAGGCCCATACAGAGGGGGAACTCCCATCAACCCTGAACGAAGCAATCATTACGGTCCTCCCCAAAGAGGGAAATGACCACACCCTCCCTGCCAGGTATAAACAAAGGGACAAAGAGCAAACCCAGTTGGAGAGTGAACTTAAACTATTGGAGGCCCAATACAAATTGAATCCTGGAGCCCTAAACAACCCCCAGTTGGTGTATGACCTTACTGCACTCCGCCTATGACAAAACTGCTTGGCCACTCGTAGAGCTGAACTGTATTTGCAGAGGGTCCAGTTTAAATACTGGGCAGATGGTGAGAGGGCTAGTAAGCTCCTTGCCTACCACCTGAAGCAATGGCAAGCTGAGAGGGCCATACAGCAACTCAAAGATAAAAATGCAACTCTCCCTGAATCACAAAGTGATCAATAGTATCATGACAGATTTCTACCAGACTCTATATTCCTCCCAGGCGGACTAGAATCGGGAAAAATACCACAACTTTATTGCCCGTCTCCCCATTCCAAAACTTTTGCAACAACAAAAGGCAGTCTTGGATGCCCCAATCTCTGAAACCGAAATTAAACGAGCAATAATACACATGGCTCCCCATAAAGTTTCAGTGGGAGATGGCTTCCCTGTGGACTTTTACAAGTTGGTCTGCCCACTGATTATGTTCCTTCTCTTACAAATGCTTCAAGAGGCCCATACAGAGGGGGAACTCCCATCAACCCTGAACGAAGCAATCATTACGGTCCTCCCCAAAGAGGGAAATGACCACACCCTCCCTGCCAACTACAGACCCATATCACTAATAAATGCGGATGCTAAAATCCTAGCCAAGATTCTGGTGATAAGATTGGAGGCAGTATTGCCGGATATCACCCACCCCTCCCAAGTTGGGTTTGTTAAAGGAAGGATTACCTCAGAGCATTATATCCCTTGATTCAGGTAGCAGCAGATCTCCCTACCACAGCAGCCACAGTAACAATTAATTTCGAAAAGGCATTCAATTTGGTGGAATGGGAGTACCTACATGCAGTCATGGACACATATGGTTTTGGTTCATATTTTAAGTCCTGGATAAGGGCCATATATAGCAAGCTGAGAGCTAGGGTGCTGACGAACGAGACCCTCTCCAACTCTTTTTTCCTACACAGGGGCACCAGACAAGGATGCCCTCTGTCTCCTCTTTTATTTGTTTTGGCTATGTAACCACTGGTGGATGCACTCAGGAAGCACCCACAGATCAAGGGGATCACAATAGGGGACAGACAATACATAACAAAACTATATGTGGATGACTGCTTAATAATGACCAGCAACATTGCATGTAGTCTCCCGCATATCCTTGGGTTATTGAAGACGTTTGGTGACTTCTCAGGACTCAGAATTAATGTAACCAAATCTGAGATATTGCTCCTAAACAAATTGACCACCCTGAATGCTTTGGGGAACTTGGGAATAGCATGGGCTCAGGCAGGGATAAGGTACCTAGGGGGTACAATTTCCTCTGACCTAAAGTCCTTAACAGACATTAACCTCACACCCCTGATAGGGAAACTGAAGAAGGACATGACCAGGTAGGAACACCTGCAATTATCAATGGTGGGGGAAAGTAGCGCTGTAAAATTAATGGCAGCTCCCAGTCTCTATTACTTAATATCCCACCTCCCGGTTATTCTCCCTGAACAGTGAGCCCAGAAATTAAATGGCAAGATTAGCCAGCTTATATGGGGCTCCTCACCCCCACACTATAGCAGGGCCAAACTGCGAGCTCCCTGAATCTGAGGCGGCTGGAACCTGCCCGATTTTGCTCAATATTCACTAGCCTTTCTTACTGCGAAGACCCTGAAGGTGCTCCACAACAGTAACACAGCACCCACAACATGAGTAGGCATAGAGAAAGACCTCCTACATAGGACTCCTCTGTCAGCATATCTAGGCAACCCCCTACCCAAATAGTATCACTGTTGGATCAAGATTCAGAACGCTCGCTTGGGCTGGCAGAGGGTGAGCCAAAAGGCCAAAATGTGCAGTAATCCAGGTCACTCCACTCCACTATGGAACAATTCCTTCCTATGCATAGACCGCAAACTGATAAATTGGGAGGGTTGGGCCAGAAAATCAATTACAAGCATATCCGACCTTATGACAGATGATGGATCCACCATGGAGTCCTTCCAAGAGCTTCAGGCTAAATATGGGTTGCCAAAAGGGGATTTTTGGAGATACCTTCAGATCAGAAGCCTGCTCAACCAATGGGAAAACAGAAATGCGCTTGTATAATGTGCACTAAGATATCAGACCCTGAACCCCTCCCAATCAAGGAATGAGCCAAGTGCAAGACTGGGTTAGCAGGCTCAGTACAGACCTAATGAGAGATAGTGCCCTGGACTCATTATTACCTGCTAAAATACGATGGGAGACAATTTTGGGTTCCCAGTATCAAGGGCTGAATGGCAACAGGGATGGGTGCGGACCCACCAAGCCTGTAACGATCAGAGGGGTCTCCTTATCCAGAACAAAGTACTTCACCTGTGGTACAGAACTCTGGTGCAGCTGAAAACCATGGGATTTACGCAGGCAGACTCTTTCTGGAGGTGCAAAGCCCCAGTAGCAGACTTGCTGCACTTTTTGTGGTCCTGCTGTCAGCTGCGGCCCTTTTGGTTGGTTACTGCCCAGCACTGTTCCACAGTATTGAACCTCCTGGTACCAATGGATCCCAGACTTTGGATCCTAGGGCTCCCCCCTCAAGTGGTGGATATATCTAAACCTTCCTATTTGTGGATTAGACAGGTTTCTGTTGAGGCAAAGCATGTGATAGTGCGTAAATGGAGGACAACTGAGGTACCCACAGTCAAAGAATGGCTTACAGCAGTGGAGAATTTGGCTAATTTGACAAGAATAACCTGTTATAGTTGGGGTAAATATATGAAAGACAAGCTAAGACCCCCATGATAATATTCCAGGCTATGGCTTGATTTCTATGTCTCAAATATATGCTATCTCTTTAGGTACCATGAGATCCCCCATTGTGGAAAACCACATGGTCCCCAGCTTAGTACATTAGGTGAAGAAAGCTTTTTCCCCTCCTGAGTGGCAATTAGGCACAGTTTAGGATCATCCAACATCAATGATATCTGTCATCAGAATGGGCCCCTAAGGGTAAGTCTGACATCCCCTTTTGTTTTTCTGCTCACAGTTTTAGGGCGTTGCTTGCTTGTTTTACAGACTGGTCTGATGATTTGTATCAGACTGTGACATGTAGCCTGTTGTGTTCTTGGATACCATTGTATGTACAGTATAAAACCAATACTGCTCAATAAAAAGATTAACTGTAAAAAAAAAAGAAATTATAAACATGTTCTGAATCAACAATTTGCACTTGTAATGATCAGTCTGTTCTTTGTGCATGTGTATTTATTTGGTCATGTTTTGTTTTTCATGTAACTGGTCACATGCAAAAAGGGGTGTGTTTTGCTTGTGTGCTTACCAATATAAAAAAACATAAATCATGCTTTTATTTATAATTTAGGAAATTTGCACAAGAGGATAACCTCAATCAGGTACAGCTCCTATTTTCCAAGTGGGTCCTGAGGGACAGTTACAGCATTACAGCAGAGCAGTATAAGAAGGGGTATCAGCAGCTGGAGGAGTGAGATGAGTCTGCCACTGCACAGACCCCAGTGTGCCCTCACTTGGAATACTGTGGGAAGCTGTGGAGCCCATACTTGAAGAAAGACAGGGACAGGGTGGAGGTAGTAAAAAGAAGGGTAACCAAAATTATCTATGTTCTTCAGGAAAGGACTTACATGGAGAGGTTGGTGATTTCAATTTGTAACATGGCACTAAAGTGAAAGTCGAAATGGGGATAACTGATTGGCTGAAATGGATCATGTGGGGGAAATCAGAGCGGGGATTAATCCAGCACAACTGCCGTCCCCAACATAAAGTACCAGAGTGAGCCACAGAGCTACAAAAGCAGCACATAACAGAGGGGCACTGTGTCAGAGGTGAGAGGTACTTGTCTGTGCCACCACCCACGCAAATGCCCATGGTCTCTGTGCGCATGTCTGGGGGGTAATAGACAGAAATGTAGACCGGGAAATGTCAGGAAGGCGAAGTAAGAGAGAGGAGCAACGAGGGAGGCAGTCCGGCAGGGAACGTGCAGTGAGAGTGACCGCAAGTTTAATTGTGATCTGTGGTAAACCTGGAAACGATTTCGGTGTCTGTGAAGGGGAATATAAAGTAATCATTGTGAAAATGGATAGATGAGACGTATGGCAGCTGTAAGTCACTGAGAAAAGCAAGAAAACGTTAACAGAATGGCAGAGATGAAATAGGACAGGTAGGGAGATCAGAGCACTGCGGTGAGCACAGAGACAGGGTAAGGAAATATGCAAATCAGAATGATGGCGATATACAGGAAAGCAGCAATTACCATATGATGGACCTCCTATGGCGTTCACACAAATATTAGCTGCTCACATCTGCTAAAGTATCAGAAAAACACATTGAGACATACTGTGTTAACAGTTCTGTCAATTATGGTTTTGACTACATTAGTATATAAAAACGAGTCTCGCAAATGTTCCAAAAGTGCATGGAAGAAACGTGAGGACAGCAAACAGTCTTTCTAGTGTACCATGCACACTATGAAAATAAAAGTCACAGGAACTATGGCCTCATAGAAGCCATGTTACAAGCGCATTAAGCCACTCCGAAGGTGGCATCTAATGCTATTAATGCATGGTTGGGCTGTTGTACGCACTCAGTCTGCGGCCTCGGGCCACAACCCTCCCAACCATGCATTAATCTAGCATTAGATGCCACCTTCGTCATGGCTTAATGCTTACATGTACACAGTGAATGCAAGGGGGGAGAGGGACATGACTGAGGCACACAAATACCTATATGGGATTAATAAAGTAGACAGAGAGTTCTTACATAGAAATATAGACAGTGATGGCAGCAAAAGACCAATAGTCCATCCAAACTGCTTGAGTTTCCTATTTATCTGGTCTGCATGCTTTGTGGGAACAGAAACACTAGAAGAAACTCAAAGTAGCTGGGGTGTATTTTAGGGGGACATCAGGAAGCATTTATTCATGGAGAGGGTCGTTAAGTGATGGATTAGCCTGCTAAGGAGTAGTCTGTGCAAATTCAGGAATTTAACATAGAGTATATGGGATAGACACATAGCTAAAGGGGTGGGGGAGGGTGGGCGAAGGCCATTAGGACCCTCACAGTCAACACAGGCAGGTAGGGCTGGTAAGACCCAATGGATCACATGGCCTCTTTCTGCCGCTGATTCCATATTTCTTGTGTATGCTAGAATAAGTTTATGTTGCATACAGTCAAAGAACTGGATAAGGTGCTGACATAAACAGTACAATACATTCACCATTGCTTAGATTTTTATTAACTGGAGCTAGACATTAGCCTTTTAGAAAAATATTTTTGCACTGCTGATTTATGCAGTGCAGAGATTTATAACTGTTAGCTAGAGTTTGCCCATGTAGACTCTACTTCCTCTACATGACCAATACTCCTAATAATAATGCCCCACTGCTTATGAGTGCATTACCAATTCATTGTGTAATCTTTCATTTGTATAAATGTTGAGATTTTCTCCACAGACTGTATCAATTATGCATATATGTGTGTGTGTATGTGTGTGTGTGTGTGGGGGTGGTGCTAAATGCTAAGTAAAAATGCCATTGCTGGTTGAAACATGTTCATTTCTAAAATGAATAATTTATCTTGTGCTTTCTATAAAAGCAATACAAATCTTTATAATAAAAAACACAAAAGTATGAGTTGCCACATAATTTTTTTAAATCTCTGTTGTACATTTTTAGTACAACTTGTCAGTATGGGGATACTTGGAAAAATGTTTGCAGGTTTTAGTTCTTTGATCACAAGTTTAATGACATCTGTTCTGAGCAGAAGGGAAGGTGCGTGGTGACGGACTGTTATTTGTGCTTCCTGTACAAGAACAATGATACCCAAATCAGAATAGCCAGTGCAACTTGTTCTTTTTCTGCTCTGATATAGATGTCATGCACCAATTGGAAAAGGTTAAGGCTTCTTTCTTTCTTTCTTTCTTTCTTTCTTTCTTTCTTTCTTTCTTTCTTTCTTTCTTTCTTTCTTTCTTTCTTTCTTTCTTTCCCCTTCAGAGACAGCTCAGCTGTTCACTATAGCTACATTACGATTCACTACAGTATAATGAAGTGTTAATATAACTACTTAGACAAGAATGTGACTGTCACTGGTGTTCAAAATGGTGCCTGTGCACCAATGTGGACTGGATACACGTGAGATGCGTATATCCGGCCCATGCAGCTCTACACCCTCAGACAGACAATGTGGGGCATTGCATTCACTACAGCTGGCACCCACAGGATGCCTGTCCAAGGCCTCACCGTCTGACATGCTGGGACAAGGGGGGCAGATTGGTGTGCACAGGCGGGCATCCAACCAGTTGCCTGTCCAGGTCCATGAGTGAATCCCCTACTCTGCACAGAGCAAGGGATTGTGAGACAGCATGACTCCCTATAATTGCAGTTGTCAGCTGAATGCCTGAATGGCTGCCCCCAGCTTTCTTGCCTGACCAGATGACTGAGGCAGCATGGCGGGGGAGGGTTAGCTCCCATCACAGTTGGAAGGTGTACTTTTTGGGTGGCCCAATGACTATGGCAGGGTACCTGCCTACGTAACCTATGCCCCCTTACACAGTACTCCATGCCTTCATGAATGTTTCAGAGTGTGGCAACACCCCCAGAACACTCCCAGAACACTCCCCTAGACCATCCGCACATGTAACTGTGTGAACTGTTGGGGGATGGCACACAGAAGGGGTGCATGCACCTTTAGTGCATGCTGTGTGGGGTACACAAGACCTCCCCATTTGTGGCCCTTTGACTTAGGAATGCCTACACACTGTGGATACATGGCACATAAGCATTTTAGTTTACTGTGCATAGGGGCTAATAAAAGGATTGCTTATAGCAAGTCCCTCGAAGCGAGTGAGCATTGTATTTATTTATTTAGTTGTAGTTTTTCTCTCTAATGTATGGTCTCCTGAATTGCAACATCTCAATTTCAAAGAGGTACTGGGCTATGCAGCAGGTAGACATGTGTTACAGATTTTCAACATGAGACAGATATATTACATCACAAGAAAAGAGTTGCACTGCAAATAAAGGAACACGGTGATGATCTGACCAGCTTCATAAAACTAAGATGGCTATATTTATCATTTTATAAAATGTGTCTCAGTGTGTACCAGAACACTTGTAATCAGTAGCATTGCATTTCATGATAGATTTGAAATGCACAATGGAATTAGCTGCTTTGAATTTCTGATGTAAGATCATCCATGCAAGTGGTGCAGCAAATCTTAAAGCCTGATTGCCCATATTCATTTTGATCGTTGGTACTTTGCAGGTCAAGAATTCTTTAGATTACTAGCTATAGGTCTTTACTAAAGAGACAAAGCAGTGAAAGAGAACTTGGCCAGACTCTGTTGACCATTATCTGTAGAAGGCAGTTCCAGTTCAGTATAGATATTGTTGTACTGACAAGTTCAGCCAAATCAAGTGGTTATAGGGGACACAAAGGTGAGTCCTTTAATAATAGGTACTGAAACACAGTCCTGCAGATTTTATTTATAGCTTGGTCTGTGTGATCAAAATTAGTTTTAGATGCAAAAAATGTAGACGAGATCATCATGATCAATGACCAGGAACAGTATTTGAAGTTCTTCATTCTGGTTTCAAGGAAAAAGGCAGGTCTTCAACATATTTAGCAATAAACTGATTGTTACATTTACTTTTTATGTTTGCTGGCATACATAGGCTATGCAAACATCATGGGGCTGCTTGGACAGAGTGAGGGCTGTAGATGTATGTGCTGCAGCAGACAATACAGCAGAGCCAGTAGGAGGTGTGGGAACACCCAATCCTGACAAGGCTACTTCTGATGCTGCTGAGCTGGCTGATGGGTGGCGAATTCTCACATATGGAAGGATGCTACCGCACCTATCACAGTGTAAATGCATCTTTTCCCATTAGTCATCAGCCATTCAGCTAGCGTATCCCACATCCCACCCAACCCAGCATCCACATTGTCCAGTGGTTTGGTGGCCAACCCCACCTCTGGAAAACACAACCCCCCCCAAACTCAGTCCAGCAGTCAAGTGCCCAATCCCACTGTCAGACAGGACAACAACCCCTCCCCCCAAGTTATTCCAACGGTCGGGTACCCATCTGCACCAATGGCAAAGAAAACAACCCAAGCCCCTAATTAACTCACTCCAGCCATCTAGTGGGCAACCCTGCCACTAGAACAAACAACAATGCCCACAACTAACTCCAGTTGTCAGGTGCCTAACCCCACCTCCAGAACAAACAACAACCCCCCCACAAACTAACTCTGGCAGTCAGGTGCCCAACCCCACTGCCAGCAAAGAGAACAACCCACCTCTCAACTCACCAACTAACTGCAGTGTTTAGATGCCCAACCCTGCCATCAGAACAAACAGCAAACTCCCCCATTCCAATAAACTGGCAGTCAGGTGCCAAACCTTGATGCCAGGAAAAACAACACTCACCTCCCAAAATAACACTGGTGGTTGGGTGCCCAACCCTGCTGCCAGGTAACGGTCATCCCTCAACTGTATGCAACACCATGGTGCCCACCCCTGTTGCCACCAAGCATCAAACTGACACTGGGATACCCCATCCATAGTGTCGAGACCTGAAATAGAGAAAGTTGTCCTTTGTTATTCTCTTGCTTGTGTTTTAAAACCTGCCAAAAAAGAAAGCTTCCCTCATAGTGTTCTGCTTCCTTCGACACCCGTCTCTCCCCACCCTCACCCAAACCCCCTCAGCACCTCTCATGCCACACCCCTAACTTACCTATCTGACCCACTGCTGAGATGATTGCCAAATGTCCTGTGCTCTGGAGCCCGACCATGAATTGACTGAAAACAAGGTACATTTGGCTAATGGCTTTTTAATGTTTTTTTTAACTTTTACACATAACTTGTTATTTTTCTCATTTTTGCCCCAGTTTTTCAACACAGTCTTTGTTACCCCACCTCATGAATATAGGAGGTATAAATTTTCAAATCCTCTAAAAAAATTACCTTTTGGATGGGATTCAAAAAAATCCATCTGTCTTCAGCATAAGGTGGGGTTATAAAACAAGCATTTGTCAATGCCGAATGTTGTCTCGCTGGCATTGGCATTGGTAGTGCAGGAGTTAGAGATGCATAATAGGAATGGCAGTGAAGTACTGAACTGAAGCCAATGCCACCCTCACCCTGCAGAGACTGACAGGCGTTGGGTGTGCCTTTGGGTCATCAGCTATAATGTTTATGCCATTCTGCCTCACCTTACCCTGCAGACACTGACAAGTGTCGTGGTGTGCTTTGGGGTCATTGGGCCTTATACTTACACCATTCCATAAGGAAATATGCTGAGGTGGGTGCAGTATAGGAGAATGGGGTGAACTTTAGGGCCAAACTCTCGAAGGCAGACCTCAATGCCTGTCAGTGGCTGTAGGGTGGGGGTGGTGGGGTGGAATAGTGTGAGCATTACAGCCAAGGATCCAAAGTCACACCCCTGACTCCTATCAGTCTCTACAGGGTGGGGAGTTACAGTTGGAAACCCTAACGCCTTAGGTGTGTGTTGGTATTTTCAGTCCAAATTTTCAACATAGGCTGTTTGTGACCCCACTTCATGAAAAGCGGCCCTATCAGTTTGTTAGTTGAAAGGTAGTTTTGCACAGTGGCTGTGCCATTTGGCAACACAGAGATGAAAACACATTTTGGGCAGTATGTGAAAAATTACAACTGTATTGTTCATGAGGAGGTGTAAACAAATTGCAATGTTGAAAATCTAGAGTGAAAATATTAAAAATTGGTGAAGTCATGAGCATGCATAGAAAGTATGCAACACACATCCTTAACCCAATTATTTTGGGGAGTTTTTTAACCACATTTTCAAAATAGGCATCTTGGGACCCCCCTCATGAACAGTGGCATTATAATTTTGTTAAAGTTGATTTCCCACAGTGACCACGCCATTGTGCACCACAGGTGCAAAAACGCATTTTGGGCAGGATGTGAAAAATGACATCTGTACTGTTCATAAGGAGGTGTGAAAAAATGCCAGTGCTGAAAATCTGGCATGAAAATATTGCAAATTGGTGAAGTTACAAGGGTGAGTGGAAACTGTGCAATGCACGCTTGTAACACAGTAATTTTATGGACTTTCATCACCAGATTTTCAACATAGGCATTTTAGGAGCTCTGCTCATGAACAGTGTCACTGTCATTTCCTCAAACTGTCTGAAAGCTAATTTCACACAGCGACCGCGCTATTCTGCGCCGGACGTGCAAAAACACATTTTGGCCAGGATATGTAAAATGACAGCTATACTGTTCATGAGGAGGTGTGGAAAAATGCCCATTTTGAAAATCTGGAGTAAAAATATTACAAATTCACGAAGTTACGAGCATGTGTGGAAACTGCACAATGCACGCTCATAAAACAGCCATTTTTTTTATTTTTTTCCACTAAATTTGCAACATAGGCTTTTTGAGAGCCCCCCTCAGGAACAGTGGCACTATCATTTTGTTAATCAGTCCCGAAAAGTGATTCCATGCAGTAACCACAAAATCACCTTTCGGGACTGAATAATGCCATGACAGTGACTGAATTCATGAGGAGGGGTGCCAATAACCCCATGTTGAAAATTTGGTGTCAGAATTCCCAAAAATGCCTGAGATATGCACCAAAGTTGAAAAAACCTATTTATGCCATTATACAGCTTACCGGCATTTCTTCAGTTCGCAGTTGGTTTTGAAGAGTGCAGACACTGTTCTCGGTCCACCGAATATCGTTGCGCCAGACTGCAGAGGTAAGTATGGGGTGAGGGGGTGTGTGTGTGGGGAGGCAGGGTGTGAAGTGGGTGGGTGCAGGTTGTGGGAGGGGCAGGAGATGGCAGGACCGTTTTCTTTTTAAGGGTTAAAAAAGGGAACATTGTGGGACAGTTTTGTTTCAGGGATTTGGCACTGGGGTGGGCTCCCAGCATATACCTAAGTGTTTTGGGGGATGCTGTAGCCAGCGGGATTGGGCACCTACGGCACATACCGAAGGGGAGGAACAAGAGCTGAGGGGATTGGGCACTCCCCCAGCACAGAACAAAAGTGGGGGGGATGTTATGCTGATGGGAGTGGGCTCCCCATCAGCAAAGAAACTGTTGGGGGGCGCATGATGCCGAGGGGGATTGGGCACCCCATCGGCATACATTGTAAATGAGATGAGGTGCTTATGCCGATGGGAGTGGGCTCCCCGTTGGCAAAAGAAATACGTCATGGCACTCTGCAGGCGCTGTCACCAGGCATGTCAGGAGGGTGTGTTATTGTGCTGCTGAATGATTGCAGTGGACCTTTTGCTAGATCTGGTGGCCACTTGACATATGCCTGGTGTCAGCACCTGCAGCTGCCTCATTGGGGAATGAGGAACGCACCTACTGATGCATGCCCTGCATTCGCTCAACAGTGAACGCGCCTCCACATCTGCTACTACTGCAATATGTTGGCTGCACATGTGCGAGCCAACATAAAAACTATGTTAAAAATTTGAGGTCAAACTGTCACAAAATGACAAAGTTAGGAAGATGTCAATTATTTTTAATGTTTACTCATAACTTTGTGATTTTTGTAGATTTAGGCCCCCACACTTTCAACATAGCCTTGTTGCTACCTCACCTGATGAACATAATGGGTGTCTTTTTTTCAAATCCCCTTGAAATATGCTTTCACAGTCACTCTGCAAAACCACCTTTTTGATGGGATTTCAAAAATTCAACCTGCCTTGATCATAAGTTGGGGTCATAAAAAGACTATGTTGAAAATTTGGTGTCAAAATGAGAAAAAAACAAAGTTAAGAAGAAATGATGAATTTATACACATATTTTTTTTATTCTCATCACCATTCTTTCAGCTCTAGGGCTGCCATATTCAAACAGTTAGCGTAGTACTAACCAGGTTAGTACAGAGCTATCCCGGAATAGCTCTAGCCAGTGGAGCAGAGGCCTTATTCAAAGGCCACTGATACGCTGCACTGACCCAGCACCGTGATCATGCAGATTATACCACTACACCCATACAAATAAGGGATCCCCCATGCATACTGAGCACAGCAGTACAGTACATTCAGAGGTTTCAGCAGTGTTAAACAGCCTCTGTCACAGCGCTGTTTAACACTGCTGAAACCCTGTCCTTATTCCTCTGCATTGCAGCTCCCCAATCACTTGTCCTGTAGTTGTCTTGCATATTCCTGGTGGTCTAGTGGTCCCCCCACACCATGATTGCCTGTCCCATAGCTGTTTTGAATATTCTTGGTGATCTAGTGTTCTAGTGATCCCCTGCCCCGATTGCCCATTCTGTAGTTGTCTTGAATATTTGTGGTGGTCTAGTGGCCCCTTTAGCCCCCAGTCACCCATCCTGAAGCCATATAGAATATTCCTGGTGGTCTAGGAGTCCCATAAGGGCATCCAAACCCTCCCACCCACCCATTCAGTACCCTTCTCCCTGGAACCTCCCTCACCACGGTCTCCTAAGCCAAACTATGGCAATAGTGATGGTGACCAGCACAACTCTCCGGTCATCACCTCATCCAGTCATTGCCTAACTGTCAGTTAGCAATTCTAAAGATTGCAGAACTAGCTGTTTCTACAGTACTCATGATCAGTCACTGACAGTCAGATGGTGACTGCTTGAGGTGGTAAGCAGAAGGCTATGCCGGCCTCCATCACTATTTCCAAAGTTTGGCCTAGGTGACTGGGGCAAAGGCTGGGTTTGGATAGAAGAGTGCTGAGCAGGCAGATAAAGAGGGGGTTAGGTTCCCTTACAGGGGACCACTAGACTACCAGGAATATTCAAAGATGGGTACAGGACTGGTGATCAGGAGGGGGTGGGGAGAACACTAGACCATCAGGAATATGCAAGACAGCTACAGGATAGGTGATCAGCGGAGGAGGGACCTGCCATGCACAGAGATGAGGGCTGGGTTTTGGCAGTGTTAAACAACACTGAAAAAGAGGCTATTTAGTGCTGCCAAAACTACTGAATATATTACTGCACCCATTGTGCATGTTTTGAAGGGGAATTAAAAAATGACATCTCATGTTCACACTTGTCTACCAGGAATATTCAAGACAGCTACATGATGACTGAATGGGGGGTTGGAGCCACTAGACCAGCAAGAATATTCAAGACAGCTACAGGATGGCCAGTTGGGGGGTTGGAGACCACTAGACCATCAAGAATATTCTCATTTCGTGAAAATGGGCAATTTTACACACATGCCTTTCCAGTACAAAAATGAAATGAAATGAATATTCGAGACAGTTATAGGAAGGGTGCTTGGGGGTGTGCATGCATGCTAAAGAGCCTATAACGGGCATACAAATAGCCCATAGTGCCTTGCATACCCAATGGACTCATTAGCATATTAGGACTAAATATGGCTCATAGGACCCCTATCACAATCCTGCTTGCACCATGCCTTCTCCATTGGGCTTCTGTGGCCCATATTCCATCTGGAGCTTAGTTCGGTGCAGCATATACTCACTATGTGCTGCGCTAACATGGCCCCATATTCATACAAGGCACTCTTGTTGGAGTGCACTAATTGTCTGACTATTGCCCCTGAAATGGCCAAGCATTAATTGTCATGCAGTGCTCCTGTCAGTGCAGCGCACACATCTGGCTCTGAATATGGGGACCTATACCCCTTAGGCTTGTGAAACTCCAAGTCCACAAGACAATGGCTACTAGGGTTAAGAAAGGCCTGCCCATAACCTCAAGACACTGATGTAACAGTATGCAAACAAACATGTTCATCATTGACAAATGCTTGTTTACAATAGTGTTGGAATGGATATTAAACATTACACCCAACTGTGGACTGTAATTTGTAAAATGTTTTTTACCATTCCTTGGTAAACCCCAAAAATTAACATACAGCCATTCCATTTTGTATTTTCTAGGGAGTGCAGTGTAGAGCTCAGTTTTACATTAGTAGATCTCCTTTTATCTGCAGTTCATTTTATTTCCATTGCTTAACTACTAAGGCAGATGTTGCCAGCAGAATCTCAGTTCAACGCGATACTAGAATTTTAAAGTATACTATTTCTATGACGTAGAATCATAAAAGGACTAAGGCACTGTCAGCCTGCACCAGTGACTTGGATGCAATCATGACACCATTGTGTTGCTGCTATCTTGAAAAGAACTCCATTGCAAAAGATACTTTCACTCTCAAATGGTTGTCTGAGATGCAAGTATGTCATGCTGATTCTTCATGCGACTAATTTTGCTTATGAATTTCATTTTCCTTATATGTATCTTCTGTTATTTTGATTCTTGTAGAGTGTAATTTGTACTTTTCATTGTTTGCTGTGTGTGCTACTTGTTTCCTAGGCTGTGATAATTGTTTGTTACATCTATTTCTGTGAATTCCTCTGTGCCCCCTCCCCATTCACAACTAGAAATGATCCATCCAGGGCTCTCTTTGTTAGCCTGGTTAGATATGTTTTAAAAAAAAACAATATACAAATAAGTTAATAAACCCAGTCTCCTTATTAAATGATAAACTAGGAATCAGCAAGTTTGGTCAATTCTCCTAGGTTTGTGTCTGGGTACCCTGTACATTGCATACTTTGTAAGATGTACAGGATATAGTGCTTGATGGAACATTTGTTACAATAAAATTCAGTAACTACACAGTGCTGTTGTGCATGGTTTGTTGCTGTTATCTGTTATGCATGGGAGTGGTCTGTTGTGCATGAGCATCTTAGCCAATCAGAATCATGTAGATGATAATAAATAGAACATTAGTGTTGTACAGCATACTTCAACCTGACAGAACATCAATATTCCACAATTCTAAAAGTTAACATTTAAACCTACTGCTTCACTGTTGTTGATAGTATACTACTTGCCTGTGGGCCCCAATAAAGTTGAGGAGCCTGGATTGATAACTCCTATGATGATTCCTCACCCAAAGTTGGGAAGTTAAAGTACAGATGTCTTTTTTTTGCAGTGCTCCACTCGGGGAATGATTAAATTAGCTAGGTTATATGCTAGCACTATCCGCTGAGAAAAAAATACCAAGAAAATATAGTAACAGTAAATCACCATTAGGGCAAGAAAACATATCCTGCTCTCAAGGTGGGCCTGTTTTGAACAAAAGGTTGAGTTACAAAGTCATAGTATAGGAGTACATAGTGGTATAACAAATATACAATTCATGTTTGAGTTACTGTACAAAGTAATAGTATGGAAGACGTAGTAGAATAAGGCTTAAAATACATAGGATAAAATGCTGCAGCATTCTTAGGCATGACATGTGCATACCCTAGGGAATTTCTACATGGGGGCATGTCAGTTGGACATGCACTGCATGCATTGCATAACATATGTGTACAATGCTGTAACACTGATAAGGAATGTGCACAAGCCATGGCATAGCTACATCAGGCAGACCCTCCTGCAAACAAGGGGCATGCCCCGAACAACCGCCATCCCTGAGGGACATACCTGAACACACACTGCATCCATAACCCGCACCCTTCAATGTGGTACACATGCCACAGAGCTGTAGGGATGTGAGGGATAGTGTGCTACATTCGATGTCACCTGTGGAAATGCTTGGAGGGGAACACTACCTGATGTAGCAGTGGCAGCCACTGTCAGTACCCCACAGTACACAGCATTCCTAATGCAGGACATGTGTCCTCAGTGCCCTACAGTGCAGCCTGGTATGGGTGGTGGTTGGCTGTGTATGTGAAGGGGTTCCACAGCCCACATGCATACCATGTGCTCCAGGGCATGACAGGGGGCCCCTCATGAACTGGGAGGCAACTGTGCCATACCGTACAGTACACAGTGAAGGTATAACACATGGGTGCCCCACTCAGAACCCTGTGGTCTCCTCATCTGGAGTAACTGCTCCATGATAGCACAAATACCACATAGTCCCTAGTCCCACCCTACTGCCCATGTCCCTCAAAGGGGGTGTCCCTATATGTAGATGCACAAAGAGCCTGCCCAGCACCATACCCACATTAAAAAACAGTCAACACGGTAGACTTTGGAACAGTGCAATATTTATAGGGCAACAGAAGACACCGGCAGAGCAATACAAACAGCAGCACATAAAATAAACAGCACAGCAATATGTTTGTCAGAAGCACATTAGTCATAATAACATGGCAATGTTATGCATTACTATTGTCACAACAGGGAAGATGTTCCTCATGGCTCATGTAGAGATAATGAGTAAACAAATGTCCTGAATGTGGACAGGGGCCCCCTTGTAAACATGGGCCCTCAACAAAGGGTCCACAACATGTCTGCCTGTGTCCTGGATGTCACTGATGATATAATCTATCACTGATGGGGTGCACCAGTATTCCTGCAGCTGGCTAGAAATAGTGCTGGGAGTCTGTCTTGGTACAGGGCATGCTGAACGAGTCCATGGCATCTGCCGCATACTATTTTTTTTTAAATTTAATATACTTTACTGGTTATAAAAGCACACAAACAATATGCCAGTAAATGAATCACATCAAGTGTCAGTAACTCTCCCGAGGCACACAGGCCTCACCCCTCCACCCCATCCATCCCCTCCCCATTCCTCTCCTCCCTCCTCCCACCCCCCAGATGGAGCAAACCCAGTAAGAATATATGAAAGTACAGGGTTGACAATCATAATATGGCCATTCTATCTACTATGCAAAGTTAAATTTAACTATCAGTGACCGTATACAGGGTCTCTAGTTTCCCCCACTTTTTATCAAAGCTTAGGGGATTATGACGTAAACAAGCAATCATACTCTCTGTGTGTAAGTTAGACAGTAATTCCTGCAGCCATTCATTGTACGAAATCAGAACTTGATCTAGCCAGTGCCTAAGGACCACCTTTTTCAAGGATAGGAAGATCAATAACATAAAGTATCTCCGCTCTAAAACCAGAACAGTGGTCATATCCCCATGATACATATCTCTGGTTTGAAGAGCCCTTGCAAGACTAAAATGGGATCAGCTCTGTCTTCAACTGATTTCCAGAGTGGAGCAACTTTGGGGCAGGACCAAAAAATGTGCAAGAGGGACCCATCAACACCTCCACATCTAGTGCAGCTTGATGTTGGCAATCTCCCCAGCTGCACCAATTTCTGAGGGGTATAATACACATTATTCAATATACTGAACTGCATGAGTCACAGCCTATCTTGTCTAATATAGCAGTAGGTACCTTTCCAGATAACCAGCCACTGCTGGAGGGAGATAGGGAATTCCTGATCACAGTAGAGCGAGGATCCATTAATTTCTGGGGCATATTGAGCAAACAGTACACCACTGAAAGAAGATACTGCAGGTTTCTGGGACACTAATGGGAGAAGGGAGGACAGAAGACTACAGAAATCTGTGGTCCACAAGCCCTGACCAAACCATTGTAGCACAGCATGCCCTAATTGACAGACCTTAAAAACAGACCTATTCCCTAAGCCAAACTGCCTCATTAATGCAAGAGACGATTTTAACACTCATGCTTCCAACAGATCCCGGACCATCAGTGACCTCAATTGGGGTAATCAATCCTCCTGAATTATCTGCTCTCCAATTTTAAAGTTTAGATTATAATGAATAGGTTGTGAAATATCTTTAGATATCAGGGATTTTATTTATTTATTTATATTTAGTTTTTGTTGACCAGCTAACTGCACTAGACAAATCCTGCCTATTTTCAGGCACGACTCAGGGAAGGGGATACAGATGAATGCCAGCTGACCTTGAACCAGATTAAGCTGTTGGTGGTATTTTTTTTTTAGTGAATGAAGGAAATTTGGCCAGGACACCGGGGAAATTCCCACAACTCTTTTCGATAAGTGCCATGGGATCTTTAACATCCACCTGAACTACCACCAATCCAGGCAGATGGGACCTCGGTTTAACGTCTCATCCGAAAGACGGCACCTCAGAAGTGCAGCACCCCTCTCATGCTGCACTACAGTGTCAGTACTGGGATATTAACCCAAGTGCCAGATGTGGGAACTGAACCCACAGCCCTCTGATCTCCCGGCCTCAGAGGCGAGTATGCTACTTACTGAGCCACTGACACTGACATTTTAACAGGGCCCAGAATTGTGAATACACTTTCAGAGAAATTTCCATAACCAAATCTTTAATTTTAGATGGGAGACTAACCCAAGGGGCAAAGGGCAAGGAGGATAATGCAAGGCCACTTTGCTGCAGGAGGTGGAGCTCTAA
Source organism: Neoceratodus forsteri (assembly GCA_016271365.2). Lineage (NCBI taxonomy): Eukaryota > Metazoa > Chordata > Ceratodontiformes > Ceratodontidae > Neoceratodus > Neoceratodus forsteri. Next base: position 1,271,441,546 of record CM057452.1, read on the forward strand.
ATCCAACCACGGAGGCCTGTAGTCAGTCAGAAGATCCAGGGAAGAAGGAAGAAACCACTGGAGCAATTTACTGAAGTGGCTGGAAAAATAATAAAACAAAAAATGAGGGAGTTTAATACCACCTACCTCTTTTGGGGCAGCCAATTTCTTATACACCATCCGAGGGGCTTTATTTTGCCATATGAATCCCATAATTACCTGGTGTATCTTCTTAAACCACTTGAGGGGTAACCAGAAATTCAACATATGAAGAGGATAAAAAAGCCTTGGATGCACATTCAATTTTATAATTGAGATACGACCCCACAAAGACAAAGGGAGAGCTTGCCCCAATGCAGATCCTGTTGGATCCATTGCACTAAATCCTCCAAGTTAAGTTTATGCATAAGAGAGGAGTCCTTAGACAGACACACCCTAGATATTTAAGATACTGTGGGGACCAAGACATACCCAGAGACATCACCTCCTGTTTATTATTTATTTTATTTATTTATCAAGTCTAGGATTACAAATACCTTTGAGCCATAGCTCTTTTACAAAGGTTCCACATCAGAGAAATACAAATTGTGGGGAACATCAAGACAGGCATTACAACAATGTGGACATTGCAAACAGAATACAGATTAATACAGTTCAAGGGTAGCATTGTAACAAGGCAGCCAGCGGCATTTGTCAGAGAAAATAGACAACAGATAAGAAGTGCCAGAGTCATAGGGAGAGGGAAGAGGGTTGGGGGGGAGAAGGATGTAGGAAGGGTGGTGAGAGGGTGAAAAGTGCAGCATTGGGTATACCAAGATGTGAGGGTAGAATCCAGTGAGGAGGGGAGGGGAGAGGGGGACAACTAGAGCAGAAAGGGAAGTGGAGAAACAAGGTTAAGTTGGGCAGTCACAGGAGCTGTTGGTAGTGAGTTAGTCCCGGAGCCTAGTTTTAAACATACCAATAGTTGGGGCAGAGGAGATGGTTGGGCTGAGGCCATTGAACCAGAGTGGTGCTCGATAAGCAAAAGAGCGTTGTCCCTGTGAAGTGTTACAGTGGGGGACTTTCAGTAGCTGTAGCGTGGGATCTCCTAAAGCACCATTTGTTAATTTGGTGTTGTAACAGAGTTGAGACCCCAGAAGGTGCAAGGCCAAGGTAGATTTTTTTTGACCATGGAGCAGGTGAGAAACTTCATGCGGTTTGATAGTTGGAGCCAGCCGGTCTGAGTGTACAGGTCACAAGTGTGGGTGAGACGGTGAGCACCAGTGGTGAGCCGACATGCTTTATTTAAGGCAGTTGAGAGGCATCTAAGGGTTGTGGTTGTGGCCCGAGCCATAAATGATGAGACCATAGTCTATTACAGAGATCACAGAGCTCAGGACTGCAACCTTCAAAACTTCTGGTGTGAGGTGTGGTCTGTGTTTGTAGAGGAGACCAAGCCGTGTATTAGCAGCTCTAGCTACATTATCTACATGAAGTCCATAGGAGAGATTAGGGTCAAGCTGTATCCCTAAGTATTTGAAGGACACCACCTGATCTAGAGTGTTCCTCTGGGTGGTGGAGATAGCCAAGTGGTGTAACTTGTGTGGGTTATGAGAGCTGCAGAAGAGCATAGATTTGGTTTTCTTATCATTGAGGATCAGTTTATGATTAAGAAACCATGTCTCTACAGAACTGAAACCAAGTTGAAGGTTGTGTTGAAGAGCTGCAGGATCTTTGTGAGTGGAGAATACAACAGCATCATCGGCATATGGTATGATCTGCTCAGAGCAGTGGTAAGGAGGGTTTAGAAAGAGGCTAAAGAAGGGTCCCAGTATGGATCCTGGTGGGACATCCAATGAACAGGCAGGGTGTTAGAAAGAGCGTCCATAATTTTTACTGTCTGTGACCAGTTTTCTAAGTAGCTTTTAATCCAGAGAGAAGAATCAGGTGATAGTCCGGCATTCAGTAGTTGGTGTATTAGTAGTCCATGGTGTACTGTATCGAAGGCCTTGGAGAGGTCGATGAAAACGGCCCCTGTGAGAAGGCCGTTGTCAAGGGATTTGTGCAAAGCTCCAGTGAACTCAAGAAGGGCTGTGGTGGTGCTGTGACCTTTCCAGAAGCCGTGTTGTTGTGGACAAGGTATATTGTATTTATCCAAGTGGTCGGTACCTTGATCAGCCATGATGCCTGCCTAAGAGAGCAAGGTATGGAGATAGGCGATAATTTGAGTGAATCGTCTTGTCCCTACTTTTATGGATGGGTGTCACAGTGGCTATTTTCCATAGGTATGGGAATTTTCCACAGCTGAGAGAGAGGTTTAGGATTTTTGTTAATGGATGAATTACCTCATCAAGGGTGAGCAACAGAAGCTTAAGGTCCAGGGTGTCGCTACTAGATCTAGATTTAGAGATAGCTGCAGTAATATAGCGAGCTTCATTCAGCCTTACCTTCCTGAAGTAGAGGGGATGGTTAGACTGAGGGCTGAGGTATTTTGGGAGTAGGCCTCTGTTTTCGAAAAAGTCATGGGGTAGAACAGCACTAAAGTCTGAAAAAGCCCTGTTAAAGATGTTTGCAATCACCTTGGGGTCAAAGGTTGAGGATCCATCAACCATTAACATGGCCGGAGAGGTTTTTGGCTGCATCCCTGTGACATCCTTGATATTGTCCCAGAAAGCACGACCATTTCCCCATGTATTGGTGAGAGCATCTTTGTAATAGGTGAATTTCATTAGCCGTATGGCTAAGGGGCAAGACTTCAGTTTTGTTGAGACGAAGTTTATAGTTAGATAGAGAGCCATATTCCCCAAAAATTCATAGCACAGCTGGGAGGGAGGTGTCCAAATGAGTAAGATGAAGTGAAATATCATCTGCATAAACAGACATCAAGAATACACTCGGGCCAACCGGTATGCCAGTAATTTCTGGGGACATGGTAAGACTGCGGAGTAGGGGTTCTAAATATAAATTAAAAAGGAGAGGCAAAAGGAGACAGCCCTGTCTCGTGCCTGACCCAAGGGAGATGGGAATGGAAACTTGTACCCCATTACAGTAGACCCTCACTGAGGGGGAAGAATAGAGTATCCTCACCCACCGTATAAAGGACTGTGTGAAACCAAAGACCTCCAGGGGCATGAATAAGAATGTCCAGTCGACTCTGTCGAAAGCCTTCTCTGCATCCAGAGAGATCAGAGCCATAGGGGTATCAGATCCTCTGGATGCAGAGAAGATATGTGCCAGCTTCTGAAAATGGTCTAAGGGAGGATCAACTGGGAACAAAGCCCACCTGCTCCTGAGAAAGGAGCTGTTCCCATACCTGAAGCACTCTATTGGCGAGGATTTTAGCTAAAATCTTTATGTCGCAATTTATCAATGAGATGGGTCTATAATTACCCACTGCCTCAGGGGACTTCTCAGGTTTCAAAAGTACCACAATGAGAGCTTCCAAAAGTGTAGGGTATGATAACCCATGCTCGTGAATATAGATGAAAAATCAGGAGAGAAGAGGCAGCAACTGGTCCAGGAATATTTTAGAAAAATTGTAAGTAAATCCATCAGGACCAGGAGATTTATCAGGCGATAGGCTGGACACAGCCTGTCATATTTCTAAGGTGGATATAGGTCGAGCAAGGAAAGCCTGCTGGACCATGGATAAACATGGGAGGCCGCATTTCTGGAGATAAGAGATGAGAACAGGGTGTGGGTGAGCGGAGGGTTTAGAGCTATAAAGATCCGCATAGAAGGAGGCAAATTTCTGAGCGATGTCTCTGTGTTGAGATATTAACACCCCATCCTTGGTCTTAAGACTTGTTATCAATCTGGAGGACTCTACCTGCTGCAATCTAATAGCCAATAGGCGTCCAGCCTTGTCTCCCTTGTCGACATATCTCACTTTCATTTTTAATGGGGCATATTCAGCTTTTTCCTTTACCAGTTGAGAATATTTGCTCTGCAGGATCGTGAGCTTTTTTAAAACTTCTGCTGATGATTGAAGGGACAAACTATTTTCAAGGGTCGTGATCTGCTGTAAGAGCTCATTCGCTGCAGAGGCATGGGTTTTTTCTGCTTAGCCGCCAATCGAATGAGCTCTCCCCTAATAAAACATTTGCAGGCAGCCCATTCCAGATCAGCCTTACCTATAGAGCCCAAGTTTTGCTGGTCAAATATAGTGATTCGGTCCTTGATCCGATCAACCAGAAACTTATCCGTTAACAGTTGGTTATTAAATTTCCAGATTGAGTCTTTTACCATATTGGGAGAGAGAAATAGCAAAAGTCAAACCACCGAATGGTCACAAAGGACCCTAGGACCAACCTCAGCTTCTGTTGTGCAAGGGAAAAGGGAAGTACAAATAAGAACATCATCCAGTCTGGAATAAGAACCATGTGCAGCTGAGTGAAAGGTATAGACCTTGTTCTGGGGATGCAGGAGCCACCATGGGTCACATAAACCCAATGTCTGGATCATGTCCCACAACACCTGCTGCTCAGAAGACAGCCCAGAATGTTGTATTCTGGACCTATCCAGACCAGAGGACGGGGTGACATTCCAACCCCCCCCCTATAATTATAGGGACTGGAGGAAGCCTTGAGATCTGATTAACTGTCTCCATGATAAAAGAAGGCTCTGCATGGTTGGGCCCTTACACACTTCCCAGGATAATTTCAGTGCGATCCAGGACCCCATGTACAAAAACATATCTACCATTAATATCAGTGATCGTCTGTGGAACTTGAAAGGGGATTTGCCTGGAAATAATAATGGCCACTCCTCGACTGGCTGCGGCATCCCCAGATACGTGCACTTGGCCCTAAAATTGCCTAAGGAGCAAGAGTACCTCCGACGACAAGAGATGAGTCTCTTGCAAAAAGGTAACCTGACAATGGAACTGCTACAAATGTTTGAGGATTTGGCATCTTTTAAGAGGCGACCTGGCCCCTTTAATATTCCAGGAAGCAATTTTCAGTGGACTAGCCATGACCCTTTTTTAAAAATGGCCTGCCATATCCAGACACACAGAATACCTCACCCTCATATCCCCCAGAAGCTCCACCGGCCCACCCATTGTCCCACCCCCCGTCCCATATCCCACAACCCCCTAGAAGAAAACGTCAACCAAGATCCCTTAAACCCCGCCGTCCCAGCACCATTCTCTCTTCACTACCCCTTAAGATGATACTGCTAAAATCCAAACAAGTATACAGCCCCAGCTTTTCGCCAACTGGGCCTTGGAGCTGTGTAGTCAATCACAGATATAGTCAACAGGCAAACCAAAACTTGCTGAGTCTCCTCAAAAGCTGGGAGATAGCTACATTTCTGCCCTGTTCCCACTTAATAGAAAAACAGTAGCACCCCTCACAATGCTGTCAGACTTGCCAGACAAACACATCCATGTGGCTTGATTCAAGGGGCACCGAACAGTTCAGGGAGCATCCGCTGGAGATCACTGGTAGCATGCGCTACACTCTCAAAAAAGTGCCAGGTATCCTTGCAATAGACCTGCAATTTTGCTGGATATAGCATTTTAAACTTAATGGAGGCAGCCAGCAATTTAACAACCACAGGGTGGAAGGTAGCCCTTTTCTACCTCATAGTAGCTGGTAGGTCCTGCGAGATGTAGAGGCGCTGGCCCTCCCAGGAGATTTCTTTGACGTCTCAACATTTATGTAGGACATGCTGTTTGTCCAAAAAGTTGAGCATTTTAACAATTAGTGGACGAGGAGGGGCTCCTTGCTGAGGGTTAGCTCGTAAGGAACGGTGGTCCCTCTTAATAATATAGCAGGAGTGGTTAGAATAGGGCCCTGCTATCTTTTCCAAGAGCTTCTGTGTAAATAAGACTGGAGATGAGGCTTCTGCATCCTCCGGTAGTCCACAAAGCAGAAGATTATTGCAGCTGCTTCTTCCTTCGAGATCCTCCAACTTTCCTTCCACTTTAGACAGCTTGTGCCGTAACGATGTAAGCTGTGGGTCTATTCTCTCTCTCCAGCCCTCTACAGATGTGATTTGGGCCTCTGCATCACCGACCCTCTGTGTAGTGTTATTTAAATCCAGATGCAAAGACTTGAGCTTGTCTGTCATGGACTTCATGAGCTCTTTGAAGGGCTGTATCTCCATTAGGAAGCACTCCTCTGTAAGCAGAGAAGCCTGCAAGCTTGTAGTTGCAGCGTGAGCAGCAGAGGCCCCTTGCGACTTGGCCTTCTTGCTGGCTTTTACGGAGGTGGCAGGCTGCATATGCTGTGGAAGGGCCTGCTTCATCTCGGTGTCCATCCCAGAGCTGTAGCCACGAAAAGTGTGATGAATTAATGACCAGATGATTCCCCGACATAAGTACAGTTGGTAAACTGAAGTGGGTGAGAGAATTTAAGGAAGGATTAGCCGGTAAGAGGCGGGAGGAGCGGGAGCAATACAGAGATGCAGCCACTAGCTAGAAGGCATCATGTGACCTCCTGCCACATACTTTGTTCTGCAGCCCTCAATGTCCTGAAACAGTACAAAATGTTTCATGATGGTCAGTCCCTTGTAAACAGTGCCCATGAGGGACCTGGCATGCACCCAGGCCATCAGAAGATGTGGCAATGCAGTGTCCTCCCCAGTCCATGCTTTGCATGGATCTTTTGTTAGGCCACCTCATACACCCAGTCCTCTTGCTTCCATTCAATCTTATCCAGGGCACCACTGGGACATAGGGATAGGTGTGTGTGTGTGTGTGTGTGGTACTTCTGCTTCACCCAATCGTGCATCATCCTCTCTTCCTAGGACCATTCAGGTATCGATCATATGTGGCCCTGTGGAGCCTGCCCTGGCTGCAGCCACTGTCCCTTGTGATACTCCAGGAAGTAGGAGATGTCCTTTTTTGTAAGCCCCCCCTTGACAGTCACTCCTCTTGGTGTACCCATGGTACCACATTTTCCTGCCTTCGATGCATTGCGTTTTCTGGCCCATGGTCACCCAGGTGGCCCCACAGAAGGTGGTACCACCACAACAGTCCTGGCAAACACAGGGTGAGATGTCTTGGCTGAGACTTGTGGAGTCACAGGGGTGGCCAGATGGGCTTCTTGCTGTGCTTGTTTCTGGGGGCTGGGGCTGTGGATGCTCTACTCTGTGGCATGAGTCACCCCTCTAGGTCACCTTATGGGTACCCTTCCTGATGTCCTCCACCCCTCCATCGGCACTAGGTGGTTGTCCCAAGTGGGGGTGGTGGTAATGGCACAGCCTCCTGCCTCACAAGAAACCATCTGCTCCAGCCCTCAGTCTCTGATTCCTCATACTCCCCAATGGGAACAGCCCTGACAACTGTTGGTTTTAGTAGTACAGTCTATGCAAAAAAAAAATGTAGAATTATTTATATATATATATATATATATATATATATGACTGCAGGGGTGACACCTGATCTGGTTTGTTAATATGATGTGTAAGTACAATATGAAATAAATATATGTCCCTTTGGGTTTTTTTGGGACCTAGGGGGTAAGTTGCAAGGCTTCTCTGTTGCTGTGGTGTAATAAGGATAAACAGTGTTAAGGTTCTGTGGAAGGAAACATTCAAGCAGTGCTCTATGCAACAAATCTCACTTGTTTGGCTGTACTTCTGAGCCCTTCTAGGCACTGCTACCCCAACATGCTACTCTGCCTACTATACTGTTGGGCACTACTAACACCAAAATGGTACAAGTGTTGCTACCTTAGTCTTGGGCAGCTCTAAGGAAACCTTAGGTAACTAAGTGGTGAAGCGTTGCAGGCCCACTGACAGTTGTACTTGATTACCTGGTTTTGGTGCACTTAAACACATAATATTTATTTAAACCAAATGTTGTACTCCAAGCTAGATGGTCTAGTCAATTTAAAAAATTCCAAACTGTGGTCGTATCCAAATTAGTTAAAGGGTGTCATGCAGAACCTGAAGGCACTGGTATGTACTCATGGACTGTCAACCTATCAGTCTTTCAAATGCTGATTCCTTTCCAGCTCTGGTTCAATGTTTTAATGAATATAGTATGGGGTCAGTAGTGCTTATGTAACTGTAGTTTACTTTTTGGCCTTTCTTTATTCCCACCCTTGGTAGGGAAACTGGGTAGTGCATAGGGAGCAAAAAGCCCAAAAGGATTACCAATAAATGTCCAAAAGAGAAAGATTACCTCCTCCAGCTCACGGAGAGTATGACCAGTAGCACGCAGGAGAGCAAAAAATACAGGTGGAGGAAACCTCTGAGGACCCATGGCTAATAACCCATCCGTCTTCTGGACAAACTAAGAGGAGATGAAAATATGTTCTAGCAGCCATATTCTTATTTCCAAGGAAGGAGAACTGCTTGGAGATGACGTTCCATCTTCAGAGTCTGTTGGATGATGCCTTCTGGAAGGATGATTCTGAGGTTTAAGAGGTAGGTCCATTCTGAAATAGTGTCCAGTCCTGAAATTGGAGTAGGTCCAGCTGAAAAGGCGCAACGTGGTCCAGGATATCACTGTGGTAATGGATGATGTTCAGTGGGTTTACAGAGTCAAAGCGAGCATGAAAAGCATGATTTGATTAAATGGGCTACCTGACTTTGAACGATGGGAAGTATGATGGGTTATAAAATTCATAAGGTAATCAATCTAACTTAGTAGAGGGTTTGACATTCAAGTTAAGAGTCTGAAGGTTTGGAGTTAAGTGGTGAGCGATAAGTTGCAATGTAGGCATCTATGAAGGTGATCAAGGAGTCAGACAGAAGCTTTAGGTACCTGGTAAGAGGGATTGACGTGGAAGATTTTAGACCAATGAAGGGAGGGTGGTACATACAGTAGAGATGGTAACTGAATATCTATCGGAATAACTGGAAGTTCAGTACAATGAATTTGAAAGTTGCCTTGAGGAATTGTTGCCATAATACTTGTATAGGCTCATATTAAGGGAGGTCTGCTAGTGGGAATAGGTAGATATGGGTATTGCTGTGGTATAATTCCCATGACATGAGCTGAGGTGGCCATGGCAGCTTTGCCTTACTGGTGGATCAATGTCTGAATGCTGTAGGAAGCCTGAGAATAGGTCTTTAAAGAAGTCCATAGACTGATGTGGCAATGGGATGTTGAAAGCAACGCAGAATGCCAAGGGTGCCTAGCATATTTAGTCAGATATAAGCCTGTTGAGAGGCATGACTGGGATAGTGAGAAAGCCAGGTTGGTTGCAGGTGTGCAGATAGTGGATAAACAGATAAATAGATAAAGTCTTCGCTGGAGGCAGTATGGGAGGTAAATCATGAGTGATGAGCTAGAAGGACCACTGGATGGGCAGCTGACCTGACTGATGGTAATAGGATGAAGGAATTTTTTTTTTTAGTTGCTTAACTAGGAGTAGCACACTAAGCTGAAAGCTTTTTTACAGGTGCGACCTGAGAGCACAGGGAAGTTAAGTGACTTGCTCAGGGTCACACAGTATGCAAGTGGAAGCTGTGGGGTTCAAACCCAGGTCTGGTCTGCTGGATGTCACCAGATTTGCAGCTCAGAGCCTTATATATGTAGATGACTGTATGAATTATGGTGAAATTCAGGGGCTGGAGAACAGTGGCTCGGATTGAGTAACTGTAGCAAGGCAGCTAGGCAACAGATATCCAGTGATACGAGTTCGGGGATGGTAGCTGGAGGAGGTCTTAGGAACATCCAATGGCTATTGAGGGAGTATGAGTTGAGTAATGTGATCAAACTGAGTCAGCGCTCGTAGGAGAAGGCTATGAAAAGGTAAAACAAATGATGCTAGTACTACTATGAGGTATCTTGCGGTTCCTGTTATTTTTAACAGCGATGATTATTATGGAGTCAGTACATCTTGGAAGGAATTATGGTCACCTTTCCAGGTAAGAAGATAGGAGTGGGGGAGGCTCCACTAAATCTTAGATCCTAGGAGACATGGAAGATAGGGATGCTATACCTCTTGATTTGACAGGATGCGTAGGGAGCATTCTGTAGAGTCGATTGAGGAATGAGATCTTTCTATAGTCCAGTCGAATGGGATTCCAAAAATGGTCTTGGGGAGATGATTGGGAAGTACTGACATTTCTAATGTGGTGTAAGATTCTATAAAGCATGCTGTTCAAGGGATGTTGCTAGAGATGAACAGTTGCTCCATAGAGCAGTGGATGGGAGCTGTTAGGATGGCCGAGGTAGGAGTATGAGACAGAAGAATGGGTAGGAGTAGTTGACCAGGTAGGAATACTGGCTGGCGATAGGTGTAAAATGCCCAAAAAGAGGCACGACAAACAGGCAGGAGCCCCGAGCCACCAGGGTGGCGAGGAGGAGGCAGCAGTCCAAGGATGGAGGGAAAAGTCCGGAGTGGATGTCCGCTGACTGGAGTACGGAGTCTGAGAAGAAAACAGCAGAGGCCAAGCCGTACTGACATTGGTAGGTGCAGGATGGAATAGAACTCAGGGCCAGTGCCACAGCAAACTGAATTAGAATGCAGGAAATCTGCTGCAGACCTTGGGTGGTGGATCCATGCAAGACCAAGAAGTGAATCTGGGTACCAAGTCCTACAAAGTTCAGGCACGAGGGTCCCACGTCCGAAGGAGATGGCAAACAGCAATTGCAGATAGCAGAAAGTGCTGCAGTACATAGATACATAGATACATAGACAGTGTCGGCAGATAAGGGCCTATGGCCCACCTAGTCTGCCCATTTGAGCTTGTAAGTTCAGTTTGTTTTCCTAGAAGTCTGTTTCCCCTTACCCCTGCCCTCTAGAATTCCTTTATGTCTATCCCATGCATTCTTAAATCCTGTGATTGTTTCAGCCCCCACCACTTCCTCTGGCAGGGTGTTCCACTTGTCCACCACCCGTTCTGTGAAGAAATTCTTTCTCATGTTTCCTCTGAATCGTCCTCCCTCCAACTTCATCCCATGCCCTCTAGTCCTGAAACATCTTTTTCACTTATAAATAGTGTTTTCCTGCACCCTGTTCCCCCTGTAAGATACTTGTATGTCTCTATCATATACCCTCTCTCCCTCCTCTCCTCCAGGGAGTACATGTTCAGTTCCTTCAACCTGTCTTCATAGGACTTGTGATGCAACCCATGCACCATCTTTGTTGCCCTCCTCTGAACCTTCTCTACCCTGTCTATGTCCTTACGTAGGTATGGTCTCCAGAACTGTACCACTGTACTCCAGGTGGGGCCTCACTAGTGTCTTGTATAGAGGAATTATGACCTCCTTTTCCTGCTGGTGATGCCCTGCCTATACATCCCAGCATCCTATTTGCTTTACCTGATGCCTTGTCACACTGTTTCCTACCTTGAGGTCATCAGAGATGATAACCCCAAGATCCCTTTCCTGCTTGGTGCATGCTATATCCTCACCCCCCAACTGATATATTGTGCCAGGGTTTTTGTGCCCCATATGCATTATCTTGCACTTCTTTGCATTGAATTTCAACTGCCAAACACTTGACCATTCTTCAAGTTTCTGCAGGTCCCTTCTCATTTTGTCTACACCCTCTGGTGTGTCTACTCTGTTACAGAGCTTTGTGTCATCAGCGAACAGTGAAATTCTGCCTTCTAGATCCTGTGCAATGTCACTGATGAAGATGTTGAATAGGACCGGTCCCAGCACTGATCCCTGTGGTACCCCACTGGTTACTCTTCCCTCTGTGGAGTGACAGCCATTTACCACCACCCTCTGTGTCCTGCCACCCAGCCAGTTACCTACCCACCACACTACTGTCCTGCCCACACCCATATTCCCCAGTTTGTGTAATAGTCTTCTATGTGGCACAGTGTCAAAGGCCTTGCTGAAGTCCAGATAGGCCATGTCCACTGCCCTCCTGATCCACCTCCCTAGTCACCCAGTCAAAAATTCAATGAGGTTGGTCTGACATGACCTCCCCTGGTGAAACCATGCTGCCTTGGGTCCTGTAGTCCATTGACAACCAGATGTTCCACCAATCTTCCTTCAGTAGTGCTTCCATGATCTTTCCCACTACCGAGGTGAGGCTGACTGGTCTGTAGTTCCCTGCTTCTCTTTGTTCCCACTTTTGAAAAGGGGACTACATCTGCTATCCTCCAGTCTTTGGGTACTCTCCTGTTTCCAGTGATTGGCTGAACAGGATAGCCAGAGGTTCAGCCACCACCTCTCTTAGTTCTTTAAGGACCCTGGGTGCACCCCATCTGGCCCCATTGCTTTATCAGCTCTTATTACTTCCAGTTCCTTCAGGACCCTTTCTCGTGTAAAGGGACTTGTCCATTTCTGCACCATTCTCACCCCTTGTACTCCTTCAGACCCATTACCCCTCTTCCTTAGTAAAGACTGAGCAGAAATACCTGTTCAATATGTCAGCTTTATTGTTGTCATCCTCCACGATGTCCCATCCTCCCCTTCAGTCTCACTATCCCTCCCTTTGTCTTTCTTTTTTTCACTTATGTACCTGTAAAAGGTTTTGTCCCTTTACCCACTGATTTTGCATGTGTTCTTCTGTCTGAAAGTTTTGGCTTCCCTTACTGACTTCTCTGCCTCCCTTTGTTTCTCCTGGTACTCCTCCTATCCCTTCTGCCTGTGTCTTTTGTATTGCCTGAATGCAATCTTTTGGCTTTCACTTTCTTTGCTACCTCTTTGGAAAACCATAATGGTCCTCTTCCTTTTCCTCTTGCTAACCTGCTTAATGCATAATTCTGTTGTTCTTATAATCCCCATTTTAAATACCTACTGTTCCTCAACCCTGATTCCTGTCCCATTCCTTAATGCCTCTTTCAAGTATCTCCCCATTTTCCCAATGTCTGCCCCCTAAAATCCAGGATACATGTTTTTGTGTGGTTTGGTTCTGCTCTTTCTGTGATTTCAAACCACAATGACTGGTGGTCACTGTTACCCAGGTGCTCCCCCACTGTTACCCCATCACACTGTCCCTGTTTGTGAGCACAAGGTCCAGTATTGCCTTCTGCCGAGTTGGTTCCATGACCAGTTGCTTGAGGAAGGCACCCTGAAGGGAGTCCAGGATAAATCTGCTCCTAGTTGATGCTGCTGCTGGGATGCTCCAGTCCACAGTGATGAGGTACGAGGTTCCCACCTCCGAAGGAGATGGCAAACAGGAATCTCAGACAGAGAAAGCACTGGAATCAGTGTTGGAAGACCACTGAATGGGATAAAGGGAGCAACAGGGGAAAATTGTTGAAGGCATCAGGCACATGTCCTTGGAGAGAAGCAAACAGCACACAACCAGCAGGAAGCAAGGGGAATGAGGGCAGACATATCCAAGAAAGAGGCAGTAGGGAAACATAGACATCGGGGTAGCAATGAGGGAGGAGATGGCAGCATGGAGCTAAAGGCCGGAGGATTGGATGAAGCTGAGCAGGAAGGCAAGCCACAACCATGATGCCCAGAAGTACTAAGAGGTGGAGGATCAGCAGCAAGGAAGTCCATGAGTCAGTCGAACTCAGTGGGGGTGGAGACTGAACAGCTCTGCGGAGTCTAAATCCAGAACATGAGGAGGCCAAGGTGGGGGTGAGTAAGATAAGTCCATGGAAATGCAGGATGAAGACTGTTGAGGTAGGATGTTGAAGGCAAATGGGGTATAGTGGTCCCATTCCTGAAGGGAATGCAGCAACCGGGTATCAGGAAGAGAATGCATAAGGCTGAAACAGTAGATTGCAGACACAAGCTACCATCCCTGGTAGTCGGAGCAAGACAACCTTCACTCAATGCCTCCAGGCAGAGATAGGGACAGAGGATGTCAGGGTAGCAAGTAGTAGGTAGTAGTAATTGTAATGAAAGCCCATCCCCGGTAGGCAGCGCAAGCCTAACTTCGCTCAGTGCCTCAGAAGGTATGAGTTAGGGATGGAGTCTGGAAAAACTGCTGGTATGGGCTGAACAAGGAAAGGGCAGCTGACAGCTGCATAGTAAGAGGTAGGTATATAAAATAAGCAGGATGAAGGGGAAGGCAGCAAGACAGAAGGAGGAGAACAGGAGGAGGAAGTTATAAATGCCAGTAAGGCTGTAATTCAGGGAGGAGCATGAGGCACAGTAGGCGAATGCAATGAATAACTGAAAGCCAAGTAGGCTGCAAGGGTAAGGATTTAAGCAACGGTAGCACAAACTATGTAGGCAAGAAGGCAGGGCAAATTGTATAGCTTACAAAAAGCACACTCCCCTTAATTAGAGCCACAATGCCCCACCGCGACACCCCAGTCTCTTGCCATGGGAATAACAGTGGAGCTATGAGCTGAGCATCCCAAGACCAAACAGCAACTGGAATCACAGTAGGGTAAGAACTGGAATGAGGCTCCAGGACAGGCAGAGCCAGAATAAGGACAAGCTATAGGGATAATGGTAAATGGGAAAAAATGAGGACTGAGTAAACACTACAAGGTGTGGAGAAGAGGGAGCATGCGTGAATGGTGTGGGAGATAGGCAGGTTGAAAGGTTAGGAAGTGCCAGGCATAGGCAAGGAAACATAGAAATAGTAAGCTGATCAAGGGACATGAATGTTGGGACTAAGAAATGGTAGGTAGAAACAGCACTAGAGTCAGGCATAAACTGCTAGGAAAAGTTGTTTGAAGTGGCTGGCCTAAGGGAAGAAATGCTGAGGAAGCGTAGGTGCTGGACTAGGGCAGAGGTGCATAGGATTGATATGGTAGCAGGAGCTTGGAGGTGGAGATGCAGTGCCGGTGTGGGTAGCGGGAAGCACAAAAGAAAACAAAGGGGGGGGGACAAGGGTGAGAACGAGGTATGGGGGGTGTGTAAATTATTATTATTTTTATGTTTTTTACTTCCATATAAAAATGGCAGTGTGAGAGAGAGAAAAAAACAAGGTCATGGCCAACCAGATCGAATGCCTTAGCGAGCGTCATGAACATCAAAGACACAGTGATCTTACTACATTCCATAGCATACCTATGTAACCAGGAAAGAGATTTCATTTACCTATTTGTTTGTTTTTGGAATCTGGTAAGTCAACCAGGAACAAATCCATTTAAAGAGGTGACCCAGAGGACAGTGAGTGGCAATGTGCAGGAGACTCCTTACAGAAGGACATACTGATTTTACAGCACAACACACTATACACAGCTAAAGATGCAGCCTGCAGGCCTGTGTTCCTTAAATAAATGGGACAAGTGATTTCAGAGCAAGTAGGAAGACAGTGCATGCAGTGGTAATATGAATTTGCACTGAGATGTCTCCATGGTTCCCAAATGGACTTGGCTTACGTTCAGCCTCTAATGCTTCTCCTTCTATGAGTTAGCACTGGACTTATTGTTTAGTCAAAGCAATACTTCATGTGTATTAGGTTGCTGTCTGCAAAGGAAATGGGAATTCAGCAGCTCCCACATATATCAAAGAAATTGGCTTACTGGGAGAAAGCAGCAGGCAGGATGGGATGGGCGAGGATCTGGAGGAGGGGAATGGCCCAAAGCACAGCAGGAAGTGGAGAGCTATGGGAGCTCGCATGTTCCCAAAGCATAGGCACAGACAGCGTGGTGGCTACAAGGGGGGGAGGGAAACCAATGTTTAAAAGAAAGAGCAGGAAAACAGCAAAAAAAATAAAAGAAACAGAGGCAGGAGCCCAGGTCTGAGAAAGGTCAAAACAGTAGGGGAACGGAAAGGGGGTGCATAGTGCCATGCCCAGAGCAGCAGCGAAGTACTGCAGGCTGGGGAAACACCAGAGAGGGACAGAAAACCAAACAGGGAACAGGCATTGGGGAAACAAACAGGGAAGGGGAGAAAGAACGGGGGGAACACAAGTGAGGGAGGTAGGAGGGGCAGGGAGAGCAGAAAGCAGAGGAAAGCAAAGGAAAACAAGGAGGCTTAGCCACAGGAGCCCAGCTCTTGCCAAACAGGAGTGTTTCACAACGTGCTAAGTGGGGAACTGCCGTAGGAGGCTGGCCTTTAAAGGGGATGTGGGAGGAGCTATTCCCCCACATTGAACCTCGGGCTTTAGCCCTCCCATTCTGGGTCAGCGCTGTCAGTCTTTCAGCTGTGCCTTAGGCAGTTGCACTCTAAAGCAGATCAGCATGGCTCTGGCCTCTCTACTTTAGTGCAACTGTCTTTTTCAGATGTTAAATTTTCAATTGGCTGGCATTTCTCTCTCTGCTGATCACTCTTGGGTACCTCATGCAGCTCAGGTCCTTTGGATATAGCTTCAACACGAGAGCACCTTTTCACCTGACAGTGCAGCATCTCTGTAAGTGTGGACCAGTCACTTTGCTATTGCTTCTGGTGGTGACGGTACACCAGACTCAGAGATGTAAATATGAGCTGGTAGACCCCTTCAGTCAGACCTTAGGCAGGAATTTGATGCATTCAGCAAACCTCCCCTTCTTTTTATTTCTCTTAGTTGTTTTCTTCTTCTTGCCTGTTAAAGTGCAACAGTCACTTTCTGTTTCCTGGCTGTTGAAGCCTCAGGCCTCCAAAAGCTGGCTGGGTCAGACAACAGTTCTACATTTAAACTGTCCCACACACAGACCAACTATGTTGTGAAACATCCTCTGCTGTGCACTGTGGAATATAGCCCTCCCGCTGGTCCAGTCCAGATGTCAGTCACCAAGGAGGGCTGTCTGGCTCTTACTCAATGCCTAACTGGATAAAAATCCCAGAAAAAATCAATAAAGTCCCCAAATGTCCCATGGGCTCTCCCTGCAGGCTTTGCTGCCTGATCGGCTGTTGTGCTGGCTCCTGATTCCACTGCCATGTATCCTAGTGGTAAGAAGAAGCAAAGATATTTGCTGCCTCTGTAGTGTTTATGGTTAGTGACCACAAAGTCCTTATTGGTAGAATTTCTGACTTTAAACTCATTACATAGAAACATACACAATGATGGTAGAAAAAGACCAATAAACCATTGAGTCTGCCCAAGTTCGCCATCTAACCCTGGGACCTACTATTCATCCAGGGTCCTAGCCCTCCTCTTCCCCCCCTTGTACTCCTTCTGGCTTCTCAAGTGCCCACTATAACCTTCATTCTGTCCCAACCGTGCTTAACCCTTACACTGCCAGAAGATTTAGAATGTATAGGTTTTTAGGACATGTATGCACGCCAGTGGCACAGCAAGGGTTAAAACCACTAACTGTTTCAGCTCCCATCATTTCAGCTGGTAGACTATTCCATGGCTGCATAACCCTTTTTGTAAAATAATATTTCCTCATGTCCCTCCTGAACCTCCTGCCAGTCAGTTTCCACTCATGCCCTTGTGACCTCAAACTGGTACTCAAGCTAAATAGTTCCTCTCAGTTCACCTTGTTAATTCCTTTTAGGAACTTGAAGTTCTCTATCATATTTCCCTTCTCCCTTCTGATCTCCAGTGAGTACATGTTCAATGCCTTGAGGTGCTCCTCCTCCTAACACCTGCCCCATTGACCCTAATTATCTTTGTTACCCTGTGCTGCACATTCCCTACTCTGTCCCTGTCTCTCGTGAGCTAAGAGCTCCTGAACTGGGTGCAGCATTCCAGGTGTGTCCACACTAAAGATCTATTCTATAAAGGGGTAGTAAAAGTATTACCTTCCTCTTCCTACTATCAGTACCCCTCCTGATACACCCCAGCATCCTACTTGCCTTATCAGTTCTTGTTGCACTGTCTTGATTGTTTGAGGGTGTCACTAATAATAACTCCAAAGTCTCATTCCTCAGTCATAGTGCTAAGTCTCACCCCACTCATCTAGTACTCTGTCATGGGGTTCTTATTCCCTATGTGCATTAACTTGCACTGCCTGGCATTGATTTTTTACTGCCAAACCATAGACTACCCTTTTAGCTTTTGTAAGTCACTAAACATTTCCCAATGCTCTTGTCACTATCCACCCACCCACAGAGCTTTGTGTCATCTGTGAAGAGACACAGTCTGCCCCAGATTCCTTTTTCAATGTCACTGATAAACATGTTGAAGAGGACTGGGCCCAGGATCGATCCTTGTGGCACCACGCTCGTGACCTCCCTCTCTTCTGATTTGACTCCATTGACCACAACCTTCTGCTGCCTCCCCTTAAGTCAGTTAGCTACCCGGTTTACTGTGTCCTTAGCCACAACCAAGTCCTCCATCTTCTTCTGCAAGCATCTGTGTGGCACTTGGCTAAAAGCCTTGCTGAACTTGAAGTACAGCAAATCCATGGCATGGCCCCTATCCGGTACCCACATCATTCAATCATGATAATCTGACAAGACCTCCCTGCCATGAACCCGTGCTGTTTACTATCCTGGAGACCACTGCTCTCCAAGTAGTCCACAAACTCCTCTTTGGCAAGTTACTCCATCATTATTGATACCCTCTTCCTGTATGCACATGCTTTGTAGTCCAGTTTGGCTAGGGCAGTAATCTTGAAGGGTCTCCAGTCATTGCAAGTGTTGTTCACACCCTCCAAAAGTGGCAGCTATCTACCTTTGATATGCAGCGGCTACAATAATCTTGAATGTGGCTGGATCTACTAAAGACAGACCAGAATGGTGCACTGAAGAAATCCTATGGCTTCTCTTCTGCTGTTTCCATTCCATTCTCCTCTGCTGCAGCTGTAGTCCACAGGGACTGGAAAGAAGTTATTATTGGTGGTGGGCTGTGGTATGGGGCTCCACGGTACTAAAGGTAAGCCCCCACTATAGTGAGTTACACTCTCTCCTTGTTGAATGCTTGATATCTGCATCAAGTTGGGCAACATAGTCTAAAACATAAATACATTACATATTTACAGTACTGCCTCTCTAGGCAGTTGATTCCTTGCTAACTCAGACTACAACAGTGCAGACATCATGTTACATATTCTACCTGATCTAAACAATTAATGAACAGACAACCCACTATTAATACTTGCATCACCCTGAAGCATTAAAAAAAGATGATACAGGGTTGTAACCTGGAGGAGATGTAAATACCTCTGTGGATTACATGCACAAACAGGTCACTTGAGGCACCCAGATAGTCATACATAAGCTTGATGACAGGCTTCATCTCTTGCTCAGGGTAATGGAATGTACAGTAACTGACACTTCTTCCTCAGAACTAGGGTTTATGACTTCCATCTCCTTGACCATCAAAGGAGTATATTCAGTCAAAATGGGCACCACATCTTCTTCTACATCTACAGGGTCTCCATTTCCCTTCTCAGGGGTAAGCGCATTGGTAACAGGCCCTGTATGCAAAGGCGCAAATGGTATGGCATTGGGGCCCAACTGGGCATTCGTGGAGTACAGCATCTGGAGTTGCAGTCAGATCTGCAAGTAAACTGGTGGGATCCACAATGGAATAGTACCTTACTAAGTCTGCCTCCTCCTCTGACTATTCCTGTTCATTTTCTAGGGTATCTGGTGGTAGGCAAACTCTTTCCTTTATTGTTTTGTTACTCGTGCAGGTTGAAGAACTGTTGACTGGAGGTAAAATCATTTTTATTTTTTTTACCTTTACATCAGATCTGGGAACCATCTATCCTATTAGCAACATGTGATTTTGATTAATGATCTTGTGTTGAGGCCTTGACCTATCTCTCTCTCTCTGGATGAACTTAATACACTGGTGTAAAACTGAGCTACCACCACATATGGAATGTCACCGCATCAATTTACAATGGTGTGCTTGCCAGGCATGCCTAATTTCCTCTGAAGTTCTCTGTGCCCTGACAAATGTTCTTGGTTCCAAATTTTCTTATCATAATGTTCTGTGTTGGCTTTAGTTGACCTTTAAGTCGCTGTACATACTGAAGATAGGTCTCTGATTTTGCTCTATCTATGGAGACACCAAAAGAGAGTTCAACGGGAAAGCTGGTTTCTTGCCAAAAGATGAACAAGTAGGGAGAAAACCCCATGCTGCCACTCCTTAGCAGTTGTAGGCATGGCTCAATGTGCTTATTTGTTGGCTTAATTTGGCTTTCTGTTTGGGATCCAGCATTCCCTCCATTTTAGGGGTGTGCAGTTAAACTGTTCTAATTGAAGATCACATTGAGGGTGATATATATGGTGTAGCCCTTGACTTCCAAATCCATCGCAGGGACAGTAGCTCTTTGATTAGCTTGCTTTCAAAAGCTTTTCCTTGCTCCATGTGTATCCATTGTGGCACCCTATAGTGCACAAATAACATTTCTGCTAGTACCTTGGCTACTGTGTAGGCATTTTGATCATTTGTAGGGAATGCTTTGACTCTGTGTCCCTCAAGACCCTATGAAACTGTTTTCTATCTTAGCGCTGACCCAGGACCTCCCATAAGTTCCCAGTTAATGTAACCGACAACATAAACTTAAGCCAGGATTGTCTAGCCCTGTATTAATACATTGTTACTGTATGTATATTTTTTTTTCTTAAATTTTACTCTGTACTCATACTTTATTGTACCTTTACTTTTATCTGACGTGGAGCCTTTGCAAAAGGCTATGACCCAAATGATTGTAATTCAGATTCTGTTCAAATAAATAAATAAATAAATAAATATCTGTTATAGCAGTCAGTAACCACCAACACATTGCTGATATTCCAGCTGTTGGATTCTAGACTGACAACATCAATGCACACAAGCTCCATTGGGCCACTTGTTGCAATGATTATCAGATAGACTGCCTTGCTCAGGAGAGTCTTCCTTTGCATACAACTGCACTGCCTGTAATATTTCTAAATCTCAGCTTCCATTCAGAAGCAGTAAAAGTAAGTTCTGATCAGATACACATTTTATTCACTTCCCAAGTGTCTCAAATCATCACGTAGAGAGCCCATGACTGTCTTCCAGTATTCGATAGGCAATAGAAGTTGTCATCAAGGAAGTCTAGGGTGAGTTTGTGTTTCTGAGTAAAGTAGTTTCTAGTTTGCCCTATAGTTTCAGTTTTCACTTTTTCTCATCTGAATTAAATAAAGGCCAATGCAAAATGAACCACTAAAGAGTCTTTTAGGCCATTCTCACAGGATGAATAGTGTGGCTGGGTTATTCAGTACTTCAGCAGTGTGCAATCCACTTTCCAGGGCAATGATGACATCTCTGAAATTCTGCTTACTTCTCTGTTCTTATAGTCAGACTACCTGACAATATTGGAAAGAGTTGTGTTCAGAGCTGTGAAATGGCAATAGGCTTAAGGGAGATAATTGTTAGATGATCCTTTGGGTCCACATGTCTGTCTAGATTAGCAGTCAGGACCTGCTCATCCATGTGGTACTTTTGTCACAAAGTTTTTAGAGCAATCAGGTATACAGACCCATTCCTCTGCATCCTGGGGATTACATTGTCGTCACTGTGATAAGGCATCTCCTTCTTTATACCTGAATCTTGGAGATTACTCCACACAGTAATCCTAAATGGAAAGAGCCAACAACCACCAATATTCAGCTGCATCCAGTTTCACAGTGGTATTTACATAGGTTAAGGGGTTGTAGTCCGTCTTAATGGTAATGTGAGCACCATACAAATAGTTATGGAACTGATACACACTAGCCCACTTTAATGCCAGAAATTCAAGTTTGTGAACTGGGTAGTTCTTTTCAGATGAGTTCAGGCTTCTGTTTGTAAGGATTACTGATTTGAGATTTAAGTTTCAAGCTTCTGTTGATAAAGTACTTCCCCAGACCACTCAGGCTAGTGTTGGTGTGTAAGATATATGCTTTGATTGGATCTGAATATGCAAGGACAGGTGCATGGATCAGTCAATGAATAATCTACATGAAGGCCCTCTCACAGGGTCCAATCCATCGTTGTTCAAACAAGTCTTGCACTTTATACTAATTCTCAGAATTAGTGTTTGTCCTTTGTGCCTGGCCTGCCTATTCTTGTTAGTTGGATGGTACCTAAGTCAAGTTCAGAAAGAGGCATTGCACCCTAGTGTAGTCTTTTATTTAACACTGGTAGTAGCCACAAAATCCAAGAAATCTCACCAGATCACCAATTCTTGGGTCTAGGCCACTTAAAGGCCTCTACCTTGATGAAGTCAGGACTGAAGCCATCCTTTGAGACATTGGACCCAATTCTCAAAGCCCCCTGTGGATCAATGCAAGCTGCAACAAGCAGCAGCTTGCATTGATCCCCTATGCACCAGGGACACTGCACCTGATTGACAATCAGGAGGGGTCCCAGCGCCAAACTCCCACAGCTTGTGGCAACTACTGCTGTGCACCAAAGACAAGGCACACAGGAGAGGTTTGCTGCAAGCTGCGGGTTGGTCAGGTGGCATCAGTGCCCATTAATGGAGACACATCTAGAGGCTGGCAGAGTTGTGAGGCATTGGAGAGGGAATGAGAAGGGCAGGTTGGATAGAGATGGGTGGAGGAGGGTGGCAACAGATCCTTAATGGGGACATTGCATAGATGCTTCTATGCCTATGCTGTCCATGGGGGTGCATCTGCATATCTGACACCATGGTGGGACCCTGCGGACATGTACTCACCACAGTGGCATACTGCTGGCCACTCTACTGCCACTCTTCACCTGTCCAGGTCCTGTGTGGGCACAGGATACTGCTAGTGCTGGCTCCAGGGGTGGCACACAGCCCATTAGATCAGCTCTGGGCTAAGTGATAAGTATTTGTCATGTGTTGGGATGTCTGAAAATCCAGTGCAAGCATTTTGGCACATTTGCCTGGACGCAGCATGCATCCAAAATGCAGATGCAATGCTGTGTCCAGCCTTTTGGAAATCTCAGTTAGTTTCTCAGGTTACTGCATGACGAAAGGGATTAACCACCACTGAAATTTCTTTGTTTCCTGCAGAAACTCTTCTGCAAATGCTTCTGTATTATATTGCATCCTGGTAGCCTTCATAAGGTGTATTCTCTCCTGATAATGATGTCTCTATCAGGTACATTCTTAACATGAACTGTTATCCTCTTTATGTATGCATGGGCACATATGGGCAACACAATGGCCTTTACCATCAGTCCCTGAGGCAGGCAATATACTGTACCTCAGGCAGTGACAATAAAAATCTAGTTTGTCATGAAAACATAGAAACAGATGGCAGATAAGGACCGCCAGGCCCATCTAGTCTGCCCGTATATCCTACCTTTAATCAACTGCCACTGTCCCTACTTGGTCATTGGCTGCAGTCTCTCCTTCCCCCCTCTAGGCTTCCTTTATGCTGATCCCATGCATGCTTAAATCCTCTCACTGTGCTTGCTCTCACTATCTCCTGGGATAGGTCATTTCACGCATCCACCACCCTTTCAGTGAAAAAGTACTTTCTCATATTGCCCCTTAGTCTACCCCCTTCCAGTTTCATGTCCTGCCCTCTTGTTGTTTTAGAGCATTTTCTCTTCTGAAAAGATGCTGCCCTCCTGTACCTTGTTGATCCCCTTGAGATACTTGAAGGTCTCTATCATGTCTCCTCTTTCTCTCCTCTCCTCTCCTCTAGGGTATACATATTGAGATCCTCCAATCACTCCTCATATGACCTTTGGTGCAGGCCCTGCACCATTTTTGTTGCCCTTCTTTGAACTGCCTCCACTCTGTCTATGTCCTTCAGGAGAGGCAGCCTCCAGAACCAGAACTGGATGCAGTATTTCAAATAAGGTCTCACCAGTGACCTGTAAGTGGCATTATGACCTCTTTTTTTCTGCTGGTAATACCTGTCCCTATGCACCCCATCATCCAACTGGCTCTCCCCACTTCCTTGGCACATTGTTTGGCCACCTTTATGTCAACAGATATGATGACCCCCAGATCTCTTTCTTGTTTTGTGGATGCTAATATCTCCCCACTCTCATTAAATCCTCCCCTGGTTTTCTGCGTCCCCTGTGCATGATTTTTCACCTCTTCACACTGAATCACACTTGATTTTTCACCTGCCTACAGCATTTTCAATATGTACTGTTTTTTAAGTGACTGTAATGCTGCATGATCTGCAGACTAGTATGATTTTCTAGTAGTCCAGTAGATTTTCTTGTATCTGTAAGATCTTTCTCTGGCAAGTGAGATTTTTGTAGAACTGTTTCTTCTGTTCTGTTAGTTAAGTGACTGTAACGGCATGACCTGCAATCCAATCAGTCTCTAGCAGACCTGTGTGTCTTTCTAGCACTGCTCCTGCTAGGCAGCTTCATGTAGTTTTATTACATTGTACTTGTAATTTGTGTAGCAAGGTCTCACTGTATAGTACTATTACAGCAAGTGGGTTTTCTAAAGTCTGCATGTATTCCTCTATGCACTGCATCTCCTTAGCTAGCGAATTAGCAGGGTCTTACTGAACAAAATTTCCTTGACTAGTGAGTTAACCAAAGTCTGCATATATTGAAATGGAACATTAATGCTTAAAATCTTCTGCCTGAGCCCCTGATTTCACCTTTCTTACTCATGTTAACTCTAAAATCTGCATCTACCTTGCCTTGAACTTCAGCTTTTCTTTTCTGTGTTGCCAGCAAACCTTCTCCTCTTCTCTTGATCCCATCCCACCTTTCTCTCTTTTTTTTCAGTGAATCCTACCTTAGCCATCCTATCCCTCTGCTCCCCCTCTGCCCTGCCTACTCAGACAGTCCTTCCCCTTCTTCTTGCTAATCTCTTCTCCCTTTATTTAAAGACTGTGCCAAAGGCCCCTGGGCATTCCTCCACCTGTGGCCATAGCCACAGAAGCTGCTCCCTGCCCTCTCAAGGGCCAAAAATGGGTACGTCTGCTCAACTGATAGAGTGCTCCCCTCCAGCTGTAAATGTTTAAATTTGGCACCAGTTCTTGAATCTTTGTGTGAGCCTGGCCATTTACTCCATCCTTGAACTAGGAGCTGTGGGGTCACCTGCAATCCCTAGCTTGGCAACTAAATATTTAAGAATTACTTTTTGTTCCCCCTCCTTAAGCAGCTTTCTAAATCAAGCTAGTTGCTCACTGAGGGACCTTTGTGCCAGATCCTGCTCTCACTTGATTTTTCAGCCCACCCTCCATCCCTTTCTCTGACAGTTTAATATATAGACTCTGTCCATGAACTCCTCCCACTGGAATCCCAGAGTCAGCTGGTTTTCCATCCCCTGAAACCACACCTTCCCTTCCTAAAGGGATCAAACCTAAATAATCCACTCCAGTTAACTCCTCTCAATTACTGCTGTAACCTGCCCTATTGTAAGGGACCTCACCGCAATTCTGCTTATACCCTTTTAATTCTTACACTTTCCCATTAGCAGCCTATAAGAAAACGTCCATAGAGGGTGCCAGATTTTTCCTTCTTTCAAACACTTTTCATTTTAAATCGCTGGTATTTGAAATCAAACCAAACAGCAACTCAAGCTTCCATTACATATTTTTTTGTACCCATTTATTTCAAGCCTAATAGCAGTTTACCTCCCAAAATATGTTTTCTACTTTCTTTATGACACACCCTTACTAGAGTATCTCACCTCCTACCAAATGGTTCCCTGATCACTCACATTTTTGCTGACAGGCATTATGCTAGGATTTATCCTGTGGTTCTCTCTGACTGGTTGCCCCCCCCCCCCCACTAAGGTCTTCACCACTGATCCAAATGATTTTACTTTCTCAAATATGCTTATACTCCCCATGAAACTCCATGATATTACACCATTACTTATCCCTCATAGTTCTCTCTACCATGAAGCTTACACTTTTAAGAAGTGCCTTCTCTGCTATTCTATCCTGCCCTCCCCAATCACCCATCACAAACTATGGTATCTCCTCCTTCTTGCTCAAATACTTGCAGGGGATATTGAACTTAACTCTGGTCCAACTTCTCACCTCTCCTGCTAGGATGCAGCATGGAAGGACAGAAAGGGACTTCGCATTGTTTACCTGAACATTAGGAGCCTCCTCCGTAATCTAGCTGAACTTGAGGCATGAGTCATACTGTATCACCCGGATATCATTTGCCTGTCCAAAACGTGGCTTAAACCCTCCACCCCTGACTCTGCCTGCTTGTTACCCAACTACAACCTCATCAGACGTGACAGGCCCACCTCCAAACGAGGTGGTGGTGTAGCCATTTTTTATAAATCACACCTAAACCTCTCAAACCCTACCATGCCTGTCCTCTCCCACTGTAAATTAATTCATGCTACCTTTCAACTTGGCTCCAAGAAATTACATATAGTGTGTGCTTATAACCCACCTCTAGGTAGCACCACTGGCCTTGAGGAGCTCCTCTCACACGTTGACTTAGCTGTTGGAAGAAATGAAGTCCTAATTCTAGGAGACCTAAACCTAAATTGGATTGGCAAAGTGAACAAATTACTCCACACTGTGGTACAAGGCCACAACCTCCAACAGCTAATCACCGACCCTACCAGGGTCATGCCTCCCCCAGGTCCAGTACCTTAATTGACTGGGCACTGAAAAATCACATTGATTGTGCAGTGTCCTCAGGTACCCTCACTGATATATTATATCTGGAGCTCAATTTGTCAACGCCCCCCCCAAAAAAAATTCATCACTTTCTGTAATCTAGCCAACCTTGATCAAGCCCAGTTCCTGAATGCTCTATCCATGATTGACTGGACTTGTGTCTACTCTGCCACTGATGCTCAGGCAGCCCTTGACCACTTCCTAACCCTGTTTGGAGCTCTACAGGGTATCTATGCACCCTGCATCACACGTCGTGTACGTGGAATGCAAACCAAATGGCTAAATAAAGACCTACTTGCTCAGATCCAGGCTAGGAACAAAAGCTTGTAGCATTTCAAGGTCTCTGGTCTTCTGTCTGACTACAATGACTACAGAATGTGGAGAAACTCTTGCAAAAGGAACATTCATTTAGCTAAGAGCTCATTCTGTAAGGGTCTATTAATAAATGCTGCAGGTGATTCTGGTCTCATATTAAAACACTCCTTGGAGCAAAAAACACTAGAAATACAAATTATAAGATCCTAAATGGTGTACACTGCAATAATCTAGCCACCATTGCAAACTCCTTTAATTGCCACTTCCCGGATTTATCCAAATACTCATCTCATTTCCCTCCAGTGCAGCCCTCCCCCCCATGGACCATGAGCCACTGCACAACCACCCACCTTTTAGATTTTGAACCATTACCAGACTGGAAGTCCAAAAGATGCTACAAGCCATCTTTAACAGCACTGGTACTGGCTCTGATGGTCTTGAAACCAGGCTCCTGAAACTCTCTGCTCCATTACTGCCTCACCCTTAGTTCAAATCTTTAACTTGTCACTATGCCACAGCCCTGTCCCTAGTATCTGGAAAATAGTGAGAGCTACTCCAATATTTAAAAAAGAGGACCACAAGGAAATTGTAAACTACCGGCCTATAGCCATTCTCTCTGTTCTTAGCAAAATACTTGAAAAACTAGTTGCCAAGCAAACCATCTCTTTTCTACAGGACCACAACCTCCTAACTGTCTCCCAGCATGGCTTCCACAAAGGCCATAATTTTCTACAGGAGCACAACCTCCTAACTGTCTCCCAGCATGGCTTCCGCAAAGGCCATAGCACTACTATTGCCCTCCTGAAATTCACAAATGATATCTATTCTGCAATGGATAAAGGTCTGCTGACTGGTGCAGTCTTCACCGACCTAACCAAAGCATTTGAACTTGTAAACTACTCCCTTCTCCTCACCAAACTCCGTTCTCTTGGCTTCCATACAGATGCTGTAGCCTGGTTTAATAGCTACTTGTCAAACAGGAAGCAGGCTGTGTATTGCAATTCTGTCCTGTCTGATCCCTCCACCATACACATTGGTGTTCTATAAGGATCCATCCTGGGCCCCCTACTTTTTTCCATCTTCGTTAATGACCTCCCCTTGCTCTCTCCAGATTGTTCATCACTGCTGTACGCAGATTACCTAGTTCTTTATTCCAATGCTAGAAACATCTCGGACATAAATCACTGTGTCCTCAGACTTCCTTCACATTCAATCCTGGATGATTGAAAACAACCCCATTCTTAAAGCAGGCAAAACACAATCCATGCTTTTTGTCTCCCGTACTAGACTCGAAACAAACCAGAACCCTCTCAATATCTTATGCACTGATGGCTCACCATTGGCCAACACTAACTCTTTCAAGTACCTCAGCATTTTGCTTGACGAATCTCTGGACTTTGATCAACATGTTACTGCTACCTTTAAGTCCATTAATGCCAAGCTTGGAAGTGCGTAGCGGACCAGTTATGCCCTCACCCCATCAGCTAGACTTGCTATTGCTCAAGGCATTCTGCTCCCAGCACTAGCATATGGCACAGTCACCTACCTAGGAGCATCAAAAACTACTCTTCACAAGTGGGATACCACCTATAATAATATCTGCTGCTATACCTCCGCATCCCCTCATTACAAGCACTACTGCCAACTTTATGCCGATCTAAAATGGCTGCCCCCTTCTGCCTATCAGCTCAAGTCCCTTGGATCTCTCATTGATGGTATTGCCAGATCAGGTCTCCCTCAATCCCTTGCCTGCCTGCTGTGCACTCAAACCATCTCCTTTGGGCTTAGATCCACTGACCTAACTTCTCTCCACATTCCAAGATGTAAAACCGCCATGGGTGTGCGGGCTTTCTCGTGTGCAGCACCAAAATATTGGAACTCCCTTCCCCAAGACATTCTTTTGCTCCGATCCATGCCTGTTTTAAGAGGCTGCACCACAGTCATCTACTTGTCTCAGTCCTCTGCACATGCTTTCGCTCACCTTAGACCCTCCAGCCTCTAACTCCTGGCCACCATGTCTCTACCTACTGCTGCCCTTCTCACCTCCATCTTTCCTCTCAACCTGGCTTCCTGCCTTCTTTTGTTCTAGCCTTGCCCTTGCTTTTCCTAGTCTCACACCCTCTCCCAGCTCCACTCCTCTCTTTTAATTGTCTACTTCTCCCTTCTCTATATCCATGCCTTTCTGGTCGACAGTATAGCACATATACCCTGGTCTCGATCATGGATCTTTTCTCTAAACTAGCACTCTTGTACTTCTTAGGACCTTTAGTCCTGTGGTTGCTCACAGTTTGACTATATTGTTTTCCTACCTATGGCAATGTTTAAATGCACTTTTACTGTATTTTGTAAAATGTTTGTAATGATATCTCTCATATTTTGTATCCTGAATATTGTTGAACTCGCACTTGCATCTCTCTTGCTTTTGTCCCAACTGTATTTCTATCTCACTGGTAATTGTATTTGTACCTGTACCCTCTGTATTACCAATTGTTGTACTGCTTCAAACTGTTTGTTATTAGTACCCTCCTGGGGCGTGCCTGAAAGTAGGCATTGCTATGCCTAGTGCACTTACCTGGTTATCAAAAGCAAATAAATAAATAAATCCTAGCTGCCACACCCACAGAATCACAGAAATTTGATGGCAGAAAAGGACCATAGCGGCCCATCTAGTCTGCCCCTATATCCCCCCTTCCCCCCCCATCTCCTTTACTAGATGGCACTCTGGACCATTCTTCCATTTTAGCTAGATCCCTCCTCATTTTCTCTAACCCTGCCAGACTGTCTCCTCTATTGCACATCTTTGTGTTGTCTGCAAAGGGGCACACCTTCCCTTCCAGCACCTCTGCAATGTCACTGACGTAGATATTAAACAGCACTGGCTCAAGAACTGAACCCTGTGGCATCCAGCTGGTCACCCTCCCTACTTCGGATTTAGCCCCATTTACCACCACCCTCTGCGTTCTCTTCTTCAACCAATTTCCAACCCAGTTCACCACCTTGTGTCCCAATCCCAGGCTGCCCAGCTTGTTCACAAGCCTCCTATGTGGAACGGTGTCGAACGCCTTGTTGAAGTCAAGGTACGCCACATCCACCGCTCCCTCCAAATCCACTTCCCTAGTGACCCAGTTGAAGAAATCAATAAAATTAGTTTGACATGATTTTCTTGCCTTGAATCTGGCTGCCTCGGATCTTGTGCTCCACTTGATTCAAGGTGCTCTACTATCCTTTCCTTTAGCAGAGATTCCATAATTTTACCCTCCACTGAGGTCAGGCTGACAGGTCTATAGTTTCCAGCCTTCTCCCTGCTCCCACCTTTGTGGAGAGGGACTACATCAGCCCTTCTTCAGTCATCCAGAACCACTTCCATCTCCAGAGACTCACTGAATAGGGCAGCCAGTGGTGCTGCCAGTACCTCCTCCAATTTCTTTAATATTGTAGGGTGTATCCCATCTGGTCCCATTGCCTTATCCACCTTGAGTTTTGTAAGTTCTTTTAAGACTCTTCTCTTTGAATGGACTGCTGTCCACCTCCTTTCCCATACTGATTCTTAGCTGTGGTCCCTCCCCTTCCTCTTCCTCCATGAAAACTGAACAGAAATATTTGTTCAGGATTGATGTCTTATCCTGGTCCCTTTCTTTCTACTCCCACTTCTTCTTCCCCTTTCAGCCTTACAATACCCCGTTCCTTCTCTTCTCACTAATGCATCTTTTGAAGGTTGTGTCCCCCTTTTTTAACTTCTTTTGCTATATTTTCCTTTGTATTTGCCTTAGTGCCCCGATTGCCTTTCCTGCCTCCCCTGCTTCCCTAGATACACTGCCCTGTCCTCCTCCTTTTGTATCTCCTTCTATTTTCTGAAAGCTAACTTTTTTGTCCTTACTTTCCATGCCACCTCCTGTGAGAACCACAGTGGTTTTCCTTTCATTTTGCCTTTGTCTATTTGCTGAATAAAAAGGTTTGTTGTCTCCACTATGATTCCTTTAAGATGGACCCATTGTCCCTTGACTCCCCCCTTTTCTCACCCCCTTCTAGGGCCTCCCTGAGACATACCACCATCCTAATGAAGGCCCTCCTGAAGTCCAGAACCCTTGCCTTCATGTGGCATGTTCCTGTTGTAGTTCTCACATTGAACCACGTTGTGTGATGGTCACTGGACTCCAGGTGTTCACCTACCCTGACATCCATAATTCTGTCCCTGTAGATTAGTACCAGATCCAAAATCACTTCCACCCAGGTTAGCTCAAGCATCAGCTGCTTGAGGCATGCCCATTGTCCCTGGCTGTTGCAGCTGCTTGGGTGCTCCAATCAACTTCTGGCTGGCTGAAGTCACCCATCAGTAACACTTCTCCCTTGGCTGCCATCACATGGATGGCTTCCAGTAGATCCCTGTCCATTTCCTCTCTTTGTGCTGGGGGTCTGTATATTACTCTTGGGTGAATGGTTATGCCATTGCCTGCCTCCGGGGTGACCCACAGTGCCTCTGCCTCCCCCTGCATGCCTTGCACCTCTGATGCCTTTATATCCTCCTTGATGTATAGAGCCACCCCTCCTCCCTTTTTACCCTCCCTGTCCCTCCTGAATAAAGTATACCCTGATATAGCTGTGTCCCATTAATGGTTCCCATTGTTCCACGTCTCTGTAATAGCTATAATATCTAGGTCAGCCTCTGATATTATGACTGTCAAATCAGGGAGGCAGTATAGCACAGTGGTTTAAGGCTCTGAGCTGCAAATCTGGTGACATCCAGCAGGCCAGACCTGTGTTTGAATCCCACAGCTTCCACTTGCATATAGTGTGACCCTGAGCAAGTCACTTAACTTCCCTGTGCTCCCAGGTCGCACCTGTAAAAAAGCTTTCAGCTTAGTGTGCTACTCCTGGTTAAACAACTAAAAAAAATAAAAGGAATTTTATTACCCAGGCTGCAAGCATTTGCACACATGGTCCCCCATATACAGCAAACACTCCTCCTGATCTCCCCCATTCCCCTTGCTTCTTCTCTCCCCTCCTACTTCTGCTGACTTCACTGTTTACTGGCAATCTGGTGTCCCTATTGTCCTCCATATTAGCTACATTATCCTGTGGGAATTTAGCTTTCCCCTGCTTCCTTCCTCCACCCCCTTGGCTAGTTTAAATGCTTGCTAATAAAGCATCTAAACTTTTCACTGCAGACATCAGTCCCCTTCCTGGAAGGATGCAGGCTGTCACCACTTTACAGTCCTGCATTCCCCCAGGGGGGCCCCCAGTCCCCAATGAAGTCAAACCCTTGCTCTCCGCGCCAGCTCTCCAGCCAACCGTTGAAGCCCCTGGTGCAGAGATCTCTAGCCTCTGCCTTACCCTGGACAGACAGCACCTCTGAGAAGGTCACAGATCTTGCCAACTGCCCCAGGCTACTCTGCAGTTCCCTGAACTTCTCCTGCACTCCTCCTATCTCTGCCTTGTCAGCTAGGTTATTGGTCCCCATAAGGATGATATCCCACTCCCCCCACCTTCGCTATTGCCCTAGTGATCCTCTGGATTCACTTTCCATCCCTCCGAGCAGTGCCTCCTAGCAGACACTTTACCTCCCTCTCTTCCTCTCTACCTGTTCCCAGCTCCACTCCCTGCATGATGGAATCCCCCACCAGGAGTAGCTTCCTCTTCCTTTTGGGTCCTCTTCCACCCACCCTTGGAGCTCCATTGTGGAGGTCTCGCTCATCCTCCCAGGGTACAACTTTGGGTGACCCTGAGGGGCCTTCCCATTCCTCCAATACAGTGTAGGAGTTCATCAGTTGCACCAGCTGGGGGATGTGCCTCTCACCCACTCCCTTACCCTGCCCAAGCCCACCGTAGTCCAACCACTCCTTCTACTGAGCATCCTTTGAGGTAGTGGGCTTGGATATAGAGGCCTCTGAGTGGGGGAAGAGGCCCCTGAATCCTACCCAACTTGGCTCGGAGACTGGCAACCTCAGCCCTCAGCCCAGAGAGGTGACTGTGGATGGCACAGCACCAGAACATCCAGAAGTTTTCCTTGAACATTGCTGCCCCCACAGCCACTGTACTGCACCACTCCCAGCATTGTTTCCTTTCTTGATGCCTGTTGCCACCCTCTCTGCTCTAAGGGTGCTCCTTTGTAAACTACTGTGCCCAATAACTTTAGTGTCACCTGATGTATTTGCCTCTTAGCCCCTGCTCCTAATCATAGTCTGCACACTAATCTTTAAACTCCCAACAGTTTTTTTAACCCTTCCTGTTAAGCTTTTCCCACCTTCAAATGAGAGTTCCCAAGTTCAGGGACCCAATCACATGATTGCCACATCTACTAGCTGTGTTTGTTCAGGTGTTCCTGCACTTTCCTGTGTGAGAACAAGAAGCAGCCAATTGCTGGGAGTCACGTGATGCAGCGCGCGTAGCGGCTGTGCCTTTCGCGAGCTCCGCTACCCGATCCCAGAAATAGCCCTCTTGAGTTTGTTTTCGGCGGTTGTGCAGCTGTTTAAGTGGGGAAGTAATCGCGAGCTGTCAGGGCTTTGTGCATAACGGCGCATGGAAGGGGAAATGAAAAAAGCTGCAAAACATACCCCTCCAGCTACTCCCGAGAAGGCCGCAAAGAAAGCCAAGGCCTCGATTCTCCAAGTGCAGCAGGGTATAGGAGAAGAAGCGGGGGCAGAGGAACCATTAACTTTGGCAAAATTCTTGGCAGAGTTTCGGCCATTTAAGGCAACGCTGGAAGATATGGCTAGTGAAATTAAATCTCTCTCCATGACTATGGAGGATTTAAATCGAAAGATTTCTGACAACTGTGTGAGAATTAAATCGCTGGAGACCCATAGGGACCAGATGGAGACCACCATTAACATGCTGCAGCAGAAAATTAACAGGATGGACTCCAAATTAGAGGACCTTGAAGGAGAAGCGTCATAATAACATGGTGATAATTGGCTTGCCCGAGAAGGTCAGAAGGTTCGATCCTGTCAAGTTTATGCAAGTTAGTTATGAAAGTGGGTGGGGCCCTAGCCTTTTGGTGCTACATATATTATTGAAGCGTGCACATAGGGCATTACGCCTTTACCCCCGGTGGCCTCTCAAGGCCTTTTATCTTTCGCTTCTGAATTATCAAGAGCATCAGCTGTTCATGGCCAAGGTTAAGGAGGAAAAGGAGCTGTATTGGGAGGGGCGAAGTTGAGAGTGGTACAAGATTTGCCATTTACAGTGAGACAAGGAGGACTGCATTTCATGTGGTGGTCAAGAAGCTTATAGCTGCTGAGGTGAAATTCCAGATGGTATACCCTGCTAGGCTCAAGTGAGAATTCAAGATGGTGGAAATCCTTGAGTATTCAGAGTCGGAGAGAAGCTTTGCAGAAGGCCCTACCTGCCCTATTTAAGGACCCATGAGCATGATGCGCCATGAGGGTGCTTGCAGAACTTTTAGGGGCCACAAGTTTTGGGACTATATGGATGTCCGATAACCTGAAGGCCTGAGAAACCTGATCAGCCTGGACTTACAGGGGACTATGTTGTTTAATTTTCCTTTAGGGTAACGATATTCCAGGGGGAGTAAATGGTCGTATATTATTTTTGATTGTATTTCCATTCTGTACAACACTGTGTAAGAATATTTTCATATGGGAAGCACTATTGGAGGGGGGCTAATCTGGCTGCATGGTGTATGTTTAACCTGTGACAGAGTGGGGCTGTATTCTAACTTTAATGTTTACTGTTTTCTGGAAGGGGAGGGAGGCGAGCGGAAGATGGCCCGAGTGTTCTGGGATCATGGACCAGGCAGAGTACATGGGGGGTTTGGGGTGGTGGAGTTATAGTAGTTTTTGTATGGGCTGTGTGGGGGGTGGTGAGTGGGTCTTATGCCCAATGGCACTCGCAGTTAGGAACTGGGGTTTTGGTTTTGCCCCTACTATGAGGTCGCCCAACCAGATTTAATTATATTGTTGTTATGCCAAGGCTGATATGGGTACGTTGTTGTGGGACCAAGTTTTTACTTGAATGAAAGGTGCTTGTCTTAGTGACAAGCAGTACAAAATTCTTAAGCACATAGAATTTGCCGAGGCGGAAGTGGTGTTCCTTCAAGAAACACACTTGCTGATATCAGAATCTCATTCCATGAGGAAGCTGCAGATGGGTCAGGTCTTTGCTTCTCAAGGTACAATGCAGAGTAGAGGAGTTATGCTTTACTGCATAGATCTCTGCCATTCAGGCCACTACAAGTAATTCAGGATAAGGAAGGGAGGTATATATTGGTGAGGGGGAAATTATCGAACGTGGAAATGTTGTGGGGATCTATTTATGGTCCAAACCTAGATACCCAAGACTTTTTTGTAGGGCTGTTTAAGGCTCTATTGCCTTTTGCCCACCTGCCTTTGGTTTTAGGTGGGGACTTTAATTTGGCTTTGGATCCCCTCCTAGATAGATCTAGTAATTCCCAGGTCTATCTAACCCCCGCAACCTTGCATTGTCAGAGTTGTTAGATCAACTCGGGCTGGTTGATATTTAGCGGTACTCACCCGACGCCAAAGAATTTACCTTTACATCTTCTGTACATAGAATATCTTCCGCCTGGACTATGTTTTGTCTCTAGATCTCTTCTTAGTGGGATACTTAAGTCTGAGATCATACCTGGGCCCATCTTCACCATACAGCTGTAAGGGTGGTTATCGCAATGGCATCTTTAATGAGGAGAGGGAGCAGGTGGAAGTTTAATAATCAGATTCTCAGGGTGCCCAAGGCGGTCAAGTTTATATCCGAGCAGATTGAAGAGTTTGTTGGAACAATTTGGTCAATGAGGTACGTCCGGATGTTTTCTGGGGAGCCCTTAAATCTTATTTAAGAGGCATGTTAATTAGTTTTACAGCGGGCAGGAAAAAGGAAAGAAGTAGAACAATGAAGGAGCTTTTGATACGTATCAGGGCACTGGAGGTGGAACTAACTAACCAATATAGTAGGGGCAAGGAGGAGGAGTTGATCAAGGCCAGGGATGTCTATCTTAAATTGCTGGGAGAACAATCTGAATTAGCCTTGATTAAGACTAAAGCTAAATACATTGATCAGGGTGAAAAGCCCGGGAGGTTGTTGGCTAGCCGTCTCTCTCAATTAGAGGCCTCTGGATTGATTGAGGGAATTGTTTCTGATGAGGATGGTCTTGTCAAAACATCTCCAGCTGAGATTGCCCACCTTTTTTCTCGATATTTTGAGAATCTTTATAGGGAAATGTCAGTACCGCCTTCTGAGGACCAGATAAAGAGGTTTTTTGGAGATATTGACATGCCCATTCTCACTGAATGTGAGAAGAGTTCTCTGTCGGCGGACATCTCTCTAGTTGAGGTGGAATTGGCTATTAAGAGTTTGGCGTTGGATAAACTCCAGGGCCGAACGGGTTTTCGTCCAATTTTTACAGGAAGTTTTCTGCCCTTTTAGCCCCACATCTCCTTAGATTGTTCCGTTACATATGTGCCGGAAATGAGGTGGAGAAAGTATTTTATGAAGCTTTCATTGTTTTACTTCCCAAACCCAATAGGCCAGTTACAGATCCAGCCAGTTATAGACCCATATCGCTTTTGAATTGTGATTTAAAAATTATGGCTAAGGTATTAGCTGACCCGCTAACAAGGTGCTGCCTAGACTCATAGGAAGTATGCAAGTTGGATTTATGAAAGGTAGGTCTTCGATTGACCATTTTAGGACCTTAGCTCATGTCTTCTGGCCCAAGGAGGCCACCTTTCCTATGGCACTGGTTTTCTTGGACGAGAAGGCCTTCGATAGGGTCTATTGGGGTTACTTATTTGAAACCATGCGTAGGTTCGGGTTCCCTGAAGAGTTTTTAAAATGGTTAAGAGCCCTGTACTCCAAGCCGTCTGCTAGGATCAGTTGCAATGGGGTTATTTCTAATCCCTTTCCATTATGTGTGGGCACAAGGCAGGGGTGTCCATTGTCCCCCCTCTTATTTAATTTGTATTTGGAGCCCCTGATTAGGAAGATTCTTCATCAGAAAAAAATAGAACCTATTGAGATAAGGGGATTTCCCATTAAGGTCACCGCGTATGCGGATGATCTGCTGATTTATGTATCATGGCCGGATAAGTCCATCCCTATACTATTGGACTTACTTAAAGGTTTTGGTCAAATCTCTAACTATAAGATCAATCTGGATAAGACCGTGGTCTACCCTCTCAACTCCAGGTTATTTAAAAGGGAGGTAACTGAGTTGGGGCTTAAATGGAGCCCTAATTCCTTTAAATATCTGGGTTTAGTTTTAACCCGTGAAATGGAGCGTCTCCGTCAATTAAACTTGGACCCCCTGGTTCATACTATTCAATGCGATTTTAAACGATGGGATCAGTATCCCCTGTCCCTCTGGGGTAGAATTGGTATAGTAAAAATGAACATTTTCCCCAGGCTTTTTTATCCAATTAGTAGATTGGATATATTTCTCCCCCTATCGTGGTTTAAGAACCTTCACACTATGATTGCTGATTTTATATGGAAGCACAAAAAGGCTAGAATGGCGTTTTCCAAGCTAGCTGCTCCTAAAGAGCTAGGAGGACTAAGGCTACCCCATTTTGGTTTATATTGGTGGGCTGCACAATTGAGTAAATATGGTAGATGGGTTCAGCTGGGTATGGGACCCAATTCGGAATATGTTCCGTTATGGCTGGAGATAGAAAGGGCCCATATAGGTAAGCTTGGGTTTAATCCCAAGGCCCTTTTCTTTATGTCCCCTAAAGATTTGCCACTGGCTTTGAAAGGGTCCCCTATTGGGGTAGCGGTTAGGTCCCATTACCAGTTGTGCAGATTCCTCAGGTATAATCATTTGGGGGATAGTGAACAGCCAGTGCTTGGGAATCCGCGCTTTTTAATCGGCGGAAGGGTGATTAGACCAGGATGGTTGGAGAATCTAGAGGACTGTTCCCTAGGGGATTTTCTTGATGTTAACGGTGGCATAATTTCAGCACAGACTTTGATTGTGAAATTCCGGTTGTGTAATAAGGATATTTTCAAAGTGCTGCAGATTAGGCATGTTTTATTGCAGAAGATGGACCCGGACTGGAAACAAACACCCTCGGTTGATTTTCTGGGAGGGATACTCCCTCTTGTGGGAACGCAGCTGGTAATTTCCAAGTTGTATGCGGCCTTGTTTCAATGGGCATATGTTGGAAAGAGTGTCCTGTGTGCCTACTGGAACAGTGTGTTTCCAGATCTTTCTCTAGATTGGAGGGGTATTTGGATATCTTGCCATAAGTATTTGAAACATGATCAACTCAGGCTCTTGCAATTTAAAGTCACACATAACATGTATTATTCACCTCAGAAACTGCAGAGCCTGGGATTGTTACCGGATCCAAAATGCTACAGGTGTGGGATGGATTCAGGTGATCTTTTACATATATTTTGGTATTGCCCCTCTGTGGCTCCTCTATGGAATGAGATTCAGTCCAAATTGAATCCGCTGCTGGGCCTGGATGAGGTGTTTAGGCCTGAGATTTGCATATTGGGTGACTTGACTGCTGTCACTGTTAAAAAAAGATTTTACATCTCTTTGATGGCTGTCTCGGTCAAGAAGCTTGTGCTTAGGCACTGGAAGGACAGCTTTTGTCCCACTTACAATGAATGGCTAAACGAGCTCCTGGCTTTTTTAAGATTGGAAAGAATGATTGCTATTATGCATAATAACTTACGTTATTTCGAGAATATCTGGGGGCTGTTTGAAACTTGTTACTCTATTGGTTCCTAAATTAAGTTATGTGGTTTTACTTTACTCATTGCACGTGCCATGGGCAGGGTGGGTATGGGAGAGGGTGGAGGTGGGGGGTTCTGTAGTGGGGGTGGGGGGTTATTTTGGGGTTTTGGGGGTCTGTTTAGGGAGTTTTAGGTAGTGGGGTAAGGTAGAGTACCTTCATTGTTTGTGCTGGGACAATATTAGTATGGCGGTACTTACAATGTTAATGTCCGGTTATTTTCACTCTGCTGGAAAACTAATAAAGTTTAAATGGAAAAAAAAGAAGCAGCCAATTGCTGTCCAGGTGCTTTCCCTATAAATGTAGACTAGCTTGGGGTGGGTCCTCTCCTGCATCTAGTTCTAATGGAAAACAATCCAGATACCTGCAACAAAAACAAAGTATCCATTCCCTGTAACAGATGCCAAATGCACTTCTCTGCTTCCTGTAAAAAAAAAAACAAGCAAAGATCCACACAGGTCCTTATTGTCCTTACGCTAGCATTACCTGCCTAAAAGAACAGCAAAGGAACAGTTGCTCATCAGGCCATTTCTCTGTTCTCTGCTCCTGTGGATAGGATGATTCTCCATCATGGCTCCCCACAGTCACTCTGCCAGTAGAAAAAAACTCTGGTCCTGAAACAATGGAACTTAACCAGCAATTTTAGCAAAAAAACAAAACAAAAAAAAAACCAGCAAGTTAAAGTTAAAATAACACAGCTAGCTTAAAAGATGTAACTTAACCAGCAATATTCGTAAAAAAAGAAACCAGCAAGTTAAAAAATGAAACCAGCAAGTTAAAAGATAAAATAACACAGCTCACAGTTAGTGCAGCAGATCGACTCCAGACACCACCCGACCTGTTGGTCTGAGAAGGTGCTCTGCTGTAGCTGCTTTACTTCCCCTTTGTATTTAAATTCTTAATCTCTCTAGCCAAGTTTGAATCTTGGCACTTTCAGCCCTCTCCCTGCTGATTGACCATTAGCCATGTCATAATAATGACTATGGAATGGCGATACATGAGAACGGCGATGAACTCACATTGTGACCACTTCGGGAAAGTCTTTTCATGCAGAGGGCTTTGCCACCCGCATCCCCCTTGTGAGGGGCGCTTTGACCTTCACACACCCCTTATTATATATTCTAACTTGGGGGGGCACAACGTAGGGGTGGGAATGGGGTCACATAAAAGTGTTGGTGCTGTGAATCTGTTGCCCTTCTGATGTGTCACCATTCTTTAGTTGCTATCTTCACAAGATACCGTTTACCTCAGGCAATGGGTGCCTCTGTACCATGCTTTCCTCACCATGTCATGGGCAGGGAATGCTTTTACATTCTGTTCCTTTTCTCATTCCTTACACAGCTGTGCAAGGCATTCCAAAATTTAGACATTAACCCAATGTGGTGGCAGGCACATTGTCATGATGTCCTGATTCAGGGCACAGCAGTGCTATGGTCTCCACAGGAACCTTGGTGTCACTCTCCCAGGGGGACTTTGATCCATATTTTCACATACAAAGGTGCCAGGAAGGGTGCAACAAAGTACTGTACCTTGCAAAATGCTGCAATATCC
Source organism: Neoceratodus forsteri (assembly GCA_016271365.2). NCBI lineage: Eukaryota > Metazoa > Chordata > Ceratodontiformes > Ceratodontidae > Neoceratodus > Neoceratodus forsteri. The sequence continues at coordinate 1,271,481,260 of CM057452.1, forward strand.
TGCATGAAACAGTGTAATTCAATGGCAATTAAGCCTTTTTGTCATGCAGTATTTTGTGACATGTCATTACTGCAAAGTACTGTACTGCATTGCATCCTGGCTGACTTCACTGTATACCAAATACGGGTAGGTCGTGTCGCTCAGCCAGATGTGCCCAATTCATCAAGGGGTATAACTTAAAATGCGAGAAGTATTTATCATATGAGTCATCACTTGTGACCCACTTTCAAACACAACTTTGACTTTTACTCCCTTGATGGTCACATTGACTTCAGACAGTTTCATGGGTACATGGCATTCAGTTGCTACTGGCTTGGCAGTTGATTTTACAGAGCTTCCAGACTACATGGCCTCAGTACGCTGTCTCACTGGACTCCTCTGAAGTTTCCCTGATTCCTGGTACTTTCCGTAAATTGGCTGGTAGCCTTCCTCTGATCCTCCAGGGATGTGTACTCTCAGCAGATGTCCATTTCCTCACAATGGTAGAAGAAGATCCCTTCTTTACTGGTCCTGTTATATGGTGGTATATTCATAGGTGTTCTGTTCTGGCCCCCTTCCCTAGGATGATCACCACTGGGCATCTTGGCTAGGTCACTCTCTATAGGGAGTCCTGGCTTGGTGTGTCCTCCCAAAGGTAACCTCACTAGTTGTGAGTTGCAGCTGTGGTCATTGAACTCCTATACAACAGTACAGTTCACATTAAAGCTTGCTGCACAGTCCATTAGCAACCTGTTCTCTTTAGGTGCTTGATATTAGTTGCCAACTAGTTGTTTTGTTGTTCTCCCCAGCTGCAGAATGTGTCTTTCAACTGAAAGTATACTCAGGAAGCTCACTTAAAACTCAGCAGAAACCAGCTAACAACCAGATATCAGCAAGTTTTCCTGTGCAGAGCCTTAACAGCTACAGCTATGCTGCTGAGAGGTCATTAACTGGTTGCACAGTACGTTTAATGTGAACTGTGGTGCAGCACCTTTATATTTTCATCTCTGCTTGTGCTTCACTTAGGGCCAAACCACTCATGTCAGTACAGACGACATTCATGGACAGAGAACAATGGGCCACTCTCGAGGGTTCTGGAGCTGACCCTACTTGTGGAATGTGGTCCTCTAGCTCCTGCACCTCTCTAACACATTTCTTGCAAAATGGTAGCTGGTCCATATGACCATATATAAGAACATGCAAAAATATGAATATGCCAGAAGTTAAAGGACTTACGGCCTATCTAGTCTGCTCAAGCACACAACTCTCACTGCGTTTACACAGGGAACTGTCCCTCCTCCTCATATCCCCCTTGAACCCTCTCACATATGACCTACACACCTCCCTCCTACCTCCAGTATCCCCCCTCACTCTGTCCAAACCTCTCTTGAAGCTGTCCACTATTGTTAGGGATATCATGTCGTCTAGCAACTCATTCCACTTGGCCATCACCTCTCGGTGAAAAAGTGACTCCTCATCTCCCTCCTGAACCTTCCTCTCACCAGCTTTAGGCTGTTATCACCAGTGGTCTTGTTTCCACTAAGGCTGAAGAAGCCCTCAGTGCTCACCCTCTTTATATCTTTAAGGTACCTGAAGATCTCAATCATGTCTCCCCTCTCCCTTCTGTCCTTAAGACAGTACATGCTGAGCCTCCTGAACTTCCCCTCATGAGTGTTGCCTTGTTGGCCCTGGATCACCTTGGTTGCCCTTCTGTGATCCATTTCCAGCAAGTTGATATCATTTTTAAGATAAAGGCACCAATACTGAACACTGTACTCTAGGTGCAGTATCACTAGAGATCTGTACAGCGGCAGAATTACCTCTACCTTACTGCTGGTAATTTCTGTGGCTATGCAGTCCAGCATCTGATTTGTTTTGGCTACAGCTTTCCTGAAGTGTGCCAAGTGTTTCTGGCCACTCGTTATAATTACACTCCAGTCCTTTTCTTCCTCTGAACTGGTTACCTGCACACCATCCAACCAGTATTTGGTCCCTGGGTTTTTTGGCCCCCAGTGCATAACTTTATACTTTGTAGCAATGAATCCCAGTTGTCAAATGCTTGACCACTTCTCTAGCCTAGGCAGGTCTTCTGTGAGTTCCTTTGTGTCCACCGTACCACAGAGCTTTGTGCCATATGCAAACAGAGTGATCTTGCTCTTGATCCCATCAGAGTTGTCACTTATAAATATGTTAACACTGGGCTGAGTACAGAACCCTGTGGAATCAAAATAGTCACAGGCCTAGCTTTTGAAAATTCCTGCCCATTTTGACCCACCCAGCAAGCTTAGCCCCCACCTCCAGGTCGTCCAGCTTCTTGACCAGTCTCTTGTGAGGTACAGAGTCAAAGGCCTTGCTGAAGTACAGATATAAAACATCAATCACTTGACCCTTGTCCACTGCCCTGGTGACCTTGTCAAAGAAGTCTATTAGGTTAGTCTGGCAGGACCTCCCCAACACAGACTCCTGCTACCTGACATCCTGAAGCCCATTATCCTGGAAAAGGCTCACCAATCTTTTTTTTTCAGACTGATCTCCATCAGGTGAAGATACATTAGTAGTTGATCATAAACATAGCTCCTTGCAGAACTTTTTCTGCTTGGACTTAGTCTATGCCCTCAGTTGGCAAGCTCCTTTTCAGGTATGCCCTCTGTACCACTTTTTCCATTCTCATCTGAAAGTCAGACTCTCTCTTTCATTGTACTCCAGGGTTGCCACTGTCATCAAAACTCTTCCCAGTTTCATGATTAGAACAGGTCAAGTTCTCCACCGTTGGTTGGCCTGTTCAACCCATGTATCAAAGTCCTCCTCCCCAAGTTGGAACATTCTCAGACATCTATACCTTTTGCACTCTTTTGGTAGCTTCTAAGCCTTCTCCATGAAGGATCCTACTGCAGGGAGTCATGACTTGCCTGATGTTCCTACAGTCACATCAGATGCCATGAATGCTTGTAGGTCTTGAACAGTCTTTACTTTGTTCATAAGCAGGCCCTTCAACTTCTACCTACAGTCCTCCATCTGATACTAGTTTGGAGTGCAATCCAGATTACTCCCCCTGCAGATCAGGTGTCACATTTCCTTAGTGGCCTGAGGGGCACATGTCAGTAATTTCAGATGTTGTATATCCTTCTCACTTTCAACTTTTGCAGTTTTAGTTTTAGTAGTGCTGTCACAGAACAGACCATGGAACATTTAAACTCTTCTAGCAAAACACCCACATTTATGGTCCTGCAGACCCCTTGGAAAATTTTCCACTAGCAGCTTCTTCCTCATGGGTCCAAACTCTAAGCACAACATCATTCCTCCACTTCTTGGAAGACCATTTTTACTTCCAAATTTTTCTTTCCATGGGTGAGGGCCCTAAACTGCTCCTGACTTGCACAGGGATCTATGAGGGTGACCAGTTAGTCAACAAGGGAAATCCCAGGTTTGAATCCCAGTGGTGCCTCCAGAATATGTACAGAGTTGCTGTTGATGACAATGCACTACCCCTGCCTTATGGAGTCAAATAAAGTTGAAGGGCCTAGGTCAATAACACCTGTGGAGATACATTACCTAAAGATAGTAAAGTTCAAATAGAATTTGAATGTTGCTTACAGTACACCACTAGAAAGTATAAGTGGGCTAGGTTATCTGCCCCCTGAGCAACAATACTAACCCACAGTGGTTGCCACTGTTACACTGCACATGCTTCCCACACACTGCAAGGAAAACGTTTATTCAAAAATCAATAATGTGCTTTGCAAATAATGGTGCCTGTGCATGAATGTGCATAAAGTGCTTGCAAAACCATCATATCCACGGCACACAGCTACATGGCATGCAAGGCACCCCCGGTACATGGTATGCATGAATATTCACATGGGCTACACAGACCCAGGAGGTGTGATGACAGGGGATGTGTAGCAAGACATGCAGTACACATAGGTGTGCCAGGGATATGTGGACTGTCCCCTTGACCCCATCATATAAGGACATGGTCACCACCTGATGCAACAGCTGGGAGTGAATACCATGTAGGAGATGAATGTGGGCAGAATGGTGGAGAGTGACAGAGGTACAGAGGGGTGGTGCCCACCTCCGGCACAGTCCAAATGGGCAGCCCATGCAGGTGAACTGCACTGCAGCCATGTCCAGACACAAGGAGGAGCATGTCCCCATGCACCAAACATCACTGGCAGTCAGGTGGAGTCCATGGTCACTGTCATCCAGATGCACTACAGCAAGCTGTACAGGTCACAGTTCCTATCCACTGCCCGGGAGTTAAAGACATGACTGTGGCTGGACATCCAGGCTGGCATGAATGCCACTGATCCAGAAGCCTGGATACTGTCAGCCATCAAGCAAAAGTGGTGAGACATGCATGCCATGGTGAAAAAGAAAGTTGCCGTGGGCACACTGGCATGCCAGGGCATCAGAGGTGGCCCATCCAGTATTGATAGCCAATTGACACTGGTGTTGAGGATGGTGGTGGACACCCTCAGATATATCAGTGTCCATGATGAGGTGGAAGGCATAGACACTATGAAAGGTATGCATGCAGTGGCAGGGCATGCATACCCTGGGGTTGTAGCAGCATGCATGCACTAACATCCATGTGTTTCACCCACAGACTCAGCCACTGATGAACGCATGACAGTCTGGTCAGCAATGCACAGCCAGGACACACCGGCACTGCAGATGGGATGTGAAGGAACCAGGCATGAGGAAGAAGGCATAGGTGGGTAACCATGGCACATGCACCCCTGCAATAGGCGACAGCAAGGGACAACCCCAGCTGGACTAACAACCCTATATCCTCCACAGATGCTGAGCTGGAGATGGAGACACAGCTGAATTCTGAGACAGACATGGACAGCACACTGGCGGCACTGGATGAGGGGATACATGAAGCTGACAAGGTGCTGGATGGAGGCCACACCATCCATGTGCACCTGCATGCCCCAGGACTACAGGCACAGACTGGTGCTGAGGGGCCTGGTGCCAGCACCGCAGCAACTGGAACAGAACATCTGAGCCAAAATGGCACAGCAAGGGGAGGAAGGGCAGCGCCATGTCCTGTGGATAGTGGTGATGAAGACCTTTTGTCATGTTCAATGGGATGCACACGGTCACTGTGCAGCCATGCCTTCATGGCCGCACAGTACAGTGAGCTGTGGCAGCTGCAGCTGGACATGCTGGAGGTACTGTGCGGGTGGCCCTGACTGGTAAAGTGTGGGACATGAGGTGTGGCATCAATCACCTGGCAGATGCCCATGAGAGGCTTGTGGATCACCTGGTCAGAAGGGATGTGCCACATGGATGGCCTGCCCACACACCACCCCATGTGGCACATGCCCACACACAGCATTTCCCTGGCATAACATTCCCAGAGTAGGATGAGGACGCTATGGACACACAACCATGGGACATGGACAGCACACAGGTGGTCATGCCAGAGGGTGCAAGTACAGCACACATGTGCCCCACACCGGTACACATAGCATGAAGGTGCCAGGACATGGCACTGACAGTACACAGATGGATGTACACGGCCATGACGACAGCCACAGCCCTGTAAATGAGGATGCCACAGAGGGCCCGCACACTGAGCAGTCCCAAGCAAGCAGGCACCAGTGGGGTGCTACCCATCCACAAGCACCTGTTTGGATACTGGGTACACGGCCCTCAGCATGCCTACAGGTGAAGCCCTATGACCCACAAGGGCAGTGACACAGCACAAACACCACATACCACACATGTATTCCACAAGCATCATGTGAACACACCCTGGTCCTTATACATGCCCCATACATTCAGTGACACCAAGGTTTAGCCCCTGCCACACACCCACATGGCATATGCCACCACACATACATAGCCACCACACTCCTCTGTGTGGAACACTGCCCTTCCCCAGTGCAGTATCCATAGCATGGCCACCACTGCATGTTACCCGACCTGCCATGCCCAACCCACTACAGTGCCGCTGATGCCATGAGTCACACACCTACCCGTGCTGGACATGCATGCCCCGAGACCCCCCCAGATGGGTGCACTCAGTGCATGATATCATCATCACACACCCTCCACCCATGCCAGATGGGGCACCCACACACACACAGACACACACACACACACACCCCCTGTGATGCATTGTTGTCCACAACATTCACATACACTGATGTCCACACATCATGGGTGCATGCACGACAGTGTCTCTGCACATGGCACACATCCATCTGTTGGGTCTCCATGCCCATGTACTCCACCACAACTGGAACATGCCTTATACAATGGTGTCATGTGCTGCGTGGCCACCCACTGTCTCTTGCTCCCAGCACAGCTCCCCCACTGGCACCTCTGGAGGTGTCTCCTGCTGGTGGTCCTCCAGCATAAGCACATTGTGTTGCTGGGCTGTATTATGGAGTATGGCACATATGGTGAACACCTTGCAGGCCCTTCCTGGGGACAACATAATTGTTCCTCCGGTATGGTCCAGACAACGGAAACACATCTTCAATAGGCTGATGGTCCTCTCTACGATGTTCCGTGTCTTCCTGTGGGCATGGTTGTCGGCCTCCTCCACTGCACCAAGACTGGTGTCATCAGGTATGGGCACAGTGTGTATCCACTGTCTCCTCTGCGGGGGACAGAGAATAATGTCACTGACATATATGCAGTGCTATGTGTCACAGTGCCACACACTTTGCCACCCCTATACTTACCCAACAACCATCCATCCAGTCAACCAGTGTGTAGCAGGGCTCCAGGGTGTGATGCATCTAGTATGTATGTGTCATGACGTAAGCCAGGGTACTTAGCACAAACATTCGTTAACATACCACCCACGTCACACCACCTGATAGTTGACACTGTGGAACCCCTTTCTGTTCCTATATGCCTCCTCATGTACAGACGGTGACAATATGCCAATATGGGTGCAGTCTATTGCATCATATAAGTTTGGCATACCACGCATAGCATAGAATGCCTGCTTCAGGGCATGGACATTGGTGTCCACCATCAGGAACCTAATGTGGGCCTGCACATGTGCCACTAGGGCATTCGTCACCTGCACCACTGCCCAAGACATGTAGGACTGGTATACACCCACGGCATTGTCAGTCACCTGCTGGAATGACCCTGTAGCATTGAATGACAGGGCATATAACACCTTGGTCTTCACTGTCATCACCCTGGACACCCGCGTCCATGTGGCAATGTCATTGCGACTATGTCACACAGCTGTGTGATTCTGGCTCAGAGAAATCTGAATCTCAATGCTGTGGGTGTCCCTTAGCATGGCAGCATCCAGCCATGGTCTGAAGACCATGTGCTGTGGTGCTGCACACCTCTGCCACTCCATCTCCGTGTTGAGCAGGTGCACTTTCATCATTAGCCTGGGACACGTCCTCTCCCACCATTACGGGTCCCTGTCTCCCTGTACACATAACGCTGCATCCTCTTTATCTGCCCTGACTCACTGTGTGTAGCTTTAAGTGGGTGTGGTGAGGGACACATGCACACCGATGTTACCTGTGAAGGTCTTTGCTGTTGTTGAGATGGCTGCTGCTCAGGGTCACACTGCGATGGCTGTGCCACAGGTTTGGCATGTGAGGCAGTACATACACCAACTTTGGAGGATGCTGGAGGACACATACACAGACCACCACAGCAGCGGTACCCTGTGGAGGCTGCAGGGACATCTACGGGTAAGTACCTCACCTGCAGGGTGTGATGTGGGGCTATGTGGGGTGTGGCCACTGTTCACGGTGTTAATCATACTTTTCCTTTCTCATCCCTCACAGGATCACCTGGGGCTGCCGCACAAGTAAGAGCTGACCAGAATGGAGCAGCTGGATTGGGTACCCTGCTTCATATCTACACCACCAAGAAGGAGACCTGGCAGCTGAGGAACCCTGGGTACCTGTCCCTGAGGGTGGAGGGTGATGAGCTGGTATACAAAATTGATGCCTGTGTGTTATGGCATGTGACGGTGCCATCAAAAGTGGGTTCCACATACTGTATGAAGTCCCCATTATACACCCTTGGCATGATAGTCATCCTTCCATACTCCAGCCATGCAGATTGTCACACTATTTAATTTCCCTTACAGTGCTACAGAGGACCCATCCACTGCCTCATGCTGCTGCCACTCTGGCATGGTGACACATCCACATCAAGCGACAGTGAGAACAGCCAGGAGGGCAAAGCCTGAGGGGATGTGTTCCACTGGTTGGGCCCCAGGGTGAAGTTCACTGGTGACAGTGTGTCCCCTGCATGGTGGCAGACCTTTTTTGACTGGCTGTTGGGGCCATGATGTTGTTTTGTTCCACTCTGCTTGTGGTGTTGTGTACAGTGTTTTCTGATGTGTTGCCACTGTTTTGCAAGATACTGTAAAGTTTTTATTTTTATAATAGAGTTTTTATTTACATTCACCTATGTGGTTACTGTCTCCTGATCTGTGTGTGGTGGGTTGGGATGGTATGGTGTTTCCTGGGACCATCCTGGGTGGGGTGTTGAGGGGGCATTATGGGGGGTATCATGGGGGTGGGCAGCAAGGGGGCTGGTGCTAGTGTACACATGTAACTCATGTGTGGCACAGCTGGTGATCCCTTGCAGGGTCACCCATTGGTGGGTGTTGTGCATTGCTGGGGGGGCACTGTGCCATTGGGGGCATGCATGCACCTTGGTCATTGTACACCATCCCCATGTTACATGTTGGGACCATTGTGCACAGTACCTTCTGTATGCCACTGGCACTGGCAGTCATGGCTGTGCCTTGACCATGCCATCCCACTGCATGACAGTGCACCCGGGAGTATTCCAGGTATGTGGGTCTGCCAGTGCCCGTGATGTGAGCGTCCCTCCGCAGGGTGTACTTTGCATAGCCTGGTGTGGGTTGTGGTGGTACCACAGCATGTACGGTGCCACAGGTGGTATTATCCCTGCTCTGTGGGATAGCCTGTCATACATGTGCACCAGCCTGCACTGTCGTTTGCCCATGGCCAGCCCCACACACATATTTGGTACATCATGCATGGTGTGTTTACCTGGCCGGGTATGGGGCTGGTGTGCATGGTGTGGGGTCAGTGTTATGGCGATCCTGGACATCCTGTCCAGCTGCATCCTCTAGTGCACCACTGTATGCATGCCCTTTATCACATCCTCTCCTATGTGTCCCCTTGTGTGCTTCGGCACATGTGCACCGGTGATTATCCTGGTGTCTGGGTCATACAAGTGCAGACTGTACTGCCATGGGATCCAGGATATGGCCATGCATCCCAGTGTGCTTGCTTGCTGGCCATGCTGCGTGGACATCTATGGCAGTCCTCCACCTGCTGTATGTGTACATGCCTACCACCATGCCCCGGCTGTCTTACAAGGTGTCACGCATGTGTGCTTGGTCTTGCTGCATGTGACACTATGTGACCACACTGCCATGTGCCTGCCACATGTTGTGGTCATGGTGCTGTGCATGGGTTGCCTGCATGGGCTCCCATGTGGGCTTCACACATGCCTTGCTGGCATGGGGTTCTCACCTAAGCACACATCCTATGCACCCCTGTGCATGTCATGTTGCTGTTGTACATAGGGCCCAATATGCTCATACTGCAAATAATATGCTCATGGGTCAGAACTTACAGAAAAATAGAACAGGATTTTATAAGGATAAGCAGCATTAAGGTTTCAGGGAAGGAAAAGGTTAAGCAATGCAATATGCAGAGGATGTTACCAGACTACCCTCCAACAGGCTACTGTGACTAACTGTACTGTTAGGCACCACCTAATCCCAACCGGTACCAATGTTACTACCCTAGACTTAGTTTTTATGATGTGTTGGTATGTGTACTACTCATTTCAGCATGTTTGACTTATTTTATTATGTTATACTCCTTTTGGTATGTGTTGCACAAAGTTTAGTGTGTGTTATTCACATTTTAGTATGTGCTGGATGGTTCCACCGTGCTACGGTGACATGGAGCACAGCGACTGTCAGTACAGCGATAGCACAATACCGCCAGTTGGTGTTGTGCCATTGGTGGAGTAAACTGTGTTTTCTGAGGGGATCTCTGCTCCCACACCCACTGGACTTAAAATAACCAAAATAACTCAAATTTATGTTGTTTTACCACAGTGTGACGTGGCGCCTCTAACAAATGCCTACTTGAAGAAAACCTGTACTATGTAATCTAAATGCTATGTATGTCTCAATGTGACGAGGTACCTTCGGAAACGAGCCTCTCGCTCAAAGGTTGTAAACTAATTCTCACAAATAAATAAAATAACCAACTCTGAGATGGAGTTTGATCGGGGAGGGGGTGAACATCCCAGAGTCAGCAGTGTCAGAAATCCAGCGGACCATCACAGTGAACTGTCAGAAATGTCACTGTGATGGTCTTTGCTGTGTTCCCGTCACTGTTGCAATGTGATACCATGTTGGATCAAGTTTGATATATGTTCTCATTTCAGAATGTGTTATACTTATTTCAGTATGTGCTATCCTATTCTGTTATGTAATGTATTCATCAGTATGTCTTACACTCATTTCATCATGTGTTATACCTATTTTGGCAATAGTTTTACTCATTTTAGCTTGTGTCACACTCATATCATAATGTTTCATATGTCACAAACTCACTCATGAGGGTCAGATCACTGATATCACAGTGCCTACCCCTAAGTGCAATCTGAGACTGAGAGGGTGAAAACAGGGATACCCTCCTTGTGTGCTTCCAGAGTGCTCTGGACACTGAACACTCACCACCAGGTCCCAGAGTATCCTGCTATATTTTAGATCAGGGCACAATACTAGTCTCGAGTCTTGTGGCCAAATAACAACCTTTTTCATGGCTACTGCACACAGGAGGAAGGCCAACATGTTACACCCTCTTCGGGGTAGCAGTGTACCACTTGATCTGGTCTTTGCCCTACAGGACATGCTACAGTCCAGTTCACAATCTCTGCAGTCCTGTGTGAGACTCTGGTATCCTCCCAAAATCTGTCCAGATGTCTCCACAGACACCTTTAAATTTGGTCGCAATTGGTGACCCTTCTAAGCATTAACAGTTGTCACAGATTTGTAATAAAACCTTCTACAGTCACACATACAATATAAGGAATCTCAAGCATGCAGAATTTCTTTAGAAAAAAACAGAAGATAGTTAGATAAATGTAGTAACAAGTAAATGAGAACATACACTAATTTAGGTTACAGTATAGAAACACATTTTGGAAAGTATACAGTTTAAACACCTTAAAACTGTTTTAACTGTGTCTCTATCTTAAAGGTAAAAATGTTCAAAGTCCTTTTTCTGTGTAGCAGCTTGGCAGTTTTTCTGTTGTGCTCAGGAGAATGTCCAAAACCAGAATGACTCTGGGTGACTGTGCTGAGAGGTTAACTATTCTTCTGAAAAATGCAGTGTCATCAAGTTTTCAGATATAAGAAAACCAGTTTATTATCTCACCAGTGACCCACAGCATGGTTTATGACAGTTCAGAATTAAATTCTTTGAAGTCTCATGTTCTTACAGTTACATATTAGAAGTAAATTTCACACAACACTGCTAGAAGGATGTGTGTCTTTTTTATATTACCTCACACAGGCTTGTTAGGAAGGTATTTCCTGGCAAAAACATTCCTGGGTCTCATAAAATGTGATATGCTATCATAGTTCCTGAGATCAAAAAGCACTCTGCTTGCAGTGCATGTTTATGGCAGGTAAATGGCTTTTGGCACATCTCTGTCAAAAGAACCTGAGAATGAGAATCTCCCTTCCTGGCAGGCAGGTGGCCTTCGAGTCAAAAGGTCACCCCTTTAAAAAATAAATCTAGACTTTTCCTCATGCCTGGAATTAACACTGGCATGGGCATACACAGAATTCACATAATACATTATATAACATAAATATATGTTGCAAATAATGATTGGCAGATGGCTAGCTCACGACATTATATTCATAGCAATATGTATTATACTCATTTCAGTATGTCATATCCATTTTATGTGTCATCTACAAGAAGTTGTCTTTCTTAATTGAATGGCCTCCTATACTTAATGGCTACTGAATTATATTGTTCCCTGAAGTATAATACAGTATTTAGCAGTAATGTTGCAAGACACTGCATTGCAGCTAGAGGTGTGCTAAACTGGCTAACTTTGCTTCGCAGATTAATTTGTGAATTTACTGCAGTTGGTGAAGTTAATCCACTCTGCAAAGTTCCAATTTTCAGTATAGGGTTAACTTTGTGAATGGTAAATTTGGTAACTTTGTTAGCAAAACTGAGCAAAGTTAGGCAAGGTAGAAGTTTGCAATGTACTATAGGATTGGAGGTCACATGGTACTGAAATGAGCTGTATTTTATATTTTTTACTTTTTAAGATCTTGGATTACACCTATGAGTGGATGCTCTTTTATAGGTTCCATGTCTGTTGAACAGAAAACAGTAGTGAACAACAGATAAGGCATTTACAAAGTTGGTACAGAAAGTTACAATAAGGTTCACACCAATTGACACTGCTGAGGCACTGTACAATAAATGCCTGCATCTGGAAGTTAGATCACCCTGCCAAGATGGACACAAAGTGGATAGCAGACATAGGGAAGGACAGAGAGAGGGAGAGGGGAGTGGGAGGGGTGAGGTGTAGAGACAGTGCACTAGGTAGGGGCAGGGTTGGGATTAGTGAAGTGCTGAGACTGGGTAGCATCAGCTGGGACTGGTGGTGCATCTAAGTACATGCAGGAGACTACTAATAGAAGGGGGGAGCTAGAGGAAGCAGTGACAGCTATCATCCGCAATGAGGTGCTGACAAAGTTTGCATTTGAAGGCACCAATAGTTGCAGCTCCGGTGATGTCAGGAGGAAGGGCATTGATTCCAGTGGGGGGCATGGTAGGAGAACACACATTGAGCCAAGGCCATGTGGCATCTATGTTCACTGAAGATTTGACTGATGGAGCTTCTGGTCTGTCTACTACTAGTGTGACTGGTTAGTAGGTTCTGGACCCCTGCTGGCAGTAGATTTAGTGAGACTTTTTTGGTGAGGAAGCAGGCTTGGTATTTAATTCTGCCCTTCAGTTGGAGCAATCTAGCCCAAGCATAGTGATCACAGGTGTGCGCAAATCTTACAGCACCTGTGAGGAGGCTGCAAGCTTTATTTAATTTTGAAAGAGATGCGGTGGAGGGCAGTGTCCATTGCCGACCCATAGCCAGGCCATAATCAATGAGGGAGACAATTAAACTGTTGATGGCCAGGTTGAGGGCTTCTTTTGTTAGGCTGTGCTTGTGATGGTAGAGTATTCCAATTCTGGTATTGATCACCCTTGCTGTATTGTCTATATGTTGGGCATAGGACAGGGTAGAGTCAATTGTGATGCTCAGTTACTTAAAGTGCTAAATAAGTTCCAGTGTGTCACTGCTGTCATTCATGATAGACAGGAGGAAGGCATTGTGTTTTCCTAGGGAGCTGGAGTAGATAATGGTCTTTGTTTTTTCATAGTTCAGAACTAGTCGGTGCTCCTTAAACCATTTTTTGGTGGATGAGAACCCTCTTTGGAGGTCCGCCTGTAGGTGCTCAGGGTGAGGATTGCTGGTCAATATGACCACATCGTCAGCATAAAGAAGCATACGACTAGGGCAGGAGACTGGGAGTTTGTTTAGGAATAGACTGAATAGTAGAGGTCCCAGGATTGACCCTTGTGGGGACCCTGAACAGAATGGTCTGCTTTCAGAGATGATGTCCCCAATCCTGACCTGCAGAGAGTGGTTGAATAGGTAGCTGCTGAACTATTGCACGGTATCTGGAGAGAGCCCAGTATCAGTTAGTTGCTCGAGGAGGAGGAGCACATGATGCCCCGTATCAAATGTTTTTGATAGGTGAATAAATGCTGCCCCAACCAGATGGCCTTGATCTAAAGCATGGTGGATGAAGCCCGTGAATCCCAATAATGCCATGCTGGTGCTATACCCAGACCAGAACCCATGTTATTCAGGGCATAGGAGTTGGTGTAAGTTCAGGTAATCAACAAACTGATCTGCCACAATCAGCTCAAGCACTTTAGAGAGTCGTGGAAGTATGGAGATTGGTCTGTAATTATTGTGCAATGCCAGGTCCCCACTTTTGTGCACTGGGGTTACTGTTGCAGATTTCTATCATTGGGGGAATTGTGAAGGGCAGAGGGACAGGTTGATTATTTTAGTCAGTGGGCTTAGGACTTCCTTCAGGGTCAGGGTAACAAAATTAAGGTATAGGGTGTCCCTGCTGTGTCTCGATTTCCCCAGTGCCTTGTCCAGATATTTTCTGGCTTCAGTTTTAGACACTTCTTTGAAGTAGAACAACGGGTGGTTGTTAGATAGAGCTTGTTTCCCTTTGAGATCTTTTCGGGGTGGGGGGATTGAAATAGTCCGCCGGGAGCACACTACTTAGGTCTGTGAATGCATTGTTCAGAGAGTTAGCTATGTGAAGAGGGTCCAAGGATTGTACACCTTCAACAATGAGCACTGTTGGGGCAGTTTTGGGGTCCTTACCAGTTATGTCATTGAGATTGGCCCAGAACGATTTGCTGCTATTCCAAGAGTTGGAAAGGGCTTCTTTATAGTATGAGCTTTTAGTGAGCCGAATAGCTTTTGTGCACTGATTTCTGTATTTTTTATACTGTTGGATGTTGGTGAGTGTACCATGTGCTCGCACCTTTTGCCAAAGCTGGTCTCTTGCATTTAGTTGATGTAGAAGGTCCGGAGTAATCCAGGGGTTGCAGGGTCCATTTATATTTCTTGTTTTCACGGGGGCATGTTTATCACAAACAGTGTTGAATTTTGTTATGAAGAGGTCAAGGGCTACATCCACATCCTTGGCTCCATAGAGGTCAGACCAGTCTAGGAGTTGCAGGTCCACTTTTAGTTGTGCTATGTGCCCTTTTAAGAGAACACAGTTGGTTATATTTCTGGAAGGAGTTTGCAGAAATTGTTGGTCCAGGTGCACTTAATGCGGGAGTGGTCACTCAAGGAATCAGGGAGTACAGTGGTGTTGGCGAATTGTGCAGGTCGGTTGTAGAGTACCCAGTCAAGGAGATTGCTAGTCCCTGTTTTGTAACTGACTCTTGATATCTCAACCATTTGAGAGAAAGTGGATGGCTAACAGAACAGCCTTGACAGAGTCAGCAGCAGGGCAGAGCCAGTTGATGCTGAAATCTCCTAGCAATACAATTTCAGTATTTAGGCTCAGGGTACTAATATAGTCCATGAGGTCATAGGTGCCAGCTGAGGTTAACTTGGGCAGGATGTAGACTGAGAGTATCGTAAGTGCCCTGTTGTGTGCTCCCAGTAGTACTTTGATGGCCAGTATTTACATGTTTTCCCTGCAACTGGGAAGGGGTAGGACATGCCTCTGAAGAGAATCCTTAATATATACAACACAAACACCACCTCTTTTCATGAGGCGGTCCTGCCTAAATAAAGTGTACCCAGGCAGTGTGATGGCAGCATCTGGTATCTTGCGTGATAGCCATGATTCCACTACAGAACAGACAACGGGGTTATGATGAGTAACCCACACCTTCAGGTTGTCCATTTTGGGAAGTAAACTGCAGATGTCTATTGACGCTAGCATGAGTCCTGCTGCTTGTGTAGCAGCATGTTCCGGTTATGTGGTGGGCTAGGGTTCAGGTGTACATTGCCTGAGAGTGGGAGTAGTAGTACAGTAACAACAGACGAATAAGGTAGTCCAATAAAAGTTTTTTATTTCGTGATATTTTCTTTTGCTGTGTGCTCGTCCCTTCATGGTACTAAAGTTGGCAATGAATCCAAAGATGAATGGTACCATGGAGGGTTCATTTGGTTGGTAACACTGAAACCAGGTCCTGTGGTGCCCATGCTGGGTGTAGCTTTTGGCCACATAATAGGGGGAGGTGATTGTAACATACACGTTTTTTTCAATTCAAACTTTATTAACATATTTTCACAATATTAGAGGCAGCAATTATGACATGTACAAGTTTTTCACAGTACAATACTCAAACTGCCCCCACCCCCCCGTGCAGCAGTATTATGCCACATTATAACATGAACTCCTATGACAGTAACCATATGTGTACAGGGATAATTAATACATAACAACACTTATATCCGTACAACCATGATTAAGGTGTGAAGGGGATCCCAGATATGTTTATAAACTGGCAACCTATTATGGAGACTAGCTATGGCTTTCTCTTTGCGAAGGTTAGCGAGGATTTTGTTCACCCATTCCTGAAATGTCGGACTAACCTTGTCTTTCCAATGCCGTAATATAAGTTTTTTGACAGATAATGCAATCATAGTGATATGAAATCTCCAAACCTTAACCTTGATGGAGGACAGGTTGCCCAGCAGGCAAATATCGGGTGTGAAACAATCCCGCAAACCCAATAAGGGGTCCAGATTAGTTTTAATTGAATCCCACAAGAGGATTATTTTGGGACATGACCAGAATATGTGGAGGAGTGTTCCTTCTCCCTGGGAACATATCTGGTGCATATGTCTGACTCAAGGAGACCCCATTTCACTAACTTGACTGGAGCATAATACATGTTGTGTAAAATGTGGTATTGCATAAGGCGTAGTCTGTCTTGAGACACATATTTATGACAGAACTTCCATAAGACCAGCCAGTTGGGGGTATATTGGGGAAAAATAGATCCCCAGAACCTGGTCAGTCCAAAAGAGATCCCATACCATTGATGAAACAAGTCTTGATATCATTTAGAAATGACACCAGAAGACCCTAATAAGAGGAAATCTCCGGAATCGGTGCACTGATTGCACGACTGGCGAGGGGGGGTACTGCCCAGCACCGTTGTAAGCAAATGCTTTAATTGGAACGCTTTAAATTGTAAAGATACTGGGATGCTAAATTTCCAGGTAAATTTAGCTACAGGAAGCCACATTCCCTCATTGTCCAAAAACGTGGATGCTATCCCGTTGGCCAGCTGGGGCAACCATGTATGAGGAATCAACTGTTTATTTATAGTGAAGGCCGGGGAGTTCCAAACAGATTGGGACAGGTCCAAATATGGAGTATAGCGCAGGAAAGAACAGAGCTGTGCGTACACTTTTAATGAAGTCATAAGGTTGGGACATTTCTCAACACCTTGTGAAAAAAAAAACACTTTGACATAAAACAAAGTTATGGGATCCGTGTTCATAGACTGGATTAAGCCTATTTCTATATTGAGCCAAGTCAGTCTCAGACTCTCGGGGCCCAGACTCACCCACTTCAGACATTTAGCCAGATGACTAGCCCAGTAATAGATTGCCAAGTGAGGAATCCGCAGTGCCCCATCAAATTTAGAGGGGGCCAGCTTATAATATGCCAATCGGGGGTATTTATTTGACCAAATAAAATTGGTAAAACTTCTGTGCACTTTTTGAAACCAAGATAAAGAGATAAATGAATTAAGGAGAGAAAGGGGGTTAAAAATACATGGGAAAACATTCATCTTGATTATGTTGATTCGGCCCCATAGTGAAACTGCGAGTTTGGACCATCTATCCAGATCCTGGACAATTAACTGGGAAAGAGGTTCTAAGTTTTCTCTGAACCATGAGGAGGGATTACGCATTAGTTTAATACCCAAGTATTTTAACATCTGGGATGCCCAGCACAAGCTGAAGGGGGTAAGATCGGTCTTAAAGACCTTGTGGTTCAGGGGAAAAAGGAGGATTTGTTAGCATTTAATTTATAATTTGAAAGGGAGCTAAATTTAGTAATTTTTCCTAACAAAGCTGGAATAGATGACACCAGATGGGATAGATAAGGGAGAAGATCATCCGCATATGCTGTGATCTTGATCTCGATGCACCCCACCCTAATGCCCTGTATCCCCATGTTGTTGAGGATATTTTGAATCAGAGGTTCCAAATAAAGATTGAATAAGAGAGGGGGGAGGGGCATCCCTGTCTGGTGCCTGAATATAGAAAAAAGGGTTTAGAAAATGCACTGTTTCCTGAAATCTTAGCTGACGGAGCTCTATATAGTGTGCGAATCCAGTCTATGAACATGGTAGGAAAATGGAAGGCCTTGAGAACCTGGAATAGAAAATTCCAATTCACACAATCGCATGCCTTCTCGGCGTCCAGGGAGACCAGCCCGGCAGGAAAGGTGGCATCCCTGAACTCCAAGAAGACATGTGAAAGGGTGGGCAGATGGTCTGAAGATGAACACCCCTTCATGAACCCAACCTGGGGCATGCCTATCAGGTCCGGGAGAACCATTGTTAATCTATCGGCCAATATCTTCGAAAGGATTTTGATATCTTGGTTTAAGAGGGATATAGGCCTATAACTTTATACTAACTCTAGATCCTTGTCCAGTTTGGGGAGAAGAACAATCAGGGCTTCAAACAAATAGGCATCTACCACAACCCCGGAGAGAATGTATTGGTACAGCCGGTGAAGCACAGGCAATAATAGTTCTCGGAAAACTTTATAAAATAGTGAGGAAAAACCATCTGGCCCCGGGATCTTGTCCGAAGGCAAGGCCCCGATAACCTCCAAGATCTCCTCCATGGATAATGGTGAGGATAAGAAGCTCCTGTGTGGTTCTGATACGGTAGGCAGATGGGAGTCCCTTAAGTACACCTCCAGAGTCTCCAAAGGAGGAGGACAATCCATGTCCCTGTATAATTGCTTATAATACAGTGCAGACCCGTCCACCTGAGCCCAGATTGGGGGAACGAATCTTGCAGATTCCTGTTGTTTTAACTGTAACGCGAGCAAATGCCCCACCTTTTCTCCATGATCTGTATAGCTAGCTCTGGTTCGAATAATAGCTAACTCTGCCTTTTCCCTCAGCAAGTCTAAATATCTGTCTCTGGCTACCAGAAGCTTCTTTCTGTCCTCACTCGGAGTGCTGATGGAAAAGTTAGCTTCTAGGGACCGTATTTGGGACAGTTAGGATAATAATTCTTCCTCTTGTGCCCTTTTCCTCATAGTTGCTAAACTGATAATAATTCCCCATATGTAGGCCTTAAAGGCGCCTCATAAAATATCCTGCTTTGCACTGTCAATCGGGTTAGTTCAGGAGAAGAGCTCAATCTGTTCTTTTATAAGCTTGCAATACCTGGCATTCTTTAATAGTTGTTCATTTAGTTTCCAACGGGTCTCCCTTCTGGGCATATTAAGAAAAGCTAAATTGCATACCACAAGGAAGTGATTGGAAATAGGGCCAGGCTGAACTGAAGCGGACATAACCCTGGGCAAGAGCCCTTGGGAAATTAATAGGTAGTCTATGCGGGACTGCGATCCATGCACCAGTGAGCTGAAAGTATACTCCTTGGAGTTAGGATGCAGGACACGCCAAACATCACATAGCCCACACTGATCCACCAAGTCCCTGAACGCCCTTTGCCCAGGGGACAGTCTCCTCAATCCACTACCTGACCTATCCATGTTAGGGTCCAAGGTCAAATCAAAGTCACCTCCCATGATGATCATAATAGGAAGCATAGGGAGAATTATGGTAATCAGCCTCATAAAAAAAAGCCAGGATCATCTGTATTAGGCCCGTAGATACTGCAAAGTAAAAGTGGTATGGACAAGAGAGTGCCCTGAACCAAGACAAACCTGCCCCCCGGATCCTTAATAACATGTAAGGAGGTGAAGGGAATGCCTCTATTAATAATTAGCATAGCCCCGCAACTATTAGTGGATCCCGAGGCATTAAAAACCTGATCCACCTGTTGCCTCCTTAGTTGTAAAGCTTCTGACTCTAATAAATGGGATTCCTGTAGAAACGTTATCTGGGAATGCAATAGACTTAAGTGCTTACGTACCTGGTATTGTTTGGATTTTTTCCTTATCCCCTTCACATTCCAAGTTGCAAAAAACCACATTGTTAGCCATCTAGGTCAGTAATAATGAGTTCAGAACAACAATCACTGTACAATAACACCGAGAAACCACTATCCGGGTTCCCTTAAATACTGCTGTACCCTTCCACCCAGCCCCCCACCCCCCTGCACAAACCATTTCTTCCCCTGTCCCCCCATAAAGCTCTCCCCCTTCATTTAACATAAGTTTAACCAATCCTTTAGGCCTGACCATAGAGCCCCCCACCCAGCCACCCCAACTGTCACAAACAGCGCTCAACAAAGTACCGCGTCCCTTCCTCACCCCCCAGCCTCCCGAAAATGCCCTTCGGCCCCAGATGAATTCAACAAACCCCTAATAAGAACAAGTAAACATTAAATAAAAAAAAAAACAAGTTGGCATTCCAAAAGAGAATCCTGCTACCTAACCAATGCCTGGTAGCTAAAGAGAGGTGCTTGGCTTATAACATGAGGGCACAGCGGGTGTGCTATTATAATTAGCAGGATACATGTAGCCTGCTAGAAAAACATAAATGCCCAGGAACCCCAGGAAAATTATAATAGGAGGTAGGGCCCGTTTACCTCGGAATCTTGCCAGCACGAGGACTAAGTAACCCAGTAAAGGGTGTATTAAATAACCCAGGCCTCGAGCAGAGAGCCGTGCAGGAGGAAACAATCCCTGAGTTGGCAACTAACGCTAATCTGTAATGCGTATGCACTGAGCTCCTTCTTGTAGCTTTGGAGTGAAAGTGCATCACTACACGAATAAAGAGAAAAGCCCAGCACATCCCTTAAAATAAACTACCTCCAAATTTGAGTAGTGAGTCAAAGGGGTATAAAACAACCATCCCCTTATTGCTGAACGGTTGTGCTTCCAACTATAACTGAAACAAAAAACACCTTCCTCCAAGTAAGCAAACCGTTCATTCAGAACAGATATTTAATGTGAACGTCAGTCCCAGGCTTAAATTCAATGAGAAAGTGTCCCAATTCAAATAAGCACAGCGAGATGGTGACTTTGCCTCTTCCACTATCGGGTTCTCCCGAACTCATACAGGTGATTGCATTCCTTTCCATCATTCTACATAAAAAGCAGACTCAGCCTAGTGAGTCAGGGCTCCCCCACATCATTAATGCAGAACTCCTTATGGGTCCTGAAACAGGTCAGGCAGGGCAAGTTTAAGGCCGGAGAGAGTGGTATCTGGGTCTTCGTAGGCTGACCAGGTTCCGTTCACTAAAACTTGCAGCCTGGCTGGGTACCCCATCCTGAACTTGAGCCCAGCAGCGATGATCCTGGACACAATGGGGTGAAATGCTGTGAGCTTCTGCCGGACAGATCCCGGTAGGTCTTGTGCTATTCTTAGCTTGGAATTCTCCCAGCAGACTTCTTGTAGGTCCCTTGCTTTTGACAGGAAGTGTTGCCTCTCTAAATAATTTAAAAAAGCAGCATATGATAGGGCGGAGAGCAGCCCCTAATGGAGGTTTCAGCTGTAAGGACCTATGCGCCCTCTCAATGATATACATAGAGCTGAAGGGAGAGGGACCAGCAATCCGTTCCACCAGCTTCTGTATAAAAATGATGGCATTCTTGCCCTCTTCACCTTGTGGTAGCCCCGATATAACAATATTGTTCCTACGGCTATGGCCCTTGAGATCCTCTAATTTTGCTTCAACATGAGAAAGCTTCTGCCGCATAGCCACAAGCCCAGGGTCTACCTATTCCAGGTGCTTCTCCAGAGACACAATGCGAGCGGTATTATCCGAGGTTGTAACAGAGACCTCATCCAGCTTTTTAGAAAGGGCTTTAAGCTGCATCGCAATCTCTTTTACTTCCTCGCTGAAGGGTTTGAACTCTTCTAAGAACCTGTTCAAGGTTAAAGGCTCCTGCTCCGAGACCTGGCTGGAATGATCAGGCCTGTCTGGCCCACTCGAGGCCCGAGATTTCTTCGGGGCCTTCTCGGGGGTGACTGGTGGAGTATGCTTCTGCAGCGCTTTTTTCATGTAAGCCTCCATCAGTATTTATTCAAACTCACTTATCCGAAGCCCGGGATGGTTAGAAGGCAAAATTAGAAGAGAGCGAAGGGTTTTAGGTAGTTTTGCAGTCCAAAATAACCGATTATAAAGTCGGGAGGCTGGAGCTACGCGGAGGAGCTTCTACTCAACACTCTGCATCACATGGTCTCGTAACATATACATTTAAGAGTGACACATGATAGTTTGGCTGAGTGGTTTGTATGCCATACGTTCAGTGCAGACTTATGAGGAGAGAGTTGGAGAGAAGTCTGTCCTTGCTTGTCTGAGCAAAAACATTTAAAACTACTCCAAAAGCTAAGTATTTTGAACCATATTGCTCACAAAAAATATCTCAAGTAGTGGTGGGCGAAGTGTCTAAAATTCACTATGTGTAGTATTTCGCATAGAACCCAAATTTTGCTTACTATTCCGCAAAGCGAATAACTACGCATGTCGAAGTAATGTGAAGTTCCCATTGTTTTCTATTGACTTTGTGTTACTTCGTCTTGTTTTTGTGCTCTTTGAAGTGAATTTTGCAGTGAATCATGGGATGTAAGGTCACATGGACTCTATATTGTCTTGCATAGCCTCAATTCATCATAGTGTGTGTAGTAGAAAGCTGGAGACAGTTTGCTTTCAGAGCTCTGAGATTCAAACCCTCTAAAAACCTTTAAAATGCCTTTTTGCCATAGAATTTTGTGACAAAATTTAGTAGATTGATTGTAGTAAACCCTGATGTGGTTATATCATAGAGCATTTATTGATGTTTTGTGAATATTGAACGTTAATTTAGTTGATTTCGTCTCTGTACTGAGAGACACTGTAGAAGTGTGCTTTAGGGGAGGGGCTGATCTGTGGTGTAGAAGAGAGAGTAGTGAGAAAGGCATTTTTTCCAACTGTTGTTGGCTATTGTTTTACTATTTTTGTGTTCAGGTAGACATAGTACAACTTCACTGAATTGTTTATAAATATCTTTTTACAGGACTGTTTGTGTTGTACTATACTGAACAGTTTCTGTGCCTGATATTTAATCTGTGTGCGTGCTGTCAATTGATATGCATTTCACTGTGGCACCCCAATAGCAGTACTCTGAATTTTTAAGCCTGTCTGCAATTTATTCCCCTGCTTCTGTGTAGCTAGGTACTGCATCCCTGCCCCCCCATCATAACAAGGTATTGTTTTTCGACTGTCTGCTTTTTGAAGATTTGTAAAAGATTCATGGATAGGTATTGTGTTGTGCTGGTGCAGTTGCATTTAGTGTTTCACTTCCCAGCCACCCAAAAGTGCTGAAATATCAAGTTGTTGTAAATTGTCTGTGTCATCTGAAAAAATGCCCATGAAGAGATGGTCAGGCAAAACAGTTTCTGGCTGTGGTGCTGCTGCCAAGACTATTAGCAGTGGAAGTTGTTGTGAAGATGAGTTAGGCTCATAAAGGGCTACCAATGGTAGCAGTGTTAAGAGTGATCATGGCCGAGGTAGTACGCAGCTGAAAGGAAAGGTAGTAGTTGGTGCAAGTAAAGGGATTTGTCTGACTTTGTTTTTCACAGCAAAATCAGTCATTTCAGTGCTGGTTGGAGATGGTGTTGTCCCTGCTGTTAGTAAAGTTAGTGCAGGCATGGTTGATAACAACATGAGTATTGCTACAAGTTCAACCCTGTTAAACTTATCATGTGGGAAAAATGTTGTTGAATCTGCAGACTTGAGTGTAGTTGAGGTCCCACTCTCCACAGCAGTTGAACATGATTCTGATTATGATGATGACTCACAGTCTCATGTTTCCACTGATGTTTTTTTTTTTTTTTGTTATTCATTTTATTTTATTATTAACACATTAACGATACATACATTGAGTAACATTGTGCCGGTAGGCATATACCAGTTAAAAGTGGTTTAACATATTAACACAATACAGGCTGGTCTTATTGAAGTACACAGGCTTAAGAAAACCTATATCAAATTAACCCGACAAAATAATATGACCCAAACTCCCTCCCAGCACCCATTACAGCATCCACACGCCAATTAAAAAATCATTAGCTGTCACCATAAAAGGGGGAGACATGGATAAGTAAGTGTATATGGCAAGGGGATAGTTCCTACAATTAGGACTTAGCCTGCCATGAGGCCAAAACAGTATCCAAGATACCCCATTTGGAGTCGTATGGTAAACCCTTGTTAGCCATCTTGGCTATATGTGACTCCAACTGTAATGCAAGCATTACTTCTTTGTACCATTCTATAGTTGACGGTGTGATAGTGTCTTTCCAGTGTCTCAGAATGACAGCTTTTGCCGTGACCGATATTATGACCATATACAGTTTATTCTTTTCGGTCATACCAATATGAAAATTATTCAACAAGCAGATTTCTGGGATAAAAAAGTCCTTCAAACCTGTAATCCGTGATAATGAGGCACTAATTGCCTTCCAGAAGGGCTGAATCTTAGCACATTCCCATAGTACATGATAAATATCTCCCTCTTTGATTCCACATCTAGTACAAATGGCAGATGCTAATTTACCCATTCTGTAAAGTTTGGCCGGAGTGTAATACATGTCGTGCATTATGAAAAACTGCTGAAGTTTGTATCTATCTTGTCTGATATATTTATGGTTATATGTCCATATTTGATTCCGTGTTCTCTTATCATCTGTCATTCTTAGTCTTTGTTTCCAGTAATAACTGACACCAGAAGGAAGGTTAACATCTAGCCTTTGTAGTGTATTGTAAATTCTAGAAATAGAGTGAGGTTGATCAGCTATTTTAAGCAATACAGATAGCTCAACCCTATTTTCTACCCTTAATTCCCTTTTATGAAGGTGGGCCTTTATCGAATCAGAAATTTGTCGAAACTTGAAACTATGTCCTTTTAATTTTGGGAATTTGGTGCAGGCACAGTCATGTGTTATTAGCTTCCCCTGAGGAGCCAAGTCTCCCAGCCTTAGTCCCTCCAGTGGCCTCCAGAACCTGGGCAGGATCGGAGCCCGCTGTATTAGAAAGTGAATATTCTGTATCAAAGTTTGCTCTGATGAATTCTGCCAGTTTACTCTGAGGAGCTTCTGGACCTGCTGGAGGACCTTTAGTGACCACCCGATAGGTGTGTCTTTTAATGGCCTGGGGAGGAGTTTGACAGTAGCATATGAAATCGTAGTTAATGATATCGAATATTTAAGAGCTAAGTCTCTTTCAATAAAGATCCAGAGAGGTACGTAAGAATGCGGAGTTGATGGTGTATTTGACTTATTCCATTGCACTATTTTACTTATATGTGAAGCAATATAGTATTTAAAGAAGGAAGGGAGGGCAAGGCCTCCCAACCTCTTCAGGCCTGTAAGTTTCTGGTATGATCTCCTGATTGCTTTTCCTTTCCATAAAAATACATTAATCATCTTCTGCAGATTCTCAAACCAAGATCTAGGCAGATAACATCCCAGCATAGTCAGAGGATAGAAAATCCTAGGTAGTACATTCATTTTAACCGTTTCTATTCTAGCCCATAGCGATAGGGGCATTTGGTCCCATCTGGTTAAATCCTGTTTAATAATTTTAACAAGGTTGTGGAGATTCTCTCTAATCATTGAGCTTATCTCTTTGGTGATCTTAACACCAAGATATGTCAACATTTTTGGCTCCCAAGACAGACTCTGCTCCCTCGCTACATTAGGATAACATCTATTGTTCAACGGGAAGAACTTTGTCTTGGAGACATTGATTTTATAATTGGAGACTCTAGAAAATCTTGTAATTTCGTGCAATATTACAGGTGTACTCATCTCCGGCTCTTCTAGATGCATAAGCAGATCATCTGCATGGGCAGAAATAAGGTAGCGCCTGTTACCCATTTTAATTCCTTTAATATCTTGTGATGCCATTAGCCTATGAATCAGAGGTTCAAGATATAGATTAAACAAGAGCAGGGCTAATGGGCACCCCCTGTCTTGTGCCACATGTCAATGGAAAGGGAGCTGACAGTATACTATTGCACCATATTCATGCTGTGGGGGCACAGTATAGAACCCGGACCCAATTTAGGAATTCTTTAGGCAGACCGAAATTATCAAGTACTGCGAAAAGAAAGTCCCAGGACACTCGGTCAAATGCCTTTTCGGCATCTAACGCTAATAACGCCACTGGATACTGTCAACTCTGAGCATGTACAATTAAATGGTGGATCTTACGTAGGTGGTCACTTGATAGTCTACCACTCATGAATCCTACCTGTACATCACTAACCAGACTACTCATTAGCAGAGCAAGTCAACTAGCTAGTATTTTAGCCAGTATTTTAATGTCGACATTCAGCAGTGATATAGGGCGATAACTGTCAGGTAAGACAGGGTCCTGTCCTGGTTTAGGGATAAGGGTGATAAGGGCCTCTAAGAAAGTTGGTTCCGAGATACCTTCTCTGAACCAGAAATTGTATACTTTAGTTATAATAGGGCAGATTATATCTGCATAAGCTTTATAAAAATTGGTGGTTAGACCATCTGGTCCCGGGGATTTATCTCCAGCTAATTGGGAGATCGCTAGTTTCACCTCTTTCTCTTGGATTAGAGATCCTAACTGGTTCGCCTCAGAGTTTGCAACCCTGACCAGAGAAACTGAGCCTAAAAAGTCGTGAATTTCCGCAAGGGTAGGTCTGTCCTTTAACTCTGTGGAGTAGACCCGCTGAAAATACTCCCTAAAAGTGGCAGCAATTTCTCTTGGATCCATCACTACAGCTTCTCCTCCATCTTTTTGTATTGCAGCTATGAATTGGTTGGAATCTAACTGCTTCAATTTAAGAGCCAGTAATTTACCTGCGCTTTCCCCTGACTCCAGGTACTTTATTTTAGTTCTGTGGAGAGCTAATTCTGCTTTCTGCACCATCATTGCTGAGTATTGGGCTTGAAGTTGGTGTAATTTAACCCAGTCTGCCTCAGTTGAGTGTCGTGTAATATTATTTTCCAGATCCCTAATAGCATTCATAATTTCATTTAAGTGCATTTTGGACTTCTTAACCCTAGTAGCAGATATCCGGACGCATTCACCCCTGAGAGCACATCATAGAGCAACCCAGACAATATCTATGTTAGGAACTGAGTTTAAATTGCTAGCAAGGAAATGTGTTATAAAGTTCCTTGGATGTTCCTGAATGAAGGATATCTGTAGTAATTGATTATTAAATCTCCACATAAAGTCCCTCATAATATTTTGAATTGGTACCAACTGAATAGAGACTGGGGAGTGATCGGATATAACCCTAGTATGTATTCTGGCATCTAAAATCGAGGGAAGGGCATCAATACTAACTAAAAAATAGTCAATTCTTGAACATGATTTATGTGGGGTAGAGAAGAATGTGTATTGCCGCGTCTCCCCATTGATCAACCTCCAAACATCTATGAGACCCAGACTATCCATTATCTTTCTCAGGGCTCTCTGAGCTGGGGAGAGTCCTACACGTTTATTATCAGTTCTGTCTAGATACAAATGTGGCGTAATGTTCCAATCCCCTCCTATTAGTAATTTCAATGATGCATAGCTATTTAGGACATCCAGCATTTGTGTAAAAAACTGTGGGGAATCTATATTAGGGCCGTAGATTGATCCAATAACCACCTTTTCAGAGACTAAGGTTCCAACTAGAAAGATATACTGGCCACGTATATCCCATATCTCCTTCGCCAGCTGGAAAGGGGTCATTTTGTGGAATAAAATAGCTACTCCACCTTTGTTTGAAGAGATGCCTGCCCCAAAAACTTAGCCCACCCAATGTTTGGTGAATAACCGGATATCTTCTCTATGAAGATGTGTTTCTTATAAACATACTACATCACAGTTAAGAGTCAATAGATGTTTCAGTACCATTTGTCTTTTGCATCTATCCCTAGCACCCTTGATGTTCCAACTTACAAGACTGATACCTCTCTTCGTCATTTTCCAGGTATTAGAGGTAGTATCCCTTTACATGTTTCCCCTAAAATGTGTTGTCCTATCAACATCATTTCCATATCATCCCAAAATAATGGCGTGTGAATGCTGTCCCCCCGACCCCCCCATCCCTGCACAAACCCATCCCCCCCTCAGTTCCACCATCACCCCCAGTTTTAACAACTGCACTATCACTTAACCACGTCATGTGATGATACTACCAATCCAGGTACATGGCAGCCCCACCCCTAGCCCAGCACCCAGTCTTATTAACAAAATATTAATCTTAATAATCTGAACCCGCACAAATTTAACCAACTGAAAAACAGTAGACTATGTTGTAGGAAAATCACTCTCCATAAAGCATAGAAGCAACTACTTTCCATTATACTGTCAAACATCACTTGAGGCATATTAGCAGTGTTCCTTTTAAGTAGCAAATTACTCTATTCCTTAGTCAACATCCCCCTCTAGCGGGGAGGTAAACATATTGCAAATATCAATAGGCTATAGTGAAACGAATTTTAACTGGGCGAATGAATTAGGCAGAGATCAAATAAACGATCCTAGTATCGATTTTCAAGATTCACATTAACCAATCAACAATGCATAAATTCGCCCCAAACCATTAGAGTCTTGTAGGATGAGAATAACCACGAAAAGAAAAAAGTCCCATAGTGCCTCGATATTTCCACTATCTCTAGCAGGGAACATTAGAGGTCATTTACTCCCAGGGCAACAGGTACCTACTAAAATAATAAACAGTCTTGACAACCCCTATATACGATGAGAGTTCGTGGGTGAGCTGATGTGACCTCTCTAAAATGACATAGCTTGTCACTATCCTCGCCGGTTTCTGGATCCCGTTTTAAATTATTGCTAATTTTAAGTCTCTGGTGTACAGATTACTCCGTTTAAACAGGAACACGAGTCCTCAGTAGCCTGGTGATGGTAGCAATGAAAAAGCCCCGATGTATTGTTTCTGGCTACTCTTATTCCATTTGCTGGTGCACTCGACCAATTACTCGAAGTAATAAATGTAAGAATGCAGGACTCTCTAGGAGATAAGCTTTCCACGTCTTTCAAAACTTTGAGAGTGCAATTCAGCCTGCATCCGTTAACAGTAAAATCAGCCAGCTGCGGGTATATTACTGATCAAGGTACCAAATGCACGTGTTGAAGGACGCAAAGAAACTCTAATTATAAATGACTAAGTGTAGAAGGTCGGCATCTCTCCCGCATATATTCTTCCATGTAGCACGTTCTTGAACAGGACAACCTGCTGCTCTGACCAATTTATTGAAATAATCGATGTTTCATTTGAATAGTTCTGGTAGAGCTCTTCTAAGCTCAGCTTGCGCTACTTCCACCCACTCGTAAGAGTGCCACTGCTCTTTTATTTTAGCTTGAAGCAAAGCAGGGTATTTAACCCTAAATTGGACACCAGCGGCTATCAACTTGGAAACAATGGGGTGTAAACTTTGTCTTTTAAGCCGCACAGAGTGAGGTAGGTCATGAGCAATTCTGATCTTTTTCCCCTCCCTTGTAATTTCTTGTAGGGATTTGACTTTGCTCAATATATGTTGTTCGTCCACATAATTCAGTAGCTTGAAATAATCGGCCGTGGTAAAGCACTGGAAGGGGGGGGGGCGAAGCGATCTGTGGGCTCTTTCAACCATGTAATTACCATTCGGAGGTGGACCCGCAATCTTTTCAAATAGCTTCTGGACAAATTGAATGGGCGCTGTACCCTCTTCTTTTTCCGGGATTCCAAAAATAATTAAATTATTTCGCCTGCTCCAACCCTCCAGGTCTTCGAGCTTTTCCTTGATTTTCTTGATTTGCTTATTGAGGGAGGCCCTTTCAAGGTCATGTTTATCCACCCTGAGCTCCACTGATTTAATTTTAATCTCGTTATCCCCCACCCTCATGCTTATGGATTCCAGTGCCGATTTGAAGCATTGAATTTCCATTGAGATCTCTTCGACCGATGATTGCAGCGGTGCAATTATTTCTAGAAATCTCTCCTCTGTTAGCGCCGAAGGCCCCGAGGTTGATTTGTTGGATCCCTGGTGAGGGCGCTTTGCAGTCTGTTCCTTTCTCCGGGGATGGAGGCGGCCTATGTTTCGACGTTTGTTTTTTAATATAAGCTTCCATTTTTAGAAGATTTTCGATGTTCGGCGGTGACTCCTACACTTCACAAGCAGATGTCACTCAAAAAGACACAATTTTATTTTGATTGAGGGCTGTTAAACTGGGCTGTGAATGGAGCTGATCGGATGAGCTGCTCTTCCTAGGCTGCAATCACGTGACCCGTTTCCACTGATGTTGAGAATAGGCCATCCAAACATTCAGACATTGACAAAACAAGTGTGGCTAATAATATTGAGGATGCTGTTGAACTTGGAATATCTCCACAAGTGGACATCCTGCAAAGTGAATTAGTGGATGAAGATGATGATGATGATGTTAGTGGCCTCATTTGGAAACTGGAAAAATAGAAAGTGAAGGTGGCTGTTTGTGAACAGTCTGTTAGTCAGTCACCCCCTCCTCAAAATTCTGCTGTAGCTGTGTCTGTTGATGATGACCCTGAATTAATAGTCATAGATTGTGATGGTCAGTCGAAATCCAATTGTGCACAACAGCAGAAATCATGCATTACACCCCCACATTTCATTGACTACAAAACTGCAGTTACATATGCAGCAGCAGCACCAGCAACGACATGTGAAGATTAGGGCATCCAAATCCCTAGTTTGTTTTTGTTTTTTGTACAAGATGGCAACAATGAAACAGTGGCAATCTGCCAGCTTTGCTAAATGCATGTGAAGTGTGATAAAAAGGGTAGCCATTTGGGTACTGGGGGGCCAGCATACTCACCTGAAGAGCAGGCACAAGGCACTGTGGATGTGGCACCAGAGGGCAGCTAATGCCATAGTGGGGTGTTCACCCTCATCCACCTTGGTGAGCATGGTATCCCCTTCCATCAGTGTAAGTAGCTAGGTCGGTAAAAGTGGTGAAATAACCCCAGAGGATTACTGCAAGCATGAGGAGGATGATGATTTGGAATGTTCAAGCAGAGCTCAAAGTAGCAGTGGCGTTCCATGTAGTAATTCTATGACATCAATCCTCGTGTTTAAAACAAGGAAAATACCCACATTTATTGGCTTGTCACCTGTGCATCCACCATCACACATCCAAAGTACCCCATCCATGTCAGTTAGTATAGTAAAGCCATTTGGCACACCACATGTAAAGCAACAAACAATGCAGCCCACAAATGCTACCGTAGCGGAAATGCTAGCAATTGACTTTTTGCCATTTTCCTTTGTGGAGAATGCAGGCTTCTGGTGCTCTGAGGCATGTGCATGTCCTAAATGGAAGGTCCTGTCCCGGACATACTTTTCCACCCTTGCTGTCCCTGAGTTATATCGGATGGTGACAGAGTCTGTTAGACATGCTCTTCAACATTCCGCATAACCTTACATTCACTTAAACATGGCTATGTGGACCAGTGGCAAAACACAGGGTAGTTCCTATCTGTATTACTGCACATTGGGCACTGCTACCTGAGGATGTCTGTGATGGTGGGATGGGAAAGCAGTGTAACACGTTAGACTGTGGTGGTGGTAGCAACCTTCATGGTATTACACAGCATGCCACGCTTGCAATGTGTAGTGTAGCAGGGTCACATATAGGCGAAAACAAGATTTGCTACTGACAGAAACTGATGAGTGGCTGCACCCCTTGTCCCTAAAAGATGGCTTCATAGCTAGTGATAATGGATCAAACATTGTGAAATGTATCAGCAATGGTGGCTTTGTGTGAGTTCCCTGTATGGCTCATTGTTTAATCTGGTGGTACAGGAGTTTCTGCAGTACCCTGAAATAAAGCAAATGCTCACTGTTGCACGCTGCATCTGTGCCCACTTTGCACTTTGAACACTGACTTCCTGCCTATTTAACTGCCTCCCTGAATCATGTGACCTGCAGACTTGCAGAGACAGTCAGGCATGTGATCATCAGTGGCCTGTTGTTCTTTTTAATAATTTCACCTTATCAAACTGTAACGCAAAGTGAACTCGAAGTGGATAACACAAAGTAAGGCAAAGTATGGTGAATTTCAAGTTTTTAATGGGCAACTCTCATAGTGCTATGCAAATTTGAAGTGGACCACTTCAGGTTCACTTCGCCTGCAAATAAAACTTCACTGCAACTCTAATCTCAAGTACCTTGTGCAGCTAGATTACCATTGTTTGTTCATAGTTTTGTAAATTTATTTAATTGAAAGTAGTTGACTTTGTTTTGCCTAATGAAGCAGTGCTGTGTGGGGAAGAGGGCGTTTTTCAGCTAGTAAGCCAAGGCAGCCCTGTGAGCACTAGTCTGATTTGTTTTCCTCAGTCTTTCTTCTTAATCATTTCTTTCTGTGGTCTGTGATTTGTTGTTTTATTTCAAGTAGCACAGTTTTGTGTCATTAAGTGAATTATTTGTCAGGCTGTTTCTGTATTGATTCTGTTTTGTTTAGTTCTTGAAGTAATGGTATTACTTACAGTAACTTGTTTTGAATTACCCCATCACGTGAGTCTTGTTAATGCCTAACATGTTAAAAAATGCAAAATATAACCTTTTTGGGTGGATTTACTGTAGTTACTGTTAACTCATAAACTGATCTGTTCAGATTCAGGTCACACTGCTAATCCCTCTGGTAAGGCATTGTCTGCTGCTGCCGGTATTTAGTTTTACTGCAGTTTTTTGTTGTTTGATCTTGCAATAAAAATCTAAATACATAAAATAACTGGAAAGAGATGTTCAAGTAGTGGGAGAGGTGCCGGCAACATGACCAAGAAGTCCATAGGTTCTGTGGGATAAAAGGTTGTTGCAGCTAATAAATGTATCTGTGCAGGAGCTTCATGCATGGACTCTGGGGCTGGTAGTAGTAACAAAGCAATTGTTGGTAGAAGTGGTGGTGGCATTAGTGTCGCCAAATTACACTCTGCCACATCTGTGACATCCATGCTGGTAGGTGATGGGGGAGACGGTGACAAGAGGATCAGTCCGAGAGGTAGCAAAATCTCTGGCTTGGGAAAAGTGGTCAGTGAGGAAGTTGCTGATGCCCCATGACTGTTGATGGTGGTAGCACTGAGCCTGATCTGGATGATAGGTTCCCATTCCCAAATGAGAGTGTTGAGCTTGATGGAAAGTGATATCAGGTCTCTTGCACCAGTGGAATGATTTTCCCTTCTAGAAGGGTTATAAAGTTCATGACTTTATGCTAATGTATGGAATGCAACTGTATGTCTGTATGTTTTACATAAAAATTAATAAACTTCTTGTGATTAAAAAAAAAGAAAATATCCCAAATCGCTGCTTTCTTTTGAGCAGCATCCATGACTCCTCTGGTGCTGAGTCAAATGCTACCCAACCAACTATAAAGCCACACTGAGTCCAGCTGTTTGGTACTCCAACACCCAGAAAGGTCCAGCCTACACTGCATAGCATGCTTTTGGAGCATCATGCCAAATACCCACCCGATCGTGCTAGTGCATGGGAAATCAATGCAGGAACCACTACAATGCTGGGAATTGATCTGCTACCATTCTTTTTTGTGGATAATGTAGGATTTAGAAGATTGATGGTTCATGCCTGTCCCAAAAGGCAGAATGCACTTCTCCACTCTTGCCATTCCTAAACTTTATGGGACTGTGTCACACATTGTAATCCATACCTTGCTGCATTCCTCATCCTCATACGTACATCTCAGGATGGATATGTGGACTTGTGGTCAAACAACTCTTATTTCCTATATGTGCATCATGGCACATTAAGCACAGGTACCTGGGCTAGTATTCAGTTCTGGCCAACAGAAAAATTGTATTAAGCATAAGTGCCATGGTGACAAGAGTCTTGGTATCTGTCAATGTGCCACACTGGCAATGAAGAGTGTGCGGGTCAGAAAATGTAAGAATTGCTCCTGACTGAGACTGATTTGCGGATGCAGCCTGTGATGGTGGTACCATGGAGGTGGCACAGGGTCTTCAGCTCCGGTGGAGTAGGGTGGATGGGGGACTGATGACCTTGAAACATTTGTCTATCAGTAATCTCATTTTGATCCAACTCTGCCTTGGTGTGCCTCAAGAGTGAAGTTACAGGCAATGTTGCCAGGTGACTTTGCCAGAGGTGAATTTCCTATTAAACAGAAAACAAAATCTGCAAATTTACTTGCAAAGGCAAATTTGCCTTAACTTTGCAAATGAACTAAAACTACGTAGCATCTTTCATTGCAGCCTGGTTGGCAACACTGTAACAGTCAATTTTATCCTCATTAGTGGGGGTAAAATGTTAGATTTTACTCTTCTGTTTTAATCTAACATGTTTTCTGTATTGATGACACAGTCTAATCATCTTTCCAAGATCAGTGTGTCCTTCGTAACCACGTTTTGTTTATTAACATTTTCTAAGGTGGTAGTGTTCTTCTGTTGTATTATTATTCTCTCCAAGGTGGGTGTATTTCATTACAAAGAAATGTTTGCCAGAAAAGGACTGCTTTGCCCACCCAGTCTGCCCTGAATGTCACAGTCTAATCTGTCTCCGCAGACCCTACCTGGTCTCTGGTGACCCCTCCTCCTCCCTGCCTATTTACTAATGCTCCCCTATGTATATCCCACACATGCCTGAAGCCCTGCTATTGTTGCCATCTCTATAACGCCTGCTGGCAGTCTGTTATAGGCACCCACCACTCTTATAGTGAAGTAGTACTTCCTCATATGTCTCTTAAATTCCCCCTGCCCCCCACACACACACATTCATGGCATGCCCTCTGGTTCTGGTGCTCTTTCTTATTTGAAAGAGACTCACCTTCGGCATCCTGTTTACCCCCCCACCACCACCACCACCATGAGGTACTTGTAGGTTTCTATTATGTCCCCTCTTGTTCTCCTTTCTTCCAGGGTGTGCATGTTGAGATTACATCATTGTAGTATAATTAGTTACTACTATAGTTGTTGCAAAGTTTTACTCCGTCTGTGAATTCCCCTCAAAGTCACCACATTCGCCCAGTGAAAAATTTCACAAAATTGGCTTCTGGTGCCAAACTTTGCCAGTTAACTTCAAAGCTAACTTCGACTTTGTTAGTAACTTCGAAGTTAATGAAAAACATGATTTGTCACATGATTCACTTACAGCAGGTCTCATGGGAGATTCCATGCACTCAGGAAGTGAATGTTTCACTTTCATTTCAGCAATTGTAGTTGGAGGAAACAGTCTGCTAGACAGTCACTGATCACTTGAGCGGCAACATCTTTATGTACCTTCTTAACATTTTAATATTTTACACCTTTTTGCATTCTAGTCTTTAGCTTTCTTTATTGTGGTTTCTGAATTTATAGAAACATAGAAGTGTGTTGGCAGAAAAGGACTGCCTGGCCCACCCAGTCTGCTCAGTGTGCCTAACTAGCTGCTAGGATTTTGCAGTTCCTACTGCCCTCGAGCCAAAAGACCCTTGTGTCTATCCCTCGCTCCCTTGAATCCCCCCACAGTTCTCGCCCCCACCACCTCCTCTGGGAGTTTGTTCTCGTTATCCACTACCCTCTCCATGAAGGAGAATTTTCTAATGTTTCCTCTGAACTTCCCCCCTACTATCTGCATATCATGCCCCCTTGTTTTCGATTGCCTCTTTAGCTGGAAGATGTCCCCTACTGACACTCTGTTGATACCCTTGATATATTTGAAGGTCTCAATCATGTCCCCCCTTTTCCTTCTTTGTTCAAGGGAGTATATGTTTAGGTCCCTTAACCATTCCTCGTATGACAAATGACTGAGGCCTTTCACGATTTTTGCCGTCCTCCTCTGGACTCGCTCCACTCTATTCACATTCTTCTTGAGGTATGGCCTCCAGAAAAGGACTCTATACTCAAGATGTGGCCTGACCAGTTGACTGTACAAGGGCATTATGACCTCCCTCCTACTGCTAGCGATACCCTTACTGATGCAACTCAGCATCCTACTGGCCCTTGACACCACCTTCTCACATTGCTTTGTTACCTTCAGGTCCCGCAAAATGATTATATCAAGGTCCCTTTCTAGCTTAGTTATGTCCAGGGCATGTCCACCTCCATTCAGTATTCTGCTTCCTGGTTTTTTTTGCCTAAGTGCATGACCTTGCACTTTTTTCATTGAAGGACAATTGCTACTCCTTGGACTATCTCTCCAATTTCTCCCAATCCCTGTGCATACTCTCAACCCTCTCAGGCGTATCTACTCTATTACAGACCTTCGTGCCATCCATGAATAGACATACTCTTCCCTCTAGCCCTTTCGCTATATCCCCTATAAATATATTAAATAGGAGTGGTCCCAGCACTGACCTCTGAGGTACCCACTGGTGACCATTCCCTCCTTTGAAGGTACCCCATTAACAATTACCCTCTGCCTTCTGCCCCTCAGCCAGTTTTGCACCCACCTAACATCTACTGGCCTCAGACCAAGACATCTAATTTTGTGCAGTAGTCTTCTTAAAGTTGAGGTGCGCAACATCTACAGACTCCCCCGATCCACTACTCTGATTACCCAGTCAAAGAACTCAATCAAGTTTGTTTGATATGACCTTCCGTGAGTGAACCCGTTATAAATTTTGTTAGTCTATACTGTTTTTTTCTCACTTCTTCTTACACTCATTTTCTTTCATTTTCTTTAAAAAAATGTTGTAATGGAGGGGCAGCAGCAGGACTCAAAGGAGTAGAGTCAGGGTGGGGCTGGAAGTGCAGTTATTCACCTTAGCAGACATGCATTTACTAGAGGGACTGCTGCCCCCCCAGCTCAGGAAGAGAGTTCTGCTGCTACAGAGAGGCAGTAACAACAGCAAGAGAAACAGCAGCAGCTGTAACTGCAGCAGCAGCAGCCACAAATCCCCCCCCCCAGCAGGAGCCCACCGCCTCCTCATCTGGTGCTCCCCCACACCCACAGCACTCTGTAGTGTGGGACTTTTTTGAAATGCACCCTGCAGATGAGATGGTGGCCATCTGCAATGTGTGTGGGCCCTATGTGAGGCAGGGGAAAAAAAGGGACCCACCTTGGGCCAGTGGCCAGAGGATGCACCTCTGCATCCATGACCTCAATGAGTGGAGGGCCAAGGAGGGCGATGTGGCTGCATCATGTGATGGTGGTGGTGGTGATGGCCCTGAGGGCAATGTGGAGCAGCAGGAGGTCGGCAGTGCTACTGCTGTGAGTCATCGTTGCAGTTGCAGGAGTGAACGCAGCAGTACTGTGCCTGTACCTCCCAGACAGCAGCCTTATGACCCCATGGCACCTGCCACACATGGCAATGTGGCAGTTTTGTGGGCTAAGGTGCAGGATCTGTGGCATGATTTTAACACAGTTTGGCAGGAAGTGATGGATCGGTTGGATAATTTTATGTTCAGCCATGAGAGGATCCTCACTCTTCTGGCCGAGCTACGTGGTGGTGGTGGTGGGCATGGCTCGGCTTCTAGCAGTACTGGTGGGGTTGTCTGAATGGTTGCCAGAAGCAGTTTATTTTATATTTAGCTATTCCACAATCTGTGTTCTTAATTTCTCCTCTCTCTAGACCCCCCATTAAAAATTAAAAAAAAAAAAAAAAAAAAAAGTATGGAAAGTTATAACAAAAAATAATTCTGTTGTTTTCAGGTCTTTTTTCTCTATCCTTTTTTTTAGTATTGTCTCGTTTGTTTGGATGTCCCTTGCCTGTCCAGTTCTGTTATTTCTTTAATCCTTTTTACACATGATGAACCACTTTTCTTCCTTTTGTTTTTGTTACTGATTCATCATGTGTACTCCCTCTATCCACAAATATCAAGTATTCACCACGTTAAATAAATTGTTTCCCCATGGTACATGATGGTGCGTGGCTGGTAGTTGTGTGCAATTGCTAACCACCCAAAGAAGTGCAAACCTAACACAAACATGAGCTATTCTCCTGAGAAGTTCAACATAAATCTGTTGTAAGCACTTAACATGTTTACTGCGATCGCCAGAAATGTCCAGTTGTGTCCCCAAAGAGAAAAAACTCCTTTCAGTCAAATACTGTTGCCGCATGCACCTAAGAAGGCAATGCAAAGCAGATGTGAAACTTGTAAGACAATTTAAACATATTTATCATACTAAGCATTTTGGGGCCTGCCACCCCCCACTACCACCACCAGCACTTTACCAGAAACGTGAAGTTGTGTCCCCAGAGAGAAAAATGATTCCCTTCAGTCAAATACTGTTGCCATACACACCTGAGAAGGCAGTGCAAAGCAGATGTGAAACCTGCAAAACAACTTAAACATATTTATCATACTAAGCATTTTTGGGCCTGCCACCCCACCACTACCACCAGCACTTTGCAGAAATGTGAAGTTGTATCCCCAGACAGAAAAATACTTCCCTTCAGTCAAATTCTGTTGCCACACACACACCTGAGAAGGCAGTGCAAAGCAGATGTGAAACTTGCAAGACAACTTAAACATATTTATCATACTAAGCATTTTTGGCCTGCCTCCCTACCACCACAGCCAACACTTTGCCAGAAATGTGAAGTTGGGTCACCAGAGAGAAAAATATCAAGTGGCTGTGGGGGGTTGTTTTTTAACATAGAGAATGGAGTAGATAGCTTAAGGAGAGGGTGCTTTGCTGCTGCTGCTGCATGCCGTGTGCTGCATGCCACTGTTGTCCCGGAGTTGGAGAAATGGCCTCTTGCTCATTGTGGATTCATGATGACACATAGACATAGTGTACCCACAGGTAATTACCTTTGTTTTCTTTTCATTGTAAGGGAGGGTATCGCTACTGTTTGAAGTCTAATATATTCATACTGCTCTTTCATTCATTTTCAGTTATTTGTGCTGATGACATCATACTGCTTGACAGCTACAACATAGATGCTGTTGTCATGCACAAAATTGACCAACCACGAAGGTAAGTATTTTTTTGTTTGGGGTTGGGAATTTCTTCTCTAACATAATTGATACATTAATTGTATTTGTTAATCACTGCCTCTGCTGTTCTTCCTTACAGATATTCCTTGTTCCTGTATTTTTTCCAGTGTTGGGCTTGATTCACCAAGCAAATGATGTTAACTGAGTGACCACGGGCAGGGGTATATGCTGACTTCCAACTTCCATCAAGCTTGATCCCTGGAATTACACTCACCTTTCAAGGTGATCATTTTTTCATTTTCCTTTTCAGGAGATGTGGATATTTTCATTGGCAATTGTGCTGGATTCAGTACTCAATATTTCCTGTTGCTATTGTTATAATTTCAGATACAGTACTTTCCAGACTGTGTATGCGCTGCAATATACTTGACGACTTGACTGAGAAGATGGAGATGGCTTGCTTGCCTGCAGGATCTCTTCATGCACCATTTCATTTGAATTTCAGTCCAGATAGCACCTGTGAAGATAAGAACGGATTTTTGTGAAGGAAAGTTGAGGAAAAGAGAGGAGAGGAGAGGAGAAGAAAAACATTAAATCATAATAATACTTATTTTCAGAGTACTACTGCTGGCTGTGTGCAATGGTGTATTTTTGGTGTCCATGAGTATTGGAACCAGTGAAACCTGCATGAAGAAGAAATGAAATCACAAACATTGCAAGCTGCAGGGAAAGGAGAGGTGGTAATTTTGGGGGACTTCAACCTGCCCAAGTTGGACTGGAGCATTCCGTCCACATGTATTAGGAGTCAGGTGACCCTGAAAGGACTGCAGAGTGGGTTCCTGATTCAGGGGGTCACTAAACCAACAAGAGCTGAGGCATTTCTTGATCTGGTGCTCACATATGGTGAGCATGTACAGGAAATAATGGTCAGGGAGCCACTGGGTGGAAGTGGTTCTAGTTGGATATGGGCAGGGAAAGCATCCTAACTAAGACCAAAATCTTGGATTTCAGGAGGGCGGACTTCAGAAAAATGGGTGAAGTGCTAAGGAACCATCTGGCAGGCATCAGTGCAGATATTGGGGTTGACCAAAGGTGATCCATCATTAAAGAAGGAATACTGGTTGCCACAGATAAGTGAATTAGGCTCAGGGGTAAGAACACAAGGGCCAAAGAGCCCAGCTGGTTCAGTTCTAGGGTTGCCCAGGCAATAAGGGAAAAGAGGTTGGCCTACAGAAAATTCAGGAAGACCAAAAGAGAGGTGGATAGGGAAAATTACTTAAGGTTGGCTAATGAGGCAAGTAAGGAAGTCCAGCGAGCAAAGGCACAGAAGAAGCTGCAGATAGTTGAAGGGGGAGAAGGCTTTCTTTTGCTATGTAAGTGAGAAAAGGGACAAGAAGGAAGGGATTGTTAGGCTTAAGAAAGGGGTATAGTGGGTGGAGGATAATGGGGGGAAAAGCAGAGATCTTAAATGAATACTTCTGTTCCATCTTCACCAGGGAAAAGGACAGATCAGTGCCTTCAGGAGGGAAAAGAGGAGCAGGGAGGGAGAGGAACACAAATGAAGTGATATAGAAGGATACAGTGAGGGAGGGTCTGCTTGCATTGAAGATGGACAAATCACCAGGCCCAGACAGAGTACATCCAAGGGTGCTTAAGGAACTGGCTGAGCAGCTGGCAGGGCCACTGGCAGACCTATTTAATAGTTCACTAAAGTCAGGCGTGGTACCGCAGGACTTGAGAACAGCACATTTAGGGCACCTCTACAAAAGCGGTCCTAAGGATGACCCAGGGGAATTACAGACCAGGCAGTCTGACCTCCATTGTGGGCAAGCTCATGGAGACCATACTAAAGGAAAGGTTGGCGGAATATCTAGAGGAGCATGGTCTCCAGGATGTGAGGCAGCGTGGGTTCATGGGGTGGTGGGGAGATCATGTCAAACAAATCTGATTGACTTCTTTGACTAAGTCACTAAGACAGTAGACAGGGGCCAAGTGGTAGACATCCTCTATGTTGATTTCAGCAAGGCCTTTGACTCTGTGCCCCACAAAAGGTTGATCAGGTAGTTGTTGAATCTTGGGGTTGAGGAAAAGATGGCCAGATGGGTGGAAAACCGGCTGAGGGATAGAACCCGGAGGGTGGTTGTGGGTGGAAAGTTATCTGATACCAGAGAGGTGACCAGTGGGGTCCCACAGAGCTCTGTGCTGGGGCCGGTGTTGTTCAATGTCTTCATCAGTGACATTGGGGATGGCATTGAGGGCAAAATGTGTCTATTCATGGAAGACACCAAGCTCTGTAGGAGAGTAGACACAGCTGAAGTGATACACGACCTACAGAAAGATCTGGAAAAGCTGGGGAAGTGGTCCAGGATCTGGCAGCTTGGCTTCAATGCCAAAAAAATACAAAGTTATGCAT
The DNA here is from genome assembly GCA_016271365.2 of Neoceratodus forsteri. Classification (NCBI taxonomy): domain Eukaryota; kingdom Metazoa; phylum Chordata; order Ceratodontiformes; family Ceratodontidae; genus Neoceratodus; species Neoceratodus forsteri. The sequence goes on from CM057452.1 coordinate 1,271,522,292, forward strand.
ATTGGAGCCAAGAATCCAAGGACAGAATACTACCTGGATGGAGTCTGAGTATCTGCATCAGAGGAGGAGAAGGACCTGGGAGTGATGATCACTAGTGACCTGAAGCACACCACACAGTGCAAGAAAACAGCAGCAAAGTCAAACAAGAAGCTGGGATGCATATTTAGGGGGATCAGTAGTAGGAGAGAGAAGGTTATACTGCCCTTGTACAGGTCACTGGTAAGGCTGCATCTAGAGTATGGAGTTCAGTACTGGTGCCCACACCTCAAAAAGGACAAGGTCCAGAGGAGGGCTACAAAGATGATAGTGGGTCAGCAGGGTAAGGCATATGGGGAGAAGTGGAGGCCACTGAACATGTACTCCCTGGAAGATAGGAGAGAGACAGGGGACTTGACTGAGACCTTCAAGTACTTGAAAGGGGTAAATAAGGTTGATAAGGAGTCTCTTTAAGCTGAGTAGCAACCATAACACTAGGGGACACAGTATTAAGTTGGAGGGTTAGAGGTTTAGAAAGGAGTTCAGGAAGCACTTTTTCACAGAGAGGGTGGTGGACACTTGAAATACACTGTCAGAAGAGGTCATCTTGTTGGAGACAGTGGGCAGCTTTAAGACAGGCTGGGATAGGCAAAGGGGGAAGTAAGGATCATAGGTAGGGAGAATGGGAGGATTGGGAGGGAGGGAGGGCAGGAACATTAGCTCAAGCTGTGGACCCTACAATATGAGCAGACTTGATAGACCAAATGGCCTTTCTTCTGCTGGCTTATTTTATTTTATTTTATTTTATTTTATTTAAACAGCAGTTTGAAAACCTTTGAGCCATAGGCTCATTTACAAAGGTACCTTGTCACAGTAAGACAAACCAAAATACACAGTATAGCAGTACAACACATAGGTATAACAGTAAATTAAGACATAGATACAAACAAGCTGGTACAGGTAGGATGGATGCAAACAATACCAGAGTTATAGTTGTCCTTAGCAGCTTAGTGATAAGCTTCATTATAAGTATTGAGTACGGCTTTGACTAGCGGCAGTTACAGCATCGGGTGTTAATAAGGTGGTTACGTAAGGAAGTTTTGAAGCACGATATAGTTGGAGCTTGAGATGGAGGGGGCAGTGTTGAACCAGGAGGGGGCCCTAAAGCTGAAGGCTCTTTGGCCTTGAGAGGTCCTAGCTCTAGGATAACAAGAGAGGTTTTCCCGAGAGGTCCGAGTATGAACTAGTGGGACAGAGCGGCGATGGTGGTGGTCAATCCTGGTGGGGAAAGCCCAAGGAGGGTCTTTTTTAAAGGTACAGGTAAGATATTTGAGGCGCCTTTCGAGATCAAGTACCAGCTTTAGCATACAGTAGACAGGTGTGTGTCATCCTAGGTGCTCCAGTAATTAACCTGCAGGCCTTATTCAGAGTAGTGCTAATTTTATGGAGGCGGTCTGATCAGCAGCACCATACACCGGCAGTCCATAGTCCACTAGGGACAGGATAGAGGAGGATCAGGTTGAAGAGCCTCCGGGGGGGAGGCAGTGTTTATACCGATGTAAGATGCCCAATCGGATATTAGTGGCAGTGGCTAGGGCCGTGATGTGTCCATGGAAGGAGAGGGAGGGGTCAAAATGGATCCCTAGGTATTTATAGGAGCAAACTTGTTCGAGTGGGAATGAGGACCCAGAGTGAATGAGGAGTTTGAAGTTGCAGGACTTGTTTTGGGGATGAGAGAAGAACATGGTTTTTGGTTTTTTAAGATTTATCACCAATCTATAGTCCCTTGAACCAGCCCTCGGCTTCAGTGAAGGACTTCTGCAGCGAGTCCTGGAGGGCAATAGGGTTACGACTTGAGGCAAAGATGACTGCATCATCAGCGCATAATAGAATGTCTCCTCGAGCAAGAGCGTGGAAGGTGTTAAGGTAAAGGAAGAATAGTAAGGGCCCAGACTGGAGCCCTGGGGAACCCAGAAAAGATGGGACAGATGTCTGAGTAGGTCCCATTAATTTTACACGCTGTGAGCAGTCAGACAGATAACTGGTGCACCAGGAGATAGGCCCAGCAGCAAAACCAGAGAGACTAAGGGCATCAAGAAGGAGGGGTGGGAGACAGTGTCGAAGCTTGAGAGGTCAATGAAGACAGCACCAGCCAGAGACCAGTGTCTAAGGAGGAGGGAGAAAGTTGGAGAACTCTAGGAGGGCTGTGTTGGTACTGTGGCCCGCCTGGAAGCCATGCTGCTCAGGACAAAGGACATTGTAGGTGGAGAGGTAGTCAGAGATTTGAGAGGCCACCACTTTTTCCAAGGCCTTGGAGAGAGGAGAGAGAGAATGAGACGGTTGATAGTTTCCAGCCACAGTCCTATCACCACCTTTAAAGATAGGGGTGACAGTGGCAACTTTCCAGGCAGTTGGAACCTTCCCCAGGCAAAGAGAGTGGTTGATGAGGCATGTGATCGGGTAAGGACTGTGTCTAAGACCAGCCGTGAGGTACACGATCCAGGGTGTCACTGCCTGTACTATTACTCTTGAGGGCAGTGACAAGGTGCGGCTTCTAAGTTCTTGGGCAGAAACACGGCGGAGGAGAAAATAAGGGCGAGAAAGATTTACGGCAGGTGCTGGGGGAGGAGGGTCAAAGAAATTTGTAGGGAGGATAGGGCTAAGGTCAGTGAATGAGGTGTTGAGGTGGTTGGCTATGAGGGCTGGGTCTGAGGAGATCACACCATTAATGTTGATCTGGTGGGTGGGGGGAGTGTGCACTCCCATTTAACTGTTTAATGTTATCCCAGAAGGTTCTGGGATTCCCCATGAGGCAGTGAGTGAGGACCGAGATGCTCAGACTTGGCCTTTCTGATGGGCCCGAGTGCATTGTTTCGGGCGGCAGCATATAACCGCTTGTCATTGGGCTGGCCAGTCTCAATGGCACGGTGCCATAGGTTGTCCCTATGTTTGAGCTGGTGGATCAAAGCTGGGGTAACCCAGGGGCATTCTTCCTTTTAGAACGTGGGTCATCACTGGGGCAAAGATATCACAGGCATTATTAAAAGTTTGGGTAAAGAAGGAGAGAGCTGTGTGGATGTCAGAGTTGCCAGTATAGGAGACCAGTTAATTTGGGACAGAAGTTCCTTAAGTTTTATCAGTCCACCAGGTATTAGATGCCGCCGCATGTGGACTGAGCATGGGTTTGGGACTGAGGTTGACCAGTGGAATAGAATGGGGGAGTGATCGCTGAGAGAGTCTGGGAGGACTTGTACATTGGGGATCCGATTAGGGAGGCTGGTGAGTACCACATCAAGCAGGATACTGGAGCCTCTCTTGGGGTTAGTCCTGGTAGGGTGGGTAACTAGTTGCATTAGGTCTATTGCAGAAAAGGAGTCTCGGGTAGAGGAGGAGGAGGAGGGGCTGAGCCAGTTGACATTTAAGTCACCCACCAGAATTTGTTCAGCGGAAGGAGGTAGAGAGGTAAGGTATTCTGTAAGAGAGGCAATGGCTTGCATTTGGTCCCTGGGGGGCACGTATGCAGTAGTCAGATAAAGGGGTCCCTTTAAAGGGTCAGGGGTTAGTTTCAGCGTAAGTGCCTGGGCCCTTGAGTCAAGGATGGGAGTGGGCAGGGCTAGTACAGGGAGAGATTCCTTGACATAAATAGCGCAGCCGCCACCCCGTCTCCCAACACAGTCGGACTGGAAAAGGGTGAAACCAGGAACGGAGACTAGGGAGTCAGGGGAGGATTTCGACAGCCAAGTCTCAACCAGGGTGATGACATCAGGGTTAATTGATGTGACCAGGCATTGTAGTGAGTCAAACTTTTTTAGGAGGCTACAGATATTCATGGAGACCATGCATAGGCCTGTGGTGCAAGTTGGGGAGCTCCTGGGAACCGGGCCAGGGTTTGGATGAATGTTCCCTGACAGGAGTAGTAGCATGACTAACACCCTGGCTGGGAGATGGTGAGAGGTTTTCCTACGATTGATATGAGAGGCTTCTTTGTATGTTTGTATGTTTGACATGAAAACATTTTAATGTTGCACTGAGTCTCAAGGACTGATTTTCTTTTCCTCTAGTAGGCTGATAGAAGGGCTGCAGTTTCTGAAAAAAACAGTACAGGTGTCTTACCACCACATCTGAATACAAGAAAGTCCTTGCTGCAGTGTGGTTCCGCACAACGAGGTCTTGCCGGTTTCTGTCAGTCGCTTGATATAGACTGTAGGACCATCACTTCCTTATGCTACCAGTTGCAGTGTGTGGCATGCTGTATGATAATTCTGATGAGAAGGACCAAGATGAATCAGGCAAGAGGAGTTTTGAGAAGGTACAGGAGGTGGCTCTGTTTAATACATTGGTGGCAATGAATCATCACTACGGTGTTGGAAGTTGTAGCCAGTGCTGTTTCATACTTGCTGTGATGAGGAGGACATAGCTAAAGCAGCACAGGGAGTACAGAGGACTTAGAGGAGGTGGTTCTCTTTATCAAATTTGGGTGACTGCCGTCTGCCGCCTGTGCCTTGCATGTATTGTACATTCATTATCCTGATGAATTGCTATGCTAACTAGTAGATACCACTGTGGTGGTGGAAGTATAGTGCCACGCTGTTTCTGACTGTGTCAGAGGATCCAAGGTGACTACACAGATGAATTGATAGGAAGAGGAAGAGGAGAAAGAGGAGAAGGTTGAGATGTTGAGGTCACTGCTGCACAGCCGCTGTGTCTTGCTGGCTAGAGTGGGTGTTCATTGTAAGTGGCATAGTGCATTATACACTGGTGTTCCATTTGGTGCAATTAAAAAACATTACTAATTAATAGTTGTGCATTTATATCTCGGCACTGAATTTGAGCATTATAATTGTTAGTAATTTAACATCCAGGATTGCATGGTTGGGGATAGGTGGGGATGGAGAAGGAGAAAATAAATTGGAGAGTGTGATACTCTTCCACGTCATACATGAAGCATCCCTCAGTCTTCAAGACTGGAATTGTCACCATAGGGGAACTCCCTCTCCATCATTACTTCATCCACTTCCATGCTGTGAGACAATGATGATGTACATACCGGTCTGCCAAAAGCACTTTCCTCCTCATCATCATCACTGTCAAGCGGTAGTGTGACAAGGGACATTACTCTTCTTGATGGAATGTGAACCTCATTCATTTTGATAAATGTCAGCATACCAACATTTTTGGGAGAGAGAATGGTGCACCTGTCATGCACAATGGCACCCGCTGAACTGAACACCCGCTCAATGCTGACGCTAGAGGACGGGCAGCTCAGATATTTCAGGGCAACCAATGTCAGTGCTGGCCAGTCATTGACTTTAGTGCCCCAGTATAGCAGTGGCTCATTTCCAATGGCGAGGTTCTTTGTATCTACAAAATATGCATCTACCATGTGTTTTGCCACTCGATGGCGTGCAGTGTGATCATCCTCCTCCTCCTCCTCCTCAATTTCCTTCATGTCTGTGACTCCCACAAGACTGAGGGCAGCCCAGATGGGATTCAGCATAGGTTCCTTTAACTTGCATGTTTTTTGTGCAGTTTGATACCTCTGTGATGATGAGGAGTAGGTAGCAGGAACACTGGCTTGCTGTGCCATACCCTCATGTGGCTTTGAACCCTGTGCCCATAGTAACAACTGTGCACCACTTACTCTCTAAGTGAGTAGTTCTGTCAGTGTTTGCAACTCCTGATGCCCACCTTGTAATATGGCTGCCAGTCCACATTTATAACATGGGTCAAGCACTGTGGCAATCCCAAACTCCTCGGACTGCAGAATATAACTTATGTGGGTGTTGGAGTCTAATGTGGACAACATGTGTTCCATCAATGAGCAAATTGCTCAGTCACCACCTACCTCCAGCAGTTGCTGCATGTTCAGCAGTGTCTGCCTCAGCACCTGTAGCAGAGGGATGGATTCACTGATGCTGGCAGTGTCCCAACTCACTGCCTGTGTTGCATGCTCGAAGGCCCTTAGAATCGAGATGAGCCCATCCATTAGGTACTCCTGCTCTGTTGTAAGACACATGGATGCCCCAATGCTGTCACAACTCGTATGAATTAGCAGACACTCAGAAATTGCCTTGTACAGCTGGTATAGATGCTCCACCATGTACAAGGCAGAGTTCCACTGGGTGACAACGTCAAGTTTTAACTGGTGCTGAGGCAGCTTGTTCTTTACCTGCAGAGCACGTAGATGGCCACATGCTTTTGCTGAACGTGCAAAGTGGGCACAGATGTGTTGTGCCAGAGTCAAAATTTCTTTGATATCCAGATGGTTGCTGAAAGTCTGCACAACAAGGTTAAGGCAGTGTGCCAAGCATGGCACCCTAACAAATCCCCATCAGTGATGCATTTCTGCACATTTGGTCCATTATCACTAGCAATGAATCCAGGTTTCAATGCATGGGGGTGGAACCACTCATCAGTCTCTGTTAGTACCACTTACAGCATCTTTTCTCTAGTGTATGACCCGGGGATACTCTTCATGGTCAGTATCGCATACTGCCTATCACCAGGGATGTTGCTACCATCACAGTTTGTCCTAGTGCAATTCTTGCCTCTTCCCCAATCAGCCGCTGCCCCAGGTACCTGTGCCCAGTGTGCTGTAATGCACAGGTAAGAGCTACCAGCTGTCATCTCACTGGTCCACATATCCATGCTTAGATGTACATACTGCGCTGAGGAATGCTGCAGAGCATGATGTACCGTGTCACATACATTACTGTACAGTTCCATGATGGTACACTTTAAAAAATATGCAAGTGATGGCAAGGCATGGGCCATGAACTGCCTAAATCCCACATTCTCAACAAAGGAGTATGGCAAAGGAGCGGTGATCGGTCAGAGGCTGCAGAACCATGGTTTGGTTGGACGGCTTTTAGCCAGCCAGCGATCTTGAATGTCATAAGGATCGTCCAGAGCATGTGGCTGACCTGCTGTAGTTTGGACCCAGGCCCAACTCACCTCCTTGTGGGGTGCATTGAGATCATCAGCCCGGTCCTGGCTGAGATAGTCCAGAGTTTGCTTGAGAAGGGTGAGTTTCCTGACTCCCTTAAGGAGGCAGTGGTGACACCCCTCTTTAAGAAATCTTCTCTTGCCCTGGATTGTCACATCAACTACAGACCTGTCTTTAACCTGCCCTTTGTGGGCAAGGTTATTGAGAAGGTGGTCGTGCTGCAGCTGTGCTGCAGCTGGATGGCCACTTTATCATCCCTGACATCTATGATCATCTACAATCTTCTCCAGTTGGAATTTAGGAAGAGGCATAGCACTGAGACTGCCCTGGTTCGGGTGCTCAATGATCTCCTGATAGGAAGAGATTGGAGGCCTCCTTGATCTCTCTGCAGCATTCTACACCGTAGATAATGACATATTGCTGGAGCGCTTGTGGGTTGTCTGTAGACTGTCAGGACAGTCCTTAGATGGTTCCACTCATTCCTCACTGGAGAGTTGCGTTGGGAATTTATTCCTCTGATGCATTCTCTCTACCATGTGGAGTACCCCAAGGCTCTGTGTTTTCGACTATGTTATTCACGGTGTATATGCTGCCATTGGGAGACATTATAAGGTGGTATGGCTTCAGTTTTCATTGCTATGCAGATGATACTCAGCTATACATGTCCTTTGTGCCTGACCAGGATGATGCAGTCTCAATATTTAACAACTGCCTCACCAAGATCCAGGGCTGGATGAGTGTCAACTGGCTGAAGCTGAATCTGGACAAAACTGAGATTTTGGTGGTGAACCCTGGTCACCGGGTAGAGGGGTCCTCAGCAGGGCAGACCTCTGGGCTTTTGCTTGGAGATCACCAGCTGATGACTTCTGAATGGGTGTGGAGTCTGGGCATTATTTTTGATGAGGGGTTGACCTTAAAGTCTCAGATGTCATCCGTTGTCAAGACCTCATTTTACTATCTGAGGAATATTGCCTGGATTAAGCACCTGGTTCTGCCTGGTGACCTTCTGACATGGGTCCACGCATTTGTGACCTCCTACCTTGATTACTACAACACTTAGGGCTTCTGGGGGTTGATATACGCCTCTTGCACCTGGTGCAGAACTCTGCAGCCAGGTTGCTGAGTGGGCTTTTTTGATCTAGCCATGTCACACCTGTGCTGTACGGACTGCACTGGCTGCTGGTCCGGTGGTGGATCACCTTCAAGGTTGGCTTGCTTATCTACAAGGCCCTACACAGACAGGGACTGCGTTATCTGCAAGAGCTCCTCTGTCCCTACTGCCCCCTCTGACTACTCCACTCTGCCAATGAGGGATTGCTGGAGATTCCCAGGGTTCATTTGAAGAACTCTGAAATCCATGCATTTGCCTTTGTGGCTCCCACCCTGTTGAATTCTCTACCTCTTCGGATACGAGGGTGTCTGACTGTGGGGAGCTTTAAATCTGCTCTTAAAACATTTTTATTCTCTTTGCTTTTCCGATTATTAATTATGGAATTCTGTCATTTTAATTGGTTTCTAATCACTTATTGTTTTCAGTCTTCTGTAAAAGTGCTTTGGTATTTATTGAATTGCACTTAAAACAAATAAAGTTTATTATTATTATTATTTTAGATAATGGGTAAATTCAAACTCGCTTCCTGATTGGCTGAAAGAGCCTGGCACCCGGGCCGTTATTTCTTAACAACGGTCCGCTCAGAAAAAGTGCCAGCTCGATCATTTGGAACCGAAACTTGCCAGACGCCATTTAATTACTCAGCTACCGAGACGGCAGCCCGAACCCAAAGCCCAGCATGCTGCTTAAATTAATTGTCACAGACAGCCTCATACCACCTTCCGAACTCACTCTCTCCCTCTGTGTCACCGAAAAAAACCCCCAAACATCCATTTTTACATTCTTTCCAGCTCGCTCCACCTCGCGTAACTGAAACTTCCCAGTCTTTCGTTTTCCTTCACTGCTGCGTTCCCTCTAAATTCTGTGCTTACTTTTAAAAACAGTGGCTGACTCCTGCCACACTTCTAATCCCTATCACGTTAAAACAAAATTAAGTCTCACTAAAACTCACCACTCTAGATTTCTCCTCTCCGGACACCATTTTTCAATCGGGAATGTTGTGTATGAGACGCAACAGATAGGGAAGCAGGAGGGCAAGTAATCTGAAAGACCATAAAAATGCAGAGCAGCGACCTCTGGTGGTGATTCCAGCACTTCACACCATAGGAACTATTTTACAACAAACACTACTTCTGCTTAGTTTTTACTTATTTTTTTATATATAAATTTTTGTCTTGTATTTTCTTCCCAAAAATAGCATCTGTAATCCATTATCTAAGTGTAATAATACCCTCCAGGATGGGCATTATGGGATATAACGGACCTTCTAGGGGCTATAAGGCCCTCCGCCTGTGGCGTCGGGCCTCATTATGCCCCTAGGCAGTCTGTTATATCCCAATAACGCCCACCCTGTTGGGTATTATTACTTACATAACAAATCCGGAGCAAGCACTTCTGCTGCTGCTGGATTCAACTCCCATGCTGTACCATGATTAGGTGGGAACTTAGTTTGCCAATCAAAATGGAATGCAGCGTTTGCTGAACTTTTCTTGATGTTGCTGCCAGTGAAGCACCTGGAGGTGTGCCAAACAGCTTGCCTCGTTGTTGTGCTGTTAACGGGGTGTTCCTTGACTGGAGATTGCCAATGGTACTCACAGGTGCTGCACGACAGACCTCAGCGCCTTTTTTGTTTTTCATTACTGGAGTAGCAATCACACTTTGACTTGGGGTGGTAGTGCTGCTGCTCTTACCACTACTTGGCCCACTTCCAGAATCCTCCGCATCCAGTACCACAAAGATGTCCTCCTCCTCACCTGCACCTCCATCTCCCTCATGTAGTGCCGGGTGTATTTGGCTTACATTGCCTGCTGATTTGGATGGACCGGAACCACTGGTGCTGGCTGCCTTCTGGTGTTCATGCCTGTTTTTAAGGTGTTTATGTTGCCCACCTGTGCCAAGGTGACTACCCTTCTTACCCCTACTTACTCGGCTTTGACACAGTTGGCAAATTGTTACTGTCTTGTCAGATGGGTCCAGTACATAAAAATCCCACACTAGGGATTTCTAGGGCCTTTTATTAACTTGGTGCCAAGATGACTGGGATTGCAAAGGAGAAGATTTGTTCTTTGTTATGTTGTGAGGTGACTGGAAAAATCGCAGAAACAGTGCTAGGGGGTCCTTTTCTGTGGTGGTTTTAGCAGTTAAGGCAACAGGAAGGACACATTCTGTAACAACCTGTTTTGGCCTTTACTTTTCAAGCTCCTATGAGGGATCATCCACATCATAGTCTGCAAAAAAGCTGGCATTCCCATCATCCTCTGCAGGTTTGTCCTCCTCAGTAGCAACAGGCTCTGTGACATGCACCTCCTCTTCATGACTGGCATCCTCATGTTGCTCCACGTAGCAACATAGACTTTGACAGCAGATGAGGACTGCTTGGCCCACCTAGTCTGCCCATTTCCCTACCTACAGGATAAGCTGCAGATCCTAGTTAACCAACAGACTATTTCTTCTTATCCCCAACAAGAATTGCCTTTTGTCTGTCTCATGCATTCTTGAATTCTCCCACAGTTTCAGACCCCGCAACCTCCTCAGGAAGGCTGTTCAATGTGTCCACCACCCTCTCTGTGAAAAAAATACTTCCTTAAATTGCCCCTGAGCCGTCCCCCTTCTATCTTCAAATTGTGTCCCCTTGTTCTTGTACATCCCTTTTTTTGAAAGATGCCACCATCTTGGACTTTGTTGATTCCACTGAGGTACTTAAAAGTCTCTATCATGTCCCCCCTCTCCCTCCTTTCCTCAAGGGTATACATATTACGCTCCTTTAGTCTCTCCTCGTATGACTTCTCTTGCAGACCCTGCACCATTTTAGTTGCCCTCCTCTAGACTGCCTCCATCCTGTTTATGTCCTTGTGGAGATGGGGTCTCCAGAACTGGACACAGTACTCCAGATGGGGTCTCACCAACTCTCTGTACAGAGGATAACAACTTCCTGTTTTCTACTGGTGATATCTCTCCCTATACATCCCAGTATCCCCCCTGCCCTCCCTACTGTCTTCTCACATTGCTTACTAACCTTAAGGTCATCTGATATGATTACCCCCAGATCCCTTTCCATTTTTGTAGTTGTTACTACCTCCCCCATTGTGTAATCTTCCCCTGGGTTTTTGTTTCCCAGGTGCATTATTTTGCACTTCTTTGTATTGAATACAAGCTGCCATACTTCTGACCATTCCTGCAACCTTGCCAAGTCCCTTCTTATCCTTTCCACACCTCCTTGTGTATTAACCCTGTTGCAGATCTTTGTTTCATCTGCAAAGAGGCATACTTTTCCTTCCAGTCCCTCTGCAATGTCACTTATAAAGACATTAAAAGGACTGGACCAGTACTGAACCCTGTGGTACCCCACTAGTAACCCCTCTTTCTTCAGAGTGGACTCTATTTACAATTACCTTCTGTGTCCTGTTGTCCAGCCAATGTTTTACCCAGGCTACCACCATGGGACCCACTCCCAGGCTGGCTAACTTGATTATTAATCTTTTGTGTGGGACTACGCCAAATGTCTTGCTAAAGTCTAGATAGGCCATGTCCACAGCCCCTCCCTGGTTTACTACTTTGGTCACCCAGTCAAAGAAATCAATTGGATTCATCTGAAATGACCTTCCCGCTGTGAACCCATGCTGCCTTGGGTCCTGTGCCCCACTAGCCTCTAGGTACTCAACAGTTCTTTCCTTCAGATGTGATTCCATCACTTTCCCTACCACAGAGGTCAAACTGACAGGTCTGTAGTTTCCTGCATCTGTCTTGCTCCCACTTTTGTGAAGGGGAATCACATCCGTCTTCCTCCAGTCCTCAGGTACCATCCCATCCTCCCATGATTTGTTAAAGGGTAGTCAGTGGTGTCACTAGTTCTCCCTTTCTTAGAATTCTGGGGTGAATTCCATCAGGCCCCATTGCTTTGTCCACCTTCAGTTTAGGAGTTCTTTCAGAACCCTTTCTTCTGTGAAAGGACTGGGATCGACCCCCCTATCCAGAGTGCTTCTGTTAATTGGATTAGGCACCTCCACCTTCTCCTCTTTTGTGAATACTGAGCAGAAGTATTTGTTCAGTATCCTTGCTTTTCACTGTCCCTCTCTGCCCGCCTACCGTCCATTCTATTCAGCCTCACTATCCCTCCTTTTGTCTTTTTATGCTCCCTGATGTACCTATAAAAGGTTTTATCCCCCTTCTTAACTGAGTTGGCTATCTTTTCCTCAGTTTGGGCTTTTGCTATTCTGACTTCCCTCCTGCTTCCTTCTGCCTTAACTGGTACAGTTCTCTGTCCTGCTCCTTCTGTGTTTCTCATACTTCCTAAATGCTATCTTTTCTCCCTAACCTCCCCCACCTCTTTTGAAACCATAGTGGCTTTTTCTTTCGTTTTGATTTGTTTATTTGCTTCACACAAAGGCTTGTTGCCTCTGTGATGGCAGTTTTGATGTTTTCCATTGTTGCTCCAACCTCCTTCTAGCCTGTTTGCTAGTGCTTTCTAAGGCACTCTCTCATCTTGCCAAAGTCAGCCCTCCTGAAGTTCAGTACCCTCACTTTTGTATGGCTTGACTCTGTAGCTGAGTTTATCATGAACCACACTGTTTGGTGGTCACTTTTTCCCAGATGGCTACCCAATTCTAGATCAGAGATCCTCTCACTGTCCCCATTTGCGAGTATGAGGTCTAAGATTGCTCCTTCATGAGTGGGATCCAAAACTAGCTGTCTGAGGCCTGCCACCTGTACGTCATTGAGAATGGCCCTGCTCTTGGATGTGGCTGCAGCAAAGGTGCTCCAGTTAACATCTGGCATATTCAGGTCCCCCATCAACAGTATCTCTCCTTTCTCTGCTATCCTAAGGATGCCCTTTATCCTATCCTTGTCCATTCGCTTCCCCTGACATGGTGGTCTGTATACAACCTCCATGTGGATTGTGGTGCCATTTCCAGTCTCTAAGGTGACCTATAGCGCCTCCTCTCTGTCCTGTTTACTCTTTTGTTCCATTGTTTTTATCCCTTCCCTTCCCTTACATAGAGAGCTACTCCTCCCCCTCTTCTCCCCTCCCTGTCTCTCCTGTAGGTTGTGTACCCTGGTATGTTACTGTCCTAGTCATGGTTCTCTTTGTACCATGTTTCTGTGACTGCTATGATATCCAGGCATCCCTCTTCCATCAAGGCCACCAGTTCAGGGAGCTTGTTACCCAGACCATGGGCATTAGTACTCATTACCCTCCATTTCTTGATGGCCTTACCCCTTTTTGCCCTATCACTGTCCTTTTTGCCTTTGTCATTTTCTCCATTTACCCCTGCCCTTCTCCCTATCGACATCTCTATTTTGGTGTTTACCTCACTTACTACCCTGATTTTTTTTTGGGAGGGGGGCTAGGATTTCCCTGCTCCTTTTCAGTGCCTCCCCCCTTGGCTAGTTTAAATGCTTGCCCATGAAGCATTTAAACCTATCACCTAGGATTCTGGTTCCCCTCCTGGACAGATGCAGACCATCACGCCAGTATAGGCCTGCATCACTCCAGGTGGACCCCCCAGTCCCAAATGAAGAGAAATCCCTGAGCTCTGCACCAGTTTTTCAACCACTGATTGAATCCCAAGGTGTGGATCACCCTAGCCTCACCCATGCCATAGACAGGCAGCACCTTCGAGAAGGTTACCATGCGTGCTACTTGTCTAAGGCCCCTCCCCAACTCCATAAACTCTTCCTGCACTGCTCTGATCCCTTTCTCAGACAGGTCATTTGTCCCTAGGTGGACAATGACATCCAGCTCCCTCCTCTGTGCATCTGCTCCGGTGATCCTGAGGATTCATTCCTTGTCCCTCCAAGCCATGGTGCCAGGCAGGCACCTTACGTCCCTCTCCCCTTCCACCCCTAGTTCTACCCCTCTAACAATGGAGTCTCCCACCAGGGAAGTTGTTTCCTTCCCCTGTGGGGTCCCCCACCACCCTCCTGTGGGTCTCCTTTGTGGAGGTTCCCAGCATCCTCCTTGGTCTCCACTGTGGGTGCCTCCATAGAGGAACCACAGTGCCAGAACGGCATATGAATTTTGGAGAGGTACAACTGGAGGGAGGTGCCTCTGATTCACTACCCTCATCCTCCCTGAGCCCACTGTGGTCCAATCGCTCCTCTTTCTTTGCAAATTCTGAAGCAACAGCAGTGGCCCTGGTGGTCCCTGGGTGGGAGAGGAGGTCCCCCAAATCCTGGCCAACTCAGCCTGGAGATGAGCAACCTCCTCCCTCAGCCCAGAGAGGTGCCTACAGATGGGACAACACTGCATCCTCCAGAACGTCTCCCGGAAGACTGCTGCTCCACAGCCACTGCTCTGCACCACACCCATCATGTCTTATTTCTGGCCCCTTAACTGTTGTTTGGAATATTTACTCTTTCCTCTATTTATTTATTTTTTTCTCCCTACTTACTTACTTACTGCCTCTGTGCCCTATAAGCTCCTGATCTTCCTGTTCTGAGATGAGAAGTTCATATATCTCAGTAGTCTCCTTACTGCTCAGAGTCAGACCTCCAGCAGCGGGGGATGGAGAGCTACTCTTTTCCTTCTAGGATGGTGAGTCTTTTGTGGCTCTGTGTTCACTCACTTCCTTCTCCCAAACAGGAAGTTCCTGTTGTGAGTCAAATCCTGTGCCTATAAAAGTAGAACTGGCTTAGGGTGGAGGGGACAGAAGGAGGGCACTATAGTCCCAGTAGAGAAGTATAGTTATAAGAACAACTCCTTCCTCTTGGTGTTCTCTGCCTGTTCTCTGGCAGAAGCTATCTAGGGCAGTTTTTAAATCTGGCTTTAACCTGGCTTCCTTCTAGCTAAGCCACTCCCCCTACTTTACAGCTCTTTCTACACTTAGTTAATTGCACAGATAACTATTCCCTTCAGCACCTGAGACAAATACCTAGATAACAGCACAAATAACAATTAATTTCAGCCAACTCGGACAAATGCACAAACTTTTTTTTTTGTTTTTTTTTATTACCCTAAATTGAAGGTCCCAGTAGTAGAGTTCTAGTTCTTTAGTCCCAGTAGAGAAGTATAGTTATAACAGAAGCTCCTTCCTCTTGGTGTTCTCTGCCTGTACCATGTACCACCTCACTCTCACTCACTGGACACACATTATCAAGCTCCACCTGTGACCTACCATCACCAACAGCAGCACTTTCTAATTGCACTTCCAGGCCAACTGCATCCATGCTCTGATGGTGGTACTGCTGCTTCTTGTCACTGTCACTCGACATTGACACATCCATCAACATGTCTGCCACAGATCTGGCAGAGAGAAACTTAGAGGCAGGAGAGCCACCACCAGGGCAAAATACATTGCTACTACTGCTGCTGCCTGCCACAGAGTCATCTGGATGCTGTCCCTCAGCTCTCACTGACACGTTTTTATTCCTGCACCACTATTAGGGACCACAAACTGCACAATGTTCTTTGTGGCTGATCCACGGCCTCTCCCTTTAGTTGCCCTTTTCTTCCCAGTCATTCTTCAGTGCACGCAGGAACACAACAATCACTCTGGTTACATTGCATTCAGGAGGACAGTGATTTTTTTCCTAGAACAGGTGTGCATGCAGGGACACAAAAGTCATTCTGGTCTGGTTAAATTGCAGTCAGGAGGACAGTGATTTGTTTCCTAGCACAGGTGTGCATGCAGAGGCACAACAGTCACTCTGGTCTGGTTAAATCACAGTCAAGGGGACAGTGATTTTTTTCCTAGCACAGGTGTGCAAGTGGGTACACAACAATCACTCTGGTTACATCGACAGAACTGTTAGTTGGGGAGGCAGCATTCTGCTCATGTCAGAATGCAGTGCTGCACCTAACCTGCTACACTCGGGGAGTATGCTGACCACCTCCTCCTCTCTCATTGCTGTGATGTTCTGTTGAACCTGTGAAAAGTAATCCAACAATGCTGGAACTTCAGTCGGTAGAAGAACACAAACCGAGCGGCTCTCCATCATATGGTTGCAAGTAGTTTAACTGCTCCATTTCATGCTGTCTTGAGTTCGGTGGGCTGGTTGGGGTATCCACAGTGTTTTGGGGCTGACATTGTTGCTCCCATTGATCTTAATGTGACATGTCAGTGTTGTTTAGGAGCATCTGTGAGATTGCCCATTTCCATTTGAAGAAGCGTTGGTTAAGCTTCCAGGTGGTGTGGGCGACAGATGGGTCAGACCTCCAGCTGAAGTGAATGCCACGGCTGACTCTCAAGTGGAAGGACTAGAAAGGCCAGCATTGGAAGGAGACTCTAATGCTCAGTGGCCTGCTGACACTCGAATGAGCAACACTCAGTTACAAGTGGCCACTTCCTCCGGTGAATCTGCTCAAAGTCCCTCAGGTAACCCCTTCATATGGGAAAGCCAGCTGAAGGTTGTTTTTTTTTTTGGCACATATAAGGGAGAGCTTGTTGGAGAAAAGTAGGATATAACAGGGGGGAAATCTTGAGAAGCTCACCACCTCCCACCCCCTGTAACGGTAATTCACAGTGGGAGGTGAAGCCTTCACAGGGCAAAAGGAACAAAAGAAAAATGAACAGTACTTCCGGACCCTCAGTAGAGGCCGGAAAACATTATAAAGGGGGCAATATACAAAAGAAAAAAGAGAAAGGAAAGGACAGTAATCCAAGACAGGCCAACTCCCCCCCATTAGCCCCAGCTACATATCTAGGGTCCCTAGTCTGCAACTATGACATTTTCACTTTAAAAAAAAATTAAAAAGAACAACAACTCTAATGGCAGTATCATAAAAGAAAAAGGGGAACAGGATTTACAGGATTCACAGGTGGAGAAAATGGCCTTGAAATCCAGGGGAAATAAAAATCTTGAAAAGGAGAAAATGGGAGGGGTGAAAGAAAGGAAAAAGAAGAACGAAGGCAACTCGGAGGAGTCATCAGAGGAAGGGGAAGAATATGCAAAGGACTCCCAAAAAGAAATTTTGAAAGAAATGAGGCAAGTCTTTGGGGTATTAAATTTGGCAGTTACTGCCCTATTGCAGAAACTTTCTGAAGTACTGTAGTTGAAAAACTGGATGCTCTGGCTATGAGAGCTACAGAGTGTGAGGATAGCATTAGTAAAAATTGAAGACACCCTACCTAAAATATCTGATACATTAGCAAAAAGAAAGAAAGAGCTGGAAGATCTGAAATTAAAAGTAGATGACCTAGAATCAAGGTCCAGGAGGTTAAATCTAAAAATTGGGAATATCCCTTGGGAATCTCCCTGAGGATATCGAGGGCAATGACTCTCAAAGCTTCTGTGAAGAAATGCTAACAAACATTTTGGCCTTCCCCTTCCCTGAAAACAAAGTTGAGATGGACAGAGCACATAGAGCATTTGGTACTAGAGACATCCATGGGAGACCTCAGTTTATGTATGTGAAACCATTGTGGTATCAGCACAAAGAGGAAATTCTGACAAAGGCAAGAATTTAAAAAGGTTTACATTTCAATGGGATGACGCTACAGTACAAGTTTATCCTGATATGCCACCTTCCATATTAACAAAGTGCAAGAGCTTTGATCAGGTGCGAGACAAGCAGAGGAGGGAAGGTATTCAGTTTGCCATGCTCTATCCTGCTAAACTTAAGGTGCACCTGGATGGAAAAACTCTGTTCTTTCACTCCCCAACAGAAGTGGGTGAAGCACTAAAAACAAACAGATATCCACCTCAGATAAACCTGATCCTTGGGGAACGGAGGGAGGCCCTTCAAATAGCAAGAAATAAGTATAAAATCAAAAAAAATAAAAGTGTCTTTCTTATAATTATAGGATGGCCCTTTGGGCACCTGTTTTTCAGTCTGAGGTTTTGGAAGAAGAGTGGGGAGTGTAATTCAGATCACACCAATCTCAAGGAATTATACTATAAATTTCTATTACAAAGCAGCAGCCTTCTTTCTCTCTTCCGTTCTTTTCTTGGGGGTCTCTCTTATTCTACTTTCTAGTATCTATAAAGGGATACTGTGTAACTTTTCTGACCTGAGGGGAACGTTGGGTAGGTCATGCAAATTTCTCCCCAACACTAACGACTCTTGCATTTAGTAAAGGTTCGGCAACCTCGTGGGGGGAGTCAGTTTGTTATTAGGACACTCAGGAGAATGGGGTTCATATAAAATCGTATTTAGCCTCTTACATTTTATCATTAAGTTAGGTGTTAAACAGAGGCTAGATCAGTATGGATGGTGGTAGGGGGGGTGAGCATAAAAAAAGGAAAAGAAACTGCAGTGATTATACAAAAGGTGGACTCAAAAAAGTGCGGGTGCTCAGGTTCACCATGTGACAAACTACAAAGTATGGGGAATTTTGAAGAAGATAGGAAAGGAGTCTTGGTGGGTTTTTTTAGTTTAAAATTTTGTAAAGATATCTTTGACGGACCTCAATGGGAGAGACATCAAGTGGAGGAAGTTATTTTTAAATTGATACATTAAAAATAATGACATGGAATGGGTGTAAGAAGAGGATTAAAATAAGAAAAGTGGAAAACTGCAAAGAAGAGAAATACTGACTGCCTTTTTCTGCAGGAAACATACTTTAATGGGAGGGATGCCTCATTCTTTGGGAATCTGTTAGGGGCAGAAGGTTACTTTTCCAACTTCTCAGATGCTGCAAGAGACACAGCCATTTTTATTAGAAAATAGGGCATAGAGTAATTACAGTAATAATAGATGATTTAGGGAGATTTGTCATAATAAAAATATTTATTCATAATTACCCTATTACATTAGCATCTATATATGGCCCAAATCAGGACAATCTGGCCTTTTTGTACAAACGTGTTTCTATAGCTCGCACAATTTGGGGCAACTATGGTAGTTGGAGGAGACTTTAACTTAACATTTGGAATAACAGATAGGGAACCTCCAATGTCCAAAAGAAAAAAAACAAGCTATAAATGTGGTGAAATAGTTAAACTATGATCTAAACTTGAAGGACCCCTTTAGGTATCTATTGTATGTCCAAGTCTGAAGAAGTATTCTCACTACTCTAAATCTCATAAGACTTTTTCCAGGCTTGATTGTTTTTTTATCTCACAGGAATTATGTGAAAAAGTTAAGAATATTTCTTATGAACCGATAAGGATATTGGATCATACGCTGGTTGTTTTGGAGGTGGGCCTTGCGATAGCTGGGGTTAAACATCTGGGTAAGACTTCTTGGAGGTTAGATAACTCCCTGTGGTATTTCACAGGTTTCAAAGAACAGATTTGAGAAGAAATACATTGGTTTTGGATACATAACTCTGATCAGAATATAGAAAAGTATGTATTATGGGATGCTATTAAAGCATATTTAAGAGGTTGGATCATGTCTCAGGTGGGGCTAAGAAAAAGGGTATTGGACATTAAATTGTAAAATCTAGAAAGCGAACTCTCCTCAGCTGTGGCTGAACATATAGCGACCCGAACAGAAAAATTGGAGGTAAAATTAATGTTAGCAAGAGATAGGGTGGAGAAAACTATTCAAGAAAAAGCTGAAAAAGAGATGTGTAAAGCTAGGGCAAAGTACTACTTCTGTGGTGAAATTACTGGTATATCAGATTCAGTGAGAAAAAAATAGAAATACAATGCATTCCATAAGTAGGGAAGATGTGGGTAATATCCTCAGAAGAGGAAGTGATTATAGAAACTTTTCAGACATTTTATAAAAAATTGTACACCCCTGAGAGGAATCCAGAGAAAGGGTTAATTTCAGATTACATTAATGGATTACATTTGTCTAGGGTTTCTGGCCCAGATTT
Organism: Neoceratodus forsteri; assembly: GCA_016271365.2. Lineage (NCBI taxonomy): Eukaryota > Metazoa > Chordata > Ceratodontiformes > Ceratodontidae > Neoceratodus > Neoceratodus forsteri. The sequence continues at coordinate 1,271,542,033 of CM057452.1, forward strand.
GATAAACCTAAATAGTGATATCACACCTGAAGAAGTAAAAACAGTAATTGGCTCATTGCCAAATGGAAAAAGCCCTGGTCCAGATGGGTTATTTTATGAAATGTAGAAAAATCTTCCGGATGTCTGGACCCCACTGTTGGTGGGTCTTTATAATAAATTTTTGAGGGAAGGGAAGATGCCCCAATCTTTTAATGAGGCTCATATTATATTGTCACTTAAAAAGATAAGCCTCCAGAAGACTGTGGATCATACAGACCTAGTTCACTTTTAAATAGTAAATATAAATATGCATAAAGATTCTGGCTGAAAGATTGGCTAAAATTATTGTGGACATGGTCCATCAGGACCAAGTGGCGTTCAAAACATGTAGAAGTCTCCAACATAATACTAGAGAGGCCTTTAATGTTATACAGGCCTTCTTGGGGATGGACACTGTGCTTCTATCATTGGACGCCGAAAAGGCCTTTGACAGGGTGCAGTGGCCCTTCCTCTTTGAGGTCTTGAGAGGATATGGGATTGAGGGGAACATTTTAAAATGGATTGAACCTATATACTGTATGCCCCTAGCTAGAGTAAAAATCAGTGGAAGGTATTCTCCATTTTTTCAATTAGCAAGGGGTACTAGACAGGGTGTCCCCTGACCCTGTTCCTTTTTGCATTGTTTCTGGAACCATTAGACATAAAGTTATGATCTCTGGTGCATGAGTTTGGGGTATCTTGTAGCACAGATTCAATCTTGACTATGCTTTATGCAGATGATATACTACTGGCTCTGAAAAATCTTAATACATTCTACCCTATTGTACGTAATATTTTGGAAGAGTTCAGCTCTCTCTCTCTCAGGGTACAAGGTCAATTGGAGGAAGAGTGAACTCTTATATCTTGGGGACTCTCTAGTGATCAGAGATCCCTTATTGTCAGGTATAAGGAGAGATATAATTCAATATTTGGGGGTCACTCTGGTTGTGGATATTAAAAGAGCTTACCAACTTAATTACGACCCACTGATGTTTAAAATAAAGACTGATCTAGCAAAATGGCAACATCTTCCTAGAGTATTACTAGGGAGGATTAACATTCTTAAAATGAATATATTACCTAGACTGTAATTTCTTTTTGAATCTGTTCCTATTAGCCTTTCAAAACAGTTTTTTTGTGATTTTGGATAGAGTGGTGAGAGATTTTCTTTGTCAGGGGGGCCAGTCCAGGATTGCACTGCATAAGCTTTGCTAAAGTAAAGAAGGAAGATGGATGGGTGCCCACATTTCTGGTTGTACAATACTACCTGGTGACATAACTTGAGATAGTATATTATTGGTTTAATGAACCTCAGAACAATATAATAGCAGGAAGCCGCATGGAAATAGAGAAACGAAAGGGAAAGGCACTTTCTAACTCTTTAGTGCTTCATAAATCAGGTAAGGAGAAAGTAGGTTTAGAAGCCTTGGACACTACAAATACCAGTATGGACGCTTGAGCACATGCATCTAGGGTGCTTAAGGCCCCAGTAGGTATATGCAAAATTACTCAGATTTTTAATAATAAATATTTTAAACCATCTTTAGAAGGTAACACATTTAAAAATTGGTACTTTTATAAAAATATTCAGTCTCTTGGAGATTTCTATATGGGGGAAGTTTCATGTAATCTGAGCAAGTCCAAGCTATGTATGGCATACCATCTACACAAAGATGGCAGTATATGCAGGTTAAAAATGTTGTGTTCAGAAAGAATGGTAATTCCTTTACTCTGGTAAGCAACCCTCTGGGAAAAACTGTTTGAGGACCTGGAAACTAATAAGCATCTGATTTCTAGATTATATCATACCCTATTGCAGGAGATTTCCACTCCACTGATCAAGGCCAAGTCCACCTGGGAAAGATATCTTAATGCCTCAATTCCCGAGGTGGACTGGGCCAATATCAGGAACTTGGAAAAGGTTAGGGTTCATAATAACAGGCTATTGCAGATTCACTTCAATATACTGCATAAAGCATACCCTACACCCGGAAGGCTGCATAAAGTTGATACTTCCATACCCGAGCTCTGCCAAAGATGTAATAGTGAAAAGGGAACATTGTCACATATGTTTGTAAGATGTGAAAAGCTTCAAAATTTTGGGGCATCTATATGGTCTGTGTTATGTAAGATTTTGTGGTATAGCTTTCCATTTGATACAGGAATTGCAATTTTTGGTTTCTCAGTGGACCCAATGGATCATCTGGGTAGCCAAAAGTCTCTTAGGAATGCTGGTATTCTGGTGTCCAGCAAGATAATCTTGCAACATTGGAAAGATATGGAAGCTCCACCATATTTCGAGTGGATAGAAAAATGTTGGACCATGGAAGAATTGACAAGGTAATTTATCTTTTGGAACAAGATATTAAAAAATATAAGTCTATTTGGACCCCATTACTACTTAATTAGGCTAATTTGGCTAATCTGGCTCCCTAGCAATTTGGACTATGATGTAGAGACAATGATGTGACAGAAATCTTCATGAGTAGTAACAATTACTGAAGCACCCACTCTCTGAGCCACTTCATCCAAAAAAAAAAATAAAAATGAAAATAAAAGATCACTCTGGTTAAATCTCAGTCAGGAGGACAGTGATTTTTTTTCCCTAGCACAGGTGTGCACGCAAGGACAGAGCAATCACTCTGGTTAAATTGCACTCAGGAGGATAGTGAACCTTTTTCTAAATAAAGGTGTGTCAGCAGGGACATACCAATCACTCTGGTTAAATCACAATCAGGAGGACAGTGATTTCTTTCCTAGCACAGGTGTGCATGTAGGGACACTACAGATACTCTGGTCTGGTTAAATTGCAGTCAGGAGGACAATTATTTTTTTTTCTAGCTCAGATGTGTATGTAGGGACACAACAGTCACTCTGGTCTGATTAAATTGCAGTCAGGAGGACAGTGATTTTTTTTTCCTGGCACAGGTGTGCACACAGGGACACAACAGTCACTCTGGTCTGGTTAAATCACAATTAGGCAATCAGTGATTTTTTTTTCCTGGCACAGATGTGCATGCAGGGACAGAACAATCACTGTGGTTAAATTGCATTCAGAAGCACAGTGATTTTTTACTAAAGAAAGGTGTGTCGACAGGGACACAACAATCACTTTGGTTAAATCGCAATCAGGAGGACAGTGATTTTTTTCCCTAATACATGTGTGCCGACAGGGACACAAACAGCAATCACTCTGGTTAAAGTACATTCAGAAAAGTTATGTTTTTCTTAAGAAAATACAGGGTACTGGGCCAGTGAGTTTTTATTGAACACAAGTGTGCCTTCCAAAATTTCTGCTACTCTCCCCCACATAAGTCACCAAACCACGACTTCTTTGTTAAAACAAAACTAAATACCTATAGTAAAGAATACAGGAGAAGATCAACATAAACAGTATTGTGTGTGTACAGGACACTCATAAACACAGTTTTGAAGAAATGTGACCACCAAAATGATCTTTTATACTATGTTATATTTAGATTTTGACACCAGGCTGCTACAACAAGCACAAGCTCTGCTCTCTAAGTCTCACTCCAACATGCTACACTCACAGAACCACCAAACTAGCTTCTCATTGGCTGTTCAGCAACATGTGACCTCCTATCCCATGCTACATTGCAAACTTTGAATATTAAACAAAACTTCAATGGCGAAGTTCCAGTTTCGTGGATCTGAGAAACTTCAATTACTGAATTAACATGCATCGAAGTTTTCAAATTCAAAATTCCACAGAACTGCAAATAGAACACACAGTGCAACTTTGAACAGTGGAAAACTTCGCAGATCAGTTAAAATACACAAAATGTTATACACAGCAAATTTTGCAACTTCGCACATCTCTAGATACTATAATAGGAATAGCATACATTCTTAGTTAAAATTTATTCAAGCTTATAAGGAATGGATTGCTCAGATGTTAGATGTTAATAAGGTAGACAAAAGCCTTTACTTATTGAATGATAACCCTGAAAAATACAACTTAATTTGGTCACCGTTTGTGTCACATTTGAATAACTGGTTATAAATAGGGTTGAATTCGGCCTGATAAGTAGGCTGTGATGAAGTGATAAGTCTTCAGGAGTTGTTACGATGAAAGAAGCACCCACGCACTGAGCCAACAAAAAAAGAAAAAAAAAGAAAAAAAAGATTTATTAAACCTCATGCCCTCATATTGATTGAAAATAAAGACTTGTAAACTGACTCAAAGTTCTCAAAGAGCAGTTAGCAATGATGTCAGACATCAGTGAAGGGAAAATATATTTTCATAACCTAAGGGAGAGAAAACTGCACTTGTGGAAGAAATCAATTTAGTAGATAGAGGGAGAAAGGAAGATAGAACAGGTGTTGTAGTGGTCACAGCTATAAGGTGGAAATGGTGATTGGGTAACTGTGGGAAGGAAAGTTGGACATCCAGTCACTCCAAAAGGTTCCTACTACTACCTAACAGGAAAGGGTAGGCATATTAGGGTATGATGGAAGGTCTTGAAATACTAAGGGGCAAGGGCATCACACTGGGAGGAGTGACAGAAGTTTAAGGGTGAAGTAGTAATGGCTGCTGCATAGTTCTTCAAATGACATTAAACTGAGGTGCCCACTAGTCATCTCTGGGGGCTGTCCAGGTGGAAGTTGAAAATACCACGGCAGTTTTCAAATGAGTAGGGTATTTTTCCCTGTGTTTAAAAAAAACATTCCCCTGTCAATAAAATATGTTTACGTAACCTACTCCTTAGTTTTTGGAGTCTGAATTTCATATAAACTGTTTATTCTTATATCCAAAAGGGCTTAAAACACTCAATGGATTCCAATGTTTGTAATCATCTTGTTAGTAAAGAGCCGTGTCTGCTTTATTATGGCCTGCAATACACCTTTCCTTGAATCAAACAAAAATCTTTCCCCAGTTATTTCAAGAGCTCCACTTAAGGATGTTCCCTGGGATTTCCGAACCCCCATGTCAAAGACATGATTTTTTGCCCAGTCCATGATGGTCATTTAAACAATGAAAATTCACAACACAAAACATGGGTTGCCATACCTGTTTTTAAGTTACATTGGTGAAACTTATCGTAATCTCTCTTTTTGGAAAAAATCCGGAAGGGTTCCATTATTTTATGTGGTTATAACGTCAATATTTTAGATGTCAACATGAGCATGAAATAAAATGTGAAACAAGGACACAGCATTTGTCATGATGCTTGCTTCATTTGTTCCATAAATACAAAAATAAAGAGTAAATTACGAATACTACGACACCCTCTTGAACTGATATTCCCCCCAAAAGGGGAAATATTTATGTTTTTATACATAAAGCCATTTCAGACCCATGTCATTTTCATAAGACTTTTTTTGACAGACATTGAGTATGGTTATGAATATAGAAACAGAAAGAAATATAAGGGTTGCCATGCTTCATTTGGTTATATCTGCTTTCAGAGCTGCAGTTTCAGAGGTGGTCGGCTCAGGACAAAAATAATTGAAATATCCCAATAAAAAATAAAAGCTGCAAGAATGCTATTCAAACAATTCAAAAGTACATGCAGAATGGCAAGGACTTTAACATAAATTATACCATGTGTATCTGTTTTCAGCCAATTACAATGCAGAATAGCCCTCAGTTATTCTCTCACAAACTACACTTGCAAAGACTCAGTGTCAGTTATTCAAGTGAACCCCTCCCACAGTTGGTTAATGGTCCTCTAACCACACCCACAGCTTGTAAGTGGACCGACTGGGGAGACCGAGGTGGATGAGCAGCAAGAGACAATGTTTTTTTCTGAAGTGCACTGAAGACAATGTGCTTTCAAAAGCAAGCTGTGACTCTGAGAAAATGTACTACCACCGGCACTAATGCGCATACCCAAAGTCACAGCTTTACTTTTCAAAGGCTGATTTCAACATGTAACAGCACTCATATTTCATTAGGAGTTACATAAAAAAATCTATGTAACTCCTAATGGTATAATAGTGACAACATTCATGTAGCAGAAATATACTCGCAATAACCAGCTTCTGTGGATGATTAAATGCTTCAGCTTCACCTCGGCATTTAATCATCCACAGGAGCAGTTATTGCTTCGTTTACTCCTACTGCATTAATGTTACCACTTAAATAAACAGTGTAACTGAAGGCAGACAGATATCTAGGTAAAGCACCTTGAATGATACCAACTGCTGCAATTGTGGGAGCTAATTTCCTTGCTGTCTTCCTGTATATATTCTTAGATGGACATAACATAACAGGATACATCATTATTCTAATAATGCTTCCATATATTTAAGAATGTACTTGTGCCAGAAAAAAACCCTGAAAACTTTTTCGAGAGCATCAGAAAAAATGGGAATTTGAAGCACCAGGGAATGTCTCTAATACTCATCAAATAAACACCATTCATATTCCATGCATTGCTAGGTGGGATTCAGGTACTAGGTTTTTGGTAGGTCCCCGTAATGTTACAGAATTTGGATGGCTAGAGGTCTTATTTCTTTCTTACTTCTATTTGTTTCTAGTCCATGTATACTGTGGGTGGGATATTCAGACTGCGCCAGGCTGTGGCACAAGCCTGGGTGCAGCGCAACGGGGATGTGCATGGGCATTGACAGGGTGATATTCAACAGAGCTGCGCCATGGCACAGCATCATTGAATATCACTCTTTGGCCACCTGCAGTGCGCATGGTGCAGTGCAGTAACCGAAGTGGAGCAGGGGGACGCGCTAGCGCAAGTGCTGTTGCGCTAGGTGCAACAACCGTGATATTCAAAAGTGCACATGCAAATGGGGCCATAATGCATGCAAGGTGCAAATAGGGCCATTTACATGTCATTATGGCCCCATTTGCATGCAGGTGCACCGATCCCTGGTGACTTGCTCCTAGCGCCCTGCCAGGCTGCAGCCTTCGGGGACCGACGCCCCCTGCACAAGTGGCAACATGCTCTGACACCCGATCGCGGGCATATGTATAAATTGCAAATGTCCCATATCCCTGGTGGTCCAGTGGACCGCTCTCAGCCTGATCGCAGGCATATGTAATAAAATAATAGTCTTATATCCCTTGTGGTCTAGTGGACCGCTCCTAGCCTGATCGCGGGCATATGTAATGAAATAATAGTCCTATATCCCTGGTGGTCCAGTGGACCGCTCACAGCCAGATCGCGGGCATCAGTAATACATTATGACAAACCAATCCATCCCTGGTGGTCCAGCGGTACCCCTCTCCCTACCCGCCCACTGAGCCCCACCGCCCCAGTCCCCCAGTCAGCGGCGGGAGGCAGCTCCCCACTTGCTTGCCTCCCCGCTGCCCGCCAACTGACTCCGTATGGGTAGGGCTGTCGCCCTTTGGTCCACGCGTAGCCAATGGGCGTGCAGCCCATACCGTACTACACTGACTGGATATGTGAATGGATCCATTCACATTTCTGGACTGTGTAGTATGGTACAGGTTGCACGGCCATTGGCTCACGATGTGGACCAATGGGTGTATAGCTCTACAGTACAGAGTCAGTCAGTGGGCAGCGGGCGGCAAGCGGGTGGGGAGCTGCCGCCCGCCTGACTGGGGGACTGGGCGGGCGGGCCAGTGGGTGGGTGGGGAGGGGCACCGCTGGACCACCAGGGATGGATTGGTTTGTCATAATGTATTACTGACACCCGCGATCAGGCTGCAAGCGATCCACTGGACCACCAGGGATATTGGACCATTATTAATACTCAATGCCCGCGATCGCATGGGGGCGCCACCACGGCGTGCCGTCGAGTTGCGGCCACCACAGATGGCAGCTGCCATGTTGCACCCTGCAATATGGCAGCTCACCTGTGGGTGGCCAGCTGTTGATCCTTTTTTTTTTTGAGCAACTGTGTGCAGCACAAGTAGGGGTTGCATCTGCATGTGCTCAGCACATCCCGGGCTAAATATCGGGTTGTGCGGAACATACATGGGAACGCCCCCTACTTGCGCCACATACATTACTGATACGCCAGTGCGCCGGGTTGTGCCAGGCGATTCTCTTTGAATATCGCACTGGGTGCACAGTGGTTGCGCATGACACAACTGTGTTGCGCCATGCGCAACCCTTCTGAATATCCCATTCCGTATGCCCAGAACATAACTCTTGTGGATTCAATGTAGTTAATATTTGTGTAGCTACAGGTTGCACATTTGAGAAACTTGAGACAGAATTTGTGTCTCCTGAAGTCCTAGATTTCCAGTTGTCCTGGTGGTACAGATGATAGCACAGCAGAATGGTATTCGGAGCAATCTGGGTTCAAATCCAAGATAGGAAACCAGTTTGTTTCTCACTTCTGTCAGAATTTAAAGAGTTTACAAAATGCGTAACAGCCTCGGTATTTAATAAAAGTGGTCAGATTCTACGGCTCATGTAATAACTCCACCTGCTAGAAACCTTTAAGTTGGTTAAAGATGTTTGACACTTGCACTGAATACAGAATGCTGTTGATTACGAGTACCAGGAGGCATTCCCTCAGAACTACTGTGCTAACTTTCTACAAGTGAACATCAAGCCTGACTTCCTCGGTATCATTTTTAGGCACTATCAAAATATTAGAGGCCTATTTAGTCCTCTTATGAACTTCCTTGATGAGTCAGTCATTGAGCATGTATTCCATTCTTGATCTGTACCTTGTTTCATTTCCATACAGCATACACCAGAGGCCTTGGATTACCTATTGGTTTTATCATCCAGTGTAACCTTGTGAATTAAGCAATTAGGCATGATAGGGTGTGTGCTATTGTGTAATTACGTCATGCCTTGGGTGGTTGAAGCACAAGGCCATAGACCGAGTGCATTCAGCACCCAAGAAGTGACATTATTACACATTATACAATGGAGTATGAAAATCCTGTAACCTCATTGGTCAAAACACATCACATGACCATGATAAATCCTCCAGTATACCCACTGTAAAAGTTTTATATCACTACAAAAACAAAAACAACAAGTTGAACATTGTATAATAGCAATATACCATGACAGGGAGTGGGTATATGGGTTGATTTACCACTTCTGGTGTGGTTCCATGATAGGGTGTGTGCTATTGTGTAATAACGTCATGCCTCGGGTGGTTGAAGCATGATGCCATAGACCGAGTGCATTCAGCACCCAAGAAGTGACATTATTACACAATAACACACATCTCTGGAGCACCTTATTGCTATTATACAATGGCTCCTTTGTAATAAAATTAAAATTATATTAAAATATGTTTACATTTTTTACTGGGTAGGTATACATAGCAGACAAATAGTGCTGCTGTATTGTTTATCCCAGTAGCTGGTGCTACTGCTAAAAAAGTGGGCCTGTTATATGCTCCCTACACCCCCTCCAATACATTGACTTGTCTTTGTGTGGTAACCTCTCCTCGCACCTCAACTTTAATATGCCCCGTCCCCCCTTTGTGGCTTGAGACTCGCCGAAGAACTTTTTTTTTTTGGTGAAAACTGCATCAATACACAAAAAACATGAAGACAAGTGAAAGGAGCAGGGTGGAGACTTCCAGTTTCCTGCTTTGCTTGGCAAATCAATGACATTCGGAATCAAAGGAGTTTCCAGTAAAATATTAAAAGCGTTGTTTTTTTTAAATCAGTTTTACTGATTTTAGATACATCCACTGCAAGTGGCTTTTGGGACAATGGACGAGAGTTGAGGTACAAGCGCATGCTGCACGGAGTCAGGGACAGTGAAACTGGCCGCACACTGTGGCTGTTTCCTTCATCAAATTAATTTCTATACCAAAATATAGTATTTTGCTTGGCTGGAGGAGCGAGGGATGGAATTGATGTTTGTGGGGGGGTGAAGCCATGGTGGCTTACTTATATGGAAATGGTTGGGTTCTGTGTGGCTTGTGGAGGCAGTGATTTCATATGGAAAGTGTGTGCTGGGGATAACACCTGCTATGCCCCTGGCCACGTGAGTAGTGATCTCATAAATGTTTTGTTTGTGTGAGGCGGTCATGTGTGTGCCTGGATTTAGTACGGTGATGTTACTGTCAGATAAAATCACTGGTCCAGGGGTATGCTAACAATCAGGTACTCAGAAATTTCCCTGCCATTGAATAATACAGTATATCTTTTAATCTGTCCGAGTCCCTTAAGCAAGAAATCATATTCCTCAGCAAGTCATTCACCACATCCTTGAGAATGGATTGCTTGGTTAAGCTGTCACATTCTTAGAATCTGCACCTCAGAACTGGTCTTTCTGTCTAACGAGGTGTCCTCAATTAATTTGTAAACATACCAATTGACATTCACAATATGCATCTTTCTTCATATTTGTGCTGTGAAATATTGAAGGCACTGTAGTGGAGGTGTCTGGAAATATGCAAAAAATGTTTCCTTGTTGGTAGCGGCATTGGTTTGACATCTGTAAATGATTGTTGAAAAGCTCAGCACTAATGGAACTTCTTTTCCTTCCCATATAAATTACCATATCAAAAATGGTCACATTTTCATTCCTTCAGGGTCTATAAAATGCAGTAAATAAATTCCTTTGAATCTGAGGTGGAAACAATTGTGCTCAAAAACAAGTTATAAACTCTCTTCTACATAACAACATAGTAATTTAAGGTTAGAAGGAGCTTTAGGATTATCATGTCCCTTTCACTGCTTCATAAAAGCAGGTAAGAGTATATATATGATGTGCAGTGTCAGTGGCTCAGCAGGTAGCCCACTCGCCTCTCAGGCTGGAAGACCAGAAGGTTGGGTGGGTTCTAGCCCCACACCAGGAATGTGGGATAAATACCAATACTGACACTGTAGTGCATTATGGGGGGGGAGGTGTGCTACACTCCTGAGGTGCCGTCTTTCAGATGAGACATTAAAATAAGGTCCCGTGTGGTTGTTCAGGTAGACGTTAAAGATCCCATGACACCTCTCAGTAAGAGTTGGGGAATTTCCCTGGTATCCTGGTCAGATTTCCCCCCATTCGCCAAAATACCACCAACATCTTAACCTGCTGCTGTAAGTGAGTTTTCATCTTTACACATATTCTTCTTCTTCCCTTTCCCCGGGTCACACCTGGAAACGAGCCATGACTCAGTGTGTCTCTCCCAGTCACCAACTTTCAAATAAAAAAATTAAATGTGTATCGATTTAAAAAGCAACTGTGCACTTCAGGTATGAGTTCATCTCTATCATATTCTCTTGATTTGTTTAGGAGGCAATATAGCACAGTGGGTTAAGGCTATGAGCTGGAGATCTGGGTTTGAATCCCACAGCTGCCTAGGTATATACTGTGTGATCCTGAGCAAGTCACTTAACTTCCTCATGCTCCCAGGTTGCATCTGGAAACAAACTTCGGCTTAGTGTGCTGCCCCTGGTTAAACAGTGTTCCCTTTCCCTTTCAGCAAGTGCTTTCATAAATATGATATTTCAGCAATTCTAATTTACTAGTAAATACTTTGCTTATTTTAATGTTCCTTCCCAATGTTTAAAGTACATTTTGATAGTCTATCCAAAAAGTCTGTATTCCCCATTATCATCAGAATGCTTTGATTTATAACATCATAGTGCTCACCATGTCAACAGACATGATGTCACAAACAGCAACTGTAGGGCCAACTGGGGGAGTCAGATGCATTTTTGAAAGATATTGTGAAATAAGTACAGCAGTATTTGTAATGTTTAGCAGATCAACAACAGGCAAAAATAAAAAAAGTGGAAAACACTAAAATTATACTGTAATTCTAATGGTTTAAAGCTAGTTATTAAAGCAAGAAGCTGTATTTACAGAGGTTCCATCCTTACTCACTAGACTACCCAGGGCTTCCAGTGATTTCTTTGGTAACTGGAAATGTTTCCAGTCTTACTGGACCTTGAAGGCTTTTACTGCCTCTGCTGGTAGGCTGTTCCATAGGTTCACATCTTCTGACATTGTAATGAAAGAGATGCTGTCCTTCTCTGTCATATTCTCTTGATTTATCATATTCCTTAATAAAAAATACATATGTGAAATATTCTCTCCAAAATGCAACTTGATCTAATTTCCCTGATTTTCTATCTCGTGAGATGCACAAATGAAATAATTACCAGGGCTGTTACACATTGACCATAAGGCCATTGATACAAGAATAACAATGTAATTATAACAATTATTACTTTAGTATATAGTAACATAAACAGCAGTCTGCATATGCTAGTTTATGTTCATTATTTCATGTTGCCTTGTCATATTAACTATATCACTTTACTAATAGGTAAGTGCTTATTGTTTTGCATTTTAGCAATAGAATGGTTTTCTACTGAATTCTGTTCTTTTTGTGTGTGTTTTTAATGGGCTAGGCAAAAGCATTTATTAAAATGAAATAAACCGATAGCATAAACCCCCAAAAGATTCATGGTTACAAGTGGACTTATGAAGCAGAGACTAGTTTGTAAGAATTAAGCAATAATGCACGACAGGGAGTGGGTCATGCTGGAATAGCCTCACTCCTGGGGTGGTTGGGCATGAGGCCACAGGCCGAGTGCGTCCAACACCCCCAGAAGTGAGGTTATCCCAGCATGACCCACATCCAGGAATGCATTTTTGCTATTATGCAATGACTCATTTTTTTTTTATAAAACAAGAAAATAGAAAAGATAGTGGAGCTGCAGCAGCAGTGTTTTGGAAAACAAAGCCAATAACAGGTATAGCTTTGTTTTCATTTCTGGGTATTTAGTTTCTTTCCAGAGCTGTTTTTCTTTAGTTCGGGAGTACAGGTGTGCATGGGTGAATGAGTACGGCTCCCTTGTGTGCTCGCACTGCATTGCCTGTATATAATATTATCTCTTATAATGGACACATTTGTGCAAGCAGTTTTTGTCCATTATAATGGGTGTCTGTTGTATCCTAAAATCTGAAAATATAAATCTCCTCCACTATAGTACAGCTCAAACATAGGAGTTAAAATGAGAACATGTACCCTGCTCTGCCAACCAGAGGTATGGAGAACTGCTATTTGTGGCTGATTGGAAACTAAGCAGTAAACAAGACTGGAAAGATTTTGCTGTGGAGTACCTGTGCTTGTTGGGATCAGGAAGCTGAGTAGTAAACGCGATTGGTAAGATTTTGCTCTAGAGAACCTGTGCTGATTGGTGTATCAGGAGGGTACAGCAGTAAGGTGTCAGTTATCAGGCATCAAGTGAGGTGAGTGACATCTTTATAGTGCCAGACAAACCAGTTCAATAATCAAGTGAAAATTACCAGACAATTTGCAGCATGCAACAAAGTACAGAAGAGCTCAGACTGTCCGCTATACAAGGGTTGCAGAGTATGGTATAATGGGATTTTTAACATTACTGGCATAGATTTTACCTTCTGTCTGTTATAAGTGAGTGTCCCCTATAAGTGTGTACGTTGTAAGTGGGTTCCACTGCATTAAGTTTCCAAGATTGCTTGGCTTGTGAAGTAAAGATTCACGCCATTTCTTTTTGTAGCAATGACTTGGTTCTGTCTCCTCCTCATTCCCTCTTTGGGATCCAATCTAACACTTTGAATTTAATGACAGCAGGGTCACATAAATGACTTTCAAAGAAACTGGCTCCCAGGGCACTCTGTTAGTTATCTGATCTAATGACATGTATATGTTCTTGTATACAGTGGTAGCTATCACCACAGTGAATTATACTGGACATTTCAGTGCTCTATGGTGCACTGTCAGGTCATGAACAAGACATCTGGGGCAGCATTCACTAAAAAAGGCAAAGTGCTACACAAAAGTTTGTGCTTCACCCCGCTGTTGCACTGGTGGACAATCCTGCAATTCACAGCTGGATAGTGCCCTGCGTTGTCTAACTGTAAATAGGGGTAGGCGGGGGCAGTGCAAACCCAGGAAAAGCACCAGGAACCCCAGTAGTGCTGTCTCCACAGCCAGCCAGGAGAATGGGCCAGCAACAATAGTGCACACACACTAACTCCCTATTCACTTAAGTATCCATGCAAATGAGCCCATTGGGCATTCAAGGTGCCATTGGCCATTAGCATGCCCATTATGGGCCCATATGCTTGGTCCATGGGTGGCTTAGTGCAGCCCCCCTACTAGCCCATGCCTCATGCAGCCACATTCTGTGGTGGTCTAGTGTCCCCCCTCCCCATTCTCCAATTGCCATCCCCATATGTTGTAAAAGGTTTCCATAGTGTAGTGGTCCCTCCCAGGGCCCCATTTGCTGACCTCATGTGCAATAATAATTTTCCATAGTGTAGTGGGTCCACCCCATTCTCTGATTGCCGTCCCCATATGTTGTAAAACTTCTCGTTAGTGTAGTGGTCCCTTCCCGGTCCCTGATCGCCTTGCCTATGTGCAACAATAATTTTCCATAGTGTGGTGGACCCACCCAGTTCTCTGACTGCTATTTCCATATGCTTTAAAAATGTTTTCATAGTGTAGTGGTGCCTGCCGCAGTCCCCAATTGCCGATCCTATGTGCAATAATAACTTCCATAGCGTAGTTTTCCCTCCCCAGTCCCCAATCGCTGACCCTATGTGCAAAATAATTTTCCATAGTGTAGTTGTGACCCTCCCTGGTCACCGATTGCTGTCCCCAAATATGGAAAACCCAGTCTCTGGTAGTCTGGGGTCCCACCCACCCCCACTCCATCCAGTTTGACCCACACCACCTAGCTCCTCTCCATCCCAATCGGTGATCGGTGACCAGCACAGCCCGCCTCACACCACTGCAGCTGGCTGCCAACTGAGCCCTCATGGAGCACTTACTGAATATAGTATGGCTCATTGACTGTGACTGACCAATCCACCCAAAGAGGGATCCCCTTGGGAGAAGGCAGAGAAGTCAATTTAGAGCCTGCATAACTCAAAAGGCTGTGTAGTATGCAAAAAACCATGGCAGATCCCAGCCCCTCTCCTCCATGTGGCCTTAACTTTTATCTTGCTATATTGGGGTGTCTTGCCCTCCCACAGAAAATCCCTAATCAGTATATCCATTTTGGAGAACTACTTCATGGGGGCATCCACAGTCAAGTTGGTGAGGCATGGGATTATTTTAGAGGCCATAATCAATTTGATTGCTGCTACTTTTCCAGCTAGAGGGAGGCTCAGTGGCATCCAGTGATCACAATCCTCCTTAAGCTTCTTCAGTAGAGGGGTGAAGGTCTCAGACACCTGGCCAACAGGGTCTGAGTGGACCCATATTCCAAGGAATTTGATTTTTTCAGGTGCCAGCAGAGCCCCAGTGGGGCTACAGGCTTGTGGGAACATTGGGTATGCATAGGGAGGACTTCTGTTTTATTAGGATTGGTTTTGAGACCAGATATGGCCTGGAAGGCACCAAGAATTGCAAGGAGGGTGGGAGGCTGGCAGGTGAGTCCCTTAAGAACATCAGGCAGTCATCTGCATAGATCAAGGTACATACCTCTAACTGGCCCACCTGGATATCAGGCAGACCTGGGTGCTGAAGTAGGGCAATGGTCAACGGCTCTACGGCCAGGACAAAAACTATAGGAGAAAGTGGGCAGCCTTGATGAGTACCTCATTCAAGGGTAAAGGGGGATGAGAGGACTGAGTTGGTCAAGACCATGGCAAAAGGCTATGTATACAGCACCCAGATGACCCCCTTCCCTAGCATTCTTCATTTCCAAACACTGGTTTGGGTCACGGACCAGTTATGAATCCACCCTCATCTGTCCCATTCCATCTGCCGCATATTCCCTCTGCTCCAGGGATCCTCACATCTTCTCACTCCCACACCCTCATTCCCCTGCTGAGCAGTCAGCCTTTTTCCATCACCTTTCCTTCCTCTGGAACCTGCCCCCCCCATCTCTCACCAGTTCCATGTCATAATAGCAAATGCAAAACAGCAACTGCTATTATGGTGAGTGTATATCTCCGATAAGCAAATCAGTGATATTCACATGCCAGTGACTAAACATCTGACAACTAGATTTCATGTGTATGCGGGGGAGAGGGCTGTGCTCCCCCACACCCCACTACTAAAAGATTCCTAACTCCAGGGGAGTGCATGTCTGGGAGGGGGACGGGGAGACACTCTGGAGTTAAAAAAAAAAAAGGCAGCGGCAGCCAGTGGCAAAAGTTTTCACCCGGTCTCCAGCCCCGAACCCAGTACCTGCTGCGCTGGAGCTACCCACCCTCACCACCACACCACATGCCTGGCTCAGCTGCAGCAGGCACACTACCTGCTAAAAACCATCATCTGTATCTCTCCCCTTCCTCTCGCTATTCTCCCTTTCTGGTTGCACTCCAATATCCTCGCGATAGCATTGTGTCGCTACCCTTACAGGTAGCCCATGATGATACCGCTGAATATGAGTCGCTGTTATGACGGTCACTCCTATTCACTCACTGTCATCACAGGATACCTCTTTCACCATCTTCCACTTCCTTTAGGCACCAGCTTAAACTACTGGGCTCCCCCTCCTGCTTCTGTCAGCCTGACCTGCCCCCTGTTCCCCTTTCTTCCCCATCTTTGGTCCCCCTTCTGGATTGATTTATGATTTTCTATATTGCTGCACTAAATTGTTGAACCTGCTGTTACCATTTTCATTGGGCTGTGGTGCTGCTCAAAGCTCCAATTTCAATCACCCGTTATCCTTATTTGCACTTGTTCCACATTGCACTATCGCTGTTTGCACTTTATTTTTGTGTAATAGTTCTATAATTCTGTATTTGATTGACTGTATCCCTTTTCCCTGGGCTGTACCTACAAATGAGCTTTGACTCAGTGTGCCTTTCCTGGTTACCAATTTTCAGATAAAAAAAATAAATAAGTAAAACATTGCTGGTTGGCTGTAACATTTAACTTCACGTGGCAACATAGCCACATTGTATCCCATTTAGGGGGTATTCTACTAAATGTCAGTTGTTTTAACAGACAAGCCTATTACTAGAATTCTGATCATCTGGCAACTGAGTGTCTAAAATCACATGGTACAGGGATTTCATGGCTAGGTCTTTTAACTGTAAAAAGGAGATTTTCCAAGTTCGTATTTTATCTTCTTTAATATAAGGTGGCATAGTGTTGGAAGAATATAATAATTTTAGTTTCCCTGCTTTCCAGGATTTTAACCATGCGCAGCAGGTCTGAGTTAATCAAGGGGTCCAGGTTTTTACAGATGGAGACACCAAAGGTTTCAAATTATAGTGGAAGAACATTCAATAGAAAAATGATTGGGTGCACCATGGCCAGTTCCCTTTGCATAATGGGGAGGTAGCTTATCTACCACTTTACAGAGTTGAGCTTGCTGCCCCAGAGTGTTTAAAAGAACACCGTCAATATTGTTGCTTCCTGGACCCTGGGCTGTGGAAATACCAGACTGACATAGATAAGGACTGGCAGTAGAAAGGTTTTAACCATAAAAATCTGTTTTTTTCTTGTCCATTTACCACTTATATAGAAACATAGAAACATAGATTTTGACAGCAGATAAGGACCACTTGGCCCACCCAGTCTGCCCATTTCCCTACCTAATGGATAAGCTGCAGATCCTAGTTAACCAGCAGCCTACTTCTTCCTACCCCCACCCCCTAGAATTGCTTTATGACTGTCCCATGCATGCTCGAATTCCACCACTGTTTTTGACTCCACAACCTCCTCCGGAAGGCTGTTCCATGCATCCACAACCCTCTGTGAAAAATATCTTAAATTACCTCTGAGCAGCCCCCCTTCTATCTTCAAATTGTGCGCCCTCGTTCTTGCACACCTCTTTTTTTGAAAGATGCTATTCCAAGTACCACCATTTTTTTCCCTATCTCAAGTTTACTTTCCCAGTTTTTTTTAGCCAAAGACCCAGACTCATATTTTATACTTAAGATAGTCTGGGAGTCCTCAGTCAGCAAATTTCTGCAACTGATGGTGGATGCTGGGTACCCCCTCCTAGACACCTGCCCATACTTTACATTCAGAGAGGCCCCCTGAAAACCCCCAGAAAGACTAAACCATCTTATTGCTTGTCTAGCAGAGGCAGTGCTGTATACCAAAAGGCCCACATTGTCTGCATAGGCTATTACTTCATTAGCCACTATGTTCT
Source organism: Neoceratodus forsteri (assembly GCA_016271365.2). Lineage (NCBI taxonomy): Eukaryota > Metazoa > Chordata > Ceratodontiformes > Ceratodontidae > Neoceratodus > Neoceratodus forsteri. The sequence goes on from CM057452.1 coordinate 1,271,560,031, forward strand.
CCTCACATCTTAGTGAGATAATCAAGGGATTTTGCTCAGTTTAATGGAGTACAGGGTCCAAACAGTGAACATACAGAATAGGGCTTGGGGCAGCCCTGTTGGACCCCTTTGTATCCCCTGCAAAGTTTTCCAAGCCATCCTTTGATGACCAGTGTAACTTGTACAGATCCATGTAGACATTTAACCATGTTATAAATGTATCTGGTATCCCATAATGTTCTACTGTAAACTACAATTGTGAGAGACCTGATCAAAAAACTTACATAAATCACCTTTTGGGCCTGATTGCCGAAATGACAGTGCCAGTGTTCATGAGGTGGGGTCTCAAAAAGGCCATGTTGAAAATTTGGTGAAAAGATTCCTAAAAGTGGCCAAGTTATGAGTGTTCATTGAAATCTTTCTACTCATGTACATAACTGGTAATTTTCAATATTTTGAGTCCAAATTTTCAGCATAGCCATTTTATCACACCACCTCATGAAAATACAGCTGCAATTTTTCACATCCTGTATGAAACTTGTTTTCACACCTGAGGCACAGAATGGTGTTTTGGCATGGATCTGAAAATTTTCACCTATGTGGTTTATGAGGCGGGTGGGGTCATAAAAAGATTAGGTTGAACATTTGGGGTCAACATATGAAAAAATTCCAAAGTTATGACCATTTGTTGCAGTTTCGCTATGCCAACTTGTAAATTTGGAAATTTAAAATATTCTGACTCCAGATTTTCAACATAGCTTTCTTATTACCCACCCCCCCTTGTGTATGTCACAGCTGTCAGTTTTCAAATCTTGGCCAAAATGTATTTTTACACCTGTGGTACGGAATGGCGTTGCAGTTGTGTAGAATTACATTTTCACAAGGATTCAAAAATGTTCTGTACTGAGTACATGAGGTGGGGTAATAAGATGGCTATGCTGACAATTTGGTCACTGGTGTCCTATAAATGGAAGTGCAGGGCCTGGAGGGCCCTGTGCTTCCACACCTACATACAGACATATATGCATCTACAGAGAAATGGGAGCACAAGGTCCAAAGGACCCTGCAATCCTACAGTAAAATAAAATACTATTATACTACCTCAAAAAGTAAGGAAATAAGTTGCAAAATACTTTGTTAATGCTCCAGTTAGAGTTAAAGTGACAAAAGTTGAGAAATGAGGTGTTAGATTTCCCTAACACCCCGCCCTCCCAAACTAGGCAGGATAGCAGGTGTGGGCCTTGGGCTTCTCAAGTCATTATCATAAGGTCTACACATCTGACCTTATTTATGGATGGAATGGGGTGAACATTAGGCTTGAGAAGCCCTGCTTTTCTGCCTGGTTTGGGAGGGTGGGGTGATAGGGAAACCCTAAAACCTAATTTCCCAGCTGTTGTCACGTTGACCCTAACTGGAGCATTAACAAAGTTTTTTTGCAACTTATTTAAATAAAATAAGACATACATATGAAAAATTAGATACTCCAATGTTTATCTCATATGGACTTCATGCAACAACCATATTATGGTTTTGTTTGAGAAGAGTATGATGCCAGTGTCACTTAGTATACCATAATATTTTAATTCCTCAAAACATGTATAGTTTCATGTCATTATTAGATTTTTCTTTAAATTTGGGAAGGTTGGGGGAATGCAGTGTCCTAACAGTTTAGGTATGTGCTGTACTGTAAAAACATGATATTCATTGCCATCTAGAGGCCAAACAGGATACTGTACTCTACAGTGTTCATGATGTTCACTGAGTGGATTGAGGTAGAGTACAATTAATTGTTGAGAATCTCCTTGCTAAGAAGCAGTGTAGATGGTTTATGCTACATTTTCTACACTCAATCTCACAGGCAAACATTACCATGTTTTGTTCTTTTAAATGCCATTCTGGTATCAGGTATATAATTCTGCAAGGGAATGGTCACCCTGTAAAATATGCCATTTCTTTTGATAATCTTGTTGACATTCAGACATAGAAACATAGAAGTTGAAGGCAGGTAAGGCCCGCAAGGCTCATCTAGTATGCCCATTTTTTCTATATTATGAATGTGCCATAGGCCTTCACTCTGTCAATGGCCTATCTATTCATACTCATCTTTATTGCTTCCGTATGCTTATCCCCTGCCTGTTTGAAGCCCTGCACTGTATTCATATCCACAACTCCCTGAGGTAGGCCATTCCATGCATCCACCATCCTTTCTGTGAAAAATAACTTCCTCACATTATCCTTTAGTTGGCGTCCCTCTAATCTCATGCTGTATCCTATTGTACATCTATTTTTTTTTTATATTGAAACATGTTGGACTCTTTCACCTTGGTAATGCCATTAAGATATTTGAATGTTTCAATCATATCACCTCTCTTTCTTCTTTACTCTAGGGTAACATATTTAGCTCTGTTAATCTGTCCTCATATGTTTTCTGATGCAGTCCCTCCACCATTTTGGCTGCCTTTCTCTGGACTGCCTCCATTTTGTTAATGTCCTTGTGCAGGTGTGGCCTCCAGTACCGCATGCAGTACTCTAGATGGGGCCTAAGCAGTGTCTTGTAAAAAGGGATTATTACCTCCCTCTTATAATTTGTGATACCCCTATTAATACACCCTAACATCCCTCTAGCCTTACCTACTGCTTTAGTGGTCTGCTTGAATGATTTCAGGTTATCTGTGATGATGATGCTCAAGTATCTTTCTTCCCTTGTGATTGCCAGCAACTCCCCTCCCAACCTATAGGTGGCTTCAGGGTTTCTCTACCCTGTGTTCATGATCTTGAACTTCTTTGTGTTAAACCCCAGTGGCCACTCTTCAGACCATTTTGCCAGTTTTTCCAGATCTCTTCTCATTCTGCTCATCCCATCTGCATCATCTACTCTGTTGCAGATCTTGATGTCATCTGCAAACAGGCAAACCTTACACTCCAGTCCATCTGCAATGTCACTGATGAAGATGTTGAAGAGGACTGGCCCCAGAATTGATCCCTGAGGTGCCCCACTTATGACTTGCATCTCTTCTGACTGTATACCATGCACCAGCACTCTCTGTTTTCTGCCTGCCAGCCAGTTTGCCACCCATTTCACCAACTTCTGACCCATCCCGAAACTACCTAGCTTATTTATCAATCTTCTATGTGGAACAGTATCAAAAGCTTTGCTGAAATCAAGGTAGGCAACATCAACTGCACCCCCTTGGTCCACCAATCAGGTTACACAGTCAAAGAAATTTATGAGATTAGTTTGACAGGACTTTCCTGCTGTAAACCCATGCTGTCTTGGATCCTGTGCTCCTATGGATTCTTGGTGTTGCACTATCCTTTCCTTAAGGAGGACTTCCATAATCTTGCCCACTACTGAGGTAAGACTGACTGGTCAGTAGTTCCCTGTCTTCTCCCTGCTGCCAATCCTGTGGAGCTGGATCACATGAGCCCATCTGCAGTCTTCTGGGACCTCCTCTTTGCTCAGAGACTCACTAAACAGTTCTGCTAGTGGCTCTGCTTGTTCCACCCTTAGCTCCTTTAGTACCATGGGATGTATGCCATCAGGTCCCATTGCCTTGTCCACCCCGAGCTTAGTGAGCTCTTGTAGGCCCCTTTCTTTTGTGAAGGGACTTGTGCACACCTCCCTCCCCCTCCTTGTCCATGGTGCTGAGCTGTGGGCCCTGCCCTACCTTCTCCTCAGTAAACACTGAGCAAAGGTATCTATTAGGATAGATGCTTTTATTGGTCCTCATCCCCTTTGATGTTAGCAATACCCTCTCTGGACTTGCTCCTTTCACTAATTTATCTATATAAAGTCTTGTTCCCTTCTTTTACTGTTCGTGCTAGTGTTTCCTCGGTTTGGGTCTTTGCCTGCCATACTGCCTTCCCTGCTTCCCTTAGGGAAGTTTGGTATACCTCCCTATCTTCATCCCACTGCATTCCCTTATATTTCCTGAAGGTCAGCCTTTTGGCTCTGACCTTTTCTGCTACTGTTTTTGAGAACCAAAGTGGTTTCCTCCTTCTTTTGCCCTTGCTTTTCTCCCTAACATAATGGGATGTTGCTTCAAGTATTGCATCTTTAATGCTTGCCCACTTTACCTGTACCCCATCACCTGTATTTCTTCTTGCCAGGGCTTGCATAACTCTGTTGGTCAACTTATCAAAGTCAGCTCTTCTGAAGTCCTATATTTGTGCCATGGAATGGGATGATTTAGTTCTAGTGGCCAAATTGAACCATACAATGTGATGGTCACTGGCCCCAGGTGACCTTCTACCTGGAGATCTGTGATCCTTTCCCCATTAGTCAGTACTAGATCCTGGATAGCTCTGTCTCTTGTGGGTTGTTTTATCAATTGTTTGAGGTCCTCCCCCCTGCAGGGAATTCACTATGTGTCTAGTTCTGGTGGATGTTTCTGCTAGTATTGATCAATCTGTATCTGGCATATTGAATTCTGTCATTATCAGAACCTCACATTTAGCTGTCATATTTTGCATATCTTCTAACAGTAATGTGTCTATGTCCTCCCCCTGATCTGGGGGCCTGTAGATAGCCCCAGTTTGTATGACTGTCCCATTTCCTGTTTCCAGGGTGACCCACAGTTCTTCTGGCTCCTGAAGTGTATTCAGAATTTCTGTAGCTTTGATATTTTCATTGACATAAAGGGCCACTCTCCCCACCTTTTTTTTGCACCTCGGTCTCTTCTGAACAGTAAATAGCTGGGTACTCAAGTCTCTCAAGTGTGGTTACTGATGAACCATGTCTTTCTAGTGGCTACTCTGTCCAGTTTAGCCTCTGTTATTGTTGCCTCCAGCTCTGGGATCCTGTTTCCAAGACTGCGGGCATTTGTGTACATGATTTTCCATCGGCATAATTTCAGTGTGTTAGCTGTGGGGCGAGGTCCGGCTTTTCCCCTGCACATCATATGGGGAGCGAGACCTTTTTCCTTACCAGGTGATGCAGATGAACTACAAACATGCTAAACTCCTGTTTGATCACTATCTGAGGGGGGGAGGGGTGTTCTTCCCATTCGATGTGTCAGGTGCTGCACCTCTCTCCCGATTTGCTAGTTTAAATATTCTGCAATGAAATCAAACTTCTGCCCCAATGCACTGACTCCCTCCTTAGTCAGATGCAGTCCATTGAATTTAAAGATAGTTGTTCCCCAAACTGTTGCCAGTTACCTATACATTTCTGTCCTTTTTCCTGGCACCAGCCCTTAAGCCACAAGTTTAGCTCCCCTATCTCCCCTTCTCTGACCTTCTGTCCATCTGCCCCCCTCTCCTAGACTGGCAGGATGTTAGAGAAGGAGATGCTGGAGAAACGGATGACAGTTTGTCTCCCAGCCTGGTCAGGTGTTCTTTGGTCTCCACAGCTGACTGGCTGGTGAGATTCTTAATCCCTATGTGTACCAGGATGTTGATGTTTTCTCCTGCTTCCTGCACAATTTTAGCAATGCAGTCAGTGTCTCTCTATGCTGATATGCCTAGGAGACATCTGACCATTACCCCCAGCCAGAGATAGGTATCAACTCCATGAATCATGTAGTCTCCTATGATCAGAAGTGTTTTGGATTTCCTTTTTGCTTTTTTGTTTTGGTCCCTGTTTTGGGTAAGTTTTGTTGCACTAGCTCCTGTGCTGCAGTGTCCTGCTCTGCAGTGTTCTCTGCTCCTTTGTTTGATTTTGGAGACAGAGGCAGATACCTGTTTGTAGTTTTTATATGGTTTGTGGAGGTGATATGTTGGTGAGCATTGAGTGATGGGGCACCCTATTTGTCCTACCTAACCACCTGTCAGCTTCCTGGACCAACTACCCTCTGCCATCGAGGTGCTTCAGAAACATAGAAACATAGACTTTGATGGCAGATAAGGACCACTTGACCCACCCAGTCTGCCTATTTCCCTACCTACTGGATAAGTTGCAGATTCTAGTTAACCAACAGCCTACTTCCTGCAACCCCCCCCACTATAATTGCCTTATGTCTGTCCCATGCATGTTTGAATTCCCCCACTGTTTTAGACCCCACAACCTTTCCAGGAAGGCAGTTCCATGCATCCACCACTCTCTCCATGAAAAAGAATTTCATCACATTAACCCTGAGCCATCCCCCCTCTAACTTTAAATTATGCCCCCTTGTTCTTACACATCTCTTTTTCTGAAAGATGCTACCCTCCTGGACTTTGTTGAATCCCTTGAGGTACTTAAAAGTTTCTATCATGTCCCCTGTCCCTCCTTTCATCAAGGGTATACATATTAAACTCTCTCAGTCTCCCTTCATATGGTTTCTGATGAAGACCCTGCACCATTTTAGTTGCCCTCCTCTGGACTGCTTCCATCCTGTCTATGTCCTTGGGTAGATGACATCTCCAAAACTGCACGCAGTACTCCAGATGGGGTCTCACCAACTGTCTGTACAGAGGGATAACCACTTCCCTTTTTGTACTTGTGATGCCCCTCCCTATGCATCCCAGTATCCCCCTGGCTCTCCTTACTGACTTCTCACATTGCTTACCCACCTTTAGGTCATCTGATATGACTACACCCAGATCCCTTTCCATTATTGTTGTTGTTAGTACCTCCTCTGCTATTGTGTACTCTTCTCCTGGATTTTTATTTCCCAGGTGCATTACTTTGCACTGAAGCTTAGTTGCCATATGTCTGACCATTCCTCCAACCTTGCCAAGTCCCTTCTTCTCCTTTCTAACCCCCCTTGTGTATCAACTCTGTTACAGATCTTTGTGTCATCTGCAAAGAGGCATACCTTTCCTTCCAGACCCTCTGCAATGTCACCTATAAAAATGTTAAAGAGGTCGGGATCCAGTACTGAGCCCTGAGGTACTCCACTACTAACCCCCCTTTCTTCAGAATGTGTTCAGTTGGATGTTAGGGAAATTGTGGGCAGTTCTTATAATATATTTCCTCTTGAATATGTGATCTGAGGTGCACAATCTCTGCCCATGCTGCCCGGAGCTGAGCCACTAGATCTCTGATGGTCCAAAATGTAGGACAGCATCCTATATCCTGTATAGCTGCCCTACTGAAAAGTATCCCACAGTGCCTGCAGTTAATAATATTCATTACAGCTGAGCTGCCGTGTTTATAACCTGGTCTGAGTAATTAGACGGAAAATTAAAGCAAAAGTTTGAATTTTTTTAAATATTTTTTTGTTTGTTTTTGCATAATTTTTTCATAACAAGTTAAATTAATTATGCCCCTGTAAGTGAGGTCACTGTGTAGATACCCCTCCAATCCTCCCCTTCCTGCTTTGCTACAGGAAATATAACGACTGTGCTACTCTATAAAAGTAGTGTAGAATGGGGTGGGTGAAGATGGGGGTGGGTGGTTGGGCCCTTCCCTTGCCAAAAAAGAACCACTGATGAAAGAAACAAGGAGCTAAGAGCAGAAACAATCAACCAGCAACAAATGTAGATGCTATCCCTCAGTTTGTATCTCATACATGCTCCTGTAATTAGCCCTGAAAGCTTAGGCTAATGATGGATAAAACTGTAAAACCTGTATGCACCACCTTTAACAATTTAACGGAAGATATACTCTGCAAAAACTCTTTGCTACAGAGAAAAATAAAGCAGTAAAAAAGTGACAAAACCTGTAATCACAACCTGCAGAACAATTTAACATAAGATATACCTTGCAAAAAAACACTTTGAATTGGAGAAAAATGGAGCAGTTATCTGTAAGCACAAAAAGTAACAACCTGTAAGCACGACCTGCACAACAATTTAACAGAAAATATACTCTAAAAAAACAATTTCAATCAGAGAAAAAACAAAGCAGTAAACTATAACACCTGTAAACACAACACAGTAAAAAACATGTAGGCACAACGTTGGACAATTCCACAGACAATATACCCTGCAAATACACAATCTGAATCAGAGAAGATTACAGCAGTAATCAGTAAGCACAAAACAGTAACAAACCTGTAGACACACCCTGTAGCAATGCAGCAGAAAGTATACACTGCAAAAGCAATTTGAATCAGAGAACAATAAAACAGTAAAATGTAAGCTAAAAACAGTAACAAACCCTGTAAGCACAAAAGAAAATAGTAGCACATGGTAAATTTGCCTAGCCAAAAGAAGCCTTATTTTTTTTCTTGCTCTGATAATGTTGTTCCTTGCTCTATCCTTACAAGCAAACCTAGAAGAAAAGAGCTAAGGAGAAGCAAAGTGCCTTTGCCAGCAAACCTAGTCTTCCACCTCAAAAACACCAACTAACCCGACCTTTTAATTCTTCCCTCTGTTGGAAGTTACTAAGACTTTGTCATCTCCACCCCCCAGTTACACTACTAATCCCCTGGAAGAGCTGTGGGAAGGAAAGCAATTAGCTCCTTCAATGTAAGAAGGAGACTGCAACACATTTGAGCCCCAAATAAAAACCTGTAAGCAAAAAATAAAATAGTAGCAAACAAGAATTTTGCTTAGCCTAATGACATATTAAAAAGGTTACAAAACCTGTAAGCACCACCTGTAACAATTTAACAGAAGATATACCTGTAAAAACACTGCTATAGAGAAAAATAAAGCTGTAAAAAAGTAACAAAACCTGTAAGCATAACCCGCAGAACAATTTAACAGAAGATATACCTTGCAAAAACACTTTGAATCAGAGAAAAATAAAGCAGTAATCTGTAAGCACAAAAAACAACAACCTGTAAGCACAATCTGCACAGCATTTTAACAGAAAATATCCCCAGCCAAAAAAAATATACAATTTCAATCAGAGAAAAAAAATAAAGCAGTAAACTGTAACACCTATAGGCACAACACAGTAAAAAAAACGTAGGCACAGCATTGAACAATTCCACAAAAGATGTACCCTGCAAAGAAACAAATTGAATCAGAGAAGATTACAGCAGTAATATGTAAGTACAAAGCAGCAGCAAACCTGTAGGCACAGCCAGTAAGAATGCAGCAGAAAGTATACTCTGCAAAATAAATTTGACCAGAGAACAATAAATCAGTAACATGTAAGCAAAAAACTGTAACAAAACCTGTAAGCACAAAAGAAAATAACACACAGTAATTCTGCCCAGCCAAAATAAGCCTTCATTTTTTTCCTTGCTCTGATAATGTTGTTCCTTGCTCTGCCCAAACAAGCAAACCTAGAAGAAAAGAGCTTAGGTGAAGATAGGTGCCTTTGCCAGCAAACTTAGTCTTCCAACTCAGTTCCAAATCCAGACAGTTAGATTCTGTAAAAGCATTTTGTCCGCCCCTTTTCCTAATCCCAGCATTACATTTTGGAATAAAGAGAGAACAGGGAAATTATCATTTGGCTTTTCAAATGCTTTATGCATAGAAGAAGCTGAACAGCCCAAAGCTTTCAATCTCTGATTAAGGTCTTCTGCTAGTGTCAGAAATTCTGCTTTATCTGAGCAGTTTCTCCTTAAACAAAGGAATGGCCCCAAAGGAATGCTTGTTAATTATGGCCTGTAATGGAAACTATCAACTCTAAGGAGGGAAGACCCAGCAGCGGGTTTGTGGTAGCCTTTATTACTAGGGTTACTACTAGGAAAATAGGACAAAAGGGAACAACTAGGCCCATCATGATCGCCCCCCACACATGTGGGTATACTGAAACCATATTTTAATTTGAGTAAATATTCCTATCTAAAGTGTTTTTAAATTCTATAAAACTTTTAGCCTCTACTAGGGCTATGCGAATAACGAATATTATTTCCTGAATACCACGAATAATGAGCTTTTTGTTTTTCGGAATCCGAATAACGAATAGCTCACTATTCATCTGTATTCAGGGAATAATATAACCCCCTTCCCCCCACCCTCAAACAGCACCCACAAACCCCTCCTCCCCCCCAAGTTCTCCAATCAATTTTACTATGTAAACCCCCCCCAAAAAACAGCAAATTCTTTTGGAGGCGACCGACACAACCCCATCCGCCTCCACGGCCGGCTGCCAGGGTTTAATTACTAACTTAAAAGTAGCAGTCCTCACCATGGTCTGTCCATTCTCTTTCCCCCCTCACCATAGCTCTGTAGCCAGCTGCAGTCCCCATCTCCCCCACACCCTGCATGCACCTAAAACAATGTATAAATGTAAGCAAAAGGCAGCTGGCAAAGCCTGCCCTCCTCCACGTTAGGCTGCCTTTTTGTAAATAAAACCATGCTGGCTTGCACTTATATAGAGAACAAGCTGATCATGTGATCAACTCGTTCTCTATATAAGCTAAAGCAAGCATGGCTTCTTTCACAAGAAGGCAGCTAGACATGGATGACGGCGGGCTGTGCCAGCTGCCTTTTGCTTACATTTACATATTGTTCTAGGAACAGGCAGGGTGCGGGGGAGGTGAAGGCTGCTGCTCACTATGGAGCTATGGGGGAGGGGGAATGGATGGACCATGGTGAGGATTTAAATTTTTAACACTTAGTAATTAAACCGTGGTGGCCAGCTGTGGAGGTGGGTGGGTTGTGTAAGGTTCCAAAATAATTTGCCTTTTTTTTTAATAGAACAAAAGTGCTAGAAAGGGTGGGGGAGTGTTTGGGTGCTGTCTAAGGGTGGGGGAAGGGGTTATTACTTTTGTCGGAATCATTAATATTCAGCTGAATATTTGGTCTGCTGGTCCTGAATACCAAATATTCAGCTGAATATTTGAAAAAAGGTATTTGCATAGCCCTGGCCTCTACTATTTCCTTGGTTAAGCCATTCCAAGCTGTAATCGTTCTGACAGTGAAGAAGTTATCTCTTTTAGATGTTACTGATTTTGGAACAACAAGTTTTCTGTCACATTAATTTCTACCCTTGTTGATATGATTTCAGATCAGACCATGGAACTCAGTGCTGCCATACTGCATACGTTTTGTATGTAATCAGCAAATTCAAGTGGTTATGGTTTAATCGTTCCACAAATGCTTCCACCTTGCTGTCTGTTCCCTTGTAAATACCAATTATTTTGTCAATGTACATTAACAGTGTTAGGAAATATCTTTAAAAAATTTACTTTCTGACTTACTGTAAATCACAAGTTCTTCCTATCATCCCAGAAACATATTTACATAAGAGAAAATAACTCCACTGCAACCTCCTTAACTGTAATTAAGATTTACCTGAAAAAAAGAACATTATGTGAGAATGAATCTCGACACTTCAAAATATGTTAGGACATTCTGGAGACAACAGAGAAAATGTTTGTGCTGTGAATTCTGTGTGATAACATATGACTGATACTTGCAAATGTGGATGAGTAAGCACGCTACATAAATGTTTCTCTTTTACTAAAACTTTGTGTCCATTAGATTGATTTAAAAATGCGTCATCAGTGGGATTTCATTTTATCTCCATATTGCTTTTTGACTCTGAGCCAGCAACCTTACTCTGTCCATTCAGTTCTCAGTACCCACCCAGCCCAGATTGCCGCTACCTTCACTGTCATGACCAGCAGGAGACCATACAGTGGGGCCCTAACAGAGTGCAAGCCAACATCATGTAGATAGCTCACAATGGAATTTCTGCCAGTTTTCTGTCTGCCCACTACTCACACTGGACCAGGCATTGCCCCACCCAGGTAAATCAATAAGTCATCAATCATATTTTTTGAAGAACAATCATGACTAATTATTGTTAATCATTAAATGTTACCATATGATCATGAAGGGAGTCTGTTCAGAAGAGACCGAGGTGCAAAAAGGGGGGGAGGAGTGGCCCTGTATGTCAATGAAAATATCAAAGCTACAGAAATTCAGAATGCACATAAGGAGCCAGAAGAACTGTGGGTCACCCTGGAAACAGGCAATAGGACAGCCATAAGAACTGGGGTTGTCTACAGGCCCCCAGACCAGGGGGAGGACATAGACACATTACTGTTAGAAGATATACAAAACATGACAGCTAAGGGGGAGGTTCTGATAATGGGAGACTTCAACATGCCGGATACAGATTGGTCAATACCAGCAGGAACGTCTGCCAGAACTAGACACATAGTGGATTCCCTGCAGGGGGAGGGCCTCAAACAACTGGTACAACAACCCACAAGAGACAGAGCTATCCTAGATCTAGTACTGACTAACAGGGAAGGGATCACAGATCTCCAGGTAGAAGGTCACTTGGGGGCCAGTGACCATCACATGGTATGGTTCAATTTGACTACTACATCTAAATCATCCCATTCCAAGACAAAAATATGGGAGTTCAGAGGGCTGACTTTGATAAGATGGCCAACAGAGTTAAGCTAGCCCTGGCAAAAAGAAACACAGGTGAGGGGTACAGGCAAAGTGGGCAAGCATAAGGATGCAATACTTGAAGTAACATCCCATTGTGTTAGACAGAAAAGGAAGTGCAAAGAAGAAGAAACCACTTTGGTTCTCAAAAACAGTAGCAGAAAGGTCAGAGCCAAAAGGCTGACCTTCAGGAAATATAAGGGAACACAGCGGGATGAAGATAGGAGGCATACCAAACTGCCCTAAGGGAAGCAGGGAGGCAGTAAGGCAGGCAAAGTCCCAAACTGAGGAAACACTAGCACAAACAGTAAAAGAAGGTGACAAGACTTTCTATAGATACATTAGTGAAAGGAGAAAGTCCAGAGGGGGTATTGCTAAGCTTAATGGAGAAAAGGGGCATGTGAGGAGGAGGACCATGTAAAGACATCTATCCTAAATAGATACTTTTGCTCAGTATTTACTGAAGAGAAGGTAGGGCAGAGCCCACAGCTCAGCACCATGGACACAGGGGGGAGGGAGGTGAACACTACTCCCTTCACAAAAGAAAGGGTCCTACAAGAGCTTGCTAAGCTCAAGGTGGATAAGGCAATGGGACCTGATGGCATACATCCCAGGGTACTTAAGGAGCTAAAGGTGGAACTAGCAAAGCCATTAACAGAACTATTTAGTGAGTCTCTGAGCACAGGAGAGGTCCCAGAAGACTGGAGAAGGGCTCATGTGATCCCGCTCCACAAGAGTGGTAGCAGGGAGGAGGCAGGGAACTACAGACCAGTCAGTCTTACCTCAGTAGTGGGCAAGATTATGGAGGCACTCCTTAAGGAAAGGATAGTGCAACACCTGGAATCCATAGGGGCACAGGATCCAAGACAGCATGGGTTTACAGCAGGAAGGTCCTGTCAAACTAATCTCATAGATTTCTTTGACTGGGTAACCAGAGTGGTGGACCAAGGGGGAGCAGTTGATGTTGCCTACCTTGACTTCAGCAAAGCTTTGACACTGTTCCACATAGAAGATTGATAAATAAGCTGGGTTGGCTCGGGGTGGGTCAGAAGTTGGTCAACTGAGTGGTAAACTGGTTGACGGGCAGAAAACAGAGAGTGGTGGTAAATGGTATACAGTCAGAAGAGATGCAAGTCACAAGTGGGGTACCTCAGGGATCAGTCCTGGGGCCAGTCCTCTTCAACATCTTCATTAGTGACCTTGCAGATGGACTAGAGGGTAAGGCTTGTCTGTTTGCAGATGACACCAAGATCTGCAACAGAGTAGATGACACAGATGGGGTGGGCAGAATGAGAAGAGATCTGGATAAACTAGCAAAATGGTCAGAAGAGTGGCAACTGGGATTTAATGCAAAGAAGTGCAAGATCATGCACATAGGGAAGAGAAACCCTAAAGCCACCTATAGGCTGGGAGGGGAGTTGCTGGCAGTCACAAAGGAAGAAAGAGACTTGGGCATCATCATCACTGATGACCTGAAATCATCCAAGCAGACCTCTAAAGCAGTAGGTAAGGCTAGGGGGGTGTTAGGGTGTATTAGTAGGGGTATCACAAGTCGTAAGAGGGAGGTAATAATCCCTCTTTACAAGACACTGGTTAGGCCCCATCTGGAGTACTGCGTGCAGTATTGATCTAGATGATTGGAGGCCACACCTTCATAAGGACATTAACCAAATTGAGGCAGTCCAGAGAAGGGCAACCAAAATGGTGCTGGGACTGCATCAGAAGACATATGAGGACAGATTAACAGAGCTCAATATGTATACCCTTGAGCAAAGGAGGGAGAGATGTGATATGATCGAGGCATTCAAACACCTTAAGGGCATTAACAAGGTGAAAGAGTCTAACATGTTTAAATATAAGAAAAATAGCAGGACAAGAGGACACAGCATGAGATTAGAGGGGGGCCGATTAGAGGAGAAAGTGAGGAAATTATTCTTCACAGAAAGGGTGGTGGATGCATGGAATGGCCTACCTCAAGAAGTGGTGGCTATGAATACAGTGCAGGGCTTCAAATAGGCATGGGATAGGCATAAGGGAGCAATACAAATGAGTATGAATAGATAGGCCACTGACAGAGCAAAGGCCGATAGCACATTTATAAGGTAGAAAAAGAAATGGGCAGACTGGATGGGCCTTGTGGTCCTTATCTGCCGTCAACTTCTATGTTTCTATGTTTCTATGTAATCTAAGATTATCATCTAGATCATGATTTAATCATCAAACATGAGCTTTCCAATGACCAGCTAATGGTTATTGATTACTTTTGTAAGCTCAAATCATTATAATGGTGTTTGATGACCTGTGGATAATTAACTGAAGATCATAGGTGACTGTATTAGATCTGTATTATAAGATTGTAAGGCCCATGAGTAATACTTAACAAAGTGTTACGTGTTACTATTATGAAAATATGAATGTCAAATATCTGCAAAAACAAAATAATTATAATGTATATCATGTGAAGTCAAGTTTTAATCTGTTTAGTAAGAGCACATGCAATGTTAGGTATGGTATACACATTTGCATAACTAATCTGCATATTTCAAAAGAACAGTTTATGGACCAAAACAATGGTAATTTCTAATTTTAAAATAATTTTGCCTTGACAGTATTAGTTTGCAAACTGTTAGGGAAGAGTTTAATCACAAATAGGTACATGCTGGAACTCACCACAGCCATAAATGGAAACACTGAAAGGAGCTGTATAAACCAATCTGAGCCATTATAACATCAATAAGAAGTGAGGTGTCAGAGCAAGTAAAATTGAAAGAGATTTGTTTGCATAGAAGATGTATTATAACCAATTTTTCAAATAAAATGTCTAAATAGAAGACACACTGAATTTCAAAAAGTATAGCAAAAAAGATAAATAGATATTTTTAATGTATTAGCGTAATCCTGTTTATGGGCATATCATGGTGCTATGAGATCATCATTAATCACAATCTCCATTTCGATAACATCATGGTTCTTGACCAGCATCCATTTAACTTTCATGTATAATTATTGTTAATTATGATCATAATGATGGTCTTTGAAGAGTGAACATGATGTATAAATATAACTGATAATGATCATTTGTGGTACATCATTATAAAGTCATCATAATTTCAGCCGGAAAACAGGCCTTACACACACACACACACACACACACACACACACACACACACACACACACACACACTCCTTCAGTGAAGGAGACAAGCTCCATGGCTCACTGTAAAGGTCACCGCAGTGGTGGAACCTGGTGCTGACCCTCCCCTAGATGGGAGCGCTGCCACATGTCTGCCTAGCCAGCTCCCGAGTCTGCTCCTGAACCCAGTGCAGTGTGCTACCCACTGGATCACCGAGCAGCCCTTTGAGAATTTCTTTGCATGTAGTTTTGTAACAATAATCTTTTTTGAAAAATTGTAAATATTCTTCCTTTAAAGGGGAACTATCATCTACAGGATTTCTTATTGTCTGAAAGTCCATAGGAAGCTAATTTGGGTGAGTAATTGTGTTTATCTGTGAATATTTGCAGTCCAGATGTATTCATATGTAAATCAGCCTGTAATTAAGGGATGGGGCAGCCATCTGTTTTAGGCTCCTCACAGGAAATGATGTCACTGAGGGTCTTAGCTCTCCTTTGACTGTGGGTTAAATAGGTGTTTTAAGGTGTTATTACAACACTTTCTAGATTTATATTTGCTTTGTACTGTATGTGTATTGGAACTAGTGAGTTATCACCTTTACATTGCAGACTGTTAGTAAAAATAATCCATCTTCTGGATTGCGTTAACCTGTAGGCTATACTGCCAGCTGAGCATCAAACATTACACATCTCAAGGATGGCTCTGTGTTGACAACAGGTATTGTGGCCCCATATCAGGATATCTAACCCTGGCTGTGTTCATGTCAATACAGATTTCTGGACCTGCCACAGCACCAGCTTCTGTCTTTTTCCATTCCCTCTCTAACAGCCTTTTCTCTTTCAATTGTGAGTGTGAACTCAGGGCTTCAAGATACAAATGTGGCTCCATACCTACTGGCCTGGCATTATGGGGCCAATACCTGTTGGCAACACAGAGCCAGCCTTGAGATGTGTATGGTTAAAGCAATCCTGAAGATGGATTATTTTTACTAACAGTTTGAAATGTAAAGGTGATAACTCACTAGTTCCAATGCACACACAATGCAATTATTATAAATGTAGAAAGTGTTGTAATAACACCTTAAAACACACTTAATAAAACATATGGTTTCCTAATTAACATACTGTCAAAGGAGAGCCAAGGCCCTCAGTGACATCATTTCTTGTCAGGAGCCTAAAAGAGATGGCTGCCCCCAGCCCTTAATTACAGGCTGATTTACATATGAATAACTCTGGACTGCAAATACTCACAGATAAACACAATGGCTCCCTCAAATTAGCTTTCTATGGGCTTTCGGACATTAAGAAATCCTGTAAATGACAGTTCTCCAGTCAGCACAAAGAAACATAGAAACACAGAAACATAGAAATTGATAAGGACTGGATAAGGACCGCAAGGCCCATCCAGTCTGCCCATTTTTTCTACCTTATGAATGTGCCACAGGCATTTACTCTATCAGTGGCCTATTTATTCATTCTTATCTGTATTGCTCCCTTGTACCTATCTCATGCATGTTTGAAGCTCTGCACTATATTCATATCCACCACTTTCTGAGGTAGGCCATTTCATGCATCCACCACCCTTTCTGTGAAAAAGCACATCCTCACATTACCCCTTAAATGGCCTCCCTCTAATCTCATGCTGTGTTCTCTTGTCCTGCTACTTTTCTTATATTGAAACATGTTAGACTCTTTCACCTTAATAATGCCCTTAAGATGTTTGAATGTTTCGATCATATCACCTCTCTCCCTCCTTTGCTTTAGGGTATACATATTGAGTTCCTTTAATCTTTCCTCATATGTTTTCTGATGCAGTCCCTGCACCTTTTTGGTTGCCCTTCTCTGGACTGCCTCCATTTTGTTAATGTCCTTGTGCAGGTGTGGCCTCCAGTACTGCATAAAGTACTCCAGATGGGGCCTATCCAGTGTCTTGTAAAGAAGGATTATTACCTTCCTCTTACGATTTGTGATACCCCTACTAATACATGTCAACATCCCTCTAGCCTTACCTACTGCTTTAGTGGTCTGCTTGAATGATTTCAGGTCATCTGTGATGATGATGCCCAAGTCTGTTTCTCCCCTTGTGACTGCCAGCAATCCCCCTCCCAATCTATAAGTAGCTTCAGGGTTTCTCTCCCCCATGTACATGCTCTTACACTTCTTTGCGATAAACCCCAGTTGTCACTCTTCAGACCATTTTGCTAGTTTTTCCAGATCTCTTCTCATTCTGACCACCCAATCTGGATTGTCTACTCTGTTGCAGATCTTGGTGTCATCTACACACAGGCAAACCTTACCCTCCAGTCCATTCTGCATTGTCACTGATGAAGATATTGAAGAGGACTAACCCCAGGACTGATCCCTGAGGTACTCCACTTGTGACTTGCATCTCTTCTGACTGTATACCATTTACCACCACTCTCTGCTTTCTGTCTGCCAACCAGTTTGCCACCCAGTTGACCAACTTCTGACCCACCCCAAGCCTACCTAGCTTATTAATCAATCTTTTATGTGGAACAGTATCAAAAGCTTTGCTGAAGTCAAGGTAGGCAACATCAACTGTACCCCCTTGGTCCACCACTCTGGTTACCCAGTCAAAGAAATCTATGAGATTAGTTTGATAAGACCTTCCTGTTGTAAACCCATGCTGTCTTGTATCCTGTGCTCCTATGGATTCCAGGTGTTGCACTGTCCTTTCCTCAAGGAGTGCCTCCATAATCTTGCCCACTACTGATGTCAGACTGACTAGTCTGTAGTTCTCTGCCTCCTCCCTGCTGCCACTCTTGTGGAGCAAGATCACATGAGCCCTTCTCCTGTCTTCTGGGACCTCTCCTGTGCTCAGAGACTCACTATACAGTTCTGCTAGTTCCATCCTTAGCTCCTTTAGTACCATGGGATGTATGCCATCAGGTCCCATTGCCTTGTCCACCTTGAGCCTAGTGAGCTCTTGTAGGACCCTTTCTTTTGTGAAGGGACTTGTGCACACCTCCCTCCCCCTGTGTCCATGGTGCTGAGCTGTGGGCTCTGCCTACCTTCTCCTCAGTAAATACAGAGCAGAAGTATCTATTTAGGATAGATGCTTTTCCTTGGTCCTTCTCCACACACTCCCCCTTATCCCTTTTGATATTAGCAATACCCAATCTGGACTTTCTCCTTTCACTAATGTATCTATAGAAAGTCTTGTCCCCTTCTCTTACTGTTTGTGCTAGTGTTTCCTTGGTTTGAGCCTTTGCCTGCCTTATAGCCTTCCCTGCTTCCCTTAGGAAAGTTTGGTATGCCTCCCTATCTTTGTCCCGCTGCGTTCCCTTATATTTCCTGAAGGACAGCCTTTTGGTCCTGACCTTTTCTGCTATTGTTTTTGAGAACCAAAGTGGTTTCCTCCTTCTTTTGCTCTTGCTTTTCTCCCTAACACAATGGGAAAAGGACCCTACTCAAGTGTGGGTCTGGTCCCAATGGCACTTGGTGGGCCAAAACATTTTGGTTTACTTACTGTTTACTGTAGTATTGTAGAGCATGTCAGACTAATTTTGCTTAGTTGTAGGATGACATAATCTTTTACTACAAATCCCAGAATCCCCTGCAGCTAACATCAGTGCTGTGGGCAGCAATGAGGAGATTCAATAGCATGCAGTGCATGTTAGAGCATTTATAATCTTCAATCATAAGTTTTCCAGCAGTGCTTTTCTGCAGAGGCCATGTACTATACCCTGTGATTGTACATAGCCTATGGAGGACAGTGCGACCAGCAAACAAAAGATCAGCACTTATATAAACTCTAACACATACTGCAGGCTATTGAATCTTCTCACTGCTACCTACTGCTTTTATGTTTTATTTATTTGTTTAATTAGAGTTTTGGTAACTGGGTAGGCCCACTGAGATCAAGCACTCCCTTTTTCAGGATCGACCCGGGGAGGGTACAAAGGACAAATAGTTTACAACATACAAATTTATAGCATCCGTAGAGGCACATACCTGTAACTATACAAAACCACAAAATTAACATAGCAGCAAATACAATATAATATGTAAAGTAATGTCCATAATACAATACAGTTGCAATACAAAGGTTGTTGAGTATTGGGAAAATTAAACTTAAGAGTTATATAAGGATAAGGTTAAGAGGAGTAGACAGTGAGTCAGGTGGTGCAGGCCCAGGTTCCTGAAACAGCGAGGTAGTTATGCAGGACAAGTTTGAAATGAGGGAGGGTACAGTAGGAGAGGATAAATGGGGAGAGGGAGTTCTAAGGTGAGGAGGTGGCATAGGCAAGGGATCATCTGACTGCAGATAGATGTGTTTAGGTATGTCTAGTAATGGAAGAGAGGTAGAGTGGAGAGACCATCTGGACCATTTTCAATCAAAAATATTGGAAAGGCTGGGTGGAGTATGAGAGATGTGTAAGCTTATAGGTAAGACAAAGTGAGGAGTATTGGAATTTGTGTTCAAGTTTTAGCCAGCCCAGAGATGCTAGTAAAGAGCAGTGATGTGGGCGTGGGGAAGCCCCAAGAGTAAAGCATCAGATCATATGATATAGTGTTTCAGTTTATTTGTGAGAGAGGCCTTGATTGATAAGAGTAGTGGAGCCCCATAAGATAGCAGAGGCAGGAGTGAGGCAGTAGCAATTTTAAGACAGGTAGCAGTCAATAGTAAGGGACAAAGATGGTGTAGCAGACCAGATTTTTGGTGAACGGCTATGCCAGTCTTGTGTGTCACAAACCCTCTCCTGGTGTCAGGTCCACTGAGACTGCAGTGTCCACCCTTAAGTACAATCCATCCATGATCGGGGGACAGGGATACCCTCCTCATCCTTTTTAAATGCTTGCCAAGGTCACGACTGCACCTCTGCCATGAGGATCAAGGGCATCCCTCTAACTTTGGATAAGGGCACAATACCAGTCTCGAGTCTTGTGGCCAAATATGGACCCTTCCTTGGTTATTACACAAAGGAGGAAGACCCAGGCATCACATTCTCTTCAGGGGTAGCAGCTTAACACCTGGTCTGGCCTTCTCCCTACAGGACATGCAACAACCTGGCTCAAAATCCTTGCAGACTCTGGTATTCTCCCTATACTTCCAGATCCCTTCCAGACCCTTTCCTCAATTTGGTTGCTTATGGTGACCCCTCTAAGCAATTAACAGTTGTCACAGATTACTAATACTGTTTTCCCAATTCACACACAAATATAGATAAACCTCACGCAGGCAGATATTCTTTAGGAAAATAAAAGTTTTACTAAAATAATTAAATAAAAGCAGTTACAGCCAAAAGAGAACATTTACTAATTTAGGTTACAGTATAAGAAACAAAATGGAAAAATATACAGAAAAAGGCACTAAAACATGTTAGCTAAGTCTACCTTAGGTATGAGATTTCAAAGTCCAGAAAATCACTGGTTTGCAAAATATTTCAGTCTTTCTGTAGTAGCCTTTGGTTCTTAGGCAGTCTCTGTGCTGGCAGCTGTTCACTTGTGGTCAGGAGAAAGAGTCCAAACAGAATGGCCCTAAATGTCTATGTTGGAGAGCTTAAATAGAGTGGACAACTTCTTGGTCTGTGAATAAAGGCTGGCCCTTCCACTTAGGCCACCGGTTGTCACTCTTGCGCTTCCCCAAAGTCTTATTTTCCTGATAATCTTTGATATCAGAGTCCCATAGTTAACACAGAGTTTATAATCTCACACAGGCCTGTTAGAAGGATGTTTTCTGGCACTTATAAAAAATGTCAGTGTACTGTGGGAACCTTTTCCTTCACCTCTTGGCTAAAATAATGTCCCTTTTGATCTTAAAGGGTTACAACAGTGAAAATAGTTTATTTCATCCTGGGATTTTGAACTGGGTTAATTTAATTGGTTATAATGAAGATCCTGTAAGTTATATGATTATATAAGCTGATTTTATTACTTCTGTTTCCCTGGGCCAATTAACATTAGAAGAATACTATTTTATCATGTATCCACAAGCTTTCTGATAAGAACTTGTCAGATTCCTGCAAGCAAGGCTGATCTTGTAGGTCGAAGAAAGGTCAACCCCATTTTAAAAAAAAACAAAACAAAAAAAAAAGTATTTTCTCTATGTGCCTTTGCTGACACTGTTGTGTATGTAGAATTATATACAAAAATCATTTATACAACAGAATAATATCTACAAATAAGGGCTAGTTGCTGGGCTGCTCTCCACATTGTGGACTTGTGCATTGAAGGAGAGGTTAGGATCATGTAGGATGCCCAGATATTTAAAAGAAAGTATTGTTTCAAGGGGTTCCCCATTACGGGAGAGTTCTGGGTTAAGAGAAGGTTTATAGGAGGGGGAATGGAAAAGCAAGGACTTCATTTTTTTGATGTTTAATAGTAATTTATTTTCAAGGAACCAATCTTCTAGTTGGTGGAAATCTGATTCCAGATGCTGATTGATCCATTGGGTGTCAGCTGAGGAGCAATATATGTTATCATCTGCATAAAGTTGAATGGACGCCCCACCACAGAAGCTAGGCAGCTCATTAATCAACAATGAGAAGAGTAGGGGGCCTAGCATGGATCCCTTTTGGACTCTATGGGTAATCTGTCTGATAGGGGATTGACAATTACCCTTTTGACACTTTGGGTGTGACCAAAAAGGAAGTCATGGATCCAGGATGTGGATGATCAAGACCCAAGGATTCCAATTTTGTTAACAGCAGCACATGGTTTACAAAGGTCAAAGGCCTTGGTGAGGCTGATGAAGATGGTCCACATTAATAGTCCAAGGTCAAAGGCATGGTAGATGTCTGAGGTGACTTTAATGAGTGCAGAGAGAGTACTGTGATCTTTATGAAAACTGTGCTGGCAGGGTGACAGGAGTTAGTGATATTCAAGATAACCCTGCAATTGATAGTATAGAATACTTTCTTGAATCTTTGCAAGGTGGCAGAGAATTGAGATCAGCCTGTAATTTTTGACAGGTTTGGCTGATCCCCCCTTGTGGATTGGGGTTACTAGTGCCATTTTCCATTTTGAGGGTACAGTTCCTTTGAGAAAGGGTCTGTTGATCAGGTTTCTAACTGGCACTGCAAGTGCTGGTGCTGCCCATTTTAAAAACCTAGGCTCAAGTGAATCATGGTCGGGAAAGACATGTTCCCTGAGGTTTTGGAGTAGTCTGAGAACCTCTTTTCAGGTAGTGAGTTTGATACAAAAATGTGGTAATGCGGTCCTAGAGGGATTTGTGGCTGGAGACGTTTGGTTGTCCTGATAGGTAGTGAAATGGGATACATAGTTGCTGAGGTAAGTAAAGAATCTGATAAAACCTTCTGCTATTGATGCTAGGTCTGAGAGTAGTTTGTCCTTCATTGAAAGCATTATCTGAAATAGATTCAGCAATTTGAAGAAACAGAAGATGTCAGCCTACAAGGAAGCAAAATTATTCTGATACAATCTACTGTACTACAGTAAACAGTGAGTAAACCCATATGTTTTTGCACAAAAAGTGTACATTGGAACTAGCCACACACTAGAGTGGGGAAGGGGCTTGATGATGACTTTTCCCCTTTAATTTGTCTCTCTGCACCTAAATTATTTTTTGGGTGGAATATATGTCCATGAGGTGAAGTAATGTACAGTTACTGTTACACAACTTCATATTTTATTAATGTACCTTAAAGGAGTAGTGCAGTCAAAATATGCAAAAACATATGTTGTGCAGAGTGTTTTGATTTCTGTGTGTAGTCCTACTGTGTCCTTGTGTTTGTCTGCTATCAGGAGTTTTTTCTAAATTAGCCTGCTAGTTATAATATAGTGTTATGGCCCCTAGGGATCTCCATCTCATCAAGGCTTATTGCTGTTCTTTTTCCTACAATGCATCCTGTCCCATGTGACAATGATGTGTCTGGGACCACTGATTCAACGAGTACTAGAAACAGAAGCCTGATGTTCTGACCTCCAATAAATAGCCTAATTCAATATTTTTATGTTCTATATGTGTGTCAGGTCTAGCCAGCAGAAGTAAATGTTTTGCTTTCAAAACTTTTCATTTCATCAAAGTACACATAGCCATAAACAGCACACAAATCAGCCAGATCATCAATGTTATAATTAATAAAGACTCTAGCTGTTTTTTTTAGAGAATAACCTACTCAATTAGCCCTCAAGTATTCGCTAAACTGTAAATGTAGCAATTAGTGCTCAGTGGATAAGGGAAGTTCTGCTGTTGTAAACTGACTCTAAACTAGTGCTTGCTGAATCCATAGCCCTGTTGACATGGCTGGCTCACTCCTTCTGTGGAGTGCTGCAGCATGGCCCCCAGCCAAAAAAGATGCTCTGCTCCCGCGTCCACACAGTGCCTCTCAGCGCTGATGCAAGACTCGCTGGAGAGGGGCTGCTAGTCAGTGGGTGGTCAGCCGAAAAAAGGAAAAAGATACCCGCAGGGTCTATTGCATGGGATTGAGCAGTGCAGCCTATCTACATGGTTGCTTAAACCACTCACTCCTGAACACATTCCCAGATTCGATGACACCATGGGAGCGGAGTAAGGACCGGCTTACAACGATCTGGTAAGGGTCCACATGGTGGCATTTGCACCGCAGCAAGCCATACGCTTGGGTTACTGCAGTGATAATATGACCATGTAAACAGGGATCATGATCCCAGATACATCACTGTCACATGAGACAAGAGGCATTGTAGGAACAAGAAGAGCAATAAACCTTGCTAAGATGGAGATCCCCAGGGGCCATAAAACTACTGTAAAAGTAGCAGGCTAATTTTGAAAAAACTTCTAATAGCAGACAAAGGGAAGGACACACTAGGACTACACACACACACTAAAACACTCTGCAAAACATGTGTTTTTGCAAATTCTGACTATACCACTTCTTTAATGAGACACTATCAACCTTTTCTGCATCATGTCATTTCTCTAGGTAAAAGCCCACATGTTATAGTTGCTCATGTTCTCTAGAATTCATTGATGTTGCTAGTTGTTTTGTATGCTTCCTTTCTTAGTAGAACTGAAATGCATGCTAATGATGCAATTATACCCAACTTTGTTTTGTTTTAAATCCTTGATCTACTCTTATTACATACTTCCAGAACATTAGGAGAACCCCAGACAATGCAGGCACTCATGATTCAATAGTCTCCTCTCCTCCCACTGCATCATGAGTAGCTAGACTGAGTTGGGGATGCTCCAAAGTTCAGGAAAGATGCAGTGGGTGTTGATCAAGGGAATGTAAACAAACATGTTTTTGTGTGGTAACACCAGTATGGTGGACGGTCTGTTTTTCTCCTTTAAAAAATGAATTAGAATCAAACTCCCATTTACAAAAATAATCTCTACTGAATGTGACTACGCATAAAATGTGTTTTTTAAACTAGGGACATTTTGAGGCCTAAGGGGTTGACAGAGTCCCTTTGAAGAGGACAGGAAATAATTTCTAACTGGCAGCTGTTTATAAAATCTTGTTTTCAGAAATTATATTAATTTCATTAACTTACACATATTTAACTGTACCCAAATAAAAAGTTATATGAAAAACTATATTTTGCACTGTTTTATTTTTATTGACAGTATTCTATTACAGTTCTCTTCCTGGAACCTGTGATCCGGAGTTTTAACTATGTCACTGTTTGTGCACAGAACTCTGTGGAAGGCTCTGATATATCAACAGCTCATAATTATAACTAGCACTGTGTACACAAACTGTGACATAGTCGAAACTCCAGACAACCAGTTTCATGAAAGAAAGCGTGCAGCATGTTGTGCATAAAAAGAAAACAACCCCCCCCCCACACACAATTTTCTGCGTCAGTGTTTATTCAGGTACAGTTAAATATGGACCATTTGGAGATGTGAAAGTCACTGTTGTAAACAATAACATTCCTAGCTGCTGCCAATCAGCACAACTTTCCTGTCCCCTACAAGTATACCTCTGGTCTATAGTATCTGCACAATCACTCTCACCTTCTTCACTGTGTAATCCTCTGAATGAAAAAAAAAATTTTAAGATGCATCATGGAAATGTATACAATGCCACTTTAAGTAAGAGGTATAACTTGTGAACTAAAAAGACAAACCCTGCCTTCTGTGCAAGAACCTTAAACATAATAGAAACATAGAATGTGACAACAGAAAAGGACCGCCAGGCCCAACCAGTCTGCCCAGTATGCCTAGCTAGCTGCTAGGACTGCTATTTTCTACCGTCCCCCCCCCCAAGGATCCAGAAGACCCTTATGTCTATCCCACAATCTCTTGAATCCCCTCACAGTTCTTGCCCCCACCACCTCCTCTGGGAGTCTGTTTTAGATATCCGCCACCTTCTCTGTGAAGCGGAATTTTCTGATGTTTCCTATGAACCCCCACCCCCCTGCTATCTGCATATCATGCCCCCTTGTTTTGATTGCTCTTTTAGCTGGAAGATGCTCCCTACTGGCACCCTGTTAATACCCTTGATATATTTGAAGGTCTCAATCATGTGCCCCCTTTCCCTTCTTTGTTCCAGGGAGAACATGTTTAGCTAACTAATGTTTAACTTGTGTTGCAAATCATTGGGTGTTTGTCTGGCAAAGGCATAGTATCCTGTTTATCTGGAGCAATACAAATATTTTTGTCAATACACTTTGGACTGTTTTGCGTTCAGTTGAAGTGCTCTGAGACTTTTTCTTCTTGCTTCAGCATACACTGCAGTGTCAGCAAGTTCTGCAGTACCAGTGCCATCCACAGCACACTGCTTCCCTTTTATTTCAGGTTCTTAGTGTCCTTTAAATACCTGGAGTGTGGCATGATCAGCACTTGGAATTTGCCTCCTATATCGATTCTGTTATCACCAAACTTCTCTTTCAGCTTTATGCTCCACACCAAAAATGCCTGCCTAACCCTTGTAGTGAGTTGTGAAATTGCAAATAAAAGGATTCTCCCTGTATTACTGTATCATAAATTTAGTCATGGGTGTATTTGCCAGCTAGAGGCTTATTTCATGAACAAAAGGGCTTACACATTCCACTGATCCTGGGTTGTGACCTACTAATTTTGTGTCTTGGACCACTAGAAATGACCCCCTAGTAGTCAGGTGGGTAATTGAAGGCCAGAGAAGCATCAGAATGATCAATGATAAATACCTTTCTAGTGGTATCATGCTGAGAGATAAAGATTTCTATGCCGTGTATGGAAAAATAAGGTCTACATTTTTTTAATACACATAGTAAGAGTCTTATTTTTCAATTATCAATATGGACATGTGAACGCAGTTCTTTGTTTGGGGATTTTGCTAGATACTGATTCAGGACTGCTGTACTTATGACAATGATAACATGTTTTAAGTAAGCAATCAGATATGACAGGGTGTGGGTTTCTATTCCTGAACCACATGCCCAAGTGCATTGTGAGGTACGAGGTGCTTGTGCTGAGTACTTTTAACTGCCTGGAAGAGTGGTTCAGGTAAGAAACCAACATCCTGGAGCATCTTACTGCATTTATTTATTTTTTCTGCTCCCTGGCAGGCTGGGCAGCTTTATCAGCATGTCCCGTTAACACCGTCCGTCCTGTTCCCACCTCGACAATTCTGAGACCTTGCAGGCCATTAATGCTCTCTTGGGGAAGGCTTCATGCAGCCCAGCCCCCGTATTTTTCACTGTTTTCCTCCCCTGTGGCCCATGGATGTGCAATGGACGTGATGTCTGAGCTCCTCTTCTGCAGAGATGGCCCCAGTGTCCTGAACACAGGATCCCTTCCCTTGCATGGTGGTGTTGCATGTTCTGGCATCCAGCTGCCGCTGGGTGTCAGGTAAGCAGCACATCACACTAATCCCCCTTCCTGAGGAAGGAGAGCTGTCCTAGGGGTGCTCAATCCTTCCTCTCTCTGCCAGCCCCCAAGCAACCCAAGTCCATTCCCGACATAGGGTCACCAGCGTGGCAGGAGGTAAGGTGCCCAGTGCTTCAGCCCTCCATGCTACAGGGCCGGCTTTTAGTGCATTTATTAAATTGGTCTGATGTAGAAAGATTAGCAAACAGTACTAAAACAATAAAATAATATGTATAATAACTGCTGATATCCTTTATCACACTGATTATCAGTGTACTCAAACACCGTAATAACCAAGTATGACATTATACCCTGTTATTACAGTGTCTGGAGCACTCACATTTCACTTTCACTTATACTGTCACAGTAGGAAATACTCCAGTGTAAACCCTGATGCCAGTTATTATAAAAAATAAAACATAAGTGACTGTGTGTTTATGAAGTATTTTACACACCCTCGCTGGGTGATGGGCACATAAATCTCTTGAGCTTCACTCTCAAGGTTTATGGGTCATCACATACTTCAGATGTTTAAAAACATATCATAACACACAGTTGCCTATGCATTATACTTTATTTTTAGTGTTGCTTGTTTTAGATGTAAAAGGTCATATTGCTGCTGTTTGTGAATGAGTTGTTTATGATTTCTGTCACCAGATGGTGCTGTGAGATCTTGGTACTATTATGGCAGTTTATTCCTCCTGCACCCCTGCTCCTGTCAGCTCTTCAGATGGTTCTTTTTGAAATGTAGCCCTCTGGTGTTTTATTACATCCTGTGTAGCAGCATTTGTGATTTAAAAGTCACGAGTGCCAATTCGAGTTTGGTGACTTTCATGTCAGTTGTCACATAACTGCCATCAGGAGTGCACGAGGTCAGGGAATCGGAGTGAGTCAGAGTGGAGCAGTGGGACTAGATAAGTGAGGGTGTGGTTGATGTTACCTTTACCATGAATGACTGATGTGAGACAGCAGGGCTAAGGTCTAAACCAAACTAAGAAAGTGAATCAAAGAAAAAAATTATTTTGTATAAATCATGGCTTGAAAATCAGATAGACTATCAGATATAGGTGGAGTGGGTTTTCTTGACTAGATGTGATTACAATAAAGCAATAAGGCATGACAGGGTGTGTGTTATTGTGCAATAACATCACACCTTGGGTGGTTGAAGCATGAGGCCATAGGCCGAGTGCATTCAATGCCTGAGAAGTGATGTTATGTAAGCAATAATACCCGACAGGGTGGGCATTATTGGGAAATAGCGGACTTCCCAGGGGCGTAATGAGGCCCGACGCCACAGGTGGAGGGCCTTATAGCCTCTGGAAGCTCTGGTATTTCCCAATAATGCCTACCCTGGAGGGTATTATTGCGCTTAGAAAATGGCCACTGTAAAAGAAAAAAAAAATGTAATAAAATAATGTACATAAACTTGTTTAGAATCATTTTTGTGATAAAATAGTTCCTCCACCAGCATGACAATGCTTTTTTTTTGTGAGGTACCTCCCCCCCATTTGTCTGTAGTAGGAGAGAAAAAAGACAAGGGCAAAGGACATTACTCATCTCTGGCGCTCGCTTCTCTGTGGTAAAGCAGAGACTGCGATATCTCCAGCACCACTACTGTGCATGAGAACACCGGAATTTTCTTAATTTTTTGTACTGCAGATGGACGTCCGTGTGCGGTATGAAAACCAAGGAAATACCGCTGTTGTCGTGCTCAGTGGTTGATTAGGCGATAACAATCTTTCTATGGCAGTACAGCGAGCAGTTTTTACAATCGGTCTGAAGCATTTACTATGCAGTGCCATTTAATGGCAAAAGTTTTTTTTTTTTTTTACCAGCCTGTATCGTGGGAGGAGGCCGTCAACGCTGAAGGCAGTATTGTTGGGGCAGCTGTGTTTCTCGCTCAGCGAGAGAAAAAAACATGGCTTTTTTTTTCAAATTTTCTAGGGTGCTTTCAGCCAATTAAAAAGCAGGCTGGGCACCTCTGGAAAATGCTACACTGTTAAGTGGCACTTGGACTGGCTCTTATTTTTAGCTGGGCATTTATTGAAAAATAAATGCCCAGCTTGAAGTCTGTCTGAGCCAATCAGCTTTCGCAATTGATTCTTGCCATTTTCTAATACACAATAACACACATCCCTGAACTGCCTTATTACTATTATGCAATGGCTTATTTATTTAAAAAAAAAGATTTAAAAAAAAAACTGTAAAATAATTTTTTCCCCTTAATTTTACTATGCATAGGTGTACCTATTAAAACAAAAAGGCAGACATTTCTGTTTCTGTCACTCAGTGGTGCTGCCACCACATGCTGCCAACTCCCTCCCCTCCTACAGTTCTGTTCCGGTGTATCTTGTGATGATGTGTGTCATCGTCTCCTTCCCCCTCTGTCAAGCAGCCCTCTGTCTGCCTGTTGATATTGCTTTTTGTTTTGAGGCAACATTTCTCTGTTTCTGTCCTTGGCACTTGCGGGCTCCATTTTGTTTCTTACCTGCCGACCTGCTCTACTGTTTGTGAGTGCAAGTGGTAACTGAAAGGAACAGCCGTGTGCTGTCCTTTTGAAGTTTCACTCTTTTGTTCACAAGACAGTCAGTTGGAGTTACTTTTCTTTTTTTGTTTTTATTAACATGAAATCCTGACAGAAACCGTAGCCGACAGACAGAAGCTCCACTTTTCGTCTGGGTTGTTTTCGGTTGGCAGACCCAGCTGACTGTATTTTCACTTTAGGCACACAGGCTTCCTGGAGACAAGGGACTCAGCAGCAGCAAAGGAAATCAGGCTGCAGGCCTGAGACAGGGAATTTGTGGTGCTATTCTTCCATCTGAAACCAAAACACTGTTTCATTTACAGAGGGTGCCTAACTGTATTTCCTGCCCACGCACCCGGTTCCTGTCCCATTCATATAGATGTTAACTTGATTGACAACACAATTCATCCCTCCCTCTGGCCATCACCATTAGGAGATATTTCGGTCACAGGAACCTTTGTTGCACATAAGGCTCTATAGGCTTCTAGCTGCTTCCTGTCAGAAGTGGGATCATTGCATATTGCTCACTGAGAGAGTAGTAAGCTGTTATTAAGGGGAAGGAAACATTTTTTTTTCTTCTGTTTTTCTTTTAGCAAAAATGAATACAGTAACAATGGACTTGGTATGCTTCCAAAAGCAAACACCGGCACCGTGTAGATAGGGTGAAAAAAGGCTTTATTCCAAATTTGCCAATGCCAATAGCTCATGTAAAAGAATTCAAACATTGACCAGTTTTGCTCAAAGCAGCATCATCAGGAGGATCTGGTATGCTGCCAGATGTGTAAAGCAATTGTCTTCAGGTGTCTTCTCTGGATGATGGGACAGTGTCTATGTGCAGAAACCTGAATGATATCAGAATTCAACTGGATGCTGCCAGAAGGGAAATTGCTAAGCTTCATCTTCTACTGAACTGGAGCTCACTCCCACCTCAACCTCACCAACAGAGAACCACTAGCCCAGGAGGATGGAAGGTGGTAGGAAGAAGGAGGAAGAAATCTTCAAGTATTTCCCAGGTGAGATCTGGTCAGCCCTGCAACATTTTGACAACCAATTGCTTCACTCCCCTGGAGATGTATCAAGATCAGGACTCAGGGAGGGAAGAAGTCATGGTAGCTGAGGCAGTTGTGGAGGAGAGGCAGAGCAGTGAGAAGGCATCCTGCGATGAGAAACTGAAACAAGAGAAGTGCAAACATGCACGTACAATTGTCCTAGTTGGCTCAATGGTGAGGGGAGTCGAGTCTCACTTAAAGGAAAACCTGAATTCCAGGATGTCTGTCAGGTGCCTACCTGGTGCCTCAGCTATGCAGGATGCAGACTACATCATAAGGATTGTGGACAAATTGGAAGGGGAACTCAGGGTGCTGATTCACCTTAGGACAAACGATCTGGTGAATCAGACAATGGAAGAAACCAAGAAGAACTTTACCAAGTTGGGAGATAGGCTGGCAACATGTTCATCACCACTGATGATCTCTGAGGTCCTCCCAGTATGGGGTAGAAAAGGTGGCATGAACAGGATCAGGAACAAGGAGAATGAAACATGTAATGCATGGTTACACGAATGGTGCCAGGAGAAAGTGCACCACATCATAGGCAACTGGGGTAACTTCTGGGAGAGAAGGCTGTTCAGGAATGACGGCCTTCACCTAACAAAAGAAGGTGTGCATGCACTGGGGCAGAAGTTTTATGTGCAGCTCAGGAATTTAAACTGAGAAGTGGGGGAGTCTGGCACTAGTGGTCCCATTTGTAACCACTCTCAAGATGGGACCTCAACCATCACTCCCCTGAAAACGAAGTACTCTCTACCAATATCTGTGTCCAATCATAGAATGCACAACGAGACTGCAAATGTCCATAAGGAAGGCAAAGATGTTAGGTGCCAGCAGGGTAAGCCTAAATATAAGAAGAGTATTAGGGCCACTGGGCTATGGAAGGGAGTGTGCCTCAATGCCAGAAGCTTGGGCAACAAGGTCAGTGACCTTCAGGCCTTGATGGCAGAGACTCAGGTGGACCTGGTGGCCATCATGGAGACTTGGGCCTCAGATAATAATGACTGGGATTTAATGGTCCAAGGGTACTCACTCTTAAGGCATGATAGGGCCGAAGCTAAGAGGAAGGATTTGTACTGTATGCAAGGGACTAGCTAGAGGCTATATCAATAGATGACATAAGTGGTGGTGTGGAATCACTGTGGGTACAGTTAAGATCACCAGTGGGGAAAAAGGTATACATCGGGGTGGTATGCAGGCCTCCTGGTCAAGCTGGGGACAGGGGTGAGAAGTTCCTTCAAGAAATAAAAATAGTGATTGAGAAAGGAGATACAGTGGTAGTAGGAGACCTAAACCTGCCAGATATCGATTGGGGCATCCCTATAGCTAGGTCAGAAAGAAGTCAATTCATGGTGGATGGTTTTCAGGATTGCCTTCTCACACAATTGGTAAGTGAGCCAACTAGACAGGGTACTATCCTGGATGTTGTCCTCACCAACTCGGATCTAGTTAGGGATATCAGAGTTGGTGAACCTCTGGGAAACAGTGACCACAACTCTGTCTGGTTTGATTTATCTATCTATTTAGTTACAAAATCTCTATCCAGAGCAGAAGTCCTAAACTTTAGAAATGTGAACTTTGGCAGAATGTGTGATTTAGTTAGAGAAAGCATAATGGGGATCCACGTTCAGCGGAAAGTAGAAAATATTGGGGACAAATTAAGTAGGCCTTCTTAGAAGCTACACACTCATGACAGTAAAAAAAAAGAACAGGCATACAAGACCAATATGGTTTATGAACTAAGTTAATTCAGCAATAAAAGCCAAGAGGAAGGCTTTTCTCGACTTTAAGAGAAATGGGAGTGACAACGCCTGGGAAAATTACGTCCAGAAGAATAGAGGCTAAGAGGGAGGTGAAACAGGTGAAAGCAGCAGCTGAACAGTGGTTCGCAGAAGGGGTCAAGAAGGGCAACAAACAGTTCTTTCAATATATTCAAGAGAAAAGGAAGAAAAGAGGAGGAGTAGTCCAACGAAAAGAGGTAGAAAGAATAGTGGAGGATGACAGGCAAAAAGCCATGGTCTTGAACAATTTCTTCTGTTCAATGTTCACCAAGGAACACTTAGGACCAGTGCCTGATAACGATATTAGGGCAGTTGACAAGGGGGGCTCACATATGGAAATGGCAGCTTTCACCCACAAGGGTTAAAGAGGCACTAGAACGCATAAAACAGGACATATTAACAGGGCCAGATGGGATCCATCCAAGGGTGCTGAAGGATCTGGTGGGGGTGCTAGTGGACCCTTTATCTCATCTGTTCAACAGATCGCTTCAGACAGGCATTGTGCTAGAGGACTGGAGACGGGCAGATGTGGCACCACTTCACAAGGGTGGAATCAAGGAGGATGCCGGTAACTATAGACTGGTTAGTCCCACATCAGTGGTGGGAAAATTAATGGAAGCCTTGATTAAATCAAATCAAATGTTATTTATAAAGCGCTTTTCAGAATAACCAAAGCGCATATACAATATAAAAACAAACATTCAATCAGAAAAGAAAAGACACAAAACATAAAAAGGCAGCAGAGATACAGCTAAACATTGTCCCCAAAAGCCAAATCAAATAAATAAGTTTTTAATGAGGACTTAAAAGTCTCGGTAGACAGGCACTCTCTAATTCAACGAGGTAGAGAGTTCCACAGGGTCAGGGTTGCAAAAGAAAATGCCCTAGCACCCGATGTCTGAAAATGGACCCTGAGAACCTCTTGCAATCCCTCATCGGTGGATCAGAGTGAGCGGAGGGGGCAGTAGGGCAGGAGGAGGTCTTGCAAGTAGCCCAGTTCCTGTCCGTGTAGGGTCTTATAGGTCAGCAATGCAACTTTGAAGGTGATCCTCCATCGCACCGGCAGCCAGTGCAGTTCGTGCAGCACAGGGGTGACATGGCGAATTCTTGACAACCCTGTCAACAACCTGGCCACAGTGTTCTGCACCAGTTGTAGGCAACGGAGAGCCACTCCCGGTAACCCCAGGTATAGAGCATTGCAGTAGTCAAGAAGAGAGGACACAAAAGTGTGAACCAGCGTAGGAAGGTCTTCGGGCAGAACAAGGTGCTTCATCTGGATGATGTTCCTCAGATGATAGAATGAGGACTTCACAACTGCTGACACCTGAGCTTTTAACGTCAGCTCATCATCAAGCACAACATCCAGGTTCCGCACCCGTTCAGAAGGTCTCAACTGGTTTCCCCCTAGCACAAGGCCAGATGGCTGCCCAGGAGTCAACTTCTCCACCTGCTGACCTGGGTCCACCACCAACGCCTCAGTCTTATCAGGATTTAGTCTCAACCAGTTAGCACTCATCCAGTCCTGAATCTCAGCAAGGCAGTTGTTAAAGACCGAGATTGCACAGTTCTGTTCGGGTACAAAGGACATGTACAGCTGAGTGGAATCAGGATCTGGTGGACTACCTGGACGAAAATGGCCTTCAGTATGTCAGGTATCATGGGTTCATAGTAGGTAGATCATGTCAGACAGATATGATTACGTTCTTCGACTGGGTGACTAAGGAATTAGACAATGGATATCCAGTAGATCTCCTCTACTTTGACTTCAGCAAGGCCTTTGATTCGGTGCCACATAACTGTCTGTTGAAGAAGTTGGAGGATCTGGGTACTGCAAAGTGCATTGTAAGGTAGGTAGGTAATTGGTTGAAGGATAGGAAACAGAGAGTAGTCATCAATGGGGAAAAATGGAAGGAAGGGGACGTCACTAGTGGTGTACCACAGGGATCTGTCCTGGGACCAGTGCTGTTTAAAGTGTTCATCAGTGACATCAGGGTTGGTATTCATGGTAAGACAGCCCTCTTCACAGATGCTATAAAGCTAGGTGGGAGGGTAGACATTGAGGATGCAGTTATGAACCTTCAAAAAAATCTTCAGAGACTGGAGAAATGGGCTAGCATCTGGCAGCTAAAATTTAATGCCAAGAAATGTAAACTGATGCACCTGGGTAAAAGAAAGCCTAGAACTGCATATTGACTAAATGGAATCAGACTCAGTGTTTCCCAGGAGGAGAGAGACCTGGGTGTCATCATCTGTGACACACTGAAGCTGGCCAGACAGTGCACCACATCTTGCAGTGAGGCCAGCAAAATGTTGGGATGCATTGGGAGGGGATATGACAGTAGGAGTAGTGAGGTAATTCTACAACTGTGTAGATCACTGGTGAGGCTGCATCTGGAGTACTGTGTCCAGTTTTGGAGCCCTCACCTAAACAAGGACATAAACAGACTGGAGACAGTGCAGAGGAGAGCAACAAAAGTGATCCAGGTACTACAAGAGCTTTCATACTATGGGTGCTTAGAGGGACTGAACCTGTTTTCACTGGAGACTAGGAGTGAGAGGAGGGATATGATAAAGACCTTCAAATTCCTGAAAGGAATAAACAGGGTACTCTACTGTGAACTGTTCAACAGGGCTCCAAGCTCCAACACCAGGGGGGCATGAATGGAAGCTGTGGGGGAGCTTCATAAAAGAACTCAGAAAACACTACTTCTCAGAAATGGTAGTGGAGCCCTAGAATAGGCTGCCTGCTGATTTGGTGGGGTCAAAAACGGTGACAGCATTTAAACTGGGCTGGGACAAATGGAACACTGGATTAAAAACCAAGGGGAAGGTGCATGACGGCTTTCGGGGGGGAAGGGGGGGTTAGGTCCTAGGATCAGAAATGGTCTTGGGAAATTCTGAGCATACTTTGTGGACCCATGGGTCTCCCTCTGCTGTCAACTTTCTATACTTCTAAAAATAGTGAAAGGTATGGAACAACCACTCTAGAAGCGGTCACTCAGCTACAGAAGCTACTATCCTGTATTAAAAAAACACAAAAAAGAACTAATTGGTAGTGTGCAGAAAGGAAACCTGTAGCTACGAACACATCATTGTCTCAAGGGGTCAGCAGCCAATCAGGTTGCTAGAATTTTTCTTGGCATTGTATAATAAGCATTTTAAAAAGTTAAGGCAAACTTAGAGTGGTGACTTTAAGTGCAGTACAGTCATGGGCGCCAGAAATCTTTAGAAAAAGATTTCTGAGAGGTACAGATTCTGATGCACACTGCGTCCTGGTTGCCAGATAAAGTGCAAAGGCATGTTTTTTTTTTCCAGAACCACATGGCTTTGCAGTCTTATTGGCCAATTAGAGTGCAGGAAGCTCCCTATCTATCATGTTCAGCTCCAGGTAGTTGCACCATCCAATATCATGTGGAATATTTGTATTTATTGTTACATCATAGAATATGCTACCAATAACTGTTATGGACTTTGGCACTATGGAGAGAAAAACTGCCAGTGGTGGAAGCCTCTAGGAACCTAAGTAGTAGTAGTAGTAGTAGTATAATCTTTATTTTTGCATCAGAAAAGAGTGACATACACCGTTGGGACGGATCCCATTTACAAGGTGCCCCTGGATATTAAACTGACAAAAGTTTCAGTTCCATAAAATATAAACTTACTACAAATGCAATAAATACATCACGACCACACACATTCAAAGGACACAAAATTATAAACAGTTCATGTGTACATAAATAAATTCAATAGATTCTAACTCTAAGTGATCTGCCTTTTCCGTCCAGGCACAGGAATTCTTGTACGAGGCATGTGTTTTGAGACTTTCTTTCCCAGTGAATTTTAATGTTGTATCCAGTAATGTTGTTTTCTGTAATAAACCAGTCCATCTTGAGTTGCTCCAGCATTCCCAACTTGCATTACTTTCTTTCACAGTTTGTTTGCTAAGTTTACCGATCTAGCCAAAAAGATGCTTCCTCACACTGGGCCTAATGCACGAAGGCACATGAATTGCACCCAAAGTAGTCGTAAAGGTGGTGCGCACATATGTGCCATGCATGTCGGCACTGCGCGCCATATTCACAACCAATAGTGCAAGCGCGGTCAAGACAAGGGGTAGGCTCCACAGATACATGCAGAGGCATGCGGAATCAGGGTAGATGGAGCCAGGAACCACAAGAACACCCCATGACACCACCATATAAGGACAACCACACCCCCCCCGTGTGTACAGATGGAAAGTAATGCTGTCATGAAGGGCAAAGGCAACAGAGCACCCCACAGAGGCTTGGCAGCTGTACTTTTCAGTGTCCCCTGGCCAAGGCCCACAGTCAGAGGGGAGCGACTGCACAGACACTGTGGCACCTGGACCAGTGACGAGTACTGCACAGCCCAGGTCATCGAACTTCACTGGCCCATAGGTGGCTGCCCTGGTGACAGGCATCCGGGCGCACTGTGCTACACAATATGTGGAAGATGCACTGAAAGTGCCTCCCAAAACAAAGGCATGCTTGTGGCTCGACATACAGGCAGCTTTCAACACTGCAGGATCAAAGGCATGCACACTCTCTGCCATAAAGCACAAGTGGCATGACCTCCGGTTCATTGACAAGTATAAGCTGGCAGCCGCCTACCACTCACAGTCAGCCATGGCTGGCAGACCACCTGATAAGGCACTCAGCTTGACTTCCATTGAGAGGGTTGTGGCACAGACCATATCAGAAGAGGTCCACCACAGTGAGGATTAGGGCATGGATACACCAGCAGGTATGCATGGCACTATATACAGGAAAGGGGGAGGTAGCATGCACAGTAAATATAAAAATCACAATATCTTGCACCCCGCAGACACAGCAACCCAGACCACAGGACCAGAAGAGAACACCACAATGGTGGGAATGCCAAATGAGCCAGTATCCATGGGAGGTAGGTAACACACACCGTGCCACATACCAGGACCATGACCCCCATGGCAGCAGCACATCCATTAGTAACATCTCAGCCTGTCACCCACAGATCACATGCAGGAACAGTCCATGTTGGCAGTGGAGGAAAGTGAGGTGTACCCCGACCCCACTGGGAGGGCTGTGGACACCACAGAGAATGCTGCAGACATGGCCAACCACTGAACCTGAGGTGACACCACATAGCACATTGGAGCCATCACGTCAGCACAGGGCATGCCAGAACAGACTGGCTGGGAAGTGGCAACAGACACCGCAGCACATGACCAGCTGCCACATGCTGATGGCCAGGCGACACAGCCCACAGACACAATGAGAAGCACCATTTCAATGAGGAGCACGTCCCCACAGCCTGACCATGACAGCAGGAAAGAGGGACCATCCAGATGGCCACCTTGATGCACCAGATGGAACACATCCATGGGTGTGCTACACACTTACTACTATGACCTACGGAAGCTGGAATGTGAATGTCTCAGTGCACAGCGTGTGAATACAGAGGTGCTACATGAACTCACAGAGGAGCTGAAGGGCATGCACAGGGGCATCAACAGAATTGGTGACATGCTGGAGAGGCTGACAGAGTGCATGCTGCCTGGGTGCACAACACCATCAATCACACCGGGCGGCCCCACAGGTGGAGAAAGTGACGGGAACACAGGGCATGGCAGGTGCCTGTGGTGCACCGAGGAATGGCAGGCAGGATGGTGCACCAGAGAGGGGACACACACCATGGGCCACAAGAGGAGCAAGGGGCCAGACTTCTGTCAGATGCCTAGGTACAAGAGCAAGTGCTCGACTTGCAAGGATGTGACCATGCCACCACAACATGTGAACCACCCATGCACAGTGTATGTGCCCGGATGGGCACACACCATAACACATCCTGCACATGTATGTTACTTGTAATTTACTCTCCCAAGTCGTGCCTGAAAATAGGCAGGTTTTGCCTGGTGCACTTACCTGGTAAACAAAAGCCAAATAAATAAATGTCACTCAAGCATACCACACCACATGACATGCACTGCCCATGCCCCCCATGCACCACACATGTACCCCCCACCATGAACTGCAAATGACCACCCCCCTCAGTGAAGGGCAGGGTCCAACAGCACACCTTCCATTACACCACACACACCAAGCGCACAAACACACACACACAGGTGTCTTACCAGGCACATGGAAACTCAGGGAGGTACATCATCATGGTGCCACCTGGCCCACACACCTACATGTAAATGTACCCAGTGTGACTGCATGTTGCACTACATGGCCAAATAGTGTGTCCCCCACCACCACACTTGCTGGGCCATTATCATCACAGGGCGGGACATTATCCAGTACATAGCATGGCATGAGTAGTTGACATCGTTCACAGATGTTGTGTAGCATGACACAGACAGTGAACACTCTGCACGCCATCTTGGGGGCAAGTATAATTGTGCCACCTGTGTGATCCAGGCACCAGAACTGCATCTTCAGATGGCCTATTGTGCATTCCACCGTGGACCGTGTCTTCTTCTGCACCTCATGGAATGTCTTTTCCACCTGCCCCTATGGCTCCAGGTATGGTGTCACTAGGTATGGTCATAGAGGATATCCACTGTCACCTAATATGGGGACAGAATGTGTTAGTGTGTGTGGAAAAGCCACCATGCATCCCAAGACCCCCAAAACAGT
This sequence comes from Neoceratodus forsteri, assembly GCA_016271365.2. Lineage (NCBI taxonomy): Eukaryota > Metazoa > Chordata > Ceratodontiformes > Ceratodontidae > Neoceratodus > Neoceratodus forsteri. The sequence continues at coordinate 1,271,599,073 of CM057452.1, forward strand.
ACCTACAAAGCAACCAACAGTCCATGCTGCCCTGTTCAGCAAGGTGGGCACCCAGGCAAGACCAGTCAAATATGTAAGAGTTGTGGCATGACCCTGGGTATTTAGCACAAACATTAGTGATGATGCCACCTGCATTGCAGACAATCTGGCAATTGATGCTGTGGAAATCCTTGTGATTGTGGTATGCCTACTACTCCACTGGTGGTGCCATGGTCACCACATGGGTGCAGTAAATGGTGCCTATCACATGCCACTGAACCCCTCCTTCATGGATCATATAGCAGCTGGTGAGGGTTTTTTAACATTTTTTTTAATTTTATTAAACTTTAGGATTACAAATACTTTTGAGCAGGAACTGCTCATTTACAAAGGTTCCACGTCAAATGATGTAGGGTAACATACATACAAAGGTCATCAATGGTTACAGTCTTAAAAACACAGAGATGTCTAAGCATTTATTATACAGCCAAAAATGGAGAGAGACAACATAAGCCAGCTTCAGACAAGTTTCAGGGTGAACAGTATATAGTTAGTACAGGGTAGGAGGGAGTCAGGAAAAAGTAGGCAGGCTAAAGAGCCATTGTCGGCAGGTAGAGGTGGGTGGCAAAAGTGCGAGGTGGATGGGCTGGAGGGCCCCATATCTGAAAGTGCCATTGAGAGGGGAGGGGGTGGGTGAGGCAGTGTGGTGTGGGGGAGGGGTAAGGGGTGAAAGTGGGGGAAACTGGTGCCAAAAAAGTGGAGCTCTAAGGGAGGTTACAGGTCACCTTCGACTAGGGTAAAATGAGGAGGCAGTTACTTAGGATAGGCAGTCACATTGAGTGGTAGAGGCGAGGAATAGTCAGAATTGCCCTTTTAAAGGAACCAAGTGTCGCAGTTGTAAGTGCTTCTTTGTTAAGGGTATTGTACCACAGAGGAGACCTGTGCGTGAATGACCTCTGACCCATTGTGGTCCGGCATCTGGGGACCTGGAAGGTTTGATATAGAGCACTGCGTGTAAGCTGGCTACTGCTGTTGGCAGTAAGGAGCTTTGCCACTCCTGATGGCATGAGCCAGAGGAGAACTTTTTTGGTTAACGAGCAGGTCTGGTATTGTATTCTACTAGTGAGTGGTAGCCATCCGTCCTGCGCGTACAGGTCACAGGTGTGTGTATTAGACGGGTGGCACCCATTAGAAGCCTACAGGTCTTATTGAGTGTCACTGATATCCTCCGGAGGGGCAGTAGCGGAAGCAGAGCCATAGATGACTAGACCGTAGTCTACGATGGAGGTGATGGAGCTGTAGATGGCCAGTCTAAGGGCATCAGTGGTCATGCAGTGTTTGTGCTTGTGGAGCAGGCTGATCCATATGTTGACGGACTTAGCTACATTGCCAATGTGCCACGTGTAAGAAAGGGAACTGCCCAAGGTGATGCCGAGTTATTTAAACTCAGGAACATGTTTGTTTGTTTGTTTATTCGCTTAACGGGTAAGCACACTGGAAACAAGTTCCTTTTACAGGTGCGACCCACATATATTGCATACAGACAATACATAATCAAACATACATATACAATGCAGCAAATTGCAGACAAAAATGTCTTTGTTACGTATAAAATTCATAAAAAAAATTCATAAAAAACAGTTACAATTAAATTGAGATTCAAAATACATCCTTAATGCATCGGCAAACTTTTTTGACAGAACACAACCACCTAATATCTTGTGGAATTTCATTCCAAATAAATGGAGCAATATAAGCAAAGGATCTTTGTCCACTTTTAGATTTCATAAAAGGAATCTCAAGAAACCTACTGTCTGACCTATGTCTAGAATAATGACCATCAATATATGGTCTCAAAAACTTTGAAATACTATGTGGAATTCCAGAGTCCATAACTTTATATATGAACTTGGCCACACAGTATTGGAAATTTAATGAAACCGGTAACCAGCCCATTTCTTTCAAAATCACACAATGATGAGATGACTTAGAACAATTTAAAGCAAACTTAGCTATCAAGTGAAGTAAAGTGGATTTCTTTGAAATCACTGTCGCAGAAGCAGTGTCAGTAATCATAGCTGCATAGTTCACAATAGGAAGTAAGCAGCAATTTGAAATAACCAGCCTAGACTCAGGAATAAGAAATGAATGGATTCTGTACAAAGAACCTAATCTACAATGTATTCTTGAGGTAACCTTCAAAAAATGAGATTCATAACTTAGATGAGAATCTAGTAATACCCCAAGATATTGAAATGTATCAACATAGTCAAACAGTAATCCATCAAGAGATTTAACTTCCAAAGTACCAACCTCAGATCTCAGTCTAGGTGGGATACCAAAAACCATCACCTTTGTCTTAGTTTTGTTTAAGAGTAATTTACAGGCCATAAGTGAAGACTGAAAATTGCACATTTCCTCTGTTAAAGAAACACCTAGATCTCCAACTGACAAACCCTGCGTATAAATTACTGCATCGTCAGCGTAAAGTGTTAGAGAAGCATTATTAATCACACTTACTAGTTGATCAAAAAACAAAGAAAACAAAAGTGGCCCCAAGATAGAACCTTGTGGAACCCCACACTTAACCATTACAGAGTCTGATACAGCACCCCTATATTTAACCCTTTGAAACCTATTTGTTAAATAATCCCTCGTCCAGTCCAAGAAAGACTCACCAACTCCCAATGACTCAAGTCTAGAAATCAACAATTGGTGATCAACTGAGTGAATGCCTTAGTCAAGTCCACGAACACGGCACCTGTCAGACACCCTTTATCCATGCCATTAAGTACCGCGTTAGTGAACTCGACCAAGGCAGTCTCAGTACTTCCTTCCTTTCTAAAACCATGTTGGTTCTGAGACAATAATCCAAAGCGATCCACATACCCAATCAACTGATTATAAACTATTCTTTCCTGAACTTTAGCTAAAGCAGACAAGATAGAAATAGGTCTGTAGTTACAAAACTCATGTTGTGAACCAGATTTAAATATAGGAGTGACCAAAGTATGTTTCCATATATTAGGTATAGTACCTGTAACAAAAGACAAGTTGAAAATAATACTAACTGGAAGTGCTATAACTGAGGCAGCATCCGCCAATAAACTAGGACATAAGCCATCAGAACCAGCTGAACTGTCCCTCTTAATACAACATAACAACTTCACTACCTCCTTCGGAGTAGTAGTCCTTAAGTACAGTTTAGGATTAACTGTAAAATCTTCAGTCAATCCCAAGTAGTTCACCTTGGACTGGTCACTAAAGGAATCAGGCAATGCAGTAAATTTCAAATTAAACTCGTTAGCTATCTTCAGTGGACAAGACAACATGTTCAAGTGAAGTCCCCACGTGGTTCTTGATGGTGAGGGACAGAGGTTTATACTTGCTCCGTGTGTTGCAGAATGTCATGACCTTAGTTTTGCTGTAGTTCAGGATGAGTTTATGTGAGCTAAACCACTCTTCAACATGCCTGAAATCACACTGCAACTGACTCTCAAGTTGTTTAGAGTCTTGGTTGCTAGTAAACAGTACTGCATCATCCGCATAGAGTAATATTCTCTGTTGGCAGACGCTAGCGAGACTGTTCAGGAAGAGAGACTGGTTTTTCATCAGAGGTGACACCAGCAATCCTAACACATTGGACCCTTCCTCTGAGGTAGCTAGCAAACCAGGGCAGTGCATCCTTGGAGAGCCCGAGAGTGGTCAGTTGCCTGAGTAGGAGTGGGTGGTTAACAGTATCAAAGGCCTTTGTCAGGTCAATGAATATTGCCCCACCACAGATTCCTTGGTCGAGGGAGTCATGGATGAATCCAGTAAATTCCAGCAGTGCCGTGGTGGTACTATGCCCTTTTCGGAAGCCATGCTGTTCTGGGCACTGGATTTCATATTTGTTCAGGAACTCGACGAGCTGGTCCGAGACTATTCATTCAAGAGCTTTAGATAAGAGGGGGAGGATGGAGATGGGCCTATAGTTGGTGTGCAGTGACTTGTCTCCACTTTTGTGTACAGGTGTGATAGTCACCTGTTCTCAGAGTGATGTAAATTGACCCAATCTTATGGAAAGGTTGAAGATCTTTGTCAGGGGTTCAAGGATTTCATCTAGGACTAGTGCAAGCAACTTCAGGTCGAATGAGTCACCACTCTAGCCAGTTTTTGTGGATGGCCTTGCATATATAGGTTCTGGCTAAGTGCATTGGGATCTCTTTGAAAAAGAACTGCAGAGCTGCTGTATACTTGGGATGCAGAGTCAAAGGGGGAATTGGTGGTGGGGGCGTTGAAAAAAATCATGTGGAAGGACACTGCCAAGGTTGGAGAATGCATTGTTGAACGTATTGGAGATGGTACCTACAGTAGGTTTAATGTAGGTGTTCCATCAATGTTGAGCATGGTGGGTGATGCCTTAATATCCTTGCCTGTGAGGTCCTTCAAGTTATTCCAAAATTTTTTCCCATCACCCCAGGAGTTGGAGAGTGCCTCCCTAATATATTTGCTTTTAGCCTTCCGTATAGCTCTGGTACAGCCATTTCTTGCAGGTTTGTAATTTTGAATGCCCCTTGCACTGATGTGACTCGTGTACAGTGCCAGAGGTCGTCCCTTTGTTTGAGCCATGCTACAAGCTCAGAATTTATCCATGGGTTAGACCTGCCTTTAACCTTCATCTTTTTAAGTGGTGCATGGATATCACAGGCCGCCCGTAAAGCGGCTGATGAACAGTTCCAAGGCTTTGTTTGTATCATTGAATGAGTCAATTATCGACCAGTCTAGCATGCTTAGATGTGATTTTAGCAGCTGAAGGTGCCCCTGCTTGAGTACCCTGGTGTGTATTATTTTAGGAGGGGGCTTGGTGAATTTGCTAGCCCAAAAGCAGATTACAGGTGAGTGGTCACTTAAAGTATCAGGGAGTACAGACACCTTAGAGATTCTTTCGGGGTGGTTTGACAGTATCCAATTAAGTAGAGTGTAAGTCCCCATCCTATAGTTGCACTTAGTGGGGGTGGGGACAAGCTGTGTGAGGTGTTGTGCCGTGACAGCATCCTTGTAGGTGCAGACCTCAGGTGAAAGCCAGTTTATGTTAAAATCACCCAGAATTATGGTCTCTGAATTATGGTGTAGTCTCATGAGGAATTCCATGATGCTGTTGAAACCACTGTCCTGGTCCTTTGGGCGTATGCATACAGAGGTTGGAAAGGTTATGTGTGCCTGCACATTGAGGAGCAGGGCATCAGTGACCTGATGCAGGGCATGAAACACCGATGATTGGTTCACACTTGTGACATCACCTGCCATTCTTTGGAAGGATCCAGTTGCGAAATATGTCAGTGCACACAGCAACTTAGTTTCCATGGACATTGCCCGGGAATGTCTGGTGTGGGGTGTTACACGTGTGCATACCATGTCACATAGGTGTGTGATGGCCACATGGTCCAACTGGAACCGCTGTATACAGTGTGTGTCCTGAAGGGCATGTACGTGTAGTAGGGTCTAAAAGACCCATGGCAGTGGGCATCTCCTCTGCCACTGGACCTGTGCCAGACCTTCATCCAGCATGAGTGCATTGAGTAGTAGTCCTGGGTACATGGTGCACCTATGGGCACTGTAACACCTGACGTTGTGTGACAGATGGCCATTTCACATGGCACTGTGGCCTGCAGGGACCATCTAACTCACACAGGCTGCTCCATGGCCCTTTATGTGGGTGCTTCCTGTGCACACCAGCATGTGGCATGGCGTGCTAGGCCATTGTTCCTTAGGTGATCTGCTTGCACATATGCAGCATGGTGGTGGCAGCACAATCTGCAGTGTCTGTGGAGCAGATGGGGGACTATCCCAGGAAGTTGCAGTAGGTGGCAGCCCTTACCTACCAGGATGCCCTGAAGGGGGCAACATCTGGTATGTCTTGGAGCCTGCTGAGGTGGGTAGTTGGCTGCATGAAGGAGGCGTGAGGGTGTAAACACCATATGTGTTCAGGGTCTCATGGTCTGCCTATTGTGTCTCCACTGTTGTTCAGCAGGAGGCCATACAGCTTCACCCTGGAATGATGGGAGCTGGGCCAGGGTGAGACGGCTACTGTGGTCGCCTGCTGGGAGAGGATTGCCCCAGCAGATCCCTGATGTATTGTCGCTACATGCGGGCAGTCAGATCATCTGCTACATGGATGAGGTCAGGGAGCTGTGGGCAGAGGAGGAGCCATCGAAGGTGGGTGTTGCATTACCTGTGTGTTGTGTCTGTTGCAGTGTCCTGTCTTGTGCAGGACACTCACATTCCATGTATTCTGTCTCTTTTTATTGTTGCAGAGGTACACGGGCCCATTAAAGCACATGGTACTGGTACTGTGGCCATACACTGACAGCACACCACCAGTCTCCTCTGGCAACTCTGATGATGGGGAGGATTGAGGGTTCGGGTCACTGGGGTGGGGTACTTGTATTGCATTGCCATGAGTAAACTGAGTTTCCATTGATCACCTGTGTCCATGCCTTTATCCTGGCTGGCACCACATGGCATCCAGCTGGGTGGTGCTGGGGGGCCAATGGTGCACTGTGTGTCATGTGTACCTGCCAGTGGTCCACAGGCAGGCAACATTCCTGTGGCCAGGGGCTGGTGTGTACGATGGTGTGCATGTCTGTGCCACTGTACCCACTGTCATGTGGTTGGTTGGCCACTGTGTAGCTTCAGCGTCGGGGGCATATGACCCTAACTGTGTTTCCACTCTGCCCTATTGAGCCCCATATCAGCCTGTGCACTGCATGCCTGAAGTTTGCGGCAGCCCTACCTCTGGTGTAGTGTTGTGCATGTGGACCCATGTGCCTTCACGTTGTACTGGTGGTCGCGCATGTGCGTCCATGGTGCGGTATTGTGCACTGCACGGCCTCGCCCCTCTGCCTGCACCTTGCTGTGCTACAATGCTAATTTGCAGCCACTGCAGCTGTGCATCCCTGCGTGCTGGATGTACAGGTTGTCTGTGCATGTCTTGCATGCCGTACTTATGTTGTGCTCTACAGGCTTCATCTGTGTGGCCTGCGCAGGCCTTCGACAGGTTCATGCACAGGGCCCATTATCCTTAACTCTGTCCCCCTTATTCATAGGGTATGTCCTTTAGTTCTACCACCATATAAACAATAAACAGGCTGAGAAAGTTTCTCCTGATTTACCTAATCACCTTGTCAGTTCCTTTAACATTTTTTATGTAAAATATTTTTGTTGCACAGATTTAGTTTCAGTGTTACTTCTTTACAAGCAATATTATACTGTATATTTAGTGTATATTGCTGTTTACTCTTAACAGAGCATTTATAATCCAGGATTCAGTGCATGTAATGGTAATACATACATTCCTTTTTGTTCTCAAGTTAAGCAACACTTGTTCTTTTGATATGAGAACTTTAAAATAATGTGGTCAGATAGGGTAGTGTACTTGGTCTATGGCTTTCACTATTGGGGTCCAGATGTTTTTGAATTTATGAGGCTGGGCTTGGGTGTGATGCTAAATCTTGTCCAACCTCATACTGGGTATCAAACTGGCTATCCACTGGGTAATAATTTTGTGCTATTTTTTTTTTGCCATTGCTAACATTAAATTCCACAAGTGTGTATGGCCAGAGGGACACCCTGTTCATAATCCTTCTAGCCACATGAGGAGTGGTCTTACTGAGCCAGCCACCCTATGTTTTAACACATTTCTGCTGTCTAGTAAACTTCATGCCTGAATAGCCATACTTTGGGGCATAGAAGAGTCATGTGCATGAAACTGCCTCTCACTGTTTCACATTTAGGGCACATTTTCGAGTGACTCCTGTCATTTCATGGATCCCCTCAGTGGTGAAGTAAGTTCTGTACATAAAATTGTATTGTACCATATCTGTCTGATCCAATTACTCTAGCAACAGTTACATACAAAAGGAATGGCCTTTCCCACAGACTTTCTTAGGAATCAGTTTCCAAATCCTCTGACCACTTCCACACTAATGTAGATACATCTGGTCCTGTGTTATTTAGTAACCTGTAAAAGCTGGATAATGGCTTTATTCTGTGATTAGGGGGAGTATACCATCTCCTCCACCCGAGAAAGATGTGGGGCGGAGCTTGGGCTTTGCAAGTTTTTCAAAATTGCCTCTTTCACTTGCAAGTTTGCGATGAAGTCTGGTGAGATCATAGAGGGCTTTTAAATAGGTGAATGCCATCATGACTCCCACTAGTAAACAGCCCCTACTGTCTGTAGTTTTCTGATTGACCAGACTTCTGAAATTTCCCTTATCTTCACAGAGGGTTCTTGATCTCCATCCACAACTTGGAGAAGCAAGGTAGCCAGGAGTAAACTAGGCCTCAGAGCCATGCTTTTACAGTCATGAAAGTGGAAGGATAAGCAAGCTTCTTTACGCCAAGTTTCATAAGGCTGAACATAACAACTGTTGCATCAGCTGGAGCCCCAGAGTATCTTCTTCCTGTGTCCTCCATGTTGCGGAGGAGTGGGAGGTTCTGAGATAGGATAATTGGGTAGCCATGTAATTCTGAGAAAAATCCGGGAGTCCTAGACTCCCCTTTTAGAACTCATTCCCAAGCACTCATTCACAAGATCTGCTGTTTTATGCAGACTGCTTTCCCTTTCCAAAGGAAGGAATAAGGAAATCATTCTTCTCATTTTTGAGATGAAAGTCTTGGGAATTCTAATTGGAAGGGCTTGGAACGTGCACAACAGCCTGGGAAGAATATGCATTTTTCCAGTACTAACCTTAATCATTAATGTCAAATTGGATTTTCAAATGTCATAAAAAGGACACAACTAGTTATGTTGAATGGGATTTTTAGAAGTTAAAACATGGGGCTATTTTCAAACATTTGACTTATAAATGAATAGCTGTTTTGTGGTACTTTCCGTCCATTTTTTTAAATAAAAAATGCTAGACATGGATGTGGTTTGAAAACTGGACATAGGGACAAATTGTTTATGTTTATGACTATCATTCCTGGTTCCTGGTCTACAAGTCGGGTAGGTGGCGGTCAGTAAGAGAGAGCTAATTGTGTATGCTGATCAAAGTGGCAGGACCTGGAAATGGTAAATATTTACAAGGAAAAACTCTCCATCTAATTTGTGTGTTGAGTACGTGGTGGTCAGCGACAGGTTGTGGTGGCAGTTTCTTCCAGAAGCTAATGACAAAGGAAAGAATTGTGCATATGCGCACAGAGCAACAAACCTGGCACGTGTTCACCCTTATAACCCACAGTTTATAACGGCGAATTATGGTCGGGTTCTATCAATGGGAGAAAACACTCCCCAGTTATTACAATTGTATGACATACGTAACAATATAATCTTGCATAATAATATTAATAATAATAAGAAACATACACAGATACACAGATACACAGAAATGTGACAGCAGAGAAAGGTACCACGGCCCATCTAGTCTGCCCAACACCCTACCTCCCCGAATCAACAAAGTCCAAAAGGGTAGCATCTTTCAAAAAAAGAGGTGTGCAAGAACAAGGGGGCACAATTTGAAGCTAGAGGAGGGGTGGCTCAGAGGTAATTTAAGGAAGTATTTTTTCACAGAGGGGGTTGTGGATGCATGGAACGGCCTTCTGGAAGAGGTTGTGGAGTCAAAAACAGTGGTGGAATTCAAGCATGCATGGGACAGTCATAAGGCAATTCTAGGGGGTTGGGGTAGGAAGAAGTAGGCTGCTGGTTAACTAGGATCTGCAGCTTATCCATTAGGTAGGGAAATGGGCAGACTGGATGGGCCAAGCGGTCCTTATCTGCCATCAAATTCTATGTTTCTATGTTTCTGTTATGCTTCCACCCTCTTTTCCCAACCCCTTAAATCTATCCCAAGCCCTCTTGAACCCCTCCACCGTTTCAGCTGTCACTACCTCCTCCAGCAGCTTGTTCCAGGCCTCCACCACTATCTCCGTGAAAAACTGCCTCCTGACATTACCTCTGTATTGCCCACCTTCCAGTTTGAGGCTATGCCCCCTCGTGTTCGCTCCCTTCTTCAATTTGAACAAGCTGTTACCCTCTACCTTATTTATTCCCTTCAGATACTTAAAGGTCTCAATTATGTCCCCCTTCTCCCTCCTAGTCTCCAGAGGGTACAAATTCAGCCCTCTCAATCTTCTCTCATAGAGTACATCCTGCATCCCTCGTACCATTTTGGTTGCCCTTCTCTGCACCCACTCCATCAGCTCAACATCTCTTCGTAGGTGAGGCCTCCAGAACTGCACCCCATACTATAGATGTGGCCTGACCATGGTTCTGTATAATGGCATTAGCACCTCCCTCTTCCTGCTATTGAAACCCCTCACAATGCAGGCCACCATTCCATTTGCCTTTCCCACCGCCCTGCTACACTGGCTGCCCACCTTGAGGTCACGCGATACCATAACCCCCAGGTCCCTTTCTATTTAAAAATAGCAAATAATTGGCCTCTGTTTATTGTTTATGCATTCTACACACTGCTCTCCTTTTTAAACTGCTGCTGTATTAAATTGGTTCTTGCATAGGTTACTTTCAGCTGTAATGAGTGTCTCATCCATTGGTCTCTATTGTATTAGTGGATGTTTTGCTAAAGGAGTACGTGCATTGTGTACACTGGTGACTTGGTACTCTAGTGCCTAGCAGTGATCAAATAAGTGTTTTTTTTTTTTTTATTTGCCACATTGCTGTTCTGAAGACACACACTCCCTGTGGCCCACAGATCCAGGAGCTATAGTGGAGAAAATGAAGAGTCTAAGGGCCGGATTCTCAAAATGTCAGGGGACTAAGCCCCACACCACAACTCCTGTTGTGGACTGAAATCTCTGTAGCTGCAGAGATTGTATTCTTATCTGCCACAGCTGCAAAAGATGGTAATGGCTGGTCCCACCAGTCATAACATTTTTCTGCAGCTGCAGGGAAAAATCGCCCACAAGCTGCTGTAAATCGTAGGACCGCTCATAAACTGGCTCTACTTTTGAGAATACTGCAGCTGTAGGAGAAACTGTGCTTCCACAAGTGGCAACCCACTTGCTCCAAATTTTTCCCACAGCTGTAGGATTTTCCCAAGCTTTGAGAATCTGGCCCTAGGTCACTGATGAAACTAGGAAAACAAAGTGAGAAATATTTATATAGTGTATGGGAGAGCACTGTTGTGCATAAAATGCGATGCAAACACAATGCTGTTGTACCATCAATGTGACGTCTACATGGTGTTGTACCATCTTGAACACGTCACATCGACGGTACAACAGCATCCATCTTCATTGCGCATGTGCAGTCAGCGACGCCCAGCTCCTCCATAAACAGCCACATGAAGGATGGATCTATTTCAATCATGGGGAAAGGGCCGTGGCAGTGAGTTGCATCATATTTAAAAACATTTAGTCTGTGACAGCGGGAGAACGTGGACCAAGCAGGGCTTCTTCTTGTGGTGTTGGGGGGTAATTACAGCTGATGCCATACACTACAAGACAATGTATGGGCATCAGTTAACAACAGCGCTGTATTCACTTCGAGAGGTTACTTTTGATATTTTGGTTAAATGCCAGTAGTGTGTGGATTGCAGAAAAGTATTGAAGTTCCACTTGTGTTGTGTTTTTAATATACTGTATCCCAATGTGCTTTACAAGCAATTTATTTGCATATAATGGCTGAGCTGAGAAACCACACTTCCTTTTCAATGGGGTCCTGTGCTTGGGACCACTTAATGCCTGTCAGTACCATTGCTATAGTACTTGATTTTACTCTTTAGGCATTTTATCTTCCTTAGAATTATATAACTTTGCAGCAAAAGAACATTTCATCTTTAGTGTACAGATGTATTTACTACATCAACTGTTCCCCACCATGAATTAATGTAGATTTATGTGCTCCCTTCCAGAGAGTCAGTATTTCCCTGGCAAAAAAAGAAAGATTTAGTGTACTCCCTAGAGTTTAGTTTTTCCCACCTGGCTCTGTCTTTTCAACACACAAGAGTTGCTAAGGGTAAGAAGCTGTTCAAACACCTGCTACATTAGTCATTCCAGTAAAAAGTCAAATGGGTGTCTACTTGTCGACTACCACTAGCTACCATGTTTCTAGCAGACCTCCCTGAATAATACTCAGAAAATATTGCATAATTGCTTTATGCAAGACCTTTTCGGTGCAGTGCTAGTTGCTTAGTTGGTGGGATAACATAATTTATAATGGAGGAGTCAACCAGTCCAGAAATACAGTACAGATGAGTAAGAAATAGTACTGCTGGCATGCCTGTTATAAACTTCACACAAACATATCCCAGTGTGGAATGAGATGAAGGAAAAATAAACTACATGTCATCTTTCAGCTATTTACCATCCACTCTATCCTTCCTCTCACCACCAACAATTTTCCCAGGAGAACTTCTTCCTCTAGAAATAAATTGTGCTATAATGTCAGTCTTGCATATTTAACCTCTGCCCTTTCTTATACAGCAAACGTAGGGATTTCTTTTTTGCATTTGCTTCCCTTGCTAAGAACCAACAACTGTCTTAGCATAGAGATATGCTGCCTAAGTCTGAACTGTAGTCTTTTTATTAGATATGGGCTCTGATATTCTGAAGGATAGCATGGTGCTGACATGAATAGCACTCTGCTAACTAGGCAGAGAGCATTCAAATTGGGCAGGGCCATATTGAAAGATGTCCATAATGCAACGCTCAGTGGATAGGCAGACCCCACTAAATACACTGCTGTACCCATGCAAACGAGGGACTCCTCATTCATACAGGGCACAGTGGTATATTGAAAGGACTTTGGAAGTAGTAAAAGGCTGCTGTGGAAGTTCTATTTACCACTTCCAAAATATTACCCTTAACAATGTATGGAATAGTGTACAACTCTCTTCCCCACCAGCATTGGTGACAGGGGTAACCACCTCAGTCCAGTTACATAACTATAGAACTTCCTGTCAGTCCAGTGATACCCCTCTCACCCTCACCCTATCGCTGTTGAAATAATGAAAACCTGCTAAACTCTTCCTGGCAGTCTAGTGGCACCCCTTCACCTGATCACCCTTTGAATACTGACACAATACTAAACCATGCCTGGCAATCAAGGGGACCCACGATCCATCCTGATGCCCTTAAATAAAATTCAAACTCCCTGGTAGTTCAGTGGTACCTCTCTCACTTTGAGTCCCATGCAATTATAGCCAAACTCCCTGGTTGTCCAGTGGGACCCCATCCAACCCCAATTCTCATGAAATAATAGCTGAACTCTCTGATAATCCAGAGGTACCTCCCACCTGCTTTGATCCCCGTGATAGCTGTTGTACCCCCCCCACCCCACACATGCATGCTCCTTGTCATTCAATGTTGACCAGATGAGGTGGTAAGTCTGTGCTGGTCCCCAAATCCAGCACTGCCAGAGGGACTTGTATGACAAATGATGGGTGAGTCAGGATGGATGGGGTCAGAGTGGGGTGCTGAGTGGGTGGACCAGGGAGAGGAGGTGGGAGTTATGATGGCTATCCCATGGAATTGGGGCAGATAGGGTGTATCACTGCATAACCAGGTTGTTTGACTTTTATTTCACAGGGACTAGGGTGTGAAGGGGTACTACTGGACTACCAGAGAGTCTGATTATTATTTCAAAGGGCTCAGAGCAGAAGAGGATACCACTGAACTACCAGGAAATTCACATGTTATTTAATAGGTATCAAAGGAGGTGGGTGGTTTACTAGACTGCCAGGGATGGTTCAGCAGTGTATCATCATTCTGACAGTGATTGAGTGAGGGTCACCTGTAGACTGCCAGTGAAGGTTTAGCATTTTTACATTATTACACTGGCAAATGGATGAGGGATGGGGATACCAGTGGGCTTTCAGGGAGTTTGGATTTCATTTGATGGGGATTGGGAGCAGGTGTGGGAACAACTAGACTTCCAGAGATAAGTTGTTAAGTTTCAGGTGAGCATGGGGGAAACAGTTGAGGTTTTTCATGATAGTGCTACACATTTTGGTTCCTCGGGACTGGGGCTTGACCTGGTAGGATTGGTGGCTTTTCAAAAGAGAAGTCTCACATCCCAAAGAGGAGGGCAGAAGGGTACTGGGAAACTGGTGGGCACAGCATATACCTAGTTTAAACTAGTGAGGAGGGAGTCAGAGTGGCAAGATACAAATCCAGTGTCACAAACAGGGGGAGGCCTTGCCATCCTCACCCATGAACCAGTGCAACAGAATCAAGTGCAACCAGGGTAAGAGAAAAAGAGATGGCAGGGATAGATGTTGAAAAATGATGCACACCAACCCAAGAAGTCTTGTCAACAAAATGAAGGAACTTCAAGCAATGGTCATAGAAGGGAGCATTGACCTGGTGGCAGTCATAGAAACATAGATGTCCTTAAAACATCAATGGGACATGAGCATACCTCAGTACTCCCTGTTAGGAAGGACAAAGGACAGGGAAAGGGGAAAACAGGATTTGCTAGCTCACAAAGGTGTCTTTTGTGTAGGGAAGATTTAACCCTCCTAATGATGTTTATGTAACAGTAATTACAGAAACAGAAGTGAAAGAAAAACTAAGAAAGATTAAAGTAAATAAATCTGCAGGACCAGATAGTATTCATCCTAGAGTTCTAAGAGAGTTGGCTGATGTATTAGCTACACCAATTGCTTCATTATTTAGTGCCTCATTGGAAGAAGGAAAGACTATTCCAGAATGGAGGGAAGCAAATGCAACCCTTATTTTCAAAAAGGGAACAAAACAAGATGTACAAACTTATTGTTCTGTCAGCTTTACATCAGTACTGGGAAAACCTATGGAAGACTGTATCAAGGAAATAGTTGAAAAACATATGTACAGTATATTAAGAGGTTGGTGGATGTTACCCAACATGGGTTTATGTCAGGAAGCTCACGTCTTACAATCTTCTGCAATTTTTTGAACCTGTTAGCAGTGCCCTTGACAAAGGCCTACCTGTGGACGTAATATACCTGGACTGCACCAAGGCTGTTGATCTTCTTGTCCCACATAGTGAACTAGTAGATAGGCTTGTTGAACTAAAATTTCATCCACAGATTATAAAATGGGTAGAGTCATGGCTTGATGATAGGCATCAAAGAGAGTGTATCCGGGGGTATCACTCAGACTGGGGTAGTGTGACTAGTGGTGTGCTACAGGGTTAAGTGTTGGGTCCCACACTATTTAATGTGCTTATTTCCTCCATGCAGATGTTTTCCCAGTCCTAGATATGTAAATACGCTGACAACACCAAACATGAGGCTGTAGTTAAAGATGAGGCAGCCGTGGCACAGTTACAAAATTATTTGTACAAACTAGAATTTTAGGCCAAGAATGACTGATTCGGGTTTAACAAAGGTAAATGCAAAGTTATTCATTTTGGCCACAATAATATTTTAGCAGTATACAGGTTAATTGGCAGGGTGCTTGAAGCTACTGATAGGGAAAGGGACCTTGGAGTTATTATTACCAACAACTTGTCCTTTGATAATCATGCAAGTGAATTTGTTTTTTAAAAAGCAACAAAATAATTAGGTTGCATTTTCAGACATATCAAAAGTAGGAACTCAAAGGTAATAGTTCCACTTTATTCCTCATTGGATAGGCCCCACCTAGAGTATTGTTCTCCCTTCCATGCCCCACATAATTTGGGAAGTGTGATTCTGATGGAGAAAGTTCAGAGCTGAGCCACCAAGAAAATCAAAAACTTAAAGAATATGTCATATGGGGAAAGATTGGCAGAGTTAGCCTATACTTATTGGAGTATAGGCAACTTAGAGGGGACTTGTATTTTATTTTTTATTTATTTTATTTAAAGTTTGGTGACTGGGAGAGGCACACTGAGCTGAGGCTCATTTCCAGGTGTGACCTGGGGAAATGGGAGTAAGGGAGGTAAAAAGAAACAATTACAATAGTTAGGAAGATGCAATAATTGAGACAGTCAGTACAGTTTCAGATAAACATGAAATAATACAATTAATACACGTATATACAAAAATACATAATGTTAGTGTTCCTTGGAGCATAGGCAGTACGAGACAGTACTGCACAGTCAGAAGGAACACAGCAGTCAACAAAGTATGCGTGCACAGGCTAAAGCTAAACACAACTGACATGATCAACTGCTAGAGGAGAGCAGGCAGGGGAAGGGAAATTGGGTGGACAGGAGAGATGTGGGGGTAGACAGAAGAAGAAGAAGAAGAATAATCAGCATTTATATAGCGCTTTTCATACATCCAAAGCGCTTTACAAGCAATGCTAGACTGGTAGTGAAGCAGGAAATGAGAGAAGGGGGTGAGATAAAGCTGAGGAAGAGGAGGCTAGGAAAGTGAGGAGGGGGAGATGGGGAGGGGGAAGGAGAACTGTACCTGGAGTAGGGACTAGAGATGAGGATAGCATGTACAGGAGGAAGGGAGGGAGTAGGAGAGGGCATGTTTAAAGGAGTGACGTGATAATGACGGACAGAGTGAGGAAGGGAGATGGTTCCAGATATGGGGAATGCGGTAAGAGAACACCGACTGCCTGGAGTTAGAGTGGGGGTGGGGAAGGTGAAAAGTTGCAGGGTCTCTGGGGATGCTAAGAAGAGTGGGAGGAGGGGGAAAGGAGAGAGAAGAGGTAGGGGGTGAGGAATCCAAACTAGTACTTGGAGCTAAGTGTGGAGGGGTGAAGCTGTCGGCAGGAGGAAAGGGAGGAGAGAGAGAGAGATGAAGGAGTAAAAGGCGCAGTGGTAAGTGCAGGTGGGGGGCATTTGTAGCAAAATGGTAGAATCCATTGAAAAGTGAGTCCAGCCTAGAAAGGAAGGTGAAGGAGGCGGCCCCATAAATGAGTTACGCATCATATATAAAGCGTTCAATAATGAAGAATTATGGGAATGCCCAGGTTTTTTTTAAACTTTCTTTTATTCATTTTCAATGAGCATTTAGAAAGCATTACAGTCAGTGGAGCTAGGTTACATTGGCTCCAACAATAGGTGCATTACATATATTTTAGCATCAGGATTTGAAGTCCTCTGTCTAGAGATACATCATAAGAGGTAGCATCCTATCATATTTCCCTTTTTGATAACATTTAAGATAGCTGTCCATGTTAAAACCTGTGGGGGTTATGACTAAATTTAGGTGATATACTTAAGGTAAACGGTTGCCATGGCCACTTCAGCCACTTTCCTCACTTACTTACCCTTTTATTGCCCAGGTATGGTAAATCCTCCCTTCGCTTTTACGTCTCCACCTACCAAAAACCAACAACACTGTATCTTAAAAAAAAAGAAAACATCACACTCAGTACAATATAGAACATGAACTTTCCTCCCCTACCCAGGATTCATTGTGTGTCCATATGTCTCCCATCACTTCCTGCTATTTTTATTATACAATCTCCCCCTCTGGACATTGTAAAACATTCTCGTATAACAACCTTTTCATTTAATGTTAAACTGATTAGTCCCCCATCCTACTGCAAGAAAAAATTCCTTGCTGCTTTTAACCTGCACATGCATTATGCCTCATAGTCTGCACCATTTGTAACTTATGGCTGCTATTAAAGGAGGAGGAGAGAAAAATTCCAAATTAATTTTTTTCTTCTTAATATGACATGTCAACTTGAGACTGGAAACCTTTATACTATTCATATTTTTGCCCCCTTTATCTTTGGTAAAACTCAGTTCAGGATAGTTATTAAGGTATTCGTGAAATAACACTTTCTCAAGGTTTCAAAGTCTCAGGGCTGGCTGACTGAACCCCTGTTCAGGACGGGATAAAATGAGTAGAGTCAAACAGATGACTATTATCCCACAGTCTATTTGTCCTCTTCTTCCTCCGAATCTGAGGATAAGCCATGGGCTGCAGGAAGTCTCTTCCAAAACTCACTAGCAATTATGTCCACCCTTTTCTTTGCTTTTTCTGGGTCATTAAACTGGAACATATTGCCACCATATGTTAAGCGGAGGTGAGCCAGTGCAAGCAGGGAGTGGGCCACCCCCAGACCATGTAGCTGTCTCCTAAGAGGATCAAATAATTTCCACCTTGATCTTATGGCATATGACCAACCAGGAAATAACTTAATTTCATGTCCCTCCATGGCGACTGGATAATGGGCCCTCACCCACTGCAGGACACAATCTCTAACCACAGGGCAAGTGATGATCATCATTATGGTATGTGGGGTGTCTCTGTTTACTTGAGCTTGATGAAAGTTTATTCTAAAAGCTTGTTTAAGTTCCTCACTGTTCACCTGCATTTCAGGGGGTAAGTTGTTCTGCAGCCAGGTTCTGAGAAACCCCAACAAATCTTCCTCTTCTGTTCTCTCCGGAGCTCCCACCAGCCTTACTTTCACTTCCCTTGAAGTGTTTTCCATATTCTCCATGCAGCTTCGTAGGTGGTTTAGGAATGCCAAGAGTTAACTAGAAAGATAATCAACAGAACCACTAGGATGCAAGGACTCCAAGTCAAGGGTGAGATTTATAGAACTAGTAGGAGAGGGGGTGGTAAAATCAGTCAGTGGTGTCAACTTAGAATGCCCTGCCACTGTCAGTAGTACTTAGTATCTTAATGGAGGTGTTTAAAAGATCATTGGGAACGTCATGGGTGTTACATGATCAAGACAATACCACTGTTATGTGATGAATTACTATAGGCTAGCACTGACTGACTGACTGACTTGATCCTCTTCTATGAATCTATGAAATTTGATTTGGTCCTCCAGATAATCCACAGCCTAGCCCAGTGCACATTTGTAGACAAAAATAAATTTATGAAGTTTCCTTCTATTTGCCAATGGAATCCAACCCAGCCCCTTACAGAGATCACAATGATAGTTTTCACATGGACAAACAAGGATTGATCTAGCTAGAGGATTGTACAATACTGGTTCACTGGTGCTGTGTTCGTGGACCTGTCCAAGGCATTTAACCTGATTAGCCATTCCCTGCTGCTTGGGAGATTGGAGAACCTGGGGGTAACTATGTATCCTAGAGATTGGTTTAGAAGTTATCTAACTAATAGACCATTGTGGGTAAAATATGGGGATGTGATGTCTAGCAGTAAAAAGATGGGAGTTAGGTGTGCCCCAGAGATCTATCCTGGGGCCACTTTTGTTTTCATTGTTTGTGGATGGAATACCTCTGCATATGCAAAATACAAGTACATAGTTGTACGCAGATGATATTATTGTATATTGTAGTTCTGTTTCTGTTGAAACTCTGAACCAACAGTTAAGTAAAGATGTTTTTTGGATTGGATATGTGGTTAAAGAATCAACATCTATTGTTAAATAGTAAGAAAACTAAGAGCATGCTTTTTGGCTCGAAGCCAAAATTAGTAAACAATCCATATTTAATCATATCTGATTCAAAAGATGTAATATTAGAACAGGTGACACAATTCAAGTATGTGAGTATAGTATTGGATTCCAATTTAACCTTTCCTGGACATATTAAACAATCTTGTAAACAGATTAATCAGAGATTGGGTGTACTTTTTAGATTACAAAATTGTTTGACCACACAGGCCAGGACAGCTATTGCTAGAAGTATTTTGTTAGCAATTGTGAACTATAATTCTTTTCCTTTTTCAAAGCTTATGAAAGCTGATTTATCATTACTGACTACCACATTCAATAGTATATGTCGGTTTGTACTTAATGCATCGTAGCAAACCCATCATTGTTTACTGTACCAACAAACCGATTGGCTTCCACCTATACTAAGTACAGTATATAATTTAAATTGTTTGACAGATAATGTTTTGAGACAAAAGGCTGAGTCCCCTTTATACCCCTATTATCAGCTTAGGGAAACTGAAAGGTTGTTAAGATCATCTTCTGCTATAAAGTTAGTGGTACCAAAAATGAAAACTAAAATGGGTGAGCGTGCCTTTTCTACTATGACAGCTGAATATTGGAATTGTTTGCCAATAACATTATTTGATACTAATAGTCATACTGATTTTAAACAAATATTGAAACAATATTATATGGGTAAAGTGCAATGTAAGTGTTTTTGAAGAAATGTGATGTTGATGTATTGTAATGACATTAAGTGATATAGTACTGTTGATATATGCCTATGTTTTTTGTTTTTGTATCGCAATATTTGATTTTGTATATTTTGTATTTTGACATCTTGACCTTTGGTCCTTGGTCATTCCTGAAAAAGGGCCTTGGCTCATGGCTCTTACCCAGTTAACAAAAGTTAAATAAATAAATCTAGTTTGTGGAGATGATCAGGTGAGGCATGTTTGTATAGTAAACCTGCATAATTGGAAATTGGAAATATTTTAGCCTGTATAATGTTTTGAAGTGTATCATAGCTCAAGCTTTCTTTGATCTGATAAAAGAGACACACCCTTGAACCAATTTTCCCTACCAAATATTTAACTTATTTATTTCTAGAACCATGGGGGTCAAGCCAAAACCCGAGGTATTTATATGTCTCCACAATTTCAAGTGGGGCACCATTATTAGCAACAAATGAATATCTGAAGATTTTTTTAATTTTGTAGGATACCAGATCCACCTTGCAAATGAACCTTGCTCAATGGTGCCCGCCTGGATAAATAAAGATTTTGATTGATTGATTGATCGATTGATTGATTGATTGAAAAACATAAGATTAGCTGTAGCCAAATTCAGGCTCAACCATGATTTCAAAACAGTTTATCAAAACTCTTTGAAGATTTATCTGAACATCCATGGGCAAGTTACTAGAGGTGTAAACAACATTGTCTGTGTAAAAATGATTCTTTGTGTTGGTGACACTGTCATTCAGCCCCCTACAATAAATTAAAAACTATAAGGGGCCAAGGACTGAGCCCATGGTACACCCCTTGAAGCAGTTGGAGTACCAGCCTCTGTTTCATTCACAACAGTTATTTGCTTTCTGGAGGACAGATACGCCACAAACCAATTTAGGGTATTAACACCCATACCCACTTTAACCAAGCGAGATAGCTGAATTTGGTGATCTATTGTGTCAAAGGCCTTGGAGAGCTCAACAAAGATTGCTCCTATAATCTGTCTCAAGTCAATAACTAAGTTGCTGTCATCCAAGACCTTTGACATGGCAGTCACAGTGCTATGTCACTTTTCCTGGGTCACCCCTCCACCCTTAAAAATAGGGCAACTCTCACAAGTTTCCAGTCCTTATGTACAACCCATTCAGAGAGAGACCAATTCAAGATAAATGTTAAGGGTTCACTATATGGGGAGCAGATGTTTTAAGTAAATGGAGAGTCAATCCCTCCAGACCCCACAGTTACTAGAATTTAGATTTAAAAGGGCCTCAGTCACCTCGCCAACTTCTATATCATCAAATTTATACGCTCCACCACACCCTTTAAACTGAGGCATCTGTGTATCCTGTTGATTATTGTTACCCTGTCTAAAAAGGCTTCTAGATTTAATAAAGTATTCGTTAGAAATATCGGGAACAGCTTTATCCGAGCCAGAGTAGAAGTGGGGGAAGAAGGGGAGAGGGAGGTAAGGTGCCTTCTTGGTGCCACAGCTTGGAGGGACAGAAAGTGAATCCTCAGGATCATGGGAGCAGCTGCACGAGGGATGGAGCTGGATGTCATTGTCCACCTAGGGACAAATTACCTGGGTAGGGATGAGATCAGAGCCGTGCAATAGGAGTTTGTAGAGTTGGGGAGGGGCCTTAGACAAATAGCATATACGGTAACCTTCTCAGAGATGCTGCCTGTCTATGGTAAGGGTGATGCTAGGGTACTTCACACCATGGAATTCAATGAATGGTTTAAACACTGGTGTGGAGCTCAGGGTTTTGGCTTCATTGGGGACTAGGGAGCCACCTGGAGGGATGCAGGCCTATACTGGTGCAATGATCTGCATCTGTCCGGGGGGGGTGGGCCAGGATCCTAGGTGATAGGTTTAAATGCTTCATTGGCAAGGTTTTAAACTACCCAAGGGGGAGGCACTGAAAAGGAGCAGGGAAATCCCAGCCTCCCCACACAAAACACAATAATTATCGAGGTAAACACCAAGGTAGAGAAGTCATTAAGGAGCAGGACAGAGGTAGGAAATGCAAAAAAAGACAAAGGCAGTAAGGACAGGGATGGGACTAAAAGAGGTAAGGCCATCAAAAAAAAGGAGGGTGATGAGTACCAATGCCCATAATCTGTGTAACAAGCTTCCTGAGCTAGTGGCCTTGATGGAAGAGGAATGCCTGGATAATGTCGCAGTCACAGAAACATGGTACACAGAGAACCATGACCGGGATGTCAACATACCAGGATATACAATCTACAGGCGGGACAGGGAGGGTAAAAGAGGAGGAGGAGGAGTAGCTCTCTATGTAAAGGAACAGATCAAAGCAACAGAACTAAGGAGTAAACAGGGAGCAGATAAGGCACTCTGGATCACCCTGGAGAAAGAAAATGGCACCACAGTCCACATAGGGTTTTATACAGACCCCCATCTCAGGGGGAGGGAATGGACAAGGAAATGATAGAAGGGGCCAAGCAGTCCTTATCTGCCATCAAATTCTATGTTTCTATGTTTCTATCAAGTGGAATTGTAATACTGAGCATAGTTTTAGTCTCCCCAGTCAGATTTGTAATAATTGAGCAACATTTTGTAGGGTCCCCCGCTACCTTATTCATCTCGTTACAAAAGTACACATTTTTATCCTTTCTGACCACCAAAACATACTGATTATGGAGTTTTCTTCTGGAGACCCATTCCCTCCATGATTTACTATTATGAGCAATTTACCACACCTTATTTACATCCCTTTTCATTTTTGACAACAGTGAGCACCACAGAGCAGAAGAGTTGTTAACTTTTTTGTGTTTAAATGGAAGATGCTTATTCCACACTTTTTAAAATTCAGGCACAAAATAGTTTCACTCACACTGAACCTTAGGAATCAATCTGAGATGATCCTAGTTTCTGTTTTCCAAAACAAAATGAAGAATTAAAGTAATCAAAAGATTTCAAAGAATGAAACAATAATTTTAGAGGGCCCATAACCTCTGTCTTTATATAAATACAAAAAATTTAATTATGGTCACTAAATAAATCAGGCAAAACTCTTGAATGAAAACAAGTGATATGGGGAATAGGTAAAAATTAAATTTAATAAAGCTGAACCACAGACAAAATTAATATTAGTGGTATCACCAATTAGTTGTTGTAAGCTTAATTAACGTGACACTGTTAGAACACACAGGTCACTGAACCCCCTTTTTAATCCCTCCATTTCTAGGATTTACCTTAATAGGGTCTTATAAACCTTATCAAACATACTATGAATGAACTCATGGACAAATGAGAGTGGATTAAAAATGACACTTCACACGCAAAGCAGCCACAGACCACACTATTAAACCTTCTGGATAGATAGTACCTACCCAAGTGGAAATGAATGAAGCAGTTAACTTTGCAGGAATTAATGAAATCCTGGACAACAAAATACAAGAGACTGTGCCTAAGGCATGGTCACTTCTTGGCCTGATATCTGATAATGTGGCAAGGAGAGACACTTAGGCCCTACAAGGTAAATGAACAATAAATATTACAGTGTGTTTTGTGCATTTGCTAGCAATTAGTAGGTGGGAATTCAGGAATGGAGACCCCCAAGACAGACAAATTCTAAAACAGTCAGGAGGCAAGCAGAGCTGGCATCATAACAAGGATTGTTTTTTCAGAAATCTGACTCAGTCCAGAGTTCACAGTACGCAGTAGAGTCCAGTGCAGCAGAGTCAGAGGAGCCGGGCAAGTCGGATATAGAGAAAATATGGCTGTTAAGTCTTTGCAGGGCCTGGTATGTGTGGAGGTGCACTCTGCTGAAATTGTTTCTGTTCAAATGGCTGAAAGTGGCTTCCATGGAGCGCCATCTATAGGCATTTTCTGCTTTGCTGTTTTTCAGAGGGGAGATTTCTGACTCCAGCAGGATGGCAGCTCATAAAGCCCTTGAGTAATCCAGCTACCCAATCTAGAACACCCAAGAGCTGAGCTTTAGCTGTGTTGCTCACTTTGACTGTGCTCTTTCAATGGACAAACTCAACTTCTTCCTTTCAGAGGCAGTGAATGCCCTAACTAAAATGTTGTTATGCCACAAGTTTAGAGGTTTAGTTCACTAGCCACAATAAGAGAGAGAGAGAGACAGAGAGAGACAGAGAGAGAGAGAGAGAGAGAGAGAGAGACAGAGAGAGAAGGAAAAACTCCATCCAAACATCTGATGTGTTCTGAAAGAAATTGCAGAGTCAGCTAGAGAGCCTGCATTCTGCCTGACACCACAGAACGCTCGCTTCCAAATGCATCCCTGCTGAGCAATGGAATTTTTCCAGTGAAAACTTCCAAAGATCAACAAAATCATGAGCAGCTTAGGGCTCAGGCTCTGAGGGATTTTCCTGAACACTGAATCATCACAATAAATTCTGGGAAACACCCTCTAATTCATCACATTGCTTGTAAAAATTACTGTTTGTACATCAGTGGGTTCCAGTTCTACTAGCCAATGACCCCAGCTTGATATGGTACCAATTGCAACTAAGAGGAGAACTCTCCAATTAGGCCTGGGGGTGGGAATCTGCTGCACTCACCCTAGAGAATCATGGACTGAGTGGGGGGACTCATGGAATTGCTATTTAGAGTATAGTTTTACTGCTATCCAATTGCTTCCAATTTTCTTTTTGTCCTGTTCTTTCCAACGCTACCTACCTATATAAATTGTTGCCTATTGCATTTTATGTTATGCGTATTAGTAGTTTTCTTTATAGTGCCACAGTTGTTGTTTATGTTGGTAGTAGTAGCAACTGATTGGTCAGTGTGTTGACTAATCAGGTGTTATTAGTATAGGGTAACACTGGCATTCATTCATTCTAGTGACCTTTGACAGAAGATCAGGCCTGTCTAGCTCCTACGAGGGGCCATTTTATATTTTGTACTGGTTTAGGGAGGAAGAGGCTGCTGCTAGAGGTTGAGTACTACAGTGGAGGAGCTCCAAAGGTATTCTATTTGTGGGGAGAACAGGAATGGGGTGGGGGAGATGTGTGTTTATAGCACCACATTATCATACAGGAAAGTAAACTGCTGGGGCAGTGGTGATGGAGGAGGGTGCTAGCAGGGGGACGAGAGGGTGTGCATTTTAAAAGCATATGGCAGGTGGGAGGTAAGTGGCATGAAAAGTGGGTGGGGTGGCAATTTGAGCCCTTCAGGCTCTTTTTTTTAATAAAAAAAAACTGGCCAGCGAAGTTGGTGTGGTGGCTAGGAAATTTGTAAATTGCAAAGGTCCTAACTGAGTGCAAATTTCATCTGTGATTTTTTTCACTGTGCCCCATCTCTCTGGTTTCCCTTAGTAGTTGAATGCCCCCCGTCCACTCCCAAAGCATGTCTCAATTCCTGGCATCTGGTGGTACCCACCTCTCTAACATTATTCTCCAATGGCATCCTTTAAAAACTAGGATCCCTTAGAGTTCTTGGTCCCAGACAACTCGGATGCCCTGTATTGCACACCTGCACCCCTTGTAGAAATGCAGCAGTTCTTAAGGCAGTCAGCTGCACAGGTGTATGATCAGATTTGTGGTGGCCAGAGTGTGTCTGTACATATCGCAGTGCTTCTATTGCATGACATCCCCCACACATTTCCCTCCACAGTTGCAATACGTTTATGTGACTGTTCCAGGAAAAAACTTGCAATGCTGTCGTGCATGGCACAATGGGGTGCAGTCTCAGACAGCGCTGCAGTTTCAACCACTTTGTAAATGCACAGTAGATTAGCTTTATGTATGTACAGTATGTTCAAACAGGAATACACTTGAAAATAAGACAATGAACCTTACTAAGTATGCTTCCCATGTAAAATACACTATTGTTGTGGCAGTCCAGTGTCACAGTGTACGGGACCCCTTGCTTCCTAAAAGTGCTATCCATCCTTCCTTAGTTGATCTGTCTTTGATGCAGCTGAGCACTGGATGAACAACAACTGCATCCAGATAAATGACTCTAAAACAAAAGTATTGCTGTTCAGCGCAAACTTACCCTAAAACAGTTGTCTCCAGATGTGTCCACTAGATGGAATATTATGGGAAGGTACTGTATGTAACAATTCAGATATACTGGATTGTGGTATCTACTGCCAACAGTGACACTTTTACAATGACCATCAGTACAGTGACTACAGCACCAGGTCACTGTACAGATGATCGCTGGACCCAGGCACTGTATTCAGGGGATTTGCACCCCCTTCCCTAATCAGCTCTGACTCAGAGTTGAGGGGCCAGAAAACAAGTTTCCAACTTGGAAACCATCTGCTGACTGCAAATGCAGTTGATAGGACTGTTTCGCTGTCTGGCAGTTCAACAAACATTTTGTCAAACACCAGTCATAGATCCCTGGATTGTAGCTAGATTCTCAGCTAACATATACAGCTCACATTTTCTGGTCCCTCAAAAGCATACATCAAAAATTTGGTCTCAGCTGGCTCCATGGTACCAAGTGATGAGGCATTGCTGTGGCACTCCTGTGACCTGAGTTTACACCCAAGCCTGG
Source organism: Neoceratodus forsteri (assembly GCA_016271365.2). Lineage (NCBI taxonomy): Eukaryota > Metazoa > Chordata > Ceratodontiformes > Ceratodontidae > Neoceratodus > Neoceratodus forsteri. The sequence continues at coordinate 1,271,625,512 of CM057452.1, forward strand.
GATGTCAGAAGTGGAGGCCAGCAGGGAGGGTGACAGAGCATCCAAGCTGATGTTCTGTCCTCCTAGGGTGGGATCAAGTATTGTTCACACTTGGAGTAGCTCCTGGTAGTGGCTTGCAGAAGTGTGCATGCTGTGGGTGACCACACATTGAGCATGCTCCTGTCCCAGCATGCTGTGGTGGACACACTTTTTAAGGTGGGTGCAGTCCCAGAAATCCAAAAAGAATGGCTGGCCAGCCACTCTAGATGATGGCCTCTTAAAACCCAAGTCTGCATGCCACCAACCCTGCTCAGCGACACACACACACACACACACAAACACACACACACACCCATCCACCCACCCATACCCTAATTCCATGGCACAGGTTGCTTCTCTTGCCTCTCCAGCACCACTGATGGGATGGGGCCCCACTTAGGGAGGGAATAGACCAATACCCAAGGAACAGGGGCATGACTGAGAGTCTGATAGTTTATGAAGGGTCCAGTAGTGGATCTGGTGAGCAGAGGATCAGAGGGAGTGCATAGGAGGGCCAGAAGTAGAGTGTACCAGCAGCCACTGTCAGGAGGTAATAAATAAATGGCAAAAAACTTGGTCTCCTCTACTGCAATAAACGTTGTCTTAACCTAAACACCAGGAAACTCCTACTATGGTATATGAGAAACAATCTACAAGTCCGCTAATGCCACTAGAATAACTATTGTGTTTAACACCACATGTCACTTTGCCTTTGCATGTGATAAGAAAACTTATCACTACACTCGCTATTGTAAACTTGGACTTCCCCCTCCAGAAAAAAAGAATGGAGCTCTGATGGGCTACCCTTATATATTAATGTGTTTTGGGTCTCTGTCTGCCTTATGTAAACAGCTAGCTTCCTCATCAGGCCAATTCCAAACTATTGATTACATTCCTGTTCCAAAAACATCCTGCACCAACATCAAGTTGGTCTCCCTCCTACCTCCACTGCCTTAACCCCGCCTTCCTCCCTGAAGAATCTCCTAAGCTACACTATCAATATACTGCATACCTGTCTCAATTTCTACTAACTGTGTTGTATCCTGATGTCTCTGAACTGTATGCATGAGCCTGAATATGAACCTGCTGTAACCTCTGAATATTGATGCTGATGTATATTTTTATACCTGTTGTAACTACTGTAAATCATGCCAATGTATATTTTCTCTGTAACTAATTCTGGGTCGCCCCTGAAAAAGAGACTTCAAGTCTCACTGGGTTTACCCGGTTACCAAAATCTAAATAAATAAATAAATACTGTAAAAGCACACAAATCCATCAGCGTAAAGGCCTTTATCATTGCAACCCTGCCACCTGGGATACATTACCTGAAAATGTAACGATTTTCAGCAACCTGAGACCCTTCAGAAAGTGTTCTTCCAACACCTACAAAAATCCTTGTGATTGCTAACACATATCTCTTCTTCATCTTCTCCAGACTAATGGACCCTCCTGCACTGTATCCTAAACTAACCTATCCCTTTTTCCTTTTTGCTGCCACAGAATATTGCTTCTGATCATTCCATAATTTAAACCTCCTTCTATCAATAATTGTTTTATGTTAATATATAAAAACACTGTATGTACAGGAATGACTTTTAATTGTATTTTTTATAACTTCATATCTTTAGCTGCATCTGTAATCGTCATGTACCATCTCTTCTGCTGTAACTGTCCCCAGGACCCTCATGAAAAATAGGTGTCTAGCCTAAATTTTATTTATTTTTATTTTTATTGATTTAGTTTTTGTTGACCAGGTAAGTGCACTAGACAAATCCTACCCATTTTCAGGCACGACCCCGGGGGAGGGGGATACAAATGAATGCCAACTGACCTTGAACCAGATTAAGCTGTTGGTGGTATTTTTAGTGAATGAAGGAAATTTGTCCAGGACACCAGGGAAATTCTCTTACTCTCCTGTAGGTGGACGGGCCGTCTTGCTGAGAGATGGCCACTGCAGGAGAGACGCTGGAGGAGAAGGACGCTTGTGTAGTGGTGGGGGAGGTCTCACTGCTAGCTGAGCAGCAAATGTTTGATTTATCAAATTATAATCAGGAAACCAATGGAGAAGAAATCTTTCACGAAGCAAGTTCTATGCCAGAGAATTTTTTATGTTCTGAATCAATGTCTACTAAGAAAGAGGACAGAGTGAGTTCCTTTATAGCTGATCAAGCGGAGGATCATTCAAGCACTAACAGTATGTCACGCTTACACAACTGTGTGGTGTTAATTGAGGCTGCAGCTGATTTTCCTGACAGGCTGAGCAAACAACCTGACAGCAGGAATGAGGAAGTAACTCCCAAAAAACTTCTTCCGTCTGAGGGTGAGTGGATGTCTGCAAACATTTCTCCTAATTTAAACAAAGACTGTGTTAAGGCTGGCAGAGATATCTCAAATTCTAGGGAGTGCCTAAAGCCTACTGTAACGCTGGGGGAAAATACGAGTGACAAAAGTACAGTTGTCCCCCCACTAGCGCTTTCCAAAGCTATCTCAGTTTCTGGTTATCAATTTCAAAGTCTGCCGTCTTCTGTGCATTTGTCAAAAGAAGCAGGATTTGTTTCTCAGCCCCAGGTTAAACGGGGAGCTGATTCTAGTATGCCTGCTCAAATTAAGTATCAAACAGAGGCAAACCAGCAAGAAGGGGTGACGTATAATCTACGAGCACAGAAAGCACCAAAACAGTGGTTCAAGAACATAAAGCATCCAGTAAAAATGCTATTGCTGTAGCTAAAAACAAAATTCAGGCCTCTGAACTTCTGAAAGAGCATGATAAGAACTGGTCGCCTCAAAAGGCAATCTTGGAAGCAGGTTGGGAATAATCTGCCACAGGGGTTTGGACTTCCGACTCAGCATGGGACTCTTCTTTAAGTTTACAGTTAAATTCCCCCGAATGGAAACCTGGACTTACTTCATATTATCCTATAGAGGGAAATAAGGTAGAGGCAACCTTGGTGGGAGCAACAGACAGCAATTTAGTTAATACACCTGTTCAGGCTTCTACAACTCATCGGGCATTACAAAATAAATATGTCCCTGCTGTTAATACAGAAGTTAACATGGATGATCAATGCTTTTCAGCTAAACCTCTAATGTCAGAATTTTTCTCTCATGCCAAAAGTGAAGCAGCACCTAAGCATAATGCAGTGCGCATTCGTTATAAGGGGGGTCTGGAAGAATGACCTGACAGACATTATGTAGGGAAATATCTAATAAAGGATTCTTTGCATTTTTCTCCCAGAGATGTTTTTGCATTCATTAACATCTCAGGAGAAGACAATTTTGCTATAAGGTTTTGTACTGCTTATGCGTTAGACCTTTTTTGTTAGAGATATGGGCAAGTTAAATTTTCCCCCACATGGACCCCCTTCTTAGTAATTCCTTTAACCAAGCCATTAATAAAAAACGTTGCGGTTATGTTTAGGAATGAGAGGGTCCATGTGGGGGACATAACATACTGGTTGTCTCAAAAATGTGAGATTCAAAGTGATCCTGAACCAATTTTGGATTCAGAACATTTTTGGACAGGAGGTTGGAGATATAAAGTTAAACTAAGACAATCTGACAAAGGGATTGAGCACATCCCCAATGCTTTCCTGTTGGGCAGGGATAGAGGGGTATGCTTTTATAACAGTCAGCCTAGAGCTTGTTACAAGTGTGGATCTAAAACTCACCTTTCTAGTACTTGCGATCAACCCAGGTGTGACAACTGTGGGCAAGTGACTATGCAATGTGTCAACCATACTAAATGTGACCTTTGTGAGGAGTATGGACATGCTTTCAAGGAGTGTCCTTGGGCAGCAAAAAACGAGGCCTCTTGTGGGAGTACTGACCTGATAATACAGCAAGCTCAAGAGGCCATGGCTAAACAGGCAGAAATAAAAGTAGAGGAACTAAAAAGAACTCCCCCTCAAGATTTAGATGTCATAGTTGTGGTGAATATAGTTCCTCCTCCTTGCCCCCCGCCCCCAGTTCACAAGCAAAACCTGTAGGAACAGTAAAAATAGAAAGGGACTCAAAGCAGTTTGAGCCAGTTTGCTATAAAGACCCAGAGGATACAGCAGTGGCATAAGTTGAACGTACTGTATCTCTCGGTCTCCCTTACCCCCGAGAAGATCCAGTAGGAACCTGAAAGCATTTACTGTTCCTATCAATGAGTCAATAGAATCCCCGAATTCTTATGCCACCTTATTCACCACTTGGGGTGATTCTGAAATGAAGGTCGGTGATTCTGACTCTCAAAAATCTACACAGGAGAACTTAGGAGCCCCAACTGAAGATTATAAAGAAAAGAAAAAAAAAGAAGGAAAAAAATAGTATATGCATTACATATCTTAATGACAGTAAACATATGGGGTTCACTAAATACGCATAGTATTTTGAATACTGGAAAAAGACAAGCTGTTTTTCAATTCTTGCATGATAAAAATATTTCTGTGATTTTTTTGCAAGAAACATGGATGTTTGCATGGGAACAAATAGCCTCTTTTAAAAGGGATTGGCCCTAGGGACCTTCTTATTGGTCTTTCGGTAGAGACTATGCAGATGGAATTGGGATTATATTTAATCCTTTCCAATTTGTTTTACATAAATTAATAGACCTAGTTCCAGGCAGAGTCTTAATCATACAGTAGATGGTAGATGGCAATCTATGAATTGTAGATTCATTAACATTTATAATCCTCAAACAAATGCTCTTAAGAATTGAATGCATGAATGCAATACAACCTTATTTGGCAACCTCTTTAAATATTTTCTGGGGAGGGGACTTCAATTGCAGTCTACATCCTAAAGGAACGTCTAACAAGAAAATCTACTGTGATTCAAACTGTCTTCAAGCTATCATAAAAACAGCAGACTTGACTACTTGCAATTACCTATTTACTGTTGGCCCTAGTTATACTTTTTTTAAAAGGGAAAAAAGGGATCCACAATAGATTATTTATTAACTTCTAAAGAAATTACAGTGCAGAATTTTAAACCTGTGCCAGTGGAATTTTTTGACCATTTGCTGGTACAGGTGGAAATTGGGAACACACCTAAAAAGGTATATCAGAAAAATAGATGGAAACTGAACACTTCCATTCTAAAAGAGGCTCTAGTGAAAAATTCAATTGCACTTATCTTGAAAGCTAGATTGTCTGTGGCATTTTTATGTTTGCTTGCACACATGTGCAAGAAACATAGTGCCATCATCGGAGATTTCGGAGGTGTGTCACCTCCTCCTCCAATTCAGTCAGTGTGTTGGCAGGTGCGGCCCCTGTAAGCCAATGCATGCTGGAGCTGTCTATGACAAGCTACTAAATGCAGTGGCATACAGTTGAAAGGGGGAGCTATGCTTGAGTGAGCAGCGACAGATATTGGCTACTCACGTGCAGCTCCCCACACAGAGCGCCCATGCAGGCGTCGCGCCCGCTCCCGCACTGTATAGCCGGACGGGTGCCCAATCCCGTTGGCTGAGCTGCCCCCGCCAGTCCCCCAAAGCCTTTCGAATGCCACGCTGGGTGCCCACCCCAGCATGGCAATTAATGATATAGCCGACGGGGTGCCCAACTCGCTGGCTCCACTCCTGTCCTAACCCCCCAGCAGTAAGTGCCACACTGGGAGCCCACCCCAGCGTGGCAGCGATCCTTAGGCCGACGGGGGTGCCTAATCTCCCATCGGCTGAATGCCCCCCCAACCGTCCTTGTGCCACTCTGGGAGCCCACCCCAGCGTGGCAAACATCCCACGTCATCTGTTTATTTTTTTTTACCTGTAAAGAAAAAACGGACCCACGTAGTCTCCCTGGCCCCCCTCCCACAACCCGCATCCACCCACTGTGCACCCAGCCTCCCCACACCCCCCCCTCACCCCATACTTACCTCCGGAGCTCGGCGCGACGATCTTCGTGGACCGGGAACACGCTCAGACTATTCAAAGCTGACCGCGAACTGAGGAAATGCCGGTAAGCTGTATAATGGGCTAGATCGGGGTTCAACTTGTTGCATATCTCAGGTATTTTTGGAATTTTGCACCAAATTTTTAAATGGGGTTTGGGACCCTTCATGATTGATGTCACTGTCATGGTGTTATTTGGCCAGGCGATTTCGCAGTCACTGCACGAAATCACCCTTTGGGCCTGTATAATGCCAGCGACAGTGCCATCATTCATGAGAAGGGGTCCCAAAAACCCTATGTTGAAAATTTGGTGCCAAAATTCCAAAAATGACTGTTTTACGAGCGTACGTTACGCAGTTCCTACGCAGGCTCGTAAGTTCGCAAATTTTCAATATTTTCACTCCAGATTTTCAACATTGCCATTTTACCACACTTTCTTATGAGTAGTATAGCTGTCATTTTTCACATCTCATCCAAAATGTGTTTCCGCCCATGTAGCGCACAATGGCACAGTCGGTGTGCGAAATCAATGTACAGGACAAATTAAGAAAATCACAGTGACATTGTTCATGAGCAGAGGTCTTAAAATGGCTATGTTGAAAATTTGGTGAAAAAATTCCTCAAAATGACTGTTTTACAAGCGTGCGTTGTGCAGTTCCTACGCACACTCGTAAGATCGTGAATTTTCAATATTTTCACTCCAGATTTTCAATATTGCCATTTTACCACACTTTCTTATGAGTAGTACAGCTGCCATTTTTCACGTCACCCAAAACATGTTTCCGCCCATGAAGCGCACAATGGCACAGTCGGTGTGCGAGATCAATATACGGGACAAATTAAGAAAATCACAGTGACACTGTTCACGAGGTGAGGTGTTAAAATGGCTATGTTGAAAATTTGGTGAAAAAATTCCAAAAAATGACTGTTTTACAAGCGTGCGTTGTACAGTTCCTACGCATGCTCATAAATTCACGAATTTTCAATATTTTCACTCCAGATTTTCAACATTGCCATTTTACCACACCTTCTTATGAGTAGTACAGCTGTCATTTTTCACATCTCGCCCAAAATGTGTTTCTGCCCATGTAGCACACAATGGCGCCGTCGGTATGCTAAATCAATGTATGGGACAAATTAAGAAAATCACAGTGACACTGTTCATGAGCAGATGTCTTAAATGGCTATGTTGAAAATTTTGTGAAAAATTCAAAAATAACTGTTTTGACGTAGCGTATACAGTTCCTACGCACGCTTGTAAGTTCGCGAATTTTCAATATTTTCACTCCAGATTTTCAACATTGCCAATTTATTACACTTCCTTATGAACAGTACAGCTGCAATTTTTCATATGTCACCCAAAATGTGTTTTCGCATATGTAGCACACAATGGTGCTGTTGGTGTGCGAAAGCAATGTTTAGGACAGATTAAGAAAATCACAGTTACACTGTTCATGAGCAGAGGTCTCAAAATGGCTATGTTGAAAATTTGGTGACAAAAGTCCATAAAATGACTGTGATACGAGTGAGCATTGTGCAGTTTTCACGCACCCTCGTTATTTCATGACTTTGTAATATTTTCAGTCCAGATTTTCACCAGTGACATTTTTCCACACTTCCTTATAAACAGTACAGCTGTCATTTTTCACAACATGGCTGAAGTGTGTTTTCACAGTTTCAGCACAGAGATGCGTGGTCACTGTGGGAAATCATTGTTCAGCACAGATAAAGAAAAACACAGTGACACTGTTCATGATCGGAGGCACCAAAATGCCTGGGTTGAAAATCTGCTGTAAAAAATTCCCAACCTAATAATATTACGGGTGTGCATTGCACAGTTTCTATGTACGCTTGTGACTTCACCATTTTTTTAAATATTTTTACTACAGATTTGCAACATTGCCATTTTTTACACCTCCCCATGAACAGTACAGCTGTCATTTTTTACATCCTGTTCGGAATGTTTTTGCACCTGTGGTGCTAAATGCCGTAGTCACTGTGCATAAGCAGCTTTCGGCTAACAAACTGATATTCCCCCTGTTCATGAGGTGGGGTCACAAAACAAACATGTTGAAGATTTGGAGTGAAAATACCAATGAATGCCTGAGGTATTAGGGTTTCCAACTATAACGCCCAACCCTGTAGAGAATGACAGGCATCAGGGGTGTGTTCTTGCCTGTGATGCTCATACCATTCTATACCCTGCAGTCAGTGAGAGGCATCAAGGTATGCCTTGGACTCTTTGGCCCCAAACTTCACCCCATTCTCCTATATCGCACCCATCTCACCATATTTCCTAATGAAATAGGGTGCGCATAAGGGCCAAAGACCCCAAGGAACACCGCGACACTTGTCAGTGTCTGCAGGTTGGGGTGTGGTGAAATGGCATGGCCGTTATGCCTGACAACCCAAACGCACACCAATGCCTGTCACTCTCTGCAGGGTGGTGGTGGGGTTGGCTTCAGTTCAGTACTTCACTGCCATTCGTAATACGCAGTTCTGTAACTTCTACACCACCACTGCCAATGCCAGTAAGCAAACATTCGGCATTGACAAATGCTTGTTATACTCTGATTTAGGTATCTGGTGGATGGAAACTAAAAATGATTGTAGAAATTGGTTTAAAAAATATGGGATTTGACAGAGGAATTCAAATTTTTTTTTCCTATTTGGAACTTAGAAAACAGTTACAGCATTTAATCACAATAGCTAATTCATCTAGAGCAGATTTCTCTAATCAAATTGACATTATTAAATCACAGATGAAAGAGCTTCAATACAATAGGACCAAAACCCTGCAGGCACTTATTACTAATCATTTAAAGAAATCAGTAATTGGAGACCCATTTGAACTCGGTAAAACAATCAAAGAATCTTCAACTATGGAATATTTAGAACAAAATAAGAGTAGAGTAGAAGATGGAAAATCTATTATTTCTATTATCAAAGCTCATTTTAATGCACTACAACCAGTAAAGTATCCATCTGTAAAAGATATAAAAGAATATTTGGGTTCCTCCCCCCCTCCACAGTTTTTTAGATCCGCAAGATGTTACTGACATGATGGTACCATTTTCTGATAAGGAAATTGAAACAGTTATTCATAATTTAAAATACAACATTACTCCTGGCTTGGATGGCCTTTCCAATCTATCTTACAAAACCTTTTGTTCAGAAATCACTACTTGTTTAAATATAGTGTTTTAATTTTTTATGGCAGGAAAATTAATTCCTACTACATTTGCAGAAGGACTGCTGATATATATTTTTAAATCAGGAGAAAGAGGTGATATTAGAAACTGGAGACCTATTACAATTCTAAACTCAGATTATAAAATCTTCACTACATTATTAAACAACAGACTAAAAAATATAGCTAATAAAGTGATTATGCCTTTCCAATACTGTGGGCTTCCAAAAAGGATAATTCAATTGGCCTTAACAATTATAAGAGATTTGACTGAGTCCTTATCTTTAGATGATAGATCAGGCTGTCTACTTTCCATAGATTTAGAGAAAGCTTTTGACAGGGTAAACCACTTGTTTTTGTTCACAGTATTAGAATTCTTTGGGATACCTAGTTCAGTAATTAAGATTATAAAATCATTATGCGACTCTACTAAAGTTTATCCAGTAATGAAAGGATTGGCATCAAAAGGGATTGTCATAAGAACAGGGGTGCTTCAAGGTTGCTCTCTAAGCCTATTGTTGTATATTTTTTCTCTGGAACCCCTAATAAGAGCTTTAATCATATCACCAAAATGGGAAGGGTTTAGAGTGCCACAGACCAATATTCATTTGATTGTACAGGCCTATGCAGATGATGTTTGTTTATTTTTAATAAACAAGAGCAAATGGAAGCATTTTTTAAAGAATTCAAGATATGCTCAGTTCTCTCTAATGCTAAATTAAACAAATCCAAATCTAGAGGTTACTGATGGGGAGTAAAAATCAATCACCTATTGATTATAATAATATTAAAATATCCGAGGAACCTCTTTTTATTCTGGGTATTCAGTTTGGGCCCCAAAATCTCCCAGAAGCTAACTGGGACCAAGCATTAAAAAAGGTTGAATCAAAAGTGGTTAGATCGAAACAGTTTAAGTTTTCAAAACAAAAAAGAATTCAAATTCTAAAGCAGTTTATCATGCCATGCTTACAGTATGTAGCCCTCATTTTCCCTTTACCTTCTCAATATGAGACAAGACATTATAGTTGATGTTTCCAAATGCTATGGGGGAATAGATTAAACTCAGTTAAGAGATGCTACACATATTTAGCTAAAAAAAAGGGCGGGTTAGGAATGATGGATCCTATCATTTTCTGTCATGTACTTTTTTTTACCTACACAATCAAACGAAGATTAGTAGATCCTGACAGTAATGATGGACTACGGATTGGGAATGCTCTAGGGCAATACCTGACAGCCTGGCTCATTAGTGTGCCAAAAATTAATCCACATATTCATATAGTATCTTACTTTAGACCAGTTACGCAGAAATTATATAAATGGCAGGCTACAAAATTACAAATTAGTGTAAACACTACAAAAACACTTTATAAGTCCATTATTTCACACATTTATCCCACAATTTCCAGTTTCAAAAACTGTCCCACAGCTATGAATAGTAGGATTTTAGATCAATTTAACAATCCTAGACTTCCAGATAATATGTGGGAATTACAGTGGCTCATTATGTATGGCCGGTTAACTATAAGGGGTACAGCTAAATATGAGGCAAAGGAGGAAAGAAACTGTCCATATCCAGAGTGCATAAATCAAGAAGAAATTGTGGAACACTTTTTTCTATATTGTTCTTTTATAAAACATTTATGGAACTTTGCAGCAAAAAAAAAAAATTTGAATTTGCAATGGTTACCTAGAATGAATTATGATATTTTGGTTATTGGAATACTTCCATCGAGTTTTAGTGCTTATGATTATAGAACACTGTAGGTATTTTTTGCCTGTTTATGGTTTTGTTTATGACAGGTGAGATGCCAATGGGTAATCTATCAAAAGAAAGTTACATATGAAGGATTTTGCCAATATGTAATGACTGAATTACAAAAAGTATATTTAAAAGATATGCAACTTTCTAACGTTGAGAAAGTTAAAAAGTGGTGGAAGGGTTTTTCACATATTATCAAATATAAATAGTTAATGTTTCAAGAAATGTAAGTTATTCCTCAATGTTACAGAGTATTCTGGTTTAAGTTTTTCATTTGTTTTCCTTTTTCCACTTTTTTTACTTGTATAACTTTGTATGTACTATATTTTTGCTTTCTTTATGTTATTTCATTCATGCACTATTGTAAATAAAATCACCCCTACTCTTTTCAATAAGTGCCATGGGATCTTTGTCATCTACCTGAACTACCACCAATCCAGGCAGATGGGACCTCGGTTTAATGTCTCATCTGAAAGATGACACCTCAGAAGTGCAGCACCCCTCTCATGCTGCACTACAGTGTCAGTACTGGGATATTAACCCAAGTACCGATGTGGATACTGAACCCACAGCCCTCTGATCTCCCGGCCTCAGAGGCGAGTGTGCTACCTACTGAGCCACTGACATTGCAAATTAAGCAATCCAGGTGTGTAAAAGTCCACATAACATAAAATAATAAATAGTTACAGCTTCACTGTTTGTGGCAATTAGAAACTATGTGCCCTGGTTCAGAATCATGTTGCTGCTGCAATAGTCAAATACCAGAAGAGAGTATGGAAGATTAATGGGGGGTTCTAGGCTCTTTTCCAGCAAGTACTGCCACAAAGCTTTAGAATAGGGACCAAAGACTACACACTCAAATGCTATAAGATGATTTCAGTTCAAGCCTAAATCATATTGTTTAAATTTGGCAAATAGATAGCAGCACACAATGGAGATAGCAAGAGCACATTCTATGCATATGAGAAACTGATACTGGAGCTAGACAGATAGATAGATAGATTGATAGATAGATAGACAGACAGACAGACAGACAGAAATCAAGAAAGAAAGAAAAGAAAGAAAGAAAGAAAGAAAGAAAGAAAGAAAGAAAGAAGGAAAGAAAGAAAGAAAGAAAGAAATATAAGAGAAGTAGCAAAGTTTTAATTCACCAGCAAAGTAGGCACAAATTCACAGAAATTCTCACTTTGTGAATTTTATAAATTTTGGGGCAGCTATACCAACTTTGCCACACAGATTTCTCTTTTTTTAAACTGAAAGTGTAACAAAAAACCCTCCCCCTCACTGTACTGTAATGCCACCCTCTCTCACTTCTGAAAACTTCCTAGTCATATATCCACCTCCCATCCCCCACAGGCACCCTCCTCCCCCCACTGTCCTGGCAAATTTCAAAGTACAGTTTAGAAGGGTAGTCTGAGTAACAACTTAGTGTCATACATTTTTAGCCAATCAGGTTATACTAGAGGCAAAGACGTCACCATTCATTCATTTGAGCCATTACCAAGATGGGCACTGAACAGAGCAGATGCTGTCTACCAGGGACTGTTTTATCACAGTTTTTTTCTGGGTGCTGGAGGGGAGGATGGTGGTAGGGACTCTGGGGGGTTGCGTGGGGAGGCTTATGACTTACTGTTGACCTGGTTATGAGACTCAGGAGGGGGGATATGTTTGCTGTGCAGGTGGGGGAAAGGGTAGGGTATTTAACTTTTATGTTATTAAGTTGTGACCCAGACTACTACTTAACATTGAAATTCACCAGGGCAGGAGGGGCAGCAAGGAGGAGGTTGTCAGCATGGGATGGGAAGGGGGTATATAATGACTAGGAAGTTTTTGGGAGGGGAGAGGGGGAGTATTAAATAGCACAGTCGGTGGAAGGAGATTTAGAGATGCAATTTGCAGAGTTGTGGCCAAACTCACACAGCAAACTACATAAATTGTCTAATTTGCCCAAGAATTTGCAATTCACATAGACTAGCCAGGCAAATTTGTTCAATTCACCAGATGCATAATAGGGATGGGTGAACCCAGAAAAGTCCTGATCTTTATTTTCAGGATCAGGATCCAGGTTTGAGTTCTGCTTAGTTCTGATTTAAATCACAACCTTTACGAACTCAATAATAATACCTGAAACCATTACAAACTGCTCTAAAAAATAAACCATAAAGTATTGTTCTAACCTGAGTGTCGGCCTGTTTTTCCTGACTCCAGTCTCTTCATTCTTCTACTCTGTCTCCAATTTATTTGATCAGAGAATCCAATTTTCTCATTTCTAGTACAGAAACAGTATTACTGAGTATAGCCATCTCCAGCCCCTAACCTGCTCCAGGGTGCATATCTCCTGCCCTTCCCATGTGTAGAAAATCTGTCTATCCAATTATGTTTATATTTTATGCTATTTGCTAACCCCCACCCTTCCCAAGTATGCATAGCCATGCCTCTTCCATCAGCTGATGCCCTTCTGCCTCAGTGCTCATACCCACACCTCTCCCACATGCTGACCCCCCTGGCCAAATGTGCACAACCCTGCCCCTTCAATCTGCTGTCCCCTTCCTGCCTCAGTATGCCCATCCCTGCTTTTTATGTTTGCTTGCATGCATGTGCAAGAAACATAGTGCCATCTTCGGAGATTTTGGAGGTGTGTCACCTCCTCCTCCAATTCAGTCAGTGTGCTGGCAGGCGCGGCCCCTGTAAGCCAATGCATTCTGGAGCTGTCTATGACATGCTCCAAAATGCAGTGGCATACAGTTGAAAGGGGGAGCTACCCTCAAGTGAGCAGCAATAAGATAAGGCTACTCACGCGCAGCTCCCCCCCCCACAGACAGATGCCACGCAGGCATGCGCGCCCCTGCATCCACTGTATAGCCGACGGGGTGCCCAATCCCCGCCAGCTGTGCTGCATTCCCCCCCCAAAGGCTTCCAAAATGCCATGCTGGGTGCCCACCCAGCGGGCAACTAATAATATAGCCGATGGGGGTGTCCAATCCTCGCCGGCTGAACACCCCCTTCACAATCAGCGAAGCCACGCTGGGAGCCCACCCAGCGTGGCAACGCCCCATGTCGTCTGCTTTTTTTTAACCTGTAAAGAAAAACGGTCCAACGCTGTCTCCCTGCCCTCCCACAACCCGCACTCCACCCACTGCGCACTCCAGCCTCCCCACACCCACCTCACCCCCATACGCATTCGGACCTTGGCGGACGACTTCAGTGGACCGAACACGCCTGCACTCTTCAAAGCCGATCGCGAACTGAGGAAATGCCGGTAAGCTGCATAATGGGCTAGATAGGGGTTTTAACTTTGTTGCATATCTCAGGTATTTTTAGAATTTTTGCACCAATTTCAACATGGGGTTTAGATCCTTCATGAATGATAAACATTGTTTCAAGTTGAGTTCCAGCCCAAGGTGATTTCGCAGTCACCGCGCAGTCACTGTGCGAAATCATCCTTCGGCCTGAATAATGCCATGACAATGACATCATTCATGAGAAGGGGTCCCAAACCCCAGTTGAAAATTTGGTGCCAAAATTCCCAAAATGACTGTTTTACTTAATGGCGCTGTGCAGTTCCACGCAGGCTCGTAAGTTCGCAAATTTTCAATATTTTTACTCCAGATTTTCAACATTGCCATTTTACCACACCTCCTTATGAGTAGTACAGCTGTCATTTTTCACATCTCACCCAAAACGTGTTTCCGCCATGTAGCGCACAATGGCGCAGTCGGTGAGTGAAATCAATATACAGGACAAATTAAGAAAATCACAGTGACACTGTTCATGAGCAGATGTCTTAAAATGGCTATGTTGAAAATTTGGTGAAAAATTCCTAAAATGATCTTTCATAAGCGTGGCGCACAGTTCCTATGCATGCTCGTAAGTTTGCAATTTAATATTTTCACTCCAGATTTTCAACATGTCCATTTTATTACACTTCCTTATGAACAGTACAGCTGCAATTTTTCATATGTCGCCCAAAGTGTTTTCGCACTATGTAGCGCATAATGGTGCTGTTGGTGCAAAAGCAATGTTTAGGACAGATTAAGAAAATCACAGTGACACTGTTCATGAGCAGAGGTCTTAAATGGCTATGTTGAAAATTTGGTGACTAAAGTCCATAAAATGACTGTGTTACTAGTGAGCATTGCGCAGTTTCACGCACCGCTAGTTCATGACTTTGTAATATTTTCAGTCCAGATTTTCACCAGTGACATTTTTCCACACTTCCTTATGAACAGTACAGCTGTCATTTTTCACAACATGGCTGAAGTGTGTTTTCACACTTTCAGTGCAGAGATGCGTGGTCGCTGTGGGAAATCATTGTTCGGCACAGATAAAGAAAATCACAGTGACACTGTTCATGATCGGAGGCACCAAAATGCCTGAGTTGACAATCTGCTGTTAAAAATCCCCAACCTAATTATATTACGGGTGTGCGTTGCACAGTTTCTATGTATGCTCGAGACTTCACAATTTTTTTAAATATTTTTACTACAGGTTTGCAACATAGCCATTTTTTACACCTCCCCATGAAAGAGTACAGCTGTCATTTTTTACATCCTGTTCGGAATGTTTTTGCACCTGTGGTCCTAAATGCCGTAGTCACTGTGCATTAGCAGCTTTTGGCTAACAAACTGATATTCCCCCTGTTCATGAGGTGGGGTCACAAAACAAACCTGTTGAAAATTTGGAGTGAAAATACCAACGAATGCCTGAGGTATTAGGGTTTTCAACTATAACGCCCAACCCTGTAGAGAATGACAGGCATCAGGGGTGTGACTTGGGATTCTTGCCTGTGATGCTCATACCATTCCACACCCTGCAGTCAGTGAGAGGCATCGAGGTATGCCTTGGACTCTTCGGCCCCAAACTTCACCCCATTCTCCTATATCGCACCCATATCACCATATTTCCTAATGAAATGGGTGCGATAAGGCCAAAGACCACAAGGAACACTGTGACACTTGTCGTCTCTTGCAGGGTGGGTGGTGAAATGGCGTGGACGTTATGCCTGATGACCCAAACGCACACCCCAATGCCTGTCACTGTCTGCAGGGTGGTGGTGGGGTTGGCTTCAGTTCAGTACTTCACTGCCATTCCTATTACGCAGCTCTGTAACTTCTACACTACCACTGCCAATGCCAGCAAGCAAACATTCGGCATTGACAAATGCTTGTTCTATTTGCTGCCCACTTCCTGTCCCAATATGCACAACCCTGCTCTCTCCAATCTGCTGACAATTATTTTGCTGCAGTGTGCACACTTCTGTCACTCCAGTCTGCTACCTCGCATCCCAGTATGCACACCCCTGCTACTTTAATATTCACCAGTATGTACACACCAGTCTACAGACCCTTTCATCAGCTGGCATCCACTCTGCCATTTTCCCACCCCTTCCCAGTCAGCCTGCTGCACTCTTCCTGCTGTAGGATGCTGGATACCTGCTCCCTCCCTTCTGCTGAACCCCACTTTGACCTAGTCTGCACAAACAGTGCATCCTCATCCCCTCTAATCTGCTGCCACCACAAGGTCCAAATCCGACAATAGGCACAGCACACCCCTAGCTATTCTGCAGAACCTAACCATCCTCAACCTGGACAGTCTACTTAGTCCCATCTGCATGCCTCCATCCAGCAGTAGTACAATATGGCACATAACTTCTCCCTGTCTGTACTCAAAAAGTCCTTCCAAAAACATGCTCGATGCATCCTGCCACCATTGCTACTCACCACGATTACTAAATCTGCAGCCACCATGATGCCACAAACTCCAAGAATGAACTGTTCCTGCCAGCACCTATATGCATGCTCTCTCTCTCTCTCTCTCTCTCTCTCGCTCTCTCTCTCTCTCACACACACACACACACACACACACACACACACAAAACACATGCAGCGGCATATTTTCTTTAGAGAGAGCAGGAGAAGTGGTGAGTGGCACAGTCAAAAACAATTTGCATCTGATTTTGTTTGGCGGCTGGTTGTGGCAGATGGAAGAGGGGATCTGGAAAAAACAAAATTATGTGATGGCTTAATATCAAACAGCAGGGCAGACCTGGTACTCCTGCCAACAATGTCCTGATCTGGTCCAATCGGATAGTGTGAAATCTGGGGGTCTGATTCTGATGGACCGGTCTGCTAATCCCTAGTGCATAACTACCCAAATTGAAGTCATCAGTGAAGCAAAATTGAAGAAATGTGTGATTTCAGCACAAAGCAAATTTTGGCAACTTCGTCCATCTTAGAAAGACAGCTTGATAGATAGATAGATAGATAGATAGATAGATAGATAGACAGACAGACAGACAGACAGACAGATAGATAAACAGACAGACAGACAGATAGATTGGTAGGCAGGCAGGTAGACAGACAGGTACACAGACAGACTGAAGATGGACAATGTAGCTCTATTCACTGGGTTCCCTCTGTGCATGATAACGTTATTAATTTATCAGGATTATTAAATATTTTATAAATGATTCCTTTAAGAAAACATTAACTTGACTTTTAAAAAGAAAAAAGGAGGTGCTGGTGAAAAGCTTGTCAGTGGGACCAAGAGCATCATGATTCAATTTAAAATGAACATGAATAAAGCATGTTTAAGATTTAATAAATGATGCATGTACTGTAGAATGCTTTGAATGAGAATCTTCTGGTTTGAAACCTAAGGTCATGTGAACCACGGTTCATACATTGACTCAAAGGGTCCTCTGCCAAATCTACTAGAGAATATGTGGTTTACTTATATTTTGTATTGGTTAATCATTTAATGGGATTTATTGAAAATGTTATTTTGACACAAGCCATGTATTAATTATATGTGTTTAATATTTTCAAAATTGTGAAGACACAATTTTTTTTTCTTTTTAGCAGGTCTATTTATTTAAGTGGGTTTTACTGTACCTAAACTAGACACACAGATTGGTATATAGCAAAATTATTATTTTTTGACCCATGTTGTTCTTTTAAGTCCATTCTGCTATTGGTTATTTAATTAGCTTATGTAAAGTGTTAAAAATATGTACACTGGCCCAGATATTCAAAAGAGATGTGCCAGCGCAAGTACGAAAATGCGCTATTGTGCGATATTCAGCAGGAAGCAGCTGCGCTGCACAAGTTGCAATGCACAAGAGTGCAACAGTAATGAATGAATGTGTAACCATAGGGGGAAGAACCATAAATAAATGGCACAGTGCGATATTCAACAGCATGCACCATGCGCAATAGGGGGAGCTAGCAGAAGTTGCGTGATAGCGGAAATGATCCAAAATACAAAGGAACAAGAGAGAGGCGCAAGAACACTACAGGAAAGCCAGTGGTGGGAGCAAGGAGACACGAACAAGGCAGAGGGTAGCAGTGAGCAGGACTTGGCAGGAGCAGGACAGAGCACACCTGGAAACACCTAGGAACAGAAAAGGAGTAGGGGAGCCTGTGCTACTGTGCAGGATTGATAGGGAAGTGCCACAGTGGACTGAGGGCAGTGGCAGTAGGCAGGACAGCCAAATGCCGGAGGTGTACCCAGTGCAGGGGGAGCATCACAAACGGACAGCGGGGGGAATGGGATAACAGCTGCCGGGGGGGGGGGGCACCAGCCAGGGACATGGCCAGTGCCACCTTCCAGATGGAGGTAGTAATGAGGGGTGTAAGAAGGCAGGCAGCAAGGAGGGCATGGCCGTGGAAGGGTTATGCCCCAACAGGCGATATCGAGCCCGCTCCACCTTTGAACACTACTCTGACACAGAGATTTTGGGCCAGTACCACCTGAACCGGGCGATCCTGAGGTGGCTTTGTGAGCTGTGCAGTGATGAGATGCAGGCACCCACACAACAGAGCCATGCTCTGTCAGTGGAGACAAAGGTAACAGCTGTCATGTGCCTGCTCACTACGGTCACCTTCCAGAGACCAACAGGGGACACAACAGGCATAACCCAGTCAGCCGTGTCACACCTACTCACACAATTCCTCAGAGCACTGCTGCCGCATGCTGTGGAGTACATCCATTTCCCCAGCACACAGGTGGAGCGCACAGCACACATACAAGTGTTCCACAGGGTAGCACGTATGCCTGGCATGCTTGGGGCCTTTGACTGCACCCATGTGGCCATCCGCATGCCACCTGGTCTGGACGGTGTGTCCTACATTAACTGGAAGGGGTATGTCAGCATCAACTTCCAGGTGGTGTGCAATGCCAGGGGGCACATAACCAATGTTTGTGCCATGCACCCTGGGGAGCACATGATGCCTTCATCTGGCGCCAGTCCACACTGTGCCACAGGTTCTAGAGTGGGGACATCCCCACTGGCCAACTAGTGGGTGAGTATGCACATCATGCAGGACATGAGCAGATGTGGGGAGGTGCATAGTCAGAGGTGCCATGGGTACCAGCCTTGACGGCCCATGGCAGAGTGACACAGACCACCATACTAATGTCCATCCTCTACACACAGGTGGCAGTGGCTACCCACTCTGTTCCTGGCTGCTCACACCATACCGGCACCCCGCGACCCCATCGCAGCTACAGTATAATGAGGCACAAGCCACAACATGGAATGTCATCGAGCGGGTGTTTGGGATGCTGAAGGCACGTTTCCGGTGCCTGGACATGTCTGGCCGTGCCCTACAGTACAGCCCCTCAAAGGCCTGTGGGCTATTCCTGGCCTGCTACATCCTGCTCAACATGGCCAATGACTGTGGGATGGCCATAGAGGTCGAAGAGGGGGACAGCGATGGGGACGATGAGGATGCTGGTCCAGACAGTGATGGGCAGCCACCCCCTGGGTGAAGGGATCCCCATCTGATCTGGATGTCACAGCTGCACCGGGACACCATCACAGAGGAGCACTTCGGCCAACACAGGTAGGTCATGGGGCCATGTGAAACCATCAATGGCAAGGGCACAACCCAAAGATAGGCATGGACGAAACCCAGGGGTGGATGAGGGAAAGGGAATGGGTCCAAGCATGGAACCACACACGCCGTCAGGGATGGGCAGGGCCAAACACGACACACGCTCACACACGCACACACGCACACACACCACAAGACATGCACAAGGGGCAGAAGGCACGCCAACCCCGAATGCAACCCCTACCCACACACAGGTCCACACACGACCACACCCAGTGGCCATCATTGTGCGTGTCTCAGACGCTGGGCACCATTGCACACAGGCAGACAGTGCAACACAGGCATCATCATGCACACGCCACAGTGGCCAACAGCCGGAAGGGTGTGCACGGGGACCGTGTGTGTGCAGGGACGGGTACCCCACCCATGCATCGCACGATGCACAACACATTGCACACAGGGCAGTGGCAGACAGTGGCCATGGTGGGAGACAGGTCAGCCACGCAGCTCAGTGCCACGGCTGCCACGGATGCATGGGTGGCCCTGCCGCAACCTGCCAGCTGTGCCAGGCTGACCATTGGCCTCATGGGGTAGCACCGATGGTCCCCCAAGGGTGACACTGCGGGAATGTGACCATGTTCACGCAGGGGTCTGCAGCTCACCGAACATGCCCGTGCCAGGCGTGCTCAGTATGCCCACAGCCGAACCCGGTGTCGACATGGAAGGTGTTGCATGACGCCGGGAAGGGGGGTAGATGTGACACTGCGTGGTGTCTGTGGCACATGGGCAATGAACTGGGTGCCCAAAGTGGCCATGACAGCTGTGAATTCACGTGTCTGCCTGTCAATGGCAGCAGTCACATCCTCCCACTGCCGGGCCATCACTGCCAGAAGCAGACTGTGGTCTTTGTTGCGTCACTCCTCTGTCTGGCACAGAACCGCACTGAGTGCATCCACCGCCAACACAAGCCGCAACTGCTGATCCACTGAAGCCTGGAGTAGGTGGCTGTGCTCATCAAAGAGGTCATCCGCTGGTTCGGCATGCTGTCCTTTGTGGTGTTCCTGGCTCTGCTGGGCAGCACCCTTTGACGATGGGCACTGCACACCAGAGCCATGCCAGGGCACGTCCACATGTGGTGCACTGATGCCAGCCCCGACACTGTCCCCCCATCGCCATTGGCCGACTGCTGGCACTGCCCATCCGGCCACCGATTGCCAGGGCTCACTGGTGCCGCCGCAGTGACTTCAACAGCCCCAGCAGCCTGGATGCACACCAGTGCTGCTCCACTGGGGCATACAGGCACAGGCTGGGACTGTGATGTCATGCATGCCTCCACAGCAGCACCACCCATGGCTACGCCCATGCCGTTTCCTGCTGTGAGACCATCCTGCATCCCAGACGTATCACTGTCCGGGATGTGTGATCCATCAACATCGGTGCCAGATCTGGCACCAGTTTTTGTCCCAGCATGCTGGAGTCCGTGGCTGCTGTCACGCTGGGACACAGGCAGAGCCTCGCCTGCACCAGCAGCACCATCATCAGTCCGGCCAGACAGGCAGGTATGCGGTAGTTCTGACCCTTGGATACCTGTGGAGGTGGATGGACGCTCCTCCATGTCCAGGGCATCGCCCTCGGTGGACACACCCACCATCGCTGACCCATGTAGATGCTCAGAAGCTGTAAGGGAATACAGTAGCATTAATGTCTCCGCCCTGCCCTGTGACATTCCCCCCACCTCCCACACAGTGACAACACAGGCCCTACAATGCAGTGATGGGCTGCCACCCATCTGGAAGCCACCACCTGGGATGCCCTCTGTGGCACAAAGCTGCATGCTGCTGGCCACCCACTCCTCCTGTGGCATCAGGTGTGGCACATCAGACTGTCCACCACTGGTTGCAGCACGTGCTGCCCTGATAGCAGCCACCTTGTCCCTAATCCTCCTCTTGTCCATGCCGACCTTCTTTTTACATTCCTGCATGGACCTCTAGTGGCTACCATGCTGGTTCACGGCACGTGCAACCTCACCCCATACCGCAGCATGGGCCTGTGGTGTTCCCCACTGTCCACTGAGCAGCGGTTCCCTGTTGAGGTAGGCCTCGAACAGGGCATCTGATTTGGCCCGGGTGAAGTTGGGCCTCTCCTTCTCCCATGTCCCTGTTCCTCTTCTTTCTCACATTCGGTCATTATAGAGCCTGTGGGAATGACAGGTGTTACCTTTGATTGTGCAGTCCCATGCATCTCTCACACACCACAGTCCACACTTCCAAACAGCATGCCACCCACCACAATAGACTGCAATACCAAACTATGTCCTTTGCAGCCCCATGTTGCAGTTATATAGCGCAAGGCATGCAAATGAGGTGAGGCGCAACTTTAAGTGGATGCTAATGCAGTGGGTGTGCCATGGAATTGCTGATGAGCTGATTTGCATATGCTGGCTGAATATCGTGCTGTTGTACCTTGCGCAATTGTGCTGAGCATGCTCAGGCAATGGCGCAGCTCTGTGACGTGTGCAGTAGGCACTGCAAGGCACATGCCTGGGGTGCTGATGCCGATGCCTGCCACGCTGATGATGTGCTGAGCACGGGAGGCAGTGCAGGGCATGGCCACCACTGTGCCAGTGGCACTAGTGCTCAGTTCTCACGTGTGGCACTCGTGCCCTGGAGCACTGTAGGCGCCATGATGCTACAGCATGGTAGGCCACTGCAGGACGTCACACACAGGCACCCTACCGCGCTACATGCAGGGAGTCCCAATAGCACTGTGGCGGTCTGTGCATGACAGACCCTTGACCCTGGGGTTGACCATTGCCCCCTAAGCACCATGCGTCCGCATGGGTGCACCCCTATCGTGCTGTTCAGTGACAGCACAGTGGGGAATGGCAGCACTGTACCGCGCAGCATCTGCATGTGGGGGAAGTGTGCTACAGAGCGCCATTTTGTGATCTGGCCTGCATGGATGATGGCACACAGGAGAGCACCACAGTGGAGCATGCTAGAGCTGGCCAATCTTGTGGCCATTGTTGAGCCCCATGCTGGGGCCCTGTTTGGGGAAGACCCACTGCACAGGCCAAGAAGCGCTGTGTGGGAGGAGGTGGCAGGGGCCATGGAGGAGGCCACTGAGATTTCCCGTAGCGCAGATCAGTGTCTCCAATGCTATGGGGACCTCCAGCAGAGGGACCCAGATAGGCTGGGTCAACTACAGGCATGCGCCAGGCGAGGTGCCATGCCACGGCCAGGTAGGTGCTCCATCCATACACTGGTAGCGTCCGTCCATCCGGGTATCGTGATGTGCATGTGTCCACCATGCAGGGGGGTTGGGGCCATCCAGTGTGAGCGGTGGTGGTGGTGGTGGGTTTGCAGCATGGCTGGGCTGTGCAGGATTGCACACACCAGTGGGGGGGGGGCTTTGCTACTGGTTTGTACTGATGTTTTCCTCTCTGTGTTTGCACCCTAGGCCCTGAGGAGTGACGCCGTGCTCGGGAGACAAGAGCACAGCGTGAAAGGGATGCTGCACAGCAATAGGGATGTGGCAGAGGGGCTTTGGTACAGCAGTGCTCGGCTGTTGTGGATGCAAGTGAGTGCCTTTCTCCCAATAACTTCTGTGCATGCTGTGTTGAAAGGTTGGCGGCAGGGCATGGCCACCAGCCCTAGGCACCACCGCTGAGCACACCACACGGTACACTCAGCACTGTCCTGTGGCACTGCATGTGTGAGTGTGCATCGCTGGTGGTCCGTGCTTGCACCGGGTACATGGCTGTGCCACTGCCTTCGCACCACATAGCCATGTCACTGTACAGACACGGTGGTGTTGTGCGGGAATTGGGCATGGATGTGTGCAGCGGTCTGCATGGCTGTGTGCACCTGGGTAGGCAGGTCTTGTGGACACAGTCACTGTGGGTGATCACACACTATCACAGGGGCATGGCCCATGGCTGTATGCCATGCACAATGGGTGGACTGCAGGGGATTGGACAGTCACATGTATTGACTCTGCTCCCTTGTCCTAGGTGGACATCACTGGATGGTGATTGAATATGGAATGCAAGAGCTGCTGCAGCTGGCACGGGCATCCCTGGGGATTCTTGAGGGGATGGAGCAGGACATGGTCTGGAGACGCAGTACCCGCAGGTGCCACAGAAGTGGAGAGCGGGGCAGGCATTAGGCCCTCCATGCCCTCTGAATAACCTAACTCCCCTGGACCCACCCTCACACCCCTTCTTCTTTATCCCATTTGTTCACCCCTGCCCCCAACTGGTTTGTGGCCCTTTCCCCCCACCCTCGTAAATAATTGTATATAAGTTTGATTGTTTCTATTGTTCAATACACTCATTTTGTTATGACAACTGTGGTGGCTTCTGATATGCAGTGGGCTACAGGTGCTTGGCTGCAGTGGTGTGTATTGCATCAGGGGTGGTGCAGGCATGGGCGTGTGTGTGTCCGGCAGGGACCTGTCAATGGTGTGGGTTGGAGACTTGGTCACTGTCTGTGGTATGTGCGTTGTTCTCTGTGCACTGAATGCCTGTGTGCAGTGGTCCACGGTGCATGCACTGTGTCCACGGCACCCTGTCAGACTGTCCATGGCCTGCGCAGCTGACACCCTTGCATGTCTGTGCTATGCATGGTCTGCTGGCATGTCAGTGGTGACTGTCCATGCTGGCCACCCCCTGTATCTGGCACAATGCCGGATTGCCTCCTGTCACTGGTATGGTGCATGTCTGCCTTAGGTGGCACTGTGGCCTCCGCTGTTGTTGTCCCCCCTCCATGCTGTCACTTGTTTCTGTTGCAGGGAATGTGCTCCAATGTCTGTCACTTGTGCTCAGGCCACATGCTGGTGGTGTACGGATTCATGGTGCATGCACAGAGTGGCTGGTACACCTGTGCCATGGAGGGGTGCTGGCCATGGGTACCTGGCTGCTGTGGCCACATGCCAGTGGGTTTGTTGCCCCGCTAATGTGTCTCTGTGTTGGTGTGCCCTTGGGTATGGGTGGGTGTTTGTCCGTGCACTGTGTTGCATCCTGTGTGGCGCATGCTTCCATGCACCACTGTGGGCATCTGTGCTGGCTGTTGGGGCCAGTGCTGGGACAGGGTGTGTGCTTGAGTGGGTGTGCGGGGTGCTGTACCACTGGTGGTGGGGTCCGGGGCAGGCCCTGTCACATGTGGGGTACCTCGTGTGTTGACGCAGGGTCGGTCTCTCAGCTGTACCTCGGGGGGGCCATGCAGGGCAGCACTGTGTCTGCAGTTGTTGCATCGGTGGCTGCTGCCGCCCACTGCAGGGTGCTCATGGTGGGGCTGCCTTGCATAACTCCATGGTGCACAGGGTTGCATTGTCA
The DNA here is from genome assembly GCA_016271365.2 of Neoceratodus forsteri. Lineage (NCBI taxonomy): Eukaryota > Metazoa > Chordata > Ceratodontiformes > Ceratodontidae > Neoceratodus > Neoceratodus forsteri. The sequence goes on from CM057452.1 coordinate 1,271,650,529, forward strand.
CAGTGGGGGTGGTGGCATGCATAGGGTGACATGCACTGTTGGGTGCTGCTCCTGGGCAGGGTGTCTGGGGATCGTAGTGCAGGGTGTGCTCTGCATTGGTGGGATGGTGTAGCACGGGGTGGCCGGACCTACTTGTGTTCCGGTCACAGCTTACCAGGTGGGTGTGCTGGAGCACCATGCCCCGGCTGTGGGATTGTTGCTGGTGTCCATGGGCTGGTGGTTCTTCCAGCTCTCCTCAGGTTGTGTGGTTCAAGGGGTGTTGGGGGCGATGTCTGTTCTGCTGCATGCTCCTATGCCCATGTTTTCCATGGGTGGTGAACCCCTGCATCCTGTCACTGCACATCCCTGGTTGTGCTGATGTGCTGCTACCCTGCTCCACTGTGCATCCCTGGTTGTGCTGATGTGCTGCTACCCTGCTCCACTGCACATCCCTGGTTGTGCTAGTGCACATCAGACCTGTGCCACTGCGCATCCCTGGTTGCGCCATGGCACGGTTGGTGCGATATTCAGTTGTGTTGCGCTAGCGCATCTTGGCCTGTGCAATGTTTGAATATCATGCATGTTGCGCATAGGCGCACTGCACTTGCACCTGTTCCTGCTATTGCACTACTTTGTGGCATGGTTTGAATATCTGGGCCACTGTATATACATACATACACATGCACACATATACAATAGGTGTTGACCCAAAATCTATGGTATGTCATATAGAAAATAATGGCTGGGGATCGGGTGATAACCATGCAGTAATCACCTTGAGTGGTTAATAGGGCAACATGGTAAACCTCAAGAGCGCAGCTGGAGAGGTTTGCTGTAGCCCTAGCAATCACGAGAGGTTATTTCAGCATGGTTGTCAGCCAATCCCCAGCCATCATCTTTTATAGTGTATGGTCAAAAATATACTGTTTGCATTCTGTGTGTGAGAATTATGGAAGTCTGGTGCATTCTTTTTTGTTATGCCACTGTTTGGAAGTTCTGAATTGTGATTAGCAACTTTTAAAATTCTAAACAGTGCATAACAAAACTGTGTGACTGCTGATTATGGTGGTTAATAGGCACTTACCATACATTATAAAGGTTTTAATGGCAGCTGCTTCAAGATGTGATAAATCTACAGTCTTAGATTCATAGACAACAGCAAACATGTCATCAAACATTTATACACATAATAAACTTGTCATCAGCTCCCCCACCTTGCCCACCCATCCTGCTGTCACTACTTCCACCCACTTTATATTTTTCCTTCATACTTTACTCCAGTTGACTGATCCTCTAGTGTTGTCCAAGCTACCACCTTTCTAAGAAGTACTCATTTTAAACAGATTGCCATCTTTGAAAACCCAGTTAAATAAATTGTACCTCTCTTTTTGGATAGCTAGCTCTTTAGAGTGCAGATCCACTTTCATCAACAGCACACTGGATTCCAGTCTGCTCGCATCTGCTTCAGTCCCCCTGAGGAGGAGCTCAACTAGAGTTTGAAGCACCAGGCTGTTTGAGCAGTTTGTGTGTTTAAGTGTGCCACAATAAAGTCCTCACTTGATATACATGTACTGGAGTGGATTTTTTGAATGCCTCATTTTCCATATTGATGGTGAGTGTTATTTTTCCATTTTTGGAATTGGCTTCTATTTTTCCTTTTGTGCTGGTCCTTGAGAAGTGTTGGCTTTGGTTCCCTGCCTGCTCTCAACCACAAACCATAACAGCTAACCCAGCACTGATAATGAACAAACACAACCTGCACCACAACCTGATGTTCTTCTCCCTCTCAATGGCAACATTTAAATTATTACAGGTGCCTACATTACACCGAGGAGCTCGCTAACCCGGCTTCCATTTTCTAGAGAACCTTTTAGAAAGGTCAGTCACTATTCCAGTCAGCATCATCATCATCATATTGACCTGATAGCAAGTCTATGGCACTGGCCATGCCAACAGGAGGCATTAAAGAAAGCAACAGTATTTACAGAAGAGCCCCAAAGATTGTGGCAAATTTAAAGGATACCTAACCAAATAATTTAACAGATTGACTTTAAAAAAACAAGCATTTGTCAATGCTGAAAGTTCACTGTGTTACTTAAGAAACACTATGAGGAAGTGCTCCATAGAGTTTAATGGGGGCAATTTGTAAAAGCTTGTTTTTATACTTTCCAGTAATGATTTTGTCAAAGAAAGGCAGTTGCTTAACTGACAAGGACCTTCTTAGGTAAGTGACTGCATTTCTTTGACAAAATCGTTACTGGAATGTATAACAAGCATTTGTCAATGCTGAATGTTTGCTTGCTGGCATTGGCATTGGTAGTGCAGGAGTTAAAGAGATGCATGTTAGGAATGACAGTGAAGTATTAAACTGATGCCAACCCCACTCTCACCCTGCAGTGACTGGCAGGCATTGGGGGTGTGCCTTTGGGGTTGTTGGCCATAACGCTTACACCATTTCATCTCACCCTACCCTGCAGACACCAACAGGTGTCGCGATGTGCCTTGGGTTCTTCGGGCCTTACACTCACTCCATTCCATAAGGAAATACACTGAGATGGGTGCTGTATAGCAGAATGGGGTGAATGTTGGGGCTGAAGATCCCAAGGCGCACCTGGATGCCTGTCACTGGCTGCAAGGTGGGGGTAGAATGGCGTGAGCATTACAGCCAACAATCCCAAGTCACACCCCTGACACTCCAAATTTTCAACATGAGCTTTCTGAGACCCCACCTCATGAACAGTGGCACTATCATTTTGTTACTCAATCCCGAAAGGTGATTTTGCAGAGCGACTGCGCCATTGGGCACCACAGGTGTGAAAACACATTTTGGGCAGGATATGAAAAATGACAGCTGTACTGTTCATGAGGTGATGTAAAAAAATGGCACTATTGAAAATATGAAAAATTGGTGAAGTTATGAGTGTGTATAGAAATTGTGCAACATGCGCCTGTAACGTAATAATTGTTTTGGAATTTTTTCACCAAATTTTCAACATGGCCATTTTTGGACCTCTCTTCACGAACAGTGTCACTGTAGTTTGTTACTCTGTCCTGAAAGCTAATTTCCCACAGTGACTGTGTCATTCTGCACCACAGGTGTGAAAACACATTTCGGGCAGGACGTGAAAAATGATGGTTGAACTGTTCATAAAGTTGCATAAAAAATGGCAATATTGAAAATCTGGAGTGAAAATATTAAAAATTGGTGAAGTTACAAGCGAGCATAGAAACTGCCCAATGCATGCTCGTAATGCAGTCATTTTTTGGAAATTTTTCACCAAATTTACAACATGGGCTTTTTGGGACCTCTCCTTATGAACTGTTGCACTGTAGTTTCATTAATCAGTCTGGAAAAGTGATTCCACACAGCGACCGCTAAATCACCTTTATGGACTGAGAAATAAAATGACAGTGCCAGTGTTCATGGGATGGGGTCCCAAGAACCCCATGTTGAAAATGTGGGGCCAAAAGTCCTAAAAATGGCTGAGATATCAACCTAGTTTGAAATCCCCCTTCCCCATTGACTCCTGTTATAGGGCTTACCATGATTTTCTTCAGTCTGTGGTCAGCTTTTGAAGAGTGCAGACACGTCCCAGTCCACAGAAGATCTTTGTTCCCTACCTCCAGAGGTAAGTATGGGGTGGGGTGTGGGTGGTTGTGCAGAGGGAGGGTCGGGATGGGGAGGGACGGTGAAACGATGAAAGACCGTTTTTTTTTTTGCAGGTAAAAAAAAAATGCTCAGGGGTTTTCTTTACTAACAGGTAAAAAAAGTACTTTTGGCACACTGCGGTGGGCTCCCAGTGTGCCACATAGGTTTGGGGGCCAGATGCTGACAGGGATTGGGCACCCCCATCAGTGAAGAAATTGAGCTTGGGGGGTGGTGGGCATCCCAGTGTCGGCAAAATTCATAAACTGTCTCGACACAGTGGAGTGGGCTCCCAGTGTGCCACAATGGGGGGGGATACATGCTGACATGGGGATTGGGCAACCCGATGTTGGCTTTCCCAGGGAGTGTGTGGTTTCCACACATGCACAGAAGCAGTGGGGCTACTGCGCATATGCGTAGTTGGCTGCATTTCAAACATTTGTTCTCTGTCTGAACAGCAATCAGCTGTTCAGCAGCTCCTTCTTTTGAAGTTTTTGCACACACTACTCATAGCAGTAAGTTCACAGCGTGCAGGCATGGTGAACTTAAAAATGGCTTCCTAGCCTTTTAAAGGAGAGGCTGGTGTTTACATCTATGCTAAAACTGCACTTATTTGATTAAGACTAAATGCCATTTCTTAGCATTTAAAAATATAAATAACAGCCTCTGATTAAATTCTCCCTATCTAACCTCATGGCTGCGACGCCTTAGGGTGATGAAGTCATTGAAGCAAGACTCTTAGAAGCTGCAAAAGCCATGCTGGAAGAAGTACTGCTGCTATGTATAAATGAGTGCAAGAAATTCACCCCCAGAAATAAAAGGATAAAAGTCATCACTAAACCTATGCGTTATATTTATTAGTGTAAATAATGCACAGGTTAAGTGATGAATTCTTTCCTTTTATTAATTTTTGTACAAATTATTTCTTGCATGCGCAGCAGCACTTCTTGCTGCATGATTTTTGCAGCTTCTGTGGGTCTCCCTTCAATGACATCATCATGCTGAGGTCAGCAGTCATTTTATGGTTAGACAGGGAGGGTAATTTGAATTAAGAATGGCTGTTTACATTTTTTAAATGCTACAAAACTACATTTACTCTAATAAATGCCATGTTAGTATAGATTTAAACAACAACCTTTCTTTTAAAAGGTCATGAAGCCATTTCTTTAAAACTCAGTACTAGGTTAAATTATTGGATTTACTGTAGGCATCATTTAAAAAAACCAAAACAAAAGGTCCCAGCCTATTGTGGAAATGAAATACAGTATGTACTGGAACTGTGTGATACATTTTTTTATCCACAATTGAGCAGGTTGACCTCAGGCATATCACACCACTTGTGAGGTTACCTGAGGTCAAACTGCTCCTATGTGGATAAAATGTATCACACAGGTCCCTTCTGCATATCCCTTAAAACGTCACACACCCTTCTGAACATTGCGGATCCAAAGTCAGGTCCACATTAGGTGACCGGCACAAACCATCTTCTCACCACCTCAGCTGTCTGCCTTCTATGTCAGGGGCTAAGCATGCATGTACTGTAGAAACTAATGATTCTCCGGCACGTACCCTCTCAGGCCCTATCTTTCAGATTGTAGCTGGCCAAGGTGCTGAGAGAGGGTGTCTGTACAGGTCACTGTCTAATACTCTATCTGCTGATGAGCATGGATTTTGCTAAAGTGAGTAGGGTGCTGGGGAAGGATCTGAGTGGGAGGGAAGGGAAGGGGATGTACAAATATAATAAGGGGGATTAGGCTGAAAGGGGTACTACTAGACTACCAGGGAATTGCACAATTGTATCCTGGGGCTCTGGATAGACACAGGGGAAGGAGCTCACATAGACTACCAGGGAACTGCACAATTGTATCCTGGGAATTGGAGCAGGGGATACCACTGTACTACAATTTAGGCTTTGACTTAATTTTGGTATTTTCATTGGGGTTAGGGAGAGGGTCCGCAAGACAACCAGGGAAGGTTTGATATTATTTCAGTATTTCAGATGAGCATTGGGGTGGGAGGAGGTGCCACCGCTAGACTTTCAGGTAATAAACCTTTATAATTCTGGGCACTGGAGTGAGAGCAGAGTACTACTAGCCTGCATGCTAGCCTCACAGGAACTTAAATTTCCTTATCTCAGGGATCAGGACAAGATGGGGGAGGTGTCACTAGTACCAGTGCTTGTGGGGGGGAAGGTGGTGCGCACTACTGTGCACATTATTAATGGCAGGATTTTGGAAGTAGTAAATAGAGCTGCCACAGTAGACTTTTAGAGCTTCATAAATCCTCCACATACATCACTGTGCCCTGTTTGCAAGGATACAGTTCCCTAATTTGCATGGGTACAGTGGTGTATTTAGCAGGATTGTAGAGGCATTTAGTGTCCTGCACAGCTTAGGCCTTGAGGGTGGTTCTCCTTATCCTATGATGAAGTAAAGTGATTAGGATCGCAAAGGCACAGATGAAATAAAGGATTGCTAGAAGGGTGGCTATAGGATATAAGATTTTTTTTCAGATTCCTAAGCAAGAACAGCAAACCAGTGGGAGGGACAGTGAGGATTAGAAGGGTGGAAGGGGGTAACTGTGAAGAAGGGGACCAAGAAAAAGCACACATCATAAACAGGTACTTCTGCCTAGTCTTCATAGTAGAGGGAGGAAGACTGGACCACGAGGGAGCAACAACAGGGGGAGGAACAGGTGGACACAAGCACATTTTCAGAGGAAAGAGTACTGAAAGAACTCGCAACCCAAGGTGGATAAGGCTATGATACCATACGGGATATATCCAGGGGTACTGAAAAAGCACAGGGAGCTGCTAGCTGTCTTGCCAATGTGTGGCTCCAGAAGACTGGAGAAGGGCCAATGTGTTCCCTCTACATAAGAGCAGCAGCAGTTATAGGCCTGTCAGTTTAACTTCAATGGCGGGGAAATTAATGGAAATCCTACTGAAAAAAAGACTGTTTCAACATCTAGAATCCAATAGGTTGCAGTACACAGGCACCACAGATTCATGAGGGTTCATGCCAAACAAATCTGATAGAATTCTTTGACAGGATGAACAGGGAAATAGATCAGAGGATGGCAGTGGACATGGCCTATCTGGACCTCAACAAAGTCTTCACCACTGTGCCATACAGGAGACGGATTAGGAAATTGACCAGCTTAGGAGTGGAGTCAAAATAGTTGAATTGGGTTAGAAACTGGTAGGGAGACAGTGGGTGGTGGTTAACAACACTCAGTCTAAAGACAAGAGAGTGACCAGTGGTGTACCACAGGTTTCAGTACTTGCACCAGTCCTTTTCAATGTCTTCATAAGGGACATTGGTGAAGAACTGGAGGGGAAAATATGCCTTTTTGTAGATGATGCCAACATCTGCAATAAGGTGGACACTTAACAGGCAGTGGAGAAAATGTGTAGGGATCTAGAGAAATTTGAGGAGTGGTCAAGAAGACATGGCAGTTGGGGTTTAATACCAAAAAGTGCCAAATCATGCACGTAGTGCACAGGAGCCCTAGTGCTCAGTATTGGATGGGGGGAGGTATTGACAGTGACTAGACAGAAAAGGGACCGTAGAGTTATTATATCAGAGGACCTGATGGTAGCAGTGCAGTGTGACAAGACCATGATCAGGGCTAGTGGGATGCTAGGGTGTATGGGGAGGGTATCTGCAGTAGTAGGAGAGAGGTGGTACTGCTGCTGTATTGCTCCTTTGTACACTACTACCAGGAGTACTGTGTCCAGTTTTGGAGACTGCACCTCAGAAAGGACATAGGGTGGAGATGATCCAGAGAAGGGAAACTAAGATGGCATCGGGTTTGCAAGGGAAGCCGTTTGAGGAGAGACTGAGGGATCTCAACATGTACACCCTGAAAGACAGGAGAAAGAGAGTTGACATGATAGAGGCATATAAGTACTTCACACAGGAGCCTCTTTTAAATGAGGATGAGCATCAAGACCAGGGGGCATTTGATAAAGCTGGGGGGAGTTCAGGAGAGATGGGAGGTCACTGGAGACCAAATAGGGTTTGCAGATATAGAATAGGCAGGGAACAATTGGGTAGACTGCACTGGCCAAATATTCCTTTTCTTCCAACAAATTCTATGTTTCTATGTGGGCTAGGATCCAGAGTCAGCAGACACTGGGACCCAGGAACCTAGGTTATCATAGCGGTGGAGTCTGAATTTTCTCCCTGTGTTTCTCCTCATCTTCCCTGCACTCCTTGGTGTGGGCATAGCCACTTGTGCCTTGGCTGCACTAGCCTTGCTTGTAGAGCAGAAAGCAGCTAACTAAAAGAAGCTACATTTTCTTATTAATTTAAAACGTACATCTCAGCAGGAGTCAGTGTCTGTTAAGATTAAGTAGATAGATAACTTTATTAGAAGGAGAAGGGGTCTTATTTAGGGTTAAAAAAAGAAAGAAAAGAAAGAAAGTCAGTGTGTGTTCTGTGCAGTGAAGGGTACTGCATCAGCTGACTTTGCTAAACCAGTAGGAGGAAAGAGAGCTTACCCGGGGGTGTGGTTTAGACACTATAAAAGCAGGTGAATCAAATTACAACTTCCTGTTGCTAGCCTTTTTCCTTACTAATTGCCCTCCATCCCACGCACCCAAAGCCAGTTCTACTTTTATAGCCACTGGATTTGACTGTCAACAGGAACTTCCTGTTTGGCAGTAGGAAGGAAAGGATCATAGATAAACATTGGTTTTGTCAACCCTAAAGTAAAAAAAGTAGCTCACTCTCCCCCCTAGCTGCTGGTGGTCTGATATTGAGTAAGGAAGAAAGAGGCTACTGAAGAAGATAGGAAGTTGCTGTCCCAGAACAGGAAGGTGCGAGTTGTAAGGAGAGGAGAGAATAAGCATCCAGAGAAACAGTAGAGAGGACACAAAATAAGACATGATAGGGAGTGGTGCAGTGCAATGGGCGGCAGTGTTCGGAGACATTCTGGAGGCTGCAATGCTGCCCTATTTGCAAGCACCTCTCTGGTCTGAGAGAGGAGGTTGCCCGTCTCCAGGCTGACCTGGCTAGGATTCGTGAAACCTCCTCCCCCACCCAGGGACCACCAGGGCCAATGCCACTACCTCAAAGCTTGCCAAGAAAGAGGAGAGGCTGGACCAGGGTGGGCTCAAGGAGGGAGAGGGTGGTAGAACAGAGTTGCATCCCTCCAGCTGTACCTCTCCACAATCCATTCTCTCTTCTGGTGGATAGTGGTTCCTCTATGGAGGCACCTGCAGTGGAGACCAAGGAGGATGCTGGGAACCTTCACAAAGGAGACCCACAGGAGGGTGGCCTGGGACCCCACAGGGGAAGGAAACAACTCTTGGTGGGGGACTCAATCATTAGAGGGGTAGAAATGGGGGAGGAAGGGGAGAGGGAGGTAAGGTGCCTTCCTGGCGCCACGGCTTGGAGGGACAGGAAGTGAATCCTCAGGATCGTGGGAGGAGCTGCACGAGGGAGGGAGCTGGATGTCATTGTCCACCTAGGGACAAATGACCTGGCTAGGAATGGGATCACAGCAGTGCAAGAGGAGTTTGTAGAGTTGGGAAGGGGCCTTAGACAAGTAGCGCATACGGTAAACTTCTCGGAGGTGCTGCCTGTCTATGGCAAGGGAGATGCTAAGGCACTTCTCACCAGAGAATTCAATGAGTGGTTGAAAAACTGGTGTGGAGCTCAGGGTTTTGGCTTCATTGGGGCTGGGAGCACTTTGGAGGATGCAGACCTATACTGGTGCGATGGTCTGCATCTGTCCGGGGGATCCAGGATCCTAGGTGAGAGGTTTAAATGCTTCATTGGCAAGCATTTAAACTAGCCAAGGGGAGGCACTGAAAAGAAGCAGGAAAACTGAGCCTCCCCACAAAACATGGTGATTAGTGAGGTAAACACCAAGGTACAGAAGTTGTTAGAGTAGAACAGATTTAAATGTAAAAAGGCAAAGGCAGTAAGGACAGAAATGGGGCTAAAAGGGTAAGGCTATCAAAAGTGGAGGGTGATGAGTACCAATGCCCGTAGTCTGTGTAACAAGCTCCCTGAACTAGTGGCCTTGATGGAAGAGGGTTGCCTGATATTGTGGCAGTCACAGAAACATGGTACACAGAGAACCATGACTGGGATGTCAACATACCAGGATACACAATATACAGGAGGGACAGGAAGAGTAAAAGAGGAGGAGGAGTAGCTCTCTATGTAAAGGAAGGGATCAAAGCAACAGAACTGAAGAGTAAACAGGGAGCAGATGAGGCACTTTGGGTCACCCTGGAGGCAGGAAATGGCACCACAATCCGCATGGGGGTTGTATACAGACCCCCATCTCAGGGGGAGGGAGTGGACAAGGAAATGATAGAAGGCTTTCTTAGAATGGCAGAAAAAGGGGAGATATTGTTGATGGGGACCTGAATATGCCAGATGTGAACTGGAGCACCTTGCTGCAGGCACATCCAAGAGCAGGGTCATTCTTGATGCCCTACAGGGGCATGCCTCAGACAGCTAGTATTGGAACCCACTCGGAGGAGCAATCTTAGACCTGGTACTTTCAAATGGGGATGGAGAAAGAATCAGATTTAGAAGTGGGTAGCCATCTGGGAAAAGCGTACCACCAAACAGTGTGGTTCACGATAAACACAGCCATACAATCAAGCCATACAAAAGCAAGAGTACTAGACTTTAGGAGGGCTGACTTTGGGAAATGAGAGAGTGCCTCAGAAAAGCACTAGCAAACAGGCAAGAAGGAGGGTGGAGGAACAATGGGGAGTGATCAAACAGCCATCACAGAGGCAACAAGCTCTTGTAAAGCAAATCAATAAACACAACGAAGGAAAAACGCTATGGTTCACAAAAGAGGTGGCAAGAAAGGTTAAGGAGAAAAGGACAGCATTCAGGAAATATAAGGAAACACAGAAGGAGCAGGACAGAGAACTTTATCAGTTAAAGCAGAAAGAGGCTGGGAAGGCAGTCAGAATAGCAAAGGCCCAAACCGAGGAAAGGATAGCCAATTCTGTTAAGAAGGGGATAAGACCTTTTATAGGTACATTAGGGAGTGAAGAAAGACCAAAGGAGGGATACTGAAGCTTAATAAAGGGGAGGGAATGTGGGTAGAGGGTGACAGTGAAAAAGCAGGGATACTGAATGAATATTTCTGCTCAGTATTCACAAAGGAAGAGGAGGGGGAGTTACCTAAACCAAACAAGAGAAACACTCTGAAGACAGGGGTTGATACCAGTCCATTTACAGAAGAAAGGGTTCTGAAAGAACTAATAAAATTGAAGGTGGACAAAGCAATGGGGCCTGATGGGATTCACCCAAGAATTCTAAAAGAACTAAGGGTAGAACTAGTGACACCGCTGACTACTCTCTTTAACAAATCATGGGAGGATGGGGTGGTACCCGAGGACTGGAGAAGGGCAGATGTGATTCCTCTTCACAAAAGTGGGAGCAGGACAGAGGCAGGAAACTACAGACCAGTTAGTTTGACCTCAGTGGTAGGGAAAATGATGGAATCACTTCTGAAGGAAAGAATTGTTGAGTACCTAGAGGCCAGTGGGGAACAGGACCCAAGGCAGCATGGATTCACGATGGGAAGGTCGTGTCAGATGAATCTGATAGATTTCTTTGACTGGGTGACAAAAGTAGTAGACCAGGGAGGGACTGTGGACATGGCCTACCTAGATTTTAGCAAGGCATTTGATACAGTCCCACACAAAAGATTAATACACAAGATAGCCAGCCTTGGAGTGGGTCCCAAGGTGGTAGCCTGGATAAAAAATTGGCTAGACAACAGGACGCAAAGGGTAGTAGTAAATGGAGTACACAGTGAAGAAAGGAGGGTTACTAGTGGGGTACCGCAGGGGTCAGTACTGGGACCGGTCCTTTTTAGTGTCTTTATAAGTGACATTGCAGAGAAACTGGAAGGAAAAGTATGTCTCTTTGCAGATGACACAAAGATCTGCAACAGGGTTGATACACAAGATGGAGTGGAAAGGATGAAGGGACTTGGCAAGGTTGGAGGAATGGTCAAATGTATGGCAGCTCAGATTCAATGCAAAGAAGTGCAAGGTAATGCACATGGGAAACAAAACCCAGGGGAAGCGATAACAATGGGGGTGAGATACTGACAACAGTAAAATAGAAAGGACCTGGGGGTAATTATATCAGATGACCTAAAGGTGGGCAAGCAATGTGAGAAGGCAGTAAGGAAGGCTGGGGGGATACTGGGATGCATATGAAGAGGCATCAATAGTAGAAAACAGGAAGTTGTTATCCCTCTGTACAGACAGTTGGTGAGACCCCATCTGGAGTACTGTGTGCAGTTCTGGAGACCCCATCCCCACAAAGACATAGACAGAGTGGAGGCTGTCCAGAGGAGGGCAACCAAAATGGTGCAGGGTCTGCACCAGAAGACATATGAAGAAAGACTAAAGGAGCTTAATATGTAAACTCTTGAGGAAAGAAGGGAGAGAGGGGACATGATAGAAACTTTCAAGTACCTCAAGGGAATTAACAAAGTCCAAGAGGGTAGCATCTTCCAGAAAAAGAGATGTGCAAGAACAAGGGGGCACAATTTGAAGATAGAGGGGAAGGCTCAGGGCAATGTGGAGGGGAAGTATTTTTCACTGAGAGGGTTGTGGATGCATGGAACAGCCTCCCTGTGGAGGTCGTGGAGTCAAGAACAGTGGGGGACTTCAAGAATGCATGGGACAGGCATAAGGCAGTCCTAGTGGCAGGTAAGAGGAAGTAAGCTGTTGGTTAACTAGGATCTGCAGCTTATCTGTTAGGTAGGAAAACGGGCAGACTAGGTGGGCCAAGCGGTCCTTATCTGCCATCAAATTCTATGTTTCTATGTTTCTGCACACAGTGACATCTTGTGGAGGGCACAGACTCCACTGGCCTAACCTGGCCCCTGACATGGCATGCCAATTTTGCTTCCAGTCTTGTGGTACCGGCAAGGCAGCATGACATGCTTTCACTGGGCCATCAGGGCAGCCACAAGTGAACCTTTTAACTTTGTTAGTGCTGTCACAGTCATTCATCCAGACAAAGGTTTGTCTTGTTTCCAGGAGTTTATACAGTGGTTTGGCTATATGGATAAACCATGCAATGAACCTCTTGCAGTATAAGTAAAGTCCCAGGAAATCTCTTACCCCTCTGACATTTCCTGCTGTGGGCCAGTTATGTACTGATTCCATTCTTCTTTTTTTTAGAAAGCTGTTCAGCTCTGTTTGAATGATGCTTGCATCAAGCCATTATTCCAGTCCCCCCCCAGTCTCATCTGCCACTCTCCCGATTGTCATGCCAGCAGAGATTCACATGGAGTGGGATCCAGAGGTGCAGGCATTGTCATCAATGGCAATCGATGCACATATTTTTTCTATCTTATTTTTGTTAAATCTTTTTATTAAATGTAAGCAAACAATAGTAGACCAATCAAGAAGCATACAGAATGCTAAGAATACAGAGATACATGCTGGTTACATTTTGGTTGATATATACATACATGTAGTTCTTACAATTACTTTCATCAAACAGTTATGCATGTTACACCAGAAAGGGTACAGTCAGGAGTCTGATATCACCCTGCTGTAACCCTGTCATTAAATAGATTTCATGTGGCTCATTTATAAGAGTGGTGGGCCTCTTATTCCCCACAATGTGGGGAGTGAAAGGAGAGAGAGATTGCCAAACAGGTAGAATGAGACCATGAGCTAATCTGCTCCCCGGTAGGGGATGTACGGCCCCACTCATGAGGGAAAGAGGCATCTGTCCATTGCCACCAGCAAAGGGTACCACTTTTGCTCGAAAGCATCATAGTTCCCATTTGCTGTGAACTGTATTTTTTCCAAGGTTAAGCATTGTCTCATGTTAGCTCACTGCTGAATGATTGGTGCATTGACAGATATCCAAGACTGAGCTATAGTCTTCTTAGCAATGACCAGGGCAAGAGACCATAAGGGTGCTATATCTCTATGCTGAGGGCGATATGGGTCAGCTCCAGATAAAAGCTCCAAAGGGGATTTGGATGGACTATTCCCCAACCCCCACACATTATTTTATGTACCTCATGTCATGCCAGAATGCAGTTACCTTTGGGCATGTCGGTGCAAGATGAAGAAAGTCTGTGTCTTCTCCCAAACACTTAGGGCAACTACTTGAGTTGTCCGGGTTGATAGCATGTAGTCTTTTTGGCATAAGATACACACTATACATAAAGTTTAGGTGAACCTGTCTGAGTTTATTACTACGGGAACAGGTGCACAAATGCTTGGCAGCAAGTTTCCAGGTTGTAGGCTCAATTTTTGGTGGAAAGGTTCTTTTCCGATTTAACTGTAATAGAGTCAACCACTTCACTGTCTGTATGCTGTAGGGTTAGGTAAAAGGTCATCAGTGGCTTCCTGCAAGGTTGGGGTCTATAAAGTTCTTCTTCAAATGGGGAAGGGTGCCCCATCCGTGGGTAGAGTTCAGAGAGTCACCTAGTCTGTGTCGAACCATGAGATACACAAAGAAGCCCCCTGGGTCTATGTGCCAGGACAGTTTCAGTGAGGCAAAGTATCTGATCCTCCCCCCATTATATAGTTGGAGCACAGAGTGCAGACCCAGGTGTTGCCAGAGCAGCAAACATTGGTGCAGTTGAGCTGTGCATGGTCCCCTACCTCTCACTGCAGTAACAAGATCTGTGTATGGGGAAGGGGAAGGAGGGTGCCCAATATGTCTGTGGGAGGCAATACAGGCCTTGAGGGTGGTGGCCGAGAAGGTGTTAGATATGGCTGGGAAGGAGGAGGACCATAGGGATGCAGACAAGAGCTGAGTGGAGAAGATGCCCCTCAGCTACTCCATTGCTAACCAGGATGGCCCGCCACTGTTTCCCCCCAGGAAGGAAGGCTAATTGTCCTGCCCAATAGTACTGCTGGAGGTTTGGAAGGCCTGCTCTTCTCCTGGCGCTGAGAGTTGCAGCATACTCCATTTTATACGGGCTGATTCTCCCCTCCACAAAAATGCATGTGTGATGAAGTTTAGGTTCCTGAAGTGCGCTAAGGAGACTAAAATGGGTAGTGATTGATACAGGTAAAGGCACCGTGGAAGGATTGCCATCTTAACTTTGTTGACACATCCTAGTAACAAAAGTGGTAGGGACTGCCACCGTTCACAGTCGTTAGCCAGGCGGAGAGACAGAGGTCAGTAGTTTAAGGCATATAAGGATCCCAGTCTGGCCGACATATACATACCTAAATATTTAGAACAGTCCACCATCACCAGGCCACCAAGACTCATGATCAGCAGGGGTCTGTCTAACTGCCCAGTTGGGAGGAGTTTACTTTTAGTCCAGTTGACCTTGTGTCCGGACAAAGAGTCATATTCCCACAAAAGGGAATGAACAGTTGGTATGTCTTGAGCCAGATTCCTAAGATAAAATAGCAGATCATCTGCATATAGAGCAATTTTATGCTCACTTCCCCCTTCCTGGAATCTCAGAATGTCTTTGTGACTACTAATGGCTGCTGACAGTGGTCCTAAGGAGAGGACATATAAAAGTGAGAATAAAGGGCACCTCTGGTGGGTATCCCGGCCCAAGGAGATTGGAGGTGTTAGCTCACCATTGACTACTATTTGAGCCATAGGAGAAGAGTACATTGTTCTAACCCAGTTAGGAGTTTTGTGCCCATCCCCATACACATCAGAGTTTTGATCATGTACCCCCACTCCACACGGTTGAATGCTTTTTCGGCATCGAGGGCAAGTATGGCTGCATCATGCTTTGTGGAGGACTTCCCCCAGAAGTGAATGACATTTAGGGTCCTACAAATATTGTGTTTCCCCTGGAGCCACTGTACAACTCCCTCCTGGTCCAGATGGACGAGTGAGAGGAGCAAGGGCTCGAGGCGAGAAGCAATAACCTTGGCAAGGATCTTGTAAACTGTAGTAAGCAGTGAGATGGAGTGGTAGGACACACACAGGGTGGGGTCTTTCTCCTGTTTATGGAGCATGGTTATTGTGGCAGACCATGTGGAGTGGGGCAGAGCTCCTTTATCCTGGCCCTCCACCAGCATGTCATGCATAGGTTCTAAGAGCACAGGGAAACTGTTTTAAAAAAGTCAACAGGTAAGCCATAAGGTCCCAGAGCCTTCCCACCCTTGAGCATTCTAATAGCTTTTTGAAGTTTTTCCACTGTGAGCGAGGCCTCCAGGCCCTGGGCCTCTGTAGAGGACAGGGAGGAGATAGGTGCCTTACTGCAAAAGGCATCCGATTATTGGGTGTGGGGGAGAAACCTCCGATGTATACAGGGATTTGTATAAGGCTCCAAATTCATCTCCTCTTTGCGAGGTTGTTGATATTACCTGACCTGATCGAGTCTGGAGCTGATTGTCCTCTCCCATTCATGTCTGTGCAACTGCCAGACTAAGTATCCCCCCCCCCCATCACCATCAAAATATGCACCAGCATGGGATAATAATATAGTGTTCTATTCGAGAGCTGCTCAAATAGATTGAATTGCCATTTCAGCTTCTGGACAACATCATTCAAGGAGGGGCCCAACATTTTCATGTGCACCTCCTCATAAGCTGCAATCTTAACTCTAAGCCACCTAAGCTCTTGTTCTGAGTTTTTCTTACTGTAAGCCAAATATGCAATTACTTGACCCCGAATGTAAGCCTTAAAGGAGATAGGAAATGATTTTTTCATAGTTAACTGCCCTTCATTTTTCCTTTCCATGCCAGTTATGTATTCTGATTTCTGATATGATTTGATGATTTTTTAGATAATCAAATAATCTAGCTATGGGGTGCAGAGTGAGCAGGTTCGTGAGGTGCAACAAAGTCTGGCAGTGCCGACCATCATGAAGTGAATCAAAGCAAAGCAAGACCACCAGCACCTGCTAACAGATCATTAAGTGTAAAAGCAGCCACTATATGTAAGCATGCTGAAACAGTCTTTTTCAAGTAGTTCCGCAGATGTATAAAAGAACAGAGCTCCACAAACCTTGCATGCAGTGCTCCACTTTATTCGATGTGCATTTCGTGTATTTGGTGCAAAAAGCAAGGTAACAGCAACAGTTTACAGCAGTGATAGCAGTTCTAGCTCACAGCTCACAGTTGCTGTGTTCTGAGACTTCCCCTCCACGGAGGACAAGATGCTTCCTAATGTGTTCCATGCCCACTGGCACTCTAGTCCCTTTGAGAAAGTGCCAGGGGGGCATGGAAAATGCATTATGAAGCATCTTGTCCTCTGTGGAAGGGGAATGCACCTTGGATAAAGTGAGGCACTACATGCAAGGTTTGTGGAAATCTGTTCTTTGGGGTGCACTCAGATCTACATAGAGTTCCACTGTCCTCGTCAGCTACTGCTTCATATTTCTAAGACATTCTATGACATCAGAAACTCTCATTCCATGCTATTCATCTGAATGGCCAGGAATGGGTGTTTCAGATGTCATAGAATGTTCAGGCAGCATGGAAATAGAGAGCAACAACTGCTGAGAAGAGAGGGATTCAGAGTAGTTACAAAGGCAACAGAATTAGATTATTTATGGTAGCAAAAAAAGGGCAAAAAACATATATCAGAATACTGGGTAACCAATAAAAGAACTATCGTATTGTAGGGCATCTAGAGGCGTACAAACTGTTTCCTATCACCATTAAGGGCCTCCCACCTTGTCCCATAAGATGTATCCCCTCTCATATTGTGGAGCAAAAACTCTGATCAGTTTGGACATAAATTCAACAAAGGTGCCATCCCATAACAATAAAGGGTCCAAACAGCAGGGTCAACAGGTGGGTGGAGATCCCAGGGTCATGATGGATAAGGTCTGAGAGGCGTGGTCAGATATTAAGATTGAGGAGTATTTAGTGCAATCTATGTTGGGAAGGAGAGTAGAGCTAACCAGTAACTGATCCAGCCTGGCATATGAATGGTGAGCATGGGAGAAAAAAATGTACTCTCGGCTGGTCAGGTGCTGGTGTTGCCACACATGTATCAGGTGGAACTTGTCCTCCACCCTGCCCAGTGACCTTGAATTTCTAGAGGTGGGGATGGTGTCAGGATTTGATTGATCAGCAATTACATAATCCCCTCCAAAAATCCATGGACCAGGGAGGAAGGCCATGTCCACCACCAATCGCTGATAGAATCCTGGGTTTTCCACATCTGGAGCATACACCGACCCAACAGAAGGGTGCCCACTTCCTCAAGTGTGACATTGGCAAATACATATCTCCCCCCACAATCCCTTAGCTTGTGGTGTATTTTAACCCGGGTCCCCCATGGAAACCATATGGCTGCCCCCCAAGCCTTGGTGGCGGTGGAAAAGCAGGAAGTGATCCAGTCCCCGCCATGTTCCCACCTGTCCTCACAGCTTCTTCGTGGGACATATAGGTCTCTTATTTATTTTATTTATTTTTTAATTTTTTATTTTATTGATTTCTCAGATTACAACCTTTGAGCTACAAGCTCATTTACAAAGGTTCCATGTCAGGAAGAAAATGTGAACATACAATAGTAAATCACAGGGTTATAATGAGCATTAAAGAATAGTAAAACACAGGGTTACAATGAACATTAAACAACTGACATAGTACATGGGATAGGGATTGTGCCTTAACAAACAGGCAAAATCAGAGCTGCAGCAGAAATAACTCGAGAGAGTGGGGGAAGGAGGAGGGAGGGAGGTTCAAAAGTGAAGGGGGGAACGGGAGGTGTTCAGCTTATGGGAACCACTGGCTAAGGGTCACCTTGTCAAAAGGGTGGGGAGTGAAGGACAGGGGTTGTGAGATAGGTCGGGGCATGGATCCCTAGGGAAAAGAGGGGTGTGGGACTGGGGCTGAGGTCGGGGGGGGAAGGGTTTGGTGGAGGAGGGTAGAAGTGGGAAGTATCAGATTGGGTGATTGCTAAGTGTGCATTGGAGGGGTAGTCAGAATTTTTAACCAGGTGCATGAGCTGTACCTGAAATTAATATCTTTTTATCTCTGTGACAACACATTTACGTTTAATGACAGATTTAAGACCACTGACATTCCACGTAGCTATATTCACTACATTAACCATTCTTCCATCTGGTGCAAAGCTTAATATCAGCTGGAGAAGAGCTCCAGCACCACATGAACTCAGCATTTAGGTAAAGGGTTGTCAGAACCCTCTAAAGTTCTAGGTTCTAGTTCTAGTCTAGAACTTTAAAAAAGTTCTAGGGTTCTAATCGTTTTTTAGAACTTCTTAGAACTCGAACCCTAATTTTTGAATTGCGCTGGCAATAATGCATATAATACTGAAATAAACGTGAAATTGAGCACTCGCTGCCAATAATGAAGATAACAGTAACATACACCTGAAAATAAGGACAAAATAATTCTGTTCAATATAAGCAGAGAGAAAAATGATCATGTATGACTTTGATATAGTGGATACAGAGCAGCAGTCAAAGTGTAAACAGTAGTATGATGGCAAGTACACCATGTAGGAGTCACGCACACATGGTACAGAGGAACTGTCAAAGGGCACACAGACGGATGATGGCCAGTACGTCACATAGGAGACGGAGTCGTGCAAGACATAACACACAGATTTTGTTTTTTTTGATTACGAGTAAGTAAGTAAACTATCAGATACATCAGCACCATCTTCATAATGTGATCAATCATAAAACGTGTTTTTTTAACATAAGGCTGCATACTCCATTGCTATCAATTTGTTACCTTTCACAAGAAATAAATTCACTAATAAAAAACACACTATGGCATAACTGAACTGTGTCTTAATATTATGGTTTCGAAAATTATCCCCCAGGCATCATTAACACTTAATGCAGAGAAAATTAAGACCCAGTTCAACAAGTTATCCAAACTGACATGATTAATTCCAACTTCAAAACTTGACAGATGGGTCACTATTTAAATAGCTATGCACTGAGCTGCCTTGTAGATATTAACTTCTGTAAACACGGAACTGGGGGAGGGTTTGTATTTTAACTGAGTGGTTCTGCAAATTATTAACCACTCTATCAGGTTCAGCAGCAGAAAAGCAGAATACAAAACAGTCTCCATGAGGGGCTGGAGGAGATGTTTGAGTTACTTACAGACCCCGTCACTTCTGGGGCACAGGTGGGAATTTTGTCCTGTTCTGTAGTGACTAACAGCCTCTCCAGTGGCTGTTTGGGGTGCAAAACAAAATGAGCCATGAAGTTTCAGTCCAGTTCACAGAGGGCAGGTGTTCATGCCACCAAAACACAAAACACACATGGCACGACAGCTGCCAGTGTCTCACAAAATCAAAAACTGAACAAGGGGGGAGTCTGAACTTCCTTCTTTCATTAGCTGGGAGCCACTCCATTATAGGGTTGAGGCACAGTACACTGGTGAACAGTGCTGCAGCCATCCATGCCTTGTACCAGTTCTGTGAATCAAATGGAAATGTATTTACAGTAGCTATTTCCCGCTCCCCCTAACTAGTCCTCCATCTTCTTAGTTACTCCTTGCAAATACCTAATAACTGGAGCATAATTGCCTTTCTCCAGGAACAACTTGAACTAGAGTACACAAAATATTCCAGATACTTGACACTAGGGTCAATATAAACATCACTACACCAACCCCATCACTTTGTCCATCATTTTTTTTTCCAACTATTTTTCTAGCCTCTCTGTCTCGGAACTTGCTCAGGCCACTGTGCTCTCCTGCTCGCTCTACCGCCCGCTGTGTTCTCCTACATCTTCAATTTTGTCATGGCTCCCTGGGACAGGAGGAGGCAGCAACCCGGGGTGACCACAGGGACAGTGACAGGGAACCAGCATTGGGTGTGTGACGAGGGCACTGATGGGGCCTATCTGAGGTGGAGGGTATTTTCTTGTTTACGCCCTCGACATTTGACATGCAATGCCACCCGGCCCGCAACGTGAGTGCTCCCACCCATATCTGGAAGGCAGCTGCCAACGTCTACTCCACGCTCGTGAGCCCATGGGCATCGCAGTGCCACCGGTCTCCACCAGGGGCCGCTGCTGTGCCAGGCTTCCCCTGGATCCCTCCCCGAGAGAGGAGAGCAGTCCTATGGATGTTCAGTCCTCTCTGTTCCCCCCTACCCACGAAGGCCCAGGCTCACTCCCTAACCCGGGTCGCCGGCATGACACGAGGTGTGGAGTCCAGCGCCTCAAACCTTAGTGCCACTGGGTTGGCTCACTTTGTCCATCTTATCCCTTCTCTGTACCTCTCCTACAACGCCATCCTGAACCTCCAATGCCCCTACTCCTGCCCCCTCCATAGTTCACACACACCTATAATTTAGTGCACTTCTGCACTTTGCCTGAAACCTTTTACTGCACTGCTGGGTGTAGTTCTGCTTCATCCAAAGCAATTTGCTTATAACTGATTAATTGTATGCCTGTTGCCTCTGTATTGCTGCATCCACATCATTGTCTTCTACCCTGCTGTGCAGCACTCATCGCTGTTTCCCCTCCTCCCCAACCCCAAACACCCCAAGGCCCAAACAGAACCCACTGGATTGAATTGATTGCTGCTGCTGGCCTGAGGCCTGATGCGATGCTTCTTCTGCTACCTCTTCTGCTACTCTGATGAGTCACGGTGACTGCTGCTGTGTCAACTCCACAGGTGAGTGACAGGTCCTCTACTCTTCCTCTCCTCCAAAAGCATACAAGGGTGCGAGCGCTGGCTGGGTGGGTCTGGTCCATGCTACTCCCACCAGAGTACAGCAATGCCAGCAATGACCACAATTTAAAGACAGCTTGTCATTTGCTCCTGGCAAAAATTGCGGTCTGAAACCATCAAAGTGCCCAGTACACCCGCATCCACAGGCCACCATGAGATGACTGGTGAATCTTGCCAAATGCAGCAACTGCCATCAGCTATCAATAATTGTGATGGGCAGGTAGGCACACTCACAACAGGAAATCAGCGCATGAAAAGGCAGAGGAATGAGGCCATAAGCCCATCTCCACCACCATTACTCGTAACTGGTTGCCAAGCAGCAGATGCCATCAAAAGCGGGCGGACACCCCCCCCCCCGTCACTCATTGGAGATCTACTGCTGCTGTTGGCTAGACCTGTCGGCTGACTCTGGCAGTACAGCATCTCCCCAGCTGCCCGCCCCCTCATCAAGATGAAAAAAAAACAAAGATCCAAACCCTTATGCGAACCCTTTGTTGTTTGGGTTCTAATTTAGAACTCAAACACCAGAGTTTGAGCACAGTTCAAATCTTTTTAGAACTGGTTCTGACAACCTTATTTAGGTGCAATGCTTTCACAGTATATAACCACTGTACCCTGCCTGCATGTTTAACTTTCCCCCAATATGTATCCCCAACCCCCAACAGACTGAATCCCCACAACATCCCAATGTAAAGTGGTTAACAAACAGTACCAACATGAAAAAAACATAACTTTTAAACCCGCAGCTTACCCCCATCCCCCCTTAACTGAGAACTTACTCGCCCAGCCAGTAATCCCTTGCAAACTAGTAGCGGCTGATGAACTTAAAAGAGTAATTCTCTTGTTGTGAAGGAGCACAATTCGAGAGGTCAGAGTGAGCAAGAACGACCAAACCGTAGACCATTTAGAAAGAAAAGACAAGCAAGATAAGAGGAAAGAAATAAGACAGAGAAATAGAAAAAAAAAAAGAAAGAACATATTTAAGCATTGAGGGTGAAGTGAGAGGGGTGTAACCCCACAGTGTCATCAACTCCACCCAAGTGAGTCAGTTAGGAGGTGTACAAGGTTAGCGGGGGGGGGAACCCCTAGACCCTTACTTTCCCACTTACAATAGGGGAGCACTTTTTAGCCAATGTTATAAAACAGATAGCTTCCCCCTTCACCCCCACTCTGCATCTAAGTAAGGCTGCATTTTACAGACAGAAATATTCAACCCACAGAGGAAAACTCATAGTTCTGTTCTTGTTGTGGAAGGAGCCCCAGAGATAATCCAACAGCTTTGCCTGCAGCTGCACTATATCGCTTAAGCGTTTGGCACTCCATAGCCCATTGCAACCCATATCCCAAGACATAGTCAGGCTGATCTCTTGCAGGGAATGCAGCAGTCAGGCGTAGTCCAGAGCATGAGGTACACAAGGCTCAGCATAAGGGTCCAGGGTGAAGCTCCATGTCCGTGCACTGGCTCTGGTATTAAACACAATTGCTTTCTTTCATAGGAGGGACTGGTAACTTCCAGTTTAGTGCCCCTAGGAATGATTGCCCTGCTTTAAACTGCACCATTAGGTATGTAACCCCTAGGTGGCACTATTCTAAGGGCTACTACCCCTTCCTGTGTGGCTATGCAGAGGTTGAGGGGCCTGAGTTCTGTGAATGGGTGTCTCTGCCCAGAGGAATGGTATCGTGGTAGTTTAACTGCTCTGGTATATCCCTCCTGGACGCTATAACCACCCACCACTGCACCTAGTGGCCCAATGCCTTGGCATGAACAGTTATCACTTACAGTATTCACCATATAGTTTCCTCCTCACATAAACAATATGTTCATAAGCTTACCACTTACCGAGGTCTGGGCTTCAGTAAGCCCCTCACAAAACAACAGTAATGGGCATACACATCCAGAAATATCCCAAGCGCTGTAACAATTAGACCACCAGTAAAACATGCGTGAGGCAGTATAACATTGAAACAACAATCACATTTATTTAGGGGGCACATAGCAAGGGAAGGGACAAATCTGGTTAAATGATTTGTTAGTACTGGTTTGAGCCAGAATAATGGCAAGCATAGAGTCCCACGTTGCATCCCATAACATGCTGGGTACCCGGATGAAGAAGAACAGGCTAGCCTAATGGTGCTGGGGTTGCAGCTGTTGCTGGAACCCTTGATGGAAAAAGAAATAATAACTTGCCATGTACAATTGCACTGCCTGGACACTTTGGACCCATGGACTAAATGGTTGAAAAAGTCTAGGCCTACCAGGCCTAACTGAGAGCTGGCTGGCTCCCCAGTGGCATGCACACACTAAATTCCCGGACAAATCTGACCTTTATTTAGCAGTTCCCCATTTATATGGGGCTTAGGTCCAGACATTTTATTGGCTGCCAGAACTGTCCTGAACAGTTCGAACCTGCTAATTGGTCCACTTTTTGGCACCTAGTAATGTTCCTTCTATTTTCTCCATAAACCTTTATTGATCCCCCACAAGTCTCTCGTCAAAGGTCCAGGCTTGTGATTGGATGCAGGGCTGCACAATGGTAGCTAAAGCATAGTCCCAACACACATTTTACAGGCAGTACCAAGTTATGTTCTGGTGCAGCCAGAATAAAGATTATATTTACACATTTTTCCCTCTTTTTTTTTAATTCAATATACTTTATTGAAATTTTAACAGTACATCAGAGAATACACAGCTGAGATAACTGATCGGGGTTAATACACAAAAACCCACACATTCCCCCCACCCCCCGCACCAAGTCTGCGCTCATATACAATTAAAGCTAACTGATCCGGAATATATATCCGGTACTATAAATCAGAGAAAATAACCATACTTCACCAGATCAATAAAAGATATTAAAATTTCACTAGCATCAGCAGGGACAGAAGAGACTCCCAAATCTTTTTAAAATTATGATACACGTACTGCAGGTTTGCTGTGTGTCTCTCTACCTGAATTGCGAATAACATTTCACAGTACTATTCAACAATAGTAGGATGGGACTCATCCTTCCAATGTCATAGCATGACTAATTTTGCCACAGCTGTTATTAAGGTTATATGTGCTTTACATATCTGGGGTGTCCCGGATGGGAAAATCGCCAGCAGACAACACTCCAGGATAAAAAGAGGATCCAGTCCCAGAATAGGGTCCAGGAACTGCCGTAACGCTCTCCAAAACCTCTGAGTATGCGGACACAGCCACAACATATGATACAGCGACCCATAGACCGAACAGCCTTGAGGACAGAGGGGGGAGGAAGTATAACCTATGTTATACAGTTTATCCGGAGAATAATACATATTATGTAAGATATTAAACTGAAATAACCAGAGTTTATCCTGTTTGATATTTTTATAAATCCCACCCCATACTTTCTCCCAATAAATGGTGTCCACAGGCAGAGACAACTCCTGCACCCAATAATAACATACCCCCTTAGGGAGAGACACATCTAAGCCTTGAAGGTGCTTATAAATATTAGAGTCTGCATGGGGTTGTTCTGCGTCTTGGAGGGTCTTAAAGAGACCATCCATTGACTGTATTGTCCATTATTGGTTACCTTTAAATGCACGTATAGCCGCTTTAATTTGCAAGTATTTAAAAAATTCCTGGGGTCTTAGTTGAAAGCGACTCCGCAATACCTAAAAAGAAACTAACTCTCTACCCTGGAGAAAATTCTCCAGTTTACAGTGCTTGAGTTGCGGACAAAAGGAGGGTAGTATAGGACCGTGTTCAATCTGAAAGTGCCAATTATTAAAAAGTGGTTGGGCCAGAGAAGTATACCAGTTTTCTGAAAAATACAATTGCATTTATTGAAGGCTTTCAGAGACCAGGCTATTGGGGTTGCTTTAAGCAGGCCAGGAAGACGGGAAGGTTTAGACAATACAAGGGCATACAATGTACTTGCCGCACCTCCAGCTAGTCTGCGTTCAATATCAAGCCAGACTGGTACATATGAATACTCCTCTCGGGGTACCTCCGCCTTTATCCAATGAGCAATCTTACTTAGGTGTTGGGCCCCATAATATAAAAAAAGAGAAGGGAGGGCAAGGCCACCCTTAAGTTTTGGTGCAGTTAGCTTCAAATATGCCCTTCTCACTGCCTTACCCCTCCATAAGAATTTATTAAACACTCTTTGTAATTGCAAGAACCAAGACTTGGGCAGGACGATGCCCATCATACCCAACGGGTATAACAGTCTCAGTAAGACGTTCATTTTAAGAATATTTACTTGACCCCAAAGCAATAGTGGGAGGGCACACCATCTCTCCAGATCAGACTACACCAGATGTACGAGACTGGTCAGATTAAGGTTAATCATCAAAGAAATACTCCTGACTATTTTGATCCCCAGGTATGTCAGAACCCTGGACTCCCATGACAGTCCCATGGAAGTATACATATCTTTAGTACAGAGATGGTTTAGCGGAAATACCTTTTTTTAGAGAGGTTCAATTTATAGGAGGATACCACTGAGAACTTATTTAACTCCTCCAGTAGAGCTATTAACGAGTTCTCAGGGTACTCTACATGCAATAGAAGATCATCAGCATATGCCGAGATCACGTACCTTTCCCCTTGAAGTGGAATACCCTTCAACAAGGAAGAAGATGCTAATTTACTATCAAGGGCTCCAAATAACAGTTAAATAAAAAGTGGGGAGAGTGGGCATCCTTGACGGGTGCCCCTCTCAAGGATAAATGGGTCAGACAGGCAACTGTTACACCAGACCCTGGCCCTTGGGGAGGAGTATAGCACTTTAACCCATTGTACAAAACCATCAGGTATTCCAAATTGCTGGAGGGTCGCAAACAGGAAATGCCAAGAAATCTGATACCAGGGCTGCAGGGGACTCGGCATCCCTCGAAGCTGCAATTAGATACATTAGCTTCCTCATATGATCTGCTGAGGCACGTACTTGCATGAAGCCGACTTGTTCCTTACCAATAATCCCTCCAATTACTGGGGCTAACCGATTAGCCAGATTTTTAGCAAGAATCTTAACATCCGAATTAATAAGCGATATCGGATGATAGCTTCCAGGACGTAATAAGTCCTTGTCCGGCTTCAGAATTAGGGTGATCCAGGTCATCAAAAAGCAAGGATCTCTTATTCCCTTTTGAAACCAAAAATTAAAGACATCCCTCAGCAGGACGGCCAACTGAGGAAGACAACTCTTAAAAAAACTATTAGGTAGCCCATCCGGCCCAGGGGCTTTATCCAGCGGCAACTGCCTAACGGCCTGCTCTATTGCAATTAGGGTGACTGGAGCCCCTAATTTCTCCGCCTCTCGAGGGGGTAGCGTAAGAAGGCCGACTGAGCCCAAGTAACCTAAGATCTCCTGATCTGTCACCCCTATTGAGTCTGCCGAGTAATAGAGGGTCTCATAATACTCCCCAAAGATGTTAGCAATGTCTTGGGGATGAGAGACTATGTTATTACTTACAGGGGACCTCAACCCAGGAATGAATTTGGACATTTCCGTCTGTCTTAATCTTAAGGCAAGGAGTTTCCCTGCTTTCTCCCCTGCCTCTAAATACTTTAATTTGGTACAATGAATGGCCAGCTCTGCTTTTTGCGCAATTAAATCATAATAATTTGACCGCAGTTGTTGGAGCCTTGCCCATTCCTGTATGGGGAACATACGACTTAATCGGTTTTCCAGTTGCTGAATATCACTTATTAATTGATCCATCGCACATCTATCCTTCCGGGCTCGGGTAGCCGAGATGCGTATAAACTCTCCCCGTATAGCACATTTAAGGGCGGCCCATACCGAATCGATCCTATCGACTGTCCCTAAATTAATATTGATAAAGTTGACTATAAAATCCTGAATATGTTTCAGTGTTTTGGTACATTTGAGTAACCGAGTATTAAGGCACCATCTTTTCCCCTTCCTGCACTTGGGACCCAGCATATAGGTTGCCCTCACCAGAGAGTGATCTGACAGCACCCTCGGAAAAATAGATACATCTATCACTCCCGGAAGGCCAAAGGCACTCACTAACCAAAAGTCAATCCGGGAAAGAGTGGCATGTGGTGGAGAGTAGTAGGTATACTGCTGCTCCAAGGGGTTAAGAGTCGACCACACATCAATAACACCTACCCCAGAAATAAGTTCACCCAGGGCCCTCTGTGCAGACGATAGCCCAACGCTTCTGCTATCTGAGCGATCAATCTCTGAGTTAAGGACTAGGTTCCAGTTTCCACCAAGGAACATCAAGAGGGATGGATTAGAGACCAGTAAGGGTATCAACTGAATAAAGAACATAGGGGAGTCTGTATTAGGGCCATATATTGATGCCAACATTATTGGAGAGGACTCCAACCTACCCTGTACTATGATATAATGCCCTTCCGGATCCCACCGTTCCCTGCACATAACAAATGGCACAGTTTTAGCAACCAATATGATGGTGCCACTGCATTTAGTAGAGTTACCAGCGCCAAACACCTGACCCACCCAACTTCTTTTAAATAGGGAAATATTATCCCTCAATAGGTGTGTCTCCTGCAGACAGGCAATCCCCGTACGGAGCTGGGAAAAGTGCTTTAAAATCATAATCCATTTCTTTTTACTTTGGGCCCCTTTAATATTCCAACTAATAAAATTATAACAACCACTCATTCTCTAATCCTGAGCCCCAAAAATAATAAGTGAGAGAAGGGAATAATGGGACCACTACGAGGTTTGTCATATTGTCCTCTGATGCATACGATTAAAGAGAACCCCCACAATGAGCGCAGACTTGACCCAACCCCAGAGCCCCACAAAACAACGACATTAGAACTGGAATTGAAAAGAACCCCCCCCCCAAAAAAAACACTGCACCCCAAAGACTCCACCCCCTTCACCTCTTTACCCCAATACACACCAAACAACATTATAAATTCCAACATAACTATTTACAATTCTACCGTAACCGGCTCTAATAACCAACCTCCCACTATATTTATAGGCAAGTGACAATCCCTCTCACTGCCATACCAAGGCCCACCCTCCTCCCTCCCCGACAAAGAAATACCTTGCATACCAATAAAGCAATCGCAACCATGATAGAATGTTTAAAATCACCATAAATTACAATACTAACTCCATAATAATGACTGGGAAGAAGAAGAAGAAAAACAGCAAACAAGTCCAAACCACAGTATATATATGGTAGAATATTGCCCCTTGTGGCCTCCACTAAAAATGTCTCTTTCAAATAAAGATATTGGCCTGCATAGCAATTTAAAAGGAAACTATTTGCATCTTTCATTTAGAACTTAAACGAGTGAGAGAAATGTATCCCAAGAAAATCACCCTCAGCCCCACAATACCGGATTATACAACCAACAAAGTAATTAGTAATGCAAGAGAGCAGGGATAGGGGACTAAGAGTGAACCCATTCAAAGTTCTCAACAGCTGAGGACCACGAGTGGATAACGCAGGCTCCAGAACACACATTGGAAGTGCAGATCAGGCATATACTGACAACAAAAGTCTCTTAATAGATTAATCGTAGAACTCTCTCAATCTCACCAACATCACCTTCAAAAGCTAAACACCATCATATTTCGAGAAGAGGACTTCTTCAGAAACTTTAAATATTATGTTACATGATGCTATTCCTTCCAGGATATTGTGAATGACTCTCACAAATAGTCCCCATTTCACTTGAAAAAGTTAGGAAAAAGACTTCGAAGTGCAGGGGACTCAAGGCTGATCCTCTTCTCATCATGTTTCACCTGCAAAGTCGCAGGATAGCACATATGAAACGCTTTTCCAGCAGCAATAAGCTTTGACACCATGGGATGAAATTCCTGCCTCTTTGAGCGGACCGACTGGGGAAGATCCTGTGATATTCTCAATTTATGGCCCTCCCATTGTATTCCCTGGACTTCTTTGACCCTGGTTAATATATGTCGCTTGTCTAGGTAATTAAGAAGCTTGAATATCAAGGGTCTGGGAGGGGAGCCAGGCAAAGGGGGGGGGGTGCAGTGACCGATGCACTCTTTCCACCACATAACTTGAGCCGTTGGGAAATGGACCAGCTATTCGGTCACATAGCTTTTGCACAAAGGCAACAGGATTGTTGCTTTCCTCCTTCTCAGGTAGCCCAAAAACTATTAAATTGTTACGTCGACTGCGCCCCTCTAAATCCTCCAAATTTATCCTCGATCTTCCGAATCCTTTGCCTCAGGACTGAATTATCAAGATCTGTCTTGTCTCCCCATTTATCCAGAACTGTAAGCTGGGTTTCAACATCACCAACCTGAAGATTAAATGAGTCCATATTCTTTCTGATAGATTGGACGTCTGCCGAGATTGCAGAGATGGAGTCTTGAAGGGGCTTCATAATTTCAAGAAAGCGCTCCTCAGTGATGCTGCCGTGGGTGAGAGAGATTTACTTGACTCTATGGTTTGCGACTTAGGCCTCTTAGGGGCCTTCCCCTTCTCCAGAGTCAGCGGGGGCGTATGGCGCGGCAGCACTTTCTGCATTTCCACCTCCATTTAACACCGTGATTATGTTCTCTAAAGCAACCAAGATCTGAAGTGCTGAGATACTGCCCCAAAATTCGTTGGCAACTTCACTATAGGTTAAAAATCACCAGATTTGCCGGGGAGCAAGGGAAGGTAGCAGCTCTCGCTTAGGCAGCCATCACGTGACCCCCTCCACATTTTCCCTCTAATACATAGCCCCAACACTTCCCTGTTGCATACATTTATTTATTTAAATTAATTGTGCTCCATTCTTGAGTCACTGCCTTGTTAACATAGTGCCCCAGGAAAATCAGCAGCTGCTCATTAATATTCATGAGGGCCTTCCTTGCCCTGACCTTTGCCCTTTACTCTGGTGCCCCAGAGGCAGCTCTTTAGGCTTCTGCCTAGTTACTTATTTTAAAACATTCCTCTGGCTTTTACTGTGTCCCCGGTGCCTACAGTAACTAAATCAGGCACTGGGAACTTCTGATTTGGACCGCAACTGGTGGTCAGAACTTAGGGCACCCGTCCCTCTCGAATGTGGGAGCACCAGTGGCATTTCTAACATGCTGGTCACTCGCAAACACTCTGTAAGCCCCACAGGGCACAACAACACAGGGGCTGCCTGGGGGAAACTGGGGACATCGGGAGGATGCCCGAGGATGACAGGAAACGGGAAGGACTGCAGGTAAGCTTCCTCATCCTTGCCAAGCCTGTTATTAAACTTGGGGTCCAATAACACATTTACATTTTAATTTATACAGGTCTGATCAGACCTATTACCTTTGTACAGAATGGTATACCATAATCACCACATTTATACACTATATACATGGTCTGGACACTTTCTTATCAATTTCACTGTTGTGCAACATACCATGATATTAATCATCAGTTTAGAAATATCATTAGAAGCTTAAGCATATACTTTTTGCATTTATCTGACACATCAGTTTACCAGTTATCAACGGTGTACCTTTTTCACCTTATACCCTTCTTACACCTGGGGGCACCTTTTTATACTGGGTGGAGGTCAATGTGGAGGCTAGAGGCAGAAGTGACCATTATTTTGGGCAGGGAATTAGCTGTGACATACACTCCTTTGTGGACAACGTTCATAGGAAGACTGACAGGTGTTCCCAAAGTATCATATGTGAGCTTGGCTCTTGACCTTACAGACCTTTCTGAGCGATGTGGTAAATTGGGCATGGGAACTGGCATTTCTACTTCAGCATTTGGATTAGCTACTCCTTGTTCACTGTCCAGCAATGACGCAGCTTCCATAGACATGGGTTCCATTGCACTTTTTTGTTGGTTATTACTAGTTTCAGGCACACTTGCTTGAGTACCATTGTCACCCTTTTTCCCTGTAACTTGAACAGTGCTATTGCTTTCTGATTCCTTAGGCTCATTCTCTTCAAGGAGTGGTATCTCTTCAAAATTTGAGTCATCCAAAATATTGCTGGCATTTTCAGGAGTGGCCACATTTTGAGATTTAAACAGTTTGCTTAACACACTTAACCCAACATCACTTTAAGGAGTGGGCACTGATTCACTACTTTCCTTCTCTGATTCAGGCATGTTGATTTCAGATAATTCCACCAGACAAAGGGAGTTTGCCATGTCTGAAGCTATACTTTGTGCATCACCTTTTGGAGGCTCAGGAATGATTGATGTGGCAGAGTTATCAGGTAATTCTGAACTTTCAGAGTAATTTCCTTTTTTAACAGCAGGGATTCCTTGAAGCAACTGTGACAACTCTAAAGAAAGGTAATACTCAGGATCAAGTTCACTTTCTGCAGATTCAGAGTTAGGATTTTATGTGATAAGGGTGACTCCTTCTAAGCGAATCCCCAATGGGCAAACGCAAGAAGCAGAAAGCAGAAAGAGCGATGGGGGACTATAGTGAGCAGCGGAGGGAGCGCAGGCAGGAGGCAGAGGCTGCAAGGATGCACTGCACTGAAAAACTTTGGTATGGGGCAACATGCAATGGGTGAACCCACTGTGGCATCAGAAACAGAGCCCTCTGCACCACTGCACCGGGATAAGAGTGCTCCATGGTGAGTGAAGGGATGGAGTGAGTTGCACATGGCACCATGCAGTGGGCAACAGGCATATAATGCAGGGGAGCTGACATGGACCGTACCAGTGGAGGTGTGGGACACCAGGGGTGGATGCCAACAGTGTGGCACCACCCATGTATGGAGAAGGCATGCCATGGCAGGGCTGTGTCTCATAGCGCATAGCGGGGGGGTGACTGGCACACAATGAATGGCTGTTTGGGCATGGGCAGTGTGCACGGTGCCCCTTCCCACCCTGACCCCATTAGTATTAGTGTCTGGACCGCCCCATGTCTCAAAAACTGTTGCCGCTGCATCCCGGTGGTCTTGCCAACAACACCCCCCCCAAGGGCTGCTCTTGGGCAATTGTGCCACCGCAGGTGTGTGACTGTGGGGGGCCTCCACAGCAGTGCAGCGTGGGTGTGGAATGTTGCCTGGTTATGGTGGGGGTTCCCATGGACCTGCTGATGGGGGGGGCTCTGCTGTGGTGGTCTGCTGGGCTAAGGGGGCATAAGTCATTGCCGTTGTACTGTTCGTGGCCCTATTTCGGATCCTGTCCTCCATGCCCCTTGCCACCAGCTGCATGAGCCTTCCCAGGCCCCATCCAGCAGGATTTTGCCTTTCCTGCTGCCCACACCCGGTTCACCCTTCCATGCCTCACGGACTTGGTGAGCTCACGGGATGGACTGTAGCCTCTCCAGGTTTCGTCCTTATGGAGCTACAGCTATTGTTGCTATTGTACTGCTGTTCTGTTTCTTTGAGCATTCGCCATTTAGGTAACTGCTCTTTCGGTATCACCCACCCCAGCAGTGCTGATATTTTAGCGGTCTTCCTGGCTGCTACCTAGAGTTAGTGTCTTCATTAACAGCTGCACCACTATTCAAAGGCTTAGGCCTCTGAGGAACAGAGGCCTAACTTAACTGCTGCTGTTTTGATGCAGATCTGCTAGTAGACCCATCTGGCGTATCATTCTGAGGTGCTGTACCCACTATGACCTGACCAATAGGTAGCAGGTGGTTGAGGTACATGGTTTTTATTGCTGCAGGATTCCTTTCTGCCCTTATTTTGTATACTGGCAGGTCATCCAGTTTGCTGATGACTACATAAGAGATGTGGCTCCACTGGTCAACTATTTTGTGCTTTCCTTGCAGGCCCAAGTTTCTCACAAGTACCCGATCTCCTGGTTGTAACTCTTGTACTTTTACCTTTTTGTTATACCTGATTTTGTTTGCAAGATTTCTTTCAACAGCCATGGTCTGGACTAACTGATATGCATGATGTAATTGATGTTTGAGCTTTTACACATACTGTAGGTAGTTGTCAGCTTGTGTTTCATCTGGCAATACTCTGAAGCATATGTCCACTTGCAATCAAGCTTCCCAGCCAAACATTAACTTGTAGGGTGAGAACCCAGTGGCTTCATTGAGTGCGCAGTTATCAGCATGTGCTAATGCACTTACTTGCTGACTCCATTTAGATTTATCTTTGGGATGGAGGGTTCCCAGCATATCTAGTAACGTGCGGTTAAAACACTTCCAATTGGCTGCAGAGCTGCACAATGGTGGCTAAACAATAGTCCCAACATACATTTTACAGGCAGTCCCAAGTTAAGTGTTCTGGTGCAGCCAGAATAAAGATTGTATTTACACATTTTTCCCTCTAATACAATGCCCCAACACTTCCCTGTTGCACACATGTATTTATTTAAATTAATTGTGCTCAGTTCTTGAGTCGCTGCCTTGTTAACATAGTGCTCAGGAAAATCAGCAGCAACTCACTAATATTCATGAGGGTATTCCTTGCCCTGACCTTTGCCCTTTACTGTGTTGCCTCAGAGGCAGCGCTTTAGGCATCTGCTTAATTACTTATTTTAAAACATTCTTCTGGCTTTTACTGTGTCCCCGGTGCCTACAGTAACTAAATTGGGTACCAGGAACTTCTGATTTGGACCTCAACTGGCGGTCAGGACTTATGGCGTACATCCCTCTTGAATGTGTGAACGCAGGTGGCATTCCTAACCTGCTGGCCGCTCACAAACACTCCTCTCAAAACAACACAGGGGCTGCCTGGGGGAAATCAGGGACATCGGGAGGATGCCCGAGGATGGCAGGAAATGGGAAGGACTCCAGGTAAGCCCCCCGAAGGTGGGTTACAGGTATAACTTTACAAACATGCTAATGGTCAAATGCCACCCCTGAAGTACCTCAAAGGCTGTCTTCTAGGCCTAGTTACTTAGTAGGAGAGCCATCAGATGACGCAGTGGCTCAAACCCTTCATCACTCCCTCCCCAGGCCTTTGAAAAGAGTAAGGTCTACAAGCGCATCCAAGCAGTTTCAGGGTGGACATAGCCAGGATAACTCAGGGTACCCCCATAGTAATCAATAGGACCTCAACAGTTTACAGAACAAGACCATGGATACTTAGCTGTTATCTGACATGGTGGATTGTGTCGAGGATCTTCCCTCCATTGCTGCTGACTCCTTGTCTACCCATCATTCAGCATCTAGTTATTTGATGAACTATTTAGTGGGTTTTCCCAGGTGGTTGATGTGTAACTTCTCTGGGTACAAAACACAAAGGTTCAGCCTAGGGTGTGCAGTCAGGACTTGACTTGATTGAATTTTTGTCTATGCGTCCTGTAGGTCCCTGCTGTAATCCTGGTAGATGGACACATGGTTGTTATCCACTTGTATGGGCCCCTGAGCCTTTGCAGCACACAAGATGGTCTCCTTGTCAGTAAAGTGCAGGTACTTGATGAGGCAATGTTGGGTCCGGTCTCCCAGTTTAGGGGGTGTGGTCCCACATGGTGCGTCCTTTCAATTTCATATTTAGCGGAGGCTGGATTCAACTTGAGATGCTGCATCAGTCACTTCTGTAGCCCATCATCTGGGTTCTTCCCCTCAGTGCCTTCCGGGAGCCCCAGAATTCACAAATTTGATCACCAGGACCTGTTTTCTTGTTCATCCAACTAGCTCAGCAGCTGTTCCATAGACTCCTTCATGTTGTTCCGATCCCTAGAGATGGAGATCACTGTGTCCTCAAGCTCACTTACCTTTGTTCCAGCTCTTCTATTCGGGTAGTATGAGAGTCCAATGACTCCAATAGGCCTGTTACCACGGATTGGAGGTGGCTGATCTGGGAAGTAATATTAGTAAAGCCAGCTTTCATTTCTGCTTGCATATTTGCCAGTAAGGCGGGAACTCTCGCCAGGGATCGCTCTAAGTCCGACATGCCGCACTCCTCCTCCGCGGCTGCTTGGGCCTACAAACATGTGCAGATTTCTGGCCTAGTGTGATGTTCTCTTGATGGCTCAAGCACTTCAGAAGTTAAGTTAAGCTGCTTGCTCTTCTGCTTGCTCATGCCATTCACTGTTGGAAGCCAAATTCTGCGCAGTCACTTCTCTTAAAATTTGGTCTACTGTTTAGGCAGTTTTAAACTTTGTGCCAAGGGAGCTCAGGTAAACCACGTTCGCCAAATTATCAAGCTAAATATGCCACCCCACCCCATATTATTTCTATCTTAACCCCTTCATCACCACCCATTCCCCAGCCCTGATGCCAGGTGCAGTCCCGACAGACCTCAACAAACATAGAAACAGAATTTGAAAGCAAATAAGGATGACTTGGCCCATCTAGTCTGCCCATTTCATCCTACCTACACTATTACCACAGACCGTGCCCAATCTACAACTCTTGCACTCTCCCCACTTCCTTTCCACTATGATTCTCTTATGATTATCCCATGAATTCTTGAACCCCACCACTGTTTTCACCCCACCACCTCTGCTAGAAGGCTGTTCAAGGAATCCACAACTCTTTCTGTGAAGAAGTACTTCCTCACACCTCTCCTGAATCTAACCCCCCTCCAGCTTCATAGTATGTCCCCTTGCTCTTGAGTACCTTTTTATCTGAAAAAATACTCACCTCCTGTACCTTATTTACCCCCGTGAGGTATTTAAACATCTCCATCATATCTCCCCTTCCTCCTCTGTTCCAGGGTGTACGTATTGAGGTCCTTTAGTCTCTCCTCATATGGCTTTTGATACAGACCCTGCACCATTTTAGTTACCCTCCTCTGGACCACCTGTACTCTGTCTATGTCTATGTCCTTCCAGTGATGTAGTCACCAGAACTGGACACAGTACTCTGGGCATGATCTTACCAGCAATCTATGCAGAGGCAACACCACCTCCCTCTTTCTGCTGGTGATACCCCTTCCTATGCACCCCAGCATCCCACTCAGCCTCCCTACTGCCCTGCTACACTGCCTGGCCACCTTTAGGTCCTCCAATATAATTTCCCCAGGTCTCTTTCCAGCTTGGTGGTCAGTACCACTCCACCTATTTTGTACTTCATCCCTGGGTTTCTGTGCCCTAAGTGCATTATTTTGCACTTATTCACATTGGAAACCCAGCAGTCTTACATTTGACCACACCTCTAGTTTTCTTAGGTCTCTGCTTATCCTTTCCATTACCCCCAAAAAAAAGTGTCCACCTTATTGCAGTTTTGGTGTCATCTGCTAAGAGGCAGAACTTCTCTTCCAGCTCCTCTGCAATGTCACTTATAAAAACATTAAAGAAGACCAGTCCCAGCACTAATCCCTGAGGCCCCTGCAGAGGTGGAAGCTCCCTGGCCCACCACAGGGGTCACTAGGCAAGCAGAACCTAGCATCTGTCCCTTCTCTGATGGAAGTATTGCCACACAGCAGTGCCTTCCCAGGCTCCCAGGGCCACTCAGCCAGCTCCTGTGTCAGCTCCCTAACTTGGGTGCTCAGCATGGGAGTGCTTGGCACTATTAACTGACTAGGCAATCAGGCGGCCTTTCTGTCTTTCTTTCATCTGTGCCAATGTGCCAGTGCCTTCTTGGGTGACCCAATAAACCCTAAAAACCACCTCCCTCACATGTCTTAGGGTTTAGCTTAAGATTCACCAGCCTCAGCTTATCACAGACCCACTGTAGGTGCATCATTTCTTGGTCAAAGGTTCCCCATGTGCCAGGATATTGTCCAAGTACAATAGACACACCAACAAGGGTAACCTATGCAACACTTTTTCCATTTTCCTCTCAGTGGTGGCTGGTGCTTTGCATAGCCTAAATGGCATGGCTTTTAATTGCCACAACTCTTGTCCTGCCATAGAAGCAGTCTTTTCCTTGTTCTGTGGCTCCATTGGTACCTGCCAGTATCTGCTCTTGAGATTCAGCATGGAAACCATGCAGAGCCTGCTATGACTATGGCTAAGGTTAAATGGGATACAGAAGGGGAGAGTCTATTTCAAATTAGAAATTGCACCAGGCCAAGAGGGCATGCAATGAAGTTGTGTGAGGGAAAGTTTAAGAGGGATGTGAGGAAGTACTGCTCTACTGAAAGAGTGGTGGATACCCGGATCAGACTACCACTAGAGGTAGTGAGGGTGAAAACAATGGGGGCTTTAAGCATGCAAGGGATGGACTGGTTAATACTGGTAAATTGGAAGGAAGGGGGAGGGTTGTTGGAGATCAGGTAGGGTCTATAGAGACAGAATACACAGGGAACATCTGTGCAGACTAGGCAGACAAAGCGCTCCTTTTCTGCCAGCAATGTTTATGTTTCTATGTCATCCAGCAAATCATAATTTTGAGACAAAGGGTATTAATCCTCACTCCACCCCTCGCTTCTATGTATGTTCTGTCACAGTCCTGGAGGTACATCAACTACTGGACTCTACCTCTGTCTGCAGTAGTGTTGGCTGCGATGGCCTCGAGCCTTGGTTGCTCAAAATGGCCTCCTCCTGTTTAGCTCCCCCACTGGCCAGAATTCATAATCTGTCCCTGTGCTCTGGGATTGTTCCTGAAGTCTGGAAAGTCTCCAAAAGTGTCCCTGTTTTCAACAAAGGTGACCTTTATTCCATCAGTAATTATCGCCCAATCACTATCTTCTCAGCTCTGAGTAAAATTTTGGAGAAGCTGGTTGCTGTACAATAATTATCTCCTTGAGTATAACCAACTCTCTGATCCCCAACATGGCTTTGATTTAGTGGACCATTTATTACTCCAGACTAAGCTGCAGTCTCTTGGCATCTCCTCTGAGGTGGATTCCTGGTTTGATGGCTTCCTCAAAAATAGAAAAACAGTTTGTCAAGTTCAATTTAGCTGTTTCTGACCACATCACTATAAACATTGGTGTTCCTCAGGGATCTATCTTGGGTCCCCTTATTTTCATTATCTTTGTAAATTATCTATCCCTAAATCCTGTATCTTGCTTCTCCCTGCTTTACGTTGATGACCTGGTGCTCTATGCAAGCTCAAAAAATTTGGCTAACATTAACTCTAGCCTAAACTGTGATTTCTGTAAGGTCCACTCCTGGCTGTCCCAGAACAGACTGCTACTCATTGCAAATAAATCACATTCAGTGCTGTTTGGCTAGATTGAAAAAGTGTATGGGTTGCTTAGCAGTTTCCAGTATTGATGGTTCCCCTCCTTGAGAATCTCAGCTCTTTCAAGTACCTTGGTATACTCCTTGATCTTTCACTAGATTTTGCTCAGCACATCTCCAATAACTGTCAATCTGTGAATATCAAGGTTGGCCTGGCCTATAGAACCAAATATGCCCTTACATCCTCCACCTGAACAGACATTGCCCAGGGCATCCTACTTTGCAGTCGTACCTATGGCTCTATTACCTACTCACACACCTCCAAAGCAAACTTCCACAAATGGGATATCAACTACAAAAAGTATTTTTATGTTGGCTCAAGCATGCATGCCAGCCAACATATTGCAGTAATAGCAGATTTGGAGGTGTGGTCACTGTGGATGAATGCAGGTCATGCATCAGTAGGTGCATCCCTCATTCTGCAATAAGCCAGCATGCAGGCGCTGACACCAGCTATACTTAACATGGCCATCACATCTAACAAAAGTGCCACTGCAATGAGAGTCAAGCTCCTCATACAGCGGCACAATAACACGCCTCCTGACGTGCCTTTACTGGTGAGGTTTTTTACCAAACATGGTGGCACTTTGCTGTCGCCCGACTTCAGGGGTGCCCAATCCCCCTGTAATGCCTTGACTCACTTCATTTGCCAATGGGGGAGCTCACTCCCTGTTGGCATAGAGCTTCCTCCATTTCAAGTGTGTGCCGGGGGTGCCCAATCCCCTCGGCATCATCGTCTGCCCCAACCGTTTTTCTTTGCGATGGGGGTCCAATCCCTGTCAGCTTCAGTCCCCCATTCCCAGTTTAATTTGCCAATGGGGAGCCCACTGCTCATTGGCATAATGTCCCCCATTGGTATGTTTAGGGGTACCCAATCCCCTAAACATGCCCCCCTGCAGTATGTGCCGACAGAGGTACCCAATCCTTGTCATTTCTGGCCCCAAAACATTGTATACACTGGGAGCCCACCTATGTGCCAAATGTCCCTGTAAAAAAAAATCATGCAATGTTTCTCTTTTTTTTACCCTGTAAACAGAAAACGGTCCCTCACAGTCTGTCCTGCTCCCTCTCCCCAACCCACGCCCACCCTCTCACGTGCCCTGCCTACCCACCCCTCTCACCCCATACTTACCTCCGGGCCCGGCACAATGATCTTTGGTGGACCAGGAATGTCTGCACTTTTCTAAGCTGACCGCGAATTGAAGAAGTGCCAGTAAGTTATATAATGGCATAAATAGGGTGTTTTCAACTTTGGTGCATATCTTGGCCATTTTTGGGAATTTTGGCACCAAATTTTCAAGATGGGGCTATTGAGAGCCCTCCTCATGAATTCAGTCACTGTCATGGCATTATTCATTCCCTAAAGGTGATTTTACGGTCACTGCGCAGAATCACCTTTCAGGGCCGATTAACGAAATGACAGTTCCATTGTTCACGAGGTGGGCTCTCAAAAAGTCTGTGTTGCAGTTTGATGAAAAAAATCCAAAAAATTACTGTTTTACAAGTGTATGCTGCGCAGTTTCCATGCACGCTTGTAACTTCATGAATCTGTAATATTTTCACTCCAGATT
This sequence comes from Neoceratodus forsteri, assembly GCA_016271365.2. NCBI lineage: Eukaryota > Metazoa > Chordata > Ceratodontiformes > Ceratodontidae > Neoceratodus > Neoceratodus forsteri. The sequence continues at coordinate 1,271,690,295 of CM057452.1, forward strand.
TTCAACATTGTCATTTTTCCACACTTCCTTCTGAAGAGTATAGCTGTCATTTTACACATCCTGTCCAAAATGTGTTTTCGCACTCCTGGCTCAGAATAGCATGGTAGCTGTGGGAAATCAGTTTTAGAGACAGATTAACAAAATGACAGTGCCACTGTTCCTGAGCAGAGGTCCTAAAATGCCTATGTTGAAAATTTGGTGATGAAAGTCCATAAAATTGTTAACTATCTCCTTAAGGGTTTCTGAGTCACATATACCTAATGCAAGATCTAGGAGCAGAATTGAGGATACTACCCTGCAAAATAACCTTGAGGTCCATTGGAATAAGTTGCCCAGAGAGCTAAAATTAATACAGGGACATTTACAGTTTAAAAGAGCTTTGAAAAGTTACGTGTTTGATAACTGCACTTGTTTTTGTTAATAGATTGTCTATTGGAGGATTTGATAACATATTATTTTAATTTATTTGTGTAATGTGATTATAAAGTAGTGAGAGAGGAGTGGAGTGATAATGTATGTATAATGTATGTATAGTGTGTACTGGTAGATGATTGTTTGAAATGGGTGAATGAATTCATAGGACACTGTTGAAAATGGGCCATAAACCCAACAGTCTGTATCCTGTCTAAAAATAACATTTTTATCATCATCACCATCAGAATTGCTGTGTTACAAGCAAGCGTTGTGCAGTTTCCACGCACCCTTGTAACTTTGCAAATCTGCAATATTTTCATGCCAGATTTTCAACACTGGCATTTTTTCACACCTCCTTATGAACAGTATAGCTGTCATTTTTAACATCCTGCCCGAAATGTGTTTTTGCACCTGTGACGTACAATGGCGTAGTCCCTGTGGGAAATCAACTTTTGGGACAGATTAACAAAATCACAGTGCCACTGTTCATAAGGGGAGGTCCCAAAATGCCTATGTTGAAAATATGGTTAAAAAAAAAAAAACAAATAATTGGGTTATGGGCATGCATTACACAGTTTCTATGCATGCTCATGACTTCACCAATTTTTCATATTTTCACTCCAGATTTTAAACATTGCCATTTTTTTACACCTTCTCATGAACAATACAGTTGTCATTTTTCACACCCTGCCCAAAATGTGTTTCCGTACTTGTGGCACCAAATGGCGCAGTCACTGTGCAAAATCAGCTTTTGGCTATCAAACTGATACTGCTGCTTTTCATGAGGTGGGGTCACAAAACGCCCATGTTGATAATTTGGAGTGAAAATACCAACACATGCCTATGGTGTTAGGGTTTCCAGCTGTAACACCCCACCCTGTAGAGACTGACAGGCACCAGGGGTGTGACTTTGGATCATCAGCTGTAATGCTCCCACCATTCCACCCGCTCCCCCACCCTGCAGCCAGTGACAAGCGTCGAGGTATGCCTTGGAGTGTTTGGCCCCAAAGCTCATCCCATTCTCCTATACTGCACCCACCTCAGGGTATTTCCTTATGGAATGGGGTAAGTATAAGGCCCAAAGATCCCAAAGCTCACCTCGACACTTGTCAGTGTCTACAGGGTAGGGTGAGGTTAAATGGCATGAGCGTTGTAGCTGATGACCCAAAGGTGCACCCAAACGCCTGTCAGCCTCTGCAGGGTGGGAGTGGGGTTGGTGTCAGTTCAATACTTCATTACCATTCCTATTATGCATCTCTAACTCCTGCACAACCAATGCCAATGCCAGCGAGACAACATTTGGCATTTTTTTTTTTGACAAAGGACATTGTCAAATGCTTGACAAATGCATTGACAACTGCTTGTTCGCTTTGCCTTAGCCTCAAACCAACTTACCCACCATTGTCAGCTCTACTTTGGGCTGAATTGGCTATCTCCTGAGGCTAGCTGTTCTTCTGGTCTGGACGCCCTTATTAAAAAAATCCTTATGACTGGGCTTCCTTCCTCCCTAGCTGTTCTGCTGAAGCCTCCTGAGCTTGTCTTCCCCCTCCATTCGGGTGATTTGTCCCTTCTAACTGCTCTCAGACATATGACCAACATGGAGTTTCAGGCCTTCTCCCACTTTGCTCCAAATTATTGAAACTCCCTCCCAGTAGCTCTCTGGTGCTCCCCTCCCCCCTGCCAGTTTTAAAAGGGAGTTATACCACCATCTAGTAGTAACTGAATCTTGTACCTGTTTCTTGTTTTCCTGAGTACTATACGTATGTTGGCATATTTTAACTATCTACTGATCCCTTCTATCTCTTGGTCTATCCTTCATCCTACTTTTGGGTGGTCCATTGCTGCCCTTTGTGCTCCCTATGTTATTTTGTGCTAAGGAAAGTGTTTGCTGTTTTTGGTTAATTATCTGATGCACTTTATTGTTGAAGCGCATTCTGATTTAGTTCTTTTGTTGCAATGTTTTGTCACAGTGTACTGGTTTCTCTTTGCTGCCCTGAATCATGCACTGTTTTGTTTAGCTACTGCTCATGTACTGTGCCAGGTAACTATGACATTTCTAATATATTTATTCCTTTATTGTATGTGTACACAATTCTACTGGTAACTGTTCTGTCCTGGATCATACCTGAAAATGGGCATGTTATTGTCTAGTGCACTTACCCAGTAATCAAAAAACAAACAAACAAATAAATAACTAAGGTGATTTCATTAAGCTTGCTGTAGTCTTCAGAGAACCTTGTGCTACCATTCTTTTTCCTCACTAGCACAATTGATGATGTCCTGGGACTAGCTGAAGGCTCTGAGATGCCTTTCTCCTGAATTTCCCTGTCAGCACATTGAGCTCCTTCCTTGTTTACTACAGTCAACCAATGCTGGGACTGCTTAATGGGCCTTTTGTTCCCCATCTCAATTTAATACTTTGCCCATTCCATACAACCCAAATCCCTAGAAAACTTTGAGAACAGATCCTGTTTCTTTACCAGGAAATCCCGCAATCTGTCCCTCTGGTCCCCATTTAGAAATACTGCACTGCATGCACACAAAGAGTTTTGCCAGGAATTCTGGGAGTGGCATCTTCCCTTTTCTATGGCTATGGTTCTTGATGAGGTCCTCCAGTCTGGGGAGACAGCAGCCTGTATTGGTTCACAGTGCACAGCTACTGTACTCTCAGGAATCATCTGTTCATGGGGTGACAAGTTCAAGAATCTTCACAGTAAGCATTTTTTTTTCATGACCACCGATGCTCTGCAGTCAAAAGGTTGGATAAAATGGCTCGCCAGTGAGCGCCTCCATCAGTCCATACCTGTCTCTTGCAGGAAACCCAAATAAGCACCTATTGTAAGTTACGGCCTCCACCTCAGCTGGTTCTACCACTCTCCTGGTGACATCCAACTCTTTGCAGACTGGCTTTTTTCCTGGTGTTGCACCCTTAAAAGGGATCTCCCTGTCCTTAATCGTTAAGTTCCCCATTGCAAGATCCAACACAATTATTGGCCTGAAGGAAGTCTAGGCCAAAGATGCACTCATCCTCAATACCATGAACCCAGAAATTGTGATCAAATTCAGGGTTCCAGTCTTTAAACCCAGTTGTCCATACTGCTGCACTGGGGCTAACTCACCATTAACAGTCTTCATCTAGAATGCTGTGGGTTTATCCAGGCTGTACCTTCCCCTTCCAGCTGCTCTCAGCAGGTCAGGCCTAACAACTGTAATGCTGGATCATGATTTTCATTCTAATTGAGGGGCTTTTTGTAACCCCATGCTTTGACTCACAAGCTTGTTAGGGTATGTTTCCCTGGACACCATCATGCTTCCTTTCAGGCACCAGTGACACACCTCTGAGGCTCTGTTTGTACTTCAAACAGTGTTGTGTCTTATGCCTCAACAGTGCTATCACTGGATGGGGGAGGTAGAACTCTCCTTTTGCCCAGATTTTTGCTCATTTTTGGTCTGCTGTAACTAACCACCTCACCATGGTAAGGCTTACCTTATGAACCACGGAAAGGACTGAGGTGGGTCCACCAACACTGCCTGTGTTCTCTGACTGGGACAGATGTTGGAGGCCGGGTAATAAAGAGGACAGATAAGCTCAATGCAATCCAGTGCACTGTGCCACTGACAACAGGAGTGTCCCTGCACTCAGTAAGGGCTGACAGAACCACCATTGCTGTCACCTATTCAACCAGACAACAGACGTAACATGGCTACCCTTCCAAGTAAATGTATTGCAGCATTTTGTTAAAGAACTGTTTGAAATCAGCAGCTCAACAGTTAGTGGCTGAGCATACAATAAGGACATCACCATCTTGATGACCCCTGACACCAGGCCAGCCAATCAGAGGCTGGGGTAATAGATAAAATCCAGAAGCACTCTTGGAGCCAGAGTGTTAGAGTGCTTGGAGCCCTTTTGCAGCAATAAGAAAGCAAGAACTGAGACTTGACAACTAGGTCAGCCAATTGGGAGCAGGAATGTTTGGGCCTGGACTGGAACCTTCCTCCCAGTTAGGAGGGGTTTCAGGCAGTCCTGTTCAGCACTCAGATGAGTCAGATGTGCTGAGGAGGAAAAGCTGAAGCCCTGGCTGGGCACAGAACTAGAAGTGTGGTTTATGCTGTACTGAGCTCCAGAATTTCCATCCAAAGTGAAAATAGCATTTTTTGCTGCCGAGAGCTGTTAGAAAAGTACAGGAGAGGGTGGGGGGAGGTAGAGAGAGAGAGAGAGAGAGAGCACAAGAATCCAGAGACTGCTGTTGGAATCAGAGGTAGGAATAGCCCCTGCTATCACCTTTTGGAGTGACTGAGGGAAAGGCGAGGTCAGGATCCTAGTCTTCATGTACTTCAGTACCTCTTATTGGGAATGCACTTAAGGGTAGGCCTCTCTGGGAACACGATTACTGCTGTGTCACTATGAGAGCTGAGCCAGATGTCCCTGCAGATAGCAAGAGCTACTAGATCCAGACCGAGGCCTGCTACTAGTGCACCTGTTGCTGTTTGCTGGGAATCAGTGGTTCTTGCATGCACCTGAGGCCTGCTGCTGAGGACTGCTGTTATGATCCTGCTCCAGCCAAAGCTGCATTTTATCACCAGAAGCCACATTTCAAAGAAACAAAACTCCATGCATGAGTGGCAAACAAACGTGTGCAAGGGGGACTTCCCTTGTGCACCCACATGTTTTGCTGAAGGAGTGGTATTTTTGTATGTAGAGATGTTATGCGACTGGCTCTATGATTTACGTCAGCTTGTGCGCACATTTTTCTTGTGCAGCTACACCTACGTGCTACATCTGGTATTACCAAGTGTAGCAGTTCCCTGCAGGGCCCAAAATGAAGGGCTTGCCCCACTGGAAGCAGGGTGTTTACAGGACCCAAAGGCAGTGCATTACAACAAAGTGTAAGCACTACGAATGTGGCTAATCCCATCATAATGTTGTAGGGCACTGAGCTCAGCTCCTCATAGCCGTGCCTCCCACCTCTGCACACCACAGGCCGAAGATAGCCTGTTTGCCGGTGTGGAGCATTTTCCTCCACATACTGTAGGCAGGTTGCAGCATGGAACAGAGTCTCTGGACCATGTCAGGCCCTTTGAACATCTGGAAGTGAACAACAGTGCACTATCATAAAACTGTTTGTGTGTAGTACAGGAAGGCAATAAACGTGCAGGACAAAAGCCATGCACCCTGATGAAGGGGCATTCAGCCTTGAAGTTCTAGGGCTGAGTTGCTTGTCTTATATGTGATTGTACTTCAATACATTTGCAAATTTTTGGCAACATTTGTGTGTGTAGATGTTTTTGTCCTGCGCCTTTGAAAATCTGGCCCCAGATATGTAAGTACTGGTCTAGCCTGTCAGAGTCGCAACAACCAGTTTTCCTGGTGAGATTAATTTGTTTCTTTGGATTACAAATCTCTCTGTTGGATACAAATTTGCTTTGTTCAAAACTGCTTGCCAGAAGTCAGTCAGGTTGGGGTTGTTATTGTTTGCAAGCTTGCTTAATTATTGATGTGCACAAATGCAAGATCCCATGCACTGTGCCACCAGACCTGCACCAGTGAGTTACCCTAGGTACCCGGTAACTAGTCAAACTGCAGTACAATAATTATTTGGTGAAAGAAAAATTCTACTAGGAAATGCTAATACTGTGCAAGACAGCTACTGCAGGTTGCTGGGAGCCTGACAGCACAGTTGGTTGAGGCATATTGTGTGTGAGTGCACTGACAGCCTGTAGCACATCTTTGGAACCTGTAAATTGTGTATTCATTATTTCTTTATGTCCCCTCTGCACCACAACTGAACCTATCCCCAGGGTCCCCAAGGTTCCTGGCTCTGTCAATCACCAGTCACTTACATTCCATTCTGCCACTGTCTCAGACACCCCTGGCCAGGGAAAGAGGGAGGACTCCGTTACCTAAACAGTCATCATCAGGTCGGTGGCTGAGGGTTCCAGGATGGTTCATCTTTGGTTCATGGCAGGCCATCAGGCCAGCTGTGGGGTCTTTCCATGTTTTCTTCTTGCCCCGAGGATGCAGGTGCGCACAGGAGATCCTATGTGCATGTTCATGCATAGGTATGCTTCCTCACCAGGTCTTGGCCTGTGTCCCTCTGTTCCATGGTCTCTTCAGCTGCACTGCCATCTGTGATCTCCTGGTTACAGTATTGCAGGGAGGGTAGTAATCATTCCACCTTGTAGGAGGAGAGCTTCCCTTGTAACTGTACCCCAGGCGCCGTATGCCGGTGGGCTACTACCGCTGCCTCTTGGGCCTCACACAGGATAAGAGGCCTGGGTCTTGCTATGATGGTGCTCGGGGATTCTATCCAAAAATTATAGTAAATTGAGCAGTGCCTCCATCCACAGTGAGTGTCTAGTGGGTCAGGTGGCTGCCTGGTGCAGTCTCCTGGGATGCTGCAACTACTCACCTCCCCAGCCAACCACCCCACAGACTGGACACCCAACAGTTTCTCAATACCTTGAACCATGTACACTTTTCAATTAGCAGTCACAGAAATACCCTTCACACAGCAATTCCAAACAGTAGTACACAGCTTTATTGGGGTAAGGACTAGGAATGGGGTACTGGGACAAGGGACATCTGTGGGAGGAAAAAGGTTAGATGAAATAACAATGCAATGAATAACATAGGCCCATAGACCAGACAACCTAGGTGCCCACCCCTTCTGGTACCAGTTCTAGATGTAGTCCTATCTGGGTACCCAGAAGTTGCAGGCCTGTTCATTGCCACAGGATGGCTGGCATTCGGAGCCCTGAGAACTTGAAATTGTTTAAACTACAATGCACTAACACTCCCCTTGTATTCCAAGGACAAGCCCTGGGTACTCACAGTTATGAAGGATTAGGCACTCTCTAGCAGAGAGGGCTTCCATGAGTCAGGGAACAGTGAGTCTAGTACACATGGGGCACAGTGCAGAGCAGCAGAAAATAAATATCTGGAAGCCTTGTTCTGGATTGAAGGTCTAGCAGTTTGTCCCTTTGATTGAAGATCAGGCCACTTGTCACCTTCCACCTCTTCTGGCCCATTTCAGAGCACTGGCACAAGGCATAACAAGCCCCAGAGGACTCAGACCCAGGAGTGGCTTCAAGGCCTGGCTCCCCCCAACAGGCCACAGGTGCCCTAGCCCCCCATCAAGTGCTGGTGGCCGCCTGAGACTAGCAGGTCCCACTTGATGGGGGTTTAGCAAGTCCCCCACCTGGAATGCAGCTGGAAACTCTTCCTTGACTTATCTTTGCAGGAAAAATTATATCCAAGGTGCAGTCAGAACAAGAACACAGCTCCTTCAATCTCCAGTGCTGTTTGGCAGCAAGGCTACAGTTCAGCTCCGTAGACTCTCCCTTTTCATGAGTTAGGCCAGCAACCACAGAGTCCCAAGGCTTAGGACACCCAGTCACCTTTTCCCCTCAAGTCTCTCAACACCAAAGCCCTTTCACTTTTCACTCTGCTGGTTCACAGTATGTTTAAACTCTCCCAGCTTTCACAGCTTCCAAGTTGTCCTGGCTATTACCCACTTCCAGCAAACTTTCAGCTCACAAAACAGACTCTCAGAGTCCCAGCACCAGTGCAGGATTTCTGCTGCAGAGAATGTCCTCCAAAAAACACGGCACAGTTCCAAATACCTTGAGCGTTTTCACACCAGAACAGTTCCTCTCAAACAGGATTCACTTCACACTTTCTGTAAGTCAGTTCCAGGCTTAAGTCCTGTGGAAGGCCTCAGAACATTCCACTCTCTCAGCACCAGGTCCCTCCTGACTCATTAAGAGTCCGGTTCAGACTGAACTAAACTCCCAAAGTCTCTGAGATTTCTCCCCAAAGATCTGCCCTCTGATTGGCAGCCCAATGTTGTCAATCACTCTTATAAGCCCGCTTTGATTACTGATTGGGGAGGTTCCTTGGCACCTGAAAATAGTTCACCACTCTTCCCAGAAACCCTCTGTTCAGTTTTAGGTGCTCTGTCACTGGATTGGCTGTCAACAGGGGTCAAAGTATTATTAACATGGCTGCTCCCATTCAGTTCCACTCAGTTCTGTGGCAGCCCCAACTTTAAGTGTCCACAGAAATCAAAGTATTTACATTTAATTTTCTCATTGCCCCAATATGTGGCAGGGACCCTATCCCCTGTCAAGCAACTGCACATGCATTTCTAGAGAGCCACTCTGGAACCCATCGCTAGCGCCATTCCTCACTGTCCCTAGGAGCTGTGATCAGGCTCATTAATATGCATGAGCCTCATGAATATTAATAATCCCCTCCTTCTTTTAGTGCTCTCTGGCATTGTTTAGCAATTCCAATGCCGCTCTTCACCCACCTTCCCCAGATGTCTGACCCACCATTTAGCTAAATCAGGGGGGTTGAGACCACTGAGGAGGCATTTGCAAAACTGCTACAGCAGCAACAGCAGGAGGAGCCCTGGCACTACTGCACATGTGTGGACCAGTGAGCCTCATAAAATGAACACTGAAGTTGCTGGTCCCACTAGTTAGACCCTCACAGCCCGTTTCAGACTGGATTTCAATGCAGGGGCCAGGACAACTAAAAGGTAAGTCCCCAGAGGAAGGGTTACATATAGCTTGCTCCTCCTCCCCCAGGCCAGCCCCCAATGACCCGAGCTTGTTTCCAAACTTGGGTCACCAATGTCACGAGCAGTAGCACTACATCTGCGTTGATGCAGTCTGGTTTTAAGTCCTATATATTAACACCAAAATTGCTTGCAAGTGTCACGATACAGCCACACTGACTGCAAACAGTTTTCTCTGCTAAATGCATAACCCATTTTTCCTTTTACAGGACCAGCTTCCTACAAAATAATGTTTTTGAATTATTTTTACGCTTTAGGTATGTGAACACACTATTAGAGATATACACTTGTTGGTAAAAAAGTGTGATTAACCAAAAGTAAAGTGTTGGTACTTGTTGGTCTTGGGGTTGTGTCCCTATCCTGAGGGAAAGTATTGGTGTTGCATTCCAGAGAGCAGTATTGAACATTTGTCTTGGCCCTCATAGCTTTCCCTAGGTGGAGGCACCATGATATTTCCTTATCCCAGATGAAAAAATCCTCCCAATTCAGAAGTTAGTCCAGGCTTCTTAACCTTGTCTGTGGTCCCCAACTTGGGCTTAAATAAGGGGTAGTAACCACGAACAGCATGCAGCACTCGCACAGCAACCTGGTTAAATGTTTGGTGGCACCACTGGGATCTCTTGTTTTCCAGCTCGACAAATCTGGGACTACCTGAAAGTGCTTGACACTGACACCCAACCCCAAGGGATATTTCGTAAACATTTGGAAAATTAAGAATTTCGGTAAAATTTTGGGAAATTCAAAATGGCATTCTATGAATTTGAGTTTTATTGGTCAGCAACATCAGTAAGTGAGGGTACCCCAACAGATATCTGAATGTGCAAAAAACTGGTGGATAGAAACTCACTCACCACTGCTGTAGAAGTTGCTTAGCAGGGTGCTCAGTTTTGGGGAATTAACATTTGAAACTTATTAGGAGATATGAGCCTCCCTGGATAAACAGCACTCCTTGTTCACGTGCTGGCAGAAATGACATAATATTCATTGCACTTTCTGGCTTCATACTATAATTACATTAACCCACACTTTTTATGATGCAGAGCACAATATCCTATCTCCTTAATGGTTAGTTTTCATACCAGTATTTGGCACATCTTCTCTTGACTATGTGTCATTTAAGAATCAAGATCCACCTCCTTGTTAGTGAGGCATGCGGCCTGGTGCATGGTGTGTTCTCTGCAGTGTTCTCTGATGTTTTGGCGAGAGCTGCCCCCTTCTTCTGAATGCTAAATATAAGCTGTTTCTAAACTGCTTTGCCTCATTTAGTCTTGGAACTCAAAATGTTCTTTGAAATTCATGAAACAAATGACAGAACAAATTTCAAAGATCGTGTGATATGCAGTTGTTTTTTTTTTTGTAAAGCTGGCTCATCTAACACTGAGCTTTATGGAGGTAAGATATTGTGTTCTGCCTCATACAAAGTGTGGATAATTAAGCAATAATACATGACTGGATGTGGTATGTCATGGGATATCTTCATGCCTTGGGTGCATTGTGAGGCACGAGGCTGCAGGCTGAGTGTCTCATGCACCCAAGAAGTGACAGTATCCCATGATATATCACACCCCAGATGTATTATTGGTGTTACATGTAGTGGTGGTGTGCTAGGGAACTTTATTGCTTGCAGCATTAATGCTCAGTCAGACAATTACTGCAAGAAACATTACAGACTAGAGCTGCTTATTGAATTTGTGTGAGGCATTTGCAAGTTCCTGTTCAGTAGTCTCCTACTGCAGCTCAGGTAGTGAATGTGTCTGTTGTCCACTGAGCCTGTATGGTATATGCAGTGCGAGTAAACTCTGTACTGTAAAATAACCCAGTTTATTTTGGGATAGTGACTCTTTTTCAGGTTGTGTAGGAAGGCTGGCTGTAGTTAATATTGTACCCCCTCATGCAGCCTGTATTGACCAGGATGTGCTATAAGGCTGGTCATCTATCATTTTGAACTCCCTTATGTAGCCATTGGTAAGCTTGATCATCTCCTTTAGTTTGATTTTTCCTTAGTGCTAATCAGAAAAGTGTGCCTTTGCTAATCTTGGAATATGGATCAACTGAAACTGCTTCCTTCTGTCGGCTGCTTGAATTTTAATTTAAGTGTTAGCATTATAATTGTCTGTAGGCTGCTTTGAAGAGTAATTTAAGTGTTAGCATTTTAATTCCTAGTGACGTCTGACTCACTGTGTGTGTCCCATACTGTTGTAAGTGCTAGGCGCAAAGTCTGAAACCTACGTAGAATTAAACTGCAACTCAGACCGAGCTGTGTGGCTGTCTGACCCTAGGCGGATCCAGCACCCCTCCATTGAACTTTATTGTGTAATGCTATTGTATGCCCCCACCTTTGTTTAGACTAATTAAAGATGCCCTGTGGTTTCCTGGGCTAGGCTGCAGGGGCTCAGAAATGTAATATCTTACCACTTGGGATGTCACAATGCACTTTAGCTGATCTGAATCTTTCTCCTCCCTTCTTCGGTGAGGTCCCTTGCTCCTTGCAGACCTCCTCAGCAGCCACAAGGGAAGTGTGGTCCCTCTCCTGGCCTGAGCTCTCACACCTCCGGATAGGCAAGCTTGCTGTCCACCCGCAACTGCGCCGCAACCAAGCAGGTGCAGTGTTTCCTGATTGATTCCCGATGTTACCTGCTGCATGCAGTACCAAAAGGTAGTTAATTCCTCTCACCCACCCTGGGGAGTGCTCCCTTAAATAACCCACGCAAATTGTCTTAATTTAAACCACTCCTCGATCTAGTGTTTCTACCTGCTAGGTGTAGTTCTCCTCTTTCTCTCTCCCCCTTAGTTCAACTTCTAAATCCTGTCTCAAACCTCCCGCGTTGTACCAGCCTCAATTAAGTGTTCTCTGAGGGCTTCCCCCACTTCTCCAAACCACATTTCTTAATCTCCTGTGACCCATACTGCCAATAACTGTTGTTCCCATTGCTTCTCCCTAAGCTTACTGGTCATAGCAGCACTTTAACTTGCATCTGCTAGCCCTTCCTTCTGCATATAGTATTTATTCTGGTTGACTCAGTTCTTTTTTCTTTTTTTTGTTTTGGTTCCTCCTTTCTCCTATATTTAAAGGCTAACTCCAACCTTAGACCCTTACTGCACTCCACCTTATCTCTCAGTCACGTACACATTCTCTCTATTTTCTGTTTGCCTCCTCCTCTTCCATTTCTCTCCATCCTCTTCCCTGCTCATCCACCTCACCCTACATCTCCATACCCCTATTCAGGGCTCCACCCCTGCTCTCCCTCCTCCCCACTCCTGCCACTCACTCCCATCTCTTACCTCTCCCCCCTGCCTCAGCCTATGCTGTGCACTCCTTTCCTTCACCCCCCATATCCCTCTCCCTCCACCCTCTCACAGTACCTCCCAGCTGCCCACTCCTCCTCTCTTTCTACCTCGCTCATTTATCCACTCTCGGCCTACTTTCATCCCCCAAACCAGTGCCTCCTAGGCATATATTCTTTGGAGATGAAGAATGGCTCACCAAATGTGGACAACAGAATCAGTCGTAGCATTCTTCATGTATAACCATCTTTGCACAGGAGAGGGAGTGGGCATTAAGGTTTATAACCCCAAGGAACACCACACCACTGATTTGCCAAGAATCCTGAAACTCAAAACCCTAATGTTTTTCATTTTCTTTGTATGCTTTGCACTCTTTATCCCTAATGTTTGCAATAATGTAGTTTTTTTAATAATTTTTTTTTCAGATAGCATAATGTTAGTCTCATTCATGCAAGTCTTATTGGAATAAACAGAATAGTGGAGTTATTTCTAGCCCTGCATCACATATTGACTATCAACTGAAAGACAATAGTGGCGTAATACTTGTAGTTGCACCATTAAACAGTACCATTCTAGCATAGATAATAATAAAGATTTCTTACCTAGGTCCTGAGAATTCTTGGATGTGGGGTGGGTGGCACAGGAGAACATCCGGTCTCACCAGTAAAATAAGAATAACATCGGGGCTGAGAAGCCACTATAGTTAAGGTTGAGAAACAGAAGGCAAATACCACCAGCAACTTAATCTGGTTCAGTGTCAGTTGGCATCCATCTGTATCCCCCTTCCCCGGGATAAGGCTGAAAATAGATAGAATTGTCTAGTCCTCCTTTCCCGGTCAACAAAAACTAAATAAATAAATACATTTCTGTTGTATGTTAAATACTGATTATTTTAAGGTAATACCTCCATCATCCTTGGATGGAATAGCCTGAAATTTGGCAAGTGTGTTCTGATGCACAGGCTCTCTGGATTCTGAAAATTTGGTAATGGTCAATTTGGCAACTTAAAAAATGTAGAAGGTTGAAAATATGAAAAAAACATGTATTTTAAAACTTGTTTTTCTCAAAGGCAGCCCTCAAAAATGACTGAGATTTGAAACTTAAAACTTTCTGTTTTTTTTTTAATTTAAAGCCAAGGGGCTGATTTCAATAAAAAATATGTATATTTAAAATGATTAACAAAGTCAGATTATGTTGTCATGCATTCACAGTTCTGTATTTCACAAATTTGCCATAACTTTTTTTGTAAAGGCAGAGGTGTTTTTTCAATGAGGTGATGTCTGCCTTCATGAGCTAAGACTTACATGTTATGAGTCTATGCAGTCTTAATAATGGAGAAAAATAGTTTTCACATGAGATCATTTTTGCTGACTGTTTCTTACAAAATGGCTATGAGCTCAACTGTATAACTTTTGTGTGGTTGACAGAGTGTGCTATAATGGTGTTGTATCTGCTTTTTGTAAATGTATTTTTACAAATTTTAATGAAAACAAATGTGCAGTTTTGGCGACTCAGAATCTGTTTTCATGAGATGTCATTTCTGCTTTCGTGAAACTGTATGGTCATGAAAACAGAGTAAAAAGATAAAGTCCAATGTCGTCAATGGTCTACACGCTGGCCTGTAGTGCCATTCACAAAGCACAACAGCCACAGATTGGGTACATAAAATACAGATTTAAACTGAATACAGATGTCAAACATTGTTATTACTGCTAAAGATACAGTAGTTCAAACTTACATACCCCAACTGGTGAATTTCAGAGTTAACACAGTTCAAAGCCTTTCATTCATTTTCCTTTGGAAGTCACCAGGGATTCGTTACTTAGAACTGCTTGAAAGCCATCTTCTGGAAACTAACTTCCTGACTCTGCCCCCTTTGTGAGCTAGCCAGTTGGGTGGCTGCTGGAGATTGGGGAAGGCACGTGGACTAACAAAGTGCCTTTCATAGCTTTGTTGCTTTCTGGAGGCAGATGCTGCTATATATGAGAGAGACTGTTCTTTATTAACATCATACAATCAAACCCGCTTAAACGCATAGGCTTGTGGCATCAGCCGATTATGCGTTTAAACAGGTTATCCATCTATGCGATCTTGTATATTATAGTGCTGTTCATTTTAGCCAGAGACAATGTGCTGGCATGGTCATGTAATACAGTTAAATATTTGCTGTTTAGTGGTTATAAACCACTACCAGCAAGTGCTCAACAGCTCCATAAACCACATATGTGGTTTATGGAGCTCTGTAAACCACAGGCAGAAGAGTACCTCAGCATCACCAGAAAAACTGCTGAACAAGCTGTCCTCATACTGGCTGTTCACAAGCGCTACACAATTGGACACTCAGCGTGAGACAAGCTTGTCAGCGGCGGTAATAGTTACCCTTGCAAAGTGGCAAAAAAACCAATTTAAACCAAAAAACACCAAAAACCTGTAAATATAAAAAATAAAACATAGACAAGTGTGGTTCTTTGGAGGTTTTATGCACCCTCTCAGTGTGTGATTCCCATATAAACCACTCAGGCTTCACCCTCAGGGGTTTGTGGGACATCACACACCTCGGGGGTGCATAAAATCCCCATAAACCACACTTCACCATGCATTATTCTATATGTAATATACTTTTGAGTATGGAAGGCATGCAGGGGGAGTAGTTTTATTTGGTTCTGGGCATGATGGTTCTACAGTATAACTTTATTTCTTTCCTTGATTTTTTTATGTACTGTGTTGGTGGTTTTATTTACATCAAATCCTCCTCAGCCAATCCGAAGGCTCTGACAAAGAAACACTGCAGTGAAATTGCCAGCAGGGAGTGATGTACCACTTAATGAGCAGATAGTATAATTGCAAGCCACACACTTAATAAGCAGATAATGCTTCTCCTGTGGTGCAGTGGACAAAGCACAGGGTAAAGACTTCCAAGGGTTGTGGGTTCAAGACTAGGCTTTCCATTATTTTGCTGGTTAACTAGGATCTGCAGCTTATCCATTAGGTAGGGAAATGGGCAGACTGGGCGGGCCAAGTGGTCCTTATCTGCCGTCAAATTCTATGTTTCTATGTATGTTTCTATAATCACCTACTGCTTTTTTTTGTACAATAAGTGCAATGGGCTGCGACCTGGCCGAGAGAAACTCTACCGTATTTTAGTTTTTGATTTTTTCCTTGCGCCCTTCACTTTCATCTATCACAGTCTCCTCATCTGTCAGCATCCCAGAACTACATAATGAATAAGGCTCCATTCAGTGCTAATCACCTGGTAATTGCAAGCAGCCTGTGAAGGAAGAGGGGTAATCAGATGTCATTCAGCATTAATCACCTGGTAATTGCCAGTTGTTGCCAGCAGCTTGTGAATGGGGAGGGTACAGATAGAAAAACACTACTGAAGCCCTCAGAAAATTATACGTTTATAAGGGCTACAACAATACTTTTAAACGAGCTTCATATAATGGCTTGTATAGGAACAGAATCAGGGGATGGAAAAAATATTCACTTACGTGGAATTTGCGTTTAAGCGGTATGCATGTAAGTGGGCTTGACTGTATTATTTTGTATGTAGAGCTATCAAAGTTTTGACCTGTGAGCAGGCATGTTCATAGAAACATAGAAACATAGAAGTTGACGGCAGATAAGGACCGCAAGGCCCATCCAGTCTGACCATCTATTTTGCTAACCAGCACTCTTGTAGGGGGTTGGTTTGCAAAGGAGTGGATCACGTGATATATACAGACAAATCTGGCCAAAGCAGGAAGTATCTTTGGGTAGTCCTACTGTGTGTGTATATAATGCTATACTTCTAACGTGTCCCACACGTTCATGTCCCGGTGAGTGAGTGGAACAGTGAAAGAGAGAAACAGGTGACAGATTGGCATCTTAGGCATTGGCAGGTGTCAGCAGAGGAAGCAGGGAAGCGGGGAACTCTGCCAGCAACTAAGGTAAGGTAGCTGTTCCTCCTATGGTTGCATTCACTTGGGAAAAGTGTAAGGTAAGGGGTAGGCCAAAACAAGGGAAAGGTGTTACATCCATTTAAGACACATGTCCAATAAATGTAACAATTAACAGAAAGGGAAATAATAAGAAATACAACATTAAGTGGAAAGGCACATGGATTAGGGTAAGGCCTAAACAGGCTATATGAGTCATTGCTCTGTCTTGGGTAGGTGTAAAATGGGAGGTGTAAAAAGGGATAACAAATAACAAAAAGAGGACAACTAGTAACACCCAATCAGGCGGAAGGTAAATAACTATTGTCTAAATAATACAAGGAAGGGTAAGGAATTAAAAATGCCAGGAGTGGTGTAGTGTAGTGGTCATGGGGGCTGCAGAATTTAAAGAGATCTTCTGGAGGTTGTAGTGTTGCCCAATTTGCATGCACTTCTCTGGGTTGAGTGAGGAGGTGGCTAGACGTCAGTCCTAATTGGCTGAGTTGCAAGTAACCTCTTTCACCAGCCAGGGGCCACCAAGTATGACACTGCTACCTCAGAGGAAACCAAGGAAGAGGACAAGCTGGACTGTGGTGGACTTGGAAAGGGTTGGGATGCAGGGCCTGAAGCACATACCACAACTGGTTCCACAATTTAATTTATATGCCACTTTGGCAGTATGGGAGAGCCAGGAGGAGGCACCCATGGTTGGGTCCAGTGTGGTTGCGGGGATCATCTGTAATGGAGACCAGGGGGGTGCTAGATGACCCCGAAGGAAGAGGAAACAACCTCAAGTGGGGGACTTGATGGTGAGGGGAATAGATATGGGAATAGGGACCTGGGGGGAGAGAGAGAGAGAGAGAGAAAGAGGTAAAGTTTCTACTGAATGAAATGAAATGCTACCTGTCTATGGAGAGGAGAGGAGAGAGAGGAGAGGTGAGGAGATGAGAGGAGAGGAGAGGAGAGGAGAGGAGAGGGTTTTTCACACCAGTACCATTAACTCTTGGTTGAGGGAATGGTGTAAAGAGGAAGGATGTGGCTACATTGGGCTCGGGGGTGCTGTCTGGGGGTATAGGGGTCTATACAAGACAGATGGCTTATATCCATCCAGGAGGGTGACTGATGTCCTCAGTAGAAGGTTTAAATGTTTCTTCAGCAAACATTTAAACTTGCTGAGGGGGTTAAGGAAGAGATACAGTAGGAAAGGCAAAAACAGCCATCCCCCAAAAGGCTAAGAATAGAAATATCGGAGACAGAGTAGGTAAAGAGGGATGGCAAATAGAGAAAAAAATGGAAATTATCAGAATGGTAATACAATCTGGAAGGCCATGAGTGCAAATGCTAGATGTCTGAGCAACATTGTACCAAGTCATGGTGTAATAAAAACCATGACTGGGACATGGTCATACAAGATATAATCCATTGAGAAAGCACAGGGAGGGTAAAAAAGGAAGGGGGTTGTTGCTATATGTAAGGGAAAGCATTAAAGTGACAGAGATACATGGAATTCAGGAGGGGGCAGAGGTACTGTGGGTCACCCTTGGTAAGGGAAATGGTTCCACCATTTTCACATTGGTGTGTTATAGAGACCTCCATCACAGGGGGAGGAGTTAGATAGGGAACTGGTTGAAGTAATTGGAAAAATGACAGAAAAAGGGGAAATGCTGCCAGTGGGGTACTTCAATATGCCGGATGCAGATTGGAATCTCCCAGCCGCAGCATCAGCTAGACTTTCTACAGGGGGCAGTCCTCAGACAACTAGTCAGCAAACCTACCTGAGATGGAGCTATACTGGATCTGGTACTTACAAATAGAGACAGTGTAGAAACATAGAAACATAAAATTTGATGGCAGATAAGGACCACTTGGCCCACCCAGTCTGCCCATTTTCCCTACCTACTGTAATACTGTAGATCCTGCTTGATCTCCAGCTTAGCCCTCACTTCCCTAATGACTAAGGTTCCCTTATGCCTTTCCCATGTGTTCTTGAATCCTGCCACAGCTTTCACCCCCACCACCTTCGCTGGAAGGCTGTTCCACGCATCCACCACTCTCTTTGTGAAGAAGTACTTCCTTACATTTCTCCTGAGTCTACCTCACCTCCAGCTTCATAGCATGTCCCCTTGTTCTTAAGCATATTTTGTTCTGAAAAAGGCTTCCCTCTTGTACCTTATTTATACCCATGAAGCATTTATTTTTCTTTTATTTATTTGCATCTCGGATTAACACCTTTGAGCTACAAGCTTGTTTACAAAGGTTCCATGTCATAGAGTACAAAGTAGACACACGGAGAACTTTACAACATTTCAAAATTTTACAACAGGGTTACAAAAACTTCAACAATGTAGAGCAATTAGATTTGTGATGCTGTAATAAGCTGTAACGCTAGAAGTATGAGTGGGAGGTAAGGGGGTAGTGTGAATAGAGAGGAAGGAAGGTAGAGGTAGAGGAGGCAGGAACTGGGTTACAGATAGAAGTGAGTGAGGGGAAGAGAAGTAGGCAGTTAGTGGCAGATAGTCATTTAAAGAGCTGCCCAGAGGGGCCTTGTTAAAGTAGGGGAGGAGGTTGGGAGGGGGCCACAGGTGGCTAGAGGGAGGGGGGTGGGCATGAGAGGTGAGGCAAGGGAGGGATTAGGGAGGTCTAAGGGAGGTGGGAGGATTTGGGGTGAAGAGTACGGTAGGCAGTAGGGGCAAGGTTGAATGTAAGAGGCAAGCAAAGGGTGGGATAGTGTAAAGGTGGGAAAAGGGGGGAAGAGTGAAAGGAAGGTGAAGGAGAAAGTGTTGGTGTTGGAAGGCAGGGAGGCTGGAGACTATGTGCTGATGTTGCATATTGCCAAGGGGGGTATGTTGCCTTAGGAGGGAGTACGTGACCTTAGGAGAGGGGGAAAATAGGAGCTAGGTGTTACAGTCGCATATACTGGAGGCAATCAGACGATCCCAAAGTTGAGATTTGAATTGACCAATTCTTTGCACAGCTTGCAGGTCATCACTGAGAGAACTGATCCATTTAGGTGCTCTGTAGGAAAACAACCATTGCCCCTGGGATGTTCTGTGGAAGGGGACTAGCAGCATACTTTTGCATGTGCCCCTAGTATTCCTGGGTCAGGAGGATATGTAGATGAGGTTCTGAACCCCAGGCAGAGTAAGGTCCTGGGTGGCCTTCTTACAGAGTGGGCATACCTGGTATTGGATTATATTTTGTAGATTAAGCCACCCTGAACGAGCGTAGAGCTCGCAGGTGTGGGTAAGCCGATGGCACCAAGTACTAGTCTGCAAGCTTTGTTGAGTGCAGTTTTTATCCTCTTTAGTGCGGAGTTATTGGCGGCCCCATAGACTACTAGCCCATAGTCAATGACTGCCAGGACAGAGCTAGTTACTGCAAACTTGATAGACCCTTCACTTAGGCAGTATCTATGCCTGTATAACTGGCCAGTCCTTGCATTAACAGCCTTGGCAACCTGATCAATGTGCATGGTAAAAGAGAGGGTATTATCAAGTGTGACACCAAGATATTTAAAACTATTAACCATCTCTAGCGCAGTATTCTGGTTGTTTCAGATTTTAAGACAGTATGACTTGTGCCTGTTCTGTGTTGAGGTGAAGAGTATTTTCTTAGTCTTTTTATAATTAAGTAGGAGCTTGGAGTTAATGAATCAGGCTTCAATATTGGAAAAGTTGTCCTGCATTAGTTTTTCAAGGGCAGTGGGGTTGGAGTGGCTTGAAAAGAGTACTGCGTCGTCCACATACAGCAGGACATTGCCATGACAGGCCTTAGGGAGGTTGTTAAGAAACAAGCTGAACAGAAGGGGACTCAAGGTAGAGCCTTAGGGGACCCCTGTATCAACACTGCACTGTTCAGATAGGACATTGTGTATATTCACTTATTGAACACATCCTGTCAGGTAGCTCTGGAATCAGTTCACAGATTCTGAGGAAAGGCCAATATTCACCAGTTGGTTTAATAATAGCCTGTGCTTGACCATGTCGAAGGACTTGGTAAGGTCAATGTAGGTGGCCCCCTTCAAGAGCCCCTGGTCTAGGGCCTCGTGGATATAACCAGTGAATTCCGTAAATGCTATATTCATGCTATGAAGCTTCCAAAATCTGTGCTGTTCGCAGCATTGAAGGTTATACTTGTCTATATAGCCTACAAGCTGGTTGTGCATGATCTTCTCCAATGCCTTTGAGAGTGGTGGAAGGATTGAGATAGGTTAGTAGTTGGAATGACAAGACCTATCCCTGTTTTTGAAAATGGGAGTGACCTTCACCGCTTTCCAAGGTTGAGGAAACTTCCCAGTTATGAGTGACAGGTTTAGGATCCTTGTTAGCGGGGATAGCACCTCAACAAGGGCGTATGCCAGAAGCTTGAGATTTAAGGATCCACTAACTGTTTGTGCCTTCCTTAATGCTTGTTGGAAGTATTTCTTAGTTTTAGTTTTAGTGATGATCTTGAGGCAGAAGGGGGAGCGAGATTGTCGGATTGGTTATCAGTGCAAGTAGGGACGGAGCTGGTTAGCAGGGTTAGAAAGTCCTGGGGGAGTACTCCGCTAAGGTCAGTAAATGCCTTGTTGAAGTGGTTAGCAATTTCAATAGGGTCTTGAGTAGAAAGATGTCAGTGTGGGAAGTCACAAAGTGACAAGTGATAACTGTACAGTGTGGTTCAATATAATCAATCAATCAATTTTTTATATATAAAAAGGCACCTTCCTAAAACCAAGGCGCCTGTACAGTAAAATAAAACAAATATAGTAAAATTACATACATTATATAAATTCCAATAAATATAAGACCCCATAAAAAACACTTCCATTAACAAAAGCCAGATCAAAAAGATAAGTTTTTAATGCAGTTTTAAAACTCTGGACAGTTAGGCAATCTCATATCCGATGAGGTAGAGAGTTCCACAGGGACAGAGCAGCAAAGCTGAATGCCCTTGCTCCTGATGTCTGCAAACATACCCTGGGAACCTCTAGCAATCCCTCATCAGTGGATCGGAGAGGACAGGAGGGACAGTACGGACAAAGGACATCTTTCAGGTAGCTCGGTCCCTGGTCATGTAGGGCCTTATAGGTTAACAAAGCAACTTTAAAGATGATCCGCCACTTAATCGGGAGCCAGTGCAGATCGCGGAGCACAGGCATTATACGACTGGCTCTTGAAGCACCAGTCAACAGCCTGGCAGCAGCGTTCTGCACCAGCTGCAAGCGGTGGATATCAACCCCCGACAGCCCTAGGTAAAGGGCATTGCAGTAGTCAAGGCAGGAGGTAACGAAGGCGTGAACCAACGTTGGAAGATCATCAGGAGGAACCAGATACTTCACCTGGGCGATATTTCTCAGATGGTAAAAAGAGGTTTTAACAACTGCTGACACCTGTGATTTCAAAGTCAGACAGTTATCAAACATAACGTCCAGGTTCTGTACCCAGTCTGAGGTAGATAGCTGGACACCTCCGAGCCACAAGCTCGAAGGTGTAACTGCCAACACACCCGCCTCTCGAGAGCCCAGATTCACAACCAACGCCTCAGCTTTTTCAGGGTTCAACCTTAGCCAGCTTATGTTCATCCAGGCCTGGATTTCAGCCAGACAGCTGTTGAGCACCAAAATGGCATCATCCTGTTCAGGGACAAAAGACATGTATAGCTGAGTATCATCTGCATAGCAGTGAAAACTCAAGCCATACCATCTAATAATTTCTCCTAACGGCAGCATATACACTGCAAACAACATGGAAGCTAAAATGGATCCCTGCAGAACCCACAGGGCAGGGAGAATGGGGCTGAGGTACAAACCCCAGAAACCACTCTCTGAGTCCTACCTGTGAGGTGGGATTGAAACCATCTGAGGACAGCCCTGATAGTCCACAGATAAACCATAAGTGATCCAGCAGCACACCATAGTCCACAGTATCAAATGCTGCCGAGAGATCAAGAAGGACCAAGATGGAAAGAGTCTTTCGATCTCTCGCTATCAGGAGGTCATTTAGTACCCGAACAAGAGCCGTCTCGGTACTATGTCTCTTCCTGAAAATGGACTGGAGAGAATCATAGATATTGTGGCTGGTTAAATGGTCATCCAGTTGTAAAGCCACCACCTTCTCAATAACCTTACCCAAAAATGGAAGGTTAGTGACAGGTCTGTAGTTTCTAAGACAATCAGGATCCAAGGAGGGCTTCTTAAGAAGAGGCTGAACCACGGCCTCCTTAAGAGAAGCAGGAAAAATTCCACTCTCCAAGGATAACCTGACAACCTCAGCAAGCACCAGGCCAATAACATCAATGCAGCCAACAAGCAAATGTGTAGGGCCTGGATCCAAACTACAGTTGGTAGGACGTAAAGTCTGGATAACCATCACAATATCACTGATTGTAGGCTGATCAAAGTCACACCACTCAAACCGAGGGTCCAACATTTCCTGCCGACCACTGCTACTCCCTAGAGAAAGGGTCATGCAGACCTCAGACCTGATCATGGCAACCTTATCCGTGAAGAATTCGAGCAATCTCCTCACACTGCTCTTGTGAAAAAGCATTTCTGGGCTGCAGACAGAATGGATTGCACAATCTGTCCACGGTCCAGAAAAGCTGAGCTGGTCAATTCTACGTGGCAGCAATTTCCCTGGACAGGAATTCTGCCTTCTTATGAGAAATTGTTGATTGATAGACCAAATAATGGTCCATCAAACTAAGCCTGTCACACTCCAGGCCAGATCTCTGCCATGGCCTCTCTAGCCTTCGTCCAACTCTCCTCAACTCCCTCAGGTCCTCATCAAACCATGGAGACCTAGGGCGAAGGGAGAGTGGATGAACACGAACCAGAACAATGGAATCCAGGGCCTCTGTCACTGCCTTATTATAGGTAAGCACAAGATCCTCTGGATCCACGCATTCTCTCGGCATGCCCGATAGGTCAAGCTCCGCCATCAGGCCATCCAGGGATACACCTCTCAAAATGCGGTACTTGACCATCTCCATAGGGGCAGACCTCTTGGGGGGAGCCTCAAAACTAAAGCTGATGGAATGATGGTCTGACCACCCAACTGGTTCCACCACCAAGTCGGATATTTCCATCTCCAGGAGGAACACCAAGTCCAATGAATGACCGCAAGTATGGGTTGAGGAGGAAATAACCTGTGTGAGCCCCAGTAAATTCATTAACTGGAGGAAGTCTTGTCCAAACTGCGTGAGTTCATCATCGACCCAAGCACTGAAATCCCCAAGGATCAACCATCTATGGGGTCCCAATGTTAGGTCGGCGATGAAGTCCGCAACTTACCGCAAGAAAACATTCCCGTCACCTGGTGGATGGTAGATGAAAAGAATCCTGCACCCCACACCCTCTCCCACGCTATATTCAAAGGAGTTGGTGTTTCCCACTGAGATTTCCCTCAGGTTCAGTTCTGATTTAAAACAAAGGGCCACACCCCCGCCCCTACGATTGATCCTCAGGTGGTGTATCACTGAGTACCCGGGAGGAATCGCTGAAGCCAAAACAGGGCCAGCATTTCCATCCAACCAGGTCTCAGTGATGCAAGCCAGATTGACTGAATTAACAAGATCCCCAATTATGGCAGCCTTGTTCCTAATCGACCTGAAACTGCATAACACTTCCCGGGTTCGATGAGCAGCCTGAGGAGACTGAGTTTCCTGTCTGCAATATGCAGAGCCCTTGGCTATGGGAATCAGCAGGAAGAACCCCTTTCCTGGACCCATTTCACCCCAGGGCATCTCCTTGTCCCCACTATCTCAATCTGTCCACTCCTCTCCACTCCCCCTGCAGGCCGAGTCCCCGCCCGAGCCCTCCTTGCTATTCCCAGATCCCTACAGCATCTATAGACCTCTGGGGCAAAGGGGGGGGAGGGCGAAGATCCCTCAGCCTGGAGGGGGAGTAATGCCTAAGGACAAAGGAAGACTCCAACCACTCTAGGATGAGACTCCTGGACTTTAGGAGGGCAGATTTTATAAAGATGGATGAATACTTAAAGGGTGAATTGGTAGGAGGAGATAACCTAGTTAGACCAGAGGAACAGTGGGAGAAATCAAAAAGTGCCATACTGAAGGCTACAGACCTCTGTGTCAGGCAAGTTAGTAAAAGTAAGGAAAAACAGACCACTTTGGTTCTCAAAAGAGGTGACTAAAAAGGCAAAAGCTAAATAGGTAGCATTCAGAAGATATAAAGAAACAGAGGGAGGAGAATAAGGAAATGTATCTGCAGAAACAGAGAGAAGCAGGAAAATCAGTAAGGAATGCAAAAGCAAACACTGACATGAGAATAGCCCAAGAAGTAATTAGAGGGGACAAGACATTTTGTAGGTATATAATTGAAAACAGGAGGACCAGGGGAGGAATTGTTAGGTTAAAAAGAGATGGGGGAACTGCACAGAGGGAGACCAGGAAAAAGCAGACATATTAAACAAATACTTTTGTTCACTGTTTAAGGTGGAGGAAGATGGGGAGGGGCCACAAAGAAGCAATATACACTCTGTAAGAAGGGAAATTGATACCATTCCTTTCTTGGAGGACAGGGTACTAGAGGGACTTGCTAGTCTGAAAACAGACAAAGTAATGGGAACAAATGGTCTACATCCTAAGGTATTGAAATAATTTAGAGAAGTACTGGCTGCAACTCTGACAGTCCTTTCCAATAGCTCAGTAGAAACAGTTGTAGTTCCAGATGACTGGAAGAGGGCAAATGTAGTTCCTTTCATAAAAGTGGTAGCCGGGAGGAGGCTGAAAATTATAGTCCCGTGAGTCTGACCTCAGTGGTGGGAAAGTTAACGGAATCATTGTTGAAGGACAGGTTAATGGATTATCTTGAATCAAATGTGTTACAATATCAGAGACAGCATGGGATCACAGGAGGAAGGTCATGTCAGGCGAATCTGATTGATTTCTTTGATTGGGTGATGAAGGAAGTGGATCAGGGTGGTGCAGTGGATGTAGCATACATTGCT
Organism: Neoceratodus forsteri; assembly: GCA_016271365.2. Classification (NCBI taxonomy): domain Eukaryota; kingdom Metazoa; phylum Chordata; order Ceratodontiformes; family Ceratodontidae; genus Neoceratodus; species Neoceratodus forsteri. Next base: position 1,271,715,444 of record CM057452.1, read on the forward strand.
TTCAGTAAGGCATTTGGCACTGTTCAACACAGGAGACCATTAAACACACTGGAGTGCTTAGGAGTAGGTCCTAAGGTGTTAAACAGGGTAAGAAATTAGTTAAGAGATATGAGACAGAGGGTGGTGGTAAAGTTCAACCAGAGGAGGGGATGGTGACCAATGGGTGCCACAGGAATCAGTGCTAAGACTGATCCTCGTCAATGTATTTATAAGTGATATTACAGGTTAGCTGGACAGGAAGATCTGCCTCTTTGCAGATGATACCAAAATCTGTAACAGGGTAGACATTCCGTGGGGTGCAGAAAGAATGAACAGGGACCTGGCAAAACTCGAGAAGTGGTCTCAAATATGGCAACTTGAGTTCAATGTAAAAACGCGTAAAACAGTGCACTTGAGGTATAGGAACCCAGAGGCTGAATGCAACATGAGAGGAGTGATATTGACAGCAGTCAAGCAGGAGAGAGACCTAGGTGTAATTATATCAAATGACCTAACGGTATCTAGGCAGTGTGGTAAGGCAGTTGGGAAAGCTAGTGGGATGCTGGGTCGCATAGGAAGAGATATAACCAGCACAAGTAGGGAGGTTGTATTACCTCAGTATACTGTAGGTCACTGGACAGATCTCATCTGGAGTACTGTGTACAGTTCTGGAAACCACATCTATGAAAGGACATAGACAGAATGGAGGTGGTGCAGGAGAGGGCAACTGAAATGGTGTGAAGTCTTCAACAGAAGACCTATGAGGAGAGATTGAGGGATCTCAATATGTATGTCCTAGAAGAAAGAAGAGAGGGGGTATATGATAGAGATAATTAAACGCGTTCTTTGGCTCACTGACTCTATCTTCTCAGGTATAGATCAGGGTCTGATCAAGTCCACAATTTTTGTTGATCCTGCTAAAGCTCTTGACACAGTAGCTCATCCCTTCCTTCTGGACAAGCTTAAAGCAGTGGGTCTTTCTGACTCTATGGTCAGCTGGTTTCATTCTTATCTTGAGGAAAAGTCTCAAGCTGTCTGGATAGAAAGCTCCATTTCATCAGCACTCCCTACATACTCAGATGTCCCTCAAGTGCCTGTCCTGGGTCCTATTCTCTTTCCTATATTCTTGAATGACCTTCTCACTGTCTGTTCCTCCTTGCCCATTCATATGTATACTGATGATACAGTTCTTTTTGCATCTGGATCCTCTTCCCACAAACTTACCTCACAGCTTCAGCTGGATTTTGACAATATTCAGCACTGGTTCCAGTTTAACCAATTTTCCGTCAGTGCTAAAACAAAATAGTGTCCATGACTTTCGGCACCAGTGAGAGGCTTTCCAGACTTACCCCACTCCCTCTATTTCATACCCTTGATGGTGCTCTTAATGAGGATGTATTCTTTTAAGTACCTTAGGGTTCTGACTTGACCATCATCTTGATTTCTTGGTTCATATTGATGCCATACACCAAAAGCTCTACCCCAAGTTTAGTGCATTATACAAGAACAAGGAGAGTATACTGCTTTCTATCTGCCAAGAGATACAGTAGTTTTAAAGATAATTCTCCATATCTTAGACTATGGTGACATAGTCTAAAGTGGAGCTCCCAAATCCTCCCTTGCTAGATGTGACCCCCTCTTACACTCTTTTTGTCATTTTGCTTTAGATTGTTCCCCTCATACCCACCATTGTTCATTCTATTCTGCACTTTCACTCCCCTCTCATGATGCCAGGTGCTTTTCCCATTGTGCCTCCTTTATTTCTAAATTCTGGTTTGTCTCCCTTCCCTCCTACCTTGCATCCCTCTTATCCTGTCCCTCAGCTTCCTACTACCCTCTCCACAATAATATATCCCATTCCCTCTCAATTCCTTCTAGAAAATCTGTTGGTCAATCTGCTTTCTTATACCGCTTTCCTAAATTCTGGTCCTCCCTTCCCCTGTCAGCTCTCTCTGCCTCTTCTGCTTTCTCCTTAAAGTCTCTTCTTCATTATTTTTCTTCTCCCTGCTGCAACTGTCCATGACCCTCCCCCCGTAGTTTTCCATGGCAGTCTGTTTCCCTCATTACCTGTTCACTTTTATGTACTTGTAACAGTAGATACCTTTTTTTTTTAACTTTCTTTGTGCACTCTACTGCAGCTTGGGGTGTACTTACCCCAGTCAGGCCATGTACATTGATGCTCAACTGGTCTAGGTGGAGCCAGCCTCCGCTGTGACCGCTGAGGCGAGGAGGACCGTGGCTTGCCCCACCCACGGTGGGGCCTCCCCCAGCGGTGGGGAAACTGGGAGAGGAGACCGCATCACCTTAAGCCCTCGTCCTCGACTTTGGGCTTTGTTTGGCTCACTGACCAGGTCGTTTGTCGGTGCCTTCATGCTGCTGCTGGAGAGGATTTTTTCCATTGTTGTTACCCCCAGGAGCCGGCATGCAATGACGCCAGCAAGGAAGGCCGTAGGCATCTGCCGCGCTCCTCCCCTAGTATGCCCGGCACAGATGGTACACCCGGTCTCCACCAAGTGTCACTACTGTGCCGAGGAGCCCCCGAAACCACCCCCGTGAGAGGAGAGCCATTCTCTGGATGCTCGATCCTCTGCCTCCCCTGCTGACCCCCAGCGATCCAGGCTCGTTCCCAAACCCAGGTCACCAGTGTGGCATGAGGTGTGGCATCCAGCGCCTCAACCCTCAGCGCCACCGGGCCGGCCCAAACAGTAGATACCTTGCCTAAACTATCTCAGTTTTATCTACTTAATATTATTAAGCTTAACAGGAGGTAGAAGACTTGGTTTGCTGGCCAAGGCACCTAGCTTCACCTGAGCTCTTTCCTTCCAAGACTGCTTGAAAGGCAGAGTAGAGAACCTTACCAGAGCAAGGGAAAAGGATTAAGACTTCTTTTGGCTAAGCAGATTTACTGTGTGGTGTTGTTTTTAATTTTTACTCACAGGGATTGCTACTGTTTGTTGCTAACATTTCATTGCTTTATTTTTCTCTGAAGCAAAGTGTTTCTTACAGTGTATATCTTCTCTGAAATTATTACAGGTGGTGCTTTACAGGTTTTACAGTTTTATCTAACATTAGGATAAGCTTTCAGGGTTACTGCATTTGTTGTTGACTGATTGTTTCTGCTCTTACCTCCTTGTTCTTTCGTCCATGGTTCTTCTTTTTCAGCAGGGGAAGGGCCCAGCCACCCACCCCCATCCCCAACCACCCCACACTACACTCCTTTTATAGGGTACCACAGTTGTGACATTTCCTGTGGCAGAGCAGGAAGGGGTGGATCAGTGGGGCATCCACAAGGTGAACTCATTTACAGGGGCACTAGTAATTTAACTTGTTATAACAAGTTAAACAAAAGCAAAACACAATCAAACCATTACTTGCATTTTTTTCCTTCTGATTACTCTGACTAGGTTATAAACCCCAGCAACTTATCTGGAATGGATATCATTAACTGCAGGTACTGTGGAACAATTTTCAGAAGGACAGTCTTACAGGATTTAGGACACTCTCCTACATGCTGGGCCATTGGAGATCTTAGGGCTCAGCTCCGGGCAGCATGGGCAGAGATTGCACGCCTCAAATTTCATATTCAAGAGGAAATACATTATAAGAACCACCCGCCATTTCCCCAGCATCCAACAGAAAAACCTCGACCGCAGAGGGTAGTTGGACCAGGAGGTTGGCAGGTGGTTAGGAGGGGCAAATCGGGTGCCCCATCACTCTCTGCTCTCCAACATATTACCTCCAAAAACCATATAAACACTACAAACAGGTATCTGCCTCTATCTCTGAAATCAAACAAAGAGGCAGAAGGCACTGCAGAGCAGGACACTGCAGCACAGGAGCTAGCACAACAAAACTCACCCAAATCAGGAACCAAAACAAAAAAAGCAAAAAGGAAATCCAAAAAACTTCTGATCATAGGAGACTCCATGATTCGGGGAGTTGATACCCATCTCCAGCCAGGGGTAATGGTCAGATGTCTCCCAGGTACATCAGCATAGAGAGACACTGACCGCATTGCTAAAATTGTTCACAAAGCAGGAGAAAACATTGATGTCCTAGTACACATAGAGACTAAAGATCTCGCCAGCCGGTCAGTTGTGGAGACCAAGGAACACCTGACCAGGCTGGGTGACAAACTATCATCCGTTTCATCTGGCATCTCCTTCTCTGAGATCCTGCCAGTCTGGGAGAGGGGGGCAGATGGACGGAAGGTCAGAGAAGGGGAGATAGGGGAGCTAAACATGTGGCTCAAGGGCTGGTGCCAGGAAAAAGGACACAGATTTGTAGGGAACTGGCAACAGTTCTGGGAGCGAAAGTTCTTTAAATTTGATGGACTGCATCTGACTAAGGAGGGAGTCAGTGCATTGGGGCAGAAGTTTGATGTCTTTGCAGAATATTTAAACTAGCAAATGGGGAGAGGGGTGCAGCACCCCATACATCGAATGGGAAGAACACCCCTCCACCCTCAGCTAGTGGTCAAACAGGGATTCAGCATGTTTGCAGTTCATTTGCATCACCAGGTAAGAAAAAAGGTTTGTCTCCCCATACGACGCACAGGGGTAATGCCAAACCTCACCCAACAACTGACACACCGAAATCTGGCCAATGGAAAATCATGTACATAATGCTCACAGCCTGGGAAATAAGATCCCAGACCTGCAGGCAATAATGTCAGAGGCTAAACTGGACATAGTAGCAATTAGTGAGACGTGGTTTACCAGTAACCACACTTGGGAGACTTCAGTACCTGGCTATGTATTGTTCAGAAGAGACCGAGGTGCAAAAAGGTGGAGAGGAGTGGCCCTGTATGTCAATGAAAATATCAAAGCAACAGAAATTCAGAATACACATAAGAAGCCAGAAGAACTGTGGGTCACTCTGGAAACAGGAAATGGGACAGCCATAAGAATTGGGGTTGTCTACAGGCCCCCAGACCAGGGGGAGGACATAGATACATTACTGTTGGAAGATATACAAAACATGACAGCTAAAGGGGAGGTTCTGATAATGGGAGACTTCAACATTCCAGATACAGATTGGTCAATACCAGCAGGAACATCTGCCAGAACTAGACACATAGTGGATTCCTGCAGGAGGGCCTCAAACAACTGGTACAACGACCCACAAGAGACAGGGCTATCCTAGATCTAGTACTGACTAACAGGAAGGGATCACAGATCTCCAGGTAGAAGGTCACCTGGGGCCAGTGACCATCACATGGTATGGTTCAATTTTGCTACTACATCTAAATCATCCCATTCAAGGCAAAAATATGGGACTTCAGAGGAGCTGACTTTGATAAGATGGCCAACAGAGTTAAGCTAGCCCTGGCAAAATGAAACACAGGTGAGGGGTACAGGCAAAGTGGACAAGCATTAAGGATGCAATACTTGAAGCAACATCCCATTGTGTTAGACAGAAAAGGAAGTGCAAAAGAAGAAGGAAACCACTTTGGTTCTCAAATACAGTAGCAGAAAAGGTCAGAGCTAAAAGGCTGGCCTTCAGGAAATATAAGGGAACACAGCGGGATGAAGATAGGGAGGCATACCAAACTGCCCTAAGGGAAGCAGGGAAGGCAGTAAGGCAGGCAAAGTCCCAAAATGAGGAAACACTAGCACGAACAGTAAAAGAAGGTGACAAGACTTTCTATAGATACATTAGTGAAAGGAGAAAGTCCAGAGGGGGTATTGCTAAGCTTAATGGAGAAAAGGGAGCATGTGAGGAGGAGGAGGAGGACCATGTAAAAGCATCTATCCTAAATAGATACTTTTGCTCAGTATTCACTGAAGAGAAGGTAGGGCAGGGCCCACAGCTCAGCACCATGGACACAGGGGGGAGGGAGGTGAGCACTACTCCCTTCACAAAAGAAAGGGTCCTACAAGAGCTTGCTAAGCTCAGGGTGGATAAGGCAATGGGACCTGATGGCATACATCCCAGGGTACTTTGGAGCTAAAGTTAGAACTAGCAGAACCATTAGCAGAACTGTTTAGTGAGTCTCTGAGCACAGGAGAGGTCCCAGAAGACTGGAGAAGGGCTCATGTGATCCCGCTCCACAAGAGTGGTAGCAGGGAGGAGGCAGGGAACTACAGACCAGTCAGCCTTACCTCAGTAGTGCGCAAGATTATGGAGGCACTCCTTAAGGAAAGGATAGTGCAACACCTGGAATCCATAGGGCACAGGATCCAAGACAGCATGGGTTTACGAAAGAAGGTCCTGTCAAACTAATCTCATAGATTTCTTTGACTGGATAACCAGAGTGGTGGACCAGGGGAGCAGTTGATGTCGCCTACCTTGACTTCAGCAAAGCTTTTGACACTGTTCCACATAGAAGATTGATAAATAAGCTGGCTAGGCTCGGGCGGGTCAGAAGTTGGTCAACTGGGTGGCAAACTGGTTGACGGGCAGAAAACAGAGAGTAGTGGTAAATGGTATACAGTCAAAAGAGATGCAAGTCACAAGTGGGGTACCTCAGGGATCAGTCCTGGGGCCAGTCCTCTTCAACATCTTCATTAGTGACCTTGCAGATGGACTAGAGGGTAAGGCTTGTCTGTTTGCAGATGACACCAAGATCTGCAACAGAGTAGATGATCCAGATGGGGTGGGCAGAATGAGAAGAGATCTAGATAAACTAGCAAAGTGGTCAGAAGAGTGGCAACTGGGATTTAATGCAAAGAAGTGCAAGATCATGCACATAGGGACGAGAAACCCTGAAGCCACCTATAGGCTGGGAGGGGAGTTGCTAGCAGTCACAAAGGAAGAAAGAGACTTGGGCATCATCATCACTGATGACCTGAAATCATTCAAGCAGACCTCTAAAGCAGTAGGTAAGGCTAGGGGGTGCTAGGGTGTATTAGTAGGGGTATCACAAGTCGTAAGAGGGAGGTAATAATCCCTCTTTACAAGACACTGGTTAGGCCCCATCTGGAGTACTGCATGCAGTATTGGAGGCCACACCTTCACAAGGACATTAAACAAATTGAGGCAGTCCAGAGAAGGGCAACCAAAATGGTGCAGGGACTGCATCAGAAGACATATGAGGACAGACTAACAGAGCTCAATATGTATACCCTTGAGCAAAGGAGGGAGAGAGGTGACATGATCGAGGCATTCAAACACCTTAAGGGCATTAACAAGGTGAAAGAGTCTAACATGTTTAAATATAAGAAAAATAGCAGGACAAGAGGACACAGCATGAGATTAGAGGGAGGCCGATTAAGGGGGAATGTGAGGAAATTCTTTTTCACAGAAAGGGTGGAGGATGCATGGAATGGCCTACCTCAAGAAGTGGTGGCTATGAATACAGTGCAGGGCTTCAAACAGGCATGGGATAGGCATAAGGGAGCAATACAAATGAGTATGAATAGATAGGCCACTGACAGAGCAAAGGCCGATGGCACATTTATAAGGTAGAAAAAGAAATGGGCAGACTGGATGGGCCTTGCGGTCCTTATCTGCCATCAACTTCTATGTTTCTATGTTTCTATACTACATGTGATGTATCTGTTGTACATTTTTGCCTTCAGTGTTTTGATTATGCTCCTTGATATGTTGTATTTGCTGTATATGACTTACGACATCCCTTTACCCCTCGGACGCATCTGGAAACAAGCTCTTAGCATCTCAGTATGTCTTTCCTGGTGAAACCTTTGAAATAAGTAAATAAATAAATACATAAATACATAAAGAAGATAATAATCTTTATTTATTTTATAATAATAATAATCTTTATTCTTAATGCGCCTTTCAAATGTCAAGGCGTAGTAAAAATTAAAACAATAAATAAAACCACAATAGTAAATATGAAATACAATTTAAAATCAGTCTTCCTAATCACAGTAAGCCCTGCTCCATAAATACATCTTTAATGCCTGTTTAAATCCCCCCATGGTCACGCACTCCCTAATCCAACGTGGTAGAGAATTCAAGAGGGTTGGAGCCACATACATAAATGCCCAGGCCCCTGAAGATTTTAAAGAAACCCTTGGGATCTCTAGCAACCCCTCATCGGCTGAGCAGAGCAGTCACTCGGGGCGGTAAGGAACCAGAAGCTCTTTCAGGTAGCCATGGCCCAGTCCACGTAGGGCTTTGTAAATCAGTAATCCGACTTTAAACGTGATCCGCCACTGAACTGGCAGCCAGTGCAGTTCACGCAGCACAGGTGTGATATGGGAAGACCAAGGAGTCCCCATCAGCAACCGAGCTGCGGAATTCTGCACCAGCTGCAGTAGGGGATATCAACCCCCAGCAGCCCAAAGTCAAGGGAGTTGCAATAATCCAGACGTGAGGTCACAAAGGCATGGATCAATGTAAGAAGATCACCGAGGAGAACAAGGTGCTTGATCCTAGTGATGTTCCTCAGATGATAAAAGGATAACTTAATGACAGCCGACACTTGGGATCGCAGTGTCAGCCCTTCGTCAAGTATCACCCCTAGGTCTCGCACCCGTTCAAAGGCAGGGAGCTTGAAATCCCCCAGGAAAGTCCCATAGGTTGACCTGCCCCCAACCCCCCTATCTGGTGACCTGGATCCACAACCATCACCTCAGTCTTCCCTGGGTTCAACTTCAGCCAATTGGACTTCATCCAGTCCTGGATTTCAGCGAGGCAATTGTTAAATACCGAGAGAGTACTCCTTCCTGGTCAGGTGCAAAAGACAGGTAGAGCTGGGTATTATCAGCATAACAGTGAAACCTCAGCCCATACCATCTTACAATGTCTCTGAGGAGCAGCATGTACACCGCAAACAACATGTGGGACAGCACTGAGCCCTGAGGAACCCCACATGACAGAGAGAGAGGCTCAGAGGAAAAAATCCCTGACACCACCCTCTGAGTTCTGCGAGTGAGAAAAGATGTAAACCATCTGTGGACCGAACTAGTCAGACCACAGAAGAGTCTCAGGTGCTCAAGCAGCACCCCATGTTCCATGGTGTCAAAAGCTGATGAGAGATCAAGAAGTACCAAAATGGACCATTTTTTCTGATCTCTCGCCATCAGGAGATCATTGAGCACCCCGAACCAGTGTAGTCTCGGTATTGTGCCTCTTTCAAAAACTGGATTGGAGAGGTTCGTAGATGCTATGGATGGTGAAATGGTTCTGTACAGCCACTACTTTCTCAATCACCTTCCCCACAAAGGGGAGGTTAGAGATAGGTCTGTAGTTTGCTAGAAAGTCTGAGTCCGAAGAAGCTTTCTTCAACAAGGGTGTTACTGCTGCCTCCTTCAGGGAACAGGGGTACTCACCTAAGTCAAGGGAGCAACAGATTATCTGTATCAGAACTAAGCTGATAATATCACAACAACCTATAATCAGGGCTGTTGGGCCCGGATCTAAACTACAGCATGTAGGGTACATGCCTTGGACAATCCGCATAACATCCACGATTTCCGGCCGATCAAAGGAACTCCAGGAGAAAACAGGGATAGTTGCCAAGCATCAATCATCAGCAGCTCCCATAGAGTGTGCTGTATGGATCTCCGACCTGATGTCGGCCACCTTATCAGCAAAGAACTGAGCAAGCTCTTCACACTGTAATTGTGAAAATGCTCTTCGAATATGCAGACAGTACAGGTTGGGAGCATTTTTCAGAAGCAAAGGTGCACAAGAACAAGAAAGCATGATATGAAGCTGAAGGGGGGTAGATTCAGGAGAGATATAAAAAAGTACTTCTTCACTGAAAGAGTGGTGGATTCCTGCAACAGGGTACCAGCCAAAGTAGTTGGGACAAAAACAGTGAAAGGGTTCAAAAAAAGATTGGGACAAGCACAAAGGAATCTTATGGGAAAGGAATGTGAGATGGGTGAAAGAACCAGATATCAAATAGAGTCTACAGGGATACTGTAGGTAAGGGTAACTGGGCAGATTAGGTGGACCAAGTGGTCCTTATCTGCTAACATATTCTAACATATGTATGTATGTATGCATGTAGCTATGTATCTATGTATATGTATGTATCTTTGTTGCAGTTATGCTAGACAGACTAGATGGGCCAATGGCCTCTTGCTGGCAACATTGTCCATGTTTCTCTTTCTATGTTAAGCAGCTAATACTTAGGCAGACAAACATGATTAATTCATATTGAAGTTACAGAAGTGTGTAAAAATACTTCAGTGCTGAGGCAATGACTCACGACCTAGCACTTTACTCCAAAGAGCTTGTCAGGGGTGAAGAGGTTAACAGGAGTCAACTTTTAATACTGCTACAGAAACGAAGTCATTATGGCTTATGATGCAAAAAAATCTTCTTTGTTATTTTTACATTTTATAATAAGTTTGGTCCTACCACTGATACAAAGACATGTAGAAAAATGCATGTGGAAAACAGAAAAAAGTGAGAAATAGTGAAAAAGTAAAAACTGAGAAGAAATGCAGTGAAAAGCACATACAGCCAGAAATGCACTAAAGTCACAATTCAACACAGCTCATCAATTCAATTATAACTTTCTTATATATTTTAAATACATATTATATGAATTAAGATAAGACATCATTTCAAATAGCCAACTGCAATACAGATCATATCTGTAATTTTATTGTATATGGCAATAAATATAAACGTAAACAGAGCCCGAAGTAATGCTCCATGCATTGTGATGTTGCAAATTCAAATTCAAAATCCACTGTGCCTCTTTTTATTCATGCTTTAAAGTTTGCCCCCTCAGCCCCAACATTGGTGGTCCGTAATCAAATGCTTAGTATCTGAAACTCAAAACATCAACTGTATGGACTTGTTTAAAATGCTTTATAACATGGATTCCGAAAATGCTGTCTTCTGATTTGTCCAAACAGGTCACATGACCGTTGATTAATCCCTGATATACCCACAGTTACATGTTCACAGGGCTTTATTTTACTGTTTCTTTAGGTAAAACTCTAATATAACATTACTCATGTTATAAGAGGATTAACCCACTCCAGGGTATGGGTTTACTGAGCATTAATCCATGCCTGGGTGGTTGAAGTCATTCGGCATCACCTCGTGGCTCCAACCCCCCCAGGCGTGGATCAATGCTGAGTAAACTCATACCCTGTTGTGGGTTAATCCCACTGTGCTGGTGAGCTATCACATCTTTTATCATATACTGCTCTATGGTACTCCTGTATCTGGATTTTAACAGCTCATCATGTTTTAAATACAGTATATACTGTACATTTTCCAGGGTCTTATTTAACTCTAAAAATTGATTAGCGTTTTGCTCATAAAAGTGCTAAATCTTTGTGAAAATGCATAGCTCTTGCCTCACTGTGTTTAACAAATGCAGCACTTCTAAAAGTCTATATAAACACTTTCTTTACAGTTAGTATTGTCCCAAGAAAAAAATGCTAAGCAATTATTTAAAACCCTGTTTTCGTACAGGAGCACAATAGAAAATGCCCAGTGAAGGAGTTTTTGCATGTCAACAATGAGTGTATCTCAACTTTCCTTGCAGTAAATGAATGTATACAATCTTTATTTTGCACAGCATATTTACAAGTGGTGCAATGCCCACAACAGAAAGTCTCCTCTCATTTTATTTCTACTATAATTCTGAAAAGAAAAAACTACCAATGTAATGACTATTAAGTATTTTAACAGAGATATTAGCTACCTTACCTTTGGCAACCATTGGTATGCCTCCCACAATGTTTTCAAATCAGGATCTGTAGCCAGAACATTTTTATTTCTGCAGATAATTTTGGACATTTTGTGGGCAATGTCATTAAATTTGGTGATAAATACTGTCTAATATATATATATGTCCATGATATGTGACTTTGGGGTCAGGAGTTCCCCAGAGTCAGTATTTTCTGCGTTGTGGAATGCTTCCATCTGGCTTCTACTTTAAGACCCTCATATTCTGAGCCAGTCAATAATGTCACACAACTGGTGATGTTGTGCAGCACATAGTGCATGGCCAACTCTGAGCGATATTCAGACAGTTAGCATTCTCTGATGGAATGTGCTAACTGTCTGACTATGGAGCCATGCCAGCACGGCACATTGTGACTGTGTACTGCACTTACATGGCCCTAGGCTGAATATAGCCCACATGAACTTGAATGCCGAAGTACAACACAGTGCCTGCTTGGTCAACTGCTTTTACTATAGGCCTGCAGCAATGTCGGATGCATCACAAGTTTTGTCCATGGCCCAAAAGGACATCCTATATACAGTGTAAGCTATAGGTCTGGGCAGTGTCTGATGTGTGACCTGCTTAGGGCCATACACAAAGCCCACTGCATGATGGTGGAACTAACTGATGGGTTAGATGCCTTTTGCATGACCCACACTTGACCTGTCAGGCAATGTGCCATACTTTAGCATTCAATTTGGTCTAGTTCATGGGGGTGGGGTTCGCAGAGGTGGGAGCATGACAGTTAGAGTTAAAAAATCCCTAACATTGTTTTAACTTACTTTTGTGCATTACTAATAAATCATAACTTGTGCAATAACATTGTTCTTTGCATTGAATCATTCAAGCCTGGCAGCAAGGTTAGAGTTGTATAGATGTTTGCATCAAACCCCTGTTTTTGACACTTAATAACTCCGCCATCCTAGGATCTATTGTTTTGAAAATGAGTATGCATGCTCTCAGTCATAACTGTGTGCCAAGCTGCAAAACAATAGCCGCAGGACATTCATTTCTGTAAAGCACTGAAATTAGCACAATTCACCCAAATTAAGACTTTTTCAACACAAATAAATAACAAGCATTTGTCAATACCAAAAGATCATCGTGCGCAGAGATAAGGAAGTGTGTGACAGTTTTGTAGTGTAGGAAGAGTTTTATTGATAATGAGCAATAGAAAGTTGTATGACAGCTGTACTGTTCATGAGGTGATGAGATAAAAAGGCTATATTGAAAATTTGGAGTGAAAATATTGAAAATGACCAAAGTTACACAAATGCGTAAAAAATTGTGAATGACCAGGTGTAACTTGGCCATTTTTTGGAGCTGTGTCACTATATTTTCAACATGGCTTTTTTGGTACCCCACCTCATGAAGAGTGCCACTGTCATTTTGTTCACTTGTGCCGAAAGGTGATTTCGCAGAGCGACTGTACCATTCTGCGACACAGGAGCGAAAACACATTTCAGCAGGATACAGAAAAATTACAGCTGTACTGTTCATAAGGAAGTGTGAAAAAATGGCAATGTCAAAACTCTGGAGTGAAAGTATTAAAAATTGACAAAGATACAAGCGTGCGTAGAAACTGCAACACGCTTATAACATAGGCATTTTGTGGAATTTTTCCACCAAATTTTAAACATGGCCTTTTTGGGACCTCCCCTCATGAACACTAGCACTGTAATTCTGCTAATCCATCCTGAATGTTGATTTTGCACACTGACTGGGGCATTCTGGGCCACAGGTGCGAAAATACATTTTGAGCAGGATGTGAAAAATGACAGCTATACCATTTATAAGGAGATGTGAAAAAATGGCAATGTTGAAAATCTGGAGTGAAAATATAAAAAAAAATTAGTGAAGTTACAAGCATGCCTAGAAATTGCGCAATGCACATTGGTACTGTAACACAGGCATTTTTTTGAATTTTTCAACCAAATTTGCAATATGGTCTTTTTGGGACCCCATCTCATGAACAGTGGCACTGCCATTTCAGTAATCAGTCCTGAAAGGTGATTCTGTGCAGTGACCACAAAATCACTTTTCAGGACCAAGAAATAAAATGACATGTTCACAAGGTGTGGTCCCAAGAACCCCATGTTGAAAATTTGGGGCCAAAATTCCTAAAAATGGCTGAGATATCAACTTAAATTGAACCCCCACTATTGAGTCCCATTATACAGGCTTACCCGATTCCTCAGTTCCTAGTTCTGCTTTAAAGAGTGCAGGCGTGTCCAGGGCCAGTGAAGATCGTGGCTCCCGATCTCCAGAGGGTAAGTATGGGGAGGGGGTGCAGGGAGGGCACAGAGAGAAGGTTGGGGTGGGGGAGGGGAGTGGGGAGGCGATGCTGGAATGTTTTCTTTTTTACAGGTAAAATAAAAAAAAAAGGCTTTGGGTGGACGTTTTTTCTATTTTACAGGGATTTTTTTTAAACATTTAGGCACACTGGGGTGGGCTCCCAGTGTGCCATAATAGTGTACATGGGGTGGGGGGCATGCCATTGCCAACAGGGGACTGGGCACCTCATTGTTGGCTAACAGTATAGACGGGGAGCACATCCGACATCAGGAGTGGGCATCCTGATGTCAGATAGCGGAAATTGTTTCACCAGGAAAGACACACTATGGTGCTGCAGGGAACAGGGAAGTTGTTTAACCAGGAAAGATATGCTGAGCTGCAGGGTACGGGGAAATTGTTTAACCAGGAAAGACATACACTAAGCTGCAGCTGAAGGGCTCACATTCCAAAGGACAGAGCCACATGCAGCGTCAGCTTTGTCCTTTGAAATGTTTGCCGAGACCAGCCCCCTCAGCAAAAGAGTGTCATCAGGACACTGCCTGCTGATTTGTCAGTCACAGACCGGCCCCTGCAGCATTGCTGGTCATTGGGCTGGCACCACTCACACCCCTGTTTAGCAACTGTCATATCAACAAGCTCGTTCGCGCTTGCACACTCGACATTCTGAATTAAATCTGGAATCTTTTAGGTTCATGAACAGTGGCCCAGAATAGGGCCTTTTGTTGGTTTTATTTTTTATTTTTATTTAGCTTTTGTTGACCGGGTAAGTGCACTAGACAAATCCTGCCTATTTTCAGGCACAACACAGGGGAAGGGGATACAGATGAATGCCAACTGCCCTTGAACCAGATTAAGCTGTTGGTGGATTTTTATTGAATGAAGGAAATTTGGCCAGGATACTGGGGAAATTCCCCTACTCTTTTCGATAAGTGCCATGGGATCTTTAACATCCACCTGAACCACCACCAATCCAGGCAGATGGGATCTCGGTTTAACGTCTCATCCGAAAGATGGCACCTTAGAAGTGCAGCACCCCTCTAATGCTACACTACAGTGTCAGTACTGGGATATTAACCCAAGTGCCAGATGTGGGAACTGAAACCACAGCCCTCTGATCTCCCAGCCTCAGAGGTGAGTGTGCTACCTACTGAGCCACTGACACTCCAAACATTGTTTAGAATGAAACAACAGCTAATTTATATGTTAAGTTTAAACTAATCGGCGCAGGCACATATATGAAAAACCTGAGTCCTTTACTGTAATTACAAAAGACAAAAACCTTTCAATTCTCACTGCCCAAACTGGTACACTGCAACTGCACCCCCAACACTAGTTCCTCCAGCAGTTGGGTGCCCATCCCCACCACTAGAACCCTTGTTTCCTAAGAAGTAGTGACACTGGGGGTCAACTGCAGAACCCCACCCCAGTCTGTGACAATGCCAGATGTTGGGTGCCTAACACCACTACTGGTACCCCCTATCACTAACATTACTGACTGATAGGTACCCAACCCTGCTGCCCGTACCCATGATCACTAATGTTACTGTGTTCAGTGTCCAACCCCATCACCAGTACCCACTGCTCCAACCAAAAACTCTTTCCCCACCCACTGGTCATGAAGTCCCCACCACTCTCTTCCCCCACCCAGGCAATAGAATAGAATCAACCCCCAACCGTTGCCTACCTTCTAGCACCTATGCCACTCACACCCCTACAACCACCTGGTACATAGTTTAATATGATGGTCCCACAATGAGTGACATGCACAGCCCTCCTTCCTCCATGGCTGGCTGCCACATTATGTTGTGTTGTGCTGTGTTGCGTGGGGAGGGGAAGGGTGATGAAAACCTAAGTCAGAAAAAAAACACCCACACATGAATGGAACTTTGTTTTGTTTATATGAAAAAGGATAATTTGGTATCACCAAAAATGTATTTAATGACCAAACTAAAAGCTATCACTTGGATGGTTGTTGGGGGTCATAAAGACCCTCACCCTCAAATTTGAAAAAAACACCTTATGAGTGATTGAAACCCCCCCTTCCCCCCAAAAAAAACAAAAAACCTAAGTCCCCCCAAAACAAATCATGCATACATGTTATGTTCGGGACATGATTTTTCAAAGACTAAAAAACCAAAAATCAAGACTGGACAAATATTAAGTCAGTTGGCTTAGTTTTTTCATGTTTTTCTCACAATTATCTATAATTTTTACATTTTTCTGAACATTTTAGGAATGGGATTCTTACTAGGCTCTGTCATGGCCACCCAGATAGCAACATTCAGACCTAACTGATGGTTTTGCTAATTGAATAGGCCCAACAGAGCCCTGTATGAAGCAAGTTACTGGTCTGGCACCCTCCCCATATGCCTATAGGGCTCAAGCAAGCTACAGCTTATCACCATGTCCGATAGGTCTGTTGCTTTGCCTATGACCCATAGGGCCCTACACAAAGCAAGCTACAGATCAGCCCAAAGGGTCTGCTGCTTCACATAGGGCCCACAGGGCCCTGCACAAAGCAAGCTACATGTCTGGTGCCATTCCTAATGGATCTGCTACTTTGCATAGCGCCCAAAGGACCTTACAATAAGTAATGAAATTTATTGGAATAAAATAGATTAATGCATTAGTTAGGGTTATAAAGCAACACAATTAAGAAAATATGGTGTAAGGGTTTTCAACCCTGACTCCTATTCTCTCCCCATTGTTTACCTTCTTGACCTAAATCCAAGCTACTGATCCAGGGCCATGCTCCACAGGTCTCCTGTGGTCACTCACAACACCAAGCAAAGTATATGTCTGGCCAAGTACCCCATGTGTCTGATCATTCATGTAGGGCCAACAGGCCCCTACAGTATGTGAAGTAAGCTACAGGTCAAGAGTCATACACAATGGGTCCACACGTTTGGCCCTGTCAAGCAAGCTGCAAGTCTGAAGCCATGACAAAAAATAGGCTCTGGTACAGAGAATTCACTCCTAACAGTGCTACCAGATAAACAAATGATCAGGAATATAGCAAAGAATTCTGGTGCACACTACAAAAAGGTCATGACAAAAAAAAATCTTTATTACAGACTACTCACATTAAGGTACATACTGCCCCATGTGCATTCACCCACAAAACAATCTTCATCGGTGGGGTGTCAATCTATTAACAAGCAGTCTACTTATAATTCAGCTAAATAAGTAACTATCATAAAACATCTGCAGTCTATGGAAGTGAATAGACCCCTTCATTCCACTTTATTTTATAAGGAATCAATGTTAGTGAAAGTGAAATTAAAAACAAGTAGCTACATCTTGGGTTGTTGTAACTTTTACCTATTGGCTGCACATTTTATTCCACTATTTTACACAGAATAAGAGTTTTTAACAAATAAAGTAATTGGGGGGGGGGTTGCAAGTCACCGAAAAACACTCCGAGTGAAAACTAGCCAATGGTAAATGGAGAGCTCACCAGGCAGCGAGAGACTCAAACACTGCTCATTATTTCACTGCGAACATTTTGTTCAGGAGCTTCTCCAAGTACAATACACTTTTTGCACTGCAAAAAGCCCCAATTAAATCCTATTCCCCACACACCAACCTAATAAGCAGACATAAGGGAAAAATAAAAGTATGAACAGATAGCTTCATTCAAATTTATTACATTCCCCTGTTATATTTAACATATAAAGTGCTAAAATGTTCAATTTACACGTACAGTATTTAATCCCTACACCTAAAAAGCCAAAGATATCAAGATTAAAATAGTGGCCAGTATGAATAATTTAGGGGCCACTTTATTTCTAAGCCTTCAAATCAATTAATATCTGGAAAATGCATGCCCAGCATATAATAAAAAATAGAGAGGGAGGATCTTATAAGTAAGGTTAAGTTAGCGTCATTCAAACCACATGGGGAAATTGCTGACAATTTAAAGATCCAAGCTTGTTCTTTCATGCCTAATGTTGCTATTCTATCCCTTTCTCTTTCCTGTTTCTGTATACAGTATTCTCCAATGGTCTAAATTTGAAATTACTAGGATCACTTCCATGTCTATCCATGTAATGCCGTCCAAGGGCATTCTGAATATCACCTTTCAGGATAGCCGTAACGTGTTCTTGGATTCCATTTCTTAACTGTCTTTGGGTTTTTCCTACATAAATTAATCCACATTTACACCATGCTACATACACTACGTGTTGTCTTACAATCTGAATAATGATTTAAAGGGTATACTACCTTAGAAATAGGGTGAACAAACATCTGCCCTTGAACTGCATATTTACAAATATTACATCTATGACATTTTTGGAAAATTTAAATTATTGCTTTCATCATAATAGTGGTCATTAGTCACTATATCTGCAATACTGGTACCTTTCCAACAGGACATTCTAGGTTTAGGACATAATATGGAGCATAAATCTGGATCTGATGTTAGTATTTCCCACCTTTTATATATAATGTCCCTAATATTACTAGATTCTGAATGCCAGTCCATTGCAAAATAGATCCTATTATCATTTCTCCTCTTTGTGAGGGCTTGGCTTGAGACGTTCCATCCTATTTCTACACAATGAGCTGATAAAAACATTCCTGGATATAGGTCTAAATGTTAAGGTGCTAGCATGGATCCAATCATTGCTGTATAGGAGAACACAGAAGGTTAGAATTAGGAGCACAGCATCTAACCAGACCGCAGTGACTAGTGGATTGCCGCAGGGGTCTTTGCTGGGCCTGTCTTGTTTAATATATATGTGGCAACTATGAACTGCAATAGTAGGGTCTGGATCACAAAATATGCAGACAATATCAAAGTTGGTATCATGGCTAGCAATCAAATGGATGTTGTGAGACTACAGAATGAATTATACAATTTGGAGTCATGGGCTGATATACACAAGCTAAAGTTTATTATTGAAAAATGTACAGTTATGCCCCTAGGAGAAAAGAATCAGTGTGCTAACTGTATATTGGGTGGGAAACCTCTAAAAGTGACAACAGAAGAGAGGGATCTAGTGTGACCATTTCTAAGGATTTCAAATTCAAAACACATTGTAGGCAGTTGGCGGAGAGGGCAAATGCCACACTGCATTGTATAAGGAGGCACATCTGTAGCAGAGATAAACAAGTTATGATTTGCCTGATCTACTCTCTAGTCAGACCACAATTGGAATACATAGATACATAGACACTGTTGGCAGATAAGGACCTATGGCCCACCCAGTCTGCTCATTTGAGCTTGTAAGTCCCCTTTACGTATTTCTAGAAGTCTGTTGCCCCTTACCCCTGACCTCCAGAATTCCCTTATGTGCATCCATGCATCCTTAAATCCTGTGATTGTTTCAGCCGCCACCACTTCCTCTGGCAGGGTGTTCCACTAGTCCATCACCCTTTCTGTGAAGAAATTCTTCCTCACATCTCCTCTGAATCGCCCTCCCTCCAAATTCATCCTATGCCCTCTAATCCTGCAACATTTTTTTCTCTGGGAAATAGTGTATTCCTGCACCCTGTTCCTCCCTGTCTCTATCATATCCCCTCTCTCCCTCCTCTCCTCCAGGGAGTATATGTTCAGGTTCTTCAGCCTGTCCTCATAGGACTGTGATGCAACCCCTGTACCATCATTGTTGCCCTCTTCTGAGCCTTCTCTACCCTGTCTATGTCCTTACGTAGGTAAGGTCTCCAGAACTGTACACTGTACTCCAGGTGGGGCCTCACTAGTGTCTTGTATAGTGGAATTATGACCTCCCTTTTCATGCTGGTGATGCCCCTGCCTATGCATTGCAACACCCTATTTGCTTTACCTGCTGTCTTGTCGCACTGTTTCCCTACCTTGAGGTCATCAGAGATGATAACCAAAATGTTCCTTTCCTGCTTGGTGCATGCTATGTCCTCATGCCCCAACTGATAGGTTGTTCCAGGGTTTGTTGTGCCCCATATGCTTTGTCTTGCACTTCTTTGTGTTGAATTTCAACCGTCAAACCCTTGACCATTCTTCAAGCTTCTGCAGGTCCCTCCTCATTCTGGCTACACCTTCTGGCATGCCCACTCTGTTAAAGAGCTTCGTGTTATCAGCGAACAGAGAAATTCTGCCTTCTAGGTCCTCCGCAATGTCACTGGTGAAGACGTTGAATAGGACTGATCCCAGCACTTATCCCTGTGGTACCCTATCGGTCACTCTTCCCTCTGTAGAGTGACAGCCATTTACCGCCACCCTGTGTCCTGCCACCCAGCCAGTTACCCACCCACCGCACTACTGTCCTGCCAACTCCCATATTCCCCAGTTTGTTTTATAGCCTTCTATGTGGCACAGTGTCAAAGGCCTTGCTGAAGTCCAGCTAGACCACATCCACTGCCCTCCCTGATCCACCTCCCTTGTCACCTAGTTGAAAAATTCAATGAGGTTGGTCTGGCATGACCTCCTCCTGGTGAAACCATGCTGCCTTGGGTCCTGTAGTCCGTTGGCAACCAGATGTTCCACCAATCTCTCCTTCCGTAGTGCTTCCATGATCTTCCCCACAAAAGAGATAAGGCTGACTGGTCTGAAGATCCCCGCTTCCTCTTTGTTCCCACTTTTGTATACGGGGACTACATCTGCTGTACTCCAGTCTTTGGGTACCTCCTCTGTTTCCAGTGATCAGCTAAACAGGTTTGCCAGAGGTTCAGCCACCACCTCTCTTAGTTCCTTTAGGACCCTGGAGTGCACCCCATCTGGACCCATTGCTTTATCAACTCTTATTCCTTCCAGTTCCTTTAAGGGCCTTTCTCATGTAAAAGGACTTGCGTCCATTTCTGTGCCATTCCCACCATTTGTTCTCCCTCCAGGCCCACTACCTTCCTCTTCCTCAGTAAAGACTGAACAGAAATATCTGTTCAGTATGTCAGTTTTACTGTTGTCATCTGCCTCGTGGCCCCTGTCCTCCCCCTTCAGTCTCACTATCCCTCCCTTTGCCCTTCTTTTTTCACTTATGTACCTATAAAGGTTTTGTCCCCTCTACCCACTGATTTTGCAGTGTGCTTTTCTGTCTGAGCTTTGTCTTCCCTTACTGACCTCCCTGCCTCCCTTTGCTTCTCCTGGAACTTCTCCCTATCCCCTTCTGCCTGCATTTTTTTGTATTGCCTGAATTTTTGGCTTTCACTTTTTCCGTTGCCTCCTTGGAAAATCATAATAGCCTCCTCTTCCTTTTCCCCTTGCTAACCTGCTTAACACATGGTTCTGCTGCTCTTGTAATCCCTGTTTTAAATATTGCCCACTGTTCCTCAACCCCTGATTCCCTCCCCATTACCATTAGTGCCTCTTTCAAGCATGTCCCCATTTTCCAAAAAATCTGCCCTCCTAAAATCCAGGATATGTGTTTTTGTGCAGTCTGGTTCTGTTCCTTCTTTGATTTCAAACCACAGTGACCAGTGGTCACTGTTCCCCAGGTGCTCCCCTGCTGAAAACCCTATCACACTGTCCCTGTTTGTGAGCACGAGGTCCAATATTGCCTTCTGCTGAGTTGGTTCCATGACCAATTGCTTAAGGAAGGCACCTTGAAGGAGTCCAGAATAAATCTGCTCTTGGTTGATACTGCTGCTGGCAGGCTCCAGTCCACATCTAGAATATTGAAGTCTCCAACCAGCACCACCTCCCCGTTGTCTGCCATCCTTTGAATGGCTAGCATTAACTCCCTATCTGTGTCTTCCTCCTGTGCTAGTGCTCTATAGACCACCCCTGTGTGGATGGCTGACTCCATTTTCCTTTCCAGTTTAACCCACAGTATCTCCCCCCCCCCATTTTGTTCCTCCTGGATCTCTGTGGCCTTTATGTCATCTTTCACATAAAGCGCCATTTCCTGCCTGCCCTGTCTCTTCTGAATATGTTGTAGTTGGGTCTGTCCATCTTCCAGTCTTGGTTATCATTATACCAGGTCTCTGTGATGGCCACAATGTCCAGGTCTGACTGCACCAAGGCAGCCTCCAGATCCTCCATCTTGTTGTTAAGGGTCCTGGCATTGGTACACATGTCTTTCCATGATGTGAACTCCCTGGACTATTTAGCTGTTCTACTCCAGCCCTCTCTCTGGTTGTCCTTTATCCCTGGTTCTCCCTGTTGTCTGCCCTTCTGTTGAATTTTGCCCCCTTTCTGCCTATCCACCCTTTGGGTGCCTATCTCCATTTTTTGCATACTGCTTTATAGACATATCCCCTCCTCATGTTCACTGGTTCTGCTGCTAGCTATGGGGGGGTGGCAATTAGGTACCCTCCTTGCTGGCCTGCCACCCCCCTTGGCTAGTTTAAATGCTTGTCCGTATAGCATTTAAACTTATCATTAAGTGCTTGGATTCACCTCCAGGACAGATGCAGGCCATCAGGCTTGAAAAAGCCCCCATCCCTCTAGGTGGGTTCAGAGTCACCATTGATTTCAAACCCTTCTTTGTGGCACCAGTCCTTCAACCATGTGTTAAAGTACCTGGTGCGTGCACCCTACGCTCTCCCATGCCTCTCACAGATAATACTTCCAAGAAGGTGACAGATGTAGCTAATTGATCCCTCCCCAATTTCTTAAACTCTTCCTGAACTTCCTTAGGCTCCCCAGTTGCCAGGTCATTAGTACCTAGGTGAATAATGACATCTAGCTCACCCTCCCATCTTGCCTTCCCAGCGATCCCCAGGATCTTCCTCCCATCCCTCCATACCATGGCACCTGGTAGGCACCTGACCTCCCTGTCCTCCCCCTCATGTGTTCCTTGCTGGATCCCTCTTATGATGGAGTTACCCACCATGATTCGTGTCCTCCTCTTCTGGGGACCACTGCTCTCCCCACTGAGGTCACCTCCTCGGTTGACCTCCACATCCTTCCCTTTCACTTCTCTTGGTTGTCCTCATTTGCCAGTGCGGCATATGAGTTCTTGGGTGGAATAAGATTTGGGATGTGCCTCTGCCTGACTGCCCTAACCCTCCCTGAGCCCACCATCATCCAATACTGCTCTCAGTTCTGGTCACCAAACATAAAAGCAGAGATTAGGGTTTTGGAAGGGTGCAGAGACATGCAATCAAAATGGGCTCTGTCTATGAACAATTAAATTATGAAAATAGGTTAATTAACCTAGACCTATACACCCTAGGATATAGAAGACTAAGGGGAGACCTTTGTCTATTATTTAAGTCAATATGTAGTGACGATTTATGGAATTGCTTGGGTTTTGAATTACAACAACAAAACTACATGACAAGGGCCCATAACTAGGGATGCAGCAAAATTTGATTTCGACGTTGAAATTCTGGTGAAATCACCAATTTTGCCTCGTGGAATATTTCACGAAATTATGACCATGGGGCAAAATTTCGCCTGTATGGTGAGGTGAAATTTCTCCTATATTGTACAGCGAAATTTCGCCTATAAATTTCACTTCCGCTGGTAAGTTTTGCCTTAGCATTTAACTAAGGTAAAACTAGGAAGAAAGGCATGTCACATGACTTGCCCTCTGAAGCAGACTGCAGGTCACATGTGTGCCTGTACTCAGACAGGAAGCCATGGAATCTACATCCTTTTCTTGTAGTTTGCAGAATTGAGACAGGAGAGAGAGTCAGTGAGAGAGAAAGAGAGACAGAGACTAAAAATATGTAATTTTGTAAATTGTGAGTGAGAGAGTGAGTTTGTGTTTTGTGTGTGTGTGTGTGTGTGTTGAACTTCTGTTCATCCCCTATTTCTTTATTTAACAAAAGTTTATCTTTCTCTTGTGTTCTATTTTCTCTCTTTATCTTGTGTGTGTGTGTGTGTGTGTGTGTGTGTGTGTGTGTATGTGTGTGTTTCACTCTCCCTTTTTTAATTTTTTCTTTAGAAGTTTAATAAAACTTTTTTTTTTAAATAATGATGCAAGGGAGTGGGTCTGACTCTGGAGCTGGACAAAGTGGAAGGGGAGGACGATGCGTTTGGCTTAACAGGCAT
This sequence comes from Neoceratodus forsteri, assembly GCA_016271365.2. Classification (NCBI taxonomy): domain Eukaryota; kingdom Metazoa; phylum Chordata; order Ceratodontiformes; family Ceratodontidae; genus Neoceratodus; species Neoceratodus forsteri. Next base: position 1,271,739,245 of record CM057452.1, read on the forward strand.
GTATTTATAAATGAGCCACCCCCAACAGCAGGAATGGTTGGCCCCAGCCTCTGCCCCCCCCAGTAGCAGCAGCGCCCCCCCCTGGGGACACCAGCTTGTGCCTCTCCCCCAACCAAAGATCATCAGTTTGGGCATTTTTTACCACAAATGCAGATGATACAACTTAAGTGTTGTTGTCTGCAGCCTTTGTGGTAAAAAGGTAAAAATAGGGAAACCAGAGTCCCACTTTGGGACTTCTGGTCAAAGGAGCCACCTGCAGCACCACAATGCTGTAGACTGGATCTCAAAACAGCAAGAGACAGCAGCAGGAGGTAGCACTGAGGCTCAGGGGTGCCATACCGGGGGGAGGAGGAGGAGGTCTAGCAGCAGGACACACCCAGAGCTGGAAGAAACAGGAGCATCCCCCACCCCCAGCAGTGATGCATGATGGAGGACCTGGTGGCAACCCCCAAGTCAGGTGGTGGTCACCAGGGCAGACCTGGAGGCTGTGTGCACTGAGGTCCAAAGTGTCCATCAGGACATTGGCCAGCTCCACCAGGAGGTCTGGGGGACCTCCAAAAAATAATGGCTGAGCAGAAGAAGGTCTTGGACCTCCTGTTGGAGCTTTGTGATGGTGGTGACACAGGTGGCAGTGCCCAATGAATGGCCTGTGGCTGTGGTCATGGGCCAGTGTTGTTTTCTTTTTCTTCTCCTTTCTTTGTTATTGTCACTCTTCTTCTTCTGCACTCCCTCCCTTAAAAAAGAAAAACAAACAAAAAAAATAATAAAATCTTTTCTGTCCTCTTTGTCTTCCGATCTATATCCTCTTGTTTATTTTATCTTTTCCTGTTGTTTATGCTCCCTCCCTTTCCCATCCCCTGTCATATATGAATATGAATAACTTTGTCCTCCTGACCATGCATGACCCCGGTTCCCGCCTCCCTGTCCCTGTCCCCCTGTTGTAGTACCATGCCCATAAACTGTGTACCTTTCTTTTTTTATCTTACTCCATTTTTATGTTTGCTTGCGTGCATGTGCAAGAAACATTATGTGGCAGCTTAGGAGAGAAGTTGGTTGTGGAGGTGCGGCACTGTGACAGTCAACGGGGGCACTGCATTTGGGGGCTTGGCACTGGAGGACCAATGCAGGCCCAGTGTCCTGATGACACTGGTTCTTCAGAAGTGACAGCAAGTTGAAACATTTTTGCCGCTGCAATCAGGGGCCGCCTTGTCATTGCAGTGTCAGCCATTTCGCTGCAATGAGGGAGCGACCCATCATTGCAGGGTGGTGCCTTGCCGTCCGCATGCCCCTGACCCAGTACATTTTCCGACAGGGGAGCCCACTCCCCATTGGCATACTGCAACCCCCCCCCATTTGTTGTGTGCTGAGGGGGTGCCCAATCCTCCTCGCCATCATGCGCCCTCCCAACAGTCTTTCTTTGCTGATGGGGGGCCCAATCCCCATCAACTTCAGTCCCCCCTTCCCAGTTCAATTGGCCGATGGGGGATCCCACTCCCTGTTGGCATAAATGTCCCCCCCCCAATTTGTTGTGTGCCGAGGAGGGTGCCCAATCCCTTCGGCTCTCTCCACCCCCACTCGGTATGTGCCGATGGGGGTGCCCAATCACCCGTCAGCTACTGCCTCCCCCCAAAAAAACAGGTGACATGCTGGGAGCCCACCCCAGCATGCCAAATGTCCTATAAAAAAAATCCTGTGATGTTTTTCATTTTTTTTCTTTATTTAAAACCTGTAAAACAGAAAAGGGTTCCTCGTTGAGTTCGGTGGCCCCTTCCCAAACTGCACCCACCCTCTGCCGCACCCCACCTCACCACACCCCTTTCATCCCATACTTACCTCTGGAGCTCAGCGTGGCAATCTTTGGTGGACCTGGAACATGTCTGTACTGTTCAAAACTGACCGCAAACTGAAGAAATGCCATTAAGCTGTATAACAGCATAAATAGTTTTTTTTAACTTTGGTGCATATCTCGGGCATTTTGGGGAATTTTGGAACCACATTTTCAACATGGGGTTATTGGGACCCCTCCTCATGATTTCAGTCACTGTCATGGCGTTATTCGGTCCCGAAAAGTGATTTTGTGGTCACTGCATGGAATCACCTTTCGGGACTGAGTAACGAAATGACAGTGCCACTGTTCATAAGCAGGGACCCTGGTTTTCCAATTTTACCAGTAACACCGGTAACAATCATGGAATCCTGCTTGGTTTGAGGATTTTGAATTCTTGCACCGGTGCCACACGGAAATTGCATGTCACTTCACAGAATCTCTAAGATTTCAGCATCTTTTTAATTTTTTTATTTTCTCTTTCTATGTCCCATTCTCACAGCATCCGTCTCCACTTTTCAGAGATCCCTAGGCTGGGTATTCCCTAGTTTCACCTCCAGGTAATGCTCAAGAGCTGCTGTGGGCCTGCCCCTATTCTTCCTGGATTGTACCCCCCCCAGGTGGGAAGGGAGAGGACACCAGGTCACCCCTCCACACTCCCTTAGTGTACGTCAGGCAGCTCAGTGGGTCCCTCATGAAGCCTGGTTATGAAGTCTGGGACACCTGGATCCCTTCTGCCAGTGGCCGATATGGGGTGATTGTTCCTGGCTTTCTGGTCTCTGTCCCTGAGGGCATCTACACTAGATGAGATCCAAGGAGGAAGGTCACATTTAGACATGCCACTGCTTCAGATCCTGGCTAGCGTCCTCCCCTCCTGTTCACTCTGCAGCACCATTGCACCACTACCCGTGGTCTCACAGGTGGTGGTAAAGCAGCAGGACCTGCAGCCTACCCTCCCAGGAGGAGGAGGAGTGCAGTCCCTCAGGTGCTCGATCCTACTCTCCTGGCCAGACCTCCCACAACCTGAGTTCACTTCTGACCCTGGGTCACTGGCATTGCAAGCAATAGTGCTACCACAGTGCCAGCAGGCCAACCCAGACTGCAGCATCTTAAAATGAATGCTGCTGTGCTTTGCATTCTTTCCGCTTTTCTGCATGTAGAGTCAGTAAGAAAATCACCCGCACTGCTTTGTTGTAATCAGCCGTTCAGTTTAACCACCCATGCTTAGTGGTTAGAGTAACAAACAGTAATTGAACTGGGTACATCCAGCAGACTTGGATTTGATTCCTACAACCTCCACTTGCATACTGTGTGACTCCAAGCAAGTCACTTAACCTCCCCAGTGCTTCTAGGTCACTCCTGAAAAGAGACAGTTCTGCCTAGTGGGCCTTACCTGTTTTACTAAGAATATAAAAAAAATACCAATATATGTTTACTACATCATAGAATAGAAGTCAGGGTGCCATGTAATTTATTTGAGTTTTACTTGGGCTGCAATGATTTTGTAAAGGTAAAGATAAATGTTCGGATACATTTTATGTGTTGTATAAGCTTGTTTTTAGATTTTAGTCAGGTTTTTATTGTATTCTTTGCATATAAACATCTAGGTTGTAGATTGCTAAATGCTGGATCACTGTTACCAACTAGCTTATTCAAGTTTATACTGTAGTCACTAGGGCCATCCAAAATCCTCAGTTGTTTGAATGAAAACTAGTCTGAATGAAAGTATGTACACAAAGAAGAAACTGCCTTACTACTTATGAAAAGACTTCACAGTTAACACCCCATTTAGGTGAACTGGCTCATTTGCACCTTTTCTCCCACCTGCTGTTTCAGTCTCTGTGACAACAAAAAGTTTTCTGATAGACTGTTTCAGCAAAAAGCAAATGTTAAGTATTTAAGCGTTCTTATGTTTGGCCAGTGGATCTTGAAAGCACAGTCAATGACATACAGAAGGTAAGACCCCAGGGGCTGTATGATGCTGGGGGCAGAGTGGTGCTCAATTCACATCTGAACAAAGACATGAAAATTGGGAGACATCCTCTTCATGGACACCGAGTAAAAAAAAAAAGCATCCACATTTCTGGGAGATGCATGAATCCATTTGAAGGTCCTCCACTAATCACTTGTGGATTTTTTAGGTGAAGACACTTTATTTCAAAGAAGCAAATTCAAGCAGTTTATTAATTCTTCTCCTACCCCCTGGCCATCCACTCCTTCAGGCCTGCCAACGCCCCCCTACCACCGCTGCTGAGTCGGACCACCATTCACTGCCCCTTATTGCTGTGCTAACAGGTAACCCAAAGTAACCCTTCATTAAGTGGGCCCCTATCCCTGTGGGAGGCTACCAGGGGAGGAGAATTGCCAAGAGCTTCCTGTGCATCCTAAGCATGGCAAAATGTCAGAATGGACACATGTCTGGGGCTTCCGGCTTATGGAGGGACCAACAGCTGTACTTCGGTTGGCCAGTGAGGGTTTTCCCATTTTCTTGACAGGCCACAAGATGTCAAGGCACAAGCCGACGTCCGTCACGCTCCCTCCTGCAGTGAGGGCTGACATGTTGTCATGCCTCTGGCCTCCACTAGGGGCCAGCAAATGCTGAGCTGTGAACCCATCCTCCCTCCCAGGAGAAGGTGAGTGATCATCGGACAATCAAGCCTTCACTCACCAGCTGGCCCTCCAACACCCAAGTCTGTTCCCTAACCCTGGTCAATGGTGTCACAGGCAGAAATCCAATTCAGGCAGTTAAATTATAGATAGGAAAAAAACAAAGATAGTCCACCTTAGTGGTGATGGTTCAGATTAATTCACATCTGAGTTCTAACAAGCAAAGAGACCAAGTCATTTGTAACTTGTGCATGTGGGGTGTGGGTGTTGAAAAAAGGGGATCATAGTGCTGTCACTACTGCCATCACTCCTGAGGGATGTGGACTGCATTGTTGCTACTGCCATCACACCAAAGGGGTGGGGGCTGTAGTGCTTCTGCCATCACCAGTGGTGGATGGGGAATGTAGTACTGCTGCTATCACACCTAAGGGATGGGGGCCTCAGTGCTGCTGCTTCTGTCACACCTGAGGGAGGGAGGTCATAGTGCTGTTGCTGCTGCCATCACACCAAAAGGATGGGGGCTGTAGTAGAGTTGGTGCTGCCATCGCACCTGAGGGATGGGGGCTGTAGTACTGCTGCTGCTGCCATCACATCTTGTACCTAAAATAACTTTAAATTGGTACAAGGATGGAAGGATGTGCAACAGTGGAGGTCAAAATTGCTAAAATGCATGTTAGCAGAGTTAAAAATTGTTAAATAAAGTACAGAGAACTAAATACCGGTTAAAACAGATTTTGGCTTAGCAGACACCGGTAACAATACCGTTGTTTACAATGTGCAAAATGGAATATGCCCTTTCTCAATCCCGGTAAACCAGTGTCCCTGTTCATGAGGTGGGCTCTCAAAAAGCCTATGTTGCAAATTTGGTGAAAAAATCCAAACAATTACTGATTTATGAGCATGCGTTGCGCAGTTTCCACGCAAGATTGTAACTTCACAAATATTGAATATTTTCATGCCAAATTTTCAACACTGGCCTTTTTTCACACCTCCTTATGAACAGTACAGCTGTCATTTTTCACATCCTGGCCAAAATGTGTTTTTGCACTGCTGGCGCAGAATAGCACAGTCACTGTCGGAAATCAGTATTTAGGACAGATTAAGATCGTGCGAGTGAGAGAGGGGGAGTGAATGAGCTCAACTGAGCTCTATCAGGACTGCTGTGGATTTCTTTGTGGACAGAAAAAGGCACCAACGCAGGCAGGAGCCCACTACAAGAGGGCAGCCTGCAGCACCGAGAGAAACGGAACGAGCGAGTGAGAGAGGAGGAGTGAGCGAGCTCAGCGGCGCTCTGTCGGGACTGTGCGGATTTCTTTGTGGGCAGAGAAATGCAGGCAGGAGCCCAGTACAAAAGGGCAGCCTGAAGCACCGGGAGAAACAGAATGAGCGAGTGAGAGAGGGGGCATGAGCGAGCTCAATGGAGCTCTGTCGGGACTACTGCGGATTTCTTTGTGGGCAGAAAAAGGTGCCAATGCAGGCAGAAGCCTGGTACAAAAGGCGGCCTGCAGCATCAGGAGAAACAGAATGAGCAAATGAGAGAGGGGTAGTGAGCGAGCTCAGCAGAGCTCTGTTGGGACTGCTGCAGATTTCTTTGTGAGCAGAGACTGAATTACTCCGGTCGGCAAAGGGGCAGTAGGGGGACTAGTGTGGGGGGGACAGGAATTTGAGTAAATAGGGGCCTAACAGTTGTAGTAGGGTACAGAACATGGGAGTAAGAGCCCGTAACATAAGATGGGGGCCAAAATGGGGCTGGTGCCACATGTCAATACGGCGGGCATTTTTGGAAGGGTGGCGGGGTATACAGGGTGTGGGTCTGCCATGATCCTGGACTGGGCTTGGAGGATGGGTGGTGTGTATGGTCTGTAGATGACTGGCTAGTTTGAGGGAGGAACTGTGGAGGTTAGGGAGGAGTCTAAGTGTCAGGGCAGATGAGTATGGTAGGCATCCTGGCTGAGAGGGGGAATAGGGGATGGCAAGGGGGGATGGAGGAAGAACAACTAGGGACTGAAACTGACCCCAGTAACAGAGGCACTAGCAGAAAAGAGAGGAGAAGGGAGGGGGTACCTGAGGCCAGGGGGGACCTCCTGCTGGGGGAGGAAGAGCCACGAGGAGTACCAGGAGAGAGAGCAGATGGCTGCGGGTAGAGAGGGACCAGGGGTGGGACCAGGGGTGGCACGAGGGGAATAAGTAGGAGGGGGTTAGAGATGTAGGAGGGGTATTAACTAGGAATAGATTTGCTTAGCCCACATGCTGTGGGAGAGAGGGGGGGAGCAGGAACATACTGAAGGGGGGAGGACAAGTGGGGCATGAGAGGGATGGCAACAGCTAGGGGAAGAGATAGCGAGGATGAAAGGGTAGAAGGGAGGTGGGCTAGTAAGGAAGGAGGGGGTGGTGACTGGAGGAAAGAAGGCTACAGAAAGGGGGAAGGATGGGAGGGGCATCACTATCGGGGTAGAAGGGAATGGGGGCTCTAAATTGACAACAGTGGGGATAGGAGAGGGGTTGGAAATCAGCAGGGGAGGAGAGGAGGTCGACATGAGAAGCCGAGTAGGAAGTAGTCAGGCTGGGAAGGGGTTCAAGGGAGATGGGAGGAATAAGGCAGAGAAAAGGGGTGAGACAGAAGTAGGGGGTACAGATACAGAAGTCACAGAGGGTGCAGCTGGCAGGGGTAAAGGGCAGGGAAGATCAAATACTGGGGTGGTGGAAGGGACATTAGAAGGGAAAGGGGCTTGAGGATGGGGGGTACTCATCCTAGGGGATTCTGTACTAAAAGGGGCAAGATGGGGCGGAAGGGGGGAAGGCACAGCCATATTTGGGTTGAAGCTATCTTCAGGTTGACTGCAGGAGGGGCAGGGCAGGCATTGCTCAAGTGTGTAGCGAGGAGGAGGAAGAAACCTCATTTACTGTTGCATGTGGATACAAACGTCTTAGAGGGGGAGTCTGTAGAAATAGTGAGGGGGAGGTTTGAGTTGTTAGGCAGGCAGTGTGAGGGGGTTGGGGGAGTTGGTGGCATTCTCCGAGGTACTCCCGGTACCATGTGCAAGCATGAGGAGGAAGGGTAGGATTGAGGAGTTCAGCAAGGGGCTGAGGGATTGGTGCCACGTCAGAAATGATGGGTTAGTGACTAACTGGGGTAGGGTCTGGAGAAATAGTGACTTGCACGCGGGGCACAGGGTACACTTGAGCAGAAAGGGGAGGGGAGTATTAAAGGCAGGATTAGAGGGGTATATCTCTACTAAGGTGGATTTAAACTAGTGAGGGAGTGGCCAAAAGACTGAGGTTAGTAGAAAGGTCCAGACAGGGGAGCCTAATGAATTCAGCCCCCTAGATATAGGTAAAGGTGGAGGTGTAGTAATCCTATGAGGGGGCAGGCAGAGTAGTCTGAGTGTAAAACAGAAGGCACCACCACCCGGTAAGAATAAGGAGGAGAAAGGGAGTGGACTACCGGGAAGAGGGACACAGGCCAAGGAGGAGAAGAGTGAGGAGAAGGACGGCTATGGGTGGAAGGTGGTCTCTCTCAATGCAAAAAGCATGGGGAACAAAATTTCAGAGCTTCAGGTACTCCTTTCAGAGGGGGAAAGAGAACATTGCTGCAGTGACAGAGACTTGGGCTACAGAGTACAGTGATTGGGGCTTGGTAATCCCAGAATACAGGATATACAGCAGGGACCGGGGGGGGGGTTGGAAGAGGAGGGGAAGGTTGCACTATATGTGAGTTAAGGGATTAAATGCATAAGGGATGAGGGAGAAGAGGAGAGGACAGAGGCACTTTGGGCTTGTAGATTCCAAGGGCAGAAAGCTGAGGCTGGGAGTGGTGTACAGACCAGCAGCCCAATCCGGGGAACTGGATGGGAAGTTGGCAGAGCAGATAAGGAGGGTATGTAGAAGGGGGAGTGTGGTAATAGTAGGGGATTTTAACCTACCACGGGTTGACTAGAGTACCCCATCCACTAGCAGTACCAGGGAGCAGGTGCTCCTTGATGCATTCCAGGATAGCCTTCTGACACAATTGGTAAGTGGGCCTACAAGGCTTGGTAGTACTCTGCAACTAGTACTGGCAAATGGTGAGGCGGTGAGGGAGGTAAGGGTGGAGGACCCACAAGCAGGTAGCTACCACCAAACAGTGTGGCTCGTTGTCGTGCTGGGCAGGGAGACAGGAGGCACGGGCACTAAGGTGGTGGACTTTGTTAGGGTGGACTGAGTGGGGATTGGGAGCAGTACTGCAAGGGAGACTCCAGGATATAAGGCCAGAAATGGATGCAGAACAAAAGTGGGGAGTCATAAAGACTGGGCTAACAGAGGTCACAGTAGCCTGAACCAGGGCCAGGACTAAGAAGAGCAGAGGCAAGAAACCATGCTGGCAGAATAAGGAAATGCTGCAAGGGGTGAGGGTAAAGATGGCTGCATACCGGAAGTACAGGAGAACAGGGAAGGGAGAGGATAAGGAGGCTTTCTGGAGTTGGTCAAGGGAGGTTGCCAGGAGGGTGAAAAAAGCTAAGGCCTCCAGGCAATTAAGTTCTGCACAGGGCATAAAGGCAGGTGAAAAGGACTTTTTTTAGGTATGTCAGGGAAAAGAGGAAGTGCAAGGAACATATTGTGAGGATAAAGTGGGGAAGGGATTAGCTGGAAAAGGGGAAGGAGCAAGTGGAAATTCTAAATGAGTACTTGTGCTCCGTTTTCACTAAGGAGAGGGATGGCCCACTACCAGAATAGGCTGACGGAGGTGGGGAATGGGAAGGAGGAGGTGACGGACAAAGTGATCACAGGAAGTAGGGTGCTACAGTGGCTGAGGGCAGTAAGGGTGGACAAGGCACCAAGTCCTGATACCATCCATCCCAGGGTGCTGAGGGAGATGGCAGAGCTGTTGGCTAAGCCACTGGCAGATCTGTTCAACACCTCCTTGGAAATGGGGAGTGTGCCCCAGGACTGGAGGATGGCCCATGTAGTGCCCATACATAAGAGTGGGCCTAGGGAGGAGCCAGGAAATTATCGTCCGGCAAGTCTCATGTCCATAATGGGTAAGCTTATGGAGGTGAAACTGAAGGAGAGGCTGGTAGCATTCCTAGACAGTAATGGCCTCCAAGATGGGTGGCAACACGGGTTCGTCTCAGGGAGGTCTTGTCAAACCAACCTAATAGAGTATTGTGACTGGAAGTTGGACAGAGGCCATGCGGTACATGTCCTGTACTTGGACTTCAGTAAGGCCTTTGATACAGTGTCTCATGGGAGACTGGAGGGGGGGATGCTGACGGCAGTAGGGGTGGGAAAAAAGCTGACTAAATGGATAGAGAACTGGTTACAGGGGAGGGTGCAGAGGGTGGTGGTGGTGGGGGGCTCTCAGCACCCAGAGCAGTGAGAAGTGGGGTGCCGCAAGGGTCAGTGCTGGGCCTGGTGCTATTTGGGCTCTTTATCTCTGATATAGCACACCGAGTGGGGAGAAGGTTAGTCTGTTCGCACGTTATACCAAATTGGGGGTGGTGGTGGATGAAGAAGATGGATGGGAAAAACTGCAGGGGAACATAACCAAACTAGAGACATGGTCAGTGGAGTGGCAGCTAGGATTCAATGCAAAGAAGTGTAAGGTGATGCGCTTCAGGGCTAAGAACCAGAAGAGGGACTATTGGTTGGGGATCAGAGAGGAGGAGAAGGACTTAGAGGTGTTGGTAACTAGGAGCATGAACAACTCAGCCCACTGCATGAGAGCAGCAGTGAAGGCAAACAGGATGCTGGGGTGCATCGCAAGGGGGTTCTTATCCAGACACAGGGATGTGATCCTACCTCTCTACAGATCATTGCTCATACCACACCTAGAGTACTGTGTGCAATACTGGAGGCCATACCAGAGGAGAGATATAAAGTTACTGGAGGGAGTGCAAAGGAGGGCAACAAAAATGTTAAAGGTGATGGAAGGAAAGGAATATGAATTTAGGCTGAAGGATCTGAACATGTACACACTGGAGGAGAGGAGGGATGGGGGGATATGATTGAAGCATTTAAATACCTGAGTGGGTAAATAAGCCTAGCACCAAGGAGGTGTTTAAACTGAGGAGTGGAAGAGAGACGAGGGGGCATGGACTAAGGTTGAAGGGGGGACGTTTCAAGAGGGAAATAAGGAGGCACTACTTCTCTGAAAGGGTGGTGTCTAGTTGGAATGCACTGCCAGAGGGGGTGGTAACATGTAGGACAGTCAATAGCTTTAAAGAGGAGTGGGATAAAGCAAGAGGAAGAGTCAGGGGCAGGGGCTGGGACAAGTGGGGAGGAAATGAGGGGGAGGAGGCTGGGGTAGCTGCAATCTAGAGTGCTAGCTACACATCCAGGCAGACTTACATAGACCAATTGGTGTGTTCTGCTGACAGATTCGTAAGTTCATGTGTTTGTATGTATGTTGGTATGTAAAATCACAGTGACTCTGTTCATGAGCAGCGGTCCTAAAATGCCTATGTTGAAAATTTGGTGACAAATGTCCATAAAATGACTGTGTTACAAGCATGCATGATGCAGTTTCCACGCACCCTCGTAACTTTGCAAACTGGTAGTATTTTCATTCCAGATTTTCAACAATGGCATTTTTTCAGACCTCCTTATGAACAGTACAGATGTCATTTTTCACATCCTGCCCGAAATATGTGTTTACACATCTGGTGCAGAATACCGTGGTTGCTGTTGGAAATCAATGTTCGGGACAGATTAAGAAAATCATAGTGACAGTGTTCATGAGCAGAGGTCACAAAATGCCTATGTTGAAAATTTAGTGAAATAATTTCACTAAATGACTGTGTTACGCGCATGCGTTACGCAGTTTCCACGTACGCTCGGAAGCTTGAGCATTTTTAATACTTTCACTACAGATTTTCAACACTGCCATCTCTTCAGACCTCCCTATGAATGGTACAGCTGTCATTCTTCACATCCTGCCTGATCTGTGTTTTCATACATGTAGTGCACAATGGCACGGTCGCTGTAGAAACTCAAATTTCGGGACACATTAACAAAATCACAGTGCCACTGTTCATGAGAAGAGGGCCCAAATGCTTTCATGAGATGGGGGCCACAAAATGGCCATGCTGAAAATTTGTACTGCAAATACCAACACATGCCCGGGGCATTACGGTTTCTAACCATAATGTCCCACCCTGTACAAACTGACAGACATCAGGGGTGTGCCTTTGGATTGCCAACTGTAATGTTCATGCCATTCCAACCCCATCCACCCACCCTGCAGCCACTGACAGGCATCGAGCTGTGCCTTGGACTCTTCGGCCCCACAGTTCACCCCATTCTATATTGCACCCATTTCTGTGTATCTCCTTATGGAGTGGGGTGACTATAAAGCCGAACACCCCAAGGTTCACTTTAGTACTTGTCAGTGTCTGCAGGATAGGGTGAGGTGATATGGCATGAACGTTATGGGTGACAACCCAAACTCATGCCACAATGCCTGTTCGTCTGTGCAGGGTGGATGTGGGGTTGGCGTGAAGTTCAATACTTTATTGCCATTCCTACTCTGCATCTGTCTAACTCCTGCATTTCCAATGCTAATACCAGCAAGCAAACATTTGGCATTGACAAATGCTTGTTCTTTTCCTCCTTGCTCCTAATCTCCTATCCACAAATGTCAAGTATTAGAACTTTGCTATGAACAAACGTATTTTCCAAAGCTATGTGAGAGTGAATCTTGGCTCTGTTCATGTAAAACAGGACCCTCAGGTAATGAAATGCTTCCCAAAAAATGTTACATTAAAGTCAGACAAAAATCTGATCTCAGCCAAGATGCTTTATGGCGCCCCCCCCCCCCCAGCACCTAGACACTAGAATGCTGTTTTGGCCACTGTTTACAATTGCTTTTAGGCCACATCTTGCTTCTGCAAGTGCAGCACAGGCAGTAAATGTCCAGAAATGTTTCCTAAAAAATGGTACATTGAATTCAGACAGAAATCTGGTCTCAGCCATGATGTTTTATGGTGCCCAAACCACCACCCAGACCAAACGATGGTCTTTGGTCCACTGTTTACAATTGATTTTAGGCCACATCTTGTTTCTGTGAGTGCAACACAGGCAGTAAATATCCAGATATGTTGCAGGAAAAATGGTACATTAATTTCAGACAGAAATCTGGTCTTAGCCATGATGTTTTATGGTGCCCCCACCACCCAGACATTAAATAGCTGTTTTAGGGCCTATTTGCCAAATGTTTCTGCCTGAAACTCACTGTTGCTGGTGCCAAACAGGAACTACAAGTCCAGAAATGTTACAGGAAAAATGTTACATCAAATTGAGACTAAAATCTGAGTCCTGATGTTTTATGGTGTACCACCACCTCAGGGACCTGAAAATGGGTGCCAGCCCATGCAGAGAAAATGAATTCCTCCTGCAAATTGCTGCTGCTACTTGCAGTTCTTTCCTCCTGCTGCTGCTGTTTCAAATGATTGAGATAGAAATGTACAATTATCATTTCCCTGTCCCTAAGCCTCTGTACTGATTGTCTAGCTGTGTTGACTGACTGAATCTGTGGTAGTTGCTCGCCTGGAGGTGGGGAGTGAATGACATTTTGGGGCACTGTAGCTTGCTGCCTACTGCTGTCTCTGACTACTACTTGTCAAGCTGCAACAAGAACTACTGTTCTGGATGGTTGATGGTGTATTATCTTCACACTGTCCATACTGTTGCTGCTGAACACGTAAGTATCTGCCTTCATTTTTTTTTTCCTGTGCAAGGTAAGGGTGTTGTGGGTTAGTATTATGGTATCTTGAGTTCTAATATGCTTGTACTGCTCTTATATTAATTTTCAGTTTGCTGTGGATGACATCATCATGCCAGGCCGGGAGGAAGATCTATGGATCTTTGAATGCACCTCATTTCCCAATTTCCCAACACAGATGGTAAGTATTGGAATTTTCATACTAGGTGGGTATATCTGTTACTGCCATCTGGTTGTCTGAGCTTGATAGTAATTGTGTTATTTTTTGCTTTTGTCAACATCAGGAATTCCGGTGAAGTTTAGTCTCATTTCATCCTACTGCCACTGCTGGCTGCTCAACCAGATCTGGGGGATTTATTTAATTGTGCAATGGTTCCACTTTCACAGTCCTTGAGGTAAGTATTTCTTCATTTTTTATGGTCTTCTGTGGTGGTAATGGTGGTGGTGGAGAGGTTGGTGGATGGTCACAGGTGGTGGTGGGAAACTTCTTAACAATTCTCAAAATTAGTTCTTATTTTTTCTTATTTCAAGGTATGCAGTGCTGATAGGGGAAGGGGAATGCCTGCTAGTGCTACTGTGCTTCATCATGGACCTTGGTCTGGAATCATGTGCACCACATAGCATGTTCCTGTGGGGAATGTCCGCAGTTTAATGACATCACAGGGTATGGTAAGTATACATTTTTTTCTCTGCTTCTTCTTCCAACTTGTTTGGTAAACCAGGTATGCATATTATCTTTGGTCTTGCTTAGGTCATTTTCCTCTGTTGAGCTTTTATCATATCTTGATGACTACATCCATCCAGGTCCTGCAGGAGCTGTGTTGTGTCTGTGGAAGACAGGGATGTTGCTTGAACTGTGATGTTGACCACTGGACTGGTGTCCATACCATTATCATTAATGAGTAATCACCACTGCCACCCAAATACAGGGAGAACTATATGCGAAAACAGATGGTTGAGATGGTGTTTAGTAAATACTTAGGGGGAAGGGATTAATGTCTTGTCTAATCAATGGAGATTGCATAACTGCAGTAAGAATGAACATTTTGAATCCAAAGTGAGGACAGCAGGACCCTCTCCCTGCCCTGATTCCCCCTCCCTCCGCCCCGGAACCATTGCGGTTTTGGTGTTTCTTAACCTGGTACTGTAGCATAAGTAACCTTTTTAGGGGGATTTGATGTTGTAAATTGTTAAGCCTCTTGATGATTACTTTTGTAATTAATGATGCGCATCATTAAAGATGGCCACCATTCACCACTTCTCAAAATGTGTTCAACTTGTGGTGTTAACTGTTGAATTAGCAGGTTACATTCATATGCTACTTGTACTAGGAGCCAGGGTTCTTCTACATGTCACCGATACTAAGTGGCTGAAACATTTTTTTTCAGTCACATGGAGTGCATGGGTGTGTCAGGTCAGAGCAGGTGATGAGAGGGGGCAGTGGGGCAGTGTGGAATTTGCCATCATGGGCACTTTTAAGGACATCCAGACAACATATCTTACTGTAAGATGGGATTGATAGTCAACATGAAAAGTAAGATATTTTTGGAAGAAAAACATTCTAACTGTAATCATGCAATTGTAAAATCTTAACAGTTATGGTAATGACATTGCTGCTGCTTTATATAGGCTTGGGGACTGGTGATGAGGTGACCAGTCAATGGGTTATGGCAAAGGGTGATCAAATGAAACTTATACACACTATAGCACATAACACATTACCATAACCAATCCAATGGTACATAGCTAAAATTAAGGTATAACATGCACACCCCAGCCACCATACTGAGGTGAAAGTTGTTGGGGTGCCTTGGAGTAAACTCATCCTTTTTTAACTTCCAATTCCACATCAGCCAAGAAGCACCCCTCACAGTCTTCAAGACTGGAGTTCTCATTGGGTGGAAATTCTCTCAACATTGCTGCCTCATCCACCTCACTGCCGGTGGATGCCTTAGGCAAGGGATCGTCATCATCCTCGTCACCGAGACACAGTTCCTGTGGCAGCACCACTGACATCACTGTGTTGTGTGGAATGTGACTTTCCTTCATTTTGATGAATGTTAGCATGGACACATTCTTGGTGAAAAATTAGTCCTACGGTCACTCACAATTGCCCCAGCCGCACTAAACACTCATTCCACAGTGACACTGGATGGTGGGCAGCTCAGGTATTTCACAGCAACCGATGTTAGTGTTGGCCAGTCAGTCATTTTACTGCTCCAGTACAGTAGTGGCTCGTCAGTAATGGCAAGGTGCTTTAGGTCCCCCATGTAGGGCTTCACATTCGTTCTGCTGCCCGGAGTCTGGCTGCCTCATCCGTCTCCTCCTCCTTTTCCTCCATATCTTCCACTCCCACCTGAAAGAGAACATCCCAAAAGGGATTGCTTGCTGTTTTCTGCTGTGATTTGCCCATTTTCTCTGATTGGGTTGCATGTGAGCTGCTGGTGGTGGTAGCAACACCCGTTTTTGATGCAGTGCATACATTTTTCAGTTGTGCAGCAAGTGTCATTCTAATGAGGTTCTATGTCAACTGTTGTACCCTCTGATGACCTCCTTCAATTATAGCAGACAGGCCATGTTTGTAGCGTGGATCCAGCATGGTGGTGATTGCAAAGTCAGCTGACTGTAAAATGCCAGATACATGGGTATTTGTGTCTAGCTCATGGAGAATGTGATCCATTAGATCACAACTGCCATGATCCCCACTTGCCTCTGTCTGGTGTCAAACATTCACTAGTGTCTGCCTCAGCACATGTATGGGGGGTATGGACTGACTTATAGAAGCAGTGCCCCCACTCACTGCCTGTGTAGCATGCTTAAATGGATGGAGAATGTGTATTAGCCCATCAATTTGGTGCCACTGCTCTGTTGTTAGAGTGATGGACACTATAGCACTGTCACAGGTGGTGTGCAGCAGCAGATATTCTGAAACAGCCTTATACTGTTCATACGGCTGGTCAAGCATGTACAGTGTGGAGTCCTGCCTACTGTAGTGACAACATCAAGCTCCATCTGGTACTGAGGCAGATGGTTACTGCACTTTAGCTCATGTAGACGGTCACGGGCCTTTGCAGAATGGACGAAGTGGACACAGATATGACAGGCAACAGTAACCATTTCCTTAATGTCTGCATGGTTGAGAAACTGCTGAACAACAAGATTAAGGCATTGTGCCAGGCAGGGCACTCTGAAAAAACCACCATCGCTAATGCACTTTACTACATTGGAGCCATTATCACTTGTGATGAATCTTGCTATGAGTGACTGTGTGTGTAGCCACCCAACAACAGCAGAACATTAAGCATTTTCGCAGCCGTGTGGGAACCTGTAACACTTGTCATACTCAGAGTTGCATGCTGCCGAATACCAGGTGTGTTGCTACCACCACAGTTTTGCTTCACACATGTTTTGCCAGGCCCAAAATCAAGTACCACCCAAGGCGACTGTGCCCAGTGTGCTGTTATGCACAGATACAAGATTGCTGCTGTTTGTCCACATATCCATGCTAAGATGGATATATTGATATGCACTATGCTTCAATGCATGTCTAATGTAATCAGCAGCTCTACTGTTCAGCTCTGACATGGCAAGCTTAGTAAAGTAGGTTCGCGATGGAACTTGTCATTTGGGACAGGCACGGGCCATCAACCTGCAGAAACCAGCATTCTACAAATGAGAATGGCAACAGATTGATGGCCGGCATTTCAGCAGTGGCAGCATTTAACTCTTGTGCAGCAGCATGATTGTGGGGGTACTTTGTCTGCTGCTTAAGGATGGTCTTCAGAGGGGGCTGCTTCTTTGGGGCTGTCCGACCAGAATGCTGTACTTGTGGCAGCAAAGATTTTCTTTTAAGGGTAACACTGGACTCTTGGGGCTGTGTAGACAGCATGAAACCAGTTATTTTGGTTGCTTGTGGGTGTGGTGGTGTACTTTTCAAACTCATGGGACTGGGACTCGCACCACCACTGCTATGCCCTCTACTCGATAGATCAAATGATTACTCACCCTTCTCCTCCAGCACCAACCCACTCTGCCCTCCCTCCCCATGTTCTTGCTCTACTACATATAACTTGCTACCAACAGCTCTGGCATCCTTCTGGTGTTGCTGCCATCTCAGTGGGTGCTTGTTTTTCAGGTGGGCGTGTTGGCCACCGGTGCCTATGTGGCTTCCCTCCCCCTTCCCCGACTAACACGTGCTTGACAAAGTTGGCATATTGCTATGGTCTCATCAGCAGGATCTAGCACATAGAAGTTCCACACTAGGGACTTTTGACCTCTGGACTTCATATGCTTCTGGGACTGGGATAATTCAGAAACAGGTGTGGAAGTGTGTATTTTTTGGACTGCTCTCATCACTTCAGTAAAACTACATATGGAAGGAGGGTTACTTGACTGTTTGGAGGTTTGCTTATAGGCTTGGTGACAGACTGACCCACGGGCTGTACATGTAAATGGCCTTCATCACCCTTGACCTTTTTTAACTCAGGCTCCTATGTGGGATCATCCCAGTCATCATCATCACCATCAATAGTGATGATGTTCTTGTCTTTCTCCTCCTCCTCCTCCTTCCCCCATCACTGTCTTCTTGGAGGATGGTACCTTTTTCTTTCTCTACAACCATCTCAGGGAGCTGACTATCTTTATCTCCAGAATTATCAGACTCTTGATGAACACGATCATCACCTCCTCCTGCAGGAATATGGACAGTTACACTGACAGACTTATCACCCTCCTCCGAGTCCTGGACCACTGTTCCTGTGCTGGTGTCAGTGCCTCTATTCTTCTTACTGCCAGCATCCACCACTAGCATGGCTGCAACAGTTTGAGCTTTAAAAAAGTAAGACACAGGTATGCCTGACCCAGTTCGGCCACCAACTCCTTTGCTGGTTCCTGCCGCACCACCAGGGCCCACATCAGAAGACACTGATGCAGACATACATGTGCTTTCACTGCTATGGAGAACTGGAACTGAAACTGTACTTTTTTCAGCAGACTTCTTAGTTCCCTCATCCCCCCCACGCCACGTTTCCTCCCTGTATTTGGCCACTTCTTACCAGGCATTTTTGCTGACTGCTGCTTCAAAGCTTTACCTTTCTTTGGAAGTATTTGAAGAAAGGACGTATTACTACTAACTGTGTGAATAACACTTCACACATGAATGATGACATCACACACCTACAGTACTGGCTTCCTTACAAGTCAAAACACAATCAGGACAGGTACCAGCACTTACAGTACAACTAATACCATATATGGTAGGCAGTCTATTCTAGTAAAAAACTAAAAAGTAACTTTTTCTTTCCCCAAACAGGAATTAAAGAAACACACACAAGGAAAAGGGGCACAAGTGGTCGACTTTAAATACAAATCACCTGTGTCTCTGGACAAATAAAGTACTGTAATGTGTTATTACTTAGTACCACATTTTTTTTAATATAAGGGCAGAGACAACCATAAAACCACAACAAAGTCAAGTACCACACAATATGGTAGTGGTTTGGATGGAAGGGATCACCAAGCAATCTCTTGAAAATGACTATTTTAATATATACTGTTTTATAATGCGTGCGTCAGGTGTTACACAAACAATGCTGTAACAGCTAAAGGGTAAGGTAAGTTAACTAAAACAGGAACACTGCACAGTGTGCAGAGTCAAACTCCAGCAATAACATACAGGGGAACAATTCAACAATGCAGTGCGACTGTAAATGGACAAGTTCAAGTGATCAAGTAGAAGTACTTAAGTAAAGATACCAAAAAATATAGAACTGTTGATTTTCACAGTTTTAGTAACACAAGTTAGCACTCCAGCAAACAGAACTAACCGCAAACAAATAAAATAAAGGATCAGGTCTGTGTGTTTAAAACTTTAGAATTCACAATCAATTCACAACTAAAAGTGGAAGAACGGTACGTATACCACAGCTAACAGCGGCAGGAACTCTCTCAAACAGGACGGAGAAACTTTTCAGAGAAAAATAAATGGCAAGATATAACAAAATTAATAAGAAATAACAGTAAATAAATAACTCACAATTGTGAGTAAATACCAATCTGCTTGGCTTGAAATAGCCTGCACTGCTTTACACTCCTACCCTACCCCTCACAACTCTTTCAAAGACAGAGAAAAAAGTAAAACCTAATTTAAACTAAGTATTATACAAAAATCCACAAAATTAGAAAATGTTCCCTAGCAGCACAGTAGCACTAGGAAAAAACTTTATATTTTGCAGCAATTAGCTCTCAAAAACAAGTTTTAACTATGTTTTCAAAGGCTTTATTGGCTCTGATGCATCACAACAGACTGCTCTCTGACTCAACACACAGCAGAATGAGCTGGAAACAAGCTACACATGACTTTTGACCTATTTACCCACAGTGCACTGCAAATTTCACCTTTGGACCAAAATTTCACCAGTAAAATCAAAAGTTATACCGGCAAAATTACGCTACAAGGTGACATTTGGAGCATCAATGGGCAAAATTGGCAGACCAATGCATTTAGGTGAAATTTTGCTATTTATGCGAAATTGTGGGACCAGGCGAAATTTCACTTTGCATAGGCAAAACATTTTGCCAAGGCATGTTAAGCAAAATTTTGCGATTGCACGAAATAAAAAAAACAATTTTTGTTTCACAAAGGAGAAAAATTACATGTAATTATGGAATTACATGAAATATTTTGCCAGGCAAAATATTCCAATTTCTCACGACACTACCCATGACCTACAGTTAAAAGAAGAGACCAGAGTAATCAAGAGGACAGTGGGTTTTTAGAGCCAGTGAGTAGATGGCATGTGGAACAGACTACCTTTAGATGTTCTTAGTAGCAGGCCAATGGATGTATTTAAAGTAAGATTAGACAGCTTGTTTTCTATAAACAGATTTCCAAGTTATCCCATTGTTCAAAGGGCAAGCCTCCATATGGGCCTTGGCTCTTTTGACTTGTAAAGATACCTATGATACTTCTGGCTTTCATATATGCTTTACTGATTGCTTAATTTGAATATTCTCTCTAAAGCTAGTGAATAGCATCTCTGCTTCTTGCCCAAAGTTCTGCTCAGAGGCACAGTTCCTCCACAATCTCAGGAATTGACCATAAGGGATACTATGCACTACAGATATTGGATGTGTGCTTTCTACTCTTAATAAAGTATTTCCAGAGACAGGTTTCCTCTATGGTTCCACTTCCACCAAGTTGTTAACACCCCTCTTTAATATAATATCCAGGACCTCAATAGAATCTCTGTCACATTGGTATGTGTATTTAATATTCAAATTGTTAGAATTCAACAATTCTATGACCAAAGGAATCATATCTAAACCTCCACTCCAGACACATGTAATGTCATCGATTCAGTGATACCAATCAATAATGTGTCTGAGATGGGAGTTCGAATTCTTGAATACCATATTTTCTTCCCACCATGCAGTTAACAAATTAACATTTTGGGGCAAATGAAGCCCCCAGCACTGTTCCTTGTACCAGTCCTTTTGATACAAAACAAACTCTAATAAATCCAAAATAAATTTTTGTTGTCCTAGCTTCGAATCTATATATTTGGCAAGAAAATCTTTCAGTTCTCTAATATCCTGCTGACGTGCTATACAGGTGTATAGTGAAGTTATATCAATAGCTATCCAATAAATGTTTTCCTCCCATATAATCCCCTCTAATTTCTCAATCACATGCATTCTACCCAGTATATAACTATCTGTTTTGAGGATCATTTATTTTATTTTAAGAAATAATCCAAGAACTGTGAGGGACCCTCACTGAGAGTCCCAGTCCCAGAGATACTGGGTCACCCAGGAGTGTCCTCCACAGATTTGTGTATGTGTGGCAAAATATACATGGTGGTAATAATGGGGTGGGACACCTTCAGGAAGCTACATTCATGTCCTGTAATATGTTTGTCTCCATAAGTCTTATCTATCATAGCTAAAGCCATGACACACAAGTCTGATATTTTGCATGCAGCTCTACATCAAATAAAAAAATACTCAGCGTTTCACCATAGCAATGAAAACTACAAAATGTTTCACCTACAGTAAGTAAACATGATTTTAAGAGTGGACAAAGCCCTGTTTGCTTGGGTGAAATGTCAAGTGTGTGCTTATACACCTGAAAAATCCTGCTGAAATAAAATGGGACTATCAATTTGAACACTGTAAACTGCTGTGCTCCTTTTTAGTGCTACAACACTGTGCTGTGAGCTGTACCAGTTTTCTCTTTCCCTGTTGCTGCCTACCGTGGTGCACTACGCTTGCAGTAGTGGCCCTACTTGTTCCTGCCTAAGCATTTAAATGTTAAGTCCCAATTTTTGCATCTTAATAACTCAATGCCCGTTTGACCCATGTACCTGAAATTTGGCAGGCATGCTGTCAATTCCAGGATCCATGGCTCTTGTAAGTTTCATGACAGCTAATGAAGAAGGCAAAAGTTGTAGAGAAGCAAACACACATAAATGCACAAAACCTGATTTATTTAACTCAACTATAGCTCAAAAATGGTTTGGCTTTAAAACATGAGACTTTCAGGGTCAATAGCGTTTGGCTAAGATGTCTTCCTTTGCCATATGTATATTCCCAACTTAAAGTAATTTGTAAGCTAAAATGAAAAAATGTCAATTTCTACACATGCTCAGTAGTAAAAATGAATGTTTGGAAGGTAATTGTCTAGTTTGAAAGCCTTTTATTATGGTTTAGTTTGGCGACATCTTAACAAAATGCTTTCTTACAAGCTGGCCACATGGTTCACTAATGCTTTCCTTTAGTACACCATGTATCCATTCATCCATTCTTAGGAGGCTGGCTGCATTAGCATGTCTGTGCATGCTTGTGGCACTGCCTCCCTGCATGTTACTGCCATGAACATTATGCTCCACTCACACACAGGCAATATTTGTTATGAAAAAAACAGTGGCAGTGTGCATTTCTGCTGCTGATATCCCCACTTACACCGATTTCTGTTAAAGAACTGGTGGTGGGTGCTCAATACTGCCACTAGTTTCAGATTACTGAAACCTGGGTGCCCAACCCCCAGTGCCTGTTAAACAATCCCACCTGAAAATTTGCGACACTGGGGTGCCCACCTCCAGTACCACTACAAATTACACCAACACTATGTTGCCCAATCCCCAATGTTGGTGTTAGCTCCCCCAATAGTGAACAATCCCACCAACAACAATGATATCATGCAACACCAGGATGCCCACCCCCATCAAGTGATATGAAAATTATCTGGTCATTTTCAATTTATAAAGTAATTTAAAAACAAATTAAAGATTCATGATGTGGCATTCCTTAAAAATGCTGTCCCATGTTTGGCTGCTGGCTCTACCCTCACAAGTTTTGTTTAAATGTTTTTTTATTTTATTTATTTTTTATTTATTTAGAATTCTTCACATTGGGATAACTACATTGAGGCTACAAACCTAGTTTTGAAGAGGGTCTCGGCAGACATTTACATCGGCAGGAATTATTAACATTTGAAACTTGGTGAGTTATTGCTTTTTATGGACTGGGTAATGAAAACTCAACAATCTTACCTGGCTGAGCCCTCTTCTTACTTGTGATTAAAATCCACAACATAATCACAGGCAAGAAAGGTGCCAGCCAACAGGTCTTTTTTACCTGTTCCTTATCCATCTGCTTGTAGTTTCGATAGTCGGGCTGAAGTTGTGGTCGGATCAGTAAGGTACCGAAATGTACCAAAAAGACCGAAGTGTCTTTCATGTAAACTGGCCCTGGGCATTGGCCGGGTGATG
This sequence comes from Neoceratodus forsteri, assembly GCA_016271365.2. Classification (NCBI taxonomy): domain Eukaryota; kingdom Metazoa; phylum Chordata; order Ceratodontiformes; family Ceratodontidae; genus Neoceratodus; species Neoceratodus forsteri. The sequence continues at coordinate 1,271,762,145 of CM057452.1, forward strand.
AGAATGAGTGATGGTACAACTGGCACTTTTGTGGGGGAAGCACATAGTAAGTGATAGTTTGAGTGAGAGTCTTGTGTCCATGAGATAACATTAAACACTGTCCTGCCTGCTCCTTCCAAAACTGTTCTGTAATGCAAACCCTGTACCTCACCCGATCACAAAACAAAAAATGGACACGTCAACAAATCCAGTACAGAAACCTTTGTTCTAACCAAGAAATAACCAGTTGTTCAAGGAGTGCACATGTGACACCAGCAGCACTCACTACACTTACCAAATGCCTCCTTCTAGTCCGGCTGCATCATTATTTTTATATTTCCACATACTGGGAGAATGTCAAAACCAATGGAGCAATAGGGAGGGGCAACAAAGATTGCCGGGAGCAGGGGCAGCAGAAACCAAAAGGACAGGCACAGTGTCTGTATGGGAAGCAACAACAAAGAGCAGCACTATCTGATGGAGACAATACAACTTGCAGGCTTTTTTTTAACTACATATACCTCCACGTACCTTCTCTATGTACCAAAAAAAATCAAAAATAATTATGTAAACCTTCTTTTTTAATTTTAAATTTATACCAAAAGGATTCCAGTTCATAATAGCAATAATACACTTCAGGGTGTGGTAAATCATTGGATATCATCACTTCTCAGGTGCATGACATGCTCAACTTGTGGCCTTGTACTTCACAAGGCACCCGATGATATCCCATGATACACTCCACCCTGTTGGGTGTTATTGCTTAGGTATACATGGGAGAAAGTAATTTTTTTTTACTTTTTTTATTTCTATTTCTCAAATTAAAATATCATAAATAGAGGAAAATGTATTTTTTTGGTCCCAAATGAATACCCAATTACTTATGTTTTTTAGGAATTACTATTCATTACTTGTACAGTCCTAAAAAACTATACCTTCATACTGCATCATCAAGTCACCTGAAAAGAATGCCTCGTCCCTTCTTCAAAGGCAATCAGTGCTAAATAGCCAATATTTTGTCACTGTACTCAAATGAACTCATTAAACTCATAAACTGAAACAAGTTTCTGACCTACAGTATTCTTAATATACCTGCATTGTTTCAAATGAAATTAATAAATCATGAGTGAAGCACCCATGGTAAGCTGGTCAACAATAAAGCAAATATAGTTCTGTCAAAGGAAAGTAAAATTCCTTTGTACTTACCGTAATTTCCTTTTCTGTTAGCAGCAATGTTGTCAATGGGGAGTTAATACATATGGGTAATGAACTCCCCTCTGGGGTAGTACTACAGCCCAAGGCTGTCAATTAAGCATTGAACCCTGGAGTCACAAGGATTCTGAAGGTAATAGCTACTCAGTCACCTTTGTCCATGCAGTACCAACACACCTACATAGCTACTAACCGCTATGTCTCCAGAATAAAGGCAAACTGTCTTCATAACAAAATAGAACTCATATTATATTATAAAGATAAATGGTGCAAACCTACCTCATTGAAGCGCTGTCTGAAAACTGTCATGCTGATAAACTCTCTTGCCATATATCGTGGACATCAGGCCACTAATCTTGCAACCTCAGCATTCCACTGCTATCAACATTTAGGAGGAGCAGGCCCCTGTACCTTAATTGAGAGGAACATTTATAATCCGTGGAGTCCTAAAACTGTATATAATTGTATATTAATCATTGCTCACTGCCTTGGAGATCTATGCATATGCATTGTGTATGTCCATCTTTTACTGTATGTACCTATTGAATATGTTTCCTTCCCCAACACTGTTTTAGCTGCCTTTACTTGTATCATGTTGACCTCTGTATTGGAATGGATATTTTCCTGTACCCTCCCGGGTCATACCTGAAAATAGGCAAATGCCTTGTCTAGTGTACTTACCTGGTTAACAAAAGCTAAATAAATAAATAAAATATAGAGAAGTATTATCAAGGAAGAATCAACTGCTGGACATAGCTGTAGAACACAGGTAAATCCCAATCCTGGGAATGGTAGGTCACCAAACAATACTTAGAAGCTATAACCTTTTAACCTGCATTATGCAAGTCTAACATTGTGTATCATTAATGGTTAGCAGACTACTGCTGAAATCTAGCTACATTTTCAGGAAAAACTTTTATCTTTGTTGAGAACAGAATCTCACAGATACATACTGGACAATATTCTACAGTTGGTGCCATTGGCTCTCAGGAGAGGCCCCACTGACAATGCTGGAGCCAACAGAAAAGGAAATTACTATAAGTAGTAAGGAAGTTCACCTTTCTGTATTGGCTCCATGTTATCAATGGGGAGTTAATACATATGGCTCCTAAGAAGTACTCATTCTGTAACTGGGTGGGGAGGAATATTTTCCCATATATAATCCATACGGGCAAACGCAGGACTCTGCTGCTGACCACTGCCTGTGAAACTCTACGCTTGAAGGCTGCATTGGTTGAACTTTGAGCATCCAATCTATAGTGCTTAGTGAATGAGTGAACAGAGGACCACTGTGCCACTTTGCAGAGTTATAATACTGAGGTCACTTCCCTCTTTGTCTAGGACGTAGCAAGTGCCTGGTAAAGTGCACCCTGATTAGGGCAGGAGCTTTCTTCTGTTCCACCACATATGTTTTAGTGATGCAAGCTCTCACTCATCTGGCTAAGGTGGTTTTAGAGACCTTCTGACCTTTTGTTTGTGACTCCAAACAGGATAAATAAACTCTCAGACTTTCTGAACTCCTCTTTTCTTTTCTTATAAGTCTTAACTGCTCTGTACAAATCCAGTTAATGAAATTCCTTTTCTTTTGGATTTGTCGGCTTCATACTGAATTGTAACAGACAGACTTCCTGGTTCACATGGAAGGCTGTAGGAACCTTAGGTTTAAAGGCTGGGACTGTCCTCATCACCACCTTGTTTTTTGTGTATTATAAGTTATGATCCCTTGTGCGAAAGGGCCTGAAAATCAACAATCTTTCTTGCTGAGCAGATGGTGATCAGAAAACACACCTTGTAGGACAAGATGTCCAATGAGACCAATCAAAGCAGCTCAAAAATAACCCTACACAAGACATTTAACATCAAGTTCATATCCCATGGCAGAACTGGTGAATGGAAGTATGGTTGACTGCTGCTAAATGCCCTGAAGAAAGAAATAACATCCACGTACATTCCAAAAGACAAACCTACTGTTGTTCCAATGTCACACCAAGTGCGGACACATACCCCACAGGGTACTCAAGGCCTGACCCTTGTCCACTCCTGCCTGCAAAAAATCCAATATGTGTGGGATCAGAGCCTTAGAAGGTCTAATACCTTGATGTCTGGCCCAACCAGAAAAATGTTTCATACTTGATCGTATGCTACTAAAGTAGAAACTTTCCTGGAAGCCATAGTGTGTCCATGATTTTCTTGGAGAAACCCTGCTTTAACAGCCTCCTCCTCCTCTCAGGAGCTGAGCTGCCAACAGCATCACCTCTGGCTTTGGATATAGAATGGGGCACTGTATGATGAGATCCCCATTAAGTGAAAGCTGAAATGGGGGGTGCTGTGGTAGGTTCACCAGATCTTGGCCACTCTAGAGCTATCAGAATAAAACCTCCTTTTGACTGTCTGATTTTTTGCAGTACCTTGGGCAGAAGTGGAGCAGAAGAAACAGGTATGCTTTGTGGAATCCTCATCGTAGAGATAGGACATCCATGGCCTCTGCCTGAGTGCACCAATGTTGACTTAAGAACCCTGGGGCTTGACTGTTTTCCTTGGATGCAAAGAGGTTGATGTGTGCTCAGCTGAATCTTCTGCACAGGAGATCGAACATCTCTGAGTTCAGAGACCATTCTTCTCTATGAACCCTTTCACAGTTCTGCCAGTCCACCTGCACATTAAGATCTCCTATGAGGTGAAAATTGGTTTCCACCCACTGTAGAACTCTGGCTGCCTTTGCTAGCATGCTTGCATTTCTTGTGCCCCCTTGACTTTTTAAGTAAGCCATAGTGACATTGTTATCCGAACTCACCTTCATGGCTCTGTCCTGAACCTGTTTCTGAAAGCAAAGCAGAGCAAGGTACTCTGCCCTCCTTTCTGGCGCATTAATCTGGAGCATCTGCTTCTGTAGGCTCCACACTCCTTGACCTGGGATTTGCTTCAGCACTGCACCCCAGCCTGACAGGCTGGTTTCGGCTGTAAGGGTTACTTCCAGTGGTTCCACCATGGGATTCCCCATGCTGAGATTGTCAGGGGTTTTCCCTCCATGCAAGAGACTACCACACTAACTATGACAGCAGAATTATGGCCTGGTAGTCCTCCGAGGCTGGGGACCATCCATTCAGTATCCTGTTCTGCAAGGGCTGCATGCAGAAACATGCCCACAGGACTAGCTCTATTGCTGCTATCATCAGGCCTAGAATCTGTAAGCAGAGGCTACTAACTGGGACTTCATCCACTGGACCTCTCAAATTAAGGTCTCTTTTCTGACCAAGGAGAGGAATACTCTTTTTTCATCCATCCTGAACACTGACTCCAGGTGCTCTAACCTTTGAGAGGGCATCAAGGAACTTTTCTCCTGGTTGATGATCCAGCAATGTGTTTCCGGGACCTCCAAAGTTCTTGCCACTGATGTCTCTGCTATGCATGAAGTATAGGCCCGAATGAGCAGATCGTCCAGGTGGAGATATATGTGATGTTACTCCTGTCTGTCTCATTTGCACCACTAGCACAATGAGGTTCTTCAGAAACACCCTGGGGGCTGTTGCCAGACCAAAAGGGAAAACTCTGTACTGGAAATGTTGTCACTAAATCACAAACATCAGGAACATCTGGTGTGACTGGTGGACAGGATTCTAGAGATAGGCATCTTTCAGAGCTATGTATGCTAGAAAATCCCCTAGCTGGATTACCTGAATGATGGACTGCAAGGACTCCATCTTGGATGCTGTCTGGCTATCTTGTTTAGATGTTTCAGATCCAGAATTGGTCAAACCCACCAGACTTCTTGGGGACTACAAAGTAAATGGAGTAGAATCCCAAGCCCTCCTTGTTTCAATCAGTCAATCCATCAATTAATCAGTCAATCAAAATGTTATTTATATAGCGTTCCTTCCCAGGGTCTCGGAGTGCTTTACAGAAATAGTACAGCATATTGCACACAAACATAAAACTATTCATAAAAACAATTTCCACAAACACCTTTTCCAGAGCATATCACCAATCCCCCACACCCAGCAAATCATCAATTAAAATCAATAATCATTCTTCTTAACAGTAGCATCTAAAATTATATAAGGCTATATGCCTGTTCAAATAGGTGCGTTTTGACCCTCCTCTTAAAGGTTTCCACCAAGGGGGCCTCTCTAAGATAGAGTGGTAATGAATTCCACAGGGGAAGTGCAACTACCAAAAAAGCCTGATCACCCGGAAGCTACAACCTTGTCCTGGGAACCATCAGGAGGCCACCCTTGGAGGAATTAAGGGCACGAGATGGACAGTGAGGAACCAAGAGATCTAGCAGGTAGCCAAGTCCCCGACCATGTAGGGCTTTATAGGTCAGCAAACTGACCTTGAAGGCAAGCCTCCATCTTACTGGCAGCCAGTGCAGCCAATGGAGATCCAGCATAATAAGTTCAGATCTAAGAACAACCATTAAGAGCCTGGCCACCATGTTCTGCACTGGCTGCTGATGGTAGAGGTTGCCTCCAGAAAGCCCCAGGTATAAGACATTGCAGTAGTCAAGCCTCAACATGACAAAGGCATGTATTAGGGTGGTCAGGTCATCAGGTGGTATCAGGGCCCAGATCTGGACAATGTTTCTCAGATGGTAAAAACCACTTTGGATGATGGACAATACCGGAGCATTAAGTGTCAAGCCCTTGTCAAAAACAATGCCCAGATCCCTGACCTGAATGGAGGGGATCAAGGATAAGCCACCCAGTTTTAAACCAAGGTCACTATCCCGTACCCCTCCACCTCGTCGATGGCCTGGCTCCACCACCAATGTTTCTGTCTTGTCTGGATTGAGTCATAACCAGTTTTGAGTTATCTAGTTCTGAATCTCAGCCAGGCATGTGTTAAACACAGAAACTGCCATCTGGTTTCCGGGTGCACAGGACAGGTATAGCTGGGTAACATCAGCATAGCAACAAAAACCCAAGCCATACAGCCCGAAAACATCTCTCAAGAGCAGCATGTACACCGTGAATAAAAGAGGTGACAGGACCAAACCCTGCAGAACTCCACAGCACAGGGGCATTTGGCTGGATGAGGATAACACCATCATGACAGTCTGCACTCTGTCCGTGAGGTAGGACTTAAACCAGCTGATGACACTTGTTTGGGGGAACTGGCACAGTTTCCTGTATTTGTCTCAAGTGATCCAAAGTCTGCTTCACTCCGTCCCTCTTGACTTGGTTTTGCAGCATTGGGTCTGTAGAAAATGACCCCTTGTGGGTACCAGATAAAACTTTATGGTGTAGCCCATAGTTATAACCAATAACACCCATATATCTGATGTTAACTGGGACCATCACTGGCAAAATTATTTCAGTCTTTCACTAACGGAAGTGGGGCAGGGACAGGCCCCTGTACCTTAACTGAAAGGAACCTCCTCTCCATCCAATATTTCCATTGTGTCTGCAGGCAAAGGAACTTCTGTCGCTTTTGTATTTGAAGCTGGAATAGGCTTCTATATTTCTCTGGTTTCTAGTGTTTCAAAAGGCTGAAAACTGTCTCTGGTCTGTCGCAGTTAGCTGAAACCTCATACTCTCTGAGCTGGGGTTCCCTTCTAAGGATGCCTGAATACTAGTAATTGTCCTTTTATGTTTTGGACATCCTTTAGGATGTTTTCTAATTCTTTCCCAAATAACAACGCCCCAGCAAAGAACATGTTGAATAACTGTCTCTTGGATGCCTGGTCCATGAATTAGTAGCGATGCCACATGGTCCACATAGCTGCCACTATATGATAAGTTGAGTGGGCAGACATCCATAAGCAATCCACTGCTGTGTACCCTAAAAGGCAGATGCCATGGACACTAGCTGCAAAATATGTGACCCCTCTGAGGGCCCAGGCATGAAATTGCTAAGGCGGTCACCCAGTAGTTTAAAGCCTGGGATACAATAAGGGATGCACACATCATCTAAAGATTGACTCTATTCAAGGCAAAGGCTTGCCTGCATGAGGTATTCACCCTCTTGTTAGCATCCGGCAGTGCCACCACACCTGCTAGAGGTATGGTGGTGTGTTTGATGACATTGCACACAGCCTTGTCAGCAACTGGTGGAACTTCCTATTTTCCATTGAAGCTGCGGCTGAGTCACAATGGTGGAGCTTGGGAGGGACGCAGACACATCTCAGGGAAATATCTGTTGATTTTCACTGATTTTAATGCTGTAATTGTTTCTTTTGTAGCTTCTGGTAGTTTTCAATTGGTACCAGGGGGCGTTCTGACTTAAGTTGGAAAGCTACCTATTTAGGGGATTTTGCTGGTGTAGCTGAGCGTCTCAGTGAGGGTTTGCTGAGGTAGCTGATTGTCTGTCTCTAGTACTCAGAAGGGACTCAATTCCCCCCATGCCTCCCCCCAGTGCATCACTTCCTTTATACTGGTAGCCTGTGACATCATCTGGTATCTGATGTCTGCATACACACACTGTTAGCTGGACTGGACACACGCTGGACCATATGTGTTTGTGAGACTTGGGAATGCTGTTGGTGGGTTTGTACTTGGTTTCGTAAACAACTGCAGTCAGTATAGAGAGACTGTATTTCACTGTCCTGTATAGGTAGTGTGAACCATGGGTAGGATTGTGGGGTGCAATGTTTGTGGGGCAGCAGTGTGGATGAACATACTGCGAAGGCTGGGAGGATGCCCAATATGCCACAGACTAAGGAGGCTCAAGGAAGAGATTCAGTGGCTTGGCAGGGAGCTGGGGAAGTTGAGGGGGAGGGGAAGGTTGCATTGGTAGAAGGCTGACATCTGAGAATATCGGGGAGCACCACAGAGAGGGAACAGTGGGTCAAGGGAGGGGTTAGGGGAGGGGGCAAAGTAGACAGGAAGCCAGCTGATGAAGGGTGGACTCTAGTAGGGCCTAGCAAAAGAGAAGCAGCAGTTAACAGGAGGGAGGCAAAAATACATAGTACTGCAAAGACAGTAGGGAACATGTCTGCTGTACCAGTGACACATGGGGAAGAGGAGGACACAGGAGGAGATTGAGCAAGGGATAGTACTCATGAAGAGGAGGGGGTGAGGGGCATTACTAGTGGAGAGATTGAGCATGGCGTGACAGGGGGAGGGATAATACTAGGAGAGGTGAGGAGGGAGAAAGAGGTTGGCAGTCAAACAGGAGGAGGAGGAGGGGTCTCAATTGAGAGGGGCAGGGGGAACACACTGGGGCAAATGGTAAAAGCACCCTCGTGTGTGACCCCGGGAATGAGAACCTGGGTAGGGGGGTGGCGATGGGCACAAGGAAAGAGAAGGGGCATGTACTGGGGTTGGGGGACTCCATACTCAAGGGGATCAGATGGGGCAGCAAGGGGGAGTGGCACAGTCGGATATGGGTGGAGTCCATACTGGGATTAAAGGCAGGACAGGCAATCCTAAGGTGTGCAAGGAAGAGTAGGAGAAAACCGCACAGTGTGGTACAATGTGGGGACAAATGACCTAGCGGAGGAAATGGTGGAGGTAACAAGGGAGAGGTTGGAGGAAGTGGGAAGGTTGTGCAAGGAGACTGGAAAGTCTGTGGCCTTCTTGAAGGTGCTCCCAGTACCCTGCACAAGCACAGTGAGAAAGCAGAGTATTGGAGAGTTGAATGCATGGTTGGTAGAATGGTGTCGAACTAAGGGGTATGGGGTTGTGGGCAGCTGGGGCAGTACCTGGGATAATAACAATCTGTTTGCAAGGGATATGCTGCACCTGAGCGGGGAGGGGAAGCAGGTATTAAAGCAAAAACTGGGGAGGTATATTGTGGCAAAGGTGGAGTTAAACTAGTTAGGGGGTGTGGCAAGTGGACATCAGATAGGCAGTGATCTGATAGAGTGGAGTCACAGCCTACCCCCCAGGATAGCAGGGAAGGGTTTGGGGTGGCCGAAAAGGGAGAGAGAAGAAGGGAGGAGATGGAGAGTGATGAAGGGAAGGGGGCAGGATGGAGGGTGATCTCGCTGAAGCGAGAAGCTTAGGCAATAAATCAGCTCAGCTACAGGCACTCTTGGCAGTGTGGAGGGTGGATATTGCGGCTGTCACTGAAACATGGGCAACTGAGCACCAGGACTGGGCTCTGGTAATCCCAGGGTACAAATTATACAGGAAGGACTGTGTGGAGGGGGGTAGAAGTATATGTGAGGGATGGGATCAAATGTACAAGGGATGAGGGGAGGGAAAGGAGAACAGAGGCAATATGGCTGCAGCTCCTAGACTCAAGGGGTAGGAAACTGAAGTTTAGAGTAGCATACAGGCCACCATTCCAGTCTGAAGAGCTTGACAGGAAATTAGCTTGATAAATCAGAAAGGAATTTAGAAAAGAGAAGGTGGTCGTTGTGGGGGATTTCAACTTGCCGGGGGTTGACTGGAGCATTCTGGTCACCTCCAGTGCTAGGGAGCAAGTGTTCCTGGATGTGATCCAGGAGGGTCTCCTGATGCAGTTGGTCAGTGGACCTACTAGGCTAAAGAACACTTTAGATCTAGTATTGCCGAATGGGTAGGCAGTAAGGGAAATAAGAGTGGAGGGCCTAATAGCTGACAGTGATCACCAAATGGTGTGGTTTACTATCACGATGTGCAGGGAACCAGAGAACTAAGTAACCCGGATGGTAAACTTCAGGGGGGCAGACTTTGGGAGGATGTGGGAAATACTGAAAGGGAAACTGGAGGGCATAAGGCAGGAGATGAATGCAGAGCAGAAATGGGATATTATTTAACTGGGGATCACAGAGACAATGGAAGCCTGCACCAAGACATAGAGTAAGAGGAGCAGAGCCTGGAAACCATGCTGGTTGAACAGCGAGGTAGTGGAAGTGGTGAGGGCAAAACAAGAAGCACACCAGAGGTATAGGAGGACAGGGAAGGAAGAGGACAGGGAGGAGAGTATGCATGATTGTCCAGGGAAGTGACCAGAAAAGTGAGAGAAACCAAGGCCCAGAGGGGGCTGAGATTAGCACAGGGAATTTTATTTTGGGGGGGGAGACTTTTTCAGATACAGCAGGGAGAAAAGGAAGTGCAAGGAGACAATAGTGAGGATAAAAAAGGGTGGGCAGTGGACAGAAAAGAGGAAGGAACAGGCAGAAGCACCGAATGAATACTTTTGCTCAGTGTTCATGGAAGAAAAGGGGGGACCACTACCACTATGGGCTTGGAGGGTAGAGAGAGGAGGTGACAGATGGAAGTATTGAGGTAGGTAGACTCCTAGAGGGACTGAGGGTAGACAAGGCACCAGGGCTGGATGGTATCCACCCTAGGGTGCTGAGGGAGATGGCAGAGGTGTTGGTGGAGCCACTGGTGGATCTGTACAGCAACTCACTGGAGTCGGGATGTGTGCCACTGGACTGGAGGATGGCACATGTAGTGCCATTACACAAAAGCGGACCAAGGAACAAACCAGGTAATTATCATCCAGTAAGTCTCACCTCCATAGTGTGCAAACTCATGGAAATGATACTATAAAGGAAAGACTGGTGTTGTACGTGGAGGACAACTGCCTCCAGGATGTGAGGCAGTATGGGTTCATTTCAGGGAAGTCCTGTCAAACCAGCCTAATACAATATTATGACTGGGTGACAGGTGAGTTGGATAAGGGTCATGCGGTGGATGTTCTTTACTTGGACTTCAGCAAGGCCTTCCATTTGGTGCCTCATGGGTGGCTTGGAGGGAAGCTAACTGGTGTAGGGGTAGGGGCAAAAATTTTGAACTGGATTACAAACTGGCTGAGTGGGAGGCTGCAACGCGTGGTGGTGGGAGGGGAGCTCTCAACTCCAAAGACAGTGACAAGCAGCGTGCCACAGGGCTCTGTGCTGGGATCAGTATTATTTGGGCTCTTCATATCAGATATTGCACATGGGGTGGTGAGCAAGGTAAGTCTGTTCACAGATGACACCAAAATGGGAGCAGTGGTGGATAGAGAGGAGGGATGTAAGCAGCTGCAGGGGGACCTAAGTAAGCTAGAGGAGTGGTCAGAGAGTCGGCAGCTGGGATTCAATGCAAAGAAGTGTAATGATATGCAATTTGGGGTGAAGAACCCAAGGAGAGAATACTGGCTGGGTGGGGATAAGCTGGGGATCACTGAGGAGGAGAAAGACCTAGGGGATAATGGTAACAGGAACCATGAACAATACTGCCCAGTACAGGAGAGCGGCTGCAAAAGCGAATAAAATGCTGGGGTGCATTGCGAGGGGGTTTTCATCCAGGTGAAGAGAGGTGATTATGCCCTTCTACAGGTCTCTGGTAAGGCTGCACTTGGAGTATTGTGTGCAGTTTTGGAGGCCATACCTGAAGCGTGATTTCATGCAGTATCACTGGAGGGGGTGCAGAGGAGGGCAATGAAGATGATATGTGGCATGGAGGGGGAGAGACTATGAGAACAGGTTGGGAGACCTGAATATGTAAATCCTGGAGGATAGAAGGGACAGGGGGAACATGATAGGGAGATTCAAGTATCTGAGAGAATCAGTAAGGGTGGGGTAGATGAAGCCTTTAAGCTAAGGAGGGGGAGGGACACCAGGGGGCATGGGCTAAGATAGAAGGGGTAAGCTTTAGGAGGGAAAAGAGGAGACACTATTTCACAGAAAGGGTGGTAGCAAAATGGAACGTGCTACCAGAATGGGTGGTATCATGTAAATCTGTGAACAACTTTAAAAGGACATGAGACAAGGAGCAGGGAGAGTGAGGTGGGGGAGGTGGGGGGGTGCAGTGGGATGACAAAGGGAGGGGTGGGGCAGATGCAAACTAAGGGTGCTAGCTGCACACTCAAGCGGACATAGCTAGATTGGGTGGTCTGTTTCTGCTTGCACATTCATATGTTTGTATGTTCCTGAAACTCTCCTCCAAGAATGGGTAACATATCACTCTCAGCTAAGGAAGCAGCTTCCTCTTATCTGCCTCGGCCCATTCCAGCTCAATAATCTTGTTGCAGTGCTGGAAGTTTTGGGAAACACTTCGGGGCTGAGGCAGAGGTAGAAAAGATGGGGTTAACATCCAAAGTCTCTATATCCTGAACTTCCTTCAAATGTAATGTCCTACATGTTTCTGTTATGAGGTACAACAGTGACTTAATATTAAACAATGGGGGCTCAAAATATTTTTCTTTGGTTCCATCCACTCCACTTCCTCCTCCTCAGAGGGATATTATAATGGATCTGGGCCTGTCAGGTCAGGATTCTCCCCAGACCCCTGCATCCTCCTCTTGACCTTCCAAGCCATCAAGATTAGGAGTTGCCTGCAGATCTGGGTGAGCAGGCTCGCTCTGCTCGGGTGCACCTGAAGGTGCCTGCTTGGCTCTCCCTGACCTGAAGAGTCTGTCTTGGGTTTGGGTGTATTAGAGGTGATGACCAGCAGATCATCCACACTCAACATCTTGTTCAAAAGTAATAAAAAAGATTTTCGCAACTCAACCATAACACTGCCAGGTGGTACCACAGGTGCACCCGCCCCCCACCCCAGCTTGGAAGTATGGCTGGGGGGGACCAATATAGACATGTTAGATTGTGTTACATAGTAGAGACACTACAATCCCAATGGAGAGGGTCTCATCATCTTCTTGCAGGTCATGCATCATTTAAAAACTGCTGGTCTCCTATAAGCCATGGTGCCACTTTGAAAGAAAAACAATTCATTAAGAATAGCAAACCAGATGTGGGAGAACACTCGTAACTTTGCACAACATCCTGTGCTGTAAATTATACCCCTACAATTGGCTCTTCCAGACACTCAAAGCAGACAAACAGTGTAGCTCTGTTAGTACTGTTTACAGCTGCAGCTCTCAACCTGCAGATACCTCTCTGAGAAGTTTATTGTTTATTGAGTACTAGGAATTAATACCTTTGAGCCAAGGCTCTTTTACAAAGGTTCCGCATCAAATTAGGTACAAGCAAATAAGATTACAATGAATGACACAAGTAAAGTACATTGTGGAATACTATACACATAGGCTGAACAAATATCAAAAAAGAGAAGAAAACATTAGTGTAAGGACAAGTAATTACGAGGTGAAACACATTAAATCAATAGGCAAATCAAATGGGGGGCAGGAAGATAATGTGAAGAATAGGGTATATACAAGAAAGGAGGGAGGAGCCAACCACGGGTAGTGGAAAAGGAGTCATCTACCGGGCCTTTGTCAGGTAAATAGGGCAGGAGAGCAACAACTTAACTAGAGAGGAATTAGTCAAAGCAGTCACAGGAGTTAGAGGTGGTAAGGTGAGAGAATAGGCTAGATTTAAATGCACCTAGAGAGGTAGAGGAGGTAATAGAGGTGCTAAGTGCATTTAGCCAGGAAGGGGCATGATAGGTAAATGATCTCTGGCCCTGGGAAGTCCGGCAGCGGGGGACCTGAAGGGGCTGAATTTCAGATCTGGTGGGTCGAACACTTGTGTTCTGGCATATCAGGTCTTGAATGCAGGGTGGAGTGAGGCCCAAGATGGATTTTTTGGCCATAAGGCAGGTAAGGTACTTTAGTCGGTTTGAGAGTTGAAACCATCCAGTTTCAGCATACAGTTCGCAAGTGTGAGTATGTTGATGAGCCCCAGTGAGCAACCCACAGGGCCTTGTTAAGGGAGGTTGTAATACGCTTAAGAGCACTTGTAGAGGCAGACCCCATAGACAATTAGGCCATAGTCAACAATTGAGATGATTGAGGATTGAATAGCTAGCTTCAGTGCTGGTAAGGTGAGAAGCTGTCTGTTCGCACAATATCCCAAGTCGCTGATTGATAGTTTTGGCTGTGCTATTGATATGAGTTGCATAGGTGAGTCCCTGATCAAGGTGATTCCAAGATATTTGAAGGTAACCACCTGTTCAAGAGTGGATCCCATGGATGTGTTGATGGTGAGTGGTGTTTGCCTTTTCTTGTTTTGTGGACTTGAGAAAAGCATGGATTTTGTTTTTTATGGTTTAGGACTAGCTTATATGTCACGAACCTTTTCAACACCAGCAAAGGCATGCTGGAGGCTTAGGCATAAGGGATAGGATCTTTATGAGAGGATAGAATCACAGCATTGTCAGCGAGAGAATAATTTGCTCAGAGCAGGATTTAGGGAGGAGTTTGGAAGAGGCTGAAGAGGAGGGCCTAGGATGGATCCCTGTAGAACTCCCGAGAGGACAGGCTTAGGTTCAGAGAGCACACCTGCTATTTTTACAACTTGGGAGCGCTGTGTGAGGTAATTATTTATCCAGGCTCCTGCGCCCAGGGAGAGCCCAAGAGATTGCAGCTGCCTGATGAGTAGGCCATGATGTACCGTGTCAAAAGCCTTCGATAGGTCAATGTACACAGCTCCAGTTAGGAGTCCCTTGTCCAAGGCCTTGTGGATAGCACCTGAGAATTCAAGGAGGGCTGTCGATGTGCTATGTCCGAGTCTGAATCCATGTTGCTGGGCACAGAGGATGTTATATTTCTGCAGGTAGTCCGTAAGCTGGTCTGCCACAATACATTCAAGAGCTTTTGAGAGGGGAGGTAATATTGAAATAGGTCTGTAGTTGCCAGGCAGGGACTTGTCACCATTTTTGTGCACAGGAGTGACAGTAGCAGCTTTCCATATACTGGGGAACTTACTGGAGCAGAGGGAGAGGTTGAATAATCTGGTGAGGGGCAGTAAAACTTCATCCAAAGTAAGGGACAATATTTTAAGGTTGATAGAGTCACTGCTTGTCCGAGATTTGGAGATTGCCTTCTTTATGTATTTATGGACTTCATGTGATTTAACAATTTTGAGATGGAAGGGCGGGATGGTTGGAGAGGCAGAAGGGGATACGGGGATAGGAGTGTCTGTGTTAGAGAAGTAGTCAGATGGGAGGACACCGCTGAGGTCAGTGAATGTCTCATTAAGGGTATTTGCGATAACCAGCGGGTCCAGGGTAGTGGTACCATCAGCAGTAAGTATGGTAGGAGAGACCTTAGCCTGCTTTCCTGTAATATTTTTTAAGTTGTCCCAGAAGGATTTGCCTTCCCCAGGTGTTGGAGAGGGCATTCTTGAAGTAAGAACTTTTCATCCGGAAGTCTCTTTGGTGCAGTGATTTTGAGCCTGTTGTACTTTTAGGATGTCAGACAGTGAGCCAGTGGCTCTTTATGATAGCCTGAGGTGGTCCCTACCTTTGAGAAGGTGACAGTAGCTTGGCAGTGATCCAGGGATTAGAAAGCGCTTTCACTTTACGTTTTTTTACAGGTGCATAGGAGTCACAGGCAGCATTAAAAATGTTGGTAAAGTGATTTAGGGCTACGTCTACATCTTGAGTGTTGTACATAGGAGACCAGTCCTTCTGCCTAAGATTATCCTTGAGTTGAGTGAGGCCGAAAGGTAGTACTCTACTAGAGATGGTTATAGGAGGAGGTTTTCTGAACTTATTGGACCAAGTACATTTTATGGGAGAGTGGTCGCTTAGACAGTCCGGGAGCACGGCAACATTATTTATTCGAGTAGGGTGATGGTAAGGATCCAGTCAATAAAGGTGCTGTTTCCAGATTTATAGTTTTTCCTAGTGGGTGAATTGATCAGCTGTGTGAGATTTGCAGCAAGGATGGCATCCTTAGTTGACCCTGAGTCAGTTGATAGCCAGTTAATATTGAAGTCACCAAGGAGTAGGAGCTCTGCCTCAGTAGGTTGAGATCGGACAAATTCAAGTACAGTCAGGAGACCGGCCCTTGGATCTTTGGGTGGAATATAAATAGCAGTAACCGTGAGGATTTTGTTGTGGGCACCAAGCAGTAGGTTGATTGGGAGGAGCTGAACAGTAGTATCAGTGGTGAAAAGCGGGACAGGGAGGCACGTGAGATAATCCTTTATGTATAGCAACCACCACCTTTTTGAGGTCCTGTCCAGTCTGAATAGTTTGTAGCATTGTAGCGATATGGCATGGTCAGGGTGTTAGGTGTCAGCCAAGTTTCAACAATGGCCAGGATGTCAGGGTTATGTTGGCTGGCAAAGGTTTGGAGGAGGCCAGTTTAGGCAGGAGACTGCAGATGTTCAGAGTGATAATAGTGAGCCCCTCCGCCTTGTTGGCTGGCTTTTTGTGTTATAGAAGATAGGGCCAGGATTTGGGTGTACACAGCCAGATATTAAGAGAAGGAGGAGCAGAAGTTTGAGAGTCAAATGCCGCAGTTCATAGTAGATAGTAGTACGTCTCCACTGATTAAGTGAGTAGGACCAATGCAGGTGTCTAGGAACCCATTGAGAGGCATTGGTCAGAAGTAGATGCTAAATCGCACCCAGGCCATCACTATATTTATTCATTATTGTACAGTCCATTGCCAGATGGCACCATTTAGGGGGATTGCAGCCGTACTAGATGAAGGGTAGCTGGTCATGAGGACCAGAGTATAGTGTGGAGAGGGATGGGAGGAAATTGGAAGATGGCATAGCGTAGGGAGCAAGAAAAGGGCAAGAAAGGGCAGGAGAATATAATTACAGGAAGACATGATAGCAAGGTGAGAGAGGTAAAGGGTGTGAAGGATATTGGTTGCAAACAGAGCAGGAGAGAGGAAATGGGGAAAAAGAAGCCAGGGGGCTGAGGTTACACTTAGGTGCGAGACCAGCAAATCACACAGTGAAATTAGCTGTGGGAAATGAGAGTGCAGGGGAGAGAGGAGGTTTAGCAAGTCAATCAGGATAGGGATGAGAGGAGAGGGAGGTAGTAGAGGGTGAGGCGGCGACAGGAGACTATTTAATAAAGGTCGGGGTGGGCGGGCGTAAAATTCGCACTGAGCAGTGCAAGCCTATGGGCCCAGGCCCAGCAAGCCCAAGAATAGCCCAGACCAATCCGGAAGCAGGGTCTGAGACCAGAGGCCAATCAGAGCTAGCACAATGCTCTGTAAGCCAATCGCAGCTGATCACTGCTTTCCCAGTCAGAGGAACATCCTTACCCGGCTTTTAGGGGTCGGGAGGCGGCAAAGAAGCGTCGTAGGTGGCGTGGAGGAACCAGGTCCCATCGGCCGTGCCCACCTGGCACCCGGCTAGTCCTCTCTAGGCTACGAAATCTGGAGGGAGGAGAGAGAGAGAGGAGAGCAGTGAGTAGCTTTATAAATTATACTTACGACATGACAATGACGCAATGGCCAGAAAACAGGGGAGGGGAAGCGTAGATTGAACGTAAGAGCAGCGAGGAGGGGTTAAGATTCAGGATAGTGCTGGGGAGGACAAAATTACCAAAGGGCGGAGGGTGTTAGCCAGTAAACGATCAGGTCAGAATGGATACCAGGCGCCAGTCTGAGGAGACAGCATTTAGAAGTGGGAAGAAAGGAGAACCAACAATAGGGTTAATTTATAAATTTATAGATGTGCTTTTTCCTTTTATTTATTTAGCAGAGGTAGAGGAAATGGGGGGGGGGACACGGAGTGGGGCTGCAGAGGAGGGCAGGATCGAGTACAAGTATTAAAAACTGAATAGGAAATCACCCTGGACTCTTACCAGAAGAGAACAGTGGGTGTGGGTCCCACTAAAGATGAAACTGGAGCAAAAGCTCTAACAAAATCCTCTATAGGGGGAAACCCCTCAAGTCCTGTAGTGGCTGCACAAATCCCATCACAGTACAACCAAACTGGTGACAATAGACAGCGCTGCATGGATATTCTTCTTGCTGAGAGAGTGAAGCTGACACTCACACAATGACATCTCAATGACATGAGAGCACTGTAGATTGGGAGGGCACTCGGAAAATGAGTGCAAAGTGGTAGCACGAGTCAGAGGAGGCTCTCCACTAAAAAGGCATGAAGGGGGTTAGCAGTGGCAACTTGCCAGCACTCGTGGCACTGAGACTATGGTGCTGAAACCCCAAAAAACTTGATCACTGCCCGTAAGTCTATAGAGGCACACACTAGACCCAGGAGACATGCTTAACACAAACTAAGTAGACACTGTGAGGGAGGCACAGTTAGCATGTCACACAAGGAACAAGCATTTGTCAATGCCGAATGTTTGCTTGCTGGCATTAGCAGTGGTAGTGTAGAAGTTACAGAGCTGCGTAATAGGAATGGCAGTGAAGTACTGAACTGAAGCCAACCCCACCACCACCCTGCAGAGAGTGACAGGCATTGGGGTGTGCGTTTGGGTCGTCAGGCATAACGGCCAAGGCATTTCACCACATCCCACCCTGCAGACACTGACAAGTGTCACGGTGTTCCTTGGGGTCTTTGGCCCTTATGCGCACCCCATTTCATTAGGAAATATGGTGAGATGGGTGCGATATAGGAGAATGGGGTGAACTTTGGGGCCGAAGAGTCCAAGGCATACCTCGATGCCTCTCACTGGCTGCAGGGTGTGGAATGGTATGAGCATCACAGGCAAGAATCCCAAGTCACACCCCTGACGCCTGTCATTCTCTACAGGGTTGGGCGTTATGGTTGGAAACCCTAATACCTCAGGCATTCATTGGTATTTTCACTCCAAATTTTCAACATGTTTTTTTTGTGACCCCACCTCATGAACAGGGGGAATATCAGTTTGTTAGCCGAAAGCTGCTTATGCACAGTGAATATGGCATTTAGCACCACAGGTGCAAAAACATTCCGAACAGGATATAAAAAATGACAGCTGTACTGTTCATGGGGAGGTGTAAAAATGGCAATGTTGCAAATCTGCAGTAAAAATATTTAAAAAAATGGTGAAGTCACAAGCGTACATAGAAACTGTGCAACGCACACCCGTAATATAATTAGGTTGGGGATTTTTTACAGCAGATTGTCAACTCAGGCATTTTGGTGCCTCCGATCATGAACAGTGTCACTGTGATTTTCTTTATCTGTGCCGAACAATGATTTCCCACAGTGACCACGCATCTCTGCGCTGAAAGTGTGAAAACACTCAGCCATGTTGTGAAAAATGACAGCTGTACTGTTCATAAGGAAGTGTGGAAAAATGCCACTGGTGAAAATCTGGACTGAAAATATTACAAAGTCATGGACTTACGAGTGCGTGGAAACTCGCAATGCTCTTCGTAACACAGTCATTTATGGACTTTTGCCACCAAATTTTCAACATAGCCATTTTAAGACCTCTGCTCATGAACATTGTAACTATGATTTTCTTAATCTGTCTAAACATTGCTTTCACACACTAACAGCACCATTGTGCTTGTGACGTGAAAAACACATTTTAGGCGACATATGAAAATTGCAGCTGTACTGTTCATAAGGAAGTGTAATAAATGGCAATGTTGAAAATCTGGAGTGAAAATATTAAATTCAAGACTTAGGAGCATGCATAGGAACTGCGCAACGCACGCTCGTAAAACAGTCATTTTTAGGAATTTTTTCATCAAATTTTCAACATAGCCATTTTAAGACCTCTGCTCATGAACAGTGTCACTATGATTTTCTTAATTTGTCCTGTACATTGATTTCGCACACCGACTGCGCCATTGTGCGTTACATGGGTTGAAACACGCTTTGGGTAAGATGTGAAAAATGACAGCTATACTACTCATAAGAATGTGTGGTAAAATGGCAATGCTGAAAATTTGGAGTAAAATATTGAAAATTCATGAACTTACAAGTGCGTAGGAACTGCTACCAAGCTACGTAAAACAGTCATTTTGAATTTTTTCACCAAATTTTCAACATAGCCATTTAAGACCTTTGCTCATGAACAGCGTCACTGTGATTTTCTTAATTTATCCTGTACATTGATTTCGCACACCGACTGCTCCATTGTGCTACATGGGCGGAAACACGTTTTGGGTGAGATGTGAAAAATGACAGCTGTACTACTCATAAGAAGGTGTGGTAAAATGACAATGTTGAAAATCTGGAGTGAAAATATTGAAAATGCAAACTTACGAGCGTGCATAGGAACTGTACAAAGCACGCTCGTAAAACAGTCATTTTTGGAATTTTTTCACCAAATTTTCAACATAGCCATTTTAAGACCTCAGCTCATGAACAGTGTTACTGTGATTTTCTTAATTTGTCCCGTACATTGATCTCGCATACCGACTGCACCATTGTGCGCTACATGGGCTGAAACACATTTTGGGTGTGATGTGAAAAATGACACCTGTACTACTCATAAGAAGGTGTGGTAAAATGGCAATGTTGAAAATCTGGAGTGAAAATATTGAAAATTCGCGAACTTACGAGCCTGCGTAGGAACTGCGCAACGCACACTCGTAAAACAGTCATTTTTTGGAATTTTTGCACCAAATTTTCAACATGGGGTTTTTGGGACCCCTTCTCATGAATGATATCACTGTCATGGTATTATTCAGGCCCAAAGGGTGATTTCGCGCAGTGACTGAGAAATCACCCTTCGGGCCCGAATAATGCCATGACAGTGACATCATTCATGAGAAGGGGTCCCAAAAACCCCATGTTGAAAATTTGGTGCAAAAATTCCCAAAAATGCCTGAGATATGCAATAAAGTTGAAAACCCCTATCTAGCCCTTTATACAGCTTACCGGCATTTCCTCAGTTCGCGGTCGGCTTTGAAGAGTGCAGACGTGTTCCCGGTCCACCGAAGATCGTCGCGCCGAGCTCCGGAGGTAAGTATGGGGTGAGGGGGTGGGGAGGCAGGTGCGCAGTGGGTGGGTGCAGGTTGTGGGAGGGGGCTGGGAGACTACGTGGAACCGTTTTTCTTTACAGGTTTTTTTTTTTTTTCAATGACGGCAGGACATTTGCCACACTGGGGTGGGCTCCCAGCATGGCACAAGGATGGTTGGAGGGCATTCAGCCGATGGGGATTGAGCACCCCAGTCGGCCAAGCATTCATTGCCACGCTGGGGTGGCACCTGTACTCGGGGGAGTGAAGCTGACGGGATTGGGCACCCCGCTAAGGCAGCATGGGGGAGGGAGAGACAGTGAAGCCAACGGGGATTGCACCCCATCGGCTATACTATTGAAGTTGCCACACTGGGGTGGCACCCAGCGTGGCATTTGGGAGGCTTTGGGGAGCGAGGACAGCCGACGGGATTGGGCACCCCATCGGCTATAGAGTGTGTGCGTGGGGGCAGCATGCAGTATGCGTGTGTGTGTGTGTGTGTGTGTGTCTGTGTAGGGAGCTGCGCGGGCAGGCGATATCTTATCGCTGCTCACTCAAGCGTAGCTCCCCCTTTCAACTGTATGCCACTGCATTTTGGAGCTTGTCATAGACAGCTCCAGCATGCATTGGCTTGCAGGGGCTGCGCCTGCCAACACACTGACTGAATTGGAGAAGGAGGTGACACACCTCCGAAATCTCGGATGATGGCACTATGTTTCTTGCACATGCGTGCAAGCAAACATAAAAATGGTAGAAAACCTAGGGTTTCAGGGCTGGAGTCCAGAGAACTTGGGGTATTTTAATAGCCTAAAGCCTGTCAATAAGAGCAGAACACACACAAACCAAACAGGAAGGGGCCACACCAGAGAAAACACCAGGAGGAAAGAAAACAACAAATTAATTCACACATTCACTCCCCAGCCTGACTGTGAATGATTGCTCCCCCCCAAAAGATGCTGAAAATTACTTACCTGAAGCACCAAGCTAGGAAATGGCAGAAAAGACCAGAATACACCCTAGCAAGATGGCACGTGGTCCTTATTTAGCACTGTAGGCACTGAATGATAGGTTTACAAGTAGGATAGTAAATTTGAAAGCTGTAGTTTAACAGCATGATTTCTAAATTTGTTGTTATTATCTGTCACCAGGTCACCCCAACCTGCCTCCCAGTTTCTTAATTCAGTTGATAAATAAAATAACAAACAGCAGCAGCTAAAAAGAAAACAGCTTTTTTCAGAGAGTTGTATCTATGTTTTCTACCTTTCAGTGGTCCAGCAAATACTGGGTAACTACTGCCTTCAGAATCCTCATGACTTCAGAGTTTTATGCTTGAGTGACAGCCTTGGGGTGGACCACTCTCACACAGGAGAGATCACTACCCATGTGTATTAACTCCCTATTGACAACATGGAGTGATACAGAATACATATTTTAAGCAAGCAATAACATATGACAAGCTGTGGGTTATCTCCTGATAAGAGCATGCCCAGGTGCGTTAACCCACACCTTGGAGTGTGTTGTTGCACTTATAAAATGTTCCCCCCCCCCACATAAACACACCCTAGTAAAAAAAAAGAACATTGAATAGTATGCTAAAAACTCTTCCATATGCAGAAGGTAGAAAAGTATTCCATCTGTATGATACTTGTAGGCTGTGTATATCATCCAGCCGGTACAGAGCATTACTGTCTGTTTCTCCTTCCATCTCTGTCTCTCCTCTAACAAACACTTTGTTTTTTTGTTTTGTTGTTTTATTTACTTTATTTTACTTTTTATGAGACTTTGTTTTACAGTTGTAGCCACTGGCTAGCTTGACTGTCAGCCACCGTGTCTGTTATTGGGTGCTCTATAGAGCAGTTTCCATGTGGTGCCTGTCAGTCTCTCCTAATAACTCAGTTTGTCCCTCAACACTTCTTTTTTTTTAATTTACTTCCATTTTTTCACAGTTTTCTTTTTTACTTGGAGCCACCAGTCCGTGAGCCCGCTACCTTGTGAGCGAGCGTGCGTGTCTTGTAGCGGCCGCCATAGTTACCGATGCTGGGAGGAAGAGATCTACTCTGGTTGTAGCAGATGTCCCTGAACACTTTTTTTTATTATTTACTCCTATTTTTTCACAGTTTTTTGTTTTCACTTGGAGCCAACAGCCCATGAGCCCATTAGCTTGTGAGCGAGCCTGTCCCATAGCAGCCGTCGTAGTTACCAATGCTGGGAGGAAGAGGGCTACTCTAGTGGGGGCAGTGAAAAAAAACCAAGAGGTACCAAATCTGCAGACTTTTTTGTTATGGAAGAAATGGGTGGATGTCGTATTTACAGGCTACATGTTTCTTGATGCCAGTCAGGTGCCGTGACGGAAGTGCTGTTTCCCCATAGTGCAAGGTGAGCTGTGCCACTGTATGTTTTTTGTTTACAGTTGGCACAGTTCAGTGATATGTTGGTGTTATGGAGCCGGGCACAGGAGGCTAGTCCCAGTTGGCTACAATATCTTCTGATAAGGACATGGCTCAGAAGATGTAGCCAATCAGGTTTCTGGATTTTTGATGCCCATTTTATAAGGGTATTTAAATACTTACATACTGTGTATTGTTATTACTGAAATTACTGATGTAATGTTCTGATAGCGGTGCTTATAGATATTGAACAGGAATTCTCCCTAGAGATGTTACATTTACATTTTTAAAGATTGTTTCTATGTTTTACATTGTCAGTTTCACCAATTTACTTTAAGCATTACTTTAATAAACCGAGGAAAATAATAGCCAGATGCCTTGGTATAACATATTGTAATCCTGTTTTGAGTCCTCCCAGGAGATTAAACTGATGCTATATTACAGAATTACAGTCAATGACAGATGGAACATTGAGAAGTAAAAGAAGAGTTTTCGTCTGTTAATAACATTGTCCCAACAAACATCTCATTTTCATTGTGGTCTTGCTTTCATCCAGTTTTACAGCTAGGAGGGCTGAAACACGGAAGTTAAATGACTTGCTTAAGGTCACATAATGAGTTAATGGCTCTGATGGAAATTAATTATGCCTATCCTGGTTCCAAAGTCTGTGTGCCTCAATTACATGCACACTTGAATCAGATTCAAACTCCAGTTTCAGGGGAATTGACGCAGAGATTTTCAAACTAAAGGTCACGTAAACTCATTCAGAGTTTGGTTTCTGTTTGAATCAGATTTCAGTGCTGTGGTTCAAGGGCACTGATTGGTTTGAACCCTGTTACTCTGTGCCTGTAAAACCCAGCTGGGAACTGATTCTGCTATTTTTCCAGTTGAAACTATTGCAAAAGGCATTGAATCCGTTTCAAAATCCTCAGCTGCTATAGATCTACTGTACATGCAGTGGGATTCAATCACCTTGTAATCAATTCATTTTCATCAAACCACAAGCATTTAAACCTGAAATAATTACAATCTGAAGGAAGTGAACTGATTGCAAAGCAATTGATTCCCACTACATGTAAACACAAGCAAGTACATTGCATAACACAATCCCCTCAAAATATTTTCTGGATTGTGCACATGACAGCATAATAGAATTATGGTTGTCAACAGGGTTGCTTAAACTTATTCTTACTTGTTATCTGCAAACACATTGTAAATATCTGAAAGCAGGCTTGCATAGAATTTGAGGGCAGATAAGGACAACTTGCCCTCCCCCAGTCTGCCCATTTTCCATACCTACATTATTACTACAGATCATACTTGATCTACAGCCTTTTACCCGCCCCCATTCACTTCCACTATGATTCCCTTGTACTTATCCCATGCATTCTTGAACCCACCACTGTTTTTGCCCCCACCACCTCTGCTGGAAGGATGTTCCAGGGAGCCACTACTCTTTCTGTCAGGAAGTACTTCCTAACATCTGTCCTGAATCTACACCCTTCCAGCTTCATAGCATGTCTTCTTCTTCTTAAGCTTCTTTTTTTCTGAAAAATGCTTCTCTCCTGTAATTCATTTACTCCCGTGAGGTATTTAAAAGTCTTTGTAACATGGCATGAATAGTGTGCCTGTGAGGCAGCAACCCGATAGGCCTAGGGCGGTCACGAGATGGCAGCCGAAGCGGGTATTAACGCAGGGTATATGCCGTGCCCGCTTCGGCAGTACCACTCGCAGCCAGACCCCCTGCCTAGCAGCACTGGGTGCGATGTGGAACGGAGACGAGCCACGCCACGAGCGGCTCCTGTGAGGTACAGTCACGGACGACAGTTGCAGAACATCCGGGGGGGGGGGTTTGGTGGTCTGGGGAAGGATCCCGCTGTGGGTACTGAGCCGAGTAGAGCAGTGTGCGCAGTGAGAGGGCATGCAAGGTAGCACCGCATATTTTGATCTGTTCAGTTCTGTACAAATGGAGCACTGGGTAGACGATCAGTGGTGGGCGGAAGGCGGGGTGGGCTGTGCATCGCCCGGGACAGCGAGCGCCGATGTAACAGGCATGGAACACTGGAGCACTGCCGGTGACGCGGATACCGGAGGAGCGGGAGCGGGGTCCACCGATCAGGCACTAGAGGCAGGAGGCGACCTTGGTCACAGGCCAGCATCTCAGGTCGCACGAGTGGAGGCATTCTGCAGCCAGCCAGAGCCACAGCCAGTCAGCACAGTTGTAGAGAGCAGAGGGAGGTGCGAGAGCAGTGCGTGGGGCAGGCCGCCTGCCAAGACGGCTCGTCGAGGCACTGATTGTGACAGCCACAGATGGAGGCATGAAGAGGTGTCACCCACGGGGCTCGATGCACTACAGCGCAGCAGGGTAGAGCAAAATACCCAGAAGACAACAGCCTGGGCATGCAACGTCTTTTCCGATTGGCTAAAGGAGAATGGGATGTGCCTTGACATTGCTACTGTGCCAGTGCCAGAGCTGGCAGAGACACTGAGGAAGTTCTACGGTACAGTACGGGCAGAGGGAGGAGAAGAATATAGTGTGAGCTGTCTGGTTGGGATCAGGGCAGGGTTGAACCGCTATATCACTGGAATGGAGGTGAGGCGGCAGATCAACATTATGACAGAGCCGGCATTCAGAACTGCTAATGATGTCTTTCTAGCAGTTCTGAAAAGGTATCGCCGCGCAGGCAAAGATGTGGCATCACATTTCCCTACCATCACCCGGGAAGACCTGTACTGCATCAGGCACTGCCAGACCCTTGATCCCAAAACAGCATATGGGCTGGTCCGGGGCGTGTGGTTTGAGCTGCAATTGGGGCTGGCACGGAGGGGGGCGTAAGGGGCTGCGCCAGCTAATGCAGGGCTCCTTTGTGATAGAGACAGATGCAGCAGGCCACGAGTTTCTGTCACTAGCCTTCAACGAGGCCACCAAAAATCATGCCAGGCCCACTGAGTCAAACAAGCAGTCATTTCATGGTGTCCTGTATGCCCAGCCGGAAAGCATCTGCTGCCCTGTAGCTCTGTTCAAAAACTACATCCAAAGATGTCCAGAAGACGCTCCTGCCTTCTACCTCCACCCCTTGAGCCTGCCACAAGAATGTCTAGACAACCAGCAACTGTGGTACTCACGGCAGCCCATGGGGAGAAATTACCTGGGCGACATGATGTTACAAATCTCAGACGATGCTGAACTGTCATGGAGGTACACTAATCACAGCGTGAGAAGCACTGCGGTACAGATGCTGATGGACGCTGGCTTGGCATCTCGCGAAATCATGTCCGTGACAGGACACAAGTGCGAGTCCAGCCTCCGTCACTATTGGTCACCAGCTGTTTGCGACCGCCAGAGATGGTCACAGATCCTCTCTGGGATGCCTCCCCCCAGCTCCACAGTCATCGACAGCAGTGAAAGGGACGAGGGGAGCAGACCTTTTCCTGGGCACTCGCAGACCGCATGTTGCAGTTCCGACCACTACGGCCCACAGCACAGGAGCCAGAGGGAGCCGGCAGACCCATTTCCACGGCCGACTACGACCAATTCAGCACCGGAGGCGGCAGAGGAACGCTGCAGGGTGCCAAGACCACACCACCCCATCCCCAGCAGCAGCAGCCGGTATGCGGCCGACGAACGGCACCCCTGGAATCCTGCACAGGCGTAGACACTCATCATTCCGGACCAGAGCCACCAGTGGCCTGGAATCAGATGTGAGACGTTCACCGTGCACGGCACAGTTAATTTCTTCTACGGCCCGGCGCCGGCAATGCCTCCACCGACTACTTCTCCACATGACGAGAGGAGAGATGAGTGCGGCCAGCGTAGCAGAGAGATGAGTTGCGACGCAACCCACCCGGGCAGCAATGGTAGCGGGACCCGGAAGTAGCGAAGCCCGACATCCCCCGTGTGCCGGACGGTGCGAGCTGACCTCGTGAAATGAGAAATCCAGACCTCCGAGCACGGATAACGGCTGAACACCCACACGGAACAGTGCAGGAGATCACTCAAATGTTATGTGTCACTGTTTCAGCCCGACTACAGCAGCAGGCATAGTCGAGCACACTAGTATGTATGTAAGGTGTAGTAGACCTGTTTCTGTTATTCAAATAAAATATGTGAAACGTTGCACGCATCTCCATCCTGTTCTGTCGGTGTCACACTGCATGGTTCACAATTTGTGGAGCGCTCTTGTGCCCTGTTACAAGCGCATTAAGCCACTCCGTCGGTGTGCTCTACTGCTGGATTGATGCATGGGGGGGGCGGGTGGTAACCTCGGCCCTGGCCCGGGCACGCACCGCACTCCATGCATCAATCCAGCAAGACACACCTCCGTCCTGGCTTAATGCTTACTCATCCTATCCCCCCCTCCCTCCTGTCTTCCAGGGTGTACATACTGAGGTCTTTTAAATTCTTCTCATAGGGTTTTTGATGCAGATCCTGTACCATTTAAGTTGCCTTCCTCTGGACCATCTCTACTCTAGAACTGGACATAGTACTCTAGGTGGGGTCTTACCAGAGATTTATACAGAGGCAACACCACCTTCCTCTTTCTGCTGGTGATACCCCTCCTTATGCACCCCAGCATCTTACAATCCCTCCTCAATGCCTTGTTGCACTGCCTGGACACCTTCAGGTTATCAGATATGATTTCCCCCAGGCATCTTTCCTGCTTGGTAGTCATCAATACCACTCCACCCATTCTGTACTCTGCCCCTGGGTTTCTGTGCCATAGGTGCATTATTTTTTGCTTTTTCATATTGAATCCCAGCTCCCATACCCTTGACCACTCCTCTAGTTTTCTTAGGTTTCTGGTCATTTTTCCCGGATCTACAATGCCGGTTCAACAACTATTTAGTCGACCGGCATCACAGCGACAGACTCCATGCCGACCATGATTTGCAGTCAGCAGGGAGCTGCACACATTGGACAGTGTTTTTTCTTCTGGGGGCTTTGCCCTCTGAACCCCCCACATGAGGAGCTGTGCCCCCCCGCCGTATTATTATATTCCAACTCCAAGTCGGAGTTGGTTTGGGGACGTGGTGCAGGATGGGGGAAAGTGTTGTCAGGTCCCGGGCAGACTTCCACAGTGACATGTCGATGTTGTCAGCATCGACGTATGTTGCTGTAGAAGTGTCACTGAGTGGGAGGTATACCATCCTCCCCCAACCCCTGGGGTGTCCACTGTATTGCAGATTTTGCTGTCATCCACAAAGAGTCAGACCATGCCTTCCAGCTCCTCTGCGATGTCACTTATAAGGCACTTTTACATGGTGCCTGTCTGCACCGCAATTGTTTTGTTGTGCTCTCCTTACATTTTTGTTCCTGTCATCAGTGTGCTTTTACACAGCACACCTCAATCCTATCCCGGAGGGAGTCTCGCATGGCCCTCCAGGATCCTCGTTGTCTATCAATGGCACTGCCTCCTAATGCTTGAACGAGCAGTATTGTGCCTGAGTTCAGCTACTTATATTTTCTGCTAGTACAAAGAAAGCTGAACTCAGATAAGTAGGCAGTTTTTTGCAACAGGGGCTAATGATGCTCTAAGATCACTTGGAAAGTGGGGCGTTATACTGGGTATGCATGTATGCATATTCATATATGTATAAGCACATGCCTAGTATATTGCCCCACTTTCCAAGTACGTTTTAAAGCATTTTTAGCCACCATTGCCCAAAACTTCCTACT
This sequence comes from Neoceratodus forsteri, assembly GCA_016271365.2. Classification (NCBI taxonomy): domain Eukaryota; kingdom Metazoa; phylum Chordata; order Ceratodontiformes; family Ceratodontidae; genus Neoceratodus; species Neoceratodus forsteri. The sequence goes on from CM057452.1 coordinate 1,271,790,837, forward strand.
TGCATGAGTTCAGCTTTTTTTGTACTATAAGAAAATATAAGTAGATGAACTTGGGCCCAATACTGTTCATACAAGCATTGGAAGGCAGTGCCATTGACAGAAAACGAGGATACCAGAAGGTATTAGACAAGACTTTCATTAATGGAGATGTTAACACTGCCATTTGATTACATGGCCACCAGATGTGCTTCACAATGATGCACTGAAATGGCAAACCCAGGAAAACAGGGAATGATGTTTTAACGAGTGCTCATTTTGGAAGCACTGTGGGTTGCCTTTACACACAAAAACGGAAATGATGCAGTTGATCTGCACCAGTCAATGTGGTACAAAGTCTGGCATGTAAAGGTGCCTATAACGCCATTGAAGAGGACTGGTCCCAGCACTGATTCCTGAGTTACCCTGCTGGTCACCCTTCGTTCCTCGGTGAACTCCATTTACCACAGCACGGGGTCATAATCAGGTTAATCAGAGCGCCATCCACGACTGTATTGAAGCTACTGCTCTCTCCTGTTGGGCATGCTGCAGTGTCCTCCCCAACTCCCAACTTGCTTCAGGACTTCCCTGCTTAAACTATTTCTGTTTAATTCTTAGCCCCTCCCAAACTGTTAATTTCTCTTTTGTTTTCTGACTGCCCTCCCCTCCAAGCCTTCTTGGTGTCCCATTGAGGCTGCTGCAGTGCCCCCCCCCAAAATAAAAACTTGCTTCAGAACCTCCCTGCCTGTTCTTTTCTTCCCCCCTCAAAAAAACTTGCTTCAGAACCTCCCTGCCTGTTCTTTTCTTTCTTTCTTTTTTTTTTTTTTAGGTGCGGACTTTTCCATTAGCAGATTATATTCTTTAGCCACTAGATGGCCCAGTTATAAGCACACTTACCCAATCCAACCCAATATAGTTCCTGTCTCATTTCACTTATTGTGTGGTCAGTCTATCACTATTCATCTGTCTTTGGCCCTCCCTCTTCTACTGATTGATACTGATTTTTCCCATTTGCAGGTTATAGTCTTTTCGCCCACTAAAGGGGTTTCCCCCCAACCATTCCAAAGCTGCTCTACATCTCCTTACTCTCTACTACTCCTGGTACTATTCCTTTACTGCTCAGCTGCTACGGGTACCTATACTCCATTGATAAGTCTGCTGTCCTTCACCCTCTTGGTACAGACCTCACACAGACTGGAGCACCTTTCCTCCACACTAGGCACCTCATCCCCAGACTACCCCACAGTGACTCGGCCCTTCCCCACCCTTGACACACCCGTGACCCCCCAACACCCCAACCCTGCCAACACCCCCACTCCCTCTGCCCTCCAAGGCCTGACCTGGACCCAACTCTCCCCTGCCATTCCCATCATTCACATTTTATCTATCCCATCCACCCTGATTCTGAAGTCCTCAGCTGGGTGTTGACCCAAGGGTTTCCATCACCACCGACCACTAATCAGAATAATTACACTGCTATTATTATTATCTGGTAATGTACACCCAAACCCAGGACCTATTGCTTCCAGCCCTTCTAAACCCTGTACCGCAATTGGCCTCCGCTTTGCATCCTTAAACATTTGCAGTCTCCTAAAGAAATCTGCTGCCCTCCAGTGCTGGGTTGTTCAACATCAACCTGACATAATTGCACTGGTAGAGACTTGGCTCTCCAAATCCACCCCTGACTCCGTTATCACTCTCCCTGGATATACCATCTACAGGGAAGCCCGAGTAGACAAACGCGGTGGTGGTTGTGCACTACTCGTACGGGACTCCCTTATAGGTCAGGCACTCCCAGCTCCTAAACTTGATTATGGAGCCCAAGCCCTCACCTTAAAAATCACACCTGACCCCGCCCGAGGCCCTCTCTTCCTCACGGTCTCCTTCGTACCCCCGAGGAATCAAAACCAAGTGGTCCAGTCCCTCATTGACTATCTCACATCTCTCCCTCACAAAGTGGAACAAGTCATCCTAGGTGATCTCAATGTTAACTGGCTTGCCTCACTGCCTCCCATATAAGGGACTCTTTGCTGCCCTGGATATGTCCCAGTTAGTCACCCAGACCACCAGATTCAACCACTCTACTGGCACCAGCACTCTCCTAGATGTTGTTATATCTAACCTCCCTACAAAATCTGGGATGTCACTGTCCTCCCAACTCTCTTAGTGATCACTCCCCAGTCCTCTGTCTCTGGTCATCCTCCACTCCGAAGCCAGTGTCCCAGGCCACTCTACACCACCGTTTATGCCCCGGCGGCCTCAGAAAATTAAAACAATACCTAGCCCAGCTAGATTGGTCCCCTATCCAGCGTGCCCCTGACATTGACTCAGCTCTTGGCCACTTCACAAATGCCTTCTATAAGGCTTGTGACCTTTTCACTCCCCTCACCAGGATCCGCTCCAAAAAATGCAGTGCACCATGGATCACCCCACCCCTCCTCCAGAGACTCAAAAACAGAGATAATCTCTGGCACATTGCTGTACAATCTGGAAAGGCATCTGACAGACAGGCCTGCAATGCAGAATGCAATAAGTGCACTTGGGCTATTAGGTGGACCAAGGCCGAACACTACCAGACCACCCTCACTTCCACTTGGGGTTCAGCCTGGACCTTCTGGGATAATATGAAAGAGCTAAATGGGAAGTCCCGCTCCCCACCACCATCTCAGCTCTCCATCAATGGCACCCCCACCACAGATCTACTCCTCATAGCCTATTGCCTTAACACTACCTTCTCTGACCTAAGCTCAGTCCTCCCCAGCAGCTTCTTTGACCCAATCCCCACCTCTCTCCCTCTGGTCCTGCATCACCCACAATTCTACCTGCGTACCCTATCCCCCCAAGAAGCTAGTCTGCACCTGCTAAAAGCCTTAGGCACCAATAACCCCAGCAGTGACCCCCTCGACTCCAGGATCCCCGTGTGGTCTTGGACGCAGTCCTAGTCCCCCTGACTGACCTTCTAAACTGGTCTCTATGCCTAGGTCAGTTCCCAAGTGCTTGGAATACTGCTGAAATCACACCCATGCAAAAGAGTGGGGACCGATTGACCCCCAACAATTACCGGCCCATCTCCATCCTCCCCCCACTCTCTAAAGCCCTTGAAAAAGTGGTGTTGATCCAGCTTTCTGAATACCCAACCAAGTATGACATTATGTGCCCAGAGCAGCACGGTTTCTGCCCAGGACACAGTACAACCACGGCTCTCCTAGAATTCTCCCAATACCTGCATGCTGCTCTTGACTCTGGCAGCCTTGCAGGAGCAGTGTTTATTGACCTCGCCAAGGCCTTTGATACTGTCTGTCATCCCCTTCTACTCAACTCTCTCTGCCAACTTCGCTTCTCTGGTGGTCCCATTTCCTGGTTCTCTAGCTACCTCTATGCTAGATCCCAGCATGTCAAGATCAGCGGCTCCCTCTCCAGCACTCTTCCCGTTCGCTCCGGGGTCCCTCTGGGCTCCATCCTGGGTCCAATACTTTTTAGTCCTACCTCAACACCCTCCCCAGCTCATGTACTGGTAAAATGCTCCTCTATGCCAATGATGCAGTCCTCATTGCCTCACATCCCAATCCCACCTCCCTCCAATTATCCCTCCAGCAAGCTTACAACCAAGCCGAAAGGTGGTTTGGAGACTGCAGACTGGTCATTAACCTAAAGAAAACCAAATCAATGCTCTTCTCCCACCACCAAAATAAAGCTAAAAATACCCGTCTCTTGTTTATCCCCAGCAATCTGCACCCGCTAGAACAAGTGACCACATATAAGTACCTAGGCATCACGTTCGATACTGTCCTCTCCTTCCACACCCACATTAATGCCCTGTCAGCTGCCATTAACTCTCAGATTGGCCTACTATACTGGCACAGGGACTGCCTACATCAGGTTGCCCTCAGGCTGGCCATCACCTCTTCCGTCTTGTCCCTCATGGACTGTGGCTTGCCCATCTACGCTGCAGCAGACAACACTGCCCTCTCCAAAATCCAACTCTCCATCAATATGGCCTGTAGGCTCCTGACCAGTGCCCCCAGCTGAACTCACACCTGCCTTCTTTATACTACCACCAATCTTCTCAACTTTGAGGAGCGACTGCTCTACCAGACCTGCCTTCTAGCTAAGAAATCTCTGCTAGGACTCTCCCCCGGGTTCTCCACCTCCCTACAGCAGCCACCTTTGTCCGTCACCACTCATAGCTCTGTTAAGGTCACTTTCAAGGTGCCCAGAACCAAGACCTCTCTTGCCCAGAGATCCTTCCTCTACCAAGCCCCACCTGGTTCAATTCCCTCCCTAGCTGTATCTCCAACTTGCCAAAAATTGGCTCCTTCAAAACAGCCCTTCTGAACCATATCTTTAATACCCGCTGTTGTAGGTGCAACTAACCCCCTGTTGTAACCTGTGGTTCCCACCTGCCTTGCCCCCTGGCTCGACAATGTCCACTGGACAGCCTCTCCCTCCCTCAGACCTACCCCTTCCCTACTAAGTCCAAACAGGGATGTAACCCACTGTCTTCTCTGAGGACCTGCTATATCCATGAGTGTAACTCACAATTTTGTAACATTATGTAACCTAAGTAACATACAAACTACTACATTATGTAATCTAAGTGTATCTATGTTAAATGTTCCTTTTACTGCACTTGTAATGTTATCCTCTGTTTTAATCTGCCCTGTAATAACTGTCTTGATGTCTACCCCACCGCGATGAGGTGCCTTTGTAAATAAGTCTCTGACTCAAAGGTCGTAAACCCGATTTGTAATGAATAAATTGCAATGAATAATGTTGCAAGACATTATGCTGCATGGATGCATCGCGCTGCCAACCTAGCGTGATTTATGCCATCTTGACATATCTTTCTGTGGGGCTCTACACCCCACATCCCCCATTCTGAAGGGCTGTGCCCCAGACTCCCCACTAAACATTCTTAACTCCAGGGGATCCAACTCAAGGAGTGCACAAAGACTTATAAAAAAAATTTCTGGGACCGGGAATCAAACCGGTCCCAGACGCAGTGCTTGATTCCTGCTGCTGTGGCTCTGTCCAGCGAGCCATGGCAGCTGCTTGGCAAGAACCCACTCGGGCAGAGGTCTTATCCTCTGCCTGGGGTAATGCAGATATAGATACTTACACGTACAGCAGTTATATGGCATTGTACCTTCCGCTGTCCAGACAGCGCACACGGGTTAGCTATAATCTCATATGCTATTAATTGTATGACATTATGACCCGGTAGGGTTTGCCACCACCCTCTGCCACCTATCCCCTAATCAATTTTGTATCCAGTTTACCACATTTGGACCCACTCCTAAGCTACCAGCCTTCTTACAAGTGAAACAGAGCTGAAAGCTTTATTGAAATCAACCCTGATGCTATACCTCTGTCACCCAGTCAAAGAAATCTATTAGATTCATTTGACATGACCTCCCCCTTTTGAACCCATAGTGCCTCATGTCTTGTAACCCACTGGATTCAAGATATTTCAAAATCCTTTCATTCAGACATGATTCCATTAACTTTTCCATTACTGAGGGAGGGAGTTCAAAGAAGGATCACTAAAAAGATCAAGAACGTGCAAAACTTAAATTATGAACAGAGACTTGAGTACTTAGGACTGTACTCATTACAATATAGGTAAACTAGGGGAGATCTCTGTTTTACCTACAAAGCCATAAATGATGAATGTTTAATGGAAACCCTCGGGCTGGTGAGAAATAGCAGTACCTCCCTTAGTAGAACCCACAATTTAAAATTAAAGGGAGATGTTAACAGGACCAATAGATGTAACAACTGGTACAGTCAAAGAATTGTCTCAGACTGGAATGCGTTATCTACAGATGTAGTTAAAAGTGAAAATATTTTAGTGTTTAAAAACAAGCTTGATTGTTTTATGGGATGTAAAAAACTATAGCATATTAAATAAACTTCAAACCTGTTCCACCTATATAGGTGGTGAGTTTCTTAAAGGCCTATGGTCTCCTAAACTCATAATAGCCTATGAATCCTATGGGCTGACTAGCCTATAATTTCCAGACTCCTCCCTGCTACCACTTTTGTGTAGTGGGACTACATACGCTCTCCTTCAGTTCTCTGGAACCACTCCTGTTTCCAGTAAACTGTTAAACAGGATTGTCAGAGATGCAGCCAGTACCTCCTTGAGCCCCTTCAATACCTTTGAATGCACCCCTTCTGGCCCCATTTCTTTTTCCACCTTCAGGTTGGCGAGTCCCTTCAGGACACTCTCCTATGAAAATGAACTAGTCTCCACCTCCCTCCCGCCAAAGCTTCTGTTACTTTTTAGTGGCCCCTCCCCTTCTATTTCCTCAGTGAACACTGAACAGAAGTACTGTATTTGTTCAGGATATCTACCTTTTCCTCGTCCCTCTCTGCACAGTCCCTTTCCCTTTTTAACCTTACAATCCCACCCCTGGTCATCCTCTTTTCACTTACAGTACATACCTAAAGAATCTCTTGCCCTCTTTCGTTACTTCCTGGACTATTCTTCTTCAGTTTGTGCCACACTCCTTACTGCTTTCTCTGCTTCCCTGTTTCCCCCTAGCACACTTCCGTATCCTCCTCCCTCTGCATCTCCTTGTATCTTCTGAATACTATCCTTTTAGACTTAAACATAGAAACATAGACTTTGACGGCAGATAGGGACCGCTTGGCCCATCTAGTCTGCCCATTTCCCTACCTACAGGATAGGCCGTAGATCCTAGTTAACCAAGAGCCTATTTCTTCCTACCCCCCACAAGAATTGCCTTATGTCTGTCCCATGCATTCTTGAATTCTCCCACAGTTTTAGACCCCACAACCTCCTCAGAAAGGCTGTTCCATGCATCCACTACCCTCTCTGTGAAATAATACTTCCTCACTTTGCCCCTGAACCTCCCTCCTTCTATCTTTAAATTGTGTCCCCTTGTTCTTGCAAGTCTCTTTTTCTGAAAGATGCTACCCTCTTGGACTTTGTTGATTCCACTGAGGTACTTCAAAGTTTCTATCATGTCCCCCCTCTCCCTTCTTTCCTCAAGGGTATACATATTAAGCTCCTTTAGTCTCTCCTCATACAGCTTCTCTTGCAGACCCTGCACCATTTTAGTTGCCCTCCTCTGACTACCTCTATCCTGTCTATGTCCTTGTGGAGATGGGGTCTCCAGAACTAGACACAGTACTCAGATGGGGTCTCACCAACTGTCTGTACAGAGGATAACAACTCCTGTTTTCTGCTGCTGAAGCTCTCCCTATACATCCCAGTATACCCCAGCCCTCCCTACTGCCTTCTCACATTGCTTGCTAACCTTAAGGTCATCTGATATGATTACCCCAGGTCCCTTTCCTTTTTGTTGTTGTTACTACCTCCCCACCCATTGTGTATTCTTCCCTGGGTTTTGTTTCCCAGGTGCATTATTTTGCACTTCTTTGCATTGAATCCTAGCTGCCATACTTCTGACCATTCCTCCAACCTTGCCAAGTCCTTTTCATCCTTTCCACTCCTCCTGCGTATCAACCCTGTTGCAGATCTTTGTGTCATCTGCAAAAAGGCATACTTTTCCTTCCAGTCCCTCTGCAATGTCACTGATGAAGACATTAAAAAGGACTGGACCCAATACTGAACCCTGCGGTACCCCACTAGTAACCTCTCTTTCTTCAGAGTGGACTCCATTTACAATTACCTTCTGTGTCCTGTTGTGCAGCCAATGTTTTACCCAGGCTACCACCCTGGGACCCACTCCCAGGCTGGTTAATTTGACTATTAATCTTTTATGTGGGACTGTGTCAAATGCCTTGCTAAAGTCTAGGTAGGCCATGTCCACAGCCCCTCCCTGGTCTACTACTTTGGTCACCCAGTCAAAGAAATCTATTAGATTCGTTTGACATGACCTTACCGCTGTGAATCCATGCTGCCTTGGGTCCTGTGCTCCACTGGCCTCTAGGTACTCAACTATTCTTTCCTTCAGAAGTGACTCCATCACTTTCCCTACCACAGAGGTCAGACTGACAGGTCTATAGTTTCCTGCCTCTGTCTTGGTCCCACTTTGTGAAGGGAATCACATCCGCCTTCCTCCAGTCCTCGGGTACCACACCATCCTCCCATGATTTATTAAAAGAGTAGCCAGTGGTTTCACTAGTTCCTCCTTAATTCTTTTAGAATTCTGGGTGAATTCCATCAGGACCCATTGCTTTGTCCACCTTCAGTTTTAGGAGTTCTTGCAGAACCCTCTCTTCTATGAAAGGACTGGGATCGACCCCCCTATCAAGAGTGCTTCTGTTAATTGGATTAGGCACTTCCCCCTCCTCGTTTGTGAATACTGAGCAGAAATATTCATTCAGTATCCCTGCTTTTTCACTGTCCCCCTCTGCCCACCCACCGTTCATTCTATTCAGCCTCACTATCCCTCCCTTTGTCTTTCTACACTCGCTGATATACCTATAAAAGGTTTTATCCCCCTTCTTAACTGAGTTGGCTATCTTTTCCTCAGTTTGGGCCTTTGCTATTCTGACTTCCCTCCCTGCTTCCTTCTGCCTTAACTGGTACAGCTCTCTGTCCTGCTCCTTCTGTGTTTCCTTATACTTCCGGAATGCTATCTTTTTCTTCCTGACTTTCACAGCCACCTCTTTTGAGAACCATAGTGGCTTTTTCTTTCGTTTTGATTTGTTTATTTGCTTCACACAAAGGCTTGTTGCCTCTGTGATGGCAGTTTTGATGATTCCCCATTGTTGCTCCACACCTCCTTCTAGCCTGTTTGCTAGTGCTTTTATGAGGCACTCTCCCATCTTGCCAGAGTCAGCTGTCCTAAAGTCCAGTACCCTCACTTTTGTATGGCTTGACTCTGTAGCTGAGTTTAACATGAACCACACTGTTTGATGGTCACTTGTCCCCAGATGGCAACCCACTTCTAGATCTGAGATCCTCTCACTGCCCCCATTTGAGAGTACGAGGTCTAAGATTGCTCCCTCATGAGTGGGTTCTGAAACTAGCTGTCTAATGCCTGCCACCTGTAGGGCATCAAGAATGGCCCTGCTCTTGGATGTGGCTGCAGCAAATGTGCTCCAGTTAACATCTGGCATATTCAGGTCTCCCATCAATAGTATCTCCCCTTTCTCTGCCATTCTAAGAATGCCTTCTATCATATCCTTGTCCATTCCCTCCCCCTGACATTGGGGTCTGTACACAACCCCTGTGCGGATTGTGGTGCCCTTTCTTGACCTTTTCAGCCACTTCTTTCAAGAATCATAGTAGTCTATTTTCTTCTTTCTTTTGCTCTCTTGCTTGATGCAGTGGGTTGTTACCTTTACTATGCTCTCTTTTAGCTTGCACATTGTAACTCCACCCCACCCAGGCTATCCCCCCCTCACCATGTCATCCCTGAGGCATTCAACCATCTTTATAAAATATGTCATCCTGAAGTCCAGTACCCTTGCCCTTTTGTGGTTTAATTCTACTGCCATCCTTATAATGAACCACACCTTGTGGTGATCACTGGTTCCCACGTGGCCTCCTAACTTAACATCTGCAACTCTCTCCCTGTTAGTGAGTACCAGGTTCAGTATTACCCCATCACAAGTGGGTTCAATGACTAGTTGCCTTAGGAACGCCCCCTGCATAAAGACCAAGATGTACCTGGTTCTAGCTGAAGCTGCTTCTGGGAGGCTCCAATCTACATCTGTCATATTGAAGTCCCCCACCAACAGCACCTCCTCCTTTTCTGCCAGCTTACCAATGGCCTCCACCAGTATGAACATACGAACATATGAAAATTGCCAGCAGAAAAAGACCTTACGGTCTACCAAGTCTGCTCCATTGTGCAGCTAGTAGCCCTTATTTTGTAGCTGCCCCTTCCTCCCTTGCCCCACTCCCTTGACCTCCCTTGCCCAGTCCCATCCCCTTTTGAAGCCCCACACTGTTTTACTGGATATCACCTCTGCCGGTAGTACATTCCACCTGGCCAACACACTCTCGATATAAAAGTGTCTTCTCATCTCCCTTCTGAACCTTCTCCCCTCCAATAAATACCTTATATAATTCCTTCCTCTATTCTGGAGGTCTGGAGAGTACACCAGTGCGAATAGTGGCTCCATTTCCCATTTCCAGGGTGACCCACAGTGCCCCTACCTCACCCAGTTTTCCCTGTATTTCTGTTACTTTTATGCTTTCCCTCACATAAAGTACCACACCCCTCCTTTCCTTCCCACCTGGTCCTTCCTGAACAGAGTATGGGCTGGTATGGCCACGTCCCAGCCATGTTTTTCAGCGCATAATGACTCAGTAATCAACACAATATCCAGGCTGACCTCTGCTATGACTGCCTCTAGATCTGTAATCTTATTTTCCAGACTTCTAACATTTGCACACATGGCCTTCCATGCTGATGCAGGCTTTTTTCTCGTGTTAATGATTACACTAAATGTGTGTGAGGACTTCCCAGTGAGGTGGATGAAGGAATAGATCATATTATTATTGTTAAGACTGGGGATAGCCTTTAGCACAGAAAACAAGCTACATATCATTACCAACACGATGCTGTCTAATGTAATTCTTTTCCGTACCTTTAACTTTTGGCTTGCTGATCAAAAATGAGAAAACAGAAATGGTAGAACTTAGTCAGTAGAGTACCTGTCATTTGGTGGTCTTTCAGTTGCTGATTGCTTTCTCCATCAAGAGGTCTCTGATTTTTAATCGGATCATTGTGTGCACATATGGATATTCCTGGTGGCCTAACCAGCAAACATAATTAAAAGAAATGATTGGCTTTCACTTTAAACAAACATCTGGTTTTACTTGAAACAAGATGACTCAGCTGTTTTAGAAACTTTCTTGTAACCTTGGATTCACATTTTCTTCTGAAAATATATATATTTTTCTGTGTTTAAAACAGCATGCTAATGTAAATAATATATATAAACTGACAAACAACATTTTTAAAAATATTGGGTGTTCTGATTAACAGTAAAACCACAAGAATTATTGCATTTCTGTTGATCCATTTAAATCTGTTTCAGCAGTCAGTTTGATTTAAACAATTATTCTGATTTATATTCTGAATGCTATAATTTGCAGAAAATGTAACCATGTGCAAACATTTTTGTTTAGTATATCTTGGCAGTTTTGTTGTGCTGTGATGTCATCCCCTTAGGTTTCATGGAAACACTGAGTGAACAGAAGAAAAAGAAAGACACTTCTTTAATGTGCTTTCTTAGATCAAACAGGAGATGCCATCTCTTTTATCTACAGGGATAGCCATCTTTCATTCATAGACCCAATGACAACACAGGAATAGACATGACTACAAAAACAAGTAAATGAAAAAAACTTACTGAAAAAGGTTAATACATGTTTAATAGTTGAATTTAGGTTTCTAATCTTCAGAACAATCAGTCACACATTCTTGTCAAAGACAGTTCTGTCTATTTGGAAAAAATATCCCTTGTCTTGACAGTACCCTTTACTCAGACTGTTCAGATGCACAGCTTTCTTTGGACTCAAACATCAGAATGATAGGTTCTCTACTTCTTGCCAGCAATTGTGACTTCAGAGTCCCAACTTATCAACTCAAAGAAGAAGTGGAGATTTCTGCTGACTATTGAAATATGAAAAGATTGGAGCCTCTTTGTTGAGTCATCTAATGTGGGCTGTTCTGCAAGTACTTTTGAGAATCAATAGCTTTGTTGTACTTCAATTTAAAACAATAAATTGTGTTCAGATAAACACATCTATTTTTATGCGTACAGGACCTTAAAATAAAAAAATCTGGCAAAGTCACATTTAATAAAAGACAAGTTCCAAGCATCCTAAGTCTGTGTTTCTCCACATTGTGGGTATGTCATTATTGGGCTGATATAGGTAGGATCAAAATGACTCACACCCCCACCAGTGCTATGAGGCCCTTTGCAGGCATGTGCAGTATCAATCCTGGATACGGGAGGGGCAGTCACTGCAGTGGTGCAGTATCCGTCTAGCTGCCTCACAGTGTTGGCTTATCCAAACTGGATAACTGAAAATGTCCAGGTGTCCCCCCCCTCCCCAACCAAGTTGGGCTCTTCCCCACATTCAAATGGCTAAACATCTTTTCTTTTATCAACTATTCTGAAACTAAATGGTGTTTTCTAATCACTGCAAGTTTTTTTAAGAAGTAAAAATGGAGTCAGTATTCCAAAGTGAAATGTGAAGATGATATGTGAACTCTGGGTCACCTCATATTCAGTTTCAAAGTGCTCCACCAATACCAACATTCCAGATGGTTCCCCTGCACCACCATCTGGCCCTACTAAGTCAGCAGCATTTTCAACAGTAATAACACAAATAGTTACAATGTTCTTCTTTAGCAACCATCCAGGCGGAAGTTAAAGATCTCATAGTGCTTACTGATGAAGAGTAAGGGAGCTTCCACAGTGTCATGGCACACATTCCCCCCAGTCAGTAAAAGGAGGCCCATTTAACCCACCCCATGGGATGCACAGATCCCTTTTTAATGACAAAAATAACTTTCAAGGTTCTGATGATGCCAGCTGTTAATGCTTTACTGGGAATCAGTAAATCTCTTTCATCTATGCAATCCTGGGAAGTTGATCAAAGTTGAACACTTTTTATTTCATGAAGCAGTCCATATTCCAGGCATACCTATTTACAGTATCTCTGGCACAATCACTATACAATTTTGATTTCAATTCGATTTGATATTCTTTTTGACAAGTTTTCTTGTTTGGGGTACTTGTGAGCCACCAGCAAAGATGTCCACCTAGCTTTAAGGCTGTGCTCAGCCAGTAAATAATCCATCAAAATCTGCTCATACAAAGTGCTCTACAGTAATTTCAGCATATACCAACAGCTAGTTCTAATCATACAGTGCACTCCAGCATCTTTTTTATTTTAATTGGAAGACAGGAACCAGAGAATCTATCAAAAAAGACCACTGACCTAACTGCTGACAAGGAAAAGGGGAAAACAGTGATAGGACTCTGATATGAAGGGGCTGCTTCAGTCAGCTCACAAGCCTGCATGCCAACCCAGGACTACAATCAATTTGGAACTGTTGCACCAATTAGTGCAATGTGTGCTTGCTCAGGGAGGGACTTCAACTACAAACAAAAGAGAAGTCTTTCTTGATAGTAGCTAACACTGCTCTTTGGGGTCTCACTTCTCACTGCAGCTTTCCATACCAGTAGCAGCCCAATGGGGGTTCCAGACTCCAGCCTCAGGTCACCATCTTGCCAAACACAGGGGTCCTGAGCCTGATGTGAAGGGGCTGTCCCAGCCAGATCTCCAGCCTACATGCCAGCCCAGGACTACAATCGAATTGGAGAAGTTGCTCTAATCAGTTCTGTGTGCACTTGTTCAGGGTGGGGCTTTAAATACAAACAAATGAGAAATGTTCTTCATAGCAGCCGATGCTCCACTTTGGTGACTCACCACCATAGCTTCCCATGATAAACCAATAGGAGAGCTTAGAGTTCCTAGAGCAACAGAGCCAGTAGTTATGGGCCAAGGTCAGTGACCTTATAAATTGAGGCCATCACAACTCGAGAATTGTGGAAATTTCTGAGGGCTCTGAGGGCAAAGATATTCTGCCACAGCTTTCCTACACCAGCAGCAGCCAAGTGAGGCTCCAGACTCCAGCCTCCAGTTGCCATCTTGCCAGCCATGGGGGCATAGGAGGAGTGGGAGCAATTAAGGGGAATTACCAGATGGGAGATGCCAGGATGGCAGGAGAATCTGTCCAGCTCCACCATGTAGCCAGTAAGCTGAAAGTTAATTCTATTCTCAGTATTGTGCTCCTATAAAAGGGTTAGCGGGGGTCCTCTCCTGCACTGTACTAAATTCACAGGTGTTTTAGACTCACAGGTTGTGTTGTTTAATTTAGTGTTTATGGCTGCCTTGTGTTAGAGAACTGTTACTTCGTATTTACAATTTCTGTACATCCTGGGGCTTATTGTGTTTTAATATTGTTGTGATCTGCTCTGTTTACTCCATAGTGTTAGCCTCCACCAGGTTTTTCTTGTCTTAAGCCCTCTTCTGTTACCAGGATTTTAAGCTCCTTTGCCTCCTTTCTGGGTCAGGCCTATACTCCCCCTAGCCTCTGTATCTGGATCAGGCATACTTTATAAACGCATTAGACCTATGCTCCACTTGCCTTCCTAGGTGGCTCAGGCCTTTATTCCTCCTTGCCTCACAATCTGGGTCCAGCTTATGTTCCCCCTTGCCTCCCTATCTGGTCAGGCCTACAATCCTCTTTGCCTTTCTATCTCGGTCAGGCCTGCTCTCCCCCCTTGCCTCCCTATCTGTATCAGACCAACACTCTTTAGCCCTCCTGGTGTTCCTTGTTACTGTTAGGCTCATCCACCATGATGCTCCATGTCCTAGCTGTCACCCTCCTCATTTCCGTCTCCTTCCTTCACCTATTAACTGCTTCATTCCTCTGTCCTACTCCCTCCATCCCTCTCCATCTCCCACCTGTCCATCCTTATTCCTACCCTCCCTTCTACACTCCCCATGCTGTCCTGGATGCTGCCTCCTACCTGATCCTTGGTTCCTCCTTGAAGCTCTCTGATGCCTCCTTCCCCTCTTCTGCTCTCCCCTCCACCTCCTCCCCTCCTCACCTTCCAAGGAGCTCCAGGCTCCATTAAACTCCTTGTAACCTTGCTACATCTAGTGGCAGGCTACATTGAGCTTAATCCTAACCCCCTGCCTCACCAGTGAAACTTCCTAAAGGACTGCAGATTGCCCACCTTAACATCTGCAGTCTCCTAGCAAAGCTGGTTGTTTTGCAACCACTCATGATTAACCTCCAGCTGCATATTCTCTTTATCTTGAGATCTTGGCTCTCCCACAAGGTCCAAGACTCTGTACTATTCATCCCTGGTTGTTCCATAGCTCGGCAGGATTGCATTATGAGGGGCAGTGGCATTACAATCTGCCTATCTTCCAACATCCAGTTTGTACCTATGCTATCATCTCTTCCACCTCTGCCTATGTGCTGCTCCTCCTCAAATTCACCATCCCCTTCTTAGTCCCTCTTTTTGCAGCAAGGGTGTACTGCTGTCCCGGCCTATGCCCTGTCTGCTGCTACTCATCCTCTGGTGAGTTGCTGATAACTGGAGATAGTGACATTAATTGGCTTTCCCCTCTGTGTACAAACTTTGTCAAAATGTTAAATCCTTCCAGTTACAGTATCTCAACTGATTTCAGATCCCACCCATCTTAATCCTAAATCCTTGACTCAAACTCTTCTGAACTGGATATTCTCCTATCACCCCCATCATACTGTAACTGCAGGTACTGTATTCTTCCAAGCATCGTCAATGACCATCATATGGTTTACTGTGTGTCCAAAATCCATTGCCTAAAGTCCCTGTAAATCATTCTCCTTCAGTCCTTCAGCTCTCTGGATTTGATCCCCTTCCACCAAATTTATGGTTTATCTGAGACCACCACGTTCCACTCAGGAAAACCATAGTCAGGGGTTTCCACTTTCCCTGGATATCAGTCATGTGGTAGCCTGCCTTCTAGCTCATGATCTAGCCTGGAAGTTCTATAAGATCACCAGTTTCCCTGCTGCTCTGTTAAATGACTGGACACTTTACAATATTTGCACAATAACCACCAGGCTTGTGAAATATGAGTGCTTCACATCCATGCTCCATAACAACCTTAATCATCCCTTAAAGTTTTGGAAATTTATCCACTCCCTCCTCACTCCCCCATGACCCAGACCCCCGTACTCAAGGTTGGCATCTTCCACATCACTGACCCTGCTGTCTTTGCTTTTTCCTTTAAATCCTTCTTCCCCACCTGTTCCCATCTCTCCTCCTCCCAGTAACCCTTCCCCTCTTCCCTTGTGCTCCTTCTTCTCTCCTGCCATTCCCTCTGCCTCTCCTAAGGCCCTTACAACTCTTAAACCCCAGAAGAGTATGATCCCAGATGACCTTGACCCCAAGCTTTTGAATCTCTGCACCAGCTATCACCTTCCCTATTATTCTCCTCCTTACCCTTTCATTCTCCTCTGCCTCTGTCCCAGATGCCTGGAAATGGGCTACAGTCATCCTTCTCCCTAAAGGGAGTGATCCTTCTTCTCCTCGGGGGGAGGTGTCAGCATTGCTCAGTTGGTAGCACATCCACCTCTGGGCCAGAAGGTTGTGGGTTTTAGTCCCACTCTGTGATTGGGCTCATACCTAAATGCTGGCATCTGAGTGCAGTACTGGGGGTGTGCTGTCCTTTGGATGATACATTATACCAAAGTCCCTCCCACCCATTTCTGGTGCTATTCTGATGGATGTCCCATTGGAAGTAAAATAACTCAAGGCACATTTTGCATGAGTAGGGAACTGTTTATTTAGAAAAATCAAGTACACAGAAATATCCGACTAATATAAAAAAATCAGAGTAGATATTTGATTAACCACAGATAAGTCCGTAACAAAACTAGAGTACAATTAAAAAATTGCCCATGGAAAGTGTTTTCATCTCTTACTTTATTAAGTTCTAGAGATCTGAATATATTCCACAGCACATTGTTTCCTAAGTGCAGAGATAGTCATACAGAAAAGTGTTGTCTGATCCAGGTGGAGTTGTTGCAAAACATATTTACAACATATCTGCCATATAGTTACTTTAATACTAGATAAAATAAGCAATATCACAGAGGGATCATATTTGCTGAGGTAGAGATTGCAACTGGCCATAAATTAATGTGCTATAAGAGATACTGGTCCAAAATGGGCAGACTTGTAGTCCCCAATAACTGCCAGAAGACTTGGTTAAAAGGACAGTCAAAATATAAATGTATATTTTCTAACTGGGTCATGCAACTATTTCAGGGACAAAACAGCCCTGTGATAGTTTTATGTTTATTATTATCCTTCACATTTCATTTACAGTGACAACATACCCATACACCATTCCAGTACTGTTCTTGGATGTTTTTATCACTTAGATAATTTAAAGCAGCCAGTTTAAGCAATGGAGATACTCCAGGCACTATCTCAATATCAGTAAGAACTAAGGATTTGTAGAAGGCTTTCCGATGCTGAGTACCAATAATAATAATAATAGTTTTATTTATATAGCGCCTTTCAATTTCCAAAGCGCTATACAGCTTAAAACAGTACAAATCAAACATTAAAATCGAATATCAAAGACAGATAAAGACAATAATAAAATCATCAGATTCAGAACAATCAATTTTCTAAAAAAGGCCATTTGCCAAAGATAAGTTTTTAAACCCCTCTTAAATTCTTCTGTGGAAGTGCACTCCCATAACCGGCAAGGTAGAGAATTCCAGAGAGTGGGCGCAGCATAAGAAAATGCCCCACATCCGGATGATTTAAGATTCACGCTTGGAATCTCCAGCAACCCCTCATCGGCTGAGTGGAGTGATCGGCCAGGGCAGTAAGGGACCAGAAGTTCTTTCAGATAGGCCAGACCCTGACCATGAACGGCTTTAAAAGTCAGTAAACTGACTTTAAAGGCAACCCGCCATCATATAGGCAGCCAGTGCAGTTCATGCAGCACCAGGGTAATATGACAGGACCTACTGGAATCAGTCAAAACACAGGCTGCTGCATTCTGCACTAGCTGTAGGTGGCAGATTTCAACCCCGAAAGCCCAAAGTAAAGGGAGTTGCAATAGTTCAGATGTGAGTACACAGAGGCGTGGACCAACGTTGTCAGGTCGTCAGACAGAACTAGGTGCCTAACTCTGGTGATATTCCTAAAATGGTAAAAGGAAGTCTTGACAACTGCTGACACTTGTGACTGCAGTGTCAGCCTGTCATCTAAGACAACCCCCAGGTTACACACCCATTCAGAGGTCGGGAGTGAGACGTCACCAAGAAAAATTCCTGACAGCGTACCAACAGACGACCCCTCTATCTGGTGACCCGGGTCCACAACCAATACCTCTGTCTTTTCTGAGTTCAACTTTAGCCAACTAGAATACATCCACTCCTGAATTTCTTTCAGACAGTTGTTAAACACCGAGAGAGCTCCATCCCAATAGTACCCCATGAAAGTTTCTGTTTCTTTACAAATTTAATAAAATGTTCTAAATAGGATGGAAAAACTGCATTTTTCCTAAAACTGGGATTTGATCATTGCCATTCTAGCTGAAGTGGTTCCATCCATATCTTAGCCCACACTTTCCATGCAGGAGCTTGAGCAGAAAACCAGGGCATGATATTAGATTGAAAGAAAATACTTAAAAAATAACTGGATGAACCATGTACAGACCTCCTTGATTTACCAGAAGATACAAAATATCCCTTTTAATATGATTTAATTTGCTGCCCCATACTGGAGATGTTGCAAAATTATATTTCGCTAGTGAAATTCCGGTGAAATCAGTAATTTTGCTGTGTGAAATATTTTGCAAAATTTGCCCATTATGCTAAATAATTTGCTGGGTGCAAAATGTGGAATTTTGCCTGCAAAATGCAAAATTTCACCTTCCACAGGTAAAATGTTGCATTATGCAAATGAAATTCCAAATTTCACTTCAGCGAAAAACTTTGTGAAACGGGCAAATTTTGCAAAATATTCTGTGTAACAAAATTTGCCAGTTTCACACATCTCTACCCATACCACTTGAAAGAAAATACTAAATAATCATGTTTCCGATCGTTGAGGCACAGGGAAAACTGCATTTACATAGATAAATATACTAAACATATTTTTATTATACTGATCTTTTTCTCTTTAGATAATTGTCGTGTTTCCATTTGGGTGACTTTTAGTGCCCTGGCATCCAAAACTTTCTCCCAATTGAACATAGCTAAGTTAGTCACACCACAGCATATATCTACAATTTTTACATGTTTCAAAGATATCATGATACCATTAATTGTAGTAGGAATATTATCATGAGTCCCAATAGGTGCATGTTGAAAATGCAATTGAAAAAGATATATTTTATCTCAGTTCGTTATCCAATAAAGTTGAAAGAAAGTTGAAATAGGTAAAATCTGACTTTTCTGTATGTTGATCTGTGAACCAATAAGCTTTGCAGTGTCTTGCACAATTGTTATTGCTGCTTTCCCAGAAGACTTATCTTCAGTAAATAAACATGTGTCACGTACATAGGCATCTACTGTAGTTTAATTTCTTCCAATGAAATGGGTTCTGAATTCGCTGTACATTCAGTGTATTACTAATGGCCCTTAACATAGGGCCTAATGTTAAAATATGCAAGCCAGAACTTAAATGACAGCCTTGCCATATACCTCTCAATAATGGTACACAAGATCTTAGCCGCCCATTTATATTGGGAATGAGAGTTATGTGGGAATAGAACAGTTTAATCCAGGTAATAAAAGTCTGTGAAAACCCATATTTGTATAGCACTAGAAAGATACACTCATGAGAAACTTTATCAAAGGTTTTTTTCCTGATCCAAAGTAATAAGGAAGTGACCATTACCCTCCCTGTTACAGTACTCAATAATTTCTCTGATAAGTAAGAGGTTATCTTGAATTTTCTGACCCAGAATGGAACATGTACATAATGGGTGTATAATTACTGGTGTAAATTTTTATCAATGGGAATACTCAGTTGATATTCCCCGTAATCACCAGTCAGTTGTTATGACTTTCACGTGCACAGAGCAGTTCAGCGCAAGTGTTCCAGCACACTTCGCAGTAAACAATAAGAGGAACGCTTCTGTAGTACCTGCCAGATGTGGAAGAAAACCAGCAGTCTTCAACTTCAGGCTGTATGTTCCCCAACCCG
Organism: Neoceratodus forsteri; assembly: GCA_016271365.2. NCBI lineage: Eukaryota > Metazoa > Chordata > Ceratodontiformes > Ceratodontidae > Neoceratodus > Neoceratodus forsteri. The sequence continues at coordinate 1,271,810,517 of CM057452.1, forward strand.
AATAGTGCTCAGGGGACTGCAAAGGAAATCTACACCACAGGAAGCTCTCTTCAAACAATCCTTGGCCCAAACCTGTGTGATCAACAAGGGAGCGTCCATCAACATGTATCATGCAGCTCCCGAAGAAAGTGATCAGAATAAATGAAGGTGTCCGGTAACTGGGTCAGATTCAACTAGGCGAGTTGGCAGTGAGATAAGGATGTACTGTTTGTAATTGCTGTTTCCTGTGTGCCCAAAGCACAAACAAAGAACTAATTTACTCCTTTCTCCTGAGCACCCTACGTGTCAGGTAATTTTAACACAGTCCCTTAACTCATTTCTGGCACTCCATCAGACGGACCTCCGTAACCATGGCCACGAACTGTCCTGCAGCAACTGAAAGTAAGCACACGGAGAAATGAAGCTGACACGGAGGTCTCACAGCCAGTGATTTAATTTTTTTTTAACCGCAGTAAAGTTATTAAAAAGTTTGTTTTGGGCTCTGAATACTCTCAACAATGTTCTAGTACAGTGCAGCATACAAAAGAAATGTCTCATTTACTTCAGTGTTTTTCATGTTTTTTCTTATTAGAATAGCCAGTGTATGTTACTATCTTATGCAGTTCTTGTAAGGTAAGACTGCTGCTATTTTTTTCTGCTTGTTCTTGTAAGCTTGTGTATTGAGTTGCATAAAATAATAAAAAAAAACATTTAAATTCCCAAACTGTGGTGTTGTGCAACATGATTTTGAATAGTTTGTGTATGGAAATGTAACTCTCTGGCTGAAAAACATTTACCGTAATTATAAAATAAGACATAGGTGAACATTATGAAAATTTTAATGCAACCCTCGTGAAGGATGCATTTTACACCCTGAGCCTGGCCTGGGTCATTGATGCATCCTCACCTCGGTGTGCATTAAATTTTCATAATGTTCACCTCCCTATGCATTATTCTCTATATAATAAATAGAATAATAAATGGATAAGTGTGTATTACTAGGTAGTAATACCATCGAGAGGTTTTGGGGACTTGGAACCTTGAGAGCAAAGCTCAAGAGGTACCCAATGTCCCCAAAACCTTGAGATGTGATTATTGCCTTGTAATACACATGTATCTATTTGTTCTTTTTGTAGTATATGGATGCTATTTGGAATACTGTGGCCTGAACATCTTGCCGCAATCCTGGCCACTGCACTGAAGACTTACTCATTTTGGCCGCTATACCACTGCATTTTTAGTCACGTCACTGTTCGGTCTGAATTTTCTGCTGCTTCCATAGTGCCTCTGTCTGTCATTTTCTGTGGGAAGTGTAAAGATTGTAGGTAGGGTGATTTACTGTGAAGGCATGATACACAAGATACTAGTTTTAATGTGGCAAAGAAACAAAAACGCAGACAGTACAAAGGCCACTAGTTACTCTCGTTTAGTGAGAAACGGCCACCAAGTTATCAAAACTGTTTTGCCCACCCACATTCTAAAAGCAGCCAATCAAAAGTGAAGGTATGAACTCAAACATCACGTCCCAAGCAATTAGAATGGGAATCATAGCAACCAGCCTTTCAGTGTGCCAGACAGAAGAGCCGTACAAGGAAGGTTGCTTTTTTAAACTTATAGTAATTCTACGGAAAACAGAACTTTTTCTTTAGTGCTGATTTCTTCTTTTCAGAGAGAGAGAGATGTTTTCCTTGTTTTAGCTAGCAGGGCCTATTTACTATATGCTGATGGTTACAAGAAAAGCCCACTCCCGCCCTGAACATGCCATTGGTGAGCTTGCATCAAATACTCTTTGATAATACTAACATTAAGACCTCAGAACAATACTATTACAGGGTCTGAATGACAGTATTATCAGGAATTTTTTGTATGCTTTGTGATGGCATTATTTTACAAATCCATATAGTACATTGGGTTATACTGTCACTAAACATATACAAAAAGTTTTGCAAGAATCTTAGCAGCCATATTAATCAGAAAAATTGGTCTTCAATTTTTTTAAGTCTGAAGGATTACCTTTCTTAAACAAAATATTTGTATTGCTTTATTAATACTGTAATGCCAGAAATAATGGGATGGTTTAGGAAATAATTAAAGACAGTTACTAAAACTGGGGCTAATTATGCACTAAAGGTCTGGTAAAATTCTGTTGTTAAACCATCAGTACTTGGTGAGGATATTTTTCTTTAGGGCTGAAACTGCTGAGTGACTTCTTCTAAACAAATGGGTTAAGTCAGGAAAGTATTGTCAGCAGTCAATATTGGGGTAGGCCCAGAGAGTCTAGAAAATGCTCAGTTTCAATATCTATGGGAAACCATGAATCAACCATACTTAAAAAAATCTGAGCTACCCCTAGCATTTTATTGGACCAACAGAAATTGCTACAAAAGAGCACAGGTGCTTATGGCTTTTGCATTACACAGAACCCTCTGCCAGAAAACAATGGCAGTTGTTTTGGAAGAACATACTTTCTCAAAACTTAGATCATACATTAAAAAAAAGCAGATGAAAAGTTGTTAGGGATCCCCATTGGCTGAAACTGCATTCAAAAAACAACATAACCATGTAAAGACAGCAAACGTTCCATCAAAAGAAATGTATTCTAAGGTCAAATGTCACTGAATTGAAAGCTCACTCCCAGAAAAGCCATAAACCAGCTGAAGATTCATGTTAAAACCCTGTCTGTGTGTGTCTGTGCTTGCATTAGTAAATGACTATGATTAAAAACCACAAGGAAAAAATAAGCTTAAGCAAAGCATATTAAATAACTACTAAAATATCTCTGTGCTAAGTAAAAAATAGGTTAGAAGGCAACCAGCTGTTTCATGCATTTATACAGTGTAAGCACTGTTCAGATACATTTGTCTTAAACTCTGGGTACAATAAGTCAGTCTTACTCATGAATATTCAAACTTACACTGTCTTAAACATGACGTATCTGCAATTCTGTAACAAGTGACTAGTGTATATGTACATTGAAAACCAAACCTAACACAGACCACCTCGTAATTGAGATACTGATATCCTAATATGTTCATGTATCGACATCTGTCCTATGTACCTACCCTTCTGTTGTATTAAATAACAGTTCTATAAATCTAAATCTAAAACTGAGGGAAGCAACACTCCACCACACCCAACCTGCCCCACCGGTGATGAAACCAATGTATAGGAAACCAGTAAAAGGAATCCATAAAACCATTTTGTATCTAAACATACTGAATCACCACCATGTACCACAATAATATTTCCATGTGTTGTCCTAAGCAGGTAAAAAACAGGAGCTGTTTAAGCAGTGTATGTGACATAAAACCCAAACCTATATTCATCCATCACCCACCATGTTCAAAAGTAAAATGAGTCTGACCTCAAAAGCCCACCTTTGTTGTGTATTTTTGAAATGTCCTTTCAAAACCTATATCGACATATCAAAGATGGAGTGGTCAGACTGAGAAAAGTGTTGCCCCACTGGTTTATCAGTCATCTTCTTTTTAATAGTATGTCCGTGTGATGTCACTCAGGTGTGAAGAATGAAATAAACAACATAACAAGATGCACAAGTATAATTCCCCTGTATCTTGAATTGTTTGTGTTGTGGGATGTTGAAATGATTGGACGTAGAAATGTGCTCACAAGTCTTACATCTAGTGTAATTGCTGGGTCTTGTGCCATTCAGTGTCCTGTTATTTTGTTAAGGTACAAGCTGGCTCCTCACAATCAGGTTGGTTAAATTAGGTGGTTGCTTAAAAGACAGTAGTGGTAATTCTTGAAAACTACACTTGCTTAGATGTGTGTATGTTCCCTGTCATAGCCACTAGGGAGTGCATTCTCTTTCTTTGAATTCTTTTTTTTTTTTATCATGTAAAATTTTATTGAGTTTATCAGATATCAAGAGCCGTACAAAGCGGCCTTCATACACCATATATATATACCATAGCCATACATGCCCAGTGTATACATATCTGTTCTCAGAACACAAAAGATTATCTGCAGATATGTACTGCGAGATAGTAATCTTTAAGCAGGCGTCTCCTAGAGCATGGTGCAAAATACCAGTCCTTTCAAACTTCATGAAGAAGGTCTCACTCAGTAAAGAAAACTAATAGTCGTAGATCCTCTGCCTAAACCAGCGAATTGCTCCAGTCTTATATCAGGCTTCCAAAACATTATTGCCTGCTATCCACTAATATACCCATCTCCAAAAGAGCAGCTACATAATGAGACCCTTGCATAATCTCAGATAAGTCTGTCCATCCAATTAAATGGACAGGATCGAAGAAACCATAAGGGTCCAAAAAATATGCAACAATATAAAAATAGGAGTAGAGACAAGACCACACAGCCGCAGATGCCCAAATATACTATAAACATACTATGCCATCAGCTATATTCGGGGGTGGGGGTTGGAGCGGAGGGGGAGCAACCAAGCATATGTGGGAGTGTAAGTAAGCACCCCATTTCTTATAGTATCTGTCAGTCGGCCCTTGGCTGCCGCTGAAAGCCTCTCAAAGTTAGCCAGTCTGGACATGGCAGAGCACCACTTTAGAACTGTTGGGGCGTGAGGCTGTTTCAACGCATCAAAACAGCCCTCTTAGCTTCTTCATCAAAGCTACTAGTATCCATGCTGCACTAGAGGGGAGTGGATTTAGCGCGAGGTGTCTCCCAGTAAGAGGGAGTAATTTTGAATCTGGATTCACTTCCCAATTATCCTGGAGCAGTCCTTAGGACTAGAGTCCAAAAATTTTGCAGGGTCGGGCAGGTCCAAAGGACATGTAGCAGATGGGCAGGGAAGAGTGACATCGCCAGCACTGGTCCTGCGGTAAGATCTTCATCATATGCAATACTGCTGGGATTTGTACCATCTCAAAGAATTTTCAGTTGTATTAGTTTACTCTTAGAGTCCCGTGGCTGTGTGAGCTGCCCTAATGCAAGCGACCACTGCTGTGGGGATACTGGATGGAGGAGGTCCTTTTCCCAGGTGACCCTACTAGCAAGCATACCATTTGGTTGGGCATCCCTGATTGTTTTATATAGCATACTCACTAACCCCTGGCCCTTTCTGGGTAGATGAAGAACTCCCAGACAGTCCCAAGGGTTTTGTACTGGGGAGACCTTGAGGAGAGAAAAGAGAGCACTACTCAACTGTAAGAATCTCCAAAAGTCTGAGGGGCCTACCTCAAATCTGTCCTTGATCTGCTCAAAGGACATTAACACCAATGAGTTTGGAAGTAGTAGATCCCCTAACACCCGAATGCCCTTTGATGCCCAATGGGGCCAAGAGAGTGGCTTATGATCAACCATGATAAGGCGGTTGTTCCATAGCAGGGCATATCTAATCGGGGGTGATCTGATTCGGACCCCAGTGATTGCCATCACCTCCGCCACGCCCTGCATGTTTCCCACATAACTGAGTAAGTCCTTGCTACTTGCTTCCTGCCAGAGAGCAGAGAAGAGGATTATCTACTGATAGGAAGCCTCTAATGCTACACACTGCAGAGGGGAGGTGAGGTGGGGAGTAAACCAAGCCGTAGCTTGGGCCATTCTGAAGGCCATGTGATATCCCTCAAGCCAGGGGAGACCAAGTCCACCTCTAGTCCAATGTGCATGGAGTTTCGACCGTCCCCATCTTGGGGCTTTTCCCTCCCATAGAAAAGAAGCGATTAAGTTATCTAGGGTCTTGAATAGTTTTGAGGTCAGATGAATGGGAAGATTATTCAGTAGGTACGACACCCTGGAGGACAGAAACATTCTGATAGCTTCTACTTTACCTTTGAGAGTGAGCCGGAGCCGTTTCCACCGCTGGACCTCCGCCGTTAGGGAAGCCAACAGGGGGGAAAAATTTGTGGACAAGTCTTTCCAAGCCGTAGTGGTAAAAACCCCCAGGTAAGGGAAAACCTTGCAGGGCCCAAGTAATATCAGTGCCTGTGAGACAGGATTTGGTGCAGGCACCATTTAAGGGGGACATGATGGTTTTCTTCTGGTTTACTGTAAGCCCCAAAAGACATGCAAACTCCTGCAGGATTGATAAAAGTGGAGTAATGGAAGATTGGGGGTTGGACAGTGTAAGAAGCATGTTGTCTATGCAGGTGTTGACTAGGTACGTCGATTCTTTTATGGGAATACCTGTTATGTTCAGGGAGTTTATAAGTTTTCGAATAAGAGGGTCCAAAGCAATCAGAAAGAGCAGAGGGGAAAGGGGGCAGCCCTGCTGGGTGCCTCTTTGTAATAGAAAGGGGGGGAGGTATCTTTGTTAGTGACCACTCTAGCTGAGGGGGAGTGATACAGGGTAGGAAACCCACGAACATAAATCTGCCCCAAAACCATACAACTTAAGAACTTTTTGAAGGAATCCCCGTTCTAGGGAATCGAAAGCTTTGGCAAAATCTATTGCCAGGGCAGCTATAGGAGTTTTAGACTGCCTTGCCAGCCATTTGAGGTTCAAAACAAGATGCAAATTATCTGCACTTGATTTCCCTGTTAAAAAACCTGTTTGAGAAGGATGAATTACGGAGGGCAGGATCAGGGCTAACCTGTTCGCTAGAATTTTGGCTAGGAGTTTGGTGTCCACAGGGAGAAGCAAATGGGCCGAAAATTTGCACAAAGAAGGACATCAGATGACTTTTTAAGGATAAGAGTTATTAATGCCTCTTGCATAGTCGGAGGAAGCAGGGTATCTTTTTAAGCTTCCTGCAATGCTTGTAGGAGTGGCTCAATGATGTGGTCTTGGAGCAATTGGTACAGTTCTACTGAAACTCCATCCGGCTCCGGCACCTTACCCTTCGCCATCTGAGATAGTGCTTCTCGGAGCTCTTCCGACATGATGGGGGCATCTAATTTATACTGTTGAGCCACTGAGAGTCGGGGGAGCGGAATACCATGGCACAGATTGTTTAACTGGAGGGAGAGATCATCATCCGAGAGTTCATTCTGGGATTGGTAAAGCTCCCGATAGAAATTTTGCATCTCCGTGTTTATAGCCTTAGGAGTCATAAGCAACTCCCCTTTCCTATTCCTCAGCACCAACATTCTCGAGGAAGTCTGCTGCTTCCTCAGGTAGTAGGCAGTAACTTCCCTCCTTTGTCCCCACCTTCCCATACCCTGTGTTTTGCTCGAGTCATCTGCCATTCCGCTTTTCTATTTAACAGCACATTGATCTGATATTTTAGACCCGTGATGGGTGACCAGCAGTGGGGAATTCAATGGATTCTGAGGGGAAACCTTAAATTCTTTTTCCAGTTTTGCTAATTGGTCTTGTAAATCTCGAAGATGTTGCATATGCTCTTTATTTTTAGCAGCTGCATAAGATATAACTCTCCCCCTTAGGGCAGCCTTAAAAGCTTCCCATACCGTAGTCGCTTTTGTCTCTTCAGGGGTATTCAGAGCAAAATACTGGCATGTTTCCTTCTTTATGTACTCCCGGAAGGTTGCATCTTGCAACAGGAGGGGATTGCATCTCCATCTAGTAGATGGGGGGCTTTGACCTGGTGGGGAAAAAGTGATTGCAACTGGGGCATGATCGGATATCAGAATGTTTCCTATAGTTGCATTGCTTACCACCGCATTGCAACATGATTAATTAACAAAAGTCTAATCTACTATGGGTACCATGCACATTAGAATAGAAGGTGTACACGCCCCTGCGGATGACTGTTCCTCCATGGGTCTCCCAGAGCCCACTCCAACATCAGTGTGTTCAGGGTGGCTAGAACTTTAGGATGAGATTGCGGGTGGGATAGATTGGTCTAAGAAGACATCCAGTACTAAGTTGTGGTTTCTCCCCAGCAGTATGGGAATCTCTGCACTTTCTTCCGACAGGTCGGTTAGGGCTTGGTTCAGTTCAGAATATGAGTCCACGACATCAGTATTAGGGCCCATAGACATTGGCTAAAATAGCTTCCCCCCCCGGGTAGGACAACCTGGCCGCAAGCCATCTCCCCTGAGTGTCCTGACAATGGGCTTCAACTGACCAGGGGCCTGATTTCCGGAGAAGAACGGCAACCCCCTTTGATTTTGTGGTTGCACAGCTTGACAGAACCGTACCTACCCATAGTTTCTTCAGCCACTAGACCGTCCGGCTGGTGAGGTGAGTCTCCTGGAGTAGACTACGTCCAGTCCCCATAGAGTTTAGAACTGTAGCACCTTAGTGCTGTCGCGGGTGATTGAGCCCCTGACGCTTCAGGAGACACACTCCAGCCCCTGTGGCCCATTGCGTCACTGTCATAACAGTGTCCCCTCGGCTGCTAGTAAGACAAAAAGTAAAAGTACTCACCCTACAGGAGGGCCTAGGTATGTACACAGCAGCAAAAGAGTAGGAAAGGGTAACCTGTGACTGTAAGGTATAAGCCAGCTCCCGATCAGGAAAGCTCATACTATAGGCAGCGGCATGTGATCTTGTCGCCACCAATTGGGGAAACCTAAATAAAATAAAATCAAAACAAAGAACAGAGTTATCTAGCGTAACAATAGTTACAGTAAAAACTAAATGAATACCCAAATCAGTATACTATAGCAGTAGTATTTAACTTGAACTCGTTAACCTCACACTCGTTGGTGGTGTCGAGGTGACGTGTGAGCAGGAAAAAGACCCCTGTGAGCCACACTGCTTCAGGCACCACAAGAGAGCAATGGGAAAGGTTCACGCAACAGATAATAACCTGACCCAGCCTGACTCCATAACATCACAGCTGGAAGTCTAGGCGCAACAGGTGACCTTAAGTCACCCAAGTAGGGGATAGGTGGGGGGGAAGAGGGGCCTCCATCAGCCGTTTGCAAATAACTAAACTCTAAGTAATAAATTGAAACACGCTAATACCCTCCCTGCTAGGGTCTAACTCTTAGAAGTAGCGGGCTTTTACAAATGGCTTATCGAAACCTGCCCCAACTGTAGTATCAAGGTCTACCCCAATATAACTCTATACTGATTAAAAGATATTCCTAGGCAACGAGCTCGCACATTTCCAAACAGAAGTGCCCCCTCCGAGAAAGGGGGGAAAGCCTGGGAGGGCCTCGCATTTATCCCAACCTTACCCTTATTGCCCATGAAAAAAAGGGGGGGGGGGAAGAGACTTGCACCCCAGTGAGAGGCAGATAGCCACCATGGCTGATAATGCCCAGGCAAAGAGCTGCCCATGGTACCGCATTTCCAGTGCCTCCTATGCTTAAGGGTCAACAAGGGGCTTGCGCCCATTTGATAGCCACCCCAAGCAAAGCTGGGATGGTCTAAGTATCAATATGCATCATGGCATTCCCCGATATGCAAGATTGTCCAGATCCAGTGAGACTAACACCCAAGGCAACAGCTTCTGCAAAAGTCTTTCAGCCGGTTTTAGTAAGCCATCAGCTGCGCGACTTCTGCCTCATAGTCGTCCATTTCAGATGTCCAATCTAGCGGAACTGGATCATCTAATGGTACAGCAGCTTCTTCCTCTGGCTGGTCTTTCAGGTTAATTTTATTCCGGATTAAGGTGGTGGCTCTAGGTTGTTTGGCAGGAGGTGAGTCTATTGCGCCTGCTATCATCGAAGAGCGGGGGGTTCTGGAGCATTGCTTTTGCCTGGCTGGTAATGAGGTGGCAGTGTCTCCCACAGTATTATTATACGACCTTTTAGTCGGTGTCTCTTGGTCAGTAGAAGCATCAGGCCCAATCTTGTTCGCTTTATCCCCCGAGGGTTTTGGAACCCAGAGCTGTTTACTACTGGGGGACTCCTTACTTGGTGAACCCGTTCGGCCCAAATTCCTCTCCCCTGGTGCAGCGCCTCCTTTTCTTGTAGTTCCCTGAGGCAAAGAGTTCCTGGGCTCCCAGAGGCATCTGGGAGACAGTCTGCTGTAGCATGCCCGGCCAGTTGGCCTGAATCCAGGTCTCAGCATCACCTGGGGATTCCGCAAGGAAGGACTGACCATTTTTATTCAGGTACAAAGCAGTAAGGCCCTTAAAATGATATTGCACTGCATTAGCTGACAGGATTTTCTTGAGAGGGATATAAGCTCTATGTTTCACAGCCATCTCTTGTGTGAAATCTCTGTAGAAGGATATAGTGTTACCCTTCCATTCCAGCTCTCCAGCTCTCTGGCAGCTCTCAACAGGCATTCCTTGACCGAGAAGCGTAGAAGATAGGCAATAATGGTGCGAGACCTTTGGTGTTGTTAGGGTTGCCAGAGATGCGATGAGCCCTCTCTACCCCAACAGGGTCCTTCCATCAGTCACCCAGTAACTGTGAGATCCAGTCATTCAAGAATCTTTCCATGTTAGGCCCTTTGACTCCTTCTGTTACCCCTAGTATACGTATATTATTCTGTCTGCTTCGGTTTTCTTGGTCCTCCGCTCTATACCACAACCTGGATAACTTAGACTCATGATCCCGCAGTTTCTGTAATACATCCAGAGGCTGTTTCTCTAGCTCCTCTGTCCATTGCTGTAACACATTATGCTGATCCCCCAATCTGTGCACATCTGCCACGTTGGTGGCAAGAGAGGCGCCTATTGTATCCACTCTGCTTAATAAGGCCTCCAACATTTTAGTGATGTTCACTAGGGCTTCACCCACTTGCACTTGGTTAGCAGAAGCCGGAATATCTTGAAGAAGCTTGGTCATGGTGCAGCTCACGGGATCACAACCGCCAGTCTCCCTTGCAGCTTGCCGCTAGTCAGGTCCATGCCTTCTCCTTCCACGGAAGCAGACATTAAACCCCACTGGCACTGGGCTCCCAGACAATCTGGCTTCAGTGTTATCCTCAGTGGAAGAAGGGAGAGGATGGGGTAGCTACTGCTTGATCCCGCTAAGAGGAGGAGGGAGGGAGAGAGAGAGGTGCACCAGCACCAATGTCGAGCTTGGGCCTGTACGGCCTACTGATGCGCGTCGGCTCCGGAGTAACAACGGCCCGTTAGTTGCTGATTAAGAGCGTGGCTCACCCGAGTTACATCTCAACGACATTAATGGAGGCAAGGAAGGGTATGTGGGGTAGTTCAAAGTGATATCAGCCCAGCATTTAGGTCATTTTGATTGATTTCTCCATCAGGGTGGGGCAGAGAAAAATTTTAGGCAGCCATCTCCTCCGGGTCCAAGCCACGCCCCCTTCTTTGAATTCTTGATGCACAACTTTGAAAAACATCTCTTGATAAATGCTTACCCTGTGTTCCATATTTTTGGTCAAAATATAGAGTTTGAACCCTATTGTATTACTTCATCCAGTTTTTAATATGCTGTATCTGAGTTTGAAAGAAAATACCTATTTGTGTTTGAAGGGAAATACATTTATATAACTGGTATCTTAACTTCAAATATTTGGTATAATTATGTTAACAGACAGAACTAGAAAATAGTTTTGCTAGTTTCCTAATGTCACATTTCATATCTTATCTCTGTGTTCCCTCATAAGCTCATAGTAGCCGGTTACTTGTTATTCTGTACTTATATTCTGCATAATGTCTCTCTGTTTGCATTACCATTGCACTGTTTATTCAAATGTTCCCTGAGTTGTTCTTATTGTGTACACTCCTTCCCATGAAGTGTGAACCGCAGAGGGGGCAATTCCCCTTCTGTTGTACTGTATATGCTATGCACTAGACATGGAACTTTTGCAAAAGAGCTTTCGTTCAAAGTTTTTTTCTGAACAATGAAATAAATAAATATTTTCGCACCAGATGGACAGATCTTTATGGAGGCATATGATCATGGTGAGGGCTTAGAGTAACTCCCTAATATCGTCCTGAAATTTCTTCTCAGAGAGAATGGTATTATTTAACCTCCAGTTGTGCTTCCCCATTTTATGTTCTGGTGCATTAGCTACATCACAACTCAACAACAACTGAGGCCAGATATTCAAAACTTTGTGCTGGGCGCAAACCATTTGCACCAGGATGGCGCCCCATTGGCCCAGGTCCCCTATATTCAAAAGACCAAATAGCATAGGCAAACTGGACTAGCACTGCACAAAATGATAATGTATTCCACTTGCGGTGCCAGTGACCCGCACTCGGGAATGGTCCCCGGTCATCGGAGGGCTGGCCGGGGGGAGAAGGATAGAGCATCCCATGGATGACTCTCCTTCTCCGGGGGGAGGGTGGGGAAGTGTCTGGCACTATGTGGACCCCTGACAGAGGCTGGGAGTCACTCACGCTACTGGTGCTTGTCAACAGGGAGGCAGAGCGGATGCCGGCGTCACTGCATGTCCCCGCCTTCAAGTAAAAACAGGAAAAAAGGAGTAGGCGGGCAGGTCCATTGTCTAAGTGAAGCCCTCTCTGGGGCTTTTGATTAGCTGGCATCGCCACATCCCCAACTAGATACTTATCCCATGGCACAGATGAGGGGACCGATGCCGCGGCCCCACCCTCTGGGGGGTAAGCCGGGGGTGACTGGGGACAAGCGTCAGTAGATGGCAGTGGAAGTCCCAGGGGCCATGACCAGGGCTGATGGCCGACAATGGACCCGCCAGGATAAAGAAAGTAAAAAAAAAAAAAAAATGATAATGTATGCACTGGGCAAAGAGAGGAGGCATGTACATGAATACAGGCACTGTGCTATATTCAGTGCATTAGTGCCACGCAAAGTGTGTTTGAGCAACTTTTTTTGTTGTTGTTTTACAAGGAGAGACACAGTAAGCTAAAAGCTTGTTTACAGGTGCGACCTGGGAGTACAAGGAAGTTAAGTAACTTGCTTAGGGTCACACAGAATGCAAGTTGGGGCTGTAGGATTCAAACCCAGGTCTCCAGGTTTGCAGCTTAGAGCCTTAAACCACTGCACTATACTGCCTCCTGTGTGACACATAGCATGGTGCAAATTACCACCCAGGAAAAGGTAGTCTCAACTCTGGGCGAAACAAGGATAGGGGGCGTGGACACAGCAGCAACAGGCAACAGGGCTGTAAGCAGCAACAGCATCATGGTACACCTGATGACTACAGAAATTTGATAGAAAGAGAGGGCAGAAGGCCTCCCTGGGCCACTCCATATGCCAAGGAAGAGATATGCTGCAAACCGATGGTAGTGGCCACAAGTTCTAGCATGGTACCCTGGCAGTGCCCACGGCACCATCATTTGGCACTAGTCCTAACTCTGCCAGGCAGTTGAGGGTGACCTAGTACCCACTGGACACCCTGTTGGCAAGTACATGCAGCACACCTCTCCAGTCCTTCCATAGAGGGTATACCAAAACAATACAGCACACACATGCTGCACTGCGGGGGGGAGGGTGGTGAGGGGAGGGTGTACAGCTGCCCAGGATGCACTACATAATAGGTGCTGCCACATGGCTGGGATCATCCACACAGTGAACATGATCCAATGATGGAATACCCTGACATCATTAGGCCATATGTCTGCCCCAGGACACATATACATACATGTACGCCACCCGTCACACACGGCCAGCCATGTATTGGTTACTGTCAGAATCCCATGCCAGTGGCACAGTGTATGTGGGTCACAGGACAGTATGACAGTGTTGTCCACTGTTAGAACACACCTGCCAGCTGGGCCTGTCTATGTGTGCATAGCAGCATTCAATGTTACCTGACAGACCATATGCATTGATGTGTCCCTCACAATACCGGCTACCCATGGTACTGTAGCTTTTGATACACACTGTAACAGACACAACAATATGTCTATGGCATGCAACACAATATCCTGTGCCTTTGGTGTTAGTCCCCTGGGGCACAACAGTCTATGATGCTGTGTACAAACCCAGCCTTCAGCTACAGACCTGTTGTTTAGTCTGACATACAGGTGGTGATGTGTGCAAACCCAACCTGCAGCTAACAACCTGTAGTTCCAGACTGACATACAGCTGGTGCTGTGTGCACCCTGAAATAGCCTGGACAATCTACAGATGGAAATGCATGCAAATCAGGCCATAAAGACATGATAACAGGGTTGTTTGCCCTCTGAATGACTAAGTAGGCTTATTTGCATATCTGTTTGGAATAGGAAACATTTGCCCCGAGCAAATGTGTTTGCACTGGGCAAATGTGTCTGAACCTTAGCGCTGTTCTACAGTATTTGGTCTGCACTGTTGTTTGCTGTTGTTATGAACCACTTATTTGTTAGCACCTAGAGTGGCCACGTAGTTCGGCTTTTGCCTGACTTCCACCCTCTGTGTGCACTGGGCTACTGTTGCTGTTTGCACTACCTGGTTGCTATATTCAGAGCTGTCTTCTTTGCTGGGCTGACTCTGCACTGCAGTTGCAGCCAGGTCTGCCCACCTTCATTTTCCCACTATATTCAGCAGCTTTTGCCCCTGGGCTATTCCCTTGTATACAGTATTGTGTGCTATTGGCTGTGGGCTAAATTTGCCTATCAAGCAGTGCAGATTTTGCCCTGGGCAAAGTTTTGAATATTGGGCCCCTCATCTGTTGTTTAATAGGTGTTGTCCTATTATTTGTAATATAACTGTTTGGGGATGTAAAGAAATAATCAATTCTGGTGGCCAGGTTTGCTCTATAGTATGTGTACCTCCAGTAGAATATTGTATGGTATGCATCTACTAATCTTTCTTCCCTTCATAATTTCTGTAAACATATTTTGGCACCTCTGTCTTAGAGTTGTAAGAGACAATTGAAATTTCCTACAAAGATAATTGTGTTAGAGGTACATAGAAATGGTTGAATTATATGAAAAAAGGAAACCCTATCAAATGTTGTTTGTGGTGCATATGTAACAATAAGATATGCTGTTCCATTTATCAGGCATTCCAGTGATAAAGCTTTACCTGGCACAATATCAAGAACCTGCAGTACTGTAGGATTCAAACCCAGGTCTCCAGGTTTGCAGCTTAGAGCCTTAAACCACTGCACTATACTGCCTCCTGTGTGACACATAGCATGGTGCAAATTACCACCCAGGAAAAGGTAGTCTCAACTCTGGGCGAAACAAGGATAGGGGGCATGGACACAGCAGCAACAGGCAACAGGGCTGTAAGCAGCAACAGCATCATGGTGCACCTGATGACTGCAGAAATTTGATAGAAAGAGAGGGCAGAAGGCCTCCCTGGGCCACTCCATATGCCAAGGAAGAGATTTGCTGCAAACCGATGGTACTGGCTATAAGTCCAATCATGGTACCCTGGCAGTGCCCATGGCACCATCATCTGGCACTAGTTCCAACTCTGCCTGGCAGTTGAGGGTGGCCTAGTACCCAGTGGACACCCTGTCTGCAAGTACATGCAGCACACCTCCCCAGTCCTTCCATAAAGGGTATGCAAAACAATACAGCACACGTGCTGCACTGAGGAGGGAGGGTGGTGAGGGAGGGTGTACAGCTGCCCAGGATGCACTACATAATAGGTGCTGCCACATGGCTGGGATTATCCACACAGTGAACATGATCCAGTGATGGGAATGCCCCTGACATCATTGGGCCAGTATGTGTCTGCCCCCCCCCCCGGGGCACATATCACACACTTGTACATACACCCCTTCACACATGGCCAGCCATGTATGTGTTACTGTGAGAATCCCATGCCAGTGGCACAGTGTATGTGGGTCACAGGACAGTACGACAGTGTTGTCCACTGTCAGAACACACCTGCCAGCTGGGCCTGTCTAAGATAGATAAAAAAACATAGATTTTGACGGCAGATAAGGACCGCTTGGCCCATCCAGTCTGCCCATTTCCCTACCTAATGGATAAGCTGCAGATCCTAGTTAACCAGCAGCCTACTTCTTCCTACCCTCACCCTCTAGAATTGCCTTATGACTGTCCCATGCATGCTTGAATTCCACCACTGTTTTTGACTCCACAACCTCCTCCGGAAGGCCGTTCCATGCATCCACAACCCTCTCTGTGAAAAAATACTTCCTTAAATTACCTCTGAGCCGCCCCTTCTATCTTCAGATTGTGCCCCCTTGTTCTTGCACACCTCTCTTTTTGAAAGATGCTACCCTCTTGGACTTTGTTGATTCCCTTGAGGTACTTGAAAGTTTCTATCATGTCCTCCCTCTCCCTCCTTTCCTCGAGGCTATACATATTAAGCTCCTTAAGTCTCTCTTCATATGTCTTCCGGTGCAGACCCTGCACCATTTTAGTGCCCTGCTCTGGACAGCTTCCATCCTGTCTATGTCTTTGCAGAGATTGGGTCTCCAGAACTGCATGAGTACTCCAGATGGGTCTCACCAACTGTCTGTACAGAGGATAATAACTTCCTGTTTTCTACTGGTGATGTCTCTCCCTATGCATCCCAGTATCCCCCAGCCCTCCTTGCTGCCCTCACATTGCTTGACCACCTTTAGGTCATCTGATATGACTACCCCAGGTCCCTTTCCATTTTGTTGTTGTTAGTATCTCACCCCCATTGTGTACTCTTCCCCTGGGTTTTGTTTTCCAGGTGCATTACCTTGCACTTAGCATTGAATCTAAGCTGCCATACATTTGACCATTCCTCTAACCTTGCCAAGTCCCTTCTCATCCTTTCCACCCCACCTAGTGCATCAACTCTGTTGCAGATCTTTGTGTCATCTGCAAAGAGACATGCTTTCCTTCCAGTCCCTCTGCAATGTTCCTTATAAAGACATTGAAGAGGACCGGTCCTAATACTGAACCCTGCGGTACTCCACTAGTAACCCCCCTTTCTTCAGAGTGGACTCCATTTACTATTACTCTCCGTGTCCTATTCTCCAGCCAATTCTTTACCCAGGCTGTCATCTTGGGACCCACTCCCAGGCTGGCTAACTTGTATATTATTCTTTTGTGTGGGACTGTGGCAAATGCCTTGCTAAAGTCTAGGTAGGCCATGTCCACAGCCCCTCCCTGATCTACTACTTTGGTCACCCAGTCAAATCTATCAGATTTGTCTGGTATGACCTTCCCGCTGTGAATCCATGCTGCCTTGGGTCCTGTGCCCCTCTGGCCTCTAGATACTCAACAATTCTTTCCTTCAGAAGTGATTCCATCATTTTCCCTACCAATGAGGTTAAACTAACAGGTCTGCAGTTTCCTGCTTCCGCCTGGCTCCCACTTTTGTGAAGGGGAATCACATCTGCCCTCCTCCAGTCCTTGGGTACCACCCCATCCTCCCATGATTTGTTAAAGAGGGTAGTCAGTGGTGTCACTAGTTCTACCCTTAGTTCTTTTTGAATTCTGGGATGAATCCCATCAGGCCCCATTGCTTTGTCCACCTTCAGTTTTAAGAGTTCTTTCAGAACCCTTTCTTCTGTAAATGGGCTGGTATCTTCTGTATCCAGAGTGTTTCTACTGTTTGTTTAGGTACCTCCCTCTTCCTTTGTAAATACTGAGCAAAAATATTTGTTTAGTATCTCTGCCTTTTCACAGTCACCTCTGCCCACCCTCCTCCCTTTATTAAGCCTCACTATCCCTCCTTGGTCTTCCTTCACTCCCTGATGTACCTATAAAAGGTTTTATCCCCCTTCTTAACTGAGTTGGCTATCTTTTCCTCGGTTTGGGCCTTTGCTGTTCTGACTGCCTTCCCAGCTTCCTTTGCTTTAACTGATACAGTTCTCTGTCCTGCTCCTTCTGTGATTCCTTGTACTTCCTGAATGCTTTCTTTTTCTCTTGAACCTTCACTGCCACTTCCTTTGAGAACCATAGTGGTTTCTTACATCGTTTTAGTTTGTTTATTTGCTTCACACAAAGGTTGTTACCTCTGTGATGGCAGTTTTTATTATTCCCCATTGTTCTTCCACCTCTCCTTTCTGCCCATTTGCTAGTGCATTCCTTAGGCACTCACCCATTTTGGCAAAGTCAGCCCTCCTAAAATCCAGTACTTTTGCCTTTGTATGGCTTGACTCTATTGCTGTGTTTATTGTGAACCATACTGTTCGATGGTCGCTAGTTCCCAGATGGCTACCCACTTCTACATCTGTGATCCTCTCTTCATCTCCATTTGAGAGAACCAGGTCTAAGATTATTCCCTCTCAAGTGGGCTCCAATACTAGTTGTCTAAGGCATGCCCCCTGTAGGGCATCTAGAATAACCCCACTCTTCGAAGTGGCTGCTGCAACTGCACTCCAGTTAACATCTGGCATATTCAGATTACCCATCAGCAATATCTCCCCTTTTTCTGCCATTCTAAGTATTCTTTCTCCAAATTTATCCACAGTGCTTCTTCTCCTCCCTGTTTTCCCTTTTGTTCTGTTGCTTTGATTCCTTCCCTTATGTAAAGAGCTACTCCTCCTCCTCTTTTACCCTCCCTGTCCCTCCTGTAGATAGTGTATCCTGTAAGTTTACATCCCAGTCATGGTTTTGTGTGTATCATGTTTCTGTGACTGCCACTATATCCAGATGTTCCTCCTCCATCAAGGCCACTAATTCAGGAAGCTTGTTACTCAGACTATGGGCATTGGTACTCATTGCTTTCCATTTTTTGATGGCTTTACCTTCTTTTGCAGCATCCCCCACTGACCTTTCTACCTTGTGTGTGCTACTTGTCTTAGGCCCCTTCCCAGTTCTACAAAGTCCTTCTGCACTGCTCTAATCTCATGATGAGCCAAGTCATTTGTCCCTAGGTGGACAATGATGTCAGGCTCAGACTTCCGTGCAGCTGTTCTCATGATCCTGAGGATGTGCTTCCTGTATCTCCAAGCCATGGCACCAGGCAGGCACCTTACTTCAGTTTTCCCTGCTCCCCCAGTTCTATCCCCCTAATAATTGAGTCCCCCACCAGGAGCTGCTTCCTTTCCTTGTGGTGTCCTCTGCCTCCTTTCTGTGGGCCTCCCTTGTGACAGTTGTCCTCAGCCTCCTTGGTCTCCTCTGCGGTTGCATTCATGGGGAGCTATGCTCCCCAGAATGATGTATGGATTGTGGTGTGGAACAACTGACTGGGTGTGCCTCTGTTCACTATCCTCACCCTCCCTGAGCCCACTGTGGTCCAACTGCTGTGCTTTCTTCACAACCTCTGAGGTAGTGGTGGTGCCTCTGGTGCTTCCTGGATGGGGAGGTTCCTTCCTACCATCCAGTGTGGCCTGGGGAAGGTTCCTTACTACTGTCAGTGTGGCCTAAAGATGGGCAACTTCCTCCCTCACGGCTGGGAGTTGTCTGCAAATAGGGCAGCAACTCAGCCTCCAGAAGACTCCCAGAAGACTGCTTCCCCACAGCCATTACATTGCACTACTCCCCACATTTTGTGTGTGTGTGTGTGATTGGTTTGTTATATAGAAATATATATATTACACAATGTATGCTTATATTGTCAGTGCAGTGTGCTAGAGAGGATATGACAGTGATATGCACCTTGCACTCTTGAGGAAATGATGTCAGAACCCCAGGTATAAAGGAACTATTTCCAGGGTGAGTGGGGTGAGGGTGTGAAGGGTTGGGCCTAAACTGTACCCTCACAAAACAATCAGCTAAAGCTCTGACCCACCTGCGATGAATGCCCTCCTGTCAGCAAGATGCCCTACACAACAATTTGACAGAGAAAATACCCTGCTAATCAAACAGAGAAAAATCCACACATCCAAGTCAGAGACAGGTAAACCTCCCCAGCCCCAAAACAGGCCTGGTGGTTTGTGCTCTGAAAGCAGTCAGCCCCAAAAATAAGTCAGCTGTGCTTTAAACTCTTCCTGCACTGAAAATCTTAAGAATTGTAACAAACAAGCGTAAACCTAGATCCACCTCCCTGTGTTGCTTGAAAGACTGTCTTTTCCTGTTTCACACTGCAGGTTTTGCTATGTCAACTCCTTAACCACAGTAACTTATTTAAAAAATAGTTTAATTATCACAAATTCCTACACACCAGTAAATTATTTAAAAATAGTTTCTGTCCCAAAATCCTAGTAGTCAATCCAGCTACCCCAAGGGACAACCAAAATGCAGTATTCAAACACTTGTGAAGTTACTTCCAAGATAAGCAGAGTTGCAAGCTCCTTTTTCAACTCCTCAGCCACCTGTAATTTATTTAAAAATAGTTTAACTGTCAGAAAATCCTAGTAGACAATCTAGCTATCCCAAGGGTCTACCCAAATGCAGTATTTAAATCCTTCTGAAGTTACTAACAAAGTAAACAAAGTTTACAAGCCCTTCTTGGTTAAACACTAAATAAATATGTGAATAAAAAGCAATTACCAAGGGTAGTTAGTTTCACCTCCCACAGAATTAAGCAAAAGTGCACTTTGTTGCAGATATCAAGTGCAATATAGAATTTCTCACACAGCTCACAGCTGAATAAAGAAGTAGTGCCCTTCCAGGTCAAGAAGAAGTGCTTTGTGTCTATGTGTGGATAGCAGCATTCAATGTTACCTGACAGACCATATGCATTGATGTGTCCCTCACAATAACAGCTACCTATGGTACTGTAGCTTATGATACACACTGTAGCAGACACAACAATATGTCTATGGCATGCAGCACAAAGGCCTGTGCCTTTGGTGTTAGTCCCCTGGAGAACAACAGTCTATGATGCTGTGTACAAACCCAGCCTTCAGCTACAGACCTGTTGTTTTAGTCTGACATACAGGTGGTGATGTGTGCAAACCCAGCCTGCAACTAACAACCTGTAGTTCCAGACTGACATACAGCTTGTGCTGTGTGCACCCTGAAATAGCCTGGGCAATCTACACATGGAAATGCATGCAAATCAGGCAATAAAGACATGCTAACATGGCTGTTTGCCCTCTGAATGACTAAGTAGGCTCATTTGCATATCTGTTTGGAATATGGCAAACATTTGCCCTGGGCAAATGTGTTTGCCCTGGGCAATATGTTTGCACTGGGCAAATGTGTCTGAATCTTAGTGCTGTTCTACAGTATTTGGTCTGCACTGTTGTTTGCTGTTGTCATGAACCACTTATTTGCTAGTGCCTAGAGTGGTCACGTAGTTTGCCTTTGCCTGACTCCACCTCTGTGTGCACTGGGCTGCTGTTGCTGTTTGCAGTGCCTGGTTGCTATATTCAGAGCTGTCTTCTTTCCTGAGCTGACTTTGCACTGCAGTCACAGCCATTTCTGCCCACCTTCATTTTCCCACTATATTCAGCAGTTTTTGCCCCGTGCTATTTCGTTGTATATTGTGTGCTATTGGCTGTGGGCTAAATTTGTCCATCAGGCAGTGCAAATTTTGCCCCTAGGTAAAGTTTTGAATATTGAGCCCCTTATCTGTTGTTTTAATAGGTGTTGTCCTATTATTTGTAATATAACTGCTTTGGGATATAAAGAAATAATCAATTCTGGTGGCCAGGTTTGTTCTATAGTATTTGTACCCTCCAGTAGAATATTGTGTATGGTATGCATCTACTAATCTTTCTTCCCTTCATAATTTCTGTAAACATATTTTGGCACCTCTGTCTTAGAGTTGTAAGAGACAATTGAAATCTCCTCCTAAGATAATTGTGTTAGCGGTACATAGAAATGGTTGAATTATATGAAAAAGGGAAACCATATCAAATTTTGCTTGTGGTGCATATGTAACAATAAGATGATATGCTGTTCCATCTATCAGGTAGTCCAGTGATAAAGCTTTACCTGGCACAATATCAAGAACCTGCAATACTTCAGGTTGAATATTGTGAAACAAAATTGCTACCCATTAAAAAGTCAGTTCCTATGGAAAAATAAGATACACCAGTTGTTCATAGTCTTTGTGCCACAGCAATATCTTATAGAGTGCAGAGTATGGCATCTTGCAGAAAAAATTTATCCACCGGACGTGTTTGCAAGATATGAAATGTAACCTGTCTGTGCAAGAAATTCTTAATAATGTTAACATTTAAAGTGGAGACATGTATATTGGAAGATAGGGGGGATAAAGGACTTACAAAAAACTAATCAGTCTAAGGTGATTTAGCATATTTTTTCTTAAACTTCATCTTTGTGCGTGTAGTAGGACCATCTTTCTGCTTATGGGTTTGTGTAGCCCGCTGAACATCTTCTTCTGTGTCAGAGGAAATCATCTTCATAGATAAAACATTGGAGGACACTTCAGAGTTCAGGTCTTCATCAATGTCACGCAGTTCTTAATCTTTGTAAGAGGCTGATATCTATTTCCTGTTGTGACCAGACAAGAAGAGGCATCAGCTATTTTGGTTTATGAAGGTTTTTGATGTAAAGAACGTCATCTTCTAACTTCAATAATGGGGTCGGAGGCATATTTGTGCCAGAGGAAGAAGAGTGTAGAATTTAGGTCAGACTGTGTCGTGGCCTGTGGTTGTGGATGTTAGTGCTGTTGTCCATCTAAATTGTCTCCTACAGCAGTAATTTCCTTTGGAGGCTGAGAAGGAACAGTATGAGCAGTCGAGGTTTCCCCCAGTGGGGAGTCTACATGATCAGGAGCAGTGGGAGGATTAGGGAGCAATGGCCCTGCAGGTATCATAGTCCCAGGTTTACGTTCCTCAACAGGTATGTCCTCATTGCTGTTATGAGTTGCCCATGGGCAATGTTAAAAAAAGAATGTCCCTCCTGTTGACATACGTTACATTTAACTTTGTTAGGGCAATGAATGCTAATATGTCCATATTCCAGGCACAAATTGCAAAATCTCTGGTAACAGACATTACTGAGGTGAGATAACGAACCACATTTAAAACAGGCTTCAGGCTGTCCAGGGTAAAAGCAGACCTCCTATCTCTGCTTATGAAGAAGCTATTAGGTAAATGGGAAATACCAGAATTAGTGGCTCGAAGTTGAACTTTATATTTCCAGTCACCAGTACATACGTGAAATTTGTTCAGTATACTGTAGGTTCAGGTTTTCTTAAGACATCACATCTTTGTTTAAGCCAATGGGTAAAACTGTGAATGTCAACTCCTTCTTTATGAAACATTATGGTGACTGTACAAGTAGTAGCCTTTGTAAGCAGGATAGCTTGAAATGGAAGCTAAAGTTCATAATGTTTTAAATTATTATACTTCGTCCAAAATCTATCTAAAGTGGATGGCAGTTTGAAACTGATATCATATATAGCATCACCAGATACATCACGGCATAAATATCAGCAGCCAGAAAGCTTGTGTATTCCAGAAGCAGTTTTTCTACAATAAAGAAAAGATAGTGGGGTAGTTCCTCGCTTCCCCTATACTTGAGTCAAACTGCATTCCTCTGCAGAGCAAGTGCAGGCTAGGCAGTAAAGAGGTCTGAATGCCTAAATGAAGGTCCTGCAGAAGTTGTGGCAGTCTTGGGGGAGTGGAGACTACAGCAGGTGGGGCAGAAGTAGTTGGGGAGATGCAGTGTGGGCAGTGCCCCAGGGCATGCATTCCAACAGAATCTGCATTCTGCATAGTAGGATCATTCTCAAATTCAATAACAGCTATGGATTCCATTTCAGCGGCAATGTCATGACAACAGGGGACACAATGTGGGAGTCAGAGGTGCCAGTATGTGTGCAGCACTATTAGAAGCAGAAGCATGCTGTATTAGGTAAAGCTGTGTGTTCTACATTACTAGTTTGCCTATCACAGTCATGCAGTTTAAAATCCAGTAAGAGTGCCAGGTTAAGAATCCAGCTATGTCCATCAGGACCGATTGTCTGTCCAGTGGCCCTATGGGCTTGTTCAGGGCTCCATTCCGTGATAAGCACCATATCCATTTGCTGTGAGTGTGCTTGTTGGCAGCACAAGGTGGTTCCATGCAGGTCCTGTCAAACTCAATACAAGCAGCTCCTTTAAAAGTAGGTGTTACAGCCATAGCAGAGAAAGGTGCTTTAAAGTACAAGAGTGTGCCTTGTTGGCTGTGGTATCCATAGCACCACTTTGAAGTCTGAGCCAGGTAATGCCTGGTGAGTCATGTTGGTGGTAAAAGTATTCACAGTATTAGCAACTACTGTGTTGACTTCAATGTTAGGGAAAGTAATAGTACAGGTATCCCTGGATGTTTTCAGAGTAGACTGACCAGAATTATCATTCTGATGTCCTGGGTGAAGCACCAGGAGTTTGTTGAGCATCGTAATAGCAGGCAGTGCAGAAACTATGGGCATTCCAGAAAAGGACACCAGTTGTGAAGAATGTGCATCAGATAGTGAATAACTGAAATGAGCAGGAGACATATCTGAAGACTGCAAAAATAAGGAATCCTATGATGGAGAAACATCTGTCTTATGTAGCAAATGCAATTCACATTTAGCAGGTACAAAGCATTCTTTTTCAGTCTCCGTAAGGGCCAGATGGTGCTTTTTCTTTTCCTGAAATTGATTTTGGAGACAGCGTTCAGTCTCCAGTAATGTAGCATCACTGCTGGACATATCAGGTGTTGTTTGGCTAGTATCCATTGATTCTGCGGTCTAGAGACTGTAACCATTGCATTCGGTATTAGACATTGTTGATTTCCAGCCACTACTATCCAAACTAAGCACAGGAACATTAGCAAGAATAATCTCACTGGTCCCGTAACTGAGCAGAGTTTCTTCCGTCTCCACTTCTACCTGGATCGGCCATCTTGGAAAACGAACAAAGGTTCCCCCCTACTAGCAGGAGTAGGGGATTCCCTAGTGTCCTGGCCAACATTCCCTGACCCAGAAAACTGGCTCATGCAGTTTTATAAGTCTGTGTGTGAGTGTTGATGTGTGAAATGGCTCCCACTATATGTTCAGTCACTTCACTACCGGTCTAACGTTGCTTATAAGCACTTTGGGATACAATGTGTATGATAAGTGCTATATAATGAGGATTCTTCTTCTTCTTCCTGGAAACTTTCATCCCATCTCTCTCCTTCCTACCTTGGCCAATGTCCAGGAACATCTTTTATTCTCACAACTCTCCCCCTTCTGAGCCAGCAACCATGTGCAGCAGTAGCACTACTGCTTGCGAAACAATCTGAGTATTAGGGCCCACAAAAGGTAATTGCTCCACAGGAGCAATCTGCACATATCCACAACTTTATATGAAAATGAGGACATAGCACTAGCTATGAACTATGTGGTCATTTGCATCTCATTAGGGACTCACTGCAGGCCAGGAGCAAGCTGAGACTGAGACTCCCTCCCACAGCACTGCTAGATGCTGCCTATTACCTTGGTCCAGGTGGTCCAGAAGTCCTCCACTCCCATGCCACTGTCCATGACATACATTACATTCCCTGGTAGTCCACTGTTGTCCCTAGGACATGGTAACATACCTAGTGTAGAAACAGCTAGCACAAAGGTAGTAGTATGGGGCAAGCATAATGCCATCTAACAGAGCTGATGGGGCAAAACACCTGTTTGGGGCTTCCTAGCTGTTATTTTGGTGATTGTGCACACAGCTCACTAAGCTGATCATATAAGAAATGGCGTGGACAATAAGTAGGTGCAGATGAAAGTTATAAAGTAATGTACAGTGTGTAATACTGTACAGTTGTCTAAGGCAGAATACAGTACTGTATGTCACAGTGAAAAGAAATAATCTTACCCTAGAAAATGATACTCTGCAGTCTGGGGTGGGCTTCCCTTACAAACTCATGCCCACTCCGGGATGAGTTGGGAGAGGGTCAGTTCAGTCAGAATCAGTACTCCCTGAGCAGTTGCCATTTTAACCAAATAATCCAACCACAGCACAGCAAGTTATAGCACGTGACAGCTGGTACAAGTCTGCTTGCACATGATGTGGGAGCTCATTGAGACAAACAAAATAAAAACAGGTGTAACTTAACAGTGAAACTCAAAATACTGTACACATACCTGCAACACCCCACAGGAAAATAAAACAGGAATTATTTTGAAAACCATAATGCAGATCTTTATTTTTCTATTTATTCTGATGGTGGGTAGGATGGGGGTTAGGACTGGGCCTCGTGGTGCAGGTGGCATCTGGTGGAAGATGGTAATCAACAACCTACTGCTGCTATCAATCTGAAAGACATGAATGCACAGTATAGGATATCACCTACAACAGAATTGTTAAAAGAAAAGCAGAATATAACGTTACTGTGCTCTACTGTGCAGAACATTTCCTGACACACTTTCACATTGCACTAACCTAGTGCAACATAATCACACACTCCTGGTTATAGTGGTTGACATAAACTTGTCCTCTCAATTTGAGAGCTGGCAGCAATGAGGTCCCATCATCCATTTGTGGTTTTTGGCCCCCTGCATCCACTGCAGGTCCTCCCCAGTTGTATCTAGATCAGGGTGAACATCACTCTGTTGGTGTTCTTCAATGATAAAGTATGAGAGATATGAGGCTGGCCACTGGTGTAGCAGTAGTGCTACTGCTTGTGATGCTAGCGACCCATGTTGGGGAATGAGCACAGGATGTCAGAGGGTTAGCTGGGGGGGGAATGAGTGTTCCATGGACCACTCTCCTCCTCCTCAGGGGGTGGGAATGTTGTGGTTCCTGGCATGTTAGCGACTCCCAATGGAGACTGGGTGAGTAACAGCTGGGACCAACATGCAGCAAGGGAGGTGACAGTGGACATCTGTAGATTGGGTATGGGAGCACGCTTGACCTGCGATGACAATATTGCACATCCACACCTCCCGTGGCAAGGGAAACTATGCAGAAAAAACCCTGAGCCAGCATGCAGTGAAGTCCCAGGACCCCTGCCCAAATGATGCCCAGGTGTAAGCCTCGGCTGGGGCCTTACGTTGATGATGGTCTCTCCCCACAGGGAGTCCCACCACAGAGGGAAAGCTGCGGGCCCTCCAGACTGGGCAGTATGGGGGTGATGATTGATAGTGGGTCCTGGCACAGATGAAGGGGTACATCCCTTGCCCTTAGCTAGGCTGATAAATAAAGTCTAAAAAAAGGGTATGAGAGATGTGATTTATTTTGCTGCAGGTCTACAGCATCTGATAACCTTCCTCTCCATCGTTTCAATGCCTGATGCTGACACAGTAAACAGCAGAATAAGGACTACTTCCCCATCTAAATGATATTCTCCACTGGCACTGGATGGTTGCTATATACACCCCTGCTTGCCCAGAAATGCCACAACAAATTGGCTCAGTAGTTTTTTTGTCATAATAGATGCCATTTTCAACTGGAGCAGTATCTACGTGTACAATACTGTTGTGACGTAGCAGGTGCAAAGTTTACTTTACTGAATCTGGAGGCAGCCATGCAGTCTAACTGTGTCCCCCCCAAAAAAACACACTGTAACAAATGGCTTGGTATAAATCCATTTTTATTCCCCAAATAGTTCTGCAGTGTGTTCCAGTTAGTTTCACCCACAACTAGCCTCGGGCCTTCAAGTCAATGGACTCTTCATCAGGGGGCATGGTAAAGGAACAAACATAACAGTTTAAAAAGTACTTGTTTTATAAATATTCATGAAAAAGGTGAAACTGATAAAAGTGCATTGGTGCAAGAAGTGACAATGAAATCCTCATGTACAGTATACTTCATAAATATCAAAAACCTATAGAAATTATGTTACAACACAATTAAGTCTTTTAAATAAAGATTTTGCATATCAACTGTATCGATTTGATTGAGATACAAATTAATATTCATGAGTCTCATTATGCACATCATAACTGGTTCAGTAGTATAGATTGTCTGCTGCTGCTAATAACACTGGCTAAACTTCTGTCTTCGCACATATAACTATGACTGTGATACTCTATAGTAAGAGTCCCATCTCAGAAACTAACAAAAAAGTTAGAATTAAAAGAGGCAGAGGATAACAGCTCATGTCCACAGATGTGATATTTTAGAGCTGATTGCAATCATATAGAAAGGAAGAAAAATGGAAAGAAATACAAAAGTGCTGTCACCAATATGTAATTTAACTGTAGATTGCAAAATGCTCATCAAATTTCAGTGTGATTTCTTTGGATGCAGCTAGAGTGCAGGGCTGCTACCAGACTCAGTATTTGTACAATTGGGCTGGCTGTCCTTTGCCAAGCACCAATCCAGCACCACTGAGCTTAAAGACCGAGTTCTTCTACCATTTTTACGTTCACTTGCGCGCATGCGCAAGGAACGTTTTGGGAGAGTAGCACACTTTGGAAGTGTGCCTCTCCCATCCAATGCACTGCTCCCTTGAGCAGGCGTGGAGGTCCTGCACCAATGGGTGCAGGAGCTCTGTATGACAGCAGTGTTCCTCTGCTTCAAAGGAAAACACCGCTGCCATACTGAGCACCACCGTTGTCCCCCTCACGCCATGCGCCCCAGCTGCCACGCCACCCCCAAAGCTTTGGTGCCCAATCCCTATCGGCTCCACGGCCCCGAAGCCATCCTGCTGCCACGCTGAGCCCATCCCAGCGTGTAAGCGTTCCCATTTGTTGCCGGCCCAGGTGCCGATCCCCGTCAGCTCTTGGTACCCCCACTGGTAGTTTGCCGTGGGTGCCCAATCCCCGTCGGCTCCTTGGTGCCCCCCCAGCCATCTTCTGCAATGTTGGGAGCCCACCCCAGTGTGGCAAATGTCCCACATTGTTGTTTTTTTTTTTTAACCTGTAAAATAAAAACTGTCCCGTGGCGCGTCTCCCAGCCCCCCTCTCACAACCCGCACCCACCCACTGCGCACCCAGCCTCCCCACACCTCCCTCACCCCATACTTACCTCCGGACTCCGGCGCGATGATCTTCGGTGGACCGGGAACACGTCTGCACTCTTCAAAGGTGACCGCGAACTGAGGAAATGCCAGTAAGCTATATAACGGGCTAGATACTGGGGTTTCAACTTTATTGCATATCTCAGTCATTTTGGAATTTTTCACAAATTTTCAACATAGGTTTTGGGATCCTTCTCATGAATGATGTCACTGTCATGGTGTTATTCAGGCCTGAAGGGTGATTTCACAGTCACTGCACGATCACTGCATGAAATCATCCTTTGGGCTCGATAATACCATGACAGTGACATCATTCATGAAAGAAATTAAAACCCTATGTGAAATTTGCTGCAAAATTCAAAAATGACTGTTCTGGCGTGCGATTCGCGGTTCAACATGGGCTAACGAAGCGATTATCTTGAAATCAATGTATGAGACACATTAAGAAAATCACAGTGACACTGTTTATGAGCAGAGGTCTTAAAATGGCTATGTTGAAAATTTGGTGAAAAAATTCCTAAAATAACTGTTTTATGGCGTGCGTTGTGCAGTTCCTGCGCTTTCGTTCGCAATTTCCAATATTTTCACTCCAGATTTTCAACATTGCCATTTTACCACACCTCCTTATGAGCAGTACAGCTGTCATTTTCACATCCTGCCCAAAGCGTCTTTCCGCCCATGTAGTGCACAATGGCGCGTCGTTGTCTTGAAATCAATGTATGGGACACAGTAAGAAAATCACAGTGACACTGTTCATTAGCAAGAGGTTTAAAATGGCAATGTTGAAAATTTGGCAAAATTCCTAAAAATGACTGTTTCTACAGTGATAGTGGCACAGTTCCACACACGCTCATAGGCTCTCGTGAATTTTCAATATTTCCACTCCAGATTTTCAGCATTGGCATTTTACCACCTCCTCATGAGCAGTACAGCTGCCATTTTTCACATCCTGCCCAAAACGTGTTTCCGCCCATGTAGTGCACAATGGTGCAGTCCATGCGAACTCAATGTATGGGACACATTAAGAAAATCATAGTGACACTGTTCATGAGCAGAGGTCTTTAAATGGCTGTGTTGAAATTTGATGACAAAATTCCCAGAAATGACTGTTTTCTGAGAGTTCATTCGCGGTTCCTATACTGCGGCTTCGTAAGTTCGCGAATTTTCAATATTTTCACTCCACATTTTCAACATTGCCATTTTACCACATCTCCTTATGAGCACTGCAGCTGTCATTTTTCACGTCTTGCCGAAAACGTGTTTCCGCCCATGTAGCGCACAATGGCACAGTTGCTGTGTGAAGTCAGTGTATGGGACACATTAAGAAAATCACAGTGTCACTGTTCATGAGCAGAGATCTTACAATGGCTATGTTGAAAATTTGGTGAACAAATTCCTAAAAATAACTGTTTTACGAGCGTGCATTGCACAGTTCCGCATGCGCTCCTAGGTTTGCAATTTTCAATATTTCCACCCAGATTTTCAACATTGCCATTTTACCACACTTCCTTATGAGCAGTACAGCTGTCATTTTTCACATCCTGCCCAAACGTGTTTCCGCCTATGTAGCGCATAAATGGGGCTAACAAAAGGTCATGCTGACAATTTATTGTCCAAATACCAGCAATCGCACAGGGCATTAGGGTAAAGCACCACATGCCAAACACCACTGCAAATACCTGCAAGCGAGCGATCGACATTGACAAATGCTTGTTGAAACAAGGTCACTTTACCCATGTACAGAGGCCAGCACATGTCTATATTAAATTACGCATTTTGGTAATTCAGACAATCAAAATGTGGGAAAATGTGCAACAGTGGCCCTTATAATGTAGGACACATCAAAAAACATTTAGATTTGACAGAGGCTTGGGCACTCTTGTTCAGTTACATGGTGGTGAAACTAAGTTCCTGTGGGCTGCTGCCAATTTTACCATGCCTTCTCTTTTTTTATGTTTTGACATGCTTCCTCCCTCTTGTATGCACCCCTACATCATTACATAACTTGCTTGAGAGTGCATTGCAAGTGATATAGGTCCTTCACTTTCCTTCCCTTCACAGCATTATAGTACAGGTTCCTGGTTGTTTCCTTCAAACGTGATTTTCAGCTTTGAGCCCTTCAACCCCCTCCACATCATGATTTTACCAGATTGCTTTCACACTTCTGATGGCATCTGAGCTTCAAAGGGATTACATTACTTTTGTTTTGGGTAGGGGTAAAAACATGATTTTATTGGGGTTTGGAAACATGAATAAAAATGCATTTCAGTTTCAAATTTTATTTAATTTTGTTATAAATTCACAGCACATGGAAAAGTTTTGTAACCGTCAGACTGCAGTAGCACAATTATTCATAAGAATAGCAGCAGGCATAACTTGTAGCCATGTGGTCTATGTAACGGTTATGATCTTCCATTATGCACACTCCTCCAGAAGTGTCTGATGGGCCATACCTGCTGAGCATGGTTTGTGCTATTGTCTTTCTTCTAATGCAGAGCTCCATGTGATGCTACACTATTTCTGCCAAGTGTAGATCTGGAGATTCCAGCGGCATCCACACCCGGTTTTCTCCCTTCTCCTTTATAAAAACTCCTGGCACTGTGTGGGTTTCCCATCATTGCCTGTAAAATAAAATGCATGGAGGCATTGGAGAGAAAAAACACTTACAGTAGTTCCAACTGGCTTGTTTCATTACTTATCTTAATTATGCTGTGACATGCATATTACTGTACCTGCTGTACATACTATATTACCTTGAAGCAAATGATACCCATCTACAAACACTCTCTGAATTGATAGCATCAATGTCTTGTCTGTCATCTCCTCTTGGAAGAAATCATACTTCATGATACCACTTAATAGCAGTACTGACCGAAACCTTCTCACGGAATAGCACCACAGATTTGGATTTTGAGTGGATGCTTTGACTGTGGTTTCAGGGACTGTCTATGTTTTTTTGCAGAAAGCTATAGGCCAGAATGACTGTATTTTTTTTTTTATTTAAAACTTTCAGAATTACAATCCTTTGAGTCATAGACTCCTTACGAAGGCTCCATGTCAGAATAACAATGAGGGAAAATTGCAAACAATAATACAATAATGCGACCAGGTTAGGGAGCAATGGGGATTACAGAGAGTAGAAATAAAAAATGTTCTTAGGGTAAATATGACCCAGCATTATGTATACATTGCAGTATATTAAATATTACACTGGAGTTTCAGCGGAATCAAACATGGTACACAGGTACACATGGTACTCAAGACTGAAAGGTAATTGTTGATTCACCCATAAAATGTCTCATTTGCTGTCATTCACTCCCTGACCTGCTTTAAGCACTTTGTTTTGTTGGTGTCATTTATCAGAGGGCATCTTCTGCAGGACATTAAAATTGGCTGTCAGCATCTTATCATATGCAATATAGCACCACATTAAGGATTAAGTCTTTTGGATGAGACGTTAAACTGAGGTCCTATCTGCCTGGATTGGTAGTAGTTCAGGTGGATGTTAAAGATCCCATGGCACTTATCGAAAAGAGTAGGGAAGTTTTTATTTAGAGACAAAACAATCTACATTTCACCATAGACAATACCTTACACAAAAATGAAAAAGTAAGAGAAAAAGAAATTATGTACAATATTTACATAATAACATTCCAGATAATTTCTCTGCGCCTAACCAATACACTCTAGATTTCTCCATAGTCACCCCATGTGATTTTCTCCATATAACCAAGCTTTTTTATATATTTCATCCAATTCTGTTTGTATCTTAAAATACAGATCATGGATTGTCAGTTTTTGCTGTGGATGAACCTCTGACACCTTACTTGCCAAATGGCCCATTTAACAACTGCAAATATTACAAATAATGTGTCCTTATCCCACTTACTCCATTCTGTTGACAATTGCCCATATATTAATATTTCATATGTCATTCCTTGAAACAATTTGATTCCCATCCCTGCCAATAGTTTCCAAATGGTTTTGATATATTCACACTCAAAAATAAATGTCTCATTGTCACTTCTTCACTCACACATGTAGCTCCTAACGCATCCTTTCCTCTAACTTTTTATGCTTAAGATTCCTTTAATATTTAGCTTCCCATGACTGCATAACCAGATGGTTTCTTTCATTTTATGTGGTATTCGTTTTCCAGTGTGGCCTCATAATAAATTTCTCATCTATTCCTGTGCTGTTTTAAAAGCAGATTATTTCACAATGGCATAACTGCTGGCTATCCTGCCATAAATCTTTCAAGGATAATTGCAGTTCACTCATACAAGTCAAAATTCTACATCTATGGTACAGAACTCCTGAGATTTTGCAAAATATGGGTCTAATGAACAACAATAAATGTTGGCACTGTAACTCCCCAATGGCAATTTGCTACATATTTTATGGTATTGTCCTCCATACACAATATTTGGCATCATATTCATTTCTTTGCAATGAAAGTGACTGGTCTATCCTTTGCATTAGATTCAAAAACGTTGCATACTTGGTATTTTCAATGCTCATTCATACAAAATATCCCATTCTCAGAATAGGTGGTTATCCCTACTATTCCTTCAAGTTAAATGCCTTATACTAATGCATTGGAGAGCCAACATCATTCCCACCCTCCTGGATATTCTCAAACAACTATCTCAATCACCATCATTGATTGTATATCACACTTAGCCTCTGACTGACTTCATTTATATAATAAATGCTGGCAGGACTATTTCAAATATTTAAACACATCTACACATATCGTCACTTAATCCATGGGTTGTTATTTGTTCACACTGGAATCTCGCTTCTAGATCTTTCATTCCTTTTCATCTCCTCTCTTTCTATCTTTTTATCTCCTTTTCTTCTTCCCTTTCCCTCTTCATTCTTGTTTACTTTCTTAGATATTTTTCTCTTTTTTATGTTCTTCCTTTATACAGTCTTACACATACTTGTATTAAATTACAGCATAATAGAAGTACAATCACGACTGCTCATATTTCTTGTTTGTATCTACTCCTTTTAACCCTTGAACCATAAATTGCCATATTTTCTCTCTATCATACAGATTGTACTGCTACATATTGTTTTCTCAATATTTGTTTTCCCCTTTAATATCATTGTATAATACTTCAGACAACATGTTTTTTTCCTTCTCCTATTAAGAATTTATGTAAGTGTATATTGGAGAATGTAGTGTATTTGTATGTATAATCACAATAATTACAATAAAAAGATTAACTGCAAATAAAAACAGGTGATTCAAAGTAGTTCGTCCATAGGACTTCTTTACACAATTGCTTCCTGTCCTTTATTAAAAGCGTATCTACCGTTACCTTCCACCCCTCCAGATACTTTTTTACTGTATTGAAATATTCTGGTATTTTCCCAGTGTCTTCTTTCTTTTTCTTTTTCCCCCATCCTTCCAACATTTTATCCTTCCATTTGTATACCAAAGAGTTCCATATATTATCTTTACCTTGCAACATAGGCACTATATTAGCTTAAGTGAAAATGCTTTAAAAAAAACACTATGGGTTTAGCATATTTAGCCCCCTCCCCACTATTGGCCTCTCATGTGATTCTTTTTAATGAGTTCAGTCTATTACCTCACAAAAGTTGAAAAATAATCTCAATATTTTTGTCTGATTCCAAAGAGAATAGGAAGACAAAGGCTATACATAAAATATGGGTACTATGAGCGTTTTTATTACGTAAATCCTTTTTGCTTGGTCATGCTCCAGTTTTTCCATCTTTCCACTTTCCTCTGGGCTATATTAAATTTCATTTCCCAATTTTTCTTGCATAGGGTCTGACCCCCAAACATTACCTCTAGAATTTCTGTACTACCTTGCACAAATCCTATACTTACCTTTCAGATCTCTGCCTCTTCCCCTATTGTTAAAATTTTACTTTTCTTATTCTTCACCTTTATTCCTGTCACATTTCATTTCCTGAAACAATTCTAGCATTCTTTCCCTAAGCATTGATCCTTTAGAAAAAAAACTAGTCATGCATATGCCAAAGTCTTATAAATAACACTTTTACCATCTTTTATAGCTTGAATATTCTCCTCTGCCTCTATTCTCCTTAGCATTGGGTCCAAATATAATACATACAAAAGCAGGCTCAGAGAGCACCTAATGCACCCCATTATGGATATACATTGAATACCCATATGCCCATTTATTATGGGCCAGAATTGTTCTTCATGATATAGACTTTTAATTAATCCTACAAATTCCTCCAGGAACCAATATTGTTCTAGCACTTGCCAGATATACTCATGCTTAACTGAGTCAAATGCAGTTTCTTGGTCTATTAAATATAGCAATTCACTTAAGTCCCCTTCTGTCCCCCTATTTAAGACTTCCTTTATGTATATCAAGTTCTGTCTTACGTCACACCCTGGAACTGCACATGTCTGTGTTGGAAGTACCAAGGAGTGTACATGTTCCATCATTCTTCTATTTATAATTTTTGCCAAGATTTTATAATCTGCTGTTAAAAGACTGATCGACCTCCAATTTTTAATTTCTTCCTTACCCCCTTTTTTGTAAAGAAATATAGTTACCTCCTGTTTCATACTCTTGGACAAATTTTTTCTTCAAATATATACTTATATACTACACACAACACAGGAGTAATCTGCTCTTCCAACAGCTTGTAAAAGCAATTTGGTATACCATCCACCCCTGGGGTTGTATTATTTGTAAGGGAGGTAATTGCTTCTTTAATTTCATATTCTGTAATATGTTCTTTAAAATATTCTTCATCTTGCTTATTAATTCTTGGGACCTTAATTTGCCCCCATAGCTTGTTTCTCTCACTTATTTTCCCTTTTTGAAATGTGTTTTTCAGGAAGTCTTGGGCTATCTGCTTCATATTATCTATGTCAGTATACTGTATTCCTTCTGCATCTTTGAGACTGTACATTATTCTGTTTTCTAGTCTTTCCTTATTACTTTCAAAGGGATTGGTTTGGGCTTTGTCCCTTGCATTCTGCATCTTTGCTCCATTTGCAATGATTTTCTCTACTATACTGATATTCCCACATCTGTGTTTTCAAATTGGATATAATTTTAGTCAGTCCTGCCCAGTTTCATTTTGCTTTGTTATTTCCTTATATAGTTTTGCTCTAAGACCCAGGTACTTAGATATTTTGTCTTACTCTATTCTGGGATTCTGGGATCATCATTTGCTTAATGTCTCTCTTTGTATCTTCCAAGCACTCTACAGCATCCTCATACATATCAAGTACTGTAATTTTAGCTGCCAATAAATCTTTTATGTTTTCTAATATATCATTTTCTTGCAGGATTTCTGTATTCATTCATCCATAGTCCCTCACCAAAGGAGGGCTGTCTTTCAGGTTTATTTCTAAGCGTACAGTCATGTGGTCAGATGTTTCTAATGGTACTGCTTTAACCTCATTAATTATTGTCCTTTTATGCACAAACCAAAATCAATACAGGTTGATAATTTCTCTTCATAGAAGGTATGTACAGGAATTTTATTACTGATTCTATAAATGTCCTCTAGGACTGCCCTGCCAATACTTGTTTTAAACAGTTAGTATTACAGAACAGCTACTTTCTTCCCAATCTTTTTTGAAATGCCACAATTAAGGTCCCTCCCCATAATATTAATTTGGATGTGTGCAAGAAGGGTTCTATTTGACTCATAGTGTTAAATCTGAAGAGCTTTACTTTGTGGCTTATAAATATTCACTAGTCTAACATTTGTCTCCTTTATTTTGGCATCAACTGTCATTACCCGCCTGGCACCAAATCTACCACTTTAATAATTTTAACATCTGATGTCCCAAACCCAATTCAATTCCGAGCAAGTCTCTTCCCCAATGGACTAAAGTGAAGGACCCACCTCCAGTCTTTTTGCACCCGCTTTAGCTCATTTAAAGTTTTTCAACCTAGTGTCTTGAAGAAAGTAAATATCTCCTTCAAATCCCTTAAAGAGGCAAAGCAACCATCCACTTTCTCTATTCTTAATGCTGTTCACATTATTATTGATGCAATTAAGGACTGCCATTTTGAAATTAGTGTGTAGAGCTCAAACACATCCTTTAGTCTCTTTAAGGAACCTTCTTTCTTCTTTTGGAAGCTTGCGTGTCAGTTGTTTCATAGTCTGAGGTATCCACTCCCTCAGAGTTCTCAGATAATGTGGAGTCTGAGTCTTTGTCTACTGTGGACCACTCCTTATCTTGTAAAGTAGTATATTTATTAGTCAGTTTTATGTCCTCTTTATGTTTCCCTCTGGGTGTTTTTTGTGGGGCATAATCTCTCTTCTTAGATCTTGTGACTATTGTGTAACCATCTTCTGTTTGTTTTTTCTCCTCTCTTTTTTGGGGGAATCACTGGACTAGCGACTTCATCCTGGTTTCTCATGCTCCCATTGGCGCATTCCTTTTACTATTGAAGTTCCATCTCTCTAAGGTTAGGCTTCCATTTCCACTGTTTCTGTAATAATGTTTTCTTTTTTGCTTTTCCTTCTGGACTCTTGCAAGATAAACATCCTGCTCAGCTTTCTCCAGGGTCTGTGCTGTTGTGTGTGCACTTGGACAACTATTGAATACATGGCCTGCTTCCTTGCAGGCTGCATTTGATAGGATTTCTACATATAGCCCCATAGTGCCCCAGCTGCCCACATAAGCCACATTTAATCTTTTCACAGGTGTTACTTTGGTGACCTTTTCTCCACATTTATAACATGCCCTCAGCTGGCCAGCATGAACACCCCCTTCCCTCCCTAGGAAAAACTGTTCAGGAAGTGCTGCATTTCTCTGTCTTTTTGGATAAGAGTTATTTTAAACTTCCATCCACCAGTCCACAAACTCTCATTGTCCAGAATTGGTTCAGGGGGCCAATTTAAGGTACACCTATGTTTAAGCCAGTAAGAAATGTCTGCCACATTAACACCTTCATTTTTAAATAAAATGGTTACCACTCTATATGCAGGTTTGGTCAGAGGGATTGCAAGAAAATCTTTCCATAAAGGTGTGGCTTTGATTTGATGATAAAGCTTCCAAAACCTGTCGAGACCTGAGGGGGTGCTTGAAACTTATATCATACGTGGTTTCCCCTAGAGAGTGTATCAGTGCATAGATTTCATATGCATAGTATTTCATGCTGGCTTTCAAGAGCTGTTGATCTACAAACAACCTATCTGGGGTGCCCTCAGCTAGGCCTTGAAATTTTTGCCTCACCACATTTCTCCTTTTAGCAGGCTCTGTTAGTCTATTCATGGCTTCTGGGAACAATTTTTCTTTAACATTTTCACTCCAAACAGTGGGTTTTCCTTTTGATTAGCCCCTCATTTTCCCTTGCATATTTCCAGGTGAAGCAGATCCTTCTTCTATTTCCACTGTTGCATTTAAATCTCCCTCAGGTTGTAGGCCTTCAGTTTCACTTTTTGTCTCTCCTTCTATATTTTCTTGCCTTTTCATTAATAATTTCCTGCTCAGTCTGGGTCCTTCATCTCTTCTTTTACTCAAGTACTTTCTGTGACATAGACAGCCAGTTCTAAAGTGCTGTATCATATTCTTTTTATACAAAATGTATTAATGACTGCCTCTGCTGAAAAATGAAATGCTCTAGGAATGACCTCTCTCATCCCCCCCAAGATTTCAGCTGACAGATGCCAGCTAAGAGAAATGCTGACAGCATGTATCACACTCTCTCAGTTTTACAGACAATGTGTTACTTGGAAGACTTTAGTCAAGGATCATGTTTCTCTGAGTTAATTACAGACTGGTTTAAGTTAACTTTGTTAAGAGGGAAATCATAAAAAAGGTTTATGGCATTGAAGAGAAAACGCAGGTTATTACACAGGAGTATGAGGTTGTAAATGCTCCTATGAAGCCTGTGGAGGAGGAAGCAGCATGGATC
Organism: Neoceratodus forsteri; assembly: GCA_016271365.2. Classification (NCBI taxonomy): domain Eukaryota; kingdom Metazoa; phylum Chordata; order Ceratodontiformes; family Ceratodontidae; genus Neoceratodus; species Neoceratodus forsteri. Next base: position 1,271,848,738 of record CM057452.1, read on the forward strand.
AAAAGAGATGTCATTTGAAACATGAGTCATGCTGAAGGATTGCAAAACTGACACTTGAAAAAGACTACTGTTTTATTTTTATTAGATATATTTTCAAATATAATCTGACAAAGGAGAGCTAGCTGACCTCATCCAAAAGGGGTTGGAAATACAGCTTGAAAGATTATTCTGTTTCACTACAGGGACACTCTTTTATCTGACACTGACCAAGACAACATCTGAGCACTGTAAACAGGTATTTAGAAAGCTAGACCAATCTAAATACTGTAAGAAGGAATTGCACTGTTTTAAACCTTGTTTTGTTTAAGGATATGTAAATTTTTGTGATAAGAATTCTGTATATTACTGTTTTCTATTTTACCTTTTGTTTAGTAAAGATATATTTTTAAAAATATAACTTGCCTGGTGTGCCTTGAAATGTTTCTTTGGTTTTAAGTAAAGTTAGATAGTTTTAAAGCTGACACGGTGCATGAGTTTATGGGTGTACCAACCTGGGAAACAGAGTTTCTCTGGAGCTTACATAGAGTTCAAAAAGGGTTCATTTTGTAATACCTGGTTAGGAGCCCATAGGCAAAGATATCTGCCCCCCAAAGACAGAATTATCTGAGCCTGACAATTGAGTATGCTAACAAGGGGTTAACAAGTTTGAATCCCCCCAGAACTTGGGACTAAGGTAACTCAAATCCACAAAACAGACAAGAGAACTACCTTGTTCTGTTCACTGTTCACAAGACCATGCTCAGAGGTTGGCACTTTGGGAGTAAAGGGCTAACTTGCTGAGCTAATCTGTGACAGATTGGTTGGCAGTGGTGTGATAAAGGTTGGTATAATAAGCTTCATTGTTCAGTGTTTCAGCTTGAGACTGTTAAGCTTCCACTTGAAAGAAGAAGGCAGTGATTTAATTTAAAAAAGCAGAACTTTATCACTAGGGCATACAGTCAAGTTCCTACCTATTTTTTTTTTTTCTAAGTGCAAAGTCAGAGTAGCAGTAGTTAGGAAAGATGGCATCCAACTACAGCAGGCACACTGTAGAACAGTTAAAACAGTTGTGCAAGGACAGAGGAGTCCTGTTCGAGGTGACAGCCAAAAAGCAGAACCTCATAGATGCCCAGATGGTAGCAGATACCCAGAGCAGCGAGTCACCGACCGTGACTGAAAGGGACCAGACCTCAAGTGTGGCAGGACTAGAGGCCAGTGAGGGGTTCTGAACCAATGAGGAGGACAGCAGGGCCACTGTCAGTGAAGGGCCACAGCAGCAGAGGATGGTCACCAGTATCCTGAATCCAGAGGTACTCAAACTGCAGATTGAGTTGCACAGGATGGAACTGGAGGCACAGCGACAACAGAGGGAAGCAGACCATGAGGAACATGAGTGCCAATGAGAGGCAGAGGAGAAGAGAGACCAAGAATGCAAAGCTACAGAGGAGAGGAGAGAGGAGCGCCAGTTGCAACATGAACTGGAGAAGCTATAACTCCAACCAGCAGCACCAGGGCAGGTAAGTGGCTTGGGTTTAACTGGGACTGCAGGACTGGGTTACAAATTGAACTCCAAATTAATAGCTGAGTTTAAGGAAGGGGAAGATATGGACACTTTTTTAAATTCTTTTGAAAAAGTTTGTATTCAGGCTAAAATTCCTACAGAGTCCTGGAGTTTCCGGCTATCCTCGCTCACTGGAAGCTCGGGATGCATTAGGTCAAATGGACATTGAGGACAGCAATGATTACAGAAAGCTAAAACTGCACTGTTAAAAGTTTGAATTAACTGCTGGAAACATACAGAGCTAAATTCGTAAGTTCAGGAGAGGACCTGATATGAGCTATAAGGAGCTAGCCATGAAACAACGTCAGTTTTAAAACATTGGTGGGAAGGAATTGAGGCAAACACTGTTGATAAAATTGAAAATGTGATTTTATTAGAACAGTTTTTTGGGCTTGCCAGCAGAGTTAAAAACCTGGCTGGAGGACCGAGATCCAAAAACAGTGCAAGAGGCTGCTGAACTCTTGGACCGCTATGCCATGAACAGACTTGCTCTGAGAGTGATTGGGTGGGCTGGCAGTGCATAAAGCAAAAAGTGCCTTCAGGGCAACTAAACCCTCACTGCCTCCACCAAACCAGTTAGCCCCAGGTTTCAGAAAAAAGATTTATCTGAAATAAGAAATGCTTGTTGGTTACGTAAAGAAACTGGGCACATTGCCAGACAGTGTCCAAGAAGGGCAAGCAATAATATGCAAGGTAGTACCAGAAAGGAAGTGGGTTGTTTGTGTGTCCCTGGAAGCATGCCAGTGAACATGAGAGAACACATGCACCCAGTCATGGTAAATGGCATACAGACACAGTAGTTAAGGGACACAGGGGCATCCCTGACATTGGTGAAAGGGCATCTAGTACAGCCTGGTCAGCTTATCCCAAATAAATATGTAACTATACAAGGGTTTACTGGTGAAGAGAAAACATTGCCACTCACTAGTATTCTCCTGGACTGGGGTGAAATGGGGGAACTGTGCAACAGGTGGCTGTAGCCAACACATTAGCAGTGGATGTGATCCTGGTAACAATCTCCAACAGGGGGTGGTATATGCAGTTACCCGTAGCCAAGCGGAAAGGGAAAATAGTAGTTCTCTGAGCCCCCCAGAAGTCATTGGAGAAGATACTGAGAGGCTGGTTCCCCAGCCTGTGTCTCCAGAGGGAGAGACTGATAAAAAGGGGGTTGAAATTTCCCCAGGAGCAAGTAACCACCCAACTACAGAGGATTACTCTGAAGAGGGAGGGATGACCCCTTGTCAGAGGGCTGGAATTGACGGTGATCCAGAGCCCTGATGCTAGTGCTAGGGACCCTAGTTTAGCAACTGAAGGGACCTGTCCCATGCCTTGGGAAGGTGTGAGGTTCACAGCTGCTCAGAGAAGTGACCCTAGTTTAGAGAAGCTGAGGGCTTGGGCAGACTCAAATGGAGCACAGGGAGGTGACGGAAGACATAGGGTTTATTGGGAAATGGACTTATGTATACACAGGCAGTACAGACAGAGGGAGGGATGCTAGGCAGGCAGCTTGTCATTCCCAAGGATATCCTGAGCAGTTGCTCAAGGTTGCCATAGTATTCCTTGTCTGGTCATTTGGGAATCATGCACACATGCAGTGGTTAGCCAAGAATTTCTATGGCTAACTTCACCCAGCAGGTGAAGGAGTATTGCAGAATCTTGTCCTGGTGCCATGAAAAAGGGAAGGCAGGCAAGAAAACCCAAGCTGCCCTAATTCCATTGCCCATAGTGAAGAAGCCATTCCAGAGGGTGGGAATGGATATTGTGGGGCCTTTAAATATCCCCAGCTCCTCAGGGAAGAGATGCATCCTGGCTGTGGTGGATTATGCCACCCAGTACCCAGAGGCAGTCGCCCTATCGTCTCTGAGGACAGACAAAGTGGCAGATGCCTTACTTGTGATTTTCTCCCGTGTTGGGTTTCAGCAGGAGGTAATCACCGATCGAGGTGGGTTCCTTCATGTCGGACCTAATAAAATGTTTATGGAAGAAGTTTGGGGTGGTGCAGAGATGTACAACACCGTATCACCCACCAGCCAATGGACCTGTGGAAAGATTCAATGGTACCCTAATGTCAATGCTGTGGGTGTTTGTTGAACAGCATGGGAGGGACTTGGAGAAATACCTTTCCCACCTGTTGTTCGCATACAGGGAGGTGCCCCAAAAGTTGACAGGATTTTCCCCCTTCAAACTTTTGTATTGACGCCGGGTACGTGAGCTCCTAGACTTGATCTGGGAGGTCTGGGAAGGCAAGCATCCACTCAGGGAACTCTTATTGTGGATTACATCCTTAGGTTTAGGGAAAGGCTGAAGGAGTTTATGGGGACAGCCCAGAGCAACCTGGCAGCTGCCCTACAGAAACAAAAAGTATGGTACGACTGCAGAGCCAGAGCTCACTTGTACATGGTGGGTCAGGAAGTCATGGTCCTTGACAAGCTGCAAGCTGAATGGGCAGGACTGCTACAAAGTGGTTAGGAAGGTAAATGACATAAACTACATTGTGGACTTACCTGACCGTAGACAGACAGAAAGAATGTACCATGTCAACATGATGAAGCCATATGCTAATAGGGCTGACATGGTGTTGCAGTGTGTAGTCATGGTGAGGGGTGGACGAAGGAGACCCCTTCTGGACTTGCTGGAAGAGAGTAAGCTGGAGTCCTCTGTGGAGGCAGTAAATTGTCTCCCCAGCTGAACCTGGACCAGGTCCAGACAGTAAGGGAGGTTTTAGCAGACTTTGCCCACTTGTTTAGTGACAAGCCTGGACTAACCCCTTAGCAACACATGATGTGGAGACAGGACACAGATGCTCATACGAGACAGCATATCGGGTGTCAGAGGCTGTCCAAAAGTACATTAGAAGGGGAAGTGGAGGAGATGCTGGATTTAGGGGTGATCCAGAGATCCCACAGCCCTGGGCCTTACCCGTAGTCCTTGCACCCAAGCCAGATGGCTCAACTCATTTCTGTGTGGACTATCATGGACTGAATGCAGTCATGAAGTCTGACGCCCATCCGAAGCCCCAGACAGATGAACTCCTGGACAAGTTGGGAGGGGCAACCTACATGACTACCAGCCTGACCAGGGGTATTGTAGGTGAATTGACAGACAGAGCTAGGGAGAGGTCAGCCTTCATCACTCCGATGAGGCTTATTTGAGTTCAAAGTAATGTCTTTCAGAATGAAGAACACCCCAGCCACTTTCTAAGGTTGGTGAACCCAGGTGTTGAATGGTGCTGAGGAGAAGCACGTGTGTACCTGGATGACATTGCCATTTTAGTACCAGCTGGGAAGAACACCTTTCACACCTTAGGTAAGTGCTGAGCAGGATACAGAGGGCCAGGCTCACTGTCAAAGCTGGGAAGTGCCAGGTGGCCATGGGAGAGGGGGCATATCTCGGACATGTGGTAGGCTGGGGACAGTTCCGTCCTAACCAAACAAAGATAGAGGTGATCCAGGCATGGCCCAGACCAGAAACCCAGAAGCAGGTCAGGAACTTTCTAGGGACAGCAGGGTATTACAGAAAGTTTGTACCTAATTACAGTGCCCTGGCTGCACCCTTATCTGACCTGACAAAGAAAAGGATGCCCAAGAAAATTACCTGGGACCCAGCATGTGAAGAAGCCTTTACCAGACTGAAGGAGGCACTGTGCAGTGCTCCTGTTTTGACAAGTTCTGAGTATAGCAAAACCTTTATAGTTCAGACGGATGCCTCAGACATGGGTATTGGGGCAGTACTGAGCCAGACATCCAGCTAAGGGAGGGACCACCCAGTAGCATACCTGAGCAGGAAGCTTATTTCCAGGAAGCAAGCATAATCCATGGTGGAAAAGGAGTGTCTTGCCATAGTGAGGGCCCTAAAGAAATTAGAGCCATACTTGTATGGGCAGCATTTTGTGGTGCAGACTGACTACAACCCCCTGGTTTGGCTGACGCAAATGGGGAAGAACAATGGAAGACTACTAAGATGGAGTCTTGCTTTACAAGGGTATGATCTAAAAATCGTACATAGAGCTGGAGCGAAGAACAATAACTAAGATGGGCTGTCTAGGGTCTATGAGGAGTAAATTGATTTGGGAGCTCATCCCATGTAGGGGCTAGATCCGACAAAATTCAGTCTAGGAGGGGAGGTGTGACATAGACAGCCAGTTCGAAAGTGCTGTATCATATTCTTTTTATAAAAATGTATTAATGACTGCCTGTACTGAAAAATCAAATGCTCCGGAATGACCTCTCTTCCCCCCAAGATTTCAGCTGACAGATGCCAGCTAGAGAAATACTGACAGCATGTTTCACACTCACTCAGTTTTAGAGACAATGTGTTACTTGGAAGACTTTAATCAATGTTCCTGTTTCTCTGAGTTAATTACAGACTGGTTTAAGTTAACTTTGTTAGAGGAAATCATAAAAAGATTTATGACATTGAAGAGAAAACACAGGTTATTACACAGGAGTATGAGGTTGTAAATGCTCCTATGAAGCCTGTGAGAGCAGCATGGATCAAAAGAGATGTCATTTGAAACATGAGTCATGCTGAAGGATTGCAAAACTGACACTTTGAAAAGACTACTGTTTTATTTTTTATTAGATATATTTTCAAATATAATCTGACAAAGGAGGAGCTAGCTGACCTCATCCAAAAAGGGGTTGGCAAATACAGCTTGAAAAGATTATTCTGTTTCACTACAGGGACACTCTTTTATCTGACACTGACCAAGACAACATCTGAGCACTGTAAACAGGTATTTAGAAAGCTAGACCAATCTAAATACTGTAAGAAGGAATTGCACTGTTTTAAACCTTGTTTTGTTTAAGGATATGTACGTTTTTGTGGTAAAGAGTTCTGTATATTACTGTTTACTATTTTACCTTTTGTTTAGTAAAGATATATTTTTAAAAACATAACTTGCCTGGTGTGCCTTGAAATGTTTCTTTTGGTTTTAAGTAAAGTTAGATAGTTTTAAAGCTGACACAGTGCATGAGTTTATGGGTGTACCAAACTGGGAAACAGAGTTTCTCTGGGTCTTACATAGAGTTCAAAAAGGGTTCATTTTGTAATAACTGGTTAGGTGCCCATAGGCAAAGATATCTGGCCCCCTGAAGACAGAATTATCTGAGCCTGACAATTGGGTATGCTAACAAGAGGTTAACAAGTTTGAATCCCCCCAGAACTTGGGACTAAGGTAACTCGAATCCACAAAACAGACAAGAGGGCCACCTTGTTCTGTTCACCGTTCACAAGACCACACTCAGAGGTTGGCACTTTGGGAGTAGAGGGCTGATCTGCTGAGCGAATCTGTGACACTCTATATATTAGTCCCTTCAAGAATAGGGTTTTCTTGGGCCACTGATCCACTGGGCCTATTAGGGTCCCAGCCCTTTCCATCCTCAGATTGTTTCCACCCTGCATCTAACAGGGCTTGTGCAACCCAATCCAGGTTGTCTCTTAGATTTGCTGCATCTACCTTGCCACTTCCAGAGTCATCTGCATTTTCCAGGGCTTTTTCAACAACAGATCCCTCCTGCACAGCTCTTAATTTATTTTGTTCATCTACACTTGCTTCTTCCTTCACTTCATCGGTTTGCATGCTAGAAGTCCCTTTTCCAGAATCCCTTCTTAGGCCAAGCCATTTCCGACTTTTTAAGACCATTCTTGTCCGGGCTTCTTTTTCATTTATTTTTTTCTGCAATGTCTCTTTGAAACTGGCTTTTCTTTCTCTTCAAGCTCGGTTTCCTTTGATGTTCCTACATCAGCCTCCATCAGCAGACTTTGACAGTCCATCAGATTACTTTCAGTGTGCCCAGTTCTTCTGCTTTGCTCTGCTCTACTTTTTTACAGACTTTTTTCTCCCTGAGATAACTTTGTTGATTTCTCTCTTACCTGCACTCCCTGACTCCTCGGAATGTGCACTGCTCAATTCAACTTGCTTTTCTAGTGCTGCAACGTCTGACTTCGTTCTGTGCATCACGCTCCACTTCCATCGCTACACAACTCTCTCTTCTTCTGGAACCAACATTTTCCAATCATTTCAAGGACCTCCTCACACTATGCCAAGACAGGGGCAAAGGCCCAGACCCCTGCCTCCAGAATGTCCTTTCCCCAGCAACTCTGCAATAATCTGATAGAACTCAGACCACTGCCACATCAGCACAATGAGGTACCCGATATCCAGGTTCACCGTTGTTGTCCAGACCAGCTTCGCCATAGGGGCCCTATTAGTCGATCGATCACTTTGATATAAAAAAATCCCAACACTAAAGGGTTTAAATATGTTGAAAATACCAGCCCATAGAACTGAATGGGGTGTGCACACACAGCCTTCATTTTGTGACATCACAAAACAAGTGCTGCATGGGCGATGTGGGGGCATGTTTTCTAACGGGAAGTCGGTCTTGTTTTTGGCAGCATTACAATTTCCAAAATTATGAGGATATAACTGCGAACTGATGGACTTTTTATGCCAAATGTCAGTAGTTCGATTCCAGTCAGGTAAGAATCGAGCGGTCTAGGGACAATAACAATGTTGAAAGTAGGATCCTGCTCTTTAATGCTCCTGTATATGTTGTATCTATTCATCGCTATATTACATTTTGTATTGTATTGTATTCCTATTTCTTGTACTCTCCCAGGTTGTGCCTGGAAACAGACAGCTTCTGTCCAGTGTATTTACCCGGATAATAACAACTAAATGAATAAAGTACCTCTTCACTGCCATCTAATGTTCCTTGTTAAACGACACTGAGGAAGCACAGTGCCTCTTTACTGCAATCTAATGTGCCTTGCTGAAGGACACTGAGGCAGCACAGAAACTCATCATTGCCATATAATGTGACTTCGCTGCTGCCTAGTGTGACTTACTCAAAATCATTGAGGCAGTACAGTACCTCTTCACTGCTGTTTAATGTGGCTTGTTCAAGAGCACTAAGACAGCGTGGCATTTCTTTACTGCCATCTAATATGCTATGCTCAATGGCACTGGGGCAGCACAGTGCCTCTTCACTAGCATCTAATATGTATTGTTCAAAGGTACAGAGGCAGTATGGCACTTCTTGTCTGCCATCTAATGTGTCTTGCTCAAGGGTACTGAGGCAGCACCGTGCCTTTTGACTGCCATCTAATATCTTTTGTTCAATGGCACAGAAGCAGCACAGTATCTCTTCACTGCCATCTAATGTGGCTTGCTCAAGGCACTGAGGCTGCACTTTGCCTCTTCACTGCAGTCTAATGTGCCTTGCTTAAGAATACTAAGGCAGCACAGTAATTCTTTACTGCCATCTAGTGTGCCTTGCTAAAGTGCACTGAAGTAGCACAGTACCTTTTCACTACCACCTAATGTGCCTTGCTCAAGCATGCTGAGGCAGAACAGTACCTCCTTGCTGCCAACTAGTGTGTCTTGCTGAAGGGCACAGAGGCAGCATGGTGAGATGCACAGCACTGCCATGTAATGTGACTTGTGGTGAGGCAGCACAGTGCCTCTTCACCGCTGTCTGGTGCGCCTTGGTTGAAGGCACAGAGCAGCATGGCAGAGATGCACAGCACTGCCATGTAATGTGACTTGTGGTATTGAGGCAGCACAGTGCCTCTTCACTGCTGTCTGGTGTGTCTTGCTGAAGGGCACAGAGGCAGCATGGTAGAGATGCACAGCACTGCCATGTAATGTGACTTGTGGTATTGAGGCAGCACAGTGCCTCTTCACTGCTGTCTGGTGTGTCTTGCTGAAGGGCACAGAGGCAGCATGGTGAGATGCACAGCACTGCCATGTAATGTGACTTGTGGTATTGAGCGGCACAGTGCCTCTTCACTGCTGTCTGGTGTGTCTTGCTGAAGGCACTGAGGCAGCACATCACCTCTTCACTGGCTGAGCATCACTGTGCTGTACTTTGCAGTCATGGAAATCCACCTGTTGCATACTGTTGATTTCTCTGGGTGTTCCTGGTGGGTCTGGTAATGGCTATTGAGTCCCAACAAAGACATCAAAATTCCAGCTATTTCAAGGAAAGGTCTCCATTGTTTTTATGAAAGTCCTTTGTGGTGCAGATAATGCTCACTCTTGAATCCAGCTTTTAGTCATGATATTTTAAAGGTTGTGATGTCTTGTTCCTCAAACTAAACTCTTAAGGATTGGATTACAGCACCACCAAAGTCCAAAGTGCGATTATTCATCATTGACCCAGGCATTGAAATCCCCCAGCACCAATAACCTGGGGACATCCAACACCTGCACAGAGATGAAGTCCACCAGCTCCTGTAGAAAATCACTTCCACCATCCTGGGGTTGATAAATGAGAATTATCTTGCTACTGACACCTGAACCACATCTCCCCATCACACATTCAAAGGATCTGATGGTTCTCATGGGAAATGCAGTGAGTCCCAGAGTGGCTCTAAAACAGATGGCCACCCAGCCCCCTCTGCGATCCCTCCTCAGGCAATGAGTCATGGAAAAACTGAGAAGAACAAATGCCCCCAGCACAGGGCCAGCATCATCATCCAACCAGGTTTCCATGATGCAAGCAAAAAACTGAGGAATCCGCAATGAAACTCTTCATCACCACTGTCTTGTTCCTCAGTGACCTTGCGTTACACAGAATGGCACAAAGAGGGTGAGCAGTGTTGGCTGCATGTGATACTTTTTGCTCATTGAAATTAGGCAGAGCCCTGAAGAGGAGAACCAGGCATGATGGTCTTCAATCCTGGTTCCATGTCCTCTCCTGACATCTCCAGGACCTTACCACACCAGTCCTACCCCCAACCACCATACCCAGGAACTCCACTGCAGTAAGTTCTCCTCCTTCATAGGATCCTCAGGTCCCCACAGCGACTAAAGACCTCTGAAGGGAAGACCAATGGGACTTAATGGCAGAATGGAGCGTACAGGTGGTCACTGGAGTACAGCAGGTGGGCCTATTTTCATTAAAGCCTCTGCACATAGCTCATATTAAAATCTTAAAGTCCTTATTAAAACACCCCAAACTGTGCAAACAGATCCCAGTATGCACCACAGAGCCACTCATGAGACACACAAAAACACCTAACTCATACAATAATTAAACTAACCTCTATAACTCTCAAACCACAAACACAGAAATAAACTTAAAGCCAAGTTCAAATATCCACACACTCACTCACTCACTCTCACACACATAATAACACATAACTAATCTAAACCCAGTCCACACTACTTTTCAGCACAATCCCCAAAATACTAAATAAATATAAGGGCTAAAACAGATTAAAAGGAGAATACAGCAATCATTCTGTGGGTTACTGTCAAAATCATGCAACAAATATAGCGCTAGCCACTATCTGACTACCTTTATATTGTGTGAATAACATAGCACATTGTCTTATCAGCACTTCCCAAAATAGCTCTAGCGCTTCAGTAAATGTTGTGTCTAGCAGAACAACTTACAATTTGATGTATTATCCTCCTTTTGTGAGACTTGTGCTTGTGAGGACGCTGTTCCTGTTGCACACTCACGTCCTAAAATTATTTGTTTCCATATATTGAAGTTAAATGTTTAGTTCCTAGGGACACCCAGAACTACTGACCAACTACATTCCACCACCAGCTTTAGAGCATTTAGAGTATTTAATGAACAACTACTAAGCATGTGGAATATTGAATACTGGGAGCACCAATTGCTTAGAGGTATTGTTGTATTTTGCAGGGACTGAGTGCTTCTTGTTTTACTGTTGAGAAATGCTTGTAGCAAACAGCTCCATTTTAAAAATGTAACTTTATTTAACATTCTTTAAAACTTTGTTGTGTTCTATGTTCATCAAGAAACAGCACTGGTCGTCTATGGCCTCTCCCTCCCAGTGGTCTACCCAACCAAGTACCCTCAAAATAGTCCAGTAGGTCTGATAACAGGTCTCCATTCTCAACATAGAATTGAGTATTGATAAGTTCCTCAAAGGCTGATATTATATCAGCAACAGGGACATAAGCAGGTGCTGGCAAAAGACGTAGATTCAATGCAAAATTTGGGTCTGATACATACTGAGAACACACATCTGGCAGTCCCTGTATTTTTCACCACACTGACTGGCACATATGAAAAAAACAGCCATGAATCTGAGCAGCGGGGAATGCAATTTTAAAAGCTTTGATTGCTGCCAATTCAGTCAACCATAATTGACTGAGGCTAAAGTGCGGTGCATAGGTTGTGTAGTGCATTGAACACTTTAACGTAAGTGGCTGCAGTTCTATTTGCCATCAGAATGTAAACTAAGGGAATCACTGCGTTGTTGCGTATGGCATGGATTGTATATAACTGCTGGAAAATGGTAGGTTAACTTTTGACGTGCCATCCGTGAACCAGTGGGAACTGTTTTTGAGGTGTTGTAAGTCAAGTGCAGTGGAGAAAATTAGTACATGGTCCTGAGAAGGTCCAGAATCATAAGCAGAAATTTATCTTTCTGCAGTGTTAGACACAGTTCCTCTGGAAGTACCAAGGAGGCATCTGTTCTGGAGGTGGGCAAGCAGCAGCTCCCAGATTTTGCCGCCTAACCCGCTCAGTAGTGGCATGGCAGGTAACCGTGAAGAAACAGTGGGACAGAGTTCAGTGACACCACCAGCAACTATCTGGTGTGTTGTTTTGTTGCTGCTTCCTGCCTGTTCTTTCATGGATGCAACAGCCTCCTTGACTGCAACCGCTGCTGGGTCAGGGACATGGTTGTGCTCACCTAATTTCTTGCGCACGGTCTCCCCATTTAAATGCAGTCATGCTGAGCAGTATCCCTTATCATACATGCAGTCTCGACCTCTATCCTCTCCCTCCTCAACTACGGCATACTCATTTATAGCGCTGCCACCACCTTGGCCCTTAGTAGGCAACGCCTCCCTCAACAAATCCTGTCACCTTGTACTGGACTGCGACCATCTCACCCATACCTGCTCACTATATAACTCCACAAACTGGCTTAACTTAGACAATAGGATCAAGTTCCACACCTACCTTATGTGTAAAAAAAATCACCCTTGGTCTCCCCCCCCCCCAAGTCTCACCTCCTGAATCTATCCATTTACAGCCCAAAAAGTAACTCATAGCTCCAGCAAGAAACTTCTCACAGTTCCCCACTGTCAAACCTCCCAATTTCAAATATTCTTCAGCTTCAAGGCCCCCTCATGGATGAATGGCCTACCTACCTAGCTCCATCACAAATTAAAATTCTATCGGCCTCTTCAAAACCCACCTTAAGAGACCTCTCCAGTCCTTAAACTGCTGTGACTGCTATTGAACCTGTCACACACTCCTCCCCCTACCATGACAATGGCCTCTGGCTGGCTTACCCCCCCGGCCCTTTTTTTATCCCCTTACCTCCAATCTTGAGCATCTCTGTATAAATGTCTATATGCTTATCTGGTCTGGCTGTCACCCTAAGTTTGTTAGGTCCTGACTGCAAGCCTATAATTGTACTTTTACCATGTGTCTAGCTTGTCCTGTTTCCTGCACTGTATTTACCCTAATACTGTATTGTTTTATCTATGAGACATGGAACCTTTGTGAATGAGCCTTTGACTCAAAGGTACTTTCTGAATCCTGAATAAATAAAATACTTCAAGCACTTGAAGTATGATTTGCTGGTGGTGACTCTTTCTCATCGATACAGGTAGCCATTGAGAATGGCAAGTTCTCCTCCCTTCTGACTCTTGACAAGCCGTACTGCCATGATACTGACTGCTGCACCAACAAACTAGCTAGAATAAGTAACCATGGCAATTACACTCACGCATGGCTAGTAAATTTGGGCAAATGAATGGACAGGAAATACAGGACAGGCACCATGTTCATAATTCTGTTCCAAATGCTAATTACTGTATTTAAAGGTTGGCATGTTTCTGTAAAGGCGACATAGCATCATAGGCGCTATTTTCACTGCTCTATTGTGCTTATGCTATTTTAACTCATGCTATTCTGGTAGCGTGATTATGACTGGACACCCATTCTGTGGTGCACAAGGTGAACAGATCAAGTGATAAATAGTATTGCAAGTCCATAAGTCCACAACAAAACTTAAAAGCTAAAAGTCCTCTACTCTCACTAGAGGAAAGATTCTGAAATAAAAGTAAATCCTCAGTTTGAATGATAAACAGTACCATAAGTACATAAGTCCAAAAACTGAACTGGATAACTGAAAGACCTCTTCCCTCAACCGAGCAAAGATTCTGAGATAAGGGAAATCCACAGGTGGAGGCACTGGTAGTGTTCTCACCACCACCAGCGCAGCTTTGGAGCAGAAGCCAGATCAGCTGAGACTGAGCTAATGCATTAGGCTTTCACTAAAAATACCACCTACAGCTTAATCTGGTTCAAGGTCAGTTGGCATTCATCTGTATCCCCCTTCCTCTGGTTGTGCCTGAAAATAGGTAGACTTTGTCTAGTGCACTTACACGGTCAACAAAAACTAAATAACTAAATAAATAAAAGGCTGGGGAGACAGCTGAGCCTAACCATGATCATCAGGACATGGGACCTGCTGAGCCAGAGCATGAACATTAGGCTGTACAAGCATCTGAGCAGCGGGGCACTACAGCAGTTTCAAACACCAAACAAGAAGCACATGTTCATGACTGCATGAGGGATGCCTTGGTTCAGATAAGGGCAGGACAAATACAGCAACAAACCATGGTGAATGAGATGTGCAATGAACTTTGAGAAATGTGACATTTAATATCGTGAAATTTGGCTGCCACGGAACAGCACAGCATAAATGTATATCTGTATGAGAACATGATGGCAGGCAGAGCCAGTGCCAGCAGAAAAAGACACACTACCAGCACAAGTGGACACAGTGACAGCAGTAGCAGACAAAGTACCAGCAGTAAGAGACACAGTGCCAGCAGTAAGAGACACAGTGCCTGCAATAAGAGACACAGTGCCTGCAATAGGAGGACACAGTCTAAGCAAAAGGATCAGTGTCAGCCTGACCTACAGTACCACAACAAACACCACAGCCCACACTGCCTCAACAACTGCAGCCACACATTACTGATCTGCAATAGCACACAGTCATCAGGCAGCATTTTTGACAGACAGGACCTGGTACCACTCAACAGTGACAAGGAGAGAACCAAGATATTGGTGTGGTGACAGACCTAAAGATTTTGCTGCACTTGTTTTCTCTGCCCTTGTACAATTTAACATTTATGTTCAGTGGGAAAAGCTAACTAGGATGGCTCAAGGGGGAAGAAAAACTTGCCCAAGAACATTATTACTACCATTCTGACGCATGTGGAGTGTCACTTTGATATGTCACTTTCTACTATAATCAGAACCTGAGATCAAATAAACAATTATGGATGGTACAAACAAGTGAATTCACACCCTGATTTAAGATACTGTTGTTTTACACATGTGCTTAATGAAGTATTTTTATATCTTGTTATGTTGTGGCAAAATAAAACTTATGGAAAATGTTTGACACCTCTATCTTTTCTATCATGTTGTCTTGGAAAATGATTACTTCTTTGAAGTCATGTTAAAATACTGTTTAAATACAATGGTACACATTAGCAAACCTAGGATTTTGCAATGGGTGCATGGATTGGGATATGGGAGTGGGACTTGGTATGAAAAATTTTGGAATAGGTTTTAAATCCTCAGTATAATTTGCTATTAAGACAGGACCTAGCAAAAGCACTTTAGGTTTTTTAGTCTGATTATTCCGATATCATTCCTTTTTATGTTTGCTTGTGTGCGCAGTGCACAAGAAACATATTGAGATAGTATAGCATTGCAGAGGTGTGGCAGTGTTGTGGCCAATGCAGCGGACGCTTTAATGGGTGCGTCCCTTGACCAGCAATTAATGCTGAAGCTGCCGATGATGACAGTTTCAGAGCGAGTGCACACTTGAAAGAAATCTGCCACTGCAATCAGTGGCAGATTCATCATTGCAGCAGCAGTCCCCCCCCCCAACCAGGCACACAGCAGGACAACAAATTTAAATGGTAGCTCCCTCCCACTGCTGCTGCCCACCCCGCACCCTCCATTATCCATCCCCTGCCGACATTGAGGTGCTCAATCCCCACATCAGCATGTATACCCCCTCCTCCCATTAATGTGGCACACTGGGCCCACCCCAGTGTGCCAAAAAATCACTCTTTGATGTTTCCAACACTGGGATGCCCACTCCCGGTGTCAGAACCCCCATGCCCCTATGTTCTCAGTCGACTGGAATCCTGGGGTTGGCATTGATCCCCCTCAGTACTCTGGCACAGTGGGAGCCCACCCCAGTGTGCTGAAATCCATGGCATCTTTTTTTTAAAACCTGAAACAAAAATTAAATGGTCCCTTGTCGTTCCCGCCGGCCCCCCTCCCATAACCCGCACCCTCTCTCTGCACACCCTACCTTCCCACACCCCCCACACCCATATTTACCTCTGGAGGTCAGGAGCAGCGATCTTCTATGGACAAGGAACATGTCTGCACTCTTCAATAACCAACCAGGAACTGAAGGAAATGACGGTAAGCCCTATAATGGCAGTCAATGGGGGAGGGGGTTTAATTTAGGTTGATATCTCAGCCAGTTTTTGGAGTTTGGTCCCAAATTTTCAGCATGGGGTCCTTGATGACCACATCTCATGAACACTGGCACTGTCATTTTGTTTCTCACTCCAGAAAGGTGATTTCATGGTCACTGCGTGGAATCACCTTTCCGGACCAATTTATAAAACAACAATGCCACTGTTTATGAGGTGGGGTTCCAAAAAGCCCTTGTTGCAAATCTGGTGAAAAAAACTAAAATAAATTACTGTGTTATGAGCATCCATTGCACAGTTTCTGCACACGCTTCTAACTTCATCAATTTTTAATATTTTCACTCCAAATTTCCAACCTTACCATTTTTTCACACACCCTTATAAACAGTGCAGCTGTCATTTTTCGCTTTCTTCCCAAAATGTGATTTTGCACCTGTGGTGCCGAATGGCACGGCCACTGTGTGAAATCAACTTTTGGGACAGATTAATGAAATCACAGTACCACTGTTCACGAGGGGAGGTCCCAAAAATGCCATGTTGAAAACATTCCAAAAAATGACTGTGTTACGAGCATGCATTGCACAGTTTCTACACACACTCTTAACTTCGCCACCTTTTCATATTTACACTCTAGATTTTCAACATTGCCATTTCTTCACACCTCCTCATGAACAGTACAGCTGTCATTTTTCACATCCTGCCTGAAATGTGTTTTCTCACTTGTGGCTCAGAATGGCACACTCGCTGTGCGAAATCACCTTTTGGGATTGAGTAATGAAATGATACTGCCACTGTTCATGAGGTGGGGTTCCAAAAAGCCCATGTTGAAAATTTGAAGCAAAAATACCAACAAACACCTGGCGCATTAGGGTTTCTAACTGTAATGCCCACCCTGTACAGACTGACAGGCGTCAGGGGTGTGACTTGGGGTCGTCAGCTGTAATGCTCATGCCATTCAACCTCCACCCCCATCTGCAGCTACTGACAGGCATCAAGGTGGTCCTTGGGGTTTTCGGCCCTAACGTTCATTCCATTCTTCTATACTGCACCCATCTCAGCTTATTACCTTATGGAATGGGGTGGCGTAAGGGCCAAAGACTTCAGGCACACTCGACACCTGTCAGTGTCTGCAGGGTGGGGTGAGTGGGATAGCTTGAGTGTTATGGCTGATGACCAAAGGCACACCCCCAACACCTGTCAGTCTCTGCAAGGTGGGGGTTGGCGTTACTTCAATACTTCACTGCCATTCCTATTATGCATTTTTCTAACTCCTGCACTACCAATGCCAATACCAGCAAGCAAACATTCGGCATTGACAAATACTTGTTAGGATTAGAGAGTACAGCTCTCCATGGTAACATAGTAAAGAGACTATTGTATGAATGGGTGTTGTTTACACTGGGTTCTGTTTACATGGCCCACATCAGCTAAACCTATATAGACTTTTAAGAGATCCTGTAATAAGAATGAAGTACAATATTTGATTGTGCAAGGCTTCTTTTCTGTGAATTTTATGTATGTTTTTGATTTCAGATGTAATACGATGTTAATATATGCATATAATTTATTTGTGTTTATATGTATTGTATTCATGGTAAAGATTTTATCTTTTGTAATGACTTTATATAAATTGAACAATAAACTTGAACTTAATAAAAAGACAATTAAAATTGAAAATTGAAATTTGCTATTACCTTGTTATTACAATTTGAATACTATTTTTAATAAATATTTCAAATCATAAGAGTTTTGGAATGGCTCAGATGGCGGCATTGTGATTGTCCTCTTCTGAATCCATCACTAGATGGATCAAGAGGAGGAGGAGATGGGCCATGCATCGCTTAGGAAGGGTATAAAGGCAATGGAGGTACTAGGTAGACAGGGGAGGCTGAGACACTGTGGGTCACCCTTGAGCCAGGCAGCAATGACACAACAGTCTGAGCAGGGGGATCTGCAGGCCTTCAGCACAGGGGAGGAGTTGAATGGGGTCTGGGGATCAAATTCATGCAATGGCAGTAAAGGTGAGGTGTTACTGTAGGGTAATTTCAATATCACAGATGTGGACTGGGCCATCCCAACAGCTGCTTCAACCAGGAGCAGAGGCATCCTGGTTTCGCCACAGGGGGAAGACCTAAAACAGCTAGTGATTGATCCCACCAGAGAAGAGGAGATTCTGGACCTAGTATTGACCAATAGGAACAGAATCGCAGACATCCAGGTGGAAGGTCAACTGAGGTCTAGCAACCATCACATAGTGTGGTTTAGCATACGGATCGAGACACAATCTAGTCACACGGAGGCAAAGGTCTTAGATTTTAGGAGGGTGAATTTTGCTAAATGGGGAGTTGTATCAAAGAGGCATTGGTGAGAAGGGAGACAGGAGGAGGAGTTGAGGAGCAGTGGGAACAACTAAAGGGAACCATAAAGGAGGTGATGAGCCAATGCATCAGGTTGGTAAATAAGTGCATGAAAAGAAGGAAACCACTGTGGTTCTCGAAAGAGGTGGCAGACAAGGTAAGGGCCAACAGGGCAGGTTTCAGGAAATATAAGAACACTCAAAGGCAGGAGGACTGGGAGGTGTACCCAAGGAATCTAAGGGAAGCAGGGAAGGCTGTTATGAGAACAAATGTGCAGACTGAAGAAAGACTGGCGTGGACAGTGAAAAAAGGGGACAAGGCATTCTATACATACGTTAGAAAAAGAAGGAAGATGAGGGGATTGTAAGGCTCAAAGGGGATACATGGGAGAGTAAGGAGGAAAACATGGAAAAGGCAGAAATACTGAACAAATATTTCTGTTCTGTATTCAATAAAGAGGAGGAGGATCAGGGACCACAATTGAGTAACAAACACGAAGGGGGGGGGTAAACGCAAGTCCATTTCCAGTGGCGAGAGTCCTGGAGGAGCTCATAACACTGAAAGTGGACAAAGCAATGGGGCCAGATGGCATACACCGAGGATATTAAGAGACTAGCGGCACCTCTGGTAGTGCTGTTCATGGAGTCACTCAACACAGGAGTGGTTCCAGAGGACTGGAAGAGGGCACATGTAGTCTCTACACAAATGTAGTAGTAGGGAGGGGCAGGGAACTATAGGCCAGTAAGCCCTCACCTTAGTAGTGGGTGTAAGATCATGGAGGCACTGCTTAAAGAAAGAATAGTGGCACACTTGGAATCCAGTGGTGCCCAGGATCCAAGGCAACATGGATTCATAGCAAGAAGATCATGTCAGACGAAACCTGACAGATTTTGTTGACTGAGTGACAAGGGAAGTAAATGGGGAGGCGTAGACATCACCTACCTTGATTTCAACAAAGCCTTCGACATCATCCCACATAAAAGGCTGGTAAACAAAATGAGCAGTCTGGTTATGGGGCACAAGGTGGTAAACTGGGTTAGGATCTGGCTAATGGACAGGAAGCAGACAGTGGTGGTAAATGGGATCCAATCTGGGAAGAGGGAGGTGACCAGCGGGGTACCTCAGGAATCAGTCCTTGGGCCAGTCCTGTTTAATATCTTCGTTAGTGACACTGTGGTAGGACTGGAGGGAAAGGTCTGCTTGTTTGCAGATTACACCAAGATCTGCAACAGGATGGATACTCCGGACAGGGTGGAGAATTAGGATGGACCAGGAGAAGCTTGAAAAATAGTCTGCAGTGTGGTAAATAAGGTTCAATTTCAAGAATGCAAAATAATGCACCTTGGAAGAGGGAACCCTGGAGAGCTACAGGATGGGGAGTTGTTGACTACCACCAAGGAAGAAAGGGACCTGGGAGTTATCATTTCTGAGACATAAGGGTGTCTAAGCAGAGTACAAATGCTGCAGGAAGGGTCAGTGGCATGCTGGAGTGCATAGGCAGAGGTATCTCTAGCAGCAGGCATGAGGTGGTGATGCCGTTGTACAAAACGTTAGTGAGGCCTCACCTAGAGTACTGTGTGCAGTTCTGGAGGCTGCACCTTTGTAAGGGCATTGAAAATGGTGGAGGTGGTTCAGAGAAGGGTGACTAAGATGGTACAGGGCTTGCACCAGAAAACATATGAGGAGAGACTAAAGGACCTCAATATGTACTTTCTGGAGGACAGGAGGGATTGGGGGACATGCTAGAAACATTCAAGTCCCTTAAGGGAATTAACAAGGTGCAGGGGGGAGATATCTTTCAATATAGGAGATGCACAAGAATGAGGGGGCATGATATGAAATTGGAAGGTGGCAGGCTGAGGAGAAATGTGAGGAAGTTTTTCTTCACAGAGATGGTGGTAGACACATGGAATAGACTGCCACAGGAGGTGGTGGGGTGAGCACAGTGGAGGGATTTAAGCATGAATGTGGCTAGCATAAGTGTACCTTAGAAGTGGGAAGGAGTGGGGAAAAGTCATTGACGAGGTAAAGTCAGAGGCCACAAACTAGAGTAGGGCTTTCAGGCAAACTGGATGGGCCTGGTGGTCTTTTTCTGTGGACAATTTCTTTCTTTCTTTCTTTCTTTCTTTCTTTCTTTCTTTCTTTCTTTTCTTTCTTTCTTACCTTTGAGCAATGGAGCTCATTTACAAAGGTTCCGCATTATATGGAGATTACAATATGAAAACAACATTTTAGTACAGTGTGCATTGCATTAACTATACACTGGACATTTAAATATGGAGTGCAATGTGATATTGTCAATAGTATATACAAACAGAGTAGAGTAATCAACAGTCAAAATTTAGGGATACAATCAGGTAGGACTTTGCCAGAAACAGATAGGGATGGGAAAACAACATTTCCAGTACCAAGTACGAGTATAGCATTTCAGTAGAGTTCAGGACACTAAATATACTGTATATTGTATAACATAAACATGGAGTACAATGTGAAATTGTCAATTGCATAAACATACAGTTTAGATAAAAAAAATCAACTGGCAAAAAACAGGATGCAGTCACGTATGACATTTTCAGAACCGATTGAGGGGGGAATGGGAGGTTATTTAGGATGTGGTGGGACTGGGTAAAGCTAGATACAGTATCTCTCCCAGCAGTATTAAGCACAAAAACATATTTTAGGTGTGAGTTGGGCCTAACCCATTTGGGGTGCCACGGGGCTCAGTACTGGAATTGGTCCTCTTCAATATCGTCATAAATGACATTGTAGTTGAACTGCAAGGGAAGGTATGCCTTTTTACAGATGACACCAAAATCTGTAATAGGGTGGACACTGTGGAGGGGGAAGAAAGAATACTTAAGGATCTTGGGAAAGTCAAGAGCGTGGCAGTTGGGGTTCAATGACAAAAAGGGCAAAATCATGCACCTAGAGCACCGGAACCCATCAGCTTAGTATAGACTGGCAGGATACTGACAGTAACTAAGCAGGAAAGGGACCTTGGGGCTATCATATCCGATGACTTAAAAGTTGCAGGACAGTGTGACAAAGCAGTGGGTGGAGCCAGTGTGATGTATAGGGAAAGGTGTCTCCAGCAGGAGGAGGGAGGTGGTGTTGCCACAATATCCTCACTTGTGAGACCCCACCTGGAATATTGTATCCAATTTGGGGGGCCATGCCTCAGAAAGAACATAGGGTGCAGGCAGTCTGGAGGAGGGCAACTAAAACTGTGCAGGGGTTGCATCAACAACTCTATAAGGAGAGACTGAAGGATCTCAACATGTACACCCAGGAAGATACAAACAAAAAAATAAGCACCCACACACAAACCAGGCAAATACAGGACGGATTGTTTGCCAATTTATTGGTGAAGTAGCTGTGCAAACTGTGCAAAAAACAATATCCTGTCCCACAGAGTCATGTGGATGTACCTTCCCTGGGAATGGACTGGTGAAATCAAAGGCCTAACACCTACCCAGGAAGAAAGGAGTATGAGTGTGACATGATCGAAATCTACAAGTCTTTCTATTTTTGACTAATTAAACCTAAGAAAGTTTTGAAATTGTCAAAGCAATTGTCTCCTTATAAAAGTTAAAGTGTTGGAGAACTTAATCCAAGGTTCTTGAAACTTATAGCGGATCACATCTATGTCCCTTTGACTAACATTTTTAATTTATCCTTAAAAATAGGGGACTTTCCTTCTCAGTGGAAAAATACAGTTATTAGATCTATTTTTAAGGGGGGGGGCATGGCTACTGAGTTAAATAACTATCGACCCATTTCTTTACTCCCTGCTTTAGGAAAAATGCTTGAAAAAAATCATTAGCCAACAATTAGCTGAGTTTCTTGACTCCACTGGTCTCCAATCCCCTGAGCAGCATGTCTTCCATAAACCTCATGGAATTGGGACATTCTTGGCCAGGTTAACTGATCACATTGGTAGAGCTATGGATGGTGGTAAGCTTACCAGTACTGTGTTCGTGGACCTGTCCAAGGCTTTTGATCTTGTCGACCATCGCCTGCTGCTCAGGGGATTGGGCTGTATTGGACTCAGCAATTCTCCATTACAGTGGCTTGATAGTTATCTAACAAATCATCTTCTCAGGGTGAGCTACTGGGGAATGATGTCTGACAGCAGAATGTTGGAGATGAATCCTGGGGCCTCTCCTATTCTCCTTATTTGTTGATGAACTGCCTTCTTCTCTAACTTGTACTGAAGTATTGATGTACGCTGACAACATCATCCTCTTTAGTAGCTCATGATAGAAACATAGAAACATAGAAACATAGAAGTTGACGGCAGATAAGGACCGCAAGGCCCATCCAGTCTGCCCATTTCTTTTTCTACCTTATAAATGTGCCATCGGCCTTTGCTCTGTCAGTGACCTATCTATTCATAGTCATTTGTATTGCTCCCTTATGCCTATCCCATGCCTGTTTGAAGCCCTGCACTGTATTCATAGCCACCACTTCTTGTGGTAAGCCATTCCATGCATCTACCACCCTTCCTGTGAAAAGAATTTCCTCACATTCCCCTTAATTGGCCTCCCTCTAATCTCATGCTGTGTCCTCTTGTCCTGCTATTTTCTTATATTTAAACATGTTAGACTCTTTCACCTTGTTTTATGCCCTTAAGGTGTTTAAATGTCTAGTCATATCACCTCTCTCCCTCCTTTGCTCAAGGGTATACATATTGAGCTCCGTTAATCTGTCCTCATATGTCTTCTGATGCAGTCCCTGCACCATTTGGTTGCCCTTCTCTGGACTGCCTCAATTTGGTTAATGTCCTTGTGAAGGTGTGGCCTCCAATACTGCACGCAGTACTCCAGATGGGCCTAACCAATGTCTTGTACAGAGGATTATTACCTCCCTCTTACGACTTGTGATACCCCTACTAATACATCATAACACCCCCTAGCCTTACCTACTGCTGGGGGTCTGCTTGGATGATTTTGGGTCATCAGTGATGATGATGCCAAGTCTCTTTCTTCCTTTGTGACTGCTAGCAACTCCTCCAGCCTATAAGTGGCTTCAGGGTTTCTCTTCCCTATGTGCATGATTTTGCACTTCTGCATTAAACCCAGTTGCCACTCTTCTGACCATTCTGCTAGTTTATCCAGATCTCTTCTCATTCTGCCCACCCCATCTGGATCATCTACTCTGTTGCTGATCTTGGTGTCATCTGCAAACAGACAAGCACCCTCTAGTCCATCTGCGAGGTCACTAATGAAGATGTTGAATAGGACTGGCCCCAGGACTGATCCTGAGTACCCACTTGTGACTTGCATCTCTTCTGACTGTATACCATTTACCACCATCTCTGTTTTCTTGATCAACCAGTTTGCCACCCAGTTGACCAACTTCTGACCCACCCCGAGTCAGAGGATGAAATAAAAACCAGTTTAACTGCTGATTTTCAGGCTCTTGACTGTTGGTTAAAACAACATCATCTTCTATTAATTATAAAAAAAACTAAGACCATGCTCTTGGGTTCTAAATAGATATTAAATAGAAGTCAACAAGTTGAAATTGTAAATTTCAGAGGTTCTGTAATTGAACAAGTCTTCCAGTTTAGATATTTAGGAATGCTTTTGGATCCCAGCTTATCTTATTCCTTACATGTTAGTACAGTATGTAGAACAATTAATCAAAGGCTGAGTGCTTTATTTAAACTTCAAAACTTACTGAACAAAGATGCTAGATTTGCTGTTGCAATTAACATATTATTATCAATATTAAACTACAAATCATTCTTATTTCAAAATTTATCTAAGGCTGAGTCATGGTTATTAACCTCTGCATTTCACGCAATATGCAGTTTTGTTCTGGAAATACCATATCAGACCCATTACTGCATGCTTTATTCCTTGTCAGCTTTGCTTCCCCCTGGTTTATACTGTCAGTATAGCTTAAACTGCTTGATTCATAATATCCTAGCCTTGGGTTCATCCTCTCACTATTTCTTTACTTAATATAAAAAATTCTGATAGAATTACGTTCTAGTGTCTCCTTAAAATTGGTTCTCCTAAGATCAAATTAAAGCTGCGTATGCATGCCTTCTCAAACTGTACTCCAATCTGTTGGAATAAGATGCCAATTTTATTGCAACAAACTATTAATCATGATTCTTTTAAAATATTGTTGAAACAGCACTATCTTGAATCATTGAAATGTGATTGTTTTTAATGTTTATTTGTATGTCATATTTGTTGATTGTATATTGTACTGTACTTAACATCCTGTCTGTATTTATTTATGGTCCCAGGTTACATCTGAATAAGGGCCTTGGCTCATATTGCTTACCTGGTAAACAAAGGTTTAAATAAATAAAATAAGTACCTAATGAGGGTGAACAGTGTGCAAGAGGATAGTGTCTTTCAAATGAGAAAGAACAACAGGACCAGAGGGCATGCAATGAAGTTGGGCAGGGGACTTTAAGAGGGGTGTGAGGAAGTACTGTAGTACTTAACTAAAAGAGCAGTGAATGCTTGCAACGGATTGCCACCATTTGTGGTGGAGGTGAAAGCAGTAGGGGCTTCAAGCATGAATGGGACAGTCATAGTCGAATATTAATAAGCAGGGAGGGATGAGGAAGAGCTGACAGAGACCAGTTAGTGATTGTGGAACATTTGTGGAGACTAGGCAGGGACCATCTGGGAAGACTGAGTAGGCCAAGTGCTCCTTTTCTGCTGACAAAGTATTTTTCTATGTTGAATGTGTTTTTGGGGTTGCTACAGTAACTGTCCATCAAAGCATTTACTTACTGTGGCTGTGCAAAGATCCAGGTATTTTAAATGGTGTCCTTGAAACCACTTTTTGGTGGCCTTTTATGAATAGCAGCTTACGTGTTCTGGAGGGGGATCCCAGGAAGCACAATGCCAGAGTTTGTGCTGAAAATGTACAAGAGTTATAAGCCAAAGAAAAATCTGAAATAAGCAGTGCCTGCGCACATGCACACGGAGTAAGTACACACTGCTTAATCTTAACATTTTGTGGGCTCATAACTTTATGTTTTCAAGACATTTTGCCCCCACATTGGGGTCATGTCTTGGGCAGCCAACCCACCTGACCACATAAATGCCAATTGTAACTCGCATCCTAAATGTGTTTTCAGGTGTTGACCACAAATTGAACACACACAGCACGAATGACAGCTACCTTGCCAGAAAATAACTGGGAAGTTTTCATACTTTTCTAGAGAGACCTGAATGCTTATGTCTGATACATCCTGATTTTATAATCAATAATCAATAATCTGAAGAGGGGATCTTTGATTTCCTTCATTCTGTGAGATGTGTTTGGAAAAACTAAAATATTTGGCTAATTTCATTATTGGTTTTAAGTTAAGCACTTCTCCTTAAAATGTGTTTATAAATCTCCAATTTGTATGGAGGGAAAATCTTTTACAAGTACAGGTTTTCAATGAGAAAAAACATGCAGTTCTTGCAAAGACAAGTTAAATTTGTGCTATATCACCAGCAAGATCACAGCTTACTTTAATACTGTCACTGGCCCTGGATAACTGATGCTTTCAGCACCTGCTGTAGCCTTACTTTGCCATCAGCACTGGTCAGGAAACCTCCCAGATTATAGTACATGACTTTCATAAACCAGTATCCTAATCAATATACTAGCTTTGCTCCCAATATGAAACAGGCTCACATTTCTACTGTAAATTCAAAAGAAACTCAGACCAACTGGCACAGACCTACCTCACTGTGGAGCAAGTAACTTCCCTCCATCACCATCCCTCACTCCTACTAAAATGAATGTAAAGCATAATTTCTGCCCTGGAAGCTTGTACAAAAATTGTAGTAATCACAGTGCCTCTTCTACTATGTATTTTGAAAATAGTTCTGTCCGTGTACTTGTAAATAATTCTTCTACATATACTGTTCAATGCTAGCCTACCCCACAATTTTCAAATTTATTCTGTAAGTATTTGTAAATAGCTTCTTGCTGTTGCATTTCCTTATATATTTGTTCTTATGTTAGTGTCAGGGCGATGTCTTGCAAGATAAATGATTAGATGGCTTCAAAATGACTGTCACAGCCTAGGGAAGACATAGGTCATGATGATCGAGCCGGGTCAATGGGGTTCAGCTGTGATGGGAGGTGCAGTAGCCCTTTCTTTGTTGGGTGGCCAATCTCCTGTTGCTGTTTATGTTGCTGTTGGGACTCCTGATCGTTGGCCGTAGGACGAGCGGCCACCGGGCGGTCGTCGCTTCTACAGCCGCCGCCCAAGACCACCGCACCGGACTGTCCCTGCCTGCAAGGGACTCCTGATCGTCGGCCATAGGACGAGTGGAAACCGGGCGGTCAGCACTTCTACAGCCGCCACCCGAGACCACCGCACCGGAATCTCCCTGCCTGCAAGGGACTCCTGATCATCGGCCAGGGGCGGCCACCAGGCGGTCAGCGCTTCTACAGCAGCGGCCGAGACCACCGCACTGGACTCTCCCTGCCTGCAAGGACTCATGATCGTCGGCGTCGGGGACAGCCTTAAGCGGTCGGGCGCTTCTACAGCCGCCGCCCGAGACCACCGCACCGGACTGTCCCTGCCAGCAAGGGACTCTGATCGTCGGCCGTGGGGCAGTGGAAACCAGGCGGTCGGCGCATCTACACCCGCCACCCTGAGACCACCGCACGAGATCTCCCTGCCTGCAAGGGACTCCTGATCATCGGCCCAGGGCCGGCGGCCCGAGGCGGTCGGGCGCTTCCCAACAACCGGCCGAACCCACCGCGCGGACTCTCCTACTTGCAAAGGGACTCCTGATCATCGGCAGTAGACGAGCGTAGCAAGTGGTCGGTGCTTTCTACAACCGCCGCCCGAGACCATCGCTGCGGACCATCCCTGCCTGCAAGAGTACGGCAAAGCCGCAGCCTATCGGGCCTAGCGCCATTCCTAAGCGGACTCCGATTGGCTTGCCTTTCCACCCTTTATTTTGAACTGAACTCTTACAAAAAGAGCTGTTCTCTTGCTTTCTGGGGAAAACTGTAAATTTTAAAGTGTTAGACTGGATGTAAGATGCATAATTGTGTGTAATCCATTGCCAGAACTGTTAAAGGAGGTCGATTTAAGCCATTACAGCCCTTCCTTTGAAAAGAGCAGGCGCCAGCTAAACATAGGCGCCCAGAAATCGCTCCTATTGTCCTGCAAATTTAGCTCTGCATCACCTCTGGTCTGCCGCCTCAGCCGACTGAGACTAGTACTAATAGTCCTCATATGTCTCTAGGGACCCCTGATCTGTCGGCTGTAGGACGGCCACCAGGCGGTCGGCGCTTCTACAGCCGCCACCCCGAGACCACCGCTACGGACTCTACCTGCCTGCAAGGTACGGCAAAGCCGCAGCCTATCGAGCGCGAGCGCCATTCCTAGGTGGACTCCGATTGGCTTGCCCTTCCACCCTTTATTTTGAACTGAACTCTTGCAAAAAAAGAGCTGTTCTCTTGCTTTCTGGGGAAAACTGTAAATTGTTAAAGTGTTAGACTGGATGTAAGATGCCTAATTGTGTGTAATCCATTGCCAGAACTGTTAAAGGAGGGTACGATTTAAGCCATTACAGCCCTTCCTTTGAAAAAGAGCAGACGCCAGCTAGACATAGGGGCGCCCAGGAAATCGCTCCTATTGTCCTGCAAATTTAGCTCTGCATCACCTCTGGTCTGCCCACCCTCAGCCGACTGGGACTAGTACTAATAGTCCCTCCTTCTGTCTCCCCTAGGGACTCCTGATCATCGGCAGTAGGATGAGCGGCCACCGGGCGGTCGGCGCTTCTACAGCCGCCGCCCGAGACCACCGCACCGGACTCTCCCTGCCTGCAAGGTACGGCAAAGCCGCAGCCTATCGGAGCGCGAGCGCCATTCCTAGGTGGACTCCGATTGGCTTGCCCTTCCACCCTTTATTTTGAACTGAACTCTTGCAAAAAAAGAGCTGTTCTCTTGCTTTCTGGGGAAAACTGTAAATTGTTAAAGTGTTAGACTGGATGTAAGATGCCTAATTGTGTGTAATCCATTGCCAGAACTGTTAAAGGAGGGTACAATTTAAGCCATTACAGCCCTTTCTTTGAAAAAGAGCAGACGCCAGCTAGACATAGTGGCGCCCAGAAATCGCTCTATTGTCCTGCAAATTTAGCTCTGCATCACCTCTGGTCTGCCCGCCCTCAGCCGACTGGGACTAGTACTAATAGTCCCTCCTTCTGTCTCCCCTAGGGACTCCTGATAGTCGGCCGTGGGGCAGTAGCCCCGGTCGGGCTTCTACAGCCGCCGCCTGAGACCACCTCACCGGACTCTCTCGGCCTGCAAGGTAGGGCAAAGCCGCAGCCTATCGGAGCGCGAGCGCCATTCCTAAGCGGACTCCGATTGGCTTGCCCTTCCACCCTTTATTTTGAACTGAACTCTTGCAAAAAAAGAGCTGTTCTCCTGCTTTCTGGGTAAAACTGTAAATTGTTAAAATGTTGGACTGGATGTAAGATGCCTAATTGTGTGTAATCCACTGCCACAACTGTTAAAGGAGGGTACGATTTAAGCCATTACAGCCCTTCCTTTGAAAAGAGCAGGCGTCCAGCTAGACATAGTGGCGCCAGGAAATCGCTCCTATTGTCCTGCAAATTTAGCTCTGCATCACCTCTGGTCTGCCCGCTCAGCAGCTGGGACTAGTACTAATAGTCCCTCCTTCTGTCCCCCTAGGGACTCCTGATCGTCGGCCGTGGGGCGGCGGCCTGAGGTGGCCTACAGCCGCCGCCCGAGACCACCGCCGGACTCCCCTACCTGCAGGCAGTGACGGCAAACAGCTCCTGGTCGAAGCAGCGCCATTCCTAGGCGGACTCCGATTGGCTTGCCCTTCCACCCTTTATTTTGAACTGAACTCTTGCAAAAAGAGCTGTTCTCTTGCTTTCTGGGGAAAACTGTAAATTGTTAAAGTGTTAGACTGGATGTAAGATGCCTAATTGTGTGTAATCCATTGCCAGAACTGTTAAAGGAGGGTACGATTTAAGCCATTACAGCCCTTCCTTTGAAAAAGAGCAGACGCCAACTAGACATAGGGGTACCCAGGAAATCGCTCCTATTGTCCTGCAAATTTAGCTCTGCATCACCTCTGGTCTGCCCGCCCTCAGCTGACTGGGACTAGTAATAATAGTCCCTCCTTCTGTCTCCCCTAGGGACCCCTGATCGTCGGCCGTAGGACGAGTAGCCACCGGGCGGTCGGCACTTCTACATCCGCTGCCCGAGTCCTCTGCACCGGACTCTCCCTGCCTGCAACGTACGGCAAAGCCGCAGACTCTCGGAGCGCGGGAGCCATTCCAAGGCGAACTCCGATTGGCTTGCCCTTCCACCCTTTATTTTGAACTGAACTCTTGCAAAAAAAGAGCTGTTCTCTTGCTTTCTGGGGAAAACTGTAAATTGTTAAAGTGTTAGACTGGATGTAAGATGCCTAATTGTGTGTAATCCATTGCCAGAACTGTTAAAGGAGGGTACGATTTAAGCAATTACAGCCCTTCCTTTGAAAAAGAACAGACGCCAGCTAGACATAGGGGAGCCCAGGAAATCGCTCCTATTGTCCTGCAAATTTAGCTCTGCATCATCTCTGGTCTGCCCGCCCTCAGCCGATTGGGACTAGTACTAATAGTCCCTCCTTCTGTCTCCCCTAGGGACTCCTGATCGTCGGCCGTAGGACGAGCGGCCACCGGGCGGTCGGCGCTTCTACAGCCACCGCCCGAGACCACCGCACTGGCCTCTACCTGCCTGCAAGGTATGGCAAAGCCGCAGCCTATCGGAGCGTGAGCGCCATTCCTAGGTGGAGTCCGATTGGCTTGCCCTTCCACCCTTTATTTTGAACTGAACTCTTGCAAAAAAAGAGCTGTTCTCTTGCTTTCTGGGGAAAACTGTAAATTGTTAAAGTGTTAGACTGGATGTAAGATGCCTAATTGTGTGTAATCCATTGCCAGAAATGTTAAAGGAGGGTACGATTTAAGACATTACAGCCCTTCCTTTGAAAAAGAGCAGACACCAGCTAGACATACGGTGCCCAAGAAATCGCTCCTATTGTCCTGCAAATTTAGCTCTGCATCACCTCTGGTCTGCCCGCCCTCAGCCGACTGGGACTAGTACTAATAGTCCCTCCTTCTGTCTCCCCTAGGGACCCTGATCGTCGGCCGTCGGACGAGTGGCCAGCGGGCAGTCGGCGCTTCTACAGCGCCGCGAGACCACCGCCCGGACTCTCCCTGCCTGCAAGATGCAGCAAAGCCACAGCCTATCGGGCCGTGGCGCCATTCCTAAGTGGACTCGATTGGCTTGCCCTTCCATCCTTTATTTGAACTGAACTCTTGCAAAAAGAGCTGTTCTCTTGCTTTCTGGGAAAACTGTAAATTGTTAAAGTGTTAGACTGGATGTAAGATGCCTAATTGTGTGTAATCCATTGCCAGAACTGTTAAAGGAAGATGCGATTTAAGCCATTACAGCCTTCCTTTGAAAAAAGCAGCGCCAGCTAGACATAGTGGCGCCCGAAACGCTCCTATTGTCCTGCAAATTTGCTCTGCATCACCTCTGGTCTGCCGCCCTCAGCCGACTGGGACTAGTACTAATAGTCCCTCCTTCTATCTCCCTAGGGACTCTGATCGTCTGCACCGTGGACGGTGGCCAAAGGGCGGTCGGCGCTTCTACAGCCGCCGCCGAGACCACCGCACCGGACTCTCCCTGCCTGCAAGATGCAGCAAACCGCAGCCTATCGGGCCAGGCGCCATTCCTAAGCGGACTCGATTGGCTTGCCCTTCCACCATTATTTTGAACTGAACTCTTGGAAAAAAGAGCTGTTCTCTTCTTGCTTTCTGGGTAAAACTGTAAATTGTTAAAGTGTTGGACTGGATGTAAGATGCCTAATTGTGTGTAATCCATTGCCAGAACTGTTAAAGGAGAGTGCGATTTAAGCCATTACAGCCCTTCCTTTGAAAAAGAGCAGATGCCATCTAGACATAGGTTGCAGAAATCGCTCTATTGTCCTGCAAATTTAGCTCTGCATCACCTCTGGTCTGCCGCCCTCAGCTGACTGGGACTAGTATAATAGTCCCTCCTTCTGTCTCCCTAGGGACTCCTGATCGTCGGCAGTAGGACGGCGGCCACAGGCGGTCGGCGCTTCTACATCCGCTGCCGAGTCCACTGCACCGGACTCTCCCTGCCTGCAACGTACGGCAAAGCCGCAGACTATCGGAGCGCGGGAGCCATTCCAAGGCGAACTCCGATTGGCTTGCCCTTCCACCCTTTATTTTGAACTGAACTCTTGCAAAAAAAGAGCTGTTCTCTTGCTTTCTGGGGAAAACTGTAAATTGTTAAAGTGTTAGACTGGATGTAAGATGCCTAATTGTGTGTAATCCATTGCCAGAACTGTTAAAGGAGGGTACGATTTAAGCAATTACAGCCCTTCCTTTGAAAAAGAACAGGCGCCAATGAGACGATAGAGCCAGGAAATCGCTCTATTGTCCTGCAAATTTAGCTCTGCATCACCTCTGGTCTGCCGCCCTCAGCCGATTGGGACTAGTACTAATAGTCCCTCCTTCTGTCTCCCCTAGGGACTCCTGATCGTCGGCCGTGAGGACGGCGGCCACCAGGCGATCGGCGCTTCTACAGCCACCGCCCGAGACCCGCACTGGCCTCTACCTGCCTGCAAGGTAGCGCAAAGCCGCAGCCTGCTCGGCGTGGCGCCATTCCTAGGTGGACTCGATTGTTGCCCTTCCACCTTTATTTTGAACTGAACTCTTGCAAAAAATTGTTCTCTTGCTTTCTAGGGAAAACTGTAAATTGTTAAAGTGTTAGACTGGATGTAAGATGCCTAATTGTGTGTAATCCATTGCCAGAAATGTTAAAGGAGGGGTACGATTTAAGCCATAACAGCCCTTCCTTTGAAAAAGAGCAGACACCATCTAGACATACGGGTACCCAGGAAATCGCTCCTATTGTCCTGCAAATTTAGCTCTGCATCACCTCTGGTGTGCCCGCCCTCAGCCGACTGGGACTAGTACTAATAGTCCCTCCTTCTGTCTCCCCTAGGGACCCCTGATCGTCGGCCGTCGGACGAGTGGCCAGCGGGCAGTCGGCGCTTCTACAGCCGCCGCCCGAGACCACCGCACCGGACTCTCCCTGCCTGCAAGGTACGGCAAAGCAGCATCCTATCGGAGCGCGAGCGCCATTCCTAGGTGGACTCCGATTGGCTTGCCCTTCCACCCTTTATTTTGAACTGAACTCTTGCAAAAAAAGAGCTGTTCTCTTGCTTTCTGGGGAAAACTGTGTAAATTATTAAAGAGTTAGACTGGATGTAAGATGCCTAATTGTGTGCAATCCATTGCCAGAACTGTTAAAGGAGGGTACGATTTAAGCCATTACAGCCCTTCCTTTGAAAAACAGCAGACGCCAGCTAGACATAGTGGCGGCCAGGAAAGCGCTCCTATTGTCCTGCAAATTTAGCTCTACATCACCTCTGGTCTGCCCGCCCTCAGCCGACTGGGACTAGTACTAATAGTCCCTCTTTCTGTCTCCCTAGGGACTCCTAATCGTCGGCCGTAGGATGAGTGGCCAAAGGGCGGTCGGCGCATCTACAGCCGCCGCCGAGACCACCGCACCGGACTCTCCTGCCTGCAAGTGCGGCAAAGCAGCAGCCTATTGGGCCGCGGCGCCATTCCTATGTGGACTCGATTGGCTTGCCCTTCCACCTTTATTTTGAACTGAACTCTTGCAAAAGAGCTGTTCTCTTGCTTTCTGGGAAAACTGTAAATTGTTAAAGTGTTAGACTGGATATAAGATGCCTAATTGTGTGTAATCCATTGCCAGAACTGTTAAAGGAGGAATGCGATTTAAGCCATTACAGCCCTTCCTTTGAAAAGCAGGCGCCAGTTAGACATAGTGGCGCTGAAATCGCTCTATTGTCTTGCAAATTTGCTCTGCATCACCTCTGGTTGCGCCTGCCCTCAGCCGACTGGGACTAGTACTAATAGTCCCTCCTTCTGTCTCCATAGGGACTCCTGATCGTCGGCGAGAACGGCGGCTACAGGCGGTCAGCGCTTCACATCCGCCGCCGAGACCACCACCGGACTCTCCCTGCCTGCAAGAGATGCAGCAAGCCACAGACCTATCGGGCGTGGCGCCAATCCTAAGCGGACTCGATTGACTTGCCCTTCCACCTTTATTTTGAACTGAACTCTTGCAAAAAGAGCTGTTCTCTTGCTTTCTGGGAAAACTGTAAATTGTTAAAGTGTTAGACTGGATGTAAGATGCCTAATTGTGTGTAATCCATTGCCAGATCTGTTAAAGGAGTGCGATTTAAGCCATTACAGCCCTTCCTTTGAAAAGAGCAGGCGCCAGCTAGACATAGGGGCGCCCGGAAATCGCTCTATTGTCCTGCAAATTTAGACTCTGCATCACCTCTGGTCTGCCCGCCCTCAGCCGACTGGGACTAGTACTAATAGTCCCTTCTTCTGTCTCCCTAAGGGACTCCTGATCGTCGGCCTGGGATGGCGGTCACGGTGGTCGGTGCTTCTACAGCGCCGCGCAGACTACCGCACAGACTCTCCTGCCTGCAAGGTGCAGGCAAAGCCGCAGCCTATCGGGCGTGGCGCCATTCCAAAGCGGACTCCGATTGACGCCCTTCCACCCTTTATTTTGACCTGAACTCTTGAAAAAAAGAGCAGTTCTCTTGCTTTCTGGAAAACTGTAAATTGTTAAACGTGTTAGACTGGATGTAAGATGCCGAATGTGTGAATCCATTGCCAGAACTGTTAAAGGAGGATGCGATTTAAGCCATTACAGCTCTTCCTTTGAAAAGAGCAGGCGCCAGTTAGACATAGGCGCCCAGAAATCGCTCTATTGTCCTGCAAATTTAGCTCTGCATCACCTCTGGTCTGCCGCCCTCAGCCGACTGGGACTAGTACTAATAGTCCCTCCTTCTGTCTCCCTAAGGGACCCTGATCGTCGGCCGTGGACGGCGGCAGCGATGCAGTCGGCTTCTTCAGCCGCCGCCGAGACCACCGACCGGACTCTCCCTGCCTGCAAGTGCAGCAAAGCTGCAGCCTATCGGGCGCGGCGCCATTCAAAGTGGACTCCGATTGGCTTGCCCTTCCACCTTTATTTTGAACTGAACTCTTGCAAAAAGCTGTTCTCTTGCTTTCTGGGAAAACTATAAATTGTTAAAGTGTTAGACTGGATGTAAGATGCCTAATTGTGTGTAATCCATTGCAGAACTGTTAAAGGAGGTTCAGATTTAAGCCATTACAGCCCTTCCTTTGAAAAAGAGCAGACGCCAGCTAGACATAGGGGTGCCCAGGAAATCGCTCCTATTGTCCTGCAAACTTAGCTCTGCATCACCTCTGGTCTGCCTGCCCTCAGCCGACGGGGACTAGTACTAATAGTCCCTCCTTCTGTCTCCCCTAGGGACTCCTGATCATCGGCCGTAGGACGAGAGGCCACCGGGCGGTCGGCACTTCTACATCCGCTGCCCGAGACCACCACACCGGACTCTCCCTGCCTGCAAGGTACGGCAAAGCCGCAGCCTATCGCAGCGCGAGCGTGATTCCTCGGCGGACTCCGATTGGCTTGCCCTTCCACCATTTATTTTGAACTGAACTCTTGCAGAAAAACAGCTGTTCTCTTGCTTTCTGGGGAAAACTGTAAATTGTTAAAGTGTTAGACTGGATGTAAGATGCCTAAATGTGTGTAATCCATTGCCAGAACTGTTAAAGGAGGGTACGATTTAAGACATTACAGCCCTTCCTCTGAAAAAGAGCAGACGCCAGCTAGACATAGTGGCACCCAGGAAATCGCTCCTATTGTCCTGCAGATTTTGCTCTGCATCACCTCTGGTCTGCCCGCCCTCAGCCGACTGAGAATAGTACTAATAGTCCCTAATTCTGTCTCCCCTAGGGACTCCTGATCGTCGGCCGTAGGACGAGTGCCACAGGGCGTTAGGCGCTCCTATAGCCGCCGCCCGAGACCACCTAACGGACTCTCCCTGCCTGCAAGTTACGGCAAAGCCGCAGCCTATCGCAGCTCGAGCGCCATTCCTAGGCGGACTCTGATTGGCTTGCCCTTCCACCCTTTATTTTGAACTGAACTCTTGCAAAAAAAGAGCAGTTCTCTTGCTTTCTGGGTAAAACTGTAAATAGTTAAAATGTTGGACTGGATGTAAGATGCCTAATTGTGTGTAATCCATTGCCAGAACTGTTAAAGGAGGGTATGATTTAAGCCATTACAGCCCTTCCTTTGAAAAAGAGCAGACGCCAGCTAGACATAGGGGCGTCCAGGAAATCGCTCCTATTGTCCTGCAAATTTAGCTCTGCTTCACCTCTGGTCTGTCTGCCCTCAGCCGACTGGGACTAGTACTAATAGTCCCTCATTCTTTCTCCCTTAGGGAGTCCTGATCCCCGGCAGTAGTACGAGTGGCCACCGGGCGGTGGGCTCTTCACTATATGCCCAGAGTCCACCGCACGGACTCTCCCAGATTGCAGGTAGGGCAAAGCCGCAGCCTCTCAGATCGAGAGCCATTCTAGGCAAACTCCGATTGGCTTGCCCTTCCACCCTTTATTTGAACTGAACTCTTGCAAATAAAGAGCTGTTCTCTTGCTTTCTGGAAAACTGTAAATTGTTAAAGTGTTAGACTGGATGTAAGATGCCTAATGTGTGTAATCCATTGCCAGAACTGTTAAGGAGGTGCGATTTAAGCCATTACAGCCCTTCCTTTGAAAAGAGCAGATGCCATCTAGACATAGGGGTCCCAGGAACGCTCTATTGTCCTGCAAATTTAGCTCTGCATCACCTCTGGTCTGCCGCCCTCAGCCGCTGGGACTAGTATTAATAGTCCCTCCTTCTGTCTCCCTAGGGACCTGATCGTCGGCCGTCAGGCGGCGGCCACCGGGCGGTCGGCGCTTCTACACCGCCGCCGAGATCACTGCACGGACTCTCCTGCCTGCAAGTGCGGCAAAAGCCACAGCCTATCGGGCCGCGGCGCCATTCCAAGCGGACTCCGATTGGCATTCCCTTCCACCCTTTATTTTGAACTGAACTCTTGCAAACAAAGACTGTTCTCCTGCTTTCTGGGAAAACTGTAAATTGTTAAAGTGTTTGACTGGATGTAAGATGCCTAATTGTGTCTAATCCATTGCCAGAACTGTTAAAGGAAGTGCGATTTAAGCCATTACAGCCCTTCCTTTGAAAAGAGCAGGCGCCAGCTAGACATAGGGCACCGAAATCGCTCCTTTTGTCCTGCAAATTTAGCTCTGCATCACCTCTGGTCTGCCGCCCTCAGCCAGACTGGGACTAGTACTAATAGTCCCTCCATCTCTCTCTCTATAGGGACTCCTGATGTCGGCGGCCGTGGGACGGCGTCAGGCGGTCGGCGCTTCTACATCCGCGCCCGAGACCACCGCACGGACTCTCCTGCCTGCAAGGTGCAGCAAAGCCGCAAACTATCGGGCCTGGCGCCATTCCTAAGTCGGACTCGATTGACTTGCCCTTCCACCTTTATTTTGAACTGAACTCTTGCAAAAGAGCTAGTTCTCTTGCTTTCTGGGGAAAACTGTAAATTGTTAAAGTGTTAGACTGGATGTAAGATGCCTAATTGTGTGTAATCCATTGCCAGAACTGTTAAAGGAGGGTACGATTTAAGCCATTACAGCCCTTCCTTTGAAAAAGAGCAGACACCAGATAGACATAGTGGCGCCCAGGAAATCGCTCCTATTGTCCTGCAAATTTAGCTCTGCATCACCTCTGGTCTGCCCGCCCTCAGCCGATTGGGACTAGTACTAATAGTCCCTCCTTTTGTCTCCCCTAGGGACTCCTGATCATCGGCCGTAGGATGAGTGGCCACGGCGGTCGGCGCTTCTACAGCCGCCGCCCGAGACCACTGCACCGGACTCTCCCAGCCTGCAAGGTAGGGCAAAGCCACAGCCTATCGCAGCGCCAGCGCCATTCCAAGTCGGACTCCGATTGTCTTGCCCTTCCACCCTTTATTTTGAACTGAACTCTTGCAAAAAAAGAGCTGTTCTCTTGCTTTCTGGGGAAAACTGTAAATTGTTAAAGTGTTAGACTGGATGTAAGATGCCTAATTGTGTGTAATCCACTGCCAGAACTGTTAAAGGAGGGTACAAATTAAGCCATTACAGCCCTTCCTTTGAAAAAGAGCAGACGCCAGCTAGACATAGGGGCGCCCAGGAAATCGCTCCTATTGTCCTGCAAATTTAGCTCTGCATCACCTCTGGTCTGCCTGCCCTCAGCCGACTGGGACTAGTACTAATAGTCCCTCCTTCTGTCTCCCCTAGGGACTCCTGATCGTCGGCCGTAGGACGAGCGGCCAGTGGGCGGTCGGCGCTTACAGCCGCCGCCCGAGACCACTACGGACTCTCCCTGCCTGCAACGTCGGCAAAAGCGCAGCCTACTCGGAGCTCAGCACCATTACTAAGCGGACTCGATTGGCTTGCCCTTCCATCATAATTTTGAACTGAACTCTTGCAAAAAAAGAGCTGTTCTCTTGCTTTCTGGGAAAACTGTAAATTGTTAAAGTGTTAGACTGGATGTAAGATGCCTAATTGTGTGTAATCCATTGCCAGAACTGTTAAAGGAGGGTACGATTTAAGCCATTACAGCCCTTCCTTTGAAAAAGAGCAGACGCCAGCTAGACATAGTGGCGCGCAGGAAATCGCTCCTATTGTCCTGCAAATTTAGCTCTGCATCACCTCTGGTCTGCCCGCCCTCAGCCGACTGGGACTAGTACTAATAGTCCCTCCTTCTGTCTCCCCTAGGGACTCCTGATCGTCGGCCGTAGGACGAGTGGCAAGGGCGGTCGGCGCATCTACAGCCGCCGCCGAGACCACCGCACGGACTCTCCCTGCCTGCAAAGATGCAGCAAAGCAACCTATTGGGCCAGCGCCATTCCTATGTGGACTCGATTGG
Source organism: Neoceratodus forsteri (assembly GCA_016271365.2). Taxonomy (NCBI): domain Eukaryota; kingdom Metazoa; phylum Chordata; order Ceratodontiformes; family Ceratodontidae; genus Neoceratodus; species Neoceratodus forsteri. The sequence goes on from CM057452.1 coordinate 1,271,887,037, forward strand.
CTTGCCCTTCCACCTTTATTTTGAACTGAACTCTTGCAAAAAAGAGCTGTTCTCTTGCTTTCTGGGGAAAACTGTCAATTGTTAAAGTGATAGACTGGATGTAAGATGCCTAATTGTGTGTAATCCATTGCCAGAACTGTTAAAGGAGGATCCGATTTAAGCCATTACAGCCATTCCTTTGAAAAGAGCAGGCGCCAGTTAGACATAGTGGCGCACAGGAAATCGCTCCTATTGTCTTGCAAATTTAGCTCTGCATCACCTCTGGTCTGCCCGCCCTCAGCCGACTGGGACTAGTACTAATAGTCCCTCCTTCTGTCTCTCATAGGGACTCCTGATCGTCGGCCGTAGGACGAACGGCCCTCGGGCAGTCGGCGCTTCTACATCCGCCACCCGAGACCACCGCACCGGACTCTCCCATCCTGCAAGGTACGGCAAAGCCGCAGCCTATCGAAGCGCGAGCGCCATTCCTAGGCGGACTCTGATTGGCTTGCCCTTCCACCCTTTATTTTGAACTGAACTTTTGCAAAAAAAGAGCTGTTCTCTTGCTTTCTGGGGAAAACTGTAAATTGTTAAAGTGTTAGACTGGATGTAAGATGCCTAATTGTGTGTAATCCATTGCCAGAACTGTTAAAGGAGGGTACGATTTAAGCCATTACAGCCCTTCCTTTGTAAAAGAGCAGACGCCAGCAAGACATAGGGGCGCCGAGGAAATCGCTCCTATTGTCCTGCAAATTTAGCTCTGCATCACCTCTGGTCTGCCTGCCCTCAGCCGACTGGGACTAGTTCTAATAGTCCCTCCTTCTGTCTCCCCTAGGGACTCCTGATCGTCGGCCGTAGGACGAACGGCCCTCGGGCAGTCGGCGCTTCTACATCTGCCAGCCGAGACCGCCGCACCGGACTCTCCCAGCCTGCAAGGTACGGCAAAGCCGCAGCCTATCGGAACGCGAGCGCCATTCCTAGGCGGACTCTGATTGGCTTGCCCTTCCACCCTTTATTTTGAACTGAACTCTTGCAAAAAAAGAGCTATTCTCTTGCTTTCTGGGGAAAAACTGTAAATTGTTAAAGTGTTAGACTGGATGTAAGATGCCTAATTGTGTGTAATCCATTGCCAGAACTGTTAAAGGAGGGTATGATTGAAGACATTACAGCCCTTCCTTTGAAAAAGAGCAGACGCCAGCTAGACATAGTGGCGCCCAGGAAATCGCTCCTATTGTCCTGCAAATTTAGCTCTGCATCACCTCTGGTCTGTCCACCCTCAGCCGACTGGGACTAGTACTAATAGTCTCCTCTTCTGTCTCCCCTCGGGACTCCTGATCGTCGGCCGTAGGACGAGCGGCTAACGGGCGGTCGGCGTTTCTACATCCGCCGCCCGAGACCACCGCACCGGACTCTCCCTGCCTGCAAGGTACGGCAAAGCCACAGACTATCGGAGCGTGAGCGCCATTCCTAGGCGGACTCCGATTGGCTTGCCCTTCCACCCTTTATTTTGAACTGAACTCTTGCAAAAAAAGAGCTGTTCTCTTGCTTTCTGGGGAAAACTGTAAATTGTTAAAGTGTTAGACTGGATGTAAGATGCCTAATTGTGTGTAATCCATTGCCAGAACTGTTAAAGGAGGGTACGATTTAAGCCATTACAGCCCTTCCTTTGAAAAAGAGCAGACGCCAGCTAGACATAGGGCCCTGGAAATCGCTCCTATTGTCCTGCAAATTTAGCTCTGCATCACCTCTGGTCTGCCCGCCCTCAGCCGACTGGGACTAGTACTAATAGTCCCTTCTTCTGTCTCCCCTAGGGACTCCTGATCGTCGGCCGTGGATGGCGGTCACAGGCGGTCGGTGCTTCTACAGCACGCAGAGACTACCGCACGGACTCTCCCTGCCTGCAAGCTGCAGCAACCGCAGCCTATCAGGCATGAGCGCCATTCAAAACCGGACTCGATTGGCTAGCCCTTCCACCCTTTATTTTGACTGAACTCTTGAAAAAAAGAGCTGTTCTCTTGCTTTCTGGGAAAACTGTAAATTGTTAAAGTATTAGACTGGATGTAAGATGCTAATGTGTGGAATCCATTGCCAGAACTGTTAAAGGAGGATGCGATTTAAGCCATTACAGCCCTTCCTTTGAAAAGAGCAGGCGCCAGCTAGACATAGGCGCCAGAATATCGCTCTATTGTCCTGCAAATTTAGCTCTGCATCACCTCTGGTCTGCCCGCCCTCAGCCGACTGGGACTAGTACTAATAGTCCCTCCTTCTGTCTCCCCTAGGGACCCCTGATCGTCGGCCATCTAACGATCGGCCACCGTGCAGTCGGCGCTTCTACAGCCGCCGCCCGAGACCACAGAACCGGACACTCCCTTCCTGCAAGGTATGGCAAAGCCGCAGCCTATCAGAGCGCGAGCGCCATTCCTAGGTGGCCTCCGATTGGCTTGCCCTTCCACCCCTTATTTTGAACTGAACTCTTGCAAAAAAAGAGCTGTTCTCTTGCTTTCTGGGGAAAACTGTAAATTGTTAAAGTGTTAGACTGGATGTAAGATGCCTAATTGTGTGTAATCCATTGCCAGAACTGTTAAAGGAGGGGGTACGATTTAAGACATTACAGCCCTTCCTCTGAAAAAGAGCAGACGCCAGCTAGACATAGTGGCACCCCAGGAAATCGCTCCTATTGTCCTGCAGATTTTGCTCTGCATCACCTCTGGTCTGCCCGCCCTCAGCCGACTGAGAATAGTACTAATAGTCCCTAATTCTGTCTCCCCTAGGGACTCCTGATCATCGGCCGTAGGACGAGAGGCCACCGGGCGGTCGGCGCTTCTACAGCCGCCGCCCGAGACCACCTCACCGGACTCTCCCTGCCTGCAAGGTACGGCCAAGCCGCAGCCTATTGCAGCGCGAGCGCCATTCCTAGATGGACTCTGATTGGCTTGCCCTTCCACCCTTCATTTTGAACTGAACTCTTGCAAAAAAAGAGCAGTTCTCTTGCTTTCTGGGGAAAACTGTAAATTGTTAAAGTGTTAGACTGGATGTAAGATGCCTAATTGTGTGTAATCCATTGCCAGAACTGTTAAAGGAGGGTATGATTTAAGCCATTACAGCCCTTCCTTTGAAAAGAGCAGACGCCAGCTAGACATAGGGGCGCCGGAAATCGCTCCTATTGTCCTGCAAATTTAGCTCTGCATCACCTCTGGTCTGCCCGCCCTCAGCCGACTGGGACTAGTACTAATAGTCCTCCTTCCTCTCCTTAGGGACTCCTGATCCTCCTGCCAGTAATGCAGCGGCCACAGGCGGTCTGCTCTTCTACATATGCCGCCAGAGTCCACCGCACGGACTCTCCCAGATTGCAGGTGAGGGCAAAGCCGCAGCCTATCGTGGTCGGAGCCATTCCTAGGCAAACTCCGATTGGCTTGCCCTTCCACCCTTTATTTTGAAATGAACTCTTGCAAATAAAGCTAGACATAAGGCGCCAGGAAATCGCCTTCCTATTGTCCTGCAAATTAAGCTCTGCATCTCCTCTGGTCTTCCTGCCTCAGCCGGCTGGGACTAGTATTAATAGTCCCTCCTTCTGTCTCCCCTTAGGACCCCTGATCGTCGGCCGTGGACGGCGCCAGCAGGCGGTCGGCGCTTCTACATCCGCCGCCCGAGATCACTGCACCGGACTCTCCCTGCCTGCAAGGTACGGCAAAGCCACAGCCTATCGGGCGTGAGCGCCATTCCTAGGCGGACTCCGATTGGCTTGCCCTTCCACCCTTTATTTTGAACTGAACTCTTGCAAACAAAGAGCTGTTCTCCTGCTTTCTGGGGAAAACTGTAAATTGTTAAATTGTTTGACTGGATGTAAGATGCCTAATTGTGTCTAATCCATTGCCAGAACTGTTAAAGGAGTGCGATTTAAGCCATTACAGCCCTTCCTTTGAAAAAGAGCAGGCGCCAGCTAGACATAGCGCCAGAAAATCGCTCCTTTTGTCCTGCAAATTTAGCTCTGCATCACCTCTGGTCTTCCGCCCTCAGCCGACTGGGACCTAGTAATAGTCCCTCCTTCTGTCTACTCTAGGGACTCCTGATGCATCGGCCGTGGGGCAGGTGGCCACGGCGGTCGGCTCTTCTACAGCCGCCCGAGACCACTGCACGGACACTCCCTGCCTGCAAGGTAGGGCAAAGCCACAACCTACTCGCCAGGCAGCGCCATTCAAGTCGGGACTCGATTGTCTTGCCCTTCCACCCTTTATTTGAACTGAACTCTTGCAAAAAGAGCTGTTCTCTTGCTTTCTGGGGAAAACTGTAAATTGTTAAAGTGTTAGACTGAATTTAAGAGGCCTAATTGTGTGTAATCCACTGCCAGAACTGTTAAAGGAGGGTACAAATTAAGCCATTACAGCCCTTCCTTTGAAAAAGAGCAGATGCCAGCTAGACATAGGGGCGCCCAGGAAATCGCTCCTGTTGTCCTGCAAATTTAGCTCTGCATCACCTCTGGTCTGCCTACCCTCAGCTGACTGGGACTAGTACTAATAGTCCCTCCTTCTGTCTCCCCTAGGGACTCCTGATCGTCAGATGTAGGACGAGCGGCCAGTGGGCGGTCGGCGCTTCTACAGCCGCCGCCCGAGACCACTTCACCGGACTCTCCCTGCCTGCAACGTACGGCAAAGCCGCAGCCTATCGGAGCTCAAGCTCCATTCCTAGGCGGACTCCGATTGGCTTGCCCTTCCATCCTTAATTTTGAACTGAACTCTTGCAAAAAAACAGCTGTTCTCTTGCTTTCTGGGGAAAAGTGTAAATTATTAAAGAGTTAGACTGGATGTAAGATGCCTAATTGTGTGCAATCCATTGCCAGAACTGTTAAAGGAGGGTACGATTTAAGCCATTACAGCCCTTCCTTTGAAAAAGAGCAGACGCCAGCTAGACATAGTGGCGGCCAGGAAAGCGCTCCTATTGTCCTGCAAATATAGCTCTACATCACCTCTGGTCTGCCTGCCCTCAGCCGACTGGGACTAGTACTAATAGTCCCTCTTTCTGTCTCCCCTAGGGACTCCTAATCGTCGGCCGTAGGACGAGTGGCCAAAGGGCGGTCGGCGCATCTACAGCCGCCGCCGAGACCACCGCACCGGACTCTCCCTGCCTGCAAGGTACGGCAAAGCAGCAACCTATTGGAGCGCGAGCGCCATTCCTATGTGGACTCCGATTGGCTTGCCCTTCCACCCTTTATTTTGAACTGAACTCTTGCAAAAAAAGAGCTGTTCTCTTGCTTTCTGGGGAAAACTGTCAATTGTTAAAGTGATAGACTGGATGTAAGATGCCTAATTGTGTGTAATCCATTGCCAGAACTGTTAAAGGAGGATACGATTTAAGCCATTACAGCCATTCCTTTGAAAAGAGTAGACGCCAGTTAGACATAGTGGCGCACAGGAAATCGCTCATATTGTCTTGCATATTTAGCTCTGCATCACCTCTGGTCGGCCCGCCCTCAGCCGACTGGGACTAGTACTAATAGTCCCTCCTTCAGTCTCCCATAGGGACTCCTGATCGTCGGCCGTAGGACGAACGGCCCTCCGGCAGTCGGCGCTTCTACATCCGCCACCCGAGACCACCGCACCGGACTCTCCCATCCTGCAAGGTACGGCAAGCCGCAGCCCTATCGGCGCGGGCGCCATTCCTAAGCGGACTCTGATTGGCTTGCCCTTCCACCCTTTATTTTGAACTGAACTCTTGCAAAAAAAGAGCTGTTCTCTTGCTTTCTGGGGAAAACTGTAAATTGTTAAAGTGTTAGACTGGATGTAAGATGCCTAATTGTGTGTAATCCATTGCCAGAACTGTTAAAGGAGGGTACGATTTAAGCCATTACAGCCCTTCCTTTGTAAAAGAGCAGACGCCAGCAAGACATAGGGGCGCCGAGGAAATCGCTCCTATTGTCCTGCAAATTTAGCTCTGCATCACCTCTGGTCTGCCTGCCCTCAGCCGACTGGGACTAGTACTAATAGTCCCTCCTTCTGTCTCCCCTAGGGACTCCTGATCGTCGGCCGTAGGACGAACGGCCCTCGGGCAGTCGGCGCTTCTACATCTGCCACCCGAGACCGCGCACCGGACTCTCCCAGCCTGCAAGATACGGCAAAGCCGCAGCCTATCGGAGCGCGAGCGCCATTCCTAGGCGGACTCTGATTGGCTTGCCCTTCCACCCTTTATTTTGAACTGAACTCTTGCAAAAAAAGAGCTATTCTCTTGCTTTCTGGGAAAAACTGTAAATTGTTAAAGTGTTAGACTGGATGTAACATGCCTAATTGTGTGTAATCCATTGCCAGAACTGTTAAAGGAGGGTATGATTGAAGACATTACAGCCCTTCCTTTGAAAAAGAGCAGACGCCAGCTAGACATAGTGGCGCCCAGGAAATCGCTCCTATTGTCCTGCAAATTTAGCTCTGCATCACCTCTGGTCTGTCCACCCTCAGCCGACTGGGACTAGTACTAATAGTCTCCTCTTCTGTCTCCCCTTGGGACTCCTGATCGTCGGCCGTAGGACGAGCGGCTAACGGGCGGTCGGCGTTTCTACATCCGCCGCCCGAGACCACCGCACCGGACTCTCCCTGCCTGCAAGGTACGGCAAAGCCACAGACTATCGGAGCCTGAGCGCCAATCCTAGGCGGACTCCGATTGGCTTGCCCTTCCACCCTTTATTTTGAACTGAACTCTTGCAAAAAAAGAGCTGTTCTCTTGCTTTCTGGGGAAAACTGTAAATTGTTAAAGTGTTAGACTGGATGTAAGATGCCTAATTGTGTGTAATCCATTGCCAGATCTGTTAAAGGAGGGTACGATTTAAGCCATTACAGCCCTTCCTTTGAAAAAGGGCAGACGCCAGCTAGACATAGGGGTGCCCAGGAAATCGCTCCTATTGTCCTGCAAACTTAGCTCTGCATCACCTCTGGTCTGCCTGCCCTCAGCCGACGGGGACTAGTACTAATAGTCCCTCCTTCTCTGTCTCCTAGGGACTCCTGATCGTCTGGCCGTGGGGCGAGAGGCCACCAGGCGGTCGGCGCTCCATCCGCCGCCGAGACCACCGCACCGGACTCTCCCTGCCTGCAAGGTACGGCAAAGCCACAGCCTATCGGAGCGCGAGCGCCATTCCTCGGCGGACTCCGATTGGCTTGCCCTTCCACCATTTATTTTGAACTGAACTCTTGCAAAAAAAGAGCTGTTCTCTTGCTTTCTGGGGAAAACTGTAAATTGTTAAAGTGTTAGACTGGATGTAAGATGCCTAATTGTGTGTAATCCATTGCCAGAACTGTTAAAGGAGGGTACGATTTAAGACATTACAGCCCTTCCTCTGAAAAAGAGCAGACGCCAGCTAGACATAGTGGCACCCAGGAAATCGCTCCTATTGTCCTGCTGATTTTGCTCTGCATCACCTCTGGTCTACCCGCCCTCAGCCGACTGAGAATAGTACTAATAGTCCCTAATTCTGTCTCCCCTAGGGACTCCTGATCGTCGGCCGTAGGACGAGTGGCCACCAGGCGGTAGGCGCTCCTACAGCGCCCCGAGACCACCTCACGGACTCTCCCTGCCTGCAAGTGAGCAAAGCCGCAGCCTATCATGCCTTGGCGCCATTCCTAAGCTGGACTCTGATTGGCTTGCCCTTCCACCTTTATTTGGAACTGAACTCTTGCAAAAAAAGAGCAGTTCTCTTGCTTTCTGGGTAAAACTGTAAATAGTTAAAATGTTGGACTGGATGTAAGATGCCTAATTGTGTGTAATCCATTGCCAGAACTGTTAAAGGAGGGTATGATTTAAGCCATTACAGCCCTTCCTTTGAAAAAGAGCAGACGCCAGCTAGACATAGGGGCGCCCAGGAAATCGCTCCTATTGTCCTGCAAATTTAGCTCTGCTTCACCTCTGGTCTGCCTGCCCTCAGCCGACTGGGACTAGTACTAATAGTCCCTCCTTCTTTCTCCCTTAGGGACTCCTGATCCTCGGCAGTAGTACGAGCGGCCACCGGGCGGTCTGCTCTTCTACATATGCCGCCAGAGTCCACCGCACCGGACTCTCCCAGATTGCAAGGTAGGGCAAAGCCGCAGCCTATCGCAGTGCGTGAGCCATTCCTAGGCAAACTCCGATTGGCTTGCCCTTCCACCCTTTATTTTGAACTGAACTCTTGCAAATAAAGCTAGACATAGGGGCGCCCAGGAAATCGCTCCTATTGTCCTGCAAATTAAGCTCTGCATCACCTCTGGTCTGCCTGCCCTCAGCCGGCTGGGACTAGTATTAATAGTCCCTCCTTCTGTCTCCCCTAGGGACCCCTGATCGTCGGCCGTCGGACGAGCGGCCAGCGGGCGGTCGGCGCTTATACAGCCGCCGCCCGAGATCACTGCACCGGACTCTCCCTGCCTGCAAGGTACGGCAAAGCCACAGCCTATCGGAGCGCGAGCGCCATTCCTAGGCGGACTCCGATTGGCTTGCCCTTCCACCTTTATTTTGAACTGAACTCTTGCAAACAAAGAGCTGTTCTCCTGCTTTCTGGGGAAAACTGTAAATTGTTAAATTGTTTGACTGGATGTAAGATGCCTAATTGTGTCTAATCCATTGCCAGAACTGTTAAAGGAGGGTACGATTTAAGCCATTACAGCCCTTCCTTTGAAAAAGAGCAGACGCCAGCTAGACATAGGGGCGCCCAGAAAATCGCTCCTTTTGTCCTGCAAATTTAGCTCTGCATCACCTCTGGTCTGCCCGCCCTCAGCCGACTGGGACTAGTACTAATAGTCCCTCCTTCTGTCTACTCTAGGGACTCCTGATCGTCGGCCGTAGGACGAGCGGCCAACGGGCGGTCGGCGCTTCTACATCCACCGCCCGAGACCACCGCACCGGACTCTCGCTGCCTGCAAGGTACGGCAAAGCCGCAGACTATCGGAGCGCGAGCGCCATTCCTAGGCGGACTCCGATTGGCTTGCCCTTCCACCCTTTATTTTGAACTGAACTCTTGCAAAAAAAGGGCTATTCTCTTGCTTTCTGGGGAAAACTGTAAATTGTTAAAGTGTTAGACTGGATGTAAGATGCCTAATTGTGTGAAATCCATTACCAGAACTGTTAAAGGAGGGTACGATTTAAGCCATTACAGCCCTTCCTTTGAAAAAGAGCAGACACCAGATAGACATAGTGGCGCCCAGGAAATCGCTCCTATTGTCCTGCAAATTTAGCTCTGCATCACCTCTGGTCTGCCCGCCCTCAGCCGATTGGGACTAGTACTAATAGTCCCTCCTTTTGTCTCCCCTAGGGACTCCTGATCATCGGCCGTAGGACGGGTGGCCACCGGCGGTCGGCTCTTCTACAGCCGCCGCCCGAGACCACTGCACCGGACTCTCCCTGCCTGCAAGGTAGGGCAAAGCCACAGCCTATCGCAGCGCGAGCGCCATTCCAAGTCGGACTCCGATTGTCTTGCCCTTCCACCCTTTATTTTGAACTGAACTCTTGCAAAAAAAGAGCTATTCTCTTGCTTTCTGGGAAAACTGTAAATTGTTAAAGTGTTAGACTGGATGTAACATGCCTAATTGTGTGTAATCCATTGCCAGAACTGTTAAAGGAGGGTACGATTTAAGCCATTACAGCCCTTCCTTTGAAAAAGGGCAGACGCCAGCTAGACATAGGGGTGCCCTGGAAATCGCTCCTATTGTCCTGCAAACTTAGCTCTGCATCACCTCTGGTCTGCCTGCCCTCAGCCGACGGGGACTAGTACTAATAGTCCCTCCTTCTGTCTCCCCTAGGGACTCCTGATCGTCGGCCGTAGGACGAGGCCACCGGGCGGTCGGCGCTTCTACATCCGCCGGCCGAGACCACGCACGGACTCTCCCTGCCTGCAAGTGCAGCAAAGCCACAGCCTATCGGAGCGTGTGCGCCATTCCTCGGCGGACTCCGATTGGCTTGCCCTTCCACCATTTATTTTGAACTGAACTCTTGCAAAAAAACAGCTGTTCTCTTGCTTTCTGGGGAAAACTGTAAATTGTTAAAGTGTTAGACTGGATGTAAGATGCCTAATTGTGTGTAATCCATTGCCAGAACTGTTAAAGGAGGGTACGATTTAAGACATTACAGCCCTTCCTCTGAAAAAGAGCAGACGCCAGCTAGACATAGTGGCACCCAGGAAATCGCTCCTATTGTCCTGCAGATTTTGCTCTGCATCACCTCTGGTCTGCCCGCCCTCAGCCGACTGAGAATAGTACTAATAGTCCCTAATTCTGTCTCCCCTAGGGACTCCTGATCATCGGCCGTAGGACGAGTGGCCACCGGGCGGTAGGCGCTCTACAGCCGCCGCCCGAGACCACCTCACCGGACTCTCCCTGCCTGCAAGGTACGTCAAAGCCGCAGCCTATCGCAGCGCGAGCGCCATTCCTAGGCGGACTCTGATTGGCTTGCCCTTCCACCCTTTATTTGGAACTGAACTCTTGCAAAAAAAGAGCAGTTCTCTTGCTTTCTGGGTAAAACTGTAAATAGTTAAAATGTTGGACTGGATGTAAGATGCCTAATTGTGTGTAATCCATTGCCAGAACTGTTAAAGGAGGGTATGATTTAAGCCATTATAGCCCTTCCTTTGAAAAAGAGCAGACGCCAGCTAGACATAGAGGCGCCCAGGAAATCGCTCCTATTGTCCTGCATATTTAGCTCTGCTTCACCTCTGGTCTGCCTGCCCTCAGCCGACTGGGACTAGTACTAATAGTCCCTCCTTCTTTCTCCCTTAGGGACTCCTGATCTTCGGCAGTAGTACGAGCGGCCGCCGGGCGGTCGGCTCTTCTACGTATGTCGCCAGAGTCCACCGCACCGGACTTTCCCAGAATGCAAGGTAGGGTAAAGCCGCAGCCTATCGCAGTGCGAGAGCCATTCCTAGGCAAACTCCGATTGGCTTGCCCTTCCACCCTTTATTTTGAACTGAACTCTTGCAAATAAAGAGCTGTTCTCTTGCTTTCTGGGGAAAACTGTAAATTGTTAAAGTGTTAGACTGGATGTAAGATGCCTAATTGTGTGTAATCCATTGCCAGAACTGTTAAAGGAGGGTACGATTTAAGCCATTACAGCCCTTCCTTTGAAAAAGAGCAGATGCCATCTAGACATAGGGGTACCCAAGAAATCGCTCCTATTGTCCTGCAAATTTAGCTCTGCATCACCTCTGGTCTGCCGCCCTCAGCCGGCTGGGACTAGTATTAATAGTCCCTCCTTCTGTCTCCCCTAGGGACCCCTGATCGTCGGCCGTCGGACGAGCGGCCACCGGGCGGTCGGCGCTTCTACAGCCGCCGCCCGAGATCACTGCACCGGACTCTCCCTGCCTGCAAGGTACGGCAAAGCCACAGCCTATCGGAGCGCGAGCGCCATTCCTAGGCGGACTCCGATTGGCTTGCCCTTCCACCTTTTATTTTGAACTGAACTCTTGCAAACAAAGAGCTGTTCTCCTGATTTCTGGGGAAAACTGTAAATTGTTAAATTGTTTGACTGGATGTAAGATGCCTAATTGTGTCTAATCCATTGCCAGAACTGTTAAAGGAGGGTACGATTTAAGCCATTACAGCCCTTCCTTTGAAAAGAGCAGACGCCAGCTAGACATAGGGGCGCCCAGAAAATCGCTCCTATTGTCCTGCAAATTTAGCTCTGCATCACCTCTGGTCTGCCCGCCCTCAGCCGACTGGGACTAGTACTAATAGTCCCTCCTTCTGTCTACTCTAGGGACTCCTGATCGTCGGCCGTAGGACGAGCGGCCAACGGGTGGTCGGCGCTTCTACATCCACCGCCGGAGACCACCGCACCGGACTCTCGCTGCCTGCAAGGTACGGCAAAGCCGCGGACTATCGGAGCGCGAGCGCCATTCCTAGGCGGACTCCGATTGGCTTGCCCTTCCTCCCTTTATTTTGAACTGAACTCTTGCAAAAAAAGAGCTATTCTCTTGCTTTCTAGGGAAAACTGTAAATTGTTAAAGTGTTAGACTGGATGTAAGATGCCTAATTGTGTGTAATCCATTGCCAGAACTGTTAAAGGAGGGTACGATTTAAGCCATTACAGCCCTTCCTTTGAAAAAGAGCAGACACCAGATAGACATAGTGGCGCCCAGGAAATCGCTCCTATTGTCCTGCAAATTTAGCTCTGCATCACCTCTGGTCTGCCCGCCCTCAGCCGATTGGGACTAGTACTAATAGTCCCTCCTTTTGTCTCCCCTAGGGACTCCTGATCATCGGCCGTAGGACGGGTGGCCACCGGCGGTCGGCTCTTCTACAGCCGCCGCCCGAGACCACTGCACCGGACTCTCCCTGCCTGCAAGGTAGGGCAAAGCCACAGCCTATCGCAGCGCGAGCGCCATTCCAAGTCGGACTCCGATTGTCTTGCCCATCCACCCTTTACTTTGAACTGAACTCTTGCAAAAAAAGAGCTGTTCTCTTGCTTTCTGGGGAAAACTGTAAATTGTTAAAGTGTTAGACTGGATTTAAGAGGCCTAATTGTGTGTAATCCATTGCCAGAACTGTTAAAGGAGAGTACGATTTAAGTCATTACAGCCCTTTCTTTGAAAAAGAGCAGACGCCAGCTAGACATAGGGGCGCCCAGGTAATCGCTCCTATTGTCCTGCAAATTAAGCTCTGCATCACCTCTGGTCTGCCTGCCCTCAGCCGACGGGGACTAGTACTAATAGTCCCTCCTTCGGTCTCCCCTAGGGACTCCTGATCGTCGGACGTAGGACGAGTGGCCACTGGCGGTCGGCGCTTCTACATCCGCCGCCCGAGACCACCGCACCGGACTCTCCCTGCCTGCAAGGTGCAGCAAGCCACAGCCTAACGGGCCTTGACTCCATTCCAAGCGGACTCGATTGGCTTGCCCTTCCACCCTTTATTTTGAACTGAACTCTTGCAAAAAAAGAGCTGTTCTCTTGCTTTCTGGGAAAACTGTAAATTGTTAAAGTGTTAGACTGGATGTAAGATGCCTAATTGTGTGTAATCCATTGCCAGAACTGTTAAAGGAGGGTACGATTTAAGCCATTACAGCCCTTCCTTTGAAAAAGAGCAGACGCCAGCTAGACATAGGGGCTCCCAGGAAATCGCTCCTATTGTCCTGCAAATTTAGCTCTGCATCACCTCTGGTCTGCCTGCCCTCAGCTGACTGGGACTAGTACTAATAGTCCCTCCTTCTTTCTCCCTTAGTGACTCCTGATCCTCGGCAGTAGAACAAGCGGCCACCGGGCGGTCGGCACTTCTACATCCGCCGCCCGAGACCACCGCATCGGACTCTCCCTGCCTGCAAGGTACGGCAAAGCCGCAGACTATCGGAGCGCGAGCGCCATTACTAGGCGGACTCCGATTGGCTTTCCCTTCCATCCTTAATTTTGAACTGAACTCTTGCAAAAAAGGAGCTGTTCTCTTGCTTTCTGGGGAAAACTGTAAATTATTAAAGAGTTAGACTGGATGTAAGATGCCTAATTGTGTGTAATCCATTGCCAGAACTGTTAAAGGAGCTTTCGATTTAAGCCATTACAGCCCTTTCTTCGAAAAAGAGCAGACGCCAGTTAGACATAGTGGCGCCCAGGAAATCGCTCCTATTGTTCTGCAAATTTAGCTCTGCATCACCTCTGGTCTGCCCGCCCTCAGCCGACTGGGACTAGTACTAATAGTCCCTCCTTTTGTCTCCCCTAGGGACTCCGGATCATCGGCCGTAGGACGAGTGGCCACCAGGCGGTCGGCGCTTCTACAGCCGCCGCCCGAGACCACTGCACCGGACTCTCCCTGCCTGCAAGGTAGGGCAAAGCCACAGCCTATCAGCGCGGCGCCATTCAAGTCGGACTCCGATTGGCTTGCCTTCCACCCTTTATTTTGAACTGAACTCTTGCAAAAAAAGCTGTTCTCTTGCTTTCTGGGAAAACTGTAAATTGTTAAAGTGTTAGACTGGATTTAAGAGCCTAATTGTGTGTAATCCATTGCCAGAACTGTTAAAGGAGGGTACGATTTAAGCATTACAGCCCTTTCTTTGAAAAAGAGCAGACGCCAGCTAGACATAGGGCGCCAGGAAATCGCTCCTATTGTCCTGCATTAAGCTCTGCATCACCTCTGGTCTGCCTGCCCTCAGCCGACGGGGACTAGTACTAATAGTCCCTCCTTCGGTCTCCTAGGGACTCCTGATCGTCGGCCGTAGGACAGTGGCCACCGGGCGGTCGGCGCTTCACATCCGCCGCCGAGACCACCGCCCGGACTCTCCTGCCTGCAAGGTACGGCAAAGCCACAGCCTAACGGAGGCGAGCGCCATTCCTAGGCGGACTCGATTGGCTGCCCTTCCACCCTTTATTTTGAACTGAACTCTTGCAAAAAAAGAGCTGTTCTCTTGCTTTCTGGGGAAAACTGTAAATTGTTAAAGTGTTAGACTGGATGTAAGATGCCTAATTGTGTGTAATCCATTGCCAGAACTGTTAAAGGAGGGTACGATATAAGACATTACAGCCCTTCCCTTGAAAAAGAGCAGACGCCAGCTAGACATAGTGGCGCCCAGCAGATCGCTCCTATTGTCCTGCAAATTTTGCTCTGCATCACCTCTGGTCTGCCCGCCCTCAGCCGACTGGGACTAGTACTAATAGTCCCTCCTTCTGTCTCCCCTAGGGACTCCTAATCGTCGGCCGTAGGACGAGTGGCCAAAGGGCGGTCGGCGCATCTACAGCCGCCGCCTGAGACCACCGCACCGGACTCTCCCTGCCTGCAAGGTACGGCAAAGCAGCAACCTATTCGAGCGCGAGCGCCATTCCTATGTGGACTCCGATTGGCTTGCCCTTCCACCCTTTATTTTGAACTGAACTCTTGCAAAAAAAGAGCTGTTCTCTTGCTTTCTGGGGAAAACTGTAAATTGTTAAAGTGTTAGACTGGATGTAAGATGCCTAATTGTGTAATCCATTGCCAGAACTGTTAAAGGAGGGTACGATTTAAGCCATTACAGCCCTTCCTTTGAAAAAGAGCAGGCGTCAGCTAGACATAGTGGCGCCGGAAATCGCTCCTATTGTCCTGCAAATTTAGCTCTGCATCACCTCTGGTCTGCCGCCCTCAGCCGACTGGGACTAGTACTAATAGTCCCTCCTTCTGTCTCTAGGGACTCCTGATCATCGGCCGTGGGATGAGTGCCACCGGGCGGTCGGCGCTTCTACAGCCGATGCCCGAGACCACCGCACCGGACTCTCCCTGATTACAAGGTACGGCAAAGCCACAGCCTATCGCAGTGCGAGCGCCATTCCTAGGCGGACTCCGATTGGCTTGCCCTTCCACCCTTTATTTTGAACTGAACTCTTGCAAAAAAAGAGCTGTTCTCTTGCTTTCTGGGTAAAACTGTAAATTGTTAAAGTGTTGGACTGGATGTAAGATGCCTAATTGTGTGTAATCCATTGCCAGAACTGTTAAAGGAGGGTACGATTTAAGCCATTACAGCCCTTCCTTTGAAAAAGAGCAGACGCCATCTAGACATAGGGTACCCAGGAAATCGCTCCTATTGTCCAGCAAATTTAGCTCTGCATCACCTCTGGTCTGCCCGCCCTCAGCTGACTGGGACTAGTAATAATAGTCCCTCCTTCTGTCTCCCCTAGGGACTCCTGATCGTCAGCAGTAGGACGAGCGGCCACCGGGCGGTCGGCGCTTCTACATCCGCTGCCCGAGACCACCGCACCGGACTCTCCCTGCCTAGAAGGCATGGTAAAGTCGCAGACTATCGGAGCGCGAGCGCCATTCCTAGGCGGACTCCGATTGGCTTGCCCTTCCACCCTTTATTTTGAACTGAACTCTTGCAAAAAAAGAGCTGTTCTCTTGCTTTCTGGGGAAAACTGTAAATTGTTAAAGTGTTAGACTGGATGTAAGATGCCTAATTGTGTGTAATCCATTGCCAGAACTGTTAAAGGAGGGTGCGATTTAAGCCATTACAGCCCTTCCTTTGAAAAAGAGCAGACGCAGCTAGACATAGGGCGCCCAGGAAATAGCTCCTATTGTCCTGCAAATTTAGCTCTGCATCACCTCTGGTCTGCCCGCCCTCAGCCGACTGGGACTAGTACTAATAGTCCCTCCTTCTGTCTCCCCTAGGGACTCCTGATCGTCGGCCGTAGGACGCGGCACCGGGCGGTCGGCGCTTCTACACCGCCGCCCGAGACCACCGACGGACTCTCCTGCCTGCAAGATACGGCAAAGCCGCAGCCTATCAGAGCGCAGCGCCATTCCTAGGTGGACTTGATTGCTGCCTTCCACCCTTTATTTTGAACTGAACTCTTGCAAAAAAGAGCTGTTCTCTTGCTTTCTGGGGAAAACTGTAAATTGTTAAAGTGTTAGACTGGATGTAAGATGCCTAATTGTGTGTAATCCATTGCCAGAACTGTTAAAGGAGGGTACGATTAAGCCATTACAGCCCTTCCTTTGAAAAGAGCAGACGCCAGCTAGACATAGGGGCGCCAGAAATCGCTCTATTGTCCTGCAAATTTAGCTCTGCATCACCTCTGGTCTGCCTGCCCTCAGCCGACTGGGACTAGTACTAATAGTCCCTTCTTCTGTCTCCCCTAGGGACTCCTGATCGTCAGCCGTAGGACGAGCGGCCAGCGGGCGGTCGGCGCTTCTACAGCCGCCGCCCGAGACCAATGCACCGGACTTTCCCTGCCTGCAACGTACGGCAAAGCCGCAGCCTATCGGAGCTCAAGCACCATTCCTAGGCGGACTCCGATTGGCTTGCCCTTCCATCCTTAATTTTGAACTGAACTCTTGCAAAAAAAGAGCTGTTCTCTTGCTTTCTGGGGAAAACTGTAAATTGTTAAATTGTTAGACTGGATGTAAGATGCCTAATTGTGTGTAATCCATTGCCAGATCTGTTAAAGGAGGGGTACGATTTAAGCCATTACAGCCCTTCCTTTGAAAAAGAGCAGACGCCAGCTAGACATAGGGGCGCCCTGGAAATCGCTCCTATTGTCCTGCAAATTTAGCTCTGCATCACCTCTGGTCTGCCCGCCCTCAGCCGACTGGGACTAGTACTAATAGTCCCTCCTTCTGTCTCCCCTAGGGACCCCTGATCGTCGGCCGTCGGACGATCGGCCACCGTGCAGTCGGCGCTTCTACAGCCGCCGCCCGAGACCACCGAACCGGACACTCCCTGCCTGCAAGGTACGGCAAAGCTGCAGCCTAACGGAGCGCGAGCGCCATTCCTAGGTGGCCTCCGATTGGCTTGCCCTTCCACCCCTTATTTTGAACTGAACTCTTGCAAAAAAAGAGCTGTTCTCTTGCTTTCTGGGGAAAACTGTAAATTGTTAAATTGTTAGACTGGATGTAAGATGCCTAATTGTGTGTAATCCATTGCCAGAACTGTTAAAGGAGGGTACGATTTAAGACATTACAGCCCTTCCTCTGAAAAAAGAGCAGACGCCAGCTAGACATAGTGGCACCCAGGAAATCGCTCCTATTGTCCTGCAGATTTTGCTCTGCATCACCTCTGGTCTGCCCGCCCTCAGCCCACTGAGAATAGTACTAATAGTCCCTAATTCTGTCTCCCCTAGGGACTCCTGATCGTCGGCCGTAGGACGAGTGCCACAGGCGGTAGGCGCTCCTACAGCCGCCGCCGAGACCACCTCACCGGACTCTCCTGCCTGCAAGTTGCGGCAAAGCCGCAGCCTATCATGACCTCGGCGCCATTCCTAGGCGGACTCTGATTGGCTTGCCCTTCCACCTTTATTTTGAACTGAACTCTTGCAAAAAAAGAGCAGTTCTCTTGCTTTCTGGGTAAAACTGTAAATAGTTAAAATGTTGGACTGGATGTAAGATGCCTAATTGTGTGTAATCCATTGCCAGAACTGTTAAAGGAGGGTATGATTTAAGCCATTACAGCCCTTCCTTTGAAAAAGAGCAGACGCCAGCTAGACATAGGGGCGCCCAGGAAATCGCTCCTATTGTCCTGCAAATTTAGCTCTGCTTCACCTCTGGTCTGCCTGCCCTCAGCAGACGGGACTAGTACTAATAGTCCCTCATTCTTTCTCCCTTAGGGACTCCTGATCCTCGGCAGTAATGCAATGGCCACCAGGCGGTCGGCTCTTCTACACTGCGCCAGAGTCCACCCCCGGACTCTCCCAGATTGCAAGGTAGGGCAAAGCCGCAGCCTATCCAGATGCAGAGCCATTCTAAGCAGACTCCGATTGGCTTGCCCTTCCACCCTTTATTTTGAACTGAACTCTTGCAAAAAAGAGCTGTTCTCTTGCTTTCTAGGAAAACTGTAAATTGTTAAAGTGTTAGACTGGATGTAAGATGCCTAATTGTGTGTAATCCATTGCCAGAACTGTTAAAGGAGGGTACGATTTAAGCCATTACAGCCCTTCCTTTGAAAAAGAGCAGACGCCAGCTAGACATAGGGGCGCCCAAGAAATCGCTCCTATTGTCCTGCAAATTGAGCTCTGCATCACCTCTGGTCTGCCTGCCCTCAACCGACTGGGACTAGTACTAATAGTCGCTCCTTCTGTCTCCCCTTGGGACTCCTGATCAGTGGCCGTAGGACAAGTGGCCACCGGGCGGTCGGCGCTCCTACAGCCGCCGCCGAGACCACCACGGACTCTCCTGCCTGCAAGATGCAGCAAAGCGCAGCCTGATCGAGGCTCAGCACCATTCTAAGCGGACTCCGATTGGCTTGCCCTTCCATCCTTATTTTGAACTGAACTCTTGCAAAAAAGAGCTGTTCTCTTGCTTTCTGGGAAAACTGTAAATTGTTAAAGTGTTAGACTGGATGTAAGATGCCTAATTGTGTGTAATCCATTGCCAGAACTGTTAAAGGAGGTGCGATTTAAGCCATTACAGCCCTTCCTTTGAAAAAGAGCAGACGCCAGCTAGACATAGTGGCGGCCAGGAAAGCGCTCCTATTGTCCTGCAAATTTAGCTCTGCATCACCTCTGGTCTGCCCGCCCTCAGCCGACTGGGACTAGTACTAATAGTCCCTCCTTCTGTCTCCCCTAGGGACTCCTAATCGTCGGCCGTAGGACGAGTGGCCAAAGGGCGGTCGGCGCATCTACAGCCGCCGCCCGAGACCACCGCACCGGACTCTCCCTGCCTGCAAGGTACGGCAAAGCAGCAACCTATTGGAGCGCGAGCGCCATTCCTATGTGGACTCCGATTGGCTTGGCCTTCCACCCTTTATTTTGAACTGAACTCTTGCAAAAAAAGAGCTGTTCTCTTGCTTTCTGGGGAAAACTGTCAATTGTTAAAGTGATAGACTGGATGTAAGATGCCTAATTGTGTGTAATCCATTGCCAGAACTGTTAAAGGAGGATACGATTTAAGCCATTACAGCCCTTCCTTTGAAAAGAGCAGACGCCAGCTAGACATAGTGGCGCCCACGAAATCGCTCCTATTGTCCTGCAAATTTAGCTCTGCATCACCTCTGGTCTGCCGCCCTCAGCCGACTGGGACTAGTACTAATAGTCCCTCCTTCTGTCTCCCATAGGGACTCCTGATCGTCGGCCGTAGGACGAGCGGCCACCGGGCGGTCGGCGCTTCTACAGCCGCCGCCCGAGACCACCGCACCGGACTCTCCCTGCCTGCAAGGTACGGCAAAGCCGCAGCCTATCAGCCGCGGCGCCATTCCTAGGCGGACTCCGATTGGCTTGCCCTTCCACCCTTTATTTTGAACTGAACTCTTGCAAAAAAAGAGCTGTTCTCTTGCTTTCTGGGAAAACTGTAAATTGTTAAAGTGTTAGACTGGATGTAAGATGCCTATATGTGTGTAATCCATTGCCAGAACTGTTAAAGGATGGTACGATTTAAGCCATTACAGCCCTTCCTTTGAAAAAGAGCAGACGCCAGCTAGACATAGGGGCCCAGGAAATCGCTCTATTGTCCTGCAAATTTAGCTCTGCATCACCTCTGGTCTGCCTGCCCTCAGCCGACTGGGACTAGTACTAATAGTCCCTCCTTCTGTCTCCCTAGGGACTCCTGATCGTCGGCCGTGGGACGAGAGGCCTCGAGCGTCGGCGCTTCTACATCCGCCACCGAGACCACCGCACGGACTCTCCCAGCCTGCAAAGTGCAGCAAGCCGCAGCCTATCGGGCCTAGCGCCATTCCTAGCGGAACTCGATTGACTTGCCCTTCCACCCTTTATTTTGAACTGAACTCTTGCAAAAAAAGAGCTGTTCTCTTGCTTTCTGGGAAAACTGTAAATTGTTAAAGTGTTAGACTGGATGTAAGATGCCTAATTGTGTGTAATCCATTGCCAGAACTGTTAAAGGAGGGTATGATTTAAGCCATTACAGCCCTTCCTTTGAAAAAGAGCAGACGCCAGCTAGACATAGTGGCGCCCAGAAATCGCTCCTATTGTCCTGCAAATTTAGCTCTGCATCACCTCTGGTCTGCCCGCCCTCAGCCGACTGGGACTAGTACTAATAGTCTCCTCTTCTGTCTCCCTCTAGGGACTCCTGATCGTCGGCCGTGGGGCGCGGCTACCAGGCGGTCGGCGTTCTACATCCGCCGCCCGAGACCACCGCACGGACTCTCCCTGCCTGCAAGATGCGGCAAACCCAGACCTATCGGGCTGGCGCCAATTCCTAAGCGGACTCCGATTGGCTTGCCCTTCCACCCTTTATTTTGAACTGAACTCTTGCAAAAAGAGCTGTTCTCTTGCTTTCTGGGAAAACTGTAAATTGTTAAGTTGTTAGACTGGATGTAAGATGCCTAATTGTGTGTTAATCCATTGCCAGAACTGTTAAAGGAGGGTGCGATTTAAGCCATTACAGCCCTTCCTTTGAAAAGAGCAGGCGCCAGCTAGACATAGGGCGCGAGAAATCGCTCTATTGTCCTGCAAATTTAGCTCTGCATCACCTCTGGTCTGCCGCCCTCAGCCGACTGGGACTAGTACTAATAGTCCCTCCTTCTGTCTCCCCTAGGGACTCTGATCTCGGCCGTGGGGCAGCGGCCCCTCGGGCAGTGGCGCTACCATCCGCCACCGAGACCACCGCACCGGACTCTCCCAGCCTGCAAGATGCAGCAAAGCCGCAGCCTGATCGGACGCGGCGCCATTCCTAAGCGGACTCCGATTGGCTTGCCCTTCCACCCTTTATTTTGAACTGAACTCTTGCAAAAAAAGAGCTGTTCTCTTGCTTTCTGGGGAAAACTGTAAATTGTTAAAGTGTTAGACTGGATGTAAGATGCCTAATTGTGTGTAATCCATTGCCAGAACTGTTAAAGGAGGGTACGATTTAAGACATTACAGCCCTTCCTTTGAAAAAGAGCAGACGCCAGCTAGACATAGTGGCGCCCAGAAATCGCTCCTATTGTCCTGCAAATTTAGCTCTGCATCACCTCTGGTCTGCCCGCCCTCAGCCGACTGGGACTAGTACTAATAGTCCCTTCTTCTGTCTCCCCTAGGGACTCCTGATCGTCGGCCGTGGGCGGCGGCTACAGGCGGTCGGCGTTCTACATCCGCCGCCGAGACCACCGCACGGACTCTCCCTGCCTGCAAAGGTGCAGCAAAGCCACAGACTGATCGGACGTGAGCGCCATTCCTAGGCGGACTCCGATTGGCTTGCCCTTCCACCCTTTATTTTGAACTGAACTCTTGCAAAAAAAAGAGCTGTTCTCTTGCTTTCTGGGGAAAACTGTAAATTGTTAAAGTGTTAGACTGGATGTAAGATGCCTAATTGTGTGTAATCCATTGCCAGAACTGTTAAAGGAGGGTACGATTTAAGCCATTACAGCCCTTCCTTTGAAAAAGAGCAGACGCCAGCTAGACATAGGGGCGCGAAATCGCTCCTATTGTCCTGCAAATTTAGCTCTGCATCACCTCTGGTCTGCCCGCCCTCAGCCGACTGGGACTAGTACAAATCGTCCCTTCTTCTGTCTCCCCTAGGGACTCCTGATCGTCGGCCGTAGAATGAGCGGTCACCGGGCGGTCGGTGCTTCTACAGCCGCTGCACGAGACTACCGCACCGGACTCTCCCTGCCTGCAAGGTACGGCAAAGCCGCAGCCTATCGGAGCGCGAGCGCCATTCCTAGGCGGACTCCGATTGGCTTGCCCTTCCACCCTTTATTTTGAACTGAACTCTTGCAAAAAAAGAGCTGTTCTCTTGCTTTCTGGGGAAAACTGTAAATTGTTAAAGTGTTAGACTGGATGTAAGATGCCTAATTGTGTGTAATCCATTGCCAGAACTGTTAAAGGAGGGTACGATTTAAGCCATTACAGCCCTTCCTTTGAAAAAGAGCAGACGCCAGCTAGACATAGGGGTGCCCAGGAAATCGCTCCTATTGTCCTGCAAACTTAGCTCTGCATCACCTCTGGTCTGCCTGCCCTCAGCCGACGGGGACTAGTACTAATAGTCCCTCCTTCTGTCTCCCCTAGGGACTCCTGATCGTCGGCCGTAGGACGAGAGCCGGGCGGTCGGCGCTTCTACATCCGCCGCCCGAGACCACCGCACCGGACTCTCCCTGCCTGCAAGATACGGCAAAGCCACAGCCTATCGGAGCGCGAGCGCCATTCCTCGGCGGACTCCGATTGGCTTGCCCTTCCACCATTTATTTTGAACTGAACTCTTGCAAAAAAAGAGCTGTTCTCTTGCTTTCTGGGGAAAACTGTAAATTGTTAAAGTGTTAGACTGGATGTAAGATGCCTAATTGTGTGTAATCCATTGCCAGAACTGTTAAAGGAGGGTGCGATTTAAGACATTACAGCCCTTCCTCTGAAAAGAGCAGGCGCCAGCTAGACATAGTGGCCCAGGAAATCGCTCCTATTGTCCTGCAGATTTTGCTCTGCATCACCTCTGGTCTGCCCGCCCTCAGCCCACTGAGGACTAGTACTAATAGTCCCTAATTCTGTCTCCCTAGGGACTCCTGATATCGGCCGTGGGGCGAGTAGCCCAGGCGGTAGGCGCTTCTACAGCCGCCCGAGACCACCTCACCGGACTCTCCCTGCCTGCAAGGTACGGCAAAGCCGCAGCCTATCGCAGCGCGAGCGCCATTCCTAGGTGGACTCCGATTGGCTTGCCCTTCCACCCTTTATTTTGAACTGAACTCTTGCAAAAAAAGAGCAGTTCTCTTGCTTTCTGGGTAAAACTGTAAATTGTTAAAGTGTTGGACTGGATGTAAGATGCCTAATTGTGTGTAATCCATTGCCAGAACTGTTAAAGGAGGGTATGATTTAAGCCATTACAGCCCTTCCTTTGAAAAAGAGCAGACGCCAGCTAGACATAGGGCGCCCAGGAAATCGCTCCTATTGTCCTGCAAATTTAGCTCTGCTTCACCTCTGGTCTGCCTGCCCTCAGCCGACTGGGACTAGTACTAATAGTCCCTCCTTCTTTCTCCCTTAGGGACTCCTGATCCTCGGCAGTAGTACGAGCGGCCACCGGGCGGTCGGCTCTTCTACATATGCCGCCAGAGTCCACCGCACCGGACTCTCCCAGATTGCAAGGTAGGGCAAAGCCGCAGCCTATCGCAGTGCGAGAGCCATTCCTAGGCAAACTCCGATTGGCTTGCCCTTCCACCCTTTATTTTGAACTGAACTCTTGCAAATAAAGAGCTGTTCTCTTGCTTTCTGGGGAAAACTGTAAATTGTTAAAGTGTTAGACTGGATGTAAGATGCCTAATTGTGTGTAATCCATTGCCAGAACTGTTAAAGGAGGGTACGATTTAAGCCATTACAGCCCTTCCTTTGAAAAAGAGCAGATGCCATCTAGACATGGGGTTCCCAGGAAATCGCTCCTATTGTCCTGCAAATTTAGCTCTGCATCACCTCTGGTCTACCCACCCTCAGCCGGCTGGGACTAGTACTAATAGTCCTCCTTCTGTCTCCCCTAGGGACTCCTGATCGTCGGCCGTAGGACGAGCGGCCACCTAGCGGTCGGCGCTTCTACATCCACCGCCCGAGATCACCGCACGGACTCTCCTGCCTGCAAAATGCAGCAAAGCCGCAGACTATCGGGCCGGGCGCCATTCCTAAGCGGACTCCGATTGGCTTGCCCTTCCACCCTTTATTTTGAACTGAACTCTTGCAAAAAGAGCTATTCTCTTGCTTTCTGGGAAAACTGTAAATTGTTAAAGTGTTAGACTGGATGTAAGATGCCTAATTGTGTGTAATCCATTGCCAGAACTGTTAAAGGAGGTGCGATTTAAGCCATTACAGCCCTTCCTTTGAAAAGAGCAGACACCAGATAGACATAGTGGAGCGAAATCACTCTATTGTCCTGCAAATTTAGCTCTGCATCACCTCTGGTCTGCCGCCCTCAGCCGATTGGGACTAGTACTAATAGTCCCTCCTTTTGTCTCCCTAGGGACTCCTGATCATCGGCCGTGGGGCAGGTAGCCACCAGTCGCTCTTCTACAGCCGCGCCCGAGACCACTGCCCGGACTCTCCCTGCCTGCAAGGTAGGGCAAAGCCACAGCCTATCGCAGCGCGAGCGCCATTCCAAGTCGGACTCCGATTGTCTTGCCCTTCCACCCTTTATTTTGAACTGAACTCTTACAAAAAAAGAGCTGTTCTCCTGCTTTCTGGGGAAAACTGTAAATTGTTAAAGTGTTAGACTGGATTTAAGAGGCCGAATTGTGTGTAATCCACTGCCAGAACTGTTAAAGGAGGGTACAAATTAAGCCATTGCAGCCCTTTCTTTGAAAAAGAGCAGACGCCAGCTAGACATAGGGGCGCCCAGGTAATTGCTCCTATTGTCCTGCAAATTTAGCTCTGCATCACCTCTGGTCTGCCCGCCCTCAGCCGACTGAGAATAGTACTAATAGTCCCTAATTCTGTCTCCCCTAGGGACTCCTGATCGTCGGCCGTAGGACGAGTGTGTCCACCGGGCGGTAGGCGCTCCTACAGCCGCCGCCCGAGACCACCTCACCGGACTCTCCCTGCCTGCAAGGTACGGCAAAGCCGCAGCCTATCGCAGCGCTGGCGCCATTCCTAGGTGGACTATGATTGGCTTGCCCTTCCACCCTTTATTTTGAACTGAACTCTTGCAAAAAAAGAGCAGTTCTCTTGCTTTCTGGGTAAAACTGTAAATAGTTAAAATGTTGGACTGGATGTAAGATGCCTAATTGTGTGTAATCCATTGCCAGAACTGTTAAAGGAGGGTACGATTTAAGCCATTACAGCCCTTCCTTTGAAAAAGAGCAGACGCCAGCTAGACATAGGGGCGCCCAGGAAATCGCTCCTATTGTCCTGCAAATTTAGCTCTGCTTCACCTCTGGTCTGCCTGCCCTCAGCCGACTGGGACTAGTACTAATAGTCCCTCCTTCTTTCTCCCTTAGGGACTCCTGATCCTCGGCAGTAGTACGAGTGGCCACCGGGCGGTCGGCTCTTCTACATATGCCGCCAGAGTCCACCGCACCGGACTCTCCCAGATTGCAAGGTAGGGCAAAGCCGCAGCCTATCGCAGTGCGAGAGCCATTCCTAGGCAAACTCCGATTGGCTTGCCCTTCCACCCTTTATTTTGAACTGAACTCTTGCAAATAAAGAGCTGTTCTCTTGCTTTCTGGGGAAAACTGTAAATTGTTAAAGTGTTAGACTGGATGTAAGATGCCTAATTGTGTGTAATCCATTGCCAGAACTGTTAAAGGAGGGTACGATTTAAGCCATTACAGCCCTTCCTTTGAAAAAGAGCAGACACCAGATAGACATAGTAGCCAGAAATCACTCTATTGTCCTGCAAATTTAGCTCTGCATCACCTCTGGTCTGCCCGCCCTCAGCCGATTGGGACTAGTACTAATAGTCCCTCCTTTTGTCTCCCCTAGGGACTCCTGATCATCGGCCGTAGGACGGGTGGCCACCGGCGGTCGGCTCTTCTACAGCCGCCGCCCGAGACCACTGCACCGGACTCTCCCTGCCTGCAAGGTAGGGCAAAGCCACAGCCTATCGTAGCGCGAGCGCCATTCCAAGTCGGACTCCGATTGTCTTGCCCTTCCACCCTTTATTTTGAACTGAACTCTTACAAAAAAAGAGCTGTTCTCCTGCTTTCTGGGGAAAACTGTAAATTGTTAAAGTGTTAGACTGGATTAAGATGCCTAATTGTGTGTAATCCATTGCCAGAACTGTTAAAGGAGGTACAAATTAAGCCATTACAGCCCTTCCTTTGAAAAAGAGCAGACGCCAGCTAGACATAGTGGCGCCCAGCAAATCGCTCCTATTGTCCTGCAAATTTTGCTCTGCATCACCTCTGGTCTGCCCGCCCTCAGCCGACTGGGACTAGTACTAATAGTCCCTCCTTCTGTCTCCCCTAGGGACTCCTGATCGTCGGCCGTAGGACGAGTGGCCACCGGGCGGTCGGCGCTTCTACAGCCGCCGCCCGAGACCACCTCACCGGACTCTCCCTGCCTGCAAGGTACGGCAAAGCCGCAGCCTATCGCAGCGCGAGCGCCATTCCTAGGTGGACTCTGATTGGCTTGCCCTTCCACCCTTTATTTTGAACTGAACTCTTGCAAAAAAAGAGCTGTTCTCTTGCTTTCTGGGAAAACTGTAAATTGTTAAAGTGTTGGACTGGATGTAAGATGCCTAATTGTGTGTAATCCATTGCCAGAACTGTTAAAGGAGGGTACGATTTAAGCCATTACAGCCCTTCCTTTGAAAAAGAGCAGACGCCAGCTAGACATAGGGCGCCCAGGAAATCGCTCCTATTGTCCTGCAAATTTAGCTCTGCATCACCTCTGGTCTGCCGCCCTCAGCCGACTGGGACTAGTACTAATAGTCCCTCTTCTTCTCCCCTAGGGACTCCTGATCCTCGGCCGTAGTGCGAGTGGCCACAGGCGGTCGGCTCTTCTACATAGCCGCCAGAGTCCACGCACGGACTCTCCCAGACTGCAAGGAGGGCAAGCCGCAGCCCTATCGCAGTCGAGAGCGCCATTCCTAGAGCAAGACTCCGATTGCTTGCCTTCCACCCTTTATTTTGAACTGAACTCTTGCAAAAAAGAGCTGTTCTCTTGCTTTCTGGGAAAACTGTAAATTGTTAAAGTGTTAGACTGGATGTAAGATGCCTAATTGTGTGTAATCCATTGCCAGAACTGTTAAAGGAGAGTGCGATTTAAGCCATTACAGCCCTTCCTTTGAAAAAGAGCAGATCGCCAGCTAGACATAGGATGCAAATCGCTCCTATTGTCCTGCAAATTTAGCTCTGCATCACCTCTGGTCTGCCCGCCCTCAACCGACTGGGACTAGTACTAATAGTCCCTCCTTCTATCTCCCTAGGGACCCCTGATCGTCGGCCGTGGGACGGCGGCCACAGGCGGTCGGCGCTTCTACATCCGCCGCCGAGACCACCGCACGGACTCTCGCTGCCTGCAAGAGTGCAGCAAAGCCGCAGACTATCGGAGCGAGAGCGCCATTCCTAGGCGGACTCCGATTGGCTTGCCCTTCCACCCTTTATTTTGAACTGAACTCTTGCAAAAAAAGAGCTGTTCTCTTGCTTTCTGGGAAAACTGTAAATTGTTAAAGTGTTAGACTGGATGTAAGATGCCTAATTGTGTGTAATCCATTGCCAGAACTGTTAAAGGAGGGTACGATTTAAGCCATTACAGCCCTTCCTTTGAAAAAGAGCAGACGCCAGCTAGACATAGTGGCCCAGGAAATCGCTCCTATTGTCCTGCAAATTTAGCTCTGCATCACCTCTGGTCTGCCCGCCCTCAGCCGACTGGGACTAGTACTAATAGTCCCTCCTTCTGTCTCCCCTAGGGACT
The DNA here is from genome assembly GCA_016271365.2 of Neoceratodus forsteri. Lineage (NCBI taxonomy): Eukaryota > Metazoa > Chordata > Ceratodontiformes > Ceratodontidae > Neoceratodus > Neoceratodus forsteri. Next base: position 1,271,914,650 of record CM057452.1, read on the forward strand.
CCTGATCATCGGCCGTAGGGCAGGTAGCCCGGGCGTCGGCTCTTCTACAGCCGCGCCGAGACCACTGCACGGACTCTCCTGCCTGCAAGGTAGGGCAAAGCCACACCTCTCATGGCCTTGGCGCCATTCCAAGTCGGACTCCGATTGTCTTGCCCTTCCACCTTTATTTTGAACTGAACTCTTGCAAAAGAGCTGTTCTCCTTGCTTTCTGGGAAAACTGTAAATTGTTAAAGTGTTAGACTGGATGTAAGATGCCTAATTGTGTGTAATCCATTGCCAGAACTGTTAAAGGAGGGTACAAATTAAGCCATTACAGCCCTTCCTTTGAAAAGAGCAGAGCGCCAGCTAGACATAAGGCGCCAGGTAATCGCTCTATTGTCCTGCAAATTTAGCTCTGCATCACCTCTGGTCTGCCTGCCCTCAGCCGACTGGGACTAGTACTAATAGTCCCTCCTTCTGTCTCCCTAGGGACTCCTGATCGTCGGCCGTGGGACGAGCGGCCACTCGAGCAGTCGGCCTTCTACATCCGCCACGAGACCACTGCACGGACTCTCCCTGCCTGCAAAGTGCAGCAAAGCCGCAGCCTATCGGGCGCTGAGCGCCATTCCTAAGCGGACTCGATTGGCTTGCCCTTCCACCCTTTATTTTGAACTGAACTCTTGCAAAAGAGCTGTTCTCTTGCTTTCTGGGAAAACTGTAAATTGTTAAAGTGTTAGACTGGATGTAAGATGCCTAATTGTGTGTAATCCATTGCCAGAACTGTTAAAGGAGGGTATGATTAAGCATTACAGCCCTTCCTTTGAAAAGAGCGACAGCCAGCTAGACATAGTGGCGCCAGAAATCGCTCCTATTGTCCTGCAAATTTAGCTCTGCATCACCTCTGGTCTGCCGCCCTCAACCCGACTGGGACTAGTACTAATAGTCCCTCCTTCTGTCTCCCTAGGGACTCCTGATCGTCGGCCATGGACAGGCGCTACAGGCGGTCGGCGTTCTACATCCGCCGCCGAGACCACCGCACGGACTCTCCCTGCCTGCAAGATGCAGCAAAGCCACAGACTATCGGGCGTGGCGCCAATCCTAAGCGGACTCCGATTGGCTTGCCCTTCCACCCTTTATTTGAACTGAACTCTTGCAAAAAAGAGCTGTTCTCTTGCTTTCTAGGGAAAACTGTAAATTGTTAAAGTGTTAGACTGGATGTAAGATGCCTAATTGTGTGTAATCCATTGCCAGAACTGTTAAAGGAGGGTACGATTTAAGCCATTACAGCCCTTCCTTTGAAAAAGAGCAGACGCCAGCAAGACATAGGGGCGCCCAGGAAATCGCTCCTATTGCCCTGCAAATTTAGCTCTGCATCACCTCTGGTCTGCCTGCCCTCAACCGACTGGGACTAGTACTAATAGTCGCTCCTTCTGTCTCCCCTTGGGACTCCTGATCATTGGCCGTAGGACAAGTGGCCACCGGGCGGTCGGCGCTCCTACATCCGCTGCCGAGACCACTGCACGGACTCTCCCTGCCTGCAAGTGCAGCAAAGCCGCAGCCTATCGGGCCTGGCGCCATTCCTAAGCGGACTCCGTCTTGCCCTTCCACCCTTATTTTGAACTGAACTCTTGCAAAAAAGAGCTGTTCTCTTGCTTTCTGGGAAAACTGTAAATTGTTAAAGTGTTAGACTGGATGTAAGATGCCTAATTGTGTGTAATCCATTGCCAGAACTGTTAAAGGAGATACGATTGAAGCCATTACAGCCCTTCCTTTGAAAAAGAGCAGGCGCCAGCTAGACATAGGGGCGCCAGGAAATCGCTCTATTGTCCTGCAAATTAGCTCTGCATCACCTCTGGTCTGCCACCCTCAGCCGACTGGGACTAGACTAATAGTCTCCTCTCTGTCTCCCTAGGGACTCCTGATCGTCGGCCGTGGGGCCAGCGGCCTAACAGGCGATCGGCGCTTCTACATCCGCGCCGAGACCACCGCACCGGACTCTCCCTGCCTGCAAGTGCGGCAAAGCCACAGACTATCGGACCATGAGCGCCATTCCTAAGCGGACTCGATTGACTTGCCTTCCACCCTTTATTTTGAACTGAACTCTTGCAAAAAGAGCTGTTCTCTTGCTTTCTGGGAAAACTGTAAATTGTTAAAGTGTTAGACTGGATGTAAGATGCCTAATTGTGTGTAATCCATTGCCAGAACTGTTAAAGGAGGGTGCGATTTAAGCCATTACAGCCCTTCCTTTGAAAAGAGCAGCGCCAGCTAGACATAGGCGCACTGAAATACTCCTATTGTCCTGCAAATTTAGCTCTGCATCACCTCTGGTCTGCCCGCCCTCAGCCGACTGGGACTAGTACTAATAGTCCCTCCTTCTGTCTCCCTAGGGACTCCTGATCGTCAGGCCGTGGGGAGGCGGCCACCGGCGGTCGATTGCTTCTACAACCGCCGCAGACCACCGCACGGACTCTCCTGCCTGCAAAGTGCAGCAAAGCCAGCCTATCAGCTGGCGCCATTCCTAAGTGGACTCGATTGGCTTGCCCTTCCACCCTTTATTTTGAACTGAACTCTTGCAAAAAAAGAGCTGTTCTCTTGCTTTCTGGGAAAACTGTAAATTGTTAAAGTGTTAGACTGGATGTAAGATGCCTAATTGTGTGTAATCCATTGCCAGAACTGTTAAAGGAGGGTACGATTTAAGCCATTACAGCCCTTCCTTTGAAAAAGAGCAGACGCCAGCTAGACATAGGGCGCAGAAATCGCTCCTATTGTCCTGCAAATTTAGCTCTGCATCACCTCTGGTCTGCCTGCCCTCAGCCGACTGGGACTAGTACTAATAGTCCCTCCTTCTGTCTCCCCTAGGGACTCCTGATCGTCGGCCGTAGGACGAGTGGCCACCGGGCGGTCGGCGCTTCTACATCCGCCGCCCGAGACCACCGCACCGGACTCTCCCTGCCTGCAAGGTACGGCAAAGCCACAGCCTATCGGAACGCGAGCGCCATTCCTAGGCGGACTCCGATTGGCTTGCCCTTCCACCCTTTATTTTGAACTGAACTCTTGCAAAAAAAGAGCTGTTCTCTTGCTTTCTGGGGAAAACTGTAAATTGTTAAAGTGTTAGACTGGATGTAAGATGCCTAATTGTGTGTAATCCATTGCCAGAACTGTTAAAGGAGGGTACGATTTAAGCCATTACAGCCCTTCCTTTGAAAAAGAGCAGACGCCAGCTAGACATAGTGGCGCCCAGAAATCGCTCCTATTGTCCTGCAAATTTAGCTCTGCATCACCTCTGGTCTGCCGCCCTCAGCCGACTGGGACTAGTACTAATAGTCCCTCCTTCTGTCTCCCCTAGGGACTCCTGATCGTCGGCCGTAGGACGAGTGGCCACCAGGCGGTCGGCGCTTCTACAGCCGCCGCCGAGACCACCTCACGGACTCTCCTGCCTGCTGCAGAGTGCGGCAAAGCCGCAGCCTATCTGAGTGGCGCCATTCCTAAGTGGACTCCGATTGGCTTGCCCTTCCACCCTTTATTTTGAACTGAACTCTTGCAAAAAAGAGCTGTTCTCTTGCTTTCTGGGAAAACTGTAAATTGTTAAAGTGTTAGACTGGATGTAAGATGCCTAATTGTGTGTAATCCATTGCCAGAACTGTTAAAGGAGAGTGCGATTTAAGCCATTACAGCCCTTCCTTTGAAAAGAGCGAGCGCCAGCTAGACATAGGGGCCAGGAAATCGCTCTATTGTCCTGCAAATTAGCTCTGCATCACCTCTGGTCTGCCGCCCTCAGCCGACTGGGACTAGTACTAATAGTCCCTCCTTCTGTCTCCTAGGGACTCCTGATCGTCGGCCGTGGGGCGGCGGCCACCAGGCGGTCGGCTTCTACATCCGCGCCGAGACACCGCACGGACTCTCCCTGCCTGCAAGATGCAGCAAAGCCGCAGCCTATCGCAGCCGGGCGCCATTCCTAAGCGGACTCCGATTAGCTTGCCCTTCCACCTTTATTTGAACTGAACTCTTGCAAAAAGAGCTGTTCTCTTGCTTTCTGGGAAAACTGTAAATTGTTAAAGTGTTAGACTGGATGTAAGATGCCTAATTGTGTGTAATCCATTGCCAGAACTGTTAAAGGAGGAGTACGATTTAAGCCATTACAGCCCTTCCTTTGAAAAGAGCAGACACCAGATAGACATAGGGCGCCAGGAAATCCTCCTATTGTCCTGCAAATTTAGCTCTGCATCACCTCTGGTCTGCCGCCCTCAGCCGATTGGGACTAGTACTAATAGTCCCTCCTTTGTCTCCCCTAGGGACTCCTGATCATCGGCCGTAGGACGGGTGGCCACCGGCGGTCGGCTCTTCTACAGCCGCCGCCCGAGACCACTGCACCGGACTCTCCCTGCCTGCAAGGTAGGGCAAAGCCACAGCCTATCTCAGCGCGAGCGCCATTCCAAGTCGGACTCCGATTGTCTTGCCCTTCCACCCTTTATTTTGAACTGAACTCTTGCAAAAAAAGAGCTGTTCTCTTGCTTTCTGGGGAAAACTGTAAATTGTTAAAGTGTTAGACTGGATTAAGAGCCTAATTGTGTGTAATCCACTGCCAGAACTGTTAAAGGAGGGTACAAATTAAGCCATTACAGCCCTTCCTTTGAAAAAGAGCAGACGCCAGCTAGACATAGGGGCGCCCCGGAAATCGCTCCTATTGTCCTGCAAATTTAGCTCTGCATCACCTCTGGTCTGCCTGCCCTCAGCCGACTGGGACTAGTACTAATAGTCCCTCCTTCTGTCTCCCCTAGGGACTCCTGATCGTCAGCCGTGGGACGGAAGCCATAGGCGGTCGGCGCTTCTACAACCGCCGCCCGAGACCACTGCACGGACTCTCCTGCCTGCAACGTCGGCAAAGCCGCAGCCTCTCGGACTAAGCACCATTCCTAAGCGGACTCGATTGGCTTGCCCTTCCATCCTAATTTGAACTGAACTCTTGCAAAAAGAGCTGTTCTCTTGCTTTCTGGGAAAACTGTAAATTATTAAAGTGTTAGACTGGATGTAAGATGCCTAATTGTGTGCAATCCATTGCCAGAACTGTTAAAGGAGAATGCGATTTAAGCCATTACAGCCCTTCCTTTGAAAAGAGCAGGCGCCAGCTAGACATAGTGGCGGCCAGGAAGCGCTCTATTGTCCTGCAAATTTAGCTCTACATCACCTCTGGTCTGCCCGCCCTCAAGCCGACTGGGACTAGTACTAATAGTCCCTCTTTCTCTCTCTAGGACTCCTAATCGTCGGCCGTGGGGACGAGTGGCCAAAGGCGGTCGAGCATCTACAGCCGCGCCGAGACCACCGCACGGACTCTCCTGCCTGCAAGGTGCGGCAAAGAAGCAACCTATTGGAGTGCGAGCACCATTCCTATGTGGACTCGATTGGCTTGCCCTTCCACCCTTTATTTTGAACTGAACTCTTGCAAAAAAAGAGCTGTTCTCTTGCTTTCTGGGGAAAACTGTCAATTGTTAAAGTGATAGACTGGATGTAAGATGCCTAATTGTGTGTAATCCATTGCCAGAACTGTTAAGGAGGATACGATTTAAGCCATTACAGCCCTTCCTTTGAAAAGAGCAGGCGCCAGCTAGACATAGTGGCGCAGGAAATCGCTCCTATTGTCTGCAAATTTAGCTCTGCATCACCTCTGGTCTGCCCGCCCTCAGCCGACTGGGACTAGTACTAATAGTCCCTCCTTCTGTCTCTCATAGGGACTCCTGATCGTCGGCCGTGGGGCCAGGCGGCCCCTCGGGCGTCGGCTACCATCCGCCACCGAGACCACCGCACGGACTCTCCCATGCCTGCAAGATGCAGCAAAGCCGCAGCCTATCAGCACGGCGCCATTCCTAAGCGGACTCCGATTAGCTTGCCCTTCCACCTTTATTTTGAACTGAACTCTTGCAAAAAAGAGCTGTTCTCTTGCTTTCTGGGGAAAACTGTAAATTGTTAAAGTGTTAGACTGGATGTAAGATGCCTAATTGTGTGTAATCCATTGCCAGAACTGTTAAAGGAGGGTACGATTTAAGCCATTACAGCCCTTCCTTTGAAAAGAGCAGGCGCCAGCTAGACATGAGGCGCCAGAAATCGCTCCTATTGTCCTGCAAATTTAGCTCTGCATCACCTCTGGTCTGCCCGCCCTCAGCCGACTGGGACTAGTACTAATAGTCCCTCCTTCTGTCTCCCCTAGGGACTCCTGATCGTCGGCCGTAGGATGAGCGGTCACCGGGCGGTCGGTGCTTCTACATCCGCCGCGAGACCACCGCACCGGACTCTCCTGCCTGCAAGGTGCAGCAAAGCCGCAGCCTATCGGCCTGGCGCCATTCTAAGTCGGACTCCGATTACTGCCTTCCACCCTTATTTTGAACTGAACTCTTGCAAAAAAAGAGCTGTTCTCTTGCTTTCTGGGGAAAACTGTAAATTGTTAAAGTGTTAGACTGGATGTAAGATGCCTAATTGTGTGTAATCCATTGCCAGAACTGTTAAAGGAGGGTACGATTTAAGCCATTACAGCCCTTCCTTTGAAAAAGAGCAGACGCCAGCTAGACATAGGGGTGCCCAGGAAATCGCTCCTATTGTCCTGCAAATTTAGCTCTGCATCACCTCTGGTCTGCCCGCCCTCAGCCGACTGGGACTAGTACTAATAGTCCCTCCTTCTGTCTCCCCTAGGGACTCCTGATCGTCGGCCGTAGGATGAGCGGCCACCGGGCGGTCGGCGCTTCTACACCGCCGCCGAGACCACCGCACGGACTCTCCCTGCCTGCAAGGTACGGCAAAGCCGCAGCCTATCGGGCGAGCGCCATTCCTAGGCGGACTCCGATTGGCTTGCCCTTCCACCCTTTATTTTGAACTGAACTCTTGCAAAAAAAGAGCTGTTCTCTTGCTTTCTGGGGAAAACTGTAAATTGTTAAAGTGTTAGACTGGATGTAAGATGCCTAATTGTGTGTAATCCATTGCCAGAACTGTTAAAGGAGGGTACGATTTAAGCCATTACAGCCCTTCCTTTGAAAAAGAGCAGACGCCAGCTAGACATAGGGGTGCCCAGGAAATCGCTCCTATTGTCCTGCAAATTTAGCTCTGCATCACCTCTGGTCTGCCTGCCCTCAGCCGACTGGGACTAGTACTAATAGTCCCTCCTTCTGTCTCCCTAGGGACTCCTGATCGTCGGCCGTGGGGCGAGTGCCACCCAGGCGGTAGGCGCTACATCCGCGCCGAGACCACCACACGGACTCTCCTGCCTGCAAGATGCAGCAAAGCCGCAGCCTGATCGAGTGGCGCCATTCCTGGCGGACTCCGATTGGCTTGCCCTTCCACCATTTATTTTGAACTGAACTCTTGCAAAAAGAGCAGTTCTCTTGCTTTCTGGGTAAAACTGTAAATAGTTAAAAGTGTTGGACTGGATGTAAGATGCCTAATTGTGTGTAATCCATTGCCAGAACTGTTAAAGGAGGGTATGATTTAAGCCATTACAGCCCTTCCTTTGAAAAGAGCAGGCGCCAGCTAGACATAGGGGCCAGAAATCGCTCTATTGTCCTGCAAATTGAGCTCGCATCACCTCTGGTCTGCCTGCCCTCAGCCGACTGGGACTAGTACTAATAGTCCCTCCTTCTTTCTCCCTTAGGGACTCCTGATCCTCGGCAGTAGCAGGCGGCCACCAGGCGGTCGGCTCTTCTACATAGCAGCCAGAGTCCACCGCACCGGACTCTCCCAGATTGCAAGGTAGGGCAAAGCCGCAGCCTATCGCAGTGCGAGAGCCATTCCTAGGCAAACTCCGATTGGCTTGCCCTTCCACCCTTTATTTTGAACTGAACTCTTGCAAATAAAGAGCTGTTCTCTTGCTTTCTGGGGAAAACTGTAAATTGTTAAAGTGTTAGACTGGATGTAAGATGCCTAATTGTGTGTAATCCATTGCCAGAACTGTTAAAGGAGGGTACGATTTAAGCCATTACAGCCCTTCCTTTGAAAAAGAGCAGATGCCATCTAGACATAGGGGTACCCAAGAAATCGCTCCTATTGTCCTGCAAATTTAGCTCTGCATCACCTCTGGTCTAGCCACCCTCAGCCGGCTGGGACTAGTATTAATAGTCCCTCCTTCTGTCTCCCTAAGGACCCCTGATAGTCGGCCGTCGGACGAGCGGCCACCAGGCGGTCGGCGCTTCTACAACGCCGCCGAGATCACTGCACGGACTCTCCCTGCCTGCAAAGTGCGGCAAAGCCACAGCCTATCGGGCCTTGGCGCCATTCCTAAGCGGACTCCGATTGCTTGCCCTTCCACCTTTATTTTGAACTGAACTCTTGCAAACAAGAGCTGTTCTCCTGCTTTCTGGGAAAACTGTAAATTGTTAAATTGTTTGACTGGATGTAAGATGCCTAATTGTGTGTAATCCATTGCCAGAACTGTTAAAGAGAAGTGCGATTTAAGCCATTACAGCCCTTCCTTTGAAAAAGAGCAGCGCCAGCTAGACATAGAGGCCCGAAAATCGCTCCTTTGTCCTGCAAATTTAGCTCTGCATCACCTCTGGTCTGCCGCCCTCAGCCGACTGGGACTAGTACTAATAGTCCCTCCTTCTGTCTCTCTAGGGACTCCTGATCGTCGGCCGTGGGGCAGCGGCCCAGCAGGTCGGCGCTTCTACATCCACCGCCCGAGACCACCGCACCGGACTCTCGCTGCCTGCAAGGTACGGCAAAGCCGCAGACTATCGGAGCGCGAGCGCCATTCCTAGGCGGACTCCGATTGGCTTGCCCTTCCACCCTTTATTTTGAACTGAACTCTTGCAAAAAAAGAGCTATTCTCTTGCTTTCTGGGGAAAACTGTAAATTGTTAAAGTGTTAGACTGGATGTAAGATGCCTAATTGTGTGTAATCCATTGCCAGAACTGTTAAAGGAGGGTACGATTTAAGCCATTACAGCCCTTCCTTTGAAAAAGAGCAGACACCAGATAGACATAGTGGCGCCCAAGAAATCACTCCTATTGTCCTGCAAATTTAGCTCTGCATCACCTCTGGTCTGCCCGCCCTCAGCCGATTGGGACTAGTACTAATAGTCCCTCCTTTTGTCTCCTAGGGACTCCTGATCATCGGCCGTGGGGCGGGTAGCCCCGGCGGTCGGCTCTTCTACAGCCGCCGCCCGAGACCACTGCACCGGACTCTCCCTGCCTGCAAGGTAGGGCAAAGCCACAGCCTATCGCAGCGCGAGCGCCATTCCAAGTCGGACTCCGATTGTCTTGCCCTTCCACCCTTTATTTTGAACTGAACTCTTGCAAAAAAAGAGCTGTTCTCTTGCTTTCTGGGGAAAACTGTAAATTGTTAAAGTGTTAGACTGGATTTAAGAGGCCTAATTGTGTGTAATCCACTGCCAGAACTGTTAAAGGAGGGTACAAATTAAGCCATTGCAGCCCTTCCTTTGAAAAAGAGCAGACGCCAGCTAGACATAGGGGCGCCCAGGAAATCGCTCCTATTGTCCTGCAAATTTAGCTCTGCATCACCTCTGGTCTGCCTGCCCTCAGCCGACTGGGACTAGTACTAATAGTCCCTCCTTCTGTCTCCCCTAGGGACTCCTGATCGTCAGCCGTAGGACGAGCGGCCAGTGGGTGGTCGGCGCTTCTACAGCCGCCGCCCGAGACCACTGCACCGGACTCTCCCTGCCTGCAACGTACGGCAAAGCCGCAGCCTATCGGAGCTCAAGCACCATTCCTAGGCGGACTCCGATTGGCTTGCCCTTCCATCCTTAATTTTGAACTGAACTCTTGCAAAAAAAGAGCTGTTCTCTTGCTTTCTGGGGAAAACTGTAAATTATTAAAGAGTTAGACTGGATGTAAGATGCCTAATTGTGTGCAATCCATTGCCAGAACTGTTAAAGGAGGGTACGATTTAAGCCATTACAGCCCTTCCTTTGAAAAAGAGCAGACGCCAGCTAGACATAGTGGCGGCCAGGAAAGAGCTCCTATTGTCCTGCAAATTTAGCTCTACATCACCTCTGGTCTGCCCGCCCTCAGCCGACTGGGACTAGTACTAATAGTCCCTCTTTCTGTCTCCCCTAGGGACTCCTAATCGTCGGCCGTAGGACGAGTGGCAAAAGGCGGTCAGGCGCATCTACCCAAGCAATTAGAATGGGAATCATAGCAACCAGCCTTTCAGTGTGCTCAGACAGAAGAGCCGTACAAGGAAGGTTGCTTTTTTAAACTTATAGTAATTCTACGGAAAACAGAACTTTTTCTTTAGTGCTGATTTCTTCTTTTCAGAGAGAGAGAGATGTTTTTTCCTTGTTTTGTGCTAGCAGGGGTCGATTTTTACTATATGCGATGGTTACAATAAAAGTCGACTCCCGCTCTGAACATGCCATTGGTGAGCTTGCACTGTGTCACTCTTTGATAATACTAACATTAAGACCTCAGAACAATACTATTACAGGGTCTGAATGACAGTATTATCAGGAATTTTTTGTATGCTTTGTGATGGCATTATTTTACAAATCCATATAGTACATTGGGTTATACTGTCACTAAACATATACAAAAAGTTTTGCAAGAATCTTAGCAGCCATATTAATCAGAAAAATTGGTCTTCAATTTTTTTAAGTCTGAAGGATTACCTTTCTTAAACAAAAATATTTGTATTGCTTTATTAATACTGTAATGCCAGAAATAATGGGATGGTTTAGGAAATAATTAAAGACAGTTACTAAAACTGGGGCTAATTATGCACTAAAGGTCTGGTAAAATTCTGTTGTTAAACCATCAGTACTTGGTGAGGTATTTTTCTTTAGGGCTGAAACTGCTGAAGTGACTTCTTCTAAACAAATGGGTTAAGTCAGGAAAGTATTGTCAGCAGTCAATATTTGGGGTAGGCCCAGAGAGTCTAGAAAATGCTCAGTTTCAATATCTATGGGAAACCATGAATCAACCATACTTAAAAAAATCTGAGCTACCCCTAGCATTTTATTGGACCAACAGAAATTGCTACAAAAGAGCACAGGTGCTTATGGCTTTTGCATTACACAGAACCCTCTGCCAGAAAACAATGGCAGTTGTTTTGGAAGAACATACTTTCTCAAAACTTAGATCATACATTAAAAAAAAGCAGATGAAAAGTTGTTAGGGATCCCCATTGGCTGAAACTGCATTCAAAAAACAACATAACCATGTAAAGACAGCAAACGTTCCATCAAAAGAAATGTATTCTAAGGTCAAATGTCACTGAATTGAAAGCTCACTCCCAGAGAAAAGCCATAAACCAGCTGAAGATTCATGTTAAAACCCTGTCTGTGTGTGTCTGTGCTTGCATTAGTAAATGACTATGATTAAAAACCACAAGGAAAAAATAAGCTTAAGCAAAGCATATTAAATAACTACTAAAATATCTCTGTGCTAAGTAAAAAATAGGTTAGAAGGCAACCAGCTGTTTCATGCATTTATACAGTGTAAGCACTGTTCAGATACATTTGTCTTAAACTCTGGGTACAATAAGTCAGTCTTACTCATGAATATTCAAACTTACACTGTCTTAAACATGACGTATCTGCAATTCTGTAACAAGTGACTAGTGTATATGTACATTGAAAACCCAAACCTAACACAGACCACCTCGTAATTGAGATACTGATATCCTAATATGTTCATGTATCGACATCTGTCCATATGTACCTACCCTTCTGTTGTATTAAATAACAGTTCTATAAATCTAAATCTAAAACTGAGGGAAGCAACACTCCGACACCACACCCAACCTGCCCCCACCCGCCGGGGGTGAAACCAATGTATAGGAAACCAGTAAAAAGGAATCCATAAAACCATTTTGTATCTAAACATACTGAATCACCACCATGTACCACAATAATATTTCCATGTGTTGTCCCTGAAGCAGGTAAAAAAACAGGAGCTGTTTAAGCAGTGTTATGTGACATAAAACCCAAACCTATATTCATCCCATCACCCACCATGTTCAAAAGTAAAATGAGTCTGACCTCAAAAGCCCACCTTTGTTGTGTATTTTTGAAATGTCCTTTCAAAACCTATATCGACATATCAAAGATGGAGTGGTCAGACTGAGAAAAGTGTTGCCCACTGGTTTTATCAGTCATCTTCTTTTAATAGTATGTCCGTGTGATGTCACTCAGGTGTGAAGAATGAAATAAACAACATAACAAGATGCACAAGTATAATTCCCTGTATCTTGAATTGTTTGTGTTGTGGGATGTTGAAATGATTGGCGTAGAAATGTGCTCACAAGTCTTACATCTAGTGTAATTGCTGGGTCTTGTGCCATTCAGTGTCCTGTTATTTTGTTAAGGTACAAGCTGGCTCCTCACAATCAGGTTGGTTAAATTAGGTGGTTGCTTAAAAGACAGTAGTGGTAATTCTTGAAAACTACACTTGCTTAGATGTGTATGTTCCTGTCATAGCCACTAGAGTGCATTCTCTTTCTTTGAATTCTTTTTTTTTATCATGTAAAATTTTATTGAGTTTATCAGATATCAAGAGCCGATACAAGCCTTCATACACCATATATATATACCATAGCCATACATGCCCAGTGTATACATATCTGTTCTCAGAACACAAAAGATTATCTGCAGATATGTACTGCGAGATAGTAATCTTTAAGCAGGCGTCTCCTAGAGCATGGTGCAAATACCAGTCCTTTCAAACTTCATGAAGAAGGTCTCACTCAGTAAAGAAAACTAATAATCGTAGATCCTCTGCCTAAACCAGCGAATTGCTCCAGTCTTATATCAGGCTTCCAAAACATTATTGCCTGCTATCCACTAATATACCCATCTCCAAAAGAGCAGCTACATAATGAGACCCTTGCATAATCTCAGATAAGTCTGTCCATCCAATTAAATGGACAGGATCGAAAAACCATAAGGGTCAAAAATATGCAACAATATAAAAATAGGAGTAGAGACAAGACCACACAGCAGAGATGCCCAAATATACTATAAACATACTATGCCATCAGCTATATTCGGGGGTGGGGGTTGGAACGGCGGGGGAGCAACCAAGCATATGTGGGAGTGTAAGTAAGCACCCCATTTCTTATAGTATCTGTCCAGTCGGCCCTTGGCTGCCGCTGAAAGCCTCTCAAAGTTAGCCAGTCTGGACATGGCAGAGCACCACTTTAGAACTGTTGGGGGCGTAGGCTGTTTCCAACGCATCAAAACAGCCCTCTTAGCTTCTTTCATCAAAGCTACTAGTATCCATGCTGCACTAGAGGGGGGGAGTGGATTTAGCGCTGAGGTGTCTCCCAGTAAGAGGGAGTAATTTTGAATCTGGATTCACTTCCCAATTATCCTGGAGCAGTCCCTTAGGACTAGAGTCCAAAAATTTTGCAGGGTCGGGCAGGTCCAAAGGACATGTAGCAGATGGGCAGGGGAAGAGTGACATCGCCAGCACTGGTCCTGCGGTAAGATCTTCATCATATGCAATACTGCTGGGATTTGTACCATCTCAAAAGAATTTTCAGTTGTATTAGTTTACTCTTAGAGTCCCCGTAGGCTGTGTGAGCTGCCCTAATGCAAAGCGACCACTGCTGTGGGGATACTGGATGGAGGAGGTCCTTTTCCCAGGTGACCCTACTAGCAAGCATACCATTTGGTTGGGCATCCCTGATTGTTTTATATAGCATACTCACTAACCCCTGGCCCTTTCTGGGTAGATGAAGAACTCCCAGACAGTCCCAAGGGTTTTGTACTGGGGAGACCTTGAGGAGAGAAAAGAGAGCACTACTCAACTGTAAGAATCTCCAAAAGTCTGAGGGGCCTACCTCAAATCTGTCCTTGATCTGCTCAAAGGACATTAACACCAATGAGTTTGGAAGTAGTAGATCCCCTAACACCCGAATGCCCTTTGATGCCCAATGGGGCCAAGAGAGTGGCTTATGATCAACCATGATAAGGCGGTTGTTCCATAGCGGGGCATATCTAATCGGGGGGGGGTGATCTGATTTCGGGACCCCAGTGATTGCCATCACCCTCCGCCACGCCCTGCATGTTTCCCACATAACTGGAGTAAGTCCTTTCGCTACTTGCTTCCTGCCAGAGAGCAGAGAGAAGAGGGGATTATCTACTGATAGGGAAGCCTCTAATGCTACACACTGCAGAGGGGAGGTGAGGTGGGGAGTAAACCAAGCCGTAGCTTGGGCCATTCTGAAGGCCATGTGATATCCCTCAAGCCAGGGGAGACCAAGTCCACCTCTAGTCCAATGTGCATGGAGTTTCGACCGTCCCCATCTTGGGGCTTTTCCTCCCATAGAAAAGAAGCGATTAAGTTATCTAGGGTCTTGAATAGTTTTGAGGTCAGATGAATGGGAAGATTATTCAGTAGGTACGACACCCTGGAGGACAGAAACATTCTGATAGCTTCTACTTTACCTTTGAGAGTGAGCCGGAGCCGTTTCCACCGCTGGACCTCCGCCGTTAGGGAAGCCAACAGGGGGGAAAAATTTGTGGACAAGTCTTTCCAAGCCGTAGTGGTAAAAACCCCCAGGTAAGGGAAAACCTTGCAGGGCCCAAGTAATATCAGTGCCTGTGAGACAGGATTTGGTGCAGGCACCATTTAAGGGGGACATGATGGTTTTCTTCTGGTTTACTGTAAGCCCCAAAAGACATGCAAACTCCTGCAGGATTGATAAAAGTGGAGTAATGGAAGATTGGGGGTTGGACAGTGTAAGAAGCATGTTGTCTATGCAGGTGTTGACTAGGTACGTCGATTCTTTTATGGGAATACCTGTTATGTTCAGGGAGTTTATAAGTTTTCGAATAAGAGGGTCCAAAGCAATCAGAAAGAGCAGAGGGGAAGGGGCAGCCTGCTGCTCCTCTTTGTAATAGAAAGGGGAGGTATCTTTGTTAGTGACCACTCTAGCTGAGGGGAGTGATACAGGGTAGGAAACCCACGAACATAAATCTGCCCCAAAACCATACAACTAAGAACTTTTGAAGGAATCCCGTTCTAGGGAATCAAGCTTTGGCAAAATCTATTGCCAGGGCAGCTATAGGAGTTTTAGACTGCCTTGCCAGCCATTTGAGGTTCAAAACAAGATGCAAATTATCTGCACTTGATTTCCCTGTTAAAAAACCTGTTTGAGAAGGATGAATTACGGAGGGCAGGATCAGGGCTAACCTGTTCGCTAGAATTTTGGCTAGGAGTTTGGTGTCCACAGGGAGAAGCGAAATGGGCCGAAAATTTGCACAAAGAAGGACATCAGATGACTTTTTAGGGATAAGAGTTATTAATGCCTCTTGCATAGTCGGAGGAAGCAGGGTATCTTTTTAAGCTTCCTGCAATGCTTGTAGGAGTGGCTCAATGATGTGGTCTTGGAGCAATTGGTACAGTTCTACTGAAACTCCATCCGCTCCGGCACCTTACCCTTCGCCATCTGAGATAGTGCTTCGGAGCTCTTCCGACATGATGGGGGCATCTAATTTATACTGTTGAGCCACTGAGAGTCGGGGAGCGGAATACCATGGCACAGATTGTTTAACTGGAGGGAGAGATCATCATCCGAGAGTTCATTCTGGGATTGGTAAAGCTCCCGATAGAAATTTTGCATCTCCGTGTTTATAGCCTTAGGAGTCATAAGCAACTCCCCTTTCCTATTCCTCAGCACCAACATTCTCGAGGAAGTCTGCTGCTTCCTCAGGTAGTAGGCAAGTAACTTCCCTCCTTTGTCCCCACCTTCCCATACCCTGTGTTTTGCTCGAGTCATCTGCCATTCCGCTTTTCTATTTAACAGCACATTGATCTGATATTTTAGACCCGTGATGGGTGACCAGCAGTGGGGAATTCAATGGATTCTGAGGGGAAACCTTAAATTCTTTTTCCAGTTTTGCTAATTGGTCTTGTAAATCTCGAAGATGTTGCATATGCTCTTTATTTTTAGCAGCTGCATAAGATATAACTCTCCCCCTTAGGGCAGCCTTAAAAGCTTCCCATACCGTAGTCGCTTTTGTCTCTTCAGGGGTATTCAGAGCAAAATACTGGCATGTTTCCTTCTTTATGTACTCCCGGAAGGTTGCATCTTGCAACAGGAGGGGATTGCATCTCCATCTAGTAGATGGGGGGCTTTGACCTGGTGGGGAAAAAGTGATTGCAACTGGGGCATGATCGGATATCAGAATGTTTCCTATAGTTGCATTGCTTACACCTGGCATTGCAACATGATTAATTAACCAAAAGTCTAATCTACTATGGGTACCATGCACATTAGAATAGAAGGTGTAGTCGCGCCCCTGCGGATGACTGTTCCTCCATGGGTCTCCCAGAGCCCACTCCAACATCAGTGTGTTCAGGGTGGCTAGAACTTTAGGATGAGATTGCGGGGTGGGGATAGATTGGTCTAAGAAGACATCCAGTACTAAGTTGTGGTTTCTCCCCAGCAGTATGGGAATCTCTGCACTTTCTTCCGACAGGTCGGTTAGGGCTTGGTTCAGTTCAGAATATGAGTCCACGACATCAGTATTAGGGCCCATAGACATTGGCTAAAATAGCTTCCCCCCCCGGGTAGGACAACCTGGCCGCAAGCCATCTCCCCTGAGTGTCCTGACAATGGGCTTCAACTGACCAGGGGCCTGATTTCCGGAGAAGAACGGCAACCCCCTTTGATTTTGTGGTTGCACAGCTTGACAGAACCGTACCTACCCATAGTTTCTTCAGCCACTAGACCGTCCGGCTGGTGAGGTGAGTCTCCTGGAGTAGGGCTACGTCAGTCCCCATAGAGTTTAAGAACTGTAGCACCTTAGTGCGTTTCGCCGGGTGATTGAGTCCCCTGACGTTTCAGGAGACACACCTCCAGCCCCGTGGGCCCATTGCGGTCACTGTCATAACAGTGTCCCCCTCGGCTGCTAGTAAGACAAAAAGTAAAAAGTACTCACCCTACAGGAGGGCCTAGGTATGTACACAGCAGCAAAAGAGTAGGAAAGGGTAACCTGTGACTGTAAGGTATAAAGCCAGCTCCCGATCAGGAAAGCTCATACTATAGGCAGCGGCATGTGATCTTGTCGCCACCAATTGGGGAAACCTAAATAAAATAAAAATCAAAAACAAAGAACAGAGTTATCTAGCGTAACAATAGTTACAGTAAAAACTAAATGAATACCCAAATCAGTATACTATAGCAGTAGTATTTAACTTGAACTCGTTAACCTACACTACGTTGGTGGTGTCGAGGTGAACGTGTGAGCAGGGGTAAAAGACCCCTGTGAGCCACACTGCTTCAGGCACCACAAGAGAGCAATGGGAAAGGTTACACGCAACAGATAATAACCTGACCCAGCCTGACTCCATAACATCACAGCTGGAGAGTCTAGGCGCAACAGGTGACCTTAAGTCACCCAAGTAGGGGATAGGTGGGGGGGAAGAGGGGCCTCCATCAGCCGTTTGCAAATAACTAAACTCTAAGTAATAAATTGAAACACGCTAATACCCTCCCTGCTAGGGTCTAACTCTTAGAAGTAGCGGGCTTTTACAAATGGCTTATCGAAACCTGCCCCAACTGTAGTATCAAGGTCTACCCCAATATAACTCTATACTGATTAAAAGATATTCCTAGGCAACGAGCTCGCACATTTCCAAACAGAAGTGCCCCCTCCGAGAAAGGGGGAAAGCCTGGGAGGGCCTCGATTTATCCCAACCTACCCTTATTGCCCATGAAAAAAGGGGGGAGAGACTGCACCCCAGTGAGAGGCAGATAGCCACCATGGCTGATAATGCCCAGGCAAAGAGCTGCCCATGGTACCGCATTTCCAGTGCCTCCTATGCTTAAGGGTCAACAAGGGGCTTGCGCCCATTTGATAGCCACCCCAAGCAAAGCTGGGATGGTCTAAGTATCAATATGCATCATGGCATTCCCCGATATGCAAGATTGTCCAGATCCAGTGAGACTAACACCCAAGGCAACAGCTTCTGCAAAAGTCTTTCAGCCCGGTTTTAGTAAGCCATCAGCTGCCGCGACTTCTGCCTCATAGTCGTCCATTTCAGATGTCCAATCTAGCGGAACTGGATCATCTAATGGTACAGCAGCTTCTTCCTCTGGCTGGTCTTTCAGGTTAATTTTATTCCGGATTAAGGTGGTGGCTCTAGGTTGTTTGGCAGGAGGTGAGTCTATTGCGCCTGCTATCATCGAAGAGCGGGGGGTTCTGGAGCATTGCTTTTGCCTGGCTGGTAATGAGGTGGCAGTGTCTCCCACAGTATTATTATACGACCTTTTAGTCGGTGTCTCTTGGTCAGTAGAAGCATCAGGCCCAATCTTGTTCGCTTTATCCCCCGAGGGTTTTGGAACCCAGAGCTGTTTACTACTGGGGGACTCCTTACTTGGTGAACCCGTTCGGCCCAAATTCCTCTCCCCTGGTGCAGCGCCTCCTTTTCTTGTAGTTCCCTGAGGCAAAGAGTTCCTGGGCTCCCAGAGGCATCTGGGAGACAGTCTGCTATGCATGCCGGCCAGTTGGCCTGAATCCAGGTCTCAGCATCACCTGGGATTCCGCAAGGAAGGACTGACCATTTTTATTCAGGTACAAAGCAGTAAGGCCCTTAAAATGATATTGCACTGCATTAGCTGACAGGATTTTCTTGAGAGGGATATAAGCTCTATGTTTCACAGCCATCTCTTGTGTGAAATCTCTGTAGAAGGATATAGTGTTACCCTTCCATTCCAGCTCTCCCAGCTCTCTGGCAGCTCTCAACAGGCATTCCTTGACCGAGAAGCGTAGAAGATAGGCAATAATGGTGCGAGACCTTTGGTGTTGTTAGGGTTGCCAGAGATGCGATGAGCCCTCTCTACCCCAACAGGGTCCTTCCATCAGTCACCCAGTAACTGTGAGATCCAGTCATTCAAGAATCTTTCCATGTTAGGCCCTTTGACTCCTTCTGTTACCCTAGTATACGTATATTATTCTGTCTGCTTGGTTTTCTTGGTCCTCCGCTCTATACCACAACCTGGATAACTTAGACTCATGATCCACAGTTTCTGTAATACATCCAGAGGCTGTTTCTCTAGCTCCTCTGTCCATTGCTGTAACACATTATGCTGATCCCCCAATCTGTGCACATCTGCCACGTTGGTGGCAAGAGAGGCGCCTATTGTATCCACTCTGCTTAATAAGGCCTCCAACATTTTAGTGATGTTCACTAGGGCTTCACCCACTTGCACTTGGTTAGCAGAAGCCGGAATATCTTGGTAAGAAGCTTCGGTCATGGTGCAGCTCACGGGATCACAACCCGCCAGTCTCCCTTGCAGCTTGCCGCTAGTCAGGTCCATGCCTTCTCCTTCCACGGGAAGCAGACATTAAACCCCACTGGCACTGGGCTCCCAGACAATCTGGCTTCAGTGTTATCCTCAGTGGAAGAAGGGGAGAGGATGGGGTAGCTACTGCTTCGATCCCGCTAAGAGGGAGGAGGGAGGAGAGAGAGAGAGAGGGTGCACCAGCACCAATGTCCCGAGCTTGGGCCTGTACGGCCTACTGATGCGCGTCGGCTCCGGAGTAACAACGGCCCGTTAGTTGCTGATTAAGAGCGTGGCTCACCCGAGTTACATCTCAACGACATTAATGGAGGCAAGGAAGGGTATGTGGGGTAGTTCAAAGTGATATCAGCCCAGCATTTAGGTCATTTTGATTGATTTCTCCATCAGGGTGGGGCAGAGAAAAATTTTAGGCAGCCATCTCCTCCGGGTCCAAGCCACGCCCCCTTCTTTGAATTCTTGATGCACAACTTTGAAAAACATCTCTTGATAAATGCTTACCCTGTGTTCCATATTTTTGGTCAAAATATAGAGTTTGAACCCTATTGTATTACTTCATCCAGTTTTTAATATGCTGTATCTGAGTTTGAAAGAAAATACCTATTTGTGTTTGAAGGGAAATACATTTATATAACTGGTATCTTAACTTCAAATATTTGGTATAATTATGTTAACAGACAGAACTAGAAAATAGTTTTGCTAGTTTCCTAATGTCACATTTCATATCTTATCTCTGTGTTCCCTCATAAGCTCATAGTAGCGGTTACTTGTTATTCTGTACTTATATTCTGCATAATGTCTCTCTGTTTGCATTACCATTGCACTGTTTATTCAAATGTTCCCTGAGTTGTTCTTATTGTGACCTCCTTCCCATGAAGTGTGAACGCAGAGGGGCAATTCCTTCTGTTGTACTGTATATGCTATGCACTAGACATGGAACTTTTGCAAAAGAGCTTTCAGTTCAAAGTTTTTTCTGAACAATGAAATAAATAAATATTTTAGCACCAGATGGACAGATCTTTATGGAGGCATATGATCATGGTGAGGGCTTAGAGTAACTCCCTAATATCGTCCTGAAATTTCTTCTCAGAGAGAATGGTATTATTTAACCTCCAGTTGTGCTTCCCCATTTTATGTTCTGGTGCATTAGCTACATCACAACTCAACAACAACTGAGGCCAGATATTCAAAACTTTGTGCTGGGCGCAAACCATTTGCACCAGGATGGCGCCCCATTGGCCCAGGTCCCCTATATTCAAAAGACCAAATAGCATAGGCAAACTGGACTAGCACTGCACAAAATGATAATGTATTCCACTTGCGGTGCCAGTGACCCGCTCTCGGGAATGGTCCCCGGTCATCGGAGGGCTGGCCGGGGGGAGAAGGATAGACATCCCATGGATGACTCTCCTTCTCCGGGGAGAGTGGGAAGTGTCTGGCACTATGTGGACCCTGACAGAGGCTGGGAGTCACTCACGCTACTGGTGCTTGTCAACAGGGAGGCAGAGCGGATGCCGGCGTCACTGCATGTCCCCGCCTTCAAGTAAAAACAGGAAAAAAGGAGTAGGCGGGCAGGTCCATTGTCTAAGTGAAGCCCTCTCTGGGGCTTTTGATTAGCTGGCATCGCCACATCCCCAACTAGATACTTATCCCATGGCACAGATGAGGGGACCGATGCCGCGGCCCCACCCTCTGGGGGGTAAGCCGGGGGTGACTGGGGACAAGCGTCAGTAGATGGCAGTGGAAGTCCCAGGGGCCATGACCAGGGCTGATGGCCGACAATGGACCCGCCAGGATAAAGAAAGTAAAAAAAAAAAAAAAATGATAATGTATGCACTGGGCAAAGAGAGGAGGCATGTACATGAATACAGGCACTGTGCTATATTCAGTGCATTAGTGCCACGCAAAGTGTGTTTGAGCAACTTTTTTTGTTGTTGTTTTACAAGGAGAGACACAGTAAGCTAAAAGCTTGTTTACAGGTGCGACCTGGGAGTACAAGGAAGTTAAGTAACTTGCTTAGGGTCACACAGAATGCAAGTTGGGGCTGTAGGATTCAAACCCAGGTCTCCAGGTTTGCAGCTTAGAGCCTTAAACCACTGCACTATACTGCCTCCTGTGTGACACATAGCATGGTGCAAATTACCACCCAGGAAAAGGTAGTCTCAACTCTGGGCGAAACAAGGATAGGGGGCGTGGACACAGCAGCAACAGGCAACAGGGCTGTAAGCAGCAACAGCATCATGGTACACCTGATGACTACAGAAATTTGATAGAAAGAGAGGGCAGAAGGCCTCCCTGGGCCCTCCATATGCCAAGGAAGAGATATGCTGCAAACCGATGGTAGTGGACAAGTTCTAGCATGGTACCCTGGCGGTGCCACGCACCATCATTTGGCACTAGTCCTAACTCTGCCAGGCAGTTGAGGGTGACCTAGTACCCACTGGACACCCTGTTGGCAAGTACATGCAGCACACCTCTCCAGTCCTTCCATAGAGGGTATACCAAAACAATACAGCACACACATGCTGCACTGAGGGGCGGGAGGGTGGTGAGGGGAGGGTGTACAGCTGCCCAGGATGCACTACATAATAGGTGCTGCCACATGGCTGGGATCATCCACACAGTGAACATGATCCAATGATGGGAATGCCCCTGACATCATTGGGCCCATATGTGTCTGCCCCCAGGACACATATCGCATACATGTACATTCACCCCGTCACACACGGCCAGCCATGTATTCGTTACTGTCAGAATCCCATGCCAGTGGCACAGTGTATGTGGGTCACAGGACAGTATGACAGTGTTGTCCACTGTTAGAACACACCTGCCAGCTGGGCCTGTCTATGTGTGCATAGCAGCATTCAATGTTACCTGACAGACCATATGCATTGATGTGTCCCTCACAATACCGGCTACCATGGTACTGTAGCTTTTGATACACACTGTAACAGACACAACAATATGTCTATGGCATGCAACACAATATCCTGTGCCTTTGGTGTTAGTCCCCTGGGGCACAACAGTCTATGATGCTGTGTACAAACCCAGCCTTCAGCTACAGACCTGTTGTTTTAGTCTGACATACAGGTGGTGATGTGTGCAAACCCAACCTGCAGCTAACAACCTGTAGTTCCAGACTGACATACAGCTGGTGCTGTGTGCACCCTGAAATAGCCTGGACAATCTACAGATGGAAATGCATGCAAATCAGGCCATAAAGACATGATAACAGGGTTGTTTGCCCTCTGAATGACTAAGTAGGCTTATTTGCATATCTGTTTGGAATATGGCAAACATTTGCCCCGAGCAAATGTGTTTGCACTGGGCAAATGTGTCTGAACCTTAGCGCTGTTCTACAGTATTTGGTCTGCACTGTTGTTTGCTGTTGTTATGAACCACTTATTTGTTAGCACCTAGAGTGGCCACGTAGTTCGCCTTTGCCTGACTCCACCTCTGTGTGCACTGGGCTACTGTTGCTGTTTGCACTACCTGGTTGCTATATTCAGAGCTGTCTTCTTTGCTGGGCTGACTCTGCACTGCAGTTGCAGCCAGGTCTGCCCACCTTCATTTTCCCACTATATTCAGCAGCTTTTGCCCCTGGGCTATTCCCTTGTATACAGTATTGTGTGCTATTGGCTGTGGGCTAAATTTGCCTATCAAGCAGTGCAGATTTTGCCCCTGGGCAAAGTTTTGAATATTGGGCCCCTCATCTGTTGTTTTAATAGGTGTTGTCCTATTATTTGTAATATAACTGTTTGGGGATGTAAAGAAATAATCAATTCTGGTGGCCAGGTTTGCTCTATAGTATGTGTACCCTCCAGTAGAATATTGTGTATGGTATGCATCTACTAATCTTTCTTCCCTTCATAATTTCTGTAAACATATTTTGGCACCTCTGTCTTAGAGTTGTAAGAGACAATTGAAATTTCCTACAAAGATAATTGTGTTAGAGGTACATAGAAATGGTTGAATTATATGAAAAAAGGAAACCCTATCAAATGTTGTTTGTGGTGCATATGTAACAATAAGATATGCTGTTCCATTTATCAGGCATTCCAGTGATAAAGCTTTACCTGGCACAATATCAAGAACCTGCAGTACTGTAGGATTCAAACCCAGGTCTCCAGGTTTGCAGCTTAGAGCCTTAAACCACTGCACTATACTGCCTCCTGTGTGACACATAGCATGGTGCAAATTACCACCCAGGAAAAGGTAGTCTCAACTCTGGGCGAAACAAGGATAGGGGGCATGGACACAGCAGCAACAGGCAACAGGGCTGTAAGCAGCAACAGCATCATGGTGCACCTGATGACTGCAGAAATTTGATAGAAAGAGAGGGCAGAAGGCCTCCCTGGGCCACTCCATATGCCAAGGAAGAGATTTGCTGCAAACCGATGGTACTGGCTATAAGTCCAATCATGGTACCCTGGCAGTGCCCATGGCACCATCATCTGGCACTAGTTCCAACTCTGCCTGGCAGTTGAGGGTGGCCTAGTACCCAGTGGACACCCTGTCTGCAAGTACATGCAGCACACCTCCCCAGTCCTTCCATAAAGGGTATGCCAAAACAATACAGCACACACGTGCTGCACTGAGGGGAGGGAGGGTGGTGAGGGGAGGGTGTACAGCTGCCCAGGATGCACTACATAATAGGTGCTGCCACATGGCTGGGATTATCCACACAGTGAACATGATCCAGTGATGGGAATGCCCCTGACATCATTGGGCCAGTATGTGTCTGCCCCCCCCCCCGGGGCACATATCACACACTTGTACATACACCCCTTCACACATGGCCAGCCATGTATGTGTTACTATGAGAATCCCATGCCAGTGGCACAGTGTATGTGGGTCACAGGACAGTGCGACAGTGTTGTCCACTGTCAGAACACACCTGCCAGCTGGGCCTGTCTAAGATAGATAAAAAACATAGATTTTGACGGCAGATAAGGACCGCTTGGCCCATCCAGTCTGCCCATTTCCCTACCTAATGGATAAGCTGCAGATCCTAGTTAACCAGCAGCCTACTTCTTCCTCCCCTCACCCTCTAGAATTGCCTTATGACTGTCCCATGCATGCTTGAATTCCACCACTGTTTTTGACTCCACAACCTCCTCCGGAAGGCCGTTCCATGCATCCACAACCCTCTCTGTGAAAAAATACTTCCTTAAATTACCTCTGAGCCGCCCCTTCTATCTTCAGATTGTGCCCCCTTGTTCTTGCACACCTCTTTTTTTGAAAGATGCTACCCTCTTGGACTTTGTTGATTCCCTTAAGGTACTTGAAAGTTTCTATCATGTCCCCCCTCTCCCTCCTTTCCTCGAGGCTATACATATTAAGCTCCTTAAGTCTCTCTTCATATGTCTTCCGGTGCAGACCCTGCACCATTTTAGTTGCCCTGCTCTGGACAGCTTCCATCCTGTCTATGTCTTTGCAGAGATTGGGTCTCCAGAACTGCACGCAGTACTCCAGATGGGGTCTCACCAACTGTCTGTACAGAGGGATAATAACTTCCTGTTTTCTACTGGTGATGTCTCTCTATGCATCCCAGTATCCCCCCAGCCCTCCTTGCTGCCCTCTCACATTGCTTGACCACCTTTAGGTCATCTGATATGACTACCCCCAGGTCCCTTTCCATTGTTGTTGTTGTTAGTATCTCACCCCCCATTGTGTACTCTTCCCCTGGGTTTTTGTTTTCCAGGTGCATTACCTTGCACTTCTTAGCATTGAATCTAAGCTGCCATACATTTGACCATTCCTCTAACCTTGCCAAGTCCCTTCTCATCCTTTCCACCCCACCTAGTGCATCAACTCTGTTGCAGATCTTTGTGTCATCTGCAAAGAGACATACTTTTCCTTCCAGTCCCTCTGCAATGTTGCTTATAAAGACATTGAAGAGGACCGGTCCTAATACTGAACCCTGCGGTACTCCACTAGTAACCCCCCTTTCTTCAGAGTGGACTCCATTTACTATTACTCTCCGTGTCCTATTCTCCAGCCAATTCTTTACCCAGGCTGTCATCTTGGGACCCACTCCCAGGCTGGCTAACTTGTATATTATTCTTTTGTGTGGGGACTGTGGCAAATGCCTTGCTAAAGTCTAGGTAGGCCATGTCCACAGCCCTCCCTGATCTACTACTT
Organism: Neoceratodus forsteri; assembly: GCA_016271365.2. Taxonomy (NCBI): domain Eukaryota; kingdom Metazoa; phylum Chordata; order Ceratodontiformes; family Ceratodontidae; genus Neoceratodus; species Neoceratodus forsteri. Next base: position 1,271,940,018 of record CM057452.1, read on the forward strand.
TGGTCACCCAGTCAAATCTATCAGATTTGTCTGGTATGACCTTCCGCTGTGAATCCATGCTGCCTTGGGTCCTGTGCCCCTCTGGCCTCTAGATACTCAACAATTCTTTCCTTCAAGTGATTCCATCATTTCCCTACCAATGAGGTTAAACTAACAGGTCTGCAGTTTCCTGCTTCGCCTGGCTCCCACTTTTGTGAAGGGAATCACATCTGCCCTCCTCCAGTCCTTGGGTACCACCCCATCCTCCCATGATTTGTTAAAGAGGGTAGTCAGTGGTGTCACTAGTTCTACCCTTAGTTCTTTTTGAATTCTGGGATGAATCCCATCAGGCCCCATTGCTTTGTCCACCTTCAGTTTTAAGAGTTCTTTCAGAACCCTTTCTTCTGTAAATGGGCTGGTATCAACTTCTGTATCCAGAGTGTTTCTACTGTTTGTTTAGGTACCTCCCTCTTCCTTTGTAAATACTGAGCAAAATATTTGTTTAGTATCTCTGCCTTTTCACAGTCACCCTCTGCCCACCCTCCCTCCCCTTTATTAAGCCTCACTAACCTCCCTTGGTCTTCCTTCACTCCCTGATGTACCTATAAAGGTTTTATCCCCTTCTTAACTGAGTTGGCTATCTTTTCCTCGGTTTGGGCCTTTGCTGTTCTGACTGCCTTCCAGCTTCCTTTGCTTTAACTGATACAGTTCTCTGTCCTGCTCCTTCTGTGATTCCTTGTACTTTCTGAATGCTTTCTTTTCTCTTGAACCTTCACTGCCACTTCCTTTGAGAACCATAGTGGTTTCTTACATCGTTTTGTTTTGTTTATTTGCTTCACACAAAGTTGTTACCTCTGTGATGGCAGTTTTTATTATTCCCCATTGTTCTTCCACCTCTCCTTTCTGCCCATTTGCTAGTGCATTCCTTAGGCACTCACCCATTTTGGCAAAGTCAGCCCTCCTAAAATCCAGTACTTTTGCCTTTGTATGGCTTGACTCTATTGCTGTGTTTATTGTGAACCATACTGTTCGATGGTCGCTAGTTCCCAGATGGCTACCCACTTCTACATCTGTGATCCTCTCTTCATCTCCATTTGAGAGAACCAGGTCTAAGATTATTCCCTCTCAAGTGGGCTCCAATACTAGTTGTCTAAGGCATGCCCCCTGTAGGGCATCTAGAATAACCCCACTCTTCGAAGTGGCTGCTGCAACTGCACTCCAGTTAACATCTGGCATATTCAGATTACCCATCAGCAATATCTCCCCTTTTTCTGCCATTCTAAGTATTCTTTCTCCAAATTTATCCACAGTGCTTCTTCTCCTCCCTGTTTTCCCTTTTGTTCTGTTGCTTTGATTCCTTCCCTTATGTAAAGAGCTACTCCTCCTCCTCTTTTACCCTCCCTGTCCCTCCTGTAGATAGTGTATCCTGGTATGTTTACATCCCAGTCATGGTTTTGTGTGTACCATGTTTCTGTGACTGCCACTATATCCAGATGTTCCTCCTCCATCAAGGCCACTAATTCAGGAAGCTTGTTACTCAGACTATGGGCATTGGTACTCATTGCTTTCCATTTTTTGATGGCTTTACCTTCTTTTGCAGCATCCCCCACTGACCTTTCTACCTTGTGTGTGCTACTTGTCTTAGGCCCCTTCCCAGTTCTACAAAGTCCTTCTGCACTGCTCTAATCTCATGATGAGCCAAGTCATTTGTCCCTAGGTGGACAATGATGTCAGGCTCAGACTTCCGTGCAGCTGTTCTCATGATCCTGAGGATGTGCTTCCTGTATCTCCAAGCCATGGCACCAGGCAGGCACCTTACTTCAGTTTTCCCTGCTCCCCAGTTCTATCCCCCTAATAATTGAGTCCCCCACCAGGAGCTGCTTCCTTTCCTTGTGGTGTCCTCTGCCTCCTTTCTGTGGGCCTCCCTTGTGACAGTTGTCCTCAGCCTCCTTAGTCTCCTCTGCGGTTGCATTCATAGGGGAGCTATGCTCCCCCAGAATGGTGTATGGATTGTGGTGTGGAACAACTGACTGGGTGTGCCTCTGTTCCACTATCCTCACCCTCCCTGAGCCCACTGTGGTCCAACTGCTGTGCTTTCTTCACAACCTCTGAGGTAGTGGTGGTGCCTCTGGTGCTTCCTGGATGGGGGAGGTTCCCTTCCTACCATCCAGTGTGGCCTGGGGGAAGGTTCCCTTACTACTGTCCAGTGTGGCCTAAAGATGGGCAACTTCCTCCCTCACGGCTGGGAGTTGTCTGCAAATAGGGCAGCAACTCAGCCTCCAGAAAGACTCCCAGAAGACTGCTTCCCCACAGCCATTACATTGCACTACTCCCCACATTTTTGTGTGTGTGTGTGTGATTGGTTTGTTATATAGAAATATATATATTACACAATGTGTATGCTTATATTGTCAGTGCAGTGTGCTAGAGAGGATATGACAGTGATATGCACCTTGCACTCTTGAGGAAATGATGTCAGAACCCCAGGTATAAAGGAACTATTTCCAGGGGTGAGTGGGGTGAGGGGTGTGAAGGGGTTGGGCCTAAACTGTACCCTCACAAAACAATCAGCTAAAAGCTCTGACCCACCGCTGCGATGAATGCCCTCCTGTCAGCAAGATGCCCTACACAACAATTTGACAGAGAAAATACCCTGCTAATCAAACAGAGAAAAATCCACACATCCAAGTCAGAGACAGGTAAACCTCCCCAGCCCCAAAACAGGCCTGGTGGTTTGTGCTCTGAAAGCAGTCAGCCCCAAAAATAAGTCAGCTGTGCTTTAAACTCTTCCTGCACTGAAAATCTTAAGAATTGTAACAAACAAGCGTAAACCTAGATCCACCTCCCTGTGTTGCTTGAAAGACTGTCTTTTCCTGTTTCACACTGCAGGTTTTGCTATGTCAACTCCTTAACCACAGTAACTTATTTAAAAAATAGTTTAATTATCACAAATTCCTACACACCAGTAAATTATTTAAAAATAGTTTCTGTCCCAAAATCCTAGTAGTCAATCCAGCTACCCCCAAGGGACAACCAAAATGCAGTATTCAAACACTTGTGAAGTTACTTCCAAGATAAGCAGAGTTTGCAAGCTCCTTTTTCAACTCCTCAGCCACCTGTAATTTATTTAAAAATAGTTTAACTGTCAGAAAATCCTAGTAGACAATCTAGCTATCTCCAAGGGTCTACCCAAATGCAGTATTTAAATCCTTCTGAAGTTACTAACAAAGTAAACAAAGTTTGCAAGCCCCTTCTTGGTTAAACACTAAATAAATATGTGAATAAAAAGCAATTACCAAGGGTAGTTAGTTTCACCTCCCACAGAATTAAGCAAAAGTGCACTTTGTTGCAGATATCAAGTGCAATATAGAATTTCTCACACAGCTCACAGCTGAATAAAGAAGTAGTGCCCTTCCAGGTCAAGAAGAAGTGCTTTGTGTCTATGTGTGGATAGCAGCATTCAATGTTACCTGACAGACCATATGCATTGATGTGTCCCTCACAATAACAGCTACCTATGGTACTGTAGCTTATGATACACACTGTAGCAGACACAACAATATGTCTATGGCATGCAGCACAAAGGCCTGTGCCTTTGGTGTTAGTCCCCTGGAGAACAACAGTCTATGATGCTGTGTACAAACCCAGCCTTCAGCTACAGACCTGTTGTTTTAGTCTGACATACAGGTGGTGATGTGTGCAAACCCAGCCTGCAACTAACAACCTGTAGTTCCAGACTGACATACAGCTTGTGCTGTGTGCACCCTGAAATAGCCTGGGCAATCTACACATGGAAATGCATGCAAATCAGGCAATAAAGACATGCTAACATGGCTGTTTGCCCTCTGAATGACTAAGTAGGCTCATTTGCATATCTGTTTGGAATATGGCAAACATTTGCCCTGGGCAAATGTGTTTGCCCTGGGCAAATGTGTTTGCACTGGGCAAATGTGTCTGAATCTTAGTGCTGTTCTACAGTATTTGGTCTGCACTGTTGTTTGCTGTTGTCATGAACCACTTATTTGCTAGTGCCTAGAGTGGTCACGTAGTTTGCCTTTGCCTGACTCCACCTCTGTGTGCACTGGGCTGCTGTTGCTGTTTGCAGTGCCTGGTTGCTATATTCAGAGCTGTCTTCTTTCCTGAGCTGACTTTGCACTGCAGTCACAGCCATTTCTGCCCACCTTCATTTTCCCACTATATTCAGCAGTTTTTGCCCCGTGCTATTTCGTTGTATATTGTGTGCTATTGGCTGTGGGCTAAATTTGTCCATCAGGCAGTGCAAATTTTGCCCCTAGGTAAAGTTTTGAATATTGAGCCCCTTATCTGTTGTTTTAATAGGTGTTGTCCTATTATTTGTAATATAACTGCTTTGGGATATAAAGAAATAATCAATTCTGGTGGCCAGGTTTGTTCTATAGTATTTGTACCCTCCAGTAGAATATTGTGTATGGTATGCATCTACTAATCTTTCTTCCCTTCATAATTTCTGTAAACATATTTTGGCACCTCTGTCTTAGAGTTGTAAGAGACAATTGAAATCTCCTCCTAAGATAATTGTGTTAGCGGTACATAGAAATGGTTGAATTATATGAAAAAGGGAAACCATATCAAATTTTGCTTGTGGTGCATATGTAACAATAAGATGATATGCTGTTCCATCTATCAGGTAGTCCAGTGATAAAGCTTTACCTGGCACAATATCAAGAACCTGCAATACTTCAGGTTGAATATTGTGAAACAAAATTGCTACCCATTAAAAAGTCAGTTCCTATGGAAAAATAAGATACACCAGTTGTTCATAGTCTTTGTGCCACAGCAATATCTTATAGAGTGCAGAGTATGGCATCTTGCAGAAAAAATTTATCCACCGGACGTGTTTGCAAGATATGAAATGTAACCTGTCTGTGCAAGAAATTCTTAATAATGTTAACATTTAAAGTGGAGACATGTATATTGGAAGATAGGGGATAAAGGACTTACAAAAACTAATCAGTCTAAGGTGATTTAGCATATTTTTCTTAAACTTCATCTTTGTGCGTGTAGTAGGACCATCTTTCTGCTTATGGGTTTGTGTAGTACGCTGAACATCTTCTTCTGTGTCAGAGGAAATCATCTTCATAGATAAAACATTGGAGGACACTTCAGAGTTCAGGTCTTCATCAATGTCACCGCAGTTCTTAATCTTTGTAAGAGGCTGATATCTATTTCCTGTTGTGACCAGACAAGAAGAGGCATCAGCTATTTTGGTTTGTGAAGGTTTTTGATGTAAAGAACGTCATCTTCTAACTTCAATAATGGGGTCCGGAGAGGCATATTTGTGCCAGAGGGAAGAAGAGGTGTAGAATTTAGGTCAGACTGTGTCGTGGCCTGTGGTTGTGGATGTTATTGCTGTTGTCCATCTAAATTGTCTCCTACAGCAGTAATTTCCTTTGGAGGCTGAGAAGGAACAGTATGAGCAGTCGAGGTTTCCCCCAGTGGGGAGTCTACATGATCAGGAGCAGTGGGAGGATTAGGGAGCAATGGCCCTGCAGGTATCATAGTCCCAGGTTTACGTTCCTCAACAGGTATGTCCTCATTGCTGTTATGAGTTGCCCATGGGCAATGTTAAAAAAAGAATGTCCCTCCTGTTGACATACGTTACATTTAACTTTGTTAGGGCAATGAATGCTAATATGTCCATATTCCAGGCACAAATTGCAAAATCTCTGGTAACAGACATTACTGAGGTGAGATAACGAACCACATTTAAAACAGGCTTCAGGCTGTCCAGGGTAAAAGCAGACCTCCTATCTCTGCTTATGAAGAAGCTATTAGGTAAATGGGAAATACCAGAATTAGTGGCTCGAAGTTGAACTTTATATTTCCAGTCACCAGTACATACGTGAAATTTGTTCAGTATACTGTAGGTTCAGGTTTTCTTAAGACATCACATCTTTGTTTAAGCCAATGGGTAAAACTGTGAATGTCAACTCCTTCTTTATGAAACATTATGGTGACTGTACAAGTAGTAGCCTTTGTAAGCAGGATAGCTTGAAATGGAAGCTAAAGTTCATAATGTTTTAAATTATTATCCCGTCCAAAATCTATCTAAAGTGGATGGCAGTTTGAAACTGATATCATATATAGCATCACCAGATACATCACGGCATAAATATCAGCAGCCAGAAAGCTTGTGTATTCCAGAAGCAGTTTTCTACAATAAAGAAAAGATAGTGGGGTAGTTCCTCGCTTCCCCTATACTTGAGTCAAACTGCATTCCTCTGCAGAGCAAGTGCAGGCTAGGCAGTAAAGAGGTCTGAATGCCTAAATGAAGGTCCTGCAGAAGTTGTGGCAGTCTTGGGGGAGTGGAGACTACAGCAGGTGGGGCAGAAGTAGTTGGGGAGATGCAGTGTGGGCAGTGCCCCAGGGCATGCATTCCAACAGAATCTGCATTCTGCATAGTAGGATCATTCTCAAATTCAATAACAGCTATGGATTCCATTTCAGCCGGCAATGTCATGACAACAGGGGACACAATGTGGGAGTCAGAGGTGCCAGTATGTGTGCAGCACTATTAGAAGCAGAAGCATGCTGTGTATTAGGTAAAGCTGTGTGTTCTACATTACTAGTTTGCCTATCACAGTCATGCAGTTTAAAATCCAGTAAGAGTGCCAGGTTAAGAATCCAGCTATGTCCATCAGGACCGATTGTCTGTCCAGTGGCCCTATGGGCTTGTTCAGGGCTCCATTCCGTGATAAGCACCATATCCATTTGCTGTGAGTGTGCTTGTTGGCAGCACAAGGTGGTTCCATGCAGGTCCTGTCAAACTCAATACAAGCAGCTCCTTTAAAAGTAGGTGTTACAGCCATAGCAGAGAAAGGTGCTTTAAAGTACAAGAGTGTGCCTTGTTGGCTGTGGTATCCATAGCACCACTTTGAAGTCTGAGCCAGGTAATGCCTGGTGAGTCATGTTGGTGGTAAAAGTATTCACAGTATTGCAACTACTGTGTTGACTTCAATGTTAGGAAAGTAATAGTACAGGTATCCCTGGATGTTTTCAGAGTAGACTGACCAGAATTATCATTCTGATGTCCTGGGTGAAGCACCAGGAGTTGTTGAGCATCGTAATAGCAGGCAGTGCAGAAACTATGGGCATTCAGAAAAGGACACCAGTTGTGAAGAATGTGCATCAGATAGTGAATAACTGAAATGAGCAGGAGACATATCTGAAGACTGCAAAAATAAGAATCTATGATGGAGAAACATCTGTCTTATGTAGCAAATGCAATTCACATTTAGCAGGTACAAAGCATTCTTTTCAGTCTCCGTAAGGGCCAGATGGTGCTTTTTCTTTTCCTGAAATTGATTTTGGAGACAGCGTTCAGTCTCCAGTAATGTAGCATCACTGCTGGACATATCAGGTGTTGTTTGGCTAGTATCCATTGATTCTGCGGTCTAGAGACTGTAACCATTGCATTCGGTATTAGACATTGTTGATTTCCAGCCACTACTATCCAAACTAAGCACAGGAACATTAGCAAGAATAATCTCACTGGTCCCGTAACTGAGCAGAGTTTCTTCCGTCTCCACTTCTACCTGGATCGGCCATCTTGGAAAACGAACAAAGGTTCCCCCCTACTAGCAGGAGTAGGGGATTCCCTAGTGTCCTGGCCAACATTCCCTGACCAGAAAACTGGCTCATGCAGTTTTATAAGTCTGTGTGTGAGTGTTGATGTGAAATGGCTCCACTATATGTTCAGTCACTTCACTACGGTCTAGCGTTGCTTATAAGCACTTTGGGATACAATGTGTATGATAAGTGCTATATAATGAAGATTCTTCTTCTTCTTCCTGAAACTTTCATCCCATCTCTCTCCTTCCTACCTTGGCCAATGTCCAGGAACATCTTTTATTCTCACAACTCTCCCTTCTGAGCCAGCAACCATGTGCAGCAGTAGCACTACTGCTTGAAACAATCTGAGTATTAGGGCCTCAAAGGTAATTGCTCCACAGGAGCAATCTGCACATATCCACAACTTTATATGAAAATGAGGACATAGCACTAGCTATGAACTATGTGGTCATTTGCATCTCATTAGGACTCACTGCAGGCCAGGAGCAAGCTGAGACTGAGACTCCCTCCCACAGCACACTGCTAGATGCTGCCTATTACCTTGGTCCAGGTGGTCCAGAAGTCCTCCACTCCCATGCCACTGTCCATGACATACATTACATTCCCTGGTAGTCCACTGTTGTCCCTAGGACATGGTAACATACCTAGTGTAGAAACAGCTAGCACAAAGGTAGTAGTATGGGGCAAGCATAATGCCATCTAACAGAGCTGATGGGGCAAAACACCTGTTTTGGGGCTTCCTAGCTGTTATTTTGGTGATTGTGGCACACAGCTCACTAAGCTGATCATATAAGAAATGACGTGGACAATAAGTAGGTGCAGATGAAAGTTATAAAGTAATGTACAGTGTGTAATACTGTACAGTTGTCATAAGACGAATACAGTACTGTATGTCACAGTGAAAAGAAATAATCTTACCCTAGAAAATGATACTCTGCAGTCTGGGGTGGGCTTCCCTTACAAACTCATGCCCACTCCGGGATGAGTTGGGAGAGGGTCAGTTCAGTCAGAATCAGTACTCCCTGAGCAGTTGCCATTTTAACCAAATAATCCAACCACAGCACAGCAAGTTATAGCACGTGACAGCTGGTACAAGTCTGCTTGCACATGATGTGGGAGCTCATTGGACAAACAAAATAAAAACAGGTGTAACTTAACAGTGAAACTCAAAATACTGTACACATACCTGCAACACCCCACAGGAAAATAAAACAGGAATTATTTTGAAAACCATAATGCAGATCTTTATTTTTCTATTTATTCTGATGGTGGGTAGGATGGGGGTTAGGACTGGGCCTCGTGGTGCAGGTGGCATCTGGTGGAAGATGGTAATCAACAACCTACTGCTGCTATCAATCTGAAAGACATGAATGCACAGTATAGGATATCACCTACAACAGAATTGTTAAAAAGAAAAGCAGAATATAACGTACTGTGCTCTACTGTGCAGAACATTTCCTGACACACTTTCACATTGCACTAACCTAGTGCAACATAATCACACACTCCTGGTTATAGTGGTTGACATAAACTTGTCCTCTCAATTTGAGAGCTGGCAGCAATGAGGTCCCATCATCCATTTGTGGTTTTTGGCCCCCTGCATCCACTGCAGGTCCTCCCCAGTTGTATCTAGATCAGGGTGAACATCACTCTGTTGGTGTTCTTCAATGATAAAGTATGAGAGATATGAGGCTGGCCACTGGTGTAGCAGTAGTGCTACTGCTTGTGATGCTAGCGACCCATGTTGGGGAATGAGCACAGGATGTCAGAGGGTTAGCTGGGGGGGGAATGAGTGTTCCATGGACCACTCTCCTCCTCCTCAGGGGGTGGGAATGTTGTGGTTCCTGGCATGTTAGCGACTCCCAATGGAGACTGGGTGAGTAACAGCTGGGACCAACATGCAGCAAGGGAGGTGACAGTGGACATCTGTAGATTGGGTATGGGAGCACGCTTGACCTGCGATGACAATATTGCACATCCACACCTCCCGTGGCAAGGGAAACTATGCAGAAAAAACCCTGAGCCAGCATGCAGTGAAGTCCCAGGACCCCTGCCCAAATGATGCCCAGGTGTAAGCCTCGGCTGGGGCCTTCACGTTGATGATGGTCTCTCCCACAGGAGTCCCACCACAGAGGAAGCTGCGGGCCCTCAGACTGGGCAGTATGGGGTGATGATTGATAGTGGGTCCTGGCACAGATGAAGGGTACATCCCTTGCCCTTAGCTAGGCTGATAAATAAAGTCTAAAAAAGGGTATGAGAGATGTGATTTATTTTGCTGCAGGTCTACAGCATCTGATAACCTTCCTCTCCATCGTTTCAATGCCTGATGCTGACACAGTAAACAGCAGAATAAGGACTACTTCCCATCTAAATGATATTCTCCACTGGCACTGGATGGTTGCTATATACACCCCTGCTTGCCCAGAAATGCCACAACAAATTGGCTCAGTAGTTTTTTTGTCATAATAGATGCCATTTTCAACTGGAGCAGTATCTACGTGTACAATACTGTTGTGACGTAGCAGGTGCAAAGTTTACTTTACTGAATCTGGAGGCAGCCATGCAGTCTAACTGTGTCCCCCAAAAAACACACTGTAACAAATGGCTTGGTATAAATCCATTTTATTCCCAAATAGTTCTGCAGTGTGTTCCAGTTAGTTTCACCCACAACTAATACTCGGGCCTTCAAGTCAATGGACTCTTCATCAGGGGCATGGTAAAGGAACAAACATAACAGTTTAAAAGTACTTGTTTTATAAATATTCATGAAAAAGGTGAAACTGATAAAAGTGCATTGGTGCAAGAAGTGACAATGAAATCCTCATGTACAGTATACTTCATAAATATCAAAAACCTATAGAAATTATGTTACAACACAATTAAGTCTTTTAAATAAAGATTTTGCATATCAACTGTATACGATTTGATTGAGATACAAATTAATATTCATGAGTCTCATTATGCACATCATAACTGGTTCAGTAGTATAGATTGTCTGCTGCTGCTAATAACACTGGCTAAACTTCTGTCTTCCGCACATATAACTATGACTGTGATACTCTATAGTAAGAGTCCCATCTCAGAAACTAACAAAAAAGTTAGAATTAAAAGAGGCAGAGGATAACAGCTCATGTCCACAGATGTGATATTTTAGAGCTGATTGCAATCATATAGAAAGGAAGAAAAATGGAAAGAAATACAAAAGTGCTGTCACCAATATGTAATTTAACTGTAGATTGCAAAATGCTCATCAAATTTCAGTGTGATTTCTTTGGATGCAGCTAGAGTGCAGGGCTGCTACCAGACTCAGTATTTGTACAATTGGGCTGGCTGTCCTTTGCCAAGCACCAATCCAGCACCACTGAGCTTAAAGACCGAGTTCTTCTACCAGTTTTCACGTTCACTTGTGCGCATGCGCTGAGGCGTTGGAGAGTACACACTTGGAAGTGTGCTCTCCCATCAATGCACTGCTCCCTTGAGCAGGCGTGGGAGGTCCTGCACCAATGGGTGCAGGAGCTCTATGACAACAGTGTTCCTCTGCTTCAAAGGAAAACACCGCTGCCATACTGAGCACCACCGTTATCCCCCCTCACGTCATGCGCCCCAGCGGCTCACGCCACCCCCAAAGCTTTGGTGCCCAATCCCTATCGGCTCCACGGCCCCATGAAAGCCATCCTGCTGCCACGCTGAGCCCATCCCAGCGTGTAAGCGTTCCCATTTGTTGCCGGCCCAGGTGCTGATCCCCGTCAGCTCTTGGTACCCCCCTGGTAGTTTGCCGTGGGGTGCCCAATCCCCGTCGGCTCCTTGGTGCCCCCAGCCATCTTCTGCAATGTTGGGAGCCCACCCCAGTGTGGCAAATGTCCCACATTGTTGTTTTTTAACCTGTAAAATAAAACTGTCCGTGGCGCGTCTCCCAGCCCCTCACAACCGCACCCACCCACTGCACCCAGCCTCCACACCCCCCTCTACACCACTTCTCCGGACTCCAGCGCGATGATCTTCGTGGACCGGAACACGTCTGCACTCTTCAAAGGTGACCGCGAACTGAGGAAATGCCAGTAAGCGTATAAAGGCTAGAATACTGGGGTTTCAACTTTATTGCATATCTCAGTCATTTTTTGGAATTTTTTCACCAAATTTTCAACATGGGGTTTTTGGGATCCCTTCTCATGAATGATGTCACTGTCATGGTGTTATTCAGGCCTGAAGGGTGATTTCACAGTCACTGCGCAGTCACTGCATGAAATCATCCTTTGGGCTCGAATAATGCCATGACAGTGACATCATTCATGAGAAGGGGTCCCAAAAACCCTATATTGAAAATTTGGTGCAAAAATTCCAAAAAATGACTGTTTTACGAGCGTGCATTGCGCAGTTCCAACGCAGGCTCGTAAGTCGGTGTGCGAAATCAATGTATGAGACACATTAAGAAAATCACAGTGACACTGTTTATGAGCAGAGGTCTTAAAATGGCTATGTTGAAAATTTGGTGAAAAATTCCTAAAATAACTGTTTTATGGCGTGCGTTGTGCAGTTCCTCATGCGCTTTCGTCGTTCTTGTTCCAATATTTTCACTCCAGATTTTCAACATTGCCATTTTACCACACTCCTTATGAGCAGTACAGCTGTCATTTTCACATCCTGCCCAAAACGTCTTTCCGCCCATGTAGTGCACAATGGCGCAGTCGTTGTCTTGGAAATCAATGTATGGGACACAGTAAGAAAATCACAGTGACACTGTTCATTAGCAAGAGGTTTAAAATGGCAATGTTGAAAATTTGGCAAAATTCCTAAAAATGACTGTTTCTACAGTGATCGTGGCACAGTTCCACATAGCGGCTCATAGGCTCGCAATTTTCAATATTTCCACTCCAGATTTTCAGCATTGGCATTTTACCACCCTCCTCATGAGCAGTACAGCTGCCATTTTTCACATCCTGCCCAAACGTGTTTCCGCCCATGTAGTGCACAATGGTGCAGTCCATGTGCGAACTCAATGTATGGGACACATTAAGAAAATCATAGTGACACTGTTCATGAGCAGAGGTCTTTAAATGGCTGTGTTGAAATTTGATGACAAAATTCCCAGAAATGACTGTTTTACGAGAGTTCATTGCGCAGTTCCTATACTACGGCTCCGTAAGTTTCGTGAATTTTCAATATTTTCACTCCAGATTTTCAACATTGCCATTTTACCACACCTCCTTATGGAGCAGTACAGCTGTCATTTTCACATCCTGCCCGATGTTTCCGCCCATGAAGCGCACAATGGCACAGTTGCTGTGTGAAGTCAGTGTATGGGACACATTAAGAAAATCACAGTGTCACTGTTCATGAGCAGAGATCTTACAATGGCTATGTTGAAAATTTGGTGAACAAATTCCTAAAAATAACTGTTTTACGAGCGTGCATTGCACAGTTCCGCATGCGCTCCTAGGTTTGCGAATTTTCAATATTTCCACCCAGATTTTCAACATTGCCATTTTACCACACTTCCTTATGAGCAGTACAGCTGTCATTTTTCACATCCTGCCCAAAACGTGTTTCCGCCTATGTAGCGCACAATGGGGCTAACAAAAAGGTCATGCTGACAATTTATTGTCCAAATACCAGCAATCGCACAGGGCATTAGGGTAAAGCACCATACATGCCAAACACCACTGCAAATACCTGCAAGCGAACGATCGACATTGACAAATGCTTGTTGAAACAAAGGTCACTTTACCCATGTACAGAGGCCAGCACATGTCTATATTAGAATTACGCATTTTGGTAATTCAGACAATCAAAATGTGGGAAAATGTGCAACAGTGGCCCTTATAATGTAGGACACATCAAAAAACATTTAGATTTGACAGAGGCTTGGGCACTCTTGTTCAGTTACATGGTGGTGAAACTAAGTTCCTGTGGGCTGCTGCCAATTTTACCATGCCTTCTCTTCTTTTTATGTTTTTGACATGCTTCACTCCCTCTTGTATGCACCCCTACATCATTACATAACTTGCTTGAGAGTGCATTGCAAGTGATATAGGTCCTTCACTTTCCTTCCCTTCACAGCATTATAGTACAGGTTCCTGGTTGTTTCCTTCAAACGTGATTTTCAGCTTTGAGCCCTTCAACCCCCTCCACATCATGATTTTACCAGATTGCTTTCACACTTCTGATGGCATCTGAGCTTCAAAGGGATTACATTACTTTTGTTTTGGGTAGGGTAAAAACATGATTTTATTGGGTTTGGAAACATGAATAAAATGCATTTCAGTTTCAAATTTTATTTAATTTTGTTATAAATTCACAGCACATGGAAAAGTTTTGTAACCGTCAGACTGCAGTAGCACAATTATTCATAAGAATAGCAGCAGGCATAACTTGTAGCCATGTGGTCTATATGATTATGATCTTCCATTATGCACCTCCTCCAGAAGTGTCTGATGGGCCATACCTGCTAGAGCATGGTTGTGCTATTGTCTTTCTTCTAATGCAGAGCTCCATGTGATGCTACACTATTTCTGCCAAGTGTAGATCTGGAGATTCCAGCGGCATCCACCGGTTTCTCCCTTCTCCTTTATAAAACTCCTGGCACTGTGTGGGTTTCCCATCATTGCCTGTAAAATAAAATGCATGGAGGCATTGGAGAGAAAAAACACTTACAGTAGTTCCAACTGGCTTGTTTCATTACTTATCTTAATTATGCTGTGACATGCATATTACTGTACCTGCTGTACATACTATATTACCTTGAAGCAAATGATACCCATCTACAAACACTCTCTGAATTGATAGCATCAATGTCTTGTCTGTCATCTCCTCTTGGAAGAAATCATACTTCATGATACCACTTAATAGCAGTACTGACCCGAAACCTTCTCACGGAATAGCACCACAGATTTGGATTTTGAGTGGATGCTTTGACTGTGGTTTCAGGGACTGTCTATGTTTTTTTGCAGAAAGCTATAGGCCAGAATGACTGTATTTTTTTTTTTATTTAAAACTTTCAGAATTACAATCCTTTGAGTCATAGACTCCTTAGAAGGCTCCATGTCAGAATAACAATGAGGAAAATTGCAAACAATAATACAATAATGCGACCAGGTTAGGGAGCAATGGGATACAGAGAGTAGAAATAAAAAATGTTCTTAGGGTAAATATGACCCAGCATTATGTATACATTGCAGTATATTAAATATTACACTGGAGTTTCAGCGGAATCAAACATGGTACACAGGTACACATGGTACTCAAGACTGAAAGGTAATTGTTGATTCACCCATAAAAATGTCTCATTTGCTGTCATTCACTCCCTGACCTGCTTTAAGCACTTTGTTTTGTTGGTGTCATTTATCAGAGGGCATCTTCTGCAGGACATTAAAATTGGCTGTCAGCATCTTATCATATGCAATATAGCACCACATTAAGGATTAAGTCTTTTGGATGAGACGTTAAACTGAGGTCCTATCTGCCTGGATTGGTAGTAGTTCAGGTGGATGTTAAAGATCCCATGGCACTTATCGAAAAGAGTAGGGGAAGTTTTTATTTAGAGACAAAAACAATCTACATTTCACCATAGACAATACCTTACACCAAAAAATGAAAAAGTAAGAGAAAAAAGAAATTATGTACAATATTTACATAATAACATTCCAGATAATTTCTCTGCGCCTAACCAATACACTCTAGATTTCTCCATAGTCACCCCATGTGATTTTTCTCCATATAACCAAGCTTTTTTTTATATATTTCATCCAATTCTGTTTGTATCTTAAAATACAGATCATGGATTGTCAGTTTTTTGCTGTGGATGAACCTCTGACACCTTACTTGCCAAATGGCCCATTTAACAACTGCAAATATTACAAATAATGTGTCCTTATCCCACTTACTCCATTCTGTTGACAATTGCCCATATATTAATATTTCATATGTCATTCCTTGAAACAATTTGATTCCCCACATCCCTGCCAATAGTTTCCAAATGGTTTTGATATATTCACACTCAAAAAATAAATGTCTCATTGTCACTTCTTCACTCACACATGTAGCTCCTAAACGCATCCTTTCCTCTAACTTTTTATGCTTAAGATTCCCTTTAATATTTAGCTTCCCATGACTGCATAACCAGATGGTTTCTTTCATTTTATGTGGTATTCGTTTTTCCAGTGTGGCCTCCATAATAAATTTCTCATCTATTCCCTGTGCTGTTTTAAAAGCAGATTATTTCACAATGGCATAACTGCTGGCTATCCTGCCATAAATCTTTCAAGGATAATTGCAGTTCACTCATACAAGTCAAAATTCTACATCTATGGTACAGAACTCCTGAGATTTTGCAAAATATGGGTCTAATGAACAACAATAAATGTTGGCACTGTAACTCCCCCAATGGCAATTTGCTACATATTTTATGGTATTGTCCTCCCATACACAATATTTGGCATCATATTCATTTCTTTGCAATGAAAGTGACTGGTCTATCCTTTGCATTAGATTCAAAACGTTGCATACTTGGTATTTTCAATGCTCATTCATACAAAATATCCCATTCTCAGAATAGGTGGTTATCCCTACTATTCCTTCAAGTTAAATGCCTTATACTAATGCATTGGAGAGCCAACATCATTCCCACCCTCCTGGATATTCTCAAACAACTATCTCAATACGCCATCATTGATTGTATATCACACTTAGCCTCTGACTGACTTCATTTATATAATAAATGCTGGCAGGACTATTTCAAATATTTAAACACATCTACACATATCGTCACTTAATCCATGGGTTGTTATTTGTTCACACTGGAATCTCGCTTCTAGATCTTTCATTCCTTTTCATCTCCTCTCTTTCTATCTTTTTATCTCCTTTTCTTCTTCCCTTTCCTCTTCATTCTTGTTTACTTTCTTAGATATTTTTCTTTTTATGTTCTTCCTTTATACAGTCTTACACATACTTGTATTAAATTACAGCATAATAGAAGTACAATCACACTGCTCATATTTCTTGTTTGTATCTACTCCTTTTAACCCTTGAACCATAAATTGCCATATTTTCTCTCTATCATACAGATTGTACTGCTACATATTGTTTTCTCAATATTTGTTTTCCCCTTTAATATCATTGTATAATACTTCAGACAACATGTTTTTTCCTTCTCCCATTAAGAATTTATGTAAGTGTATATTGGAGAATGTAGTGTATTTGTATGTATAATCACAATAATTACAATAAAAAGATTAACTGCAAATAAAAACAGGTGATTCAAAGTAGTTCGTCCATAGGACTTCTTTACACAATTGCTTCCTGTCCTTTATTAAAAGCGTATCTACCGTTACCTTCCACCCCTCCAGATACTTTTTTACTGTATTGAAATATTCTGGTATTTTCCCAGTGTCTTCTTTCTTTTTCTTTTTCCCCCATCCTTCCAACATTTTATCCTTCCATTTGTATACCAAAGAGTTCCATATATTATCTTTACCTTGCAACATAGGCACTATATTAGCTTAAGTGAAAATGCTTTAAAAAAAACACTATGGGGTTTAGCATATTTAGCCCCCCCCCCCCCCCACTATTGGCCTATACGTGTGATTCTTTTTAATGGGATTCAGTCTATTACCTCACAAAAGTTGAAAAAATAATCTCAATATTTTTGTCTGATTCCAAAGAGGAATAGGGAAGACAAAGGCTATACATAAAAATATGGGTACTATGAACGTTTTTATTACGTAAATCCTTTTTTGCTTGGTCATGCTCCAGTTTTTCCATCTTTCCACTTTCCTCTGGGCTATATTAAATTTCATTTCCCAATTTTCTTGCATAGGGTCTGACCCCCCAAACATTACCTCTAGAATTTCTGTACTACCTTGCACAAATCCTATACTTACCTTTCAGATCTCTGCCTCTTCCCCTATTGTTAAAATTTTACTTTTCTTATTCTTCACCTTTATTCCTGTCACATTTTCATTTTCCTGAAACAATTCTAGCATTCTTTCCCCTAAGCATTGATCCTTTAGAAAAAAAACTAGTCATCAGCATATGCCAAAGTCTTATAAATAACACTTTTACCATCTTTTATAGCTTGAATATTCTCCTCTGCCTCTATTCTCCTTAGCATTGGGTCCAAATATAATACATACAAAAGCAGGCTCAGAGAGCACCCCTAATGCACCCCATTATGGATATACATTGGAATACCCATATGCCCATTTATTATGGGCCAGAATTGTTCTTCATGATATAGACTTTTAATTAATCCTACAAATTCCTCCAGGAACCAATATTGTTCTAGCACTTGCCAGATATACTCATGCTTAACTGAGTCAAATGCAGTTTCTTGGTCTATTAAATATAGCAATTCACTTAAGTCCCCTTCTGTCCCCCTATTTAAGACTTCCTTTATGTATATCAAGTTCTGTCTTACGTCACACCCTGGAACTGCACATGTCTGTGTTGGAAGTACCAAGGAGTGTACATGTTCCATCATTCTTCTATTTATAATTTTTGCCAAGATTTTATAATCTGCTGTTAAAAGACTGATCGACCTCCAATTTTAATTTCTTCCTTACCTTTTTGTAAAGAAATATAGTTACCTCCTGTTTCATACTCTTGGACAAATTTTTTCTTCAAATATATACTTATATACTACACACAACACAGGAGTAATCTGCTCTTCCAACAGCTTGTAAAAGCAATTTGGTATACCATCCACCCTCAGGTTGTATTATTTGTAAGGAGGTAATTGCTTCTTTAATTTCATATTCTGTAATATGTTCTTTAAAATATTCTTCATCTTGCTTATTAATTCTTGGGACCTTAATTTGCCCCCATAGCTTGTTTCTCTCACTTATTTTCCCTTTTTGAAATGTGTTTTTCAGGAAGTCTTGGGCTATCTGCTTCATATTATCTATGTCAGTATACTGTATTCCTTCTGCATCTTTGAGACTGTACATTATTCTGTTTTCTAGTCTTTCCTTATTACTTTCAAAGGGATTGGTTTGGGCTTTTGTCCCTTGCATTCTGCATCTTTGCTCCATTTGCAATGATTTTTCTCTACTATACTGATATTCCCACATCTGTGTTTTCAAATTGGATATAATTTTAGTCCAGTCCTGCCCAGTTTCATTTTGCTTTGTTATTTCCTTATATAGTTTTGCTCTAAGACCCAGGTACTTATGATATTTTGTCTTACTCCTATTCTGGGATTCTGGGATCATCATTTGCTTAATGTCTCTCTTTGTATCTTCCAAGCACTCTACAGCATCCTCATACATATCAAGTACTGTAATTTTAGCTGCCAATAAATCTTTTATGTTTTCTAATATATCATTTTCTTGCAGGATTTCTGTATTCATTCATCCATAGTCCCCTACCAAAGGAGGGGCTGTCTTTCAGGTTTATTTCTAAGCGTACAGTCATGTGGTCAGATGTTTCTAATGGTACTGCTTTAACCTCATTAATTATTGTCCTTTTATGCACAAACCAAAAATCAATACAGGTTGATAATTTCTCTTCATAGAAGGTATGTACAGGAATTTTATTACTGATTCTATAAATGTCCTCTAGGACTGCCCCTGCCAATACTTGTTTTAAACAGTTAGTATTACAGAACAGCTTAGCTGTTTTCCTTCCCCAATCTTTTTTTGAAATGCCACAATTAAGGTCCCCTCCCCATAATATTAATTTGGATGTGTGCAAGAAGGGTTCTATTTGACTCATAGTGTTAAATCTGAAGGCTTTACTTTGTGGCTTATAAATATTCACTAGTCTAACATTTGTCTCCTTTATTTTGGCATCAACTGTCATTACCCTGCCTGGCACCAAATCTACCACTTTAATAATTTTAACATCTGATGTCCCAAACCCAATTCCAATTCCCGAGCAAGTCTCTTCCCCAATGGACTAAAGTGAAGGACCCCACCTCCAGTCTTTTTGCACCCGCTTTAGCTCATTTAAAGTTTTCAACCTAGTGTCTTGAAGAAAGTAAATATCTCCCTTCAAATCCCTTAAAGAGGCAAAAGCAACCATCCACTTTTCTCTATTCTTAATGCTGTTCACATTATTATTGATGCAATTAAGGACTGCCATTTTGAAATTAGTGTGTAGAGCTCAAACACATCCTTTAGTCTCTTTAAGGAACCTTCTTTCTTCTTTTGGAAGCTTGCGTGTCAGTTGTTTCATAGTCTGAGGTATCCACTCCCTCAGAGTTCTCAGATAATGTGGAGTCTGAGTCTTTGTCTACTGTGGACCACTCCTTATCTTGTAAAGTAGTATATTTATTAGTCAGTTTTATGTCCTCTTTATGTTTCCCTCTGGGTGTTTTTTGTGGGGCATAATCTCTCTTCTTAGATCTTGTGACTATTGTGTAACCATCTTCTGTTTGTTTTTTCTCCTCTCTTTTTTGGGGGAATCACTGGACTAGCGACTTCATCCTGGTTTCTCATGCTCCCATTGGCGGCATTCCTTTTTACTATTGAAGTTCCATCTTTCTCTAAGGTTAGGCTTTCCATTTCCACTGTTTCTGTAATAATGTTTTCTTTTTTTGCTTTTTCCTTCTGGACTCTTGCAAGATAAACATCCTGCTCAGCTTTCTCCAGGGGTCTGTGCTGTTGTGTGTGCACTTGGACAACTATTGAATACATGGCCTGCTTCCTTGCAGAGGCTGCATTTGATAGGATTTCTACATATGGCCCCATAGTGCCCCAGCTGCCCACATAAGCCACATTTAATCTTTTCACAGGTGTTACTTTGGTGACCTTTTTCTCCACATTTATAACATGCCCTCAGCTGGCCAGCATGGAAAGCAACCCCCCTTCCCTCCCTAGGAAAAAACTGTTCAGGAAGTGCTGCATTTCTCTGTCTTTTTGGATAAGAGTTATTTTAAACTTCCATCCACCAGTCCACAAACTCTCATTGTCCAGAATTGGTTCAGGGGGCCAATTTAAGGTACACCTATGTTTAAGCCAGTAAGAAATGTCTGCCACATTAACACCTTCATTTTAAATAAAATGGTTACCACTCTATATGCAGGTTTGGTCAGAGGGATTGCAAGAAAATCTTTCCATAAAGGTGTGCTTTGATTTGATGATAAAGCTTCAAAACCTGTCGAGACCTGAGGGTGCTTGAAACTTATATCATCGTGGTTTCCCCTAGAGTGTATCAGTGCATAGATTTCATATGCATAGTATTTCATGCTTGGCTTTCAAGAGCTGTTGATCTACAAACAACCTATCTGGGTGCCCTCAGCTAGGCCTTGAAATTTTTGCCTCACCACATTTCTCCTTTTAGCAGGCTCTGTTAGTCTATTCATGGCTTCTGGGAACAATTTTTCTTTAACATTTTCACTCCAAACAGTGGGTTTTTCCTTTTGATTAGCCCCCTCATTTTCCCCTTGCATATTTCCAGGTGAAGCAGATCCTTCTTCTATTTCCACTGTTGCATTTAAATCTCCCTCAGGTTGTAGGCCTTCAGTTTCCACTTTTTGTCTCTCCTTCTATATTTTCTTGCCCCTTTTCATTAATAATTTCCTGCTCAGTCTGAGGTCCTTCATCCTCTTCTTTTACTCAAGTACTTTCTGTGACATAGACAGCCAGTTCTAAAGTGCTGTATCATATTCTTTTTATACAAAATGTATTAATGACTGCCTCTGCTGAAAAATGAAATGCTCTAGGAATGACCTCTCTCATCCCCCCCAAGATTTCAGCTGACAGATGCCAGCTAAGAGAAATGCTGACAGCATGTATCACACTCTCTCAGTTTTACAGACAATGTGTTACTTGGAAGACTTTAGTCAAGGATCATGTTTCTCTGAGTTAATTACAGACTGGTTTAAGTTAACTTTGTTAAGAGGGAAATCATAAAAAAGGTTTATGGCATTGAAGAGAAAACGCAGGTTATTACACAGGAGTATGAGGTTGTAAATGCTCCTATGAAGCCTGTGGAGGAGGAGGCAGCATGGATCAAAAGAGATGTCATTTGAAACATGAGTCATGCTGAAGGATTGCAAAACTGACACTTGAAAAAGACTACTGTTTTATTTTTTATTAGATATATTTTCAAATATAATCTGACAAAGGAGGAGCTAGCTGACCTCATCCAAAAAGGGGTTGGCAAATACAGCTTGAAAAGATTATTCTGTTTCACTACAGGGACACTCTTTTATCTGACACTGACCAAGACAACATCTGAGCACTGTAAACAGGTATTTAGAAAGCTAGACCAATCTAAATACTGTAAGAAGGAATTGCACTGTTTTAAACCTTGTTTTGTTTAAGGATATGTAAATTTTTGTGATAAGAATTCTGTATATTACTGTTTTCTATTTTACCTTTTGTTTAGTAAAGATATATTTTAAAAATATAACCTTGCTGTGTGCTCTTGAATGTTTCTTTGGTTTTTAAGTAAAGTTAGATAGTTTTAAAGCTGACACAGTTGCATGAGTTTATGGGTGTACCAACCTGGGAAACAGAGTTTCTCTGGAGCTTACATAGAGTTCAAAAGGGTTCATTTTGTAATACCTGGTTAGGAGCCCATAGGCAAAGATATCCCAGCTCAAGACAAATTATCTGAGCCTGACAATTGATATGCTAACAAGGGGTTAACAAGTTTGAATCCCCCCAGAACTTGGGACTAAGGTAACTCAAATCCACAAAACAGACAAGAGAACTACCTTGTTCTGTTCACTGTTCACAAGACCATGCTCAGAGGTTGGCACTTTGGGAGTAAAGGGCTAACTTGCTGAGCTAATCTGTGACAGATTGGTTGGCAGTGGTGTGATAAAGGTTGGTATAATAAGCTTCATTGTTCAGTGTTTCAGCTTGAGACTGTTAAGCTTACTTGAAAGAAAGGAAGGCAGTGATTTAATTTAAAAAAAAGGAAACAGAACTTTATCACTAGGCATACAGTCAAGTTCCTACCTATTTTATTTTTTTTTTCTAAAGTGCAAAGTCAGAGTAGCAGTAGTTAGGAAAGATGGCATCCAACTACAGCAGGCACACTGTAGAACAGTTAAAACAGTTGTGCAAGGACAGAGGAGTCCTGTTCGAGGTGACAGCCAAAAAGCAGAACCTCATAGATGCCCAGATGGTAGCAGATACCCAGAGCAGCGAGTCACCGACCCGTGACTGAAAGGACCAGACCTCAAGTGTGGCAGGACTAGAGGCCAGTGAGGGTTCTGAACCAATGAGGAGGACAGCAGGGCCACTGTCAGTGAAGGCCACAGCAGCAGAGATGGTCACCAGTATCCTGAATCCAGAGGTACTCAAACTGCAGATTGAGTTGCACAGGATGGAACTGGAGGCACAGCGACAACAGAGGGAGGCAGACCATGAGGAACATGAGTGCCAATGAGAGGCAGAGGAGAAGAGAGACCAAGAATGCAAAGCTACAGAGGAGAGGAGAGAGGCCGAGTTGCAACATGAACTGAGAAGCTATAACTCAACCAGCAGCACCAGGGCAGGTAAGTGGCTTGGGTTTAACTGGGACTGCAGGACTGGGTTACAAATTGAACTCCAAATTAATAGCTGAGTTTAAGGAAGGGGAAGATATGGACACTTTTTTAAATTCTTTTGAAAAAGTTTGTATTCAGGCTAAAATTCCTACAGAGTCCTGGAGTTTCCGGCTATCCTCGCTACTTACCGGGGAAGCTCGGGATGCATTAGGTCAAATGGACATTGAGGACAGCAATGATTACAGAAAGCTAAAACTGCACTGTTAAAAAAGTTTGAATTAACTGCTGAAACATACAGAGCTAAATTCCGTAAGTTCAGGAGAGGACCTGATATGAGCTATAAGGAGCTAGCCATGAAACAACGTCAGTTTTTAAAACATTGGTGGGAAGGAATTGAGGCAAACACTGTTGATAAAATTGAAAATGTGATTTTATTAGAACAGTTTTTTTGGGCTTGCCCAGCAGAGTTAAAAACCTGGCTAGAGGACCGAGATCCAAAAACAGTGCAAGAGGCTGCTGAACTCTTGGACCGCTATGCCATGAGCAGACTTGCTCTGAGAGTGATTGGGGTGGGCTGGCAGTGCATAAAGCAAAAAAAGTGCCTTCAGGGCAACTAAAACCCTCACTGCCTCCACCAAAACCAGTTAGCCCCAGGTTTCAGAAAAAAGATTTATCTGAAATAAGAAATGCTTGTTGGTTACGTAAAGAAACTGGGCACATTGCCAGACAGTGTCCAAGAAGGGCAAGCAATAATATGCAAGGTAGTACCAGAAAGGAAGTGGGTTGTTTGTGTGTCCCTGGAAGCATGCCAGTGAACATGAGAGAACACATGCACCCAGTCATGGTAAATGGCATACAGACACAGTAGTTAAGGGACACAGGGGCATCCCTGACATTGGTGAAAGGGCATCTAGTACAGCCTGGTCAGCTTATCCCAAATAAATATGTAACTATACAAGGGTTTACTGGTGAAGAGAAAACATTGCCACTCACTAGTATTCTCCTGGACTGGGGTGAAATGGGGGAACTGTGCAACAGGTGGCTGTAGCCACACATTAGCAGTGGATGTGATCCTGGTAACAATCTCCAACAGAGTGGTATATGCAGTTACCGTAGCCAGCGGAAGGGAAAATAGTAGTTCTCTGAGCCCCAGAAGTCATTGGAGAAGATACTGAGGCTGGTTCCCCAGCCTGTGTCTCAGAGGGAGACTGTAAAAAGAGGTGAAATTTCCCAGGAGCAAGTAACCACCCAACTACAGAGGATTACTCTGAAGAGGGAGGGATGACCCCTTGTCAGAGGGCTGGAATTGACGGTGATCCTGAGAGCCCTGATGCTAGTGCTAGGGACCCTAGTTTAGCAACTGAAGGGGACCTGTCCCATGCCTTGGGAAGGTGTGAGGGATTCACAGCTGCTCAGAGAAGTGACCCTAGTTTAGAGAAGCTGAGGGCTTGGGCAGACTCAAATGGAGCACAGGGAGGTGACGGAAGACATAGGGTTTATTGGGAAATGGACTTATGTATACACAGGCAGTACAGACAGAGGGAGGGATGCTAGGCAGGCAGCTTGTCATTCCCCAAGGATATCCTGAGCAGTTGCTCAAGGTTGCCCATGGTATTCCCTTGTCTGGTCATTTGGGAATCATGCACACAATGCAGTGGTTAGCCAAGAATTTCTACTGGCCTAACTTCACCCAGCAGGTGAAGGAGTATTGCAGGTCTTGTCACTGGTGCCATGAAAAAGGGAAGGCAGGCAAGAAAACCCAAGCTGCCCTAATTCCATTGCCCATAGTGAAGAAGCCATTCCAGAGGGTGGGAATGGATATTGTGGGGCCTTTAAATATCCCCAGCTCCTCAGGGAAGAGATGCATCCTGGCTGTGGTGGATTATGCCACCCAGTACCCAGAGGCAGTCGCCCTATCGTCTCTGAGGACAGACAAAGTGGCAGATGCCTTACTTGTGATTTTCTCCCGTGTTGGGTTTCAGCAGGAGGTAATCACCGATCGAGGTGGGTTCCTTCATGTCGGACCTAATAAAATGTTTATGGAAGAAGTTTGGGGTGGTGCAGAGATGTACAACACCGTATCACCCACCAGCCAATGGACCTGTGGAAAGATTCAATGGTACCCTAATGTCAATGCTGTGGGTGTTTGTTGAACAGCATGGGAGGGACTTGGAGAAATACCTTTCCCACCTGTTGTTCGCATACAGGGAGGTGCCCCAAGAGTTGACAGGATTTTCCCCCTTCAAACTTTTGTATTGACGCCGGGTACGTGAGCTCCTAGACTTGATCTGGGAGGTCTGGGAAGGCAAGCATCCACTCAGGGAACTCTTATTGTGGATTACATCCTTAGGTTTAGGGAAAGGCTGAAGGAGTTTATGGGGACAGCCCAGAGCAACCTGGCAGCTGCCCTACAGAAACAAAAAGTATGGTACGACTGCAGAGCCAGAGCTCACTTGTACATGGTGGGTCAGGAAGTCATGGTCCTTGACAAGCTGCAAGCTGAATGGGCAGGACTGTACAAAGTGGTTAGGAAGGTAAATGACATAAACTACATTGTGGACTTACCTGACCGTAGACAGACAGAAAGAATGTACCATGTCAACATGATGAAGCCATATGCTAATAGGGCTGACATGGTGTTTGCAGTGTGTAGTCATGGTGAGGGGGTGGACGAAGGAGACCCCCTTCTGGACTTGCTGGAAGAGAGTAAACGGGAGTCCTCTGTGGAGGCAGTAAAATTGTCTCCCCAGCTGAACCTGGACCAGGTCCAGACAGTAAGGGAGGTTTTAGCAGACTTTGCCCACTTGTTTAGTGACAAGCCTGGACTAACCCCCTTAGCAACACATGATGTGGAGACAGGGACACAGATGCTCATACGGCAGACAGCATATCGGGTGTCAGAGGCTGTCCAAAAGTACATTAGAAGGGAAGTGGAGGAGATGCTGGATTTAGGGGTGATCCAGAGATCCCACAGCCCCTGGGCCTTACCCGTAGTCCTTGCACCCAAGCCAGATGGCTCAACTCATTTCTGTGTGGACTATCATGGACTGAATGCAGTCATGAAGTCTGACGCCCATCCGAAGCCCCAGACAGATGAACTCCTGGACAAGTTGGGAGGGGCAACCTACCTTATGACTATTGACCTGACCAAGGGGTATTAGCAGGTAGAATTGACAGACAGAGCTAGGGAGAGGTCAGCCTTCATCACTCCGATAGGCTTATTTGAGTTCAAAGTAATGTCTTTCAGAATGAAGAACACCCCAGCCACTTTCTAAAGGTTGGTGAACCAGGTGTTGAATGGTGCTGAGGAGAACGCCGTAGTGTACCTGGATGACATTGCCATTTTTAGTACCAGCTGGGAAGAACACCTTTCACACCTTAGGTAAGTGCTGAGCAGGATACAGAGGGCCAGGCTCACTGTCAAAGCTGGGAAGTGCCAGGTGGCCATGGGAGAGGGGGCATATCTCGGACATGTGGTAGGCTGGGGACAGTTCCGTCCTAACCAAACAAAGATAGAGGTGATCCAGGCATGGCACAGACAGAAACCAGAAGCAGGTCAGGAACTTTCTAGGGACAGCAGGGTATTACAGAAAGTTTGTACCTAATTACAGTGCCCTGGCTGCACCCTTATCTGACCTGACAAAGAAAAGGATGCCCAAGAAAATTACCTGGGACCCAGCATGTGAAGAAGCCTTTACCAGACTGAAGGAGGCACTGTGCAGTGCTCCTGTTTTGACAAGTTCTGAGTATAGCAAAACCTTTATAGTTCAGACGGATGCCTCAGACATGGGTATTGGGGCAGTACTGAGCCAGACATCCAGCTAAGGGAGGGACCACCCAGTAGCATACCTGAGCAGGAAGCTTATTTCAGAAGCAAGCATAATCCATGGTGGAAAAGGAGTGTCTTGCCATAGTGTGGACCCTAAAGAAATTAGAGCCATACTTGTATGGGCAGCATTTTGTGGTGCAGACTGACTACAACCCCCTGGTTTGGCTGACGCAAATGGGGAAGAACAATGGAAGACTACTAAGATGGAGTCTTGCTTTACAAGGGTATGATCTAAAAATCGTACATAGAGCTGGAGCGAAGAACAATAACTAAGATGGGCTGTCTAGGGTCTATGAGGAGTAAATTGATTTGGGAAGCTCATCCCATGTAGGGGCTAGATCCGACAAATTCAGTCTAGGAGGGGAGGAGTGTGACATAGACAGCCAGTTCGAAAGTGCTGTATCATATTCTTTTTATATAAAATGTATTAATGACTGCCTGTACTGAAAAATCAAATGCTCTCGGAATGACCTCTCTCTTCCCTCCCCCCAAGATTTCAGCTGACAGATGCCAGCTAAGAGAAATACTGACAGCATGTTTCACACTCACTCAGTTTTTAGAGACAATGTGTTACTTGGAAGACTTTAATCAATGTTCCTGTTTCTCTGAGTTAATTACAGACTGGTTTAAGTTAACTTTGTTAAGAGGGAAATCATAAAAAAGATTTATGACATTGAAGAGAAAACACAGGTTATTACACAGGAGTATGAGGTTGTAAATGCTCCTATGAAGCCTGTGTGAGGAGGCAGCATGGATCAAAAGAGATGTCATTTGAAACATGAGTCATGCTGAAGGATTGCAAAACTGACACTTTGAAAAGACTACTGTTTTATTTTTTATTAGATATATTTTCAAATATAATCTGACAAAGGAGGAGCTAGCTGACCTCATCCAAAAAGGGGTTGGCAAATACAGCTTGAAAAGATTATTCTGTTTCACTACAGGGACACTCTTTTATCTGACACTGACAAGACAACATCTAGAGCACTGTAAACAGGTATTTAGAAAGCTAGACCAATCTAAATACTGTAAGAAGGAATTGCACTGTTTTAAACCTTGTTTTGTTTAAGGATATGTACGTTTTTGTGGTAAAGAGTTCTGTATATTACTGTTTACTATTTTACCTTTTGTTTAGTAAAGATATATTTTTAAAAACATAACTTGCCTGGTGTGCCTTGAAATGTTTCTTTGGTTTTAAGTAAAGTTAGATAGTTTTAAAGCTGACACAGTGCATGAGTTTATGGGTGTACCAAACTGGGAAACAGAGTTTCTCTGGGTCTTACATAGAGTTCAAAAAGGGTTCATTTTGTAATAACTGGTTAGGTGCCCATAGGCAAAGATATCTGGCCCCCTGAAGACAGAATTATCTGAGCCTGACAATTGGGTATGCTAACAAGAGGTTAACAAGTTTGAATCCCCCCAGAACTTGGGACTAAGGTAACTCGAATCCACAAAACAGACAAGAGGGCCACCTTGTTCTGTTCACCGTTCACAAGACCACACTCAGAGGTTGGCACTTTGGGAGTAGAGGGCTGATCTGCTGGCCAATCTGTGACACTCTATATATTAGTCCCTTCAAGAATAGGGTTTTCTTGGGCCACTGATCCACTGGGCCTATTAGGGTCCCAGCCCTTTCCATCCTCAGATTGTTTCCACCCTGCATCTAACAGGGCTTGTGCAACCCAATCCAGGTTGTCTCTTAGATTTGCTGCATCTACCTTGCCACTTCAGAGTCATCTGCATTTTCCAGGGCTTTTCAACAACAGATCCCTCCTGCACAGCTCTTAATTTATTTTGTTCATCTACACTTGCTTCTTCCTTCACTTCATCGGTTTGCATGCTAAAGTCCCTTTTCCAGAATCCTTCTTAGGCCAAGCCATTTCCGACTTTTAAGACCATTCTTGTCCGGCTTCTTTTTCATTTATTTTTTTCTGCAATGTCTCTTTGAAACTGGCTTTTCTTTCTCTTCAAGCTCGGTTTCCTTTGATGTTCCTACATCAGCCTCCATCAGCAGACTTTGACAGTCCATCAGATTACTTTCAGTGTGCCCAGTTCTTCTGCTTTGCTCTGCTCTACTTTTTTACAGACTTTTTTCTCCCTGAGATAACTTTGTTGATTTCTCTCTTACCTGCACTCCCTGACTCCTCGGAATGTGCACTGCTCAATTCAACTTGCTTTTCTAGTGCTGCAACGTCTGACTCGTTCTGTGCATCACGCTCCACTTCCATCGCTACACCAACTCTCTCTTCTTCTGGAACCAACATTTTCCAATCATTTCAAGGACCTCCTCACACTATGCCAAGACAGGGGCAAAGGCCCAGACCCCTGCCTCCAGAATGTCCTTTCCCCAGCAACTCTGCAATAATCTGATAGAACTCAGACCACTGCCACATCAGCACAATGAGGTACCCGATATCCAGGTTCACCGTTGTTGTCCAGACCAGCTTCGCCATAGGGGCCCTATTAGTCGATCGATCACTTTGATATAAAAAAAATCCCAACACTAAAGGGTTTAAATATGTTAGAAAATACCAGCCCCATAGAACTGAATGGGGTGTGCACACACAGCCTTCATTTTGTGACATCACAAAACAGTGCTGCATGGGCCGATGTGGGGGCATGTTTTTCTAACCGGGAAGTCGGTCTTGTTTTTGGCAGCATTACAATTTCCAAAATTATGAGGGATATAACTTTGCGAACTGATGGACTTTTTATGCCAAATGTCAGTAGTTCGATTCCAGTCAGGTAAGGAATCGAACGGTCTAGGGGACAGTAACAATGTTGAAAGTAGGATCCTGCTCTTTAATGCTCCTGTATATGTTGTATCTATTCATACGCTATATTACATTTTGTATTGTATTGTATTCCTATTTCTTGTACTCTCCCAGGTTGTGCCTGGAAACAGACAGCTTCTGTCCAGTGTATTTACCCGGATAATAACAACTAAATGAATAAAGTACCTCTTCACTGCCATCTAATGTTCCTTGTTAAACGACACTGAGGAAGCACAGTGCCTCTTTACTGCAATCTAATGTGCCTTGCTGAAGGACACTGAGGCAGCACAGAAACTCATCATTGCCATATATTGCGGCTTACAACACTAGTGTGACTTACTCAAAATCATTGAGGCAGTACAGTACCTCTTCACTGCTGTTTAATGTGGCTTGTTCAAGAGCACTAAGACAGCGTGGCATTTCTTTACTGCCATCTAATATGCTATGCTCAATGGCACTGGGGCAGCACAGTGCCTCTTCACTAGCATCTAATATGTATTGTTCAAAGGTACAGAGGCAGTATGGCACTTCTTGTCTGCCATCTAATGTGTCTTGCTCAAGGGTACTGAGGCAGCACCGTGCCTTTTGACTGCCATCTAATATCTTTTGTTCAATGGCTACGAAGCAGCACAGTATCTCTTCACTGCCATCTAATGTGGCTTGCTCAAGGCACTGAGGCTGCACTTTGCCTCTTCACTGCAGTCTAATGTGCCTTGCTTAAGAATACTAAGGCAGCACAGTAATTCTTTACTGCCATCTAGTGTGCCTTGCTAAAGTGCACTGAAGTAGCACAGTACCTTTTCACTACCACCTAATGTGCCTTGCTCAAGCATGCTGAGGCAGAACAGTACCTCCTTGCTGCCAACTAGTGTGTCTTGCTGAAGGGCACAGAGGCAGCATGGTAGAGATGCACAGCACTGCCATGTAATGTGACTTGTGGTATTGAGGCAGCACAGTGCCTCTTCACTGCTGTCTGGTGCGCCTTGGGTGAAGGGCACAGAGGCAGCATGGTAGAGATGCACAGCACTGCCATGTAATGTGACTTGTGGTATTGAGGCAGCACAGTGCCTCTTCACTGCTGTCTGGTGTGTCTTGCTGAAGGGCACAGAGGCAGCATGGTAGAGATGCACAGCACTGCCATGTAATGTGACTTGTGGTACTGAGGCAGCACAGTGCCTCTTCACTGCTGTCTGGTGTGTCTTGCTGAAGGGCACAGAGGCAGCATGGTAGAGATGCACAGCACTGCCATGTAATGTGACTTGTGGTATTGAGGCAGCACAGTGCCTCTTCACTGCTGTCTGGTGTGTCTTGCTGAAGGGCACTGAGGCAGCACATCACCTCTTCACTGGCTGAGCATCACTGTGCTGTACTTTGCAGTCATGGAAATCCACCTGTTGCATACTGTTGATTTCTGCGGGTGTTCCTGGTGGGTCTGGTAATGGCTATTGAGTCCCAACAAAGACATCAAAATTCCAGCTATTTCAAGGAAAGGTCTCCATTGTTTTTATGAAAGTCTCTTTGTGGTGCAGATAATGCTCACTCTTGAATCCAGCTTTTTAGTCATGATATTTTAAAGGTTGTGATGTCTTGTTCCTCAAACTAAACTCTTAAGGATTGGATTACAGCACCACCAAAGTCCAAAGTGCGATTATTCATCATTGACCCAGGCATTGAAATCCCCCAGCACCAATAACCTGGGGACATCCAACACCTGCACAGAGATGAAGTCCACCAGCTCCTGTAGAAAATCACTTCCACCATCCTGGGGTTGATAAATGAGAATTATCTTGCTACTGACACCTGAACCACATCTCCCCATCACACATTCAAAGGATCTGATGGTTCTCATGGGAAATGCAGTGAGTCCCAGAGTGGCTCTAAAACAGATGGCCACCCAGCCCCCTCTGCGATCCCTCCTCAGGCAATGAGTCATGGAAAAACTGAGAAGAACAAATGCCCCCAGCACAGGGCCAGCATCATCATCCAACCAGGTTTCCATGATGCAAGCAAAAAACTGAGGAATCCGCAATGAAACTCTTCATCACCACTGTCTTGTTCCTCAGTGACCTTGCGTTACACAGAATGGCACAAAGAGGGTGAGCAGTGTTGGCTGCATGTGATACTTTTTGCTCATTGAAATTAGGCAGAGCCCTGAAGAGGAGAACCAGGCATGATGGTCTTCAATCCTGGTTCCATGTCCTCTCCTGACATCTCCAGGACCTTACCACACCAGTCCTACCCCCAACCACCATACCCAGGAACTCCACTGCAGTAAGTTCTCCTCCTTCATAGGATCCTCAGGTCCCCACAGCGACTAAAGACCTCTGAAGGGAGAACCAATGGGACCTTGACGAATGGACCCAGTGGCCACAGGTGGTCACTGGAGTACAGCAGGTGGGCCTATTTTCATTAAAGCCTCTGCACATAGCTCATATTAAAATCTTAAAGTCCTTATTAAAACACCCCAAACTGTGCAAACAGATCCCAGTATGCACCACAGAGCCACACTCGCAGACACACCAAAAAACACCTAACTCATACAATAATTAAACTAACCTCTATAACTCTCAAACCACAAACACAGAAATAAACTTAAAGCCAAGTTCAAATATCCACACACTCACTCACTCACTCGCACACACATAATAACACATAACTAATCTAAACCTAGTCCACACTACTCTCAGCACAATCCCCAAAATACTAAATAAATATAAGGGGCTAAAACAGATTAAAAGGAGAATACAGCAATCATTCTGTGGGGTTACTGTCAAAATCATGCAACAAATATAGCGCTAGCCACTATCGCACTACCTTTATATTGTGTGAATAACATAGCACATTGTCTTATCAGCACTTCCCAAAATAGCTCTAGCGCTTCAGTAAATGTTGTGTCTAGCAGAACAACTTACAATTTGATGTATTATCCTCCTTTTGTGAGACTTGTGCTTATGTGAGACGCTGTTCCCTGTTGCACACTCACGTCCTAAAATTATTTGTTTCCATATATTGGAAGTTAAATGTTTAGTTCCTAGGACACCCTCTGAACTACTGACCAACTACATTCCACCACCAGCTTTAGAGCATTTAGAGTATTTAATGAACAACTACTAAGCATGTGGAATACTGAATACTGGGAGCACGAATTGCTTAGAGGTATTGTTGTATTTTGCAGGGACTGAGTGCTTCTGTTTTTACTGTTGGGGAAATGCTTGTGCAAACAGCTCCATTTTAAAAAAATGTAACTTTATTTAACATTCTTTAAAACTTTGTTGTGTTCTATGTTCATCAAGAAACAGCACTGGTCGTCTATGGCCTCTCCCTCCCAGTGGTCTACCCAACCAAGTACCCTCAAAATAGTCCAGTAGGTCTGATAACAGGTCTCCATTCTCAACATAGAATTGAGTATTGATAAGTTCCTCAAAGGCTGATATTATATCAGCAACAGGGACATAAGCAGGTGCTGGCAAAGGCGTAGATTCAATGCAAAATTTGGGTCTGATACATACTGAGAACACACATCTGGCAGTCCCTGTATTTTTCACCACACTGACTGGCACATATGAAAAAACAGCCATGAATCTGGGCAGCGGGATGCAATTTTAAAAGCTTTGATTGCTGCCAATTCAGTCAACCATAATTGACTGAGGCTAAAGTGCGGTGCATAGGTTGTGTAGTGCATTGAACACTTTAACGTAAGTGGCTGCAGTTCTATTTGCCATCAGAATGTAAACTAAGGGAATCACTGCGTTGTTGCGTATGGCATGGATTGTATATAACTGCTGGAAAATGGTAGGTTAACTTTTGACGTGCCATCCGTGAACCAGTGGGAACTGTTTTTGAGGTGTTGTAAGTCAAGTGCAGTGGAGAAAATTAGTACATGGTCCTGAGAAGGTCCAGAATCATAAGCAGAAATTTATCTTTCTGCAGTGTTAGACACAGTTCCTCTGGAAGTACCAAGGAGGCAGCATCTGCAAGTTCGGGAGGTGGGCAAGCAGCAGCCCTCAGATTACGTCGCCCAACTCGCTTCAGTAGTGGCATGGCAGGTAACCGCGAAGAAACAGTGGGACAGAGTTCAGTGACACCACCAGCAACTATCTGGTGTGTTGTTTTGTTGCTGCTTCCTGCCTGTTCTTTCATGGATGCAACAGCCTCCTTGACTGCAACCGCTGCTGGGTCAGGGACATGGTTGTGCTCACCTAATTTCTTGCGCACGGTCTCCCCATTTAAATGCAGTCATGCTGAGCAGTATCCCTTATCATACATGCAGTCTCGACCTCTATCCTCTCCCTCCTCAACTACGGCATACTCATTTATAGCGCTGCCACCACCTTGGCCCTTAGTAGGCAACGTCCCTCCCTCAACAAATCCTGTCACCTTGTACTGGACTGCGACCATCTCACCCATACCTGCTCACTATATAACTCCACAAACTGGCTTAACTTAGACAATAGGATCAAGTTCCACACCTACCTTATGTGTAAAAAAAATCACCCTTGGTCTCCCCAAGTCTCACCTCCTGAATCTATCCATTTACAGCCCAAAAGTAACTCATAGCTCCAGCAAGAAACTTCTCCACAGTTCCCCACTGTCAAACCTCCAATTTCAAATATTCTTCAGCTTCAAGGCCCCTCATGGATGAATGGCCTACCTACCTAGCTCCATCACAAATTAAAATTCTATCGGCCTCTTCAAAACCCACCTTAAGAGACCTCTCCAGTCCTTAAACTGCTGTGACTGCTATTGAACCTGTCACACACTCCTCCCCCTACCATGACAATGGCCTCTGGCTGGCTTACCCCCCCGCCCCTTTTTTTATCCCCTTACCTCCAATCTTGAGCATCTCTGTATAAATGTCTATATGCTTATCTGGTCTGGCTGTCACCCTAAGTTTGTTAGGTCCTGACTGCAAGCCTATAATTGTACTTTTACCATGTGTCTAGCTTGTCCTGTTTCCTGCACTGTATTTACCCTAATACTGTATTGTTTTATCTATGTGACATGGAACCTTTGTGAATGAGCCTTTGACTCAAAGGTACTTTCTGAATCCTGAATAAATAAAATACTTCAAGCACTTGAAGTATGATTTGCTGGTGGTGACTCTTTCTCATCGATACAGGTAGCCATTGAGAATGGCAAGTTCTCCTCCCTTCTGACTCTTGACAAGCCGTACTGCCATGATACTGACTGCTGCACCAACAAACTAGCTAGAATAAGTAACCATGGCAATTACACTCACGCATGGCTAGTAAATTTGGGCAAATGAATGGACAGGAAATACAGGACAGGCACCATGTTCATAATTCTGTTCCAAATGCTAATTACTGTATTTAAAGGTTGGCATGTTTCTGTAAAGGCGACATAGCATCATAGCGCTATTTTTCACTGCTCTATTGTGCTTGCGTTATTTTAACTCATGCTATTCTGGTAGCGTGATTATGACTGGACACCCATTCTGTGGTGCACAAGGTGAACAGATCAAGTGATAAATAGTATTGCAAGTCCATAAGTCCACAACAAAACTTAAAAGCTAAAAGTCCTCTACTCTCACTAGAGGAAAGATTCTGAAATAAAAGTAAATCCTCAGTTTGAATGATAAACAGTACCATAAGTACATAAGTCCAAAAACTGAACTGGATAACTGAAAGACCTCTTCCCTCAACCGAGCAAAGATTCTGAGATAAAGGTAAATCCACAGGTGGAGGCACTGGTAGTGTTCTCACCACCACCAGCGCAGCTTTGGGCAGAAGCCAGATCAGCTGAGACTGAGCTAATGCATTAGGCTTTCTACCAAAAATACCACCTACAGCTTAATCTGGTTCAAGGTCAGTTGGCATTCATCTGTATCCCCTTCCTCTGGTTGTGCCTGAAAATAGGTAGACTTTGTCTAGTGCACTTACACGTCAACAAAAACTAAATAACTAAATAAATAAAAGGCTGGGGAGACAGCTGAGCCTAACCATGATCATCAGGACATGGGACCTGCTGAGCCAGAGCATGAACATTAGGCTGTACAAGCATCTGAGCAGCGGGCACTACAGCAGTTTCAAACACCAAACAAGAAGCACATGTTCATGACTGCATGAGGGATGCCTTGGTTCAGATAAGGGCAGGACAAATACAGCAACAAACCATGGTGAATGAGATGTGCAATGAACTTTGAGAAATGTGACATTTAATATCGTGAAATTTGGCTTCACGGAACAGCACAGCATAAATGTATATCTGTATGAGAACATGATGGCAGGCAGAGCCAGTGCCAGCAGAAAAAGACACACTACCAGCACAAGTGGACACAGTGACAGCAGTAGCAGACAAAGTACCAGCAGTAAGAGACACAGTGCCAGCAGTAAGAGACACAGTGCCTGCAATAAGAGACACAGTGCCTGCAATAGAGGACACAGTCTAAGCAGAAAAGGATCAGTGTCAGCCTGACCTACAGTACCACAACAAACACCACAGCCCACACTGCCTCAACAACTGCAGCCACACATTACTGATCTGCAAATAGCACACAGTCATCAGGGCAGCATTTTGACAGACAGGACCTGGTACCACTCAACAGTGACAAGGAGAGAGAACCAAGATATTGGTGTGGTGACAGACCTAAAGATTTTGCTGCACTTGTTTTCTCTGCCCTTGTACAATTTAACATTTATGTTCAGTGGGAAAAGCTAACTAGGATGGCTCAAGGGGGAAGAAAAACTTGCCCAAGAACATTATTACTACCATTCTGACGCATGTGGAGTGTCACTTTGATATGTCACTTTCTACTATAATCAGAACCTGAGATCAAATAAACAATTATGGATGGTACAAACAAGTGAATTCACACCCTGATTTAAGATACTGTTGTTTACACATGTGCTTAATGAAGTATTTTATATCTTGTTATGTTGTGGCAAAATAAAACTTATGGAAAATGTTTGACACCTCTATCTTTTCTATCATGTTGTCTTGGAAAATGATTACTTCTTTGAAGTCATGTTAAAATACTGTTTAAATACAATGGTACACATTAGCAAACCTAGGATTTTGCAATGGGTGCATGGATTGGGATATGGGAGTGGGACTTGGTATGAAAAATTTTGGAATAGGTTTTAAATCCTCAGTATAATTTGCTATTAAGACAGGACCTAGCAAAAGCACTTTAGGTTTTTTAGTCTGATTATTCCGATATCATTCCTTTTTATGTTTGCTTGTGTGCGCAGTGCACAAGAAACATATTGAGATAGTATAGCATTGCAGAGGTGTGGCAGTGTTGTGGCCAATGCAGCGGACGCTTTAATGGGTGCGTCCGCCTTGACCGCAATTAATGCTGAAGCTGCGATGATATTTCAGTTTCAGGCGGGTGCACACTTGAAGAAATCTGCCACCGCAATCAGTGGCAGATTCATCATTGCAGCAGCAGTCCCCAACCAGGCACACAGCAGGACAACAAATTTAAATGGTAGCTCCTCCCTGCTGCTGCCCACCCGCACCCTCCATTATCCATCCCCTGCCGACATTGAGGTGCTCAATCCCCACATCAGCATGTATATACCCCTCCTCCCATTAATGTGGCACACTGGGACCCACCCCAGTGTGCCAAAAAATCTTTCTTTGATGTTTCCAACACTGGGATGCCCACTCCCGTTGTCAGAACCCCCATGCCCTATGTTCTCAGTCGACTGGAATCCTGGGGTTGGCATTGATCCCCTCCCAGTACTCTGGCACAGTGGGAGCCCACCCCAGTGTGCTGAAATCCATGGCATCTTTTTTAAAACCTGAAACAAAATTAAATGGTCCCTTGTCGTTCCATGTCCCCCTCCCATAACCCGCACCTCTCTCTGCACACCCTACCTTCCCACCCCACACCATATTTACCTCTGGAGGTCAGGAGCAGCGATCTTCTATGGACAAGGAACATGTCTGCACTCTTCAATAACCAACCAGGAACTGAAGGAAATGACGGTAAGCCCTATAATGGCAGTCAATGGGGGAAGGGGTTTAATTTAGGTTGATATCTCAGCCAGTTTTTGGAGTTTTGGTCCCAAATTTTCAGCATGGGGTCCTTGTGACCACATCTCATGAACACTGGCACTGTCATTTTGTTTCTCACTCCAGAAAGGTGATTTCATGGTCACTGCGTGGAATCACCTTTCCGGACCAATTTATAAAACAACAATGCCACTGTTTATGAGGTGGGGTTCAAAAGCCCTTGTTGCAAATCTAGTGAAAAACTAAAATAAATTACTGTGTTATGAGCATCCATTGCACAGTTTCTCGCAACCTCTAACTTCATCAATTTTAATATTTTCCTCCAAATTTCCAACCTTACCATTTTTCACACACCCTTATAAACAGTGCAGCTGTCATTTTTAGCTTTCTTCCCAAAATGTGATTTTACCTGTGGTGCCGAATGGCATAGCCACTGTGTGAAATCAACTTTGGGACAGATTAATGAAATCACAGTACCACTGTTCACGAGGAGGTCCCAAAATGCCATGTTGAAAACATTCCAAAAATGACTGTGTTACGAGCATGCATTGCACAGTTTCTACACACACTCTTAACCCATACCTTTTTACTTACTACACTTAGATTTTCAACATTGCCATTTCTTCCACACCCTCCTCATGAACAGTACAGCTGTCATTTTTCACATCCCTGCCTGAAATGTGTTTTCTCACTTGTGGCTCAGAATGGCACACTCGCTGTCTGAGAAATCACCTTTAGGTTGAGTAATGAAATGATACTGCCACTGTTCATGGTGAAATTCAAAAGCCCATGTTGAAAATTTGAAGCAAAAATACCAACAAACACCTGGCGCATTAGGGTTTCTAACTGTAATGCCCACCCTGTACAGACTGACAGGCGTCAGGGGTGTGACTTGGGGTCGTCAGCTGTAATGCTCATGCCATTCAACCTCCACCCCCATCTGCAGCTACTGACAGGCATCAAGGTGGTCCTTGGGGTTTTCGGCCCTAACGTTCATTCCATTCTTCTATACTGCACCCATCTCAGCTTATTACCTTATGGAATGGGGTGAGCGTAAGGGCCAAAGACTTCAAGGCACACTGCGACACCTGTCAGTGTCTGCAGGGTGGGGTGAGGTGGGATGGCTTGAGTGTTATGGCTGATGACCCAAAGGCACACCCCCAACACCTGTCAGTCTCTGCAAGGTGGGGGTTGGCGTTACTTCAATACTTCACTGCCATTCCTATTATGCATTTTTCTAACTCCTGCACTACCAATGCCAATACCAGCAAGCAAACATTCGGCATTGACAAATACTTGTTAGGATTAGAGAGTACAGCTCTCCATGGTAACATAGTAAAGAGACTATTGTATGAATGGGTGTTGTTTACACTGGGTTCTGTTTACATGGCCCACATCAGCTAAACCTATATAGACTTTTAAGAGATCCTGTAATAAGAATGAAGTACAATATTTGATTGTGCAAGGCTTCTTTTCTGTGAATTTTATGTATGTTTTTGATTTCAGATGTAATACGATGTTAATATATGCATATAATTTATTTGTGTTTATATGTATTGTATTCATGGTAAAGATTTTATCTTTTGTAATGACTTTATATAAATTGAACAATAAACTTGAACTTAATAAAAAGACAATTAAAATTGAAAATTGAAATTTGCTATTACCTTGTTATTACAATTTGAATACTATTTTTAATAAATATTTCAAATCATAAGAGTTTTGGAATGGCTCAGGGATGCGGCATTGTGATTGTCCTCTTCTGAATCCATCACTAGATGGATCAAGAGGGAGGAGGAGATGTGGCCATGTACGTTAGGAAGGGTATAAAGGCAATGGAGGTACTAGGTAGACAGGGGGAGGCTGAGACACTGTGGGTCACCCTTGAGCCAGGCAATGACACAACAGTCTGAGCAGGGGGGATCTGCAGGCCTTCAGCACAGGGGGAGGAGTTGAATGGGGTCTAGGGGATCAAATTCATGCAATGGCAGTAAAAGGTGAGGTGTTACTGTAGGGTAATTTCAATATCACAGATGTGGACTGGGCCATCCCAACAGCTGCTTCAACCAGGAGCAGAGGCATCCTGGTTTCGCCACAGGGGGAAGACCTAAAACAGCTAGTGATTGATCCCACCAGAGAAGAGGAGATTCTGGACCTAGTATTGACCAATAGGAACAGAATCGCAGACATCCAGGTGGAAGGTCAACTGAGGTCTAGCAACCATCACATAGTGTGGTTTAGCATACTGGATCAGAGACACAATCTAGTCACACGGAGGCAAAAGGTCTTAGATTTTAGGAGGGTGAATTTTGCTAAATGGGGAGTTGTATCAAAGAGGCATTGGTGAGAAGGGAGACAGGAGGAGGAGTTGAGGAGCAGTGGGAACAACTAAAGGGAACCATAAAGGAGGTGATGAGCCAATGCATCAGGTTGGTAAATAAGTGCATGAAAACCACTGTGGTTCTGAAAGAGGTGGCAGACAAGGTAAGGCCAACAGGGCAGGTTTCAGGAAATATAAGAACACTCAAAGGCAGGAGGACTGGGAGGTGTACCCAAGGAATCTAAGGGAAGCAGGGAAGGCTGTTATGAGAACAAATGTGCAGACTGAAGAAAGACTGGCGTGGACAGTGAAAAAAGGGGACAAGGCATTCTATACATACGTTAGAAAAAGAAGGAAGATGAGGGGATTGTAAGGCTCAAAGGGGATACATGGGAGAGTAAGGAGGAAAACATGGAAAAGGCAGAAATACTGAACAAATATTTCTGTTCTGTATTCAATAAAGAGGAGGAGGATCAGGGACCACAATTGAGTAACAAACACGAAGGGGGGGGGTAAACGCAAGTCCATTTCCAGTGGCGAGAGTCCTGGAGGAGCTCATAACACTGAAAGTGGACAAAGCAATGGGGCCAGATGGCATACACCCGAGGATATTAAGAGAGCTAGCGGCACCTCTGGTAGTGCTGTTCATGGAGTCACTCAACACAGGAGTGGTTCCAGAGGACTGGAAGAGGGCACATGTAGTCTCTCTACACAAATGTAGTAGTAGGGAGGAGGCAGGGAACTATAGGCCAGTAAGCCTCACCTTAGTAGTGGGTAAGATCATGGAGGCACTGCTTAAAGAAAGAATAGTGGCACACTTGGAATCCAGTGGTGCCCAGGATCCAAGGCAACATGGATTCATAGCAAGAAGATCATGTCAGACGAACCTGACAGATTTTGTTGACTGAGTGACAAGGGAAGTAAATCGGGGGGAGGCAGTAGACATCACCTACCTTGATTTCAACAAAGCCTTCGACATCATCCCACATAAAAGGCTGGTAAACAAAATGAGCAGTCTGGTTATGGGGCACAAGGTGGTAAACTGGGTTAGGATCTGGCTAATGGACAGGAAGCAGACAGTGGTGGTAAATGGGATCCAATCTGGGAAGAGGGAGGTGACCAGCGGGGTACCTCAGGAATCAGTCCTTGGGCCAGTCCTGTTTAATATCTTCGTTAGTGACACTGTGGTAGGACTGGAGGGAAAGGTCTGCTTGTTTGCAGATTACACCAAGATCTGCAACAGGATGGATACTCCGGACAGGGTGGAGAGAATTAGGATGGACCAGGAGAAGCTTGAAAAATAGTCTGCAGTGTGGTAAATAAGGTTCAATTTCAAGAAGTGCAAAATAATGCACCTTGGAAGAGGGAACCCTGGGGAGAGCTACAGGATGGGGGGAGTTGTTGACTACCACCAAGGAAGAAAGGGACCTGGGAGTTATCATTTCTGATGACATAAGGGTGTCTAAGCAGAGTACAAATGCTGCAGGAAGGGTCAGTGGCATGCTGGAGTGCATAGGCAGAGGTATCTCTAGCAGCAGGCATGAGGTGGTGATGCCGTTGTACAAAAC
This sequence comes from Neoceratodus forsteri, assembly GCA_016271365.2. Lineage (NCBI taxonomy): Eukaryota > Metazoa > Chordata > Ceratodontiformes > Ceratodontidae > Neoceratodus > Neoceratodus forsteri. Next base: position 1,271,981,515 of record CM057452.1, read on the forward strand.
GTTAGTGAGGCCTCACCTAGAGTACTGTGTGCAGTTCTGGAGGCTGCACCTTTGTAAGGGCATTGAAAATGGTGGAGGTGGTTCAGAGAAGGGTGACTAAGATGGTACAGGGCTTGCACCAGAAAACATATGAGGAGAGACTAAAGGACCTCAATATGTACTTTCTGGAGGACAGGAGGATTGGGGGACATGCTAGAAACATTCAAGTCCCTTAAGGGAATTAACAAGGTGCAGGGGAGATATCTTCAATAGAGATGCACAAGAATGAGGGGCATGATATGAAATTGGAAGGTGGCAGGCTGAGGAGAAATGTGAGGAAGTTTTCTTCACAGAGATGGTGGTAGACACATGGAATAGACTGCCACAGGAGGTGGTGGGGTGGAGCACAGTGGAGGGATTTAAGCATGAATGTGGCTAGCATAAGTGTACCTTAGAAGTGGGAAGGAGTGGGGAAAGAGTCATTGACGAGGTAAAGTCAGAGGCCACAAACTAAGTAGGGCTTTCAGGCAAACTGGATGGGCCTGGTGGTCTTTTCTGTGGACAATTTCTTTCTTTCTTTCTTTCTTTCTTTCTTTCTTTCTTTCTTTCTTTCTTTCTTTCTTACCTTTGAGCAATGGAGCTCATTTACAAAGGTTCCGCATTATATGGAGATTACAATATGAAAACAACATTTTAGTACAGTGTGCATTGCATTAACTATACACTGGACATTTAAATATGGAGTGCAATGTGATATTGTCAATAGTATATACAAACAGAGTAGAGTAATCAACAGTCAAAATTTAGGGATACAATCAGGTAGGACTTTGCCAGAAACAGATAGGGATGGGGAAAACAACATTTCAGTACCAAGTACCGAGTATAGCATTTCAGTAGAGTTCAGGACACTAAATATACTGTATATTGTATAACATAAACATGGAGTACAATGTGAAATTGTCAATTGCATAAACATACAGTTTAGATAAAAAAAATCAACTGGCAAAAAACAGGATGCAGTCACGTATGACATTTTCAGAACCGATTGAGGGGGGAATGGGAGGTTATTTAGGATGTGGTGGGACTAGGTAAAGCTAGATACAGTATCTCTCCCAGCAGTATTAAGCACAAAACATATTTTAGGTGTGAGTTGGGCCTAACCCATTTGGGAGACACGGGCTCAGTACTGGAATTGGTCCTCTTCAATATCGCCATAAATGACATTGTAGTTGAACTGCAAGGGAAGGTATGCCTTTTTACAGATGACACCAAAATCTGTAATAGGGTGGACACTGTGGAGGGGGAAGAAAGAATACTTAAGGATCTTGGGAAAGTCAAGAGCGTGGCAGTTGGGGTTCAATGACAAAAAGGGCAAAATCATGCACCTAGAGCACCGGAACCCATCAGCTTAGTATAGACTGGCAGGATACTGACAGTAACTAAGCAGGAAAGGGACCTTGGGGCTATCATATCCGATGACTTAAAAGTTGCAGGACAGTGTGACAAAGCAGTGGGTGGAGCCAGTGTGATGTATAGGGAAAGGTGTCTCCAGCAGGAGGAGGAGGTGGTGTTGCCACAATATCCTCACTTGTGAGACCCCACCTGGAATATTGTATCAATTTGGGGCCATGCCTCAGAAAGAACATAGGGTGCAGGCAGTCTGGAGGAGGCAACTAAAACTGTGCAGGGGTTGCATCAACAACTCTATAAGGAGAGACTGAAGGATCTCAACATGTACACCCAGGAAGATACAAACAAAAAATAAGCACCACACACAAACCAGGCAAATACAGGACGGATTGTTTGCCAATTTATTGGTGAAGTAGCTGTGCAAACTGTGCAAAAACAATATCCTGTCCCACAGAGTCATGTGGATGTACCTTCCTGGGAATGGACTGGTGAAATCAAAGGCCTAACACCTACCCAGGAAGAAAGGAGTATGAGTGTGACATGATCGAAATCTACAAGTCTTTCTATTTTTGACTAATTAAACCTAAGAAAGTTTGAAATTGTCAAAGCAATTGTCTCCTTATAAAAGTTAAAGTGTTGGAGAACTTAATCCAAGGTTCTTGAAACTTATAGCGGATCACATCTATGTCCCTTTGACTAACATTTTTAATTTATCCTTAAAAATAGGGGACTTTCCTTCTCAGTGGAAAAATACAGTTATTAGATCTATTTTTAAGGGGGGGGGCATGGCTACTGAGTTAAATAACTATCGACCCATTTCTTTACTCCCTGCTTTAGGAAAAATGCTTGAAAAAAATCATTAGCCAACAATTAGCTGAGTTTCTTGACTCACTGGTCTCCAATCCCTGGCAGCATGTCTTCCATAAACCTCATGGAATTGGGACATTCTTGGCCAGGTTAACTGATCACATTGGTAGAGCTATGGATGGTGGTAAGCTTACCAGTACTGTGTTCGTGGACCTGTCCAAGGCTTTTGATCTTGTCGACCATCGCCTGCTGCTCAGGGGATTGGGCTGTATTGGACTCAGCAATTCTCCATTACAGTGGCTTGATAGTTATCTAACAAATCATCTTCTCAGGGTGAGCTACTGGGGAATGATGTCTGACAGCAGAATGTTGGAGATGAATCCTGGGGCCTCTCCTATTCTCCTTATTTGTTGATGAACTGCCTTCTTCTCTAACTTGTACTGAAGTATTGATGTACGCTGACAACATCATCCTCTTTAGTAGCTCATGATAGAAACATAGAAACATAGAAACATAGAAGTTGACGGCAGATAAGGACCGCAAGGCCCATCCAGTCTGCCCATTTCTTTTTCTACCTTATAAATGTGCCATCGGCCTTTGCTCTGTCAGTGACCTATCTATTCATAGTCATTTGTATTGCTCCCTTATGCCTATCCCATGCCTGTTTGAAGCCCTGCACTGTATTCATAGCCACCACTTCTTGTGGTAAGCCATTCCATGCATCTACCACCCTTCCTGTGAAAAAAATTTCCTCACATTCCCCATAATTGGCCTCCCTCTAATCTCATGCTGTGTCCTCTTGTCCTGCTATTTTCTTATATTTAAACATGTTAGACTCTTTCACCTTGTTTATGCCCTTAAGGTGTTTAAATGTCTCGATCATATCACCTCTCTCCCTCCTTTGCTCAAGGGTATACATATTGAGCTCCGTTAATCTGTCCTCATATGTCTTCTGATGCAGTCCCTGCACCATTTGGTTGCCCTTCTCTGGACTGCCTCAATTTGGTTAATGTCCTTGTGAAGGTGTGGCCTCCAATACTGCACGCAGTACTCCAGATGGGAGCTAACCAATGTCTTGTACAGAGGGTTATTACCTCCCTCTTACGACTTGTGATACCCCTACTAATACATCATAACACCCCCTAGCCTTACCTACTGCTGGGGGTCTGCTTGGATGATTTTAGGTCATCAGTGATGATGATGCCAAGTCTCTTTCTTCCTTTGTGACTGCTATAACTCCTCAGCCTATAAGTGCTTCGGGTTTCTCTTCCCTATGTGCATGATTTTGCACTTCTTTGCATTAAACCTCAGTTGCCACTCTTCTGACCATTCTGCTAGTTTATCCAGATCTCTTCTCATTCTGCCCACCCCATCTGGATCATCTACTCTGTTGCTGATCTTGGTGTCATCTGCAAACAGACAAGCTACCCTCTAGTCCATCTGCGAGGTCACTAATGAAGATGTTGAATAGGACTGGCCCCAGGACTGATCCCTTAGGTACCCCACTTGTGACTTGCATCTCTTCTGACTGTATACCATTTACCACCACTCTCTGTTTTCTGCCAGTCAACCAGTTTGCCACCCAGTTGACCAACTTCTGACCCACCCCGAGTCAGAGGATGAAATAAAAACCAGTTTAACTGCTGATTTTCAGGCTCTTGACTGTTGGTTAAAACAACATCATCTTCTATTAATTATAAAAAAAACTAAGACCATGCTCTTGGGTTCTAAATAGATATTAAATAGAAGTCAACAAGTTGAAATTGTAAATTTCAGAGGTTCTGTAATTGAACAAGTCTTCCAGTTTAGATATTTAGGAATGCTTTTGGATCCCAGCTTATCTTATTCCTTACATGTTAGTACAGTATGTAGAACAATTAATCAAAGGCTGAGTGCTTTATTTAAACTTCAAAACTTACTGAACAAAGATGCTAGATTTGCTGTTGCAATTAACATATTATTATCAATATTAAACTACAAATCATTCTTATTTCAAAATTTATCTAAGGCTGAGTCATGGTTATTAACCTCTGCATTTCACGCAATATGCAGTTTTGTTCTGGAAATACCATATCAGACCCATTACTGCATGCTTTATTCCTTGTCAGCTTTGCTTCCCCCTGGTTTATACTGTCAGTATAGCTTAAACTGCTTGATTCATAATATCCTAGCCTTGGGTTCATCCTCTCCACTATTTTCTTTACTTAATATAAAAAATTCTGATAGGGAATTACGTTCTAGTGTCTCCTTAAAATTGGTTCTCCCTAAGATCAAATTAAAGCTGCGTATGCATGCCTTCTCAAACTGTACTCCAATCTGTTGGAATAAGATGCCAATTTTATTGCAACAAACTATTAGTCATGATTCTTTTAAAATATTGTTGAAACAGCACTATCTTGAATCATTGAAATGTGATTGTTTTTAATGTTTATTTGTATGTCATATTTGTTGATTGTATATTGTACTGTACTTAACATCCTGTCTGTATTTATTTATGGTCCCAGGTTACATCTGAATAAGGGCCTTGGCTCATATTGCTTACCTGGTAAACAAAGGTTTAAATAAATAAAATAAGTACCTAATGAGGGTGAACAGTGTGCAAGAGGATAGTGTCTTTCAAATGAGAAGAACAACAGGACCAGAGGGCATGCAATGAAGTTGGGCAGGGGACTTTAAGAGGGTGTGAGGAAGTACTGTAGTACTTAACTAAAGAGCAGTGAATGCTTGCAACGGATTGCCACCATTTGTGGTGGAGGTGAAAGCAGTGAGAGCTTCAAGCATGAATGGACAGTCATAGTCGAATATTAATAAGCAGGAGGGATGAGGAAGAGCTGACAGAGACCAGTTAGTGATTGTGGAACATTTGTGGAGACTAGGCAGGGACCATCTGGGAAGACTGAGTAGGCCAAGTGCTCCTTTTCTGCTGACAAAGTATTTTTCTATGTTGAATGTGTTTTGGGGTTGCTACAGTAACTGTCCATCAAAGCATTTACTTACTGTGGCTGTGCAAAGATCCAGGTATTTTAAATGGTGTCCTTGAAACCACTTTTTGGTGGCCTTTTATGAATAGCAGCTTACGTGTTCTGGAGGGGGATCCCAGGAAGCACAATGCCAGAGTTTGTGCTGAAAATGTACAAGAGTTATAAGCCAAAGAAAAATCTGAAATAAGCAGTGCCTGCGCACATGCACACGGAGTAAGTACACACTGCTTAATCTTAACATTTTGTGGGCTCATAACTTTATGTTTTCAAGACATTTTGCCCCCACATTGGGGTCATGTCTTGGGCAGCCAACCCACCTGACCACATAAATGCCAATTGTAACTCGCATCCCAAATGTGTTTTCAGGTGTTGACCACAAATTGAACACACACAGCACGAATGACAGCTACCTTGCCAGAAAATAACTGGGAAGTTTTCATACTTTTCTAGAGAGACCTGAATGCTTATGTCTGATACATCCTGATTTTATAATCAATAATCAATAATCTGAAGAGGGGATCTTTGATTTCCTTCATTCTGTGAGATGTGTTTGGAAAAACTAAAATATTTGGCTAATTTCATTATTGGTTTTAAGTTAAGCACTTCTCCTTAAAAATGTGTTTATAAATCTCCAATTTATGGGCGGGTGAAAATCTTTTACAAGTACAGGTTTTCAATGAGAAAAAAACATGCAGTTCTTGCAAAAGACAAGTTAAATTTGTGCTATATCACCAGCAAGATCACAGCTTACTTTAATACTGTCACTGGCCCTGGATAACTGATGCTTTCAGCACCTGCTGTAGCCTTACTTTGCCATCAGCACTGGTCAGGAAACCTCCCCAGATTATAGTACATGACTTTCATAAACCAGTATCCTAATCAATATACTAGCTTTGCTCCCAATATGGAAACAGGCTCCACATTTCTACTGTAAATTCAAAAGAAACTCAGACCAACTGGCACAGACCTACCTCACTGTGGAGCAAGTAACTTCCCTCCGTCACCATCCCAACCAGTCTCCCTACTACTAAAATGAATGTAAAGCATAATTTCTGCCCTGGAAGCTTGTACAAAAAATTGTAGTAATCACAGTGCCTCTTCTACTATGTATTTTGAAAATAGTTCTGTCCGTGTACTTGTAAATAATTCTTCTACATATACTGTTCAATGCTAGCCTACCCCACAATTTTCAAATTTATTCTGTAAGTATTTGTAAATAGCTTCTTGCTGTTGCATTTCCTTATATATTTGTTCTTATGTTAGTGTCAGGGCGATGTCTTGCAAGATAAATGATTAGATGGCTTCAAAATGACTGTCACAGCCTAGGGAAGACATAGGTCATGATGATCGAGCCGGGTCAATGGGGTTCAGCTGTGATGGGAGGTGCAGTAGCCCTTTCTTTGTTGGGTGGCCAATCTCCTGTTGCTGTTTATGTTGCTGTTGGGACTCCTGATCGTTGGCAGCGTGGGGCGAAGGCGGCCACAGGCGGTGATCCGCTTCACAACCGCCGCCCAAGACCACCGCGACCGACTGTCCCTGCCTGCAAGGGACTCCTGATCGCCGGCCATAGGACGAGTGGAAACCGGGCGGTCAGCACTTCTACAGCCGCCACCCGAGACCACCGCACCGGAATCTCCCTGCCTGCAAGGGACTCCTGATCATCGGCCAAAGGACGGGCGGCCACCGGGCGGTCAGCGCTTCTACAGCAGCGGCCCGAGACCACCGCACTGGACTCTCCCTGCCTGCAAGGGACTCATGATCGTCGGCCGTAGGACGAGCGGCCATAAGGCGGTCGGCGCTTCTACAGCCGCCGCCCGAGACCACCGCACCGGACTGTCCCTGCCAGCAAGGGACTCCTGATCGTCGGCCGTAGGACGAGTGGAAACCGGGCGGTCGGCGCATCTACAGCCGCCACCTGAGACCACCGCACCGGAATCTCCCTGCCTGCAAGGGACTCCTGATCATCGGCCAAGAGCGGCGGCCGCGAGGCGGTCGGGCGCTTCCCAACAGCGGCCGAGACCCACCGCAGCGGACTCTCCTACTTGCAAAGGGACTCCTGATCGTCGGCAGTAGGGCCAGCGTAGCAAGGCGGTCGGTGCTTCTACAGCCGCCGCCCGAGACCACTCCACCGGACCCTCCTGCCTGCAAGGTACGGCAAAGCCGCAGCCTATCGGAGCGCGCGCCATTCCTAGGCGGACTCCGATTGGCTTGCCCTTCCACCCTTTATTTTGAACTGAACTCTTGCAAAAAAAGAGCTGTTCTCTTGCTTTCTGGGGAAAACTGTAAATTGTTAAAGTGTTAGACTGGATGTAAGATGCCTAATTGTGTGTAATCCATTGCCAGAACTGTTAAAGGAGGGTACGATTTAAGCCATTACAGCCCTTCCTTTGAAAAAGAGCAGACGCCAGCAAAACATAGGGGCGCCCAGGAAATCGCTCCTATTGTCCTGCAAATTTAGCTCTGCATCACCTCTGGTCTGCCCTCAGCGACTGAGACTAGTACTAATAGTCCTCATATGCTCTATAGGGACCCCTGATCTGTTGGCTGTAGGACGGCCACCAGGCGGTCGGCGCTTCTACAGCCGCCACCGAGACCACCGCACCGGACTCTCCCTTCCTGCAAGGTACGGCAAAGCCGCAGCCTATCGGAGCGCGAGCGCCATTCCTAGGAGGACTCCGATTGGCTTGCCCTTCCACCCATTATTTTGAACTGAACTCTTGCAAAAAAAGAGCTGTTCTCTTGCTTTCTGGGGAAAACTGTAAATTGTTAAAGTGTTAGACTGGATGTAAGATGCCTAATTGTGTGTAATCCATTGCCAGAACTGTTAAAGGAGGGTACGATTTAAGCCATTACAGCCCTTCCTTTGAAAAAGAGCAGACGCCAGCTAGACATAGGGGTGCCCAGGAAATCGCTCCTATTGTCCTGCAAATTTAGCTCTGCATCACCTCTGGTCTGCCCACCCTCAGCCGACTGGGACTAGTACTAATAGTCCCTCCTTCTGTCTCCCCTAGGGACTCCTGATCGTCGGCAGTAGGATGAGCGGCCACCGGGCGGTCGGCGCTTCTACAGCCGCCGCCCGAGACCACCGCACCGGACTCTCCCTGCCTGCAAGGTACGGCAAAGCCGCAGCCTATCGGAGTGCGGCGCCATTCCTAGGTGGACTCCGATTGGCTTGCCCTTCCACCCTTTATTTTGAACTGAACTCTTGCAAAAAAAGAGCTGTTCTCTTGCTTTCTGGGAAAACTTGTAAATTGTTAAAGTGTTAGACTGGATGTAAGATGCCTAATTGTGTGTAATCCATTGCCAGAACTGTTAAAGGAGGGTATAATTGAAGACATTACAGCCCTTTCTTTGAAAAAGAGCAGACGCCAGCTAGACATAGTGGCGCCCAGGAAATCGCTCCTATTGTCCTGCAAATTTAGCTCTGCATCACCTCTGGTCTGCCCGCCCTCAGCCGACTGGGACTAGTACTAATAGTCCCTCCTTCTGTCTCCCTAGGGACTCCTGATCGTCGGCCGTAGGACGAGTGGCCACCGGGCGGTCGGAGCTTCTACAGCCGCCGCCTGAGACCACCTCACCGGACTCTCCGGCCTGCAAGGTAGGGCAAAGCCGCAGCCTATCGGAGCGCGAGCGCCATTCCTAGCGGACTCCGATTGGCTTGCCCTTCCACCCTTTATTTTGAACTGAACTCTTGCAAAAGAGCTGTTCTCCTGCTTTCTGGGTAAAACTGTAAATTGTTAAAGTGTTAGACTGGATGTAAGATGCCTAATTGTGTGTAATCCATTGCCAGAACTGTTAAAGGAGAGTCGATTTAAGCCATTACAGCCCTTCCTTTGAAAAAGAGCAGGCGTCCAGCTAGACATAGTGGCGCCGAAGAAACTCCCTATTGTCCTGAAAATTTAGCTCTGCATCACCTCTGGTCTGCCGCCCTCAGCAGACTGGGACTAGTACTAATAGTCCCTCCTTCTGTCTCCCTAAGGGACTCCTGATCGTCGGCCGTGGGGCGGCGGTCCTGAGCTGTCGGCTTCTACCGCCGCCCGAGACCCTGCACCGGACTCTCCTACCTGCAGTGCGGCAAACCGCAGCCTGCTCGCCAATAGCAGCGCCATTCCTAAGCCGGACTCGATTAACTTGCCCTTCCACCTTTATTTTGAACTGAACTCTTGCAAAAAGAGCTGTTCTCTTGCTTTCTGGGAAAACTGTAAATTGTTAAAGTGTTAGACTGGATGTAAGATGCCTAATTGTGTGTAATCCATTGCCAGAACTGTTAAAGGAGGGTACGATTTAAGCCATTACAGCCCTTCCTTTGAAAAGAGCAGGCGCCAACTAGACATAGGGGCGCCCAGGAAATCGCTCCTATTGTCCTGCAAATTTAGCTCTGCATCACCTCTGGTCTGCCGCCCTCAGCCGACTGGGACTAGTAATAGTCCCTCCTTCTGTCTCCCTAGGGACCCCTGATCGTCGGCCGTGGGGCAGTGGCCTGAGTGATCGGCACTTCTACATCCGCTGCCGAGTCCACTGCCCGGACTCTCCTGCCTGCAACGTACGGCAAAGCCGCAGACCTTCTCGGCCTGAGGAGCCATTCAAAGCGGACTCGATTGACTGCCCTTCCACCTATTTTGAACTGAACTCTTGCAAAAAAAGCTGTTCTCTTGCTTTCTGGGAAAACTGTAAATTGTTAAAGTGTTAGACTGGATGTAAGATGCCTAATTGTGTGTAATCCATTGCCAGAACTGTTAAAGGAGGGTTGATTTAAGCAATTACAGCCCTTCCTTTGAAAAGAGCAGGCGCCAGCTAGACATAGGGCGCCAGGAAATCGCTCTATTGTCCTGCAAATTTAGCTCTGCATCACCTCTGGTCTGCCGCCCTCAGCCGACTGGGACTAGTACTAATAGTCCCTCCTTCTGTCTCCCTAGGGACTCCTGATCGTCGGCCGTGGGGACGGCGGCCACCGGCGGTCGGGCGCTTCTACAGCCACCGCCCGAGACCACCGCACGGACTCTCCTGCCTGCAAGGTACGGCAAAGCCGCAGCCTCTCGGACGTGGCGCCATTCCTAGTGGACTCCGATTGGCTTGCCTTCCACCTTTATTTTGAACTGAACTCTTGCAAAAAAGAGCTGTTCTCTTGCTTTCTGGGAAAACTGTAAATTGTTAAAGTGTTAGACTGGATGTAAGATGCCTAATTGTGTGTAATCCATTGCCAGAAACTGTTAAAGGAGGTGCGATTTAAACATTACAGCCCTTCCTTTGAAAAGAGCAGACGCCAGCTAGACATAGGTGCTGGAAATCGCTCTATTGTCCTGCAAATTTAGCTCTGCATCACCTCTGGTCTGCCGCCCTCAACCGACTGGGACTAGTACTAATAGTCCCTCCTTCTGTCTCCCCTAGGGACCCTAGATCGTCGGCCGTGGACGAGTGGCCACCGAGCGGTGGCGCTTCTACAGCCGCCGCCGAGACCACACCGCCCGGACTCTCCCTGCCTGCAAAGTGCGGCAAAGCAGCAGCCTATCGGATGTGAGCGCCATTCCTAAGTGGACTCGATTGGCTTGCCCTTCCACTCTTAATTTTGAACTGAACTCTTGCAAAAAAAGAGCTGTTCTCTTGCTTTCTGGGGAAAACTGTAAATTGTTAAAGTGTTAGACTGGATGTAAGATGCCTAATTGTGTGTAATCCATTGCCAGAACTGTTAAAGGAGGGTACGATTTAAGCCATTACAGCCCTTCCTTTGAAAAAGAGCAGCGCCAGCTAGACATAGTGGCGCCCAGGAATCGCTCTATTGTCCTGCAAATTTAGCTCTGCATCACCTCTGGTCTGCCGCCCTCAGCCGACTGGGACTAGTACTAATAGTCCCTCCTTCTCTCCCTAGGGACTCCTGATCGTCGGCCGTGGGACGGTGGCCAAAGGGCGGTCGGCGCTTCTACAGCCGCCGCGCCGAGACCACCGCACGGACTCTCCCTGCCTGCAAAGATACGGCAAAGCCGCAGCCTATCGGGCCAGGCGCCATTCCTGAGTGGACTCGATTGACTTGCCTTCCACCTTTATTTTGAACTGAACTCTTGGAAAAAAAGAGCTGTTCTCTTGCTTTCTGGGTAAAACTGTAAATTGTTAAAGTGTTGGACTGGATGTAAGATGCCTAATTGTGTGTAATCCATTGCCAGAACTGTTAAAGGAGGGTACGATTTAAGCCATTACAGCCATTCTTTGAAAAGAGCAGATGCCAGCTAGACATAGGGTTGCGCAGAGAATCGCTCCTATTGTCCTGCAAATTTAGCTCTGCATCACCTCTGGTCTGGCCGCCCTCAGCCGACTGGGGCTAGTACTAATAGTCCCTCCTTCTGTCTCCCTAGGGACCCCTGATCGTCGGCAGTGGACGGCGGCCACGGCGGTCGGCGCTTCTACATCCGCTGCCGAGACCCACCGGACTCTCCCTGCCTGCAGCGTACAGCAAAGCCGCAGACTATCGGGCGGGCGCCATTCCTAAGCGGACTCCGATTAGCTTGCCCTTCCACCCTTTATTTTGAACTGAACTCTTGCAAAAGAGCTGTTCTCTTGCTTTCTGGGAAAACTGTAAATTGTTAAAGTGTTAGACTGGATGTAAGATGCCTAATTGTGTGTAATCCATTGCCAGAACTGTTAAAGGAGAGTGCGATTTAAGCCATTACAGCCCTTCCTTTGAAAAAGAGCAGGCGCCAGCTAGACATGGGGAGCCAGGAAATCGCTCTATTGTCCTGCAAATTTAGCTCTGCATCACTCTGGTCTGCCGCCCTCAGCCGACTGGGACTAGTACTAATAGTCCCTCCTTCTGTCTCCTCAAGGGACTCTGATCGTCGGCCGTGAGACGGCGGCCACCAGGATCGGCGCTTCTACAGCCACCGCCGAGACCGCACTGGACTCTCCTGCCTGCAAGGTATGGCAAAGCCGCAGCCTATCGGAGCGCGAGCGCCATTCCTAGGTGGACTCCGATTGGCTGCCCTTCCACCCTTTATTTTGAACTGAACTCTTGCAAAAAAAGAGCTGTTCTCTTGCTTTCTGGGGAAAACTGTAAATTGTTAAAGTGTTAGACTGGATGTAAGATGCCTAATTGTGTGTAATCCATTGCCAGAACTGTTAAAGGAGGGTACGATTTAAGCCATTACAGCCCTTCCTTTGAAAAAGAGCAGACACCAGCTAGACATAGGGCGCCCAGGAAATCGCTCCTATTGTCCTGCAAATTTAGCTCTGCATCACCTCTGGTCTGCCCGCCCTCAGCCGACTGGGACTAGTACTAATAGTCCCTCCTTCTGTCTCCCCTAGGGACTCCTGATCGTCGGCCGTAGGACGAGCGGCCACAGGGCGGTCGGCGCTTCTACAGCCGCCGCCCGAGACCACCGCACCGGACTCTCCCTGCCTGCAAGGTACGGCAAAGCCGCAGCCTATCGGAGCGCGAGCGCCATTCCTAGGCGGACTCCGATTGGCTTGCCCTTCCACCCTTTATTTTGAACTGAACTCTTGCAAAAAAAGAGCTGTTCTCTTGCTTTCTGGGAAAACTGTAAATTGTTAAAGTGTTAGACTGGATGTAAGATGCCTAATTGTGTGTAATCCATTGCCAGAACTGTTAAAGGAGGGTACGATTTAAGCCATTACAGCCCTTCCTTTGAAAAAGAGCAGACGCCAGCTAGACATAGTGGCGCAGGAAATCGCTCCTATTGTCCTGCAAATTTAGCTCTGCATCACCTCTGGTCTGCCTGCCCTCAGCCGACTGGGACTAGTACTAATAGTCCCTCCTTCTGTCTCCCCTAGGGACTCCTGATCGTCGGCCGTAGGACGAGCGGCCACCGGGCGGTCGGCGCTTCTACAGCCGCCGCCCGAGACCAATGCACCGGACTCTCCCTGCCTGCAACGTACGGCAAAGCCGCAGCCTATCGGAACTCAAGCACCATTCCTAGGCGGACTCCGATTGGCTTGCCCTTCCATCCTTAATTTTGAACTGAACTCTTGCAAAAAAAGAGCTGTTCTCTTGCTTTCTGGGGAAAACTGTAAATTATTAAAGAGTTAGACTGGATGTAAGATGCCTGATTGTGTGTAATCCATTGCCAGAACTGTTAAAGGAGGGTTCGATTTAAGCCATTACAGCCCTTCCTTTGATAAACAGCAGACGCCAGCTAGACATAGTGGCGGCCAGGAAAGCGCTCCTATTGTCCTGCAAATTTAGCTCTGCATCACCTCTGGTCTGCCCGCCCTCAGCCGACTGGGACTAGTACTAATAGTCACTCTTTCTGTCTCCCCTAGGGACTCCTAATCGTCGGCCGTAGGATGAGTGGCTAAAGGGCGGTCGGCGCATCTACAGCCGCTGCCCGAGACCACCGCACCGGACTCTCCCTGCCTGCAAGGTACGGCAAAGCAGCAACCTATTGGAGCGCGAGCGCCATTCCTATGTGGACTCCGATTGGCTTGCCCTTCCACCCTTTATTTTGAACTGAACTCTTGCAAAAAAAGAGCTGTTCTCTTGCTTTCTGGGGAAAACTGTAAATTGTTAAAGTGATAGACTGGATATAAGATGCCTAATTGTGTGTAATCCATTGCCAGAACTGTTAAAGGAGGATACGATTTAAGCCATTACAGCCATTCCTTTGAAAAGAGCAGGCGCCAGTTAGACATAGTGGCGCTGAAATCGCTCTATTGTCTTGCAAATTTAGCTCTGCATCACCTCTGGTCGGCCTGCCCTCAGCCGACTGGGACTAGTATTAATAGTCCCTCCTTCTGTCTCCCATAGGGACTCCTGATCGTCGGCGACGGCGGCTCGGGGCGGTCAGCGTCTACATCCGCCGCCCGAGACCACCGCACCGGACTCTCCCTGCCTGCAAGGTACGGCAAAGCCACAGACTATCGGAGCGTGAGCGCCAATCCTAGGCGGACTCCGATTGGCTTGCCCTTCCACCCTTTATTTTGAACTGAACTCTTGCAAAAAAAGAGCTGTTCTCTTGCTTTCTGGGGAAAACTGTAAATTGTTAAATTGTTAGACTGGATGTAAGATGCCTAATTGTGTGTAATCCATTGCCAGATCTGTTAAAGGAGTGCGATTTAAGCCATTACAGCCCTTCCTTTGAAAAGAGCAGGCGCCAGCTAGACATAGGGGCGCCCTGGAAATCGCTCCTATTGTCCTGCAAATTTAGCTCTGCATCACCTCTGGTCTGCCCGCCCTCAGCCGACTGGGACTAGTACTAATAGTCCCTTCTTCTGTCTCCCCTAGGGACTCCTGATCGTCGGCCGTAGGATGAGCGGTCACCGGGTGGTCGGTGCTTCTACAGCCGCTGCACGAGACTACCGCACCAGACTCTCCCTGCCTGCAAGGTACGGCAAAGCCGCAGCCTATCGGAGCGCGAGCGCCATTCCAAGGCGGACTCCGATTGGCTTGCCCTTCCACCCTTTATTTTGACCGGAAATCTTGAAAAAAAAGAGCTGTTCTCTTGCTTTCTGGAGAAAACTGTAAATTGTTAAAGTGTTAGACTGGATGTAAGATGCCGAATTGTGTGGAATCCATTGCCAGAACTGTCAAAGGAGGGTACGATTTAAGCCATTACTGCCCTTCCTTTGAAAAAGAGCAGACGCCAGTTAGACATAGGGGCGACCAGAATATCGCTGCTATTGTCCTGCAAATTTAGCTCTGCATCACCTCTGGTCTGCCGCCCTCAGCCGACTGGGACTAGTACTAATAGTCCCTCCTTCTGTCTCCCTAGGGACCCTGATCGTCGGCCGTGGACGATCGCTAGCGATGCAGTCGGCGCTTCTTCAGCCGCCGCCGAGACCACCGAACCGGACACTCCTGCCTGCAAGTGCAGCAAAGCTGCAGCCTATGGAGCGCGGCGCCATTCTAGGTGACTCCGATTGACTGCCTTCCACCCTTTATTTTGAACTGAACTCTTGCAAAAAAAGAGCTGTTCTCTTGCTTTCTGGGGAAAACTGTAAATTGTTAAAGTGTTAGACTGGATGTAAGATGCCTAATTGTGTGTAATCCATTGCCAGAACTGTTAAAGGAGGGTACGATTTAAGCCATTACAGCCCTTCCTTTGAAAAAGAGCAGACGCCAGCTAGACATAGGGGTGCCCAGGAAATCGCTCCTATTGTCCTGCAAATTTAGCTCTGCATCACCTCTGGTCTGCCTGCCCTCAGCCGACGGGGACTAGTACTAATAGTCCCTCCTTCTGTCTCCCTAGGGACTCCTGATCATCGGCCGTGGGGCGAGAGGCCACCAGGCGTCGGCACTTACATCCGCTGCCGAGACCACCACCGGACTCTCCCTGCCTGCAAGTGCAGCAAAGCCGCAGCCTCTCGGGCATGGCGCCATTCCTCAGCGGACTCCGATTGGCTTGCCCTTCCACCATTTATTTTGAACTGAACTCTTGCAAAAAAACAGCTGTTCTCTTGCTTTCTGGGGAAAACTGTAAATTGTTAAAGTGTTAGACTGGATGTAAGATGCCTAATGTGTGTAATCCATTGCCAGAACTGTTAAAGGAGGGTACGATTTAAGACATTACAGCCCTTCCTCTGAAAAAGAGCAGACGCCAGCTAGACATAGTGGCACCCAGGAAATCGCTCCTATTGTCCTGCAGATTTTGCTCTGCATCACCTCTGGTCTGCCCGCCCTCAGCCCGACTGAGAATAGTACTAATAGTCCCTAATTCTGTCTCCCCTAGGGACTCCTGATCGTCGGCCGTAGGACGAGTGGCCTCAGGCGGTAGGCGCTCCTACAGCCGCCGCCCGAGACCACCTCACCGGACTCTCCCTGCCTGCAAGTTACGGCAAAGCCGCAGCCTATCGCAGCTCGAGCGCCATTCCTAGGCGGACTCTGATTGGCTTGCCCTTCCACCCTTTATTTTGAACTGAACTCTTGCAAAAAAAGAGCAGTTCTCTTGCTTTCTGGGTAAAACTGTAAATAGTTAAAATGTTGGACTGGATGTAAGATGCCTAATTGTGTGTAATCCATTGCCAGAACTGTTAAAGGAGGGTATGATTTAAGCCATTACAGCCCTTCCTTTGAAAAAGAGCAGACGCCAGCTAGACATAGGGGCGCCAGGAAATCGCTCCTATTGTCCTGCAAATTTAGCTCTGCTTCACCTCTGGTCTGCCTGCCCTCAGCCAGCTGGGACTAGTACTTAATAGTCCTCATTCTTCTCCCTTAGGGACTCCTGATCCCGGCAGTAGTACAGTGGCCACCGGCGGTCGGCTCTTCATCTACCACCAGAGTCCACCGCACCGGACTCTCCCAGATTGCAAGGTAGGGCAAAGCCGCAGCCTATCGCAGCTCGAGAGCCATTCCTAGGCAAACTCCGATTGGCTTGCCCTTCCACCCTTTATTTTGAACTGAACTCTTGCAAAAAAAGAGCTGTTCTCTTGCTTTCTGGGGAAAACTGTAAATTGTTAAAGTGTTAGACTGGATGTAAGATGCCTAATTGTGTGTAATCCATTGCCAGAACTGTTAAAGGAGGGTACGATTTAAGCCATTACAGCCCTTCCTTTGAAAAAGAGCAGATGCCATCTAGACATAGGGTACCGGAAATCGCTCCTATTGTCCTGCAAATTTAGCTCTGCATCACCTCTGGTCTGCCGCCCTCAGCCGGCTGGGACTAGTATTAATAGTCCCTCCTTCTGTCATCCCTAGGGACCCCTGATCGTCGGCCGTCGGACGGCGGCCACCAGGCGGTCGGCGCTTCTACGCCGCGCCGAGATCACTACCGGACTCTCCCTGCCTGAAGTGCAGCAAGCCACAGCCTATCGGGCGCGGCGCCATTCCTAAGCGGACTCCGATTGGCATTCCCTTCCACCTTTATTTTGAACTGAACTCTTGCAAACAAGAGCTGTTCTCCTGCTTCTGGGGAAAACTGTAAATTGTTAAATTGTTTGACTGGATGTAAGATGCCTAATTGTGTCTAATCCATTGCCAGAACTGTTAAAGGAGTGCGATTTAAGCCATTACAGCCCTTCCTTTGAAAAGAGCAGGCCAGCTAGACATAAGGCGCGAAAATCGCTCCTTTTGTCCTGCAAATTTAGCTCTGCATCACCTCTGGTCTGCCGCCCTCAACCCGACTGGGACTAGTACTAATAGTCCCTCCTTCTTCTACTCTAGGGACTCCTGATCGTCGGCCGTGGGGCGCGCCAACAGCGGTCGGCGCTTCTACATCCACCGCCGAGACCACCGCACGGACTCTCCTGCCTGCAAGGTGCAGCAAAGCCGCAAACTATCGGGCCGGCGCCATTCCTAAGCGGACTCCGATTGCTTGCCCTTCCACCCTTTATTTTGAACTGAACTCTTGCAAAAAGAGCTATTCTCTTGCTTTCTGGGAAAACTGTAAATTGTTAAAGTGTTAGACTGGATGTAAGATGCCTAATTGTGTGTAATCCATTGCCAGAACTGTTAAAAGGAGGGTACGATTTAAGTCATTACAGCCCTTTCTTTGAAAAAGAGCAGACGCCAGCTAGACATAGGGGCGCCCAGGTAATCGCTCCTATTGTCCTGCAAATTTAGCTCTGCATCACCTCTGGTCTGCCTGCCCTCAGCCGACTGGGACTAGTACTAATAGTCCCTCCTTCTGTCTCCCCTAGGGACTCCTGATCGTCAGCCGTAGGACGAGCGGCCAGTGGGCGGTCGGCGCTTCTACAGCCGCCGCCCGAGACCACTGCACCGGACTCTCCCTGCCTGCAACGTACGGCAAAGCCGCAGCCTATCGGAGCTCAAGCACCATTACTAGGCGGACTCCGATTGGCTTGCCCTTCCATCCTTAATTTTGAACTGAACTCTTGCAAAAAAGAGCTGTTCTCTTGCTTTCTGGGGAAAACTGTAAATTATTAAAGTGTTAGACTGGATGTAAGATGCCTAATTGTGTGTAATCCATTGCCAGAACTGTTAAAGGAGGTACGATTTAAGCCATTACAGCCCTTCCTTTGAAAAAGAGCAGGCGCCAGCTAGACATAGTGGCGTGAGGAATCTCTCTATTGTCCTGCAAATTTAGCTCTGCATCACCTCTGGTCTGCCCGCCCTCAGCCGACTGGGACTAGTACTAATAGTCCCTCTTTCTGTCTCCCCTAGGGACTCCTAATCGTCGGCCGTAGGACGAGTGGCCAAAGGGCGGTCGGCGCATCTACAGCCGCCGCCCGAGACCACCGCACCGGACTCTCCCTGCCTGCAAGGTACGGCAAAGCAGCAACCTATTGGAGCGCGAGCGCCATTCCTATGTGGACTCCGATTGGCTTGCCCTTCCACCCTTTATTTTGAACTGAACTCTTGCAAAAAAAGAGCTGTTCTCTTGCTTTCTGGGGAAAACTGTCAATTGTTAAAGTGATAGACTGGATGTAAGATGCCTAATTGTGTGTAATCCATTGCCAGAACTGTTAAAGGAGGATACGATTTAAGCCATTACAGCCATTCCTTTGAAAAGAGCAGACGCCAGTTAGACATAGTGGCGCACAGGAAATCGCTCCTATTGTCTTGCAAATTTAGCTCTGCATCACCTCTGGTCGGCCCGCCCTCAGCCGACTGGGACTAGTACTAATAGTCCCTCCTTCTGTCTCCATAGGGACTCCTGATCGTCGGCCGTAGGACGAACGGCCCTCGGGCAGTCGGGGCTTCTACATCCGCCACCCGAGACCACCGCACCGGACTCTCCCATCCTGCAAGGTACGGCAAAGCCGCAGCCTATCGAAGCGCGAGCGCCATTCCTAGGCGGACTCTGATTGGCTTGCCCTTCCACCCTTTATTTTGAACTGAACTTTTGCAAAAAAAGAGCTGTTCTCTTGCTTTCTGGGGAAAACTGTAAATTGTTAAAGTGTTAGACTGGATGTAAGATGCCTAATTGTGTGTAATCCATTGCCAGAACTGTTAAAGGAGGGTACGATTTAAGCCATTACAGCCCTTCCTTTGTAAAAGAGCAGACGCCAGCAAGACATAGGGGCGCCGAGGAAATCGCTCCTATTGTCCTGCAAATTTAGCTCTGCATCACCTCTGGTCTGCCTGCCCTCAGCCGACTGGGACTAGTTCTAATAGTCCCTCCTTCTGTCTCCCCTAGGGACTCCTGATCGTCGGCCGTAGGACGAACGGCCCTCGGGCAGTCGGGGCTTCTACATCTGCCAACCGAGACCGCCGCACCGGACTCTCCCAGCCTGCAAGGTACGGCAAAGCCGCAGCCTATCGGAGCGCGAGCGCCATTCCTAGGCGGACTCTGATTGGCCTGCCCTTCCACCCTTTATTTTGAACTGAACTCTTGCAAAAAAAGAGCTATTCTCTTGCTTTCTGGGAAAAACTGTAAATTGTTAAAGTGTTAGACTGGATGTAACATGCCTAATTGTGTGTAATCCATTGCCAGAACTGTTAAAGGAGGGTATGATTGAAGACATTACAGCCCTTCCTTTGAAAAAGAGCAGACGCCAGCTAGACATAGTGGCGCCCAGGAAATCGCTCCTATTGTCCTGCAAATTTAGCTCTGCATCACCTCTGGTCTGTCCACCCTCAGCCGACTGGGACTAGTACTAATAGTCTCCTCTTCTGTCTCCCCTCGGGACTCCTGATCGTCGGCCGTAGGACGGCGGCTAACGGGCGGTCGGCGTTTCTACATCCGCCGCCCGAGACCACCGCACCGGACTCTCCCTGCCTGCAAGGTACGGCAAAGCCACAGACTATCGGAGCGTGAGCGCCAATCCTAGGCGGACTCCGATTGGCCTGCCCTTCCACCCTTTATTTTGAACTGAACTCTTGCAAAAAAAGAGCTATTCTCTTGCTTTCTGGGGAAAACTGTAAATTGTTAAATTGTTAGACTGGATGTAAGATGCCTAATTGTGTGTAATCCATTGCCAGATCTGTTAAGGAGTGCGATTTAAGCCATTACAGCCTTCCTTTGAAAAAGACAGGCCCAGCTAGACATAGGGCGCCAAATCGCTCCTATTGTCCTGCAAATTTAGCTCTGCATCACCTCTGGTCTGCCGCCCTCAACCCGACTGGGACTAGTACCAATCGTCCTTCTTCTGTCCCCAAGGGACTCCTGATCTCGGCCGTAGAATGGCGGTCACAGGCGGTCGGTGCTTCTACAGCCGTGCATGAGACTACCGCCGGACTCTCCCTGCCTGCAAGAGTGCGAGCAAAGCCGCAGCCTATCAGGCATGCGCCATTCCAAGCAGACTCCGATTGGCTAGCCCTTCCACCACTTTATTTTGACGGAAATCTTGAAAAAAGAACTGTTCCTTGCTTTCTGGAGAAAACTGTAAATTGTTAAAGTATTAGACTGGATGTAAGATGCCGAATTGTGTGGAATCCATTGCCAGAACTGTCAAAGGAGGGTTCGATTTAAGCCATTACTGCCCTTCGTTTGAAAAAGAGCAGACGCCAGTTAGACATAGAGGCGCCCAGAATATCGCTGCTATTGTCCTGCAAATTTAGCTCTGCATCACCTCTGGTCTGCCCGCCCTCAGCCGACTGGGACTAGTACTAATAGTCCCTCCTTCTGTCTCCCTAAGGGACCCCTGATATCGGCCATCTAACGATCGCCCACCGTGCCGTAGGCGCTTCTACAGCCGCCGCCGAGACCCTGAACGGACTCTCCCTTCCTGCAAGGTATGGCAAAGCCGCAGCCTATCAGGCGGGCGCCATTCCTAGTGGCCTCGATTGACTTGCCCTTCCACCCTTATTTTGAACTGAACTCTTGCAAAAAGAGCTGTTCTCTTGCTTTCTGGGGAAAACTGTAAATTGTTAAAGTGTTAGACTGGATGTAAGATGCCTAATTGTGTGTAATCCATTGCCAGAACTGTTAAAGGAGGGTACGATTTAAGCCATTACAGCCCTTCCTTTGAAAAAGAGCAGACACCAGCTAGACATAGGGGTGCCCAGGAAATCGCTCCTATTGACCTGCAAACTTAGATCTGCATCACCTCTGGTCTGCCTGCCCTCAGCCGACAGGGACTAGTACTAATAGTCCCTCCTTCTGTCTCCCCTAGGGACTCCTGATCGTCGGCCGTAGGACGAGTAGCCACAGGCGGTCGGCGCTTCTACATCCGCCGCCGAGACCACCGCACCGGACTCTCCCTGCCTGCAAGTACGGCAAAGCCACAGCCTATCGGAGCGCGAGCGCCATTCCTCGGCGGACTCCGATTGGCTTGCCCTTCCACC
Organism: Neoceratodus forsteri; assembly: GCA_016271365.2. Lineage (NCBI taxonomy): Eukaryota > Metazoa > Chordata > Ceratodontiformes > Ceratodontidae > Neoceratodus > Neoceratodus forsteri. Next base: position 1,272,002,821 of record CM057452.1, read on the forward strand.
ATTTATTTTGAACTGAACTCTTGCAAAAAAACAGCTGTTCTCTTGCTTTCTGGGGAAAACTGTAAATTGTTAAAGTGTTAGACTGGATGTAAGATGCCTAATTGTGTGTAATCCATTGCCAGAACTGTTAAAGGAGGGTACGATTTAAGACATTACAGCCCTTCCTCTGAAAAAGAGCAGACGCCAGCTAGACATAGTGGCACCCAGGAAATCGCTCCTATTGTCCTGCAGATTTTGCTCTGCATCACCTCTAGTCTGCCGCCCTCAACCGACTGAGAATAGTACTAATAGTCCTAATTCTGTCTCCCCTAGGGACTCCTGATCATCGGCCGTGGGGCGAGGGCCACCAGGCGGTAGGCGCTCCTACAGCCGCCCGAGACCACCTCACCGGACTCTCCCTGCCTGCAAGGTACCGCAAAGCCGCAGCCTATTGCAGCGCGAGCGCCATTCCTAGATGGACTCTGATTGGCTTGCCCTTCCACCCTTCATTTTGAACCGAACTCTTGCAAAAAAAGAGCAGTTCTCTTGCTTTCTGCGTAAAACTGTAAATAGTTAAAATGTTGGACTGGATGTAAGATGCCTAATTGTGTGTAATCCATTGCCAGAACCGTTAAAGGAGGGTATGATTTAAGCCATTACAGCCCTTCCTTTGAAAAAGAGCAGACGCCAGCTAGACATAGAGGCGCCCAGGAAATCGCTCCTATTGTCCTGCAAATTAAGCTCTGCTTCACCTCTGGTCTGCCTGCCCTCAGCCGACTGGGACTAGTACTAATAGTCCCTCCTTCCTTCTCCCTTAGGGACTCCTGATCCTCCCGGCAGTAATCGGCGGCCACAGGCGGTCTGCTCTTCACATATGCCGCCAGAGTCCACCGCACGGACTCTCCCAGATTGCAGGTGAGGGCAAAGCCGCAGCCCTATCGCAGTGCGAGAGCCATTCCTAGGCAAACTCCGATTGGCTTGCCCTTCCACCCTTTATTTTGAAATGAACTCTTGCAAATAAAGCTAGACATAGGGGCGCCCAGGAAATCGCTCCTATTGTCCTGCAAATTAAGCTCTGCATCTCCTCTGGTCTTCCTGCCCTCAGCCGGCTGGGACTAGTATTAATAGTCCCTCCTTCTGTCTCCCCTTGGGACCCCTGATCGTCGGCCGTCGGACGAGCGGCCACCGGGCGGTCGGCGCTTCTACAGCCGCCGCCCGAGATCACTGCCCCGGACTCTCCCTGCCCTGCAAAGGTGCAGCAAAGCCACAGCCTATCGGGCTGCGCCATTCCTAAATAGGACTCCGATTGGCTTGCCCTTCCACCTTTTATTTTAGACTGAACTGCCTGCAAACAAAAGAGCTGTTCTCCTGCTTTCTGGGAAAACTGTAAATTGTTAAATTGTTTGACTGGATGTAAGATGCCTAATTGTGTCTAATCCATTGCCAGAACTGTTAAAGGAGAGTACGATTTAAGCCATTACAGCCCTTCCTTTGAAAAAGAGCAGGCGCCAGCTAGACATAGAGGCAGAAAATCGCTCCTTTTGTCCTGCAAATTTAGCTCTGCATCACCTCTGGTCTTCCGCCCTCAGCCGACTGGGACCAGTACTAATAGTCCCTCCTTCTGTCTACTCTAGGGACTCTGATGAAATCGGCCGTGGGGCAGGTGGCCACCAGCGGTCGGCTCTTCTACAGCCGCCCTGAGACCACTGCACGGACACTCCCTGCCTGCAAGGTGGGCAAAGCCACAGCTTCTCGCCTTGGCGCCATTCAAGTCGGGACTCCGATTGTCTTGCCCTTCCACCCTTTATTTTGAACTGAACTCTTGCAAAAAAAGAGCTGTTCTCTTGCTTTCTGGGGAAAACTGTAAATTGTTAAAGTGTTAGACTGAATTTAAGAGGCCTAATTGTGTGTAATCCACTGCCAGAACTGTTAAAGGAGGGTACAAATTAAGCCATTGCAGCCCTTCCTTTGAAAAAGAGCAGATGCCAGCTAGACATAGGGGCGCCCAGGAAATCGCTCCTATTGTCCTGCAAATTTAGCTCTGCATCACCTCTGGTCTGCCTGCCCTCAGCCGACTGGGACTAGTACTAATAGTCCCTCCTTCTGTCTCCCCTAGGGACTCCTGATCGTCAGCCGTAGGACGAGCGGCCAGTGGGCGGTCGGCGCTTCTACAGCCGCGCCCGAGACCACTGCACGGACTCCTGCCTGCAACGTGCGAGCAAAGCCGCAGCCTCTCGGGCTCAAGCACCATTCTAGCGGACTCGATTGGCTTGCCCTTCATCATAATTTTAGAACTGAACTCTTGCAAAAAACAGCTGTTCTCTTGCTTTCTGGGGAAAACTGTAAATTATTAAAGTTAGACTGGATGTAAGATGCCTAATTGTGTGCAATCCATTGCCAGAACTGTTAAAGGAGGGTACGATTTAAGCCATTACAGCCCTTCCTTTGAAAAAGAGCAGACGCCAGCTAGACATAGTGGCGGCCAGGAAAGCGCTCCTATTGTCCTGCAAATTTAGCTCTACATCACCTCTGGTCTGCCCGCCCTCAGCCGACTGGGACTAGTACTAATAGTCCCTCTTTCTGTCTCCCCTAGGGACTCTCAATCGGCCGTGGGGCGAGTGGCAAAGGCGGTCGGCGCATCTACAGCCGCCGCGAGACCACCGCACGGACTCTCCTGCCTGCAAGTGCAGCAAAGCAGCAACCTATTGGAGCGCGAGCGCCATTCCTATGTGGACTCCGATTGGCTTGCCCTTCCACCCTTTATTTTGAACTGAACTCTTGCAAAAAAAGAGCTGTTCTCTTGCTTTCTGGGGAAAACTGTCAATTGTTAAAGTGATAGACTGGATGTAAGATGCCTAATTGTGTGTAATCCATTGCCAGAACTGTTAAAGGAGGATACGATTTAAGCCATTACAGCCATTCCTTTGAAAAGAGCAGACGCCAGTTAGACATAGTGGCGCACAGGAAATCGCTCCTATTGTCTTGCAAATTTAGCTCTGCATCACCTCTGGTCGGCCCGCCCTCAGCCGACTGGGACTAGTACTAATAGTCCCTCCTTCTGTCTCCCATAGGGACTCCTGATCGTCGGCCGTAGGACGAACGGCCCTCGGGCAGTCGGCGCTTCTACATCCGCCACCCGAGACCACCGCACCGGACTCTCCCATCCTGCAAGGTACGGCAAAGCCGCAGCCTATCGAAGCGCGAGCGCCATTCCTAGGCGGACTCTGATTGGCTTGCCCTTCCACCCTTTATTTTGAACTGAACTTTTGCAAAAAAAGAGCTGTTCTCTTGCTTTCTGGGGAAAACTGTAAATTGTTAAAGTGTTAGACTGGATGTAAGATGCCTAATTGTGTGTAATCCATTGCCAGAACTGTTAAAGGAGGGTACGATTTAAGCCATTACAGCCCTTCCTTTGTAAAAGAGCAGACGCAAGCAAGACATAGGGGCGCCGAGGAAATCGCTCCTATTGTCCTGCAAATTTAGCTCTGCATCACCTCTGGTCTGCCTGCCCTCAGCCGACTGGGACTAGTACTAATAGTCCTCCTTCTGTCTCCCTAGGGACTCTGATGAACTCGGCCGTGAGATGAGCGGCCTCGGGCGATCGGCCTTCATCTGCCACCGAGACCGCCGCACGGACTCTCCCAGCCTGCAAGAGTGCAGCAAAGCCGCAGCCTATGGAGCGGCGCCATTCCTAAGCGGACTCTGATTGGCTTGCCCTTCCACCCTTTATTTTGAACTGAACTCTTGCAAAAGAGCTGTTCTCTTGCTTTCTGGAAAACTGTTAATTGTTAAAGTGTTAGACTGGATGTAACATGCCTAATTGTGTGTAATCCATTGCCAGAACTGTTAAGGAGGTATGATTGAAGACATTACAGCCCTTCCTTTGAAAAAGAGCAGGCGCCAGCTAGACATAGTGGCGCCGGAAATCGCTCTATTGTCCTGCAAATTTAGCTCTGCATCACCTCTGGTCTGTCCACCCTCAGCCGACTGGGACTAGTACTAATAGTCTCCTCTTCTGTCTCCCTGGGACTCCTGATCGTCGGCCGTGAGACGGCGGCTATGAGCGGTCGGCGTTTCTACATCCGCTGCCGAGACCACCGCACGGACTCTCCCTGCCTGCAAAATGCAGCAAGCCACAGACTATCAGGCGTGGCGCCAATCCTAAGCGGACTCGATTGAACCCCTTCCACCTTTATTTTGAACTGAACTCTTGCAAAAAAGAGCTGTTCTCTTGCTTTCTAGGGAAAACTGTAAATTGTTAAAGTGTTAGACTGGATGTAAGATGCCTAATTGTGTGTAATCCATTGCCAGAACTGTTAAGGAGGTGCGATTTAAGCCATTACAGCCCTTCCTTTGAAAAGAGCAGGCGCCAGCTAGACATAGGGGCCCAGAAATCGCTCCTATTGTCCTGCAAACTTAGCTCTGCATCACCTCTGGTCTGCCTGCCCTCAGCCGGCGGGACTAGTACTAATAGTCCTCCTTCTGTCTCCCCTAGGGACTCCTGATCGTCGGCCGTGGGGCGAGGAGGCCACCAGGCGGTCGGCTTCTACATCCGCGCCGAGACCACCGCACCGGACTCTCCCTGCCTGCAAGATGCAGCCAAAGCCACAGCCTATCGGGCCTGGCGCCATTCCCAAGCGGACTCCGATTGGCTTGCCCTTCCACCATTTATTTTGAACTGAACTCTTGCAAAAAGCTGTTCTCTTGCTTTCTGGGGAAAACTGTAAATTGTTAAAGTGTTAGACTGGATGTAAGATGCCTAATTGTGTGTAATCCATTGCCAGAACTGTTAAAGGAGATACGATTTAAGACATTACAGCCCTTCCTCTGAAAAGAGCAGAGCGCCAGCTAGACATAGTGGCACCAAGAAATCGCTCTATTGTCCTGCAAATTTTGCTCTGCATCACCTCTGGTCTGCCGCCCTCAGCCGACTGGGAATAGTACTAATAGTCCCTAATTCTGTCTCCCCTAGGGACTCCTGATCGTCGGCCGTGGGGCAGTGGCCACCAGGCGGTGGCGCTCCTACAGCGCCGCCCGAGACCACCTCACCGGACTCTCCTGCCTGCAAGTGCAGCAAAGCCGCAGCCTTGCAGCTCGAGCGCCATTCCTAATGGACTCTGATTGGCTTGCCCTTCCACCCTTTATTTGGAACTGAACTCTTGCAAAAAGAGCAGTTCTCTTGTCTCTGGGTAAAACTGTAAATAGTTAAAATGTTGGACTGGATGTAAGATGCCTAATTGTGTGTAATCCATTGCCAGAACTGTTAAGGAGGTATGATTTAAGCCATTACAGCCCTTCCTTTGAAAAGAGCAGGCGCCAGCTAGACATAGGGCGCCGGAAATCGCTCTATTGTCCTGCAAATTAAGCTCTGCTTCACCTCTGGTCTGCCTGCCCTCAGCCGACTGGGACTATACTAATAGTCCCTCCTTCTCTCCCTTAGGGACTCCTGATCCTCGGCAGTAGTACAGCGGCCACAGGCGGTCTGCTCTTCTACATATGCCGCCAGAGTCCACCCGCACGGACTCTCCCAGATTGCAAGGTGAGGGCAAAGCCGCAGCCCTATCGGTCGTAGAGCCATTCCTAGGCAAACTCCGATTGGCTTGCCCTTCCACCCTTTATTTTGAAATGAACTCTTGCAAATAAAGCTAGACATAGGGGCAGGAAATCGCTCCTATTGTCCTGCAAATTAAGCTCTGCATCACCTCTGGTCTGCCTGCCCTCAGCCGGCTGGGACTAGTATTAATAGTCCCTCCTTCTGTCTCCCCTAAGGGACCCCTGATCGTCGGCCGTCGGAGCGGCCGCAGGCGGTCGGGCTTCTCGCCGCCGCCCGAGATCACTGCACCGGACTCTCCCTGCCTGCAAGGTACGGCAAAGCCACAGCCTATCGGAGCGCGAGCGCCATTCCTAGGCGGACTCCGATTGGCTTGCCCTTCCACCTTTTATTTTGAACTGAACTCTTGCAAACAAAGAGCTGTTCTCCTGCTTTCTGGGGAAAACTGTAAATTGTTAAATTGTTTGACTGGATGTAAGATGCCTAATTGTGTCTAATCCATTGCCAGAACTGTTAAAGGAGGGTACGATTTAAGCCATTACAGCCCTTCCTTTGAAAAAGAGCAGACGCCAGCTAGACATAGGGGCGCCCAGAAAATCGCTCCTTTTGTCCTGCAAATTTAGCTCTGCATCACCTCTGGTCTGCCCGCCCTCAGCCGACTGGGACTAGTACTAATAGTCCTCCTTCTGTCTACTCTAGGGACTCCTGATGCGTCGGCCGTGGGACGGCTGGCCACCGGCGGTCGCGCTTCTACATCCACCGCCGAGACCACCGCACCGGACTCTCCCTGCCTGCAAAATGCAGCAAAGCCGCAGACTATCGGGCCGTGGCGCCATTCCTAAGCGGACTCGATTGGCTTGCCCTTCCACCTTTATTTTGAACTGAACTCTTGCAAAAAGGCTATTCTCTTGCTTTCTGGAAAACTGAAAATTGTTAAAGTGTTAGACTGGATGTAAGATGCCTAATTGTGTGTAATCCATTGCCAGAACTGTTAAAGGAGGGTACGATTTAAGCCATTACAGCCCTTCCTTTGAAAAAGAGCAGACACCAGATAGACATAGTGGCGCCCAGGAAATCGCTCCTATTGTCCTGCAAATTTAGCTCTGCATCACCTCTGGTCTGCCCGCCCTCAGCCGATTGGGACTAGTACTAATAGTCCCTCCTTTTGTCTCCCCTAGGGACTCCTGATCATCGGCCGTAGGACGGGTGGCCACCGGCGGTCGGCTCTTCTACAGCCGCCGCCCGAGACCACTGCACCGGACTCTCCCTGCCTGCAAGGTAGGGCAAAGCCACAGCCTATCGCAGCGCGAGCGCCATTCCAAGTCGGACTCCGATTGTCTTGCCCTTCCACCCTTTATTTTGAACTGAACTCTTGCAAAAAAAGAGCTGTTCTCTTGCTTTCTGGGGAAAACTGTAAATTGTTAAAGTGTTAGACTGGATGTAAGATGCCTAATTGTGTGTAATCCATTGCCAGAACTGTTAAAGGAGGGTACGATTTAAGCCATTACAGCCCTTCCTTTGAAAAAGAGCAGACGCCAGCTAGACATAGGGTGCCCTAGGAAATCGCTCCTATTGTCCTGCAAACTTAGCTCTGCATCACCTCTGGTCTGCCTGCCCTCAGCCGACGGGGACTAGTACTAATAGTCCCTCCTTCTGTCTCCCCTAGGGACTCCTGATCGTCGGCCGTAGGACGAGTGGCCACCGGGCGGTCGGCGCTTCTACATCCGCCGCCCGAGACCACCGCACCGGACTCTCCCTGCCTGCAAGGTACGGCAAAGCCACAGCCTATCGGAGCGCGAGCGCCATTCCTCGGCGGACTCCGATTGGCTTGCCCTTCCACCATTTATTTTGAACTGAACTCTTGCAAAAAAACAGCTGTTCTCTTGCTTTCTGGGGAAAACTGTAAATTGTTAAAGTGTTAGACTGGATGTAAGATGCCTAATTGTGTGTAATCCATTGCCAGAACTGTTAAAGGAGGGTACGATTTAAGACATTACAGCCCTTCCTCTGAAAAAGAGCAGACGCCAGCTAGACATAGTGGCACCCAGGAAATCGCTCCTATTGTCCTGCAGATTTTGCTCTGCATCACCTCTGGTCTGCCCGCCCTCAGCCGACTGAGAATAGTACTAATAGTCCCTAATTCTGTCTCCCCTAGGGACTCCTGATCGTCGGCCGTAGGACGAGTGGCCACCGGGCGGTAGGCGCTCCTACAGCCGCCGCCCGAGACCACCTCACCGGACTCTCCCTGCCTGCAAGGTACGGCAAAGCCGCAGCCTATCGCAGCGCGAGCGCCATTCCTAAGCGGACTCTGATTGGCTTGCCCTTCCACCCTTTATTTGGAACTGAACTCTTGCAAAAAAAGAGCAGTTCTCTTGCTTTCTGGGTAAAACTGTAAATAGTTAAAATGTTGGACTGGATGTAAGATGCCTAATTGTGTGTAATCCATTGCCAGAACTGTTAAAGGAGGGTATGATTTAAGCCATTACAGCCCTTCCTTTGAAAAAGAGCAGGCGCCTCCCTGCCTGCAAGTAGGGCAAAGCCGCAGCCTATCGCAGCGCGAGCGCCATTCCTAGGCGGACTCCGATTGGCTTGCCCTTCCACCCTTTATTTTGAACTGAACTCTTGCAAAAAAAGAGCAGTTCTCTTGCTTTCTGGGTAAAACTGTAAATTGTTAAAGTGTTGGACTGGATGTAAGATGCCTAATTGTGTGTAATCCATTGCCAGAACTGTTAAAGGAGGGTACGATTTAAGCCATTACAGCCCTTCCTTTGAAAAAGAGCAGACGCCAGCTAGACATAGTGGCTCCCAGGAAATCGCTCCTATTGTCCTGCAAATTTAGCTCTGCTTCACCTCTGGTCTGCCTGCCCTCAGCCGACTGGGACTAGTACTAATAGTCCCTCCTTCTTTCTCCCTTAGGGACTCCTGATCCTCGGCAGTAGAACAAGCGGCCACCGGGCGGTCGGCACTTCTACATCCGCCGCCCGAGACCACTGCACCGGACTCTCCCTGCCTGCAAGGTACGGCAAAGCCGCAGACTATCAGAGCGCGAGTGCCATTACTAGGCGGACTCCGATTGGCTTGCCCTTCCATCCTTAATTTTGAACTGAACTCTTGCAAAAAAGGAGCTGTTCTCTTGCTTTCTGGGGAAAACTGTAAATTATTAAAGAGTTAGACTGGATGTAAGATGCCTAATTGTGTGTAATCCATTGCCAGAACTGTTAAAGGAGGGTATGATTTAAGCCATTACAGCCCTTCCTTTGAAAATGAGCAGACGCCAGCTAGACATAGGGGCGCCCAGGAAATCGCTCCCATTGTCCTGCAAATTTAGCTCTGCATCACCTCTGGTCTGCCTGCCCTCAGCCGACTGGGACTAGTACTAATAGTCCCTCCTTCTGTCTCCCCTAGGGACTCCTGATCGTCGGCCGTAGGACGAGTGGCCACCGGGCGGTCGGCGCTTCTACATCCGCCGCCTGAGACCACCTCAACGGACTCTCCCTGCCTGCAAGGTATGGCAAAGCCGCAGCCTATCACAGCACGAGCGCCATTCCTAGGCGGACTCCGATTGGCTTGCCCTTCCACCCTTTATTTTGAACTGAACTCTTGCAAAAAAAGAGCTGTTCTCTTGCTTTCTGGGGAAAACTGTAAATTGTTAAAGTGTTAGACTGGATGTAAGATGCCTAATTGTGTGTAATCCATTGCCAGAACTGTTAAAGGAGGGTACGATTTAAGCCATTACAGCCCTTCCTTTGAAAAAGAGCAGACGCCAGCTAGACATAGTGGCGCCCAGGAAATCGCTCCTATTGTCCTGCAAATTTAGCTCTGCATCACCTCTGGTCTGCCGCCCTCAGCCGACTGGGACTAGTACTAATAGTCCCTCCTTCTATCTCCCTAGGGACTCCTGATCGTCGGCCGTAGGGCAGCAGCCCAGGCGGTCGGGCGCTTCTACAGCCACCGCCAGACCACCGCACCGGACTCTCCCTGCCTGCAAAGTGCAGCCAAGCCGCAGCCTATCTCAGGCTAGGCGCCATTCCTAGGCGGACTCCGATTGGCTTGCCCTTCCACCCTTTATTTTGAACTGAACTCTTGCAAAAAAAGAGCTGTTCTCTTGCTTTCTGGGGAAAACTGTAAATTGTTAAAGTGTTAGACTGGATGTAAGATGCCTAATTGTGTGTAATCCATTGCCAGAACTGTTAAAGGAGGGTACGATTTAAGCCATTACAGCCCTTCCTTTGAAAAAGAGCAGACGCCAGCTAGACATAGTGGCGCCCAGGAAATCGCTCCTATTGTCCTGCAAATTTAGCTCTGCATCACCTCTGGTCTGCCCGCCCTCAGCCGACTGGGACTAGTACTAATAGTCCCTCCTTCAGTCTCCCCTAGGGACTCCTGATCGTCGGCCGTAGGCCGAGTGGCCACCGGGCGGTCGGCACTTCTACAGCCGCCGCCCGAGACCACCGCACCGGACTCTCCCTGCCTGCAGGGTAGGTCAAAGCCGCAGCCTATTGCAGCGCGAGCGCCATTCCAAGGCGGACTCAGATTTTCTTGCCCTTCCACCCTTTATTTTGAACTGAACTCTTGCAAAAAAAGTGCTGTTCTCTTGCTTTCTGGGGAAAACTGTAAATTGTTAAAGTGCTGGACTGGATGTAAGATGCCTAATTGTGTGTAATCCATTGCCAGAACTGTTAAAGGAGGGTACGATTTAAGCAATTACAGCCCTTCCTTTGAAAAAGAGCAGACGCCAGCTAGACATAGGGGTGCCCAGGAAATCGCTCCTATTGTCCTGCAAATTTAGCTCTGCATCACCTCTCGTCTGCCCGCCCTCAGCCGACTAGGTCTAGTACTAATAGTCCCTCCTTCAGTCTCCCCTAGGGACCCCTGATCGTCGGCCATCGGACGATCGGCCACCATGCAGTCGGCGCTTCTACAGCCGCCACCCGAGACCACCTAACCGGACACTCCCTGCCTGCATGGTACAGCAAAGCCGCAGCCTATCGGAGCGTGAGCACCTTTCCTAGGTGGACTCCGATTGGCTTGCCCACCCTGCATTTTGAACTGAACTCTTGCAAAAAAGGCGCTGTTCTCTTGCTTTCTGGGGAAAACTGTAAATTGTTAAAGTGTTAGACTGGATGTAAGATGCCTAATTGTGTGTAATCCATTGCCAGAACTGTCAAAGAAGGGTATGATTTAAGCCATTACAGCCCTTCTTTGAAAAAGAGCAGATGCCCGCTAGACATGGGGTGCCCAGAAAATCGCTCCTATTGTCCTGCAAATTTAGCTCTGCATCACCTCTGGTCTGCCCGCCCTCAGCCAACTGGGACTAGTACTAATAGTCCCTCCTTCTGTCTCCCCTAGGGACTCCTGATCGTCGACCGTAGGATGGCGGCCACGAGGCGGTCGGCGCTTCAGCCGCCCGCCCGAGACCACCTTACCGGCCTCTCCTGCCTGCGAGTGCAGCAAAGCCGAGATCACGTGATCGCCTAGCGTGATAGCAGGGATCCTCTGGAGGTCTCGCCTCCACCTCCCTAAACTTTATATTTTAGCTTGTTTTAGAGCTCAGGCATTGAATTTTGTATTTGCACTTCGTTGCAGCAGTAGAACCGTGAGGAGCGTCAAAGGATTTGGTGGCACGTGTGGGAAACCCTCCGGAATGGACACCGAAATGAAAGCAGCACTGCCTTAAGTGCACCCTTGATCTCCCGGAGAACAGGCCAGAAGGCCAAACAAAACTCAATCCTCCTCAGCAAGCCAAGTTTTAGCTTTTTCTGCTTCTAACCCACTATAGGAGATCGTTTTTTAAGAGATGCAGCCACTTACAGAGGCACTATCAAGTTACCTCTCTTGTTGAAAAATATGCGAGGAGGTATCCCATTTCGCGACAAAGGGTATCGAACAACGAAGTCCGCTCTGTCACTGGAAATACCTGGCGAGACAAAAGCGGATCAGAAATTATTAAATGAAACAACTGATAAGTAAGCTACAACTAAAAACAGAAGATCTAGAGGCCGTTATCGTGAATAACGATAATTCGCATGGCCTACCAGAAGGAGAGGAGGGCCGTCCTGCATTCTTCATTCAGGCCTTACTCACCAAATTAGTAGGCCCATCTCCACAACCTGCATACATTATCGAAAGGGCCCATAGGTCATTACGACCAAAGCCCGAGCTGGCTCCTCCCAGGCCCATAATTATCAGAATGCTTAGTATCTAGGCGCCAACATATCCTGGTAAAAGTGAAGAGTTGCATTCCATTTCTTGGGAGGGAAAAACTACATAACACAGGATCTCCACTGGAAACCAGACAACGAGAGCCACTTTTCACCTATAGTGTCAAAGCTAATAGCTGCGGGCATTAAATTCAGGATGGCCTATCCTGCTCGGTTACAAGTCTCTTTGGAAGGTAAATGGCATAACTACGAGGTAGCCTCTCAAGCCCAGGAGGAGTCAATCCGTTTACTGCCTTCCCTGTTTAAGGCTCCATGAGGCATTATGGCCATGAATTGCACAGTTCCTGATGTGGAATTCCCGTGCATCATGAAGGACAATGCTGATGGAAATGCTAACCAGTAATTTTTGTGCCAATATATATCTGGGGTTAATAAACACATTTATTTTCATATTTTGTAGCGGTGGATACCTGATTATGTGCTGCCTATCCAAATTTGTCTAGTCCTTCTCGAGGAGGAGTCTGGTGTGGGTCTCAACAGTTCAGCTTTGGGTGTTGAAGGAACCCAGATCGAACCTCGACTGGGACTCTTGGAGCAAGCCCAAGTTTCCGGGGGCATTTGATCGGGATGCACAACAGTACAAGTGTTCCATATATCGAGCCCCAGGGAATCACTCCCAATAGACTTTAGATCCTTAGCGATATGGAAGCAGATGGGGTACACCAACCTGCTCTCTCAGTGAAGGACTTGTATGGGGCAATGTATCTTTAATGGACATGTGGATCACGAGAACAGGATTAAGCTGGAAGAAGGAAAGAAGGACTATGTGATATCACAGTGGAACAGCAAAAGATATCAGCATTCATTTCCCTCTGCCTTTTTCCTTATCCCCTTTTCATCCCATTTCTCTCCCCAGTATTTTCTTCCCTTCCCTCATTCCTTTTCCTTCTTATCCTCCCCTCCTCCCCACCCCCTTCCCTCCTTCCTCCTTCCCCCCCCCCCCTTTTTTCTTCTTCTCTCTTCTAGGTTCTGAAACAGACTGTGCGATGAACCTGGGGTGAAGGGTGGGAGTTCCGGAGGTGGAGCTAAACATGCATGGCCGCACGTAGTGGAGAATAGGGGGGATTTTCCTGGCTTACCTCATTGAAAGTATTAGTATTTTATTTCGGACAAGAACCGATATACAGTTACGTAAACAGGATTATGGGAGGGATATCAGCCTTAAGCAGCAGTGGACCAATTTTATTCTTCATTTTACGTTCAGGATACTGTTAATTCTTTCTATGGGGAGATGAATGCTAGGGTTTTAGGATGGGAATAGTAGGACCTTTTTATTAGTAACTTTGCTTTTCAAGGAGGAAGGTGGTTTTGTATATAGTTTTTCATCGTCAGCAATAAAGGGAAGGGTACATATCTATACTTAATTTTGATGATTTGTACTCATATTAGCTGAAGGGGCACTGTGGGGGTGGGAGGTGTTTTCTTGGTAGGGGTTAGGTTGCTTAATACTAGGTTGGAATTTATCGAATTAATCTTTCAGGGAAGTTATAGTTTTGGGAAAGGGACTGTGGTGCATATTCTGAAGGTGCCAGGGTAAGAGTTTTAGAAGGATTAGACCAGATGGCATCAAATTGTATTAAGTTTGTTACAGTGGAATGTAAGAGGAGCCCACAGCACCATAAAGAAATTACAGATACTAAAACACTTAGAATATCTGCAGCGAGTCTCCTTCATCCAGGAAACTCATCTACTCCCAGGTGAAGCTGTTAATTTCTGAAGAAGAAACATCGGGCAAGTTTTTGCCTCAGGTGGATCACCCAAGGCGGGGGGTACAGCGATTCTTATCCATCGGTCGGTAGCTTTTCAATCTACGGCTACTATATTGGACCCTGCAGGTAGATATATATTAGTCAGGGGTATATTAAATCATACAGAGGTATTACTAGGAAGTATCTATGGCCCAGTCGGGGGGGGACCCAGCATTCTTTGCCAATCTACTAGGGAAGCTACAAGATTTCTTATCCCTGCCAATAATACTTGGAGGGGATTGGAACTTGCCACCTACACAGGATCTGGATAGATCTAACCCTACACTTAAACCTTTCTCCGCCGCTCAAAGGGCACTCTCAGACTTTATGGAATCACTTGGCCTTTGCGACCCATGGAGGCTACAGAACCCAGTGACCCAGTTTTACATTTCTCACCATAGTCCATAACACGTGGACTAGACTCGACTATATACTGTGTAGTAACATGCTCTTGCAAGGCTGCAGTGAGTACAGGCATAGGAGCTATTACTGTGTCAGATCACGCACCAGTATGGATGGCCACTATGCTGGATGTTAATATTAACAGAGACCCTTTATGGAGACTAAACAATCAGCTTCTAAAGGAGGAATATGTTAAGGCTAGGATATCGAAAATGATTCAGTGCTTCTTTTTCAGCAACCAGGATTCAGTGGCTAGAGTTGATCATGAATGGTGTGCACTGAAATGTTGTTTAAGGGGTGAATTCATCCGCCTAGCCTCTACGCGCAAGAGAGAAAACGAAGCAAAGGCATTATCACTCCTTACTCAAATTAGAGCGTTAGAGCAGTCCTCTCTGCAACCTCCACAGGATACATTGGAAACTCTCTTGTCTTTAGAAATCAATACTCTTTGCTACTTCAGGAAAAAGCTGAATTAAGCTATTTTGAGAACTAGAGGCGAGTTATATAGAGTGTGGGAAAAAGCCAGTCACTTGTTGGCCCTGAGGTTAAGAAATTGGAATCTTCCAGGTCAATCAACTCAATCGAGGATCTTAATGGTGAGATCAAAACTAACCCCAGGGAGGTAATTTGTGCCAGGACCTACTTCTCCTCACTGTATAATAAGGAGGCCCCCTCTCCCTCCCTAGATGAGATGCTCAGTTACTTAGCAACTTTCCCTCTGCCCTCGTTGGGACATGATCAGCAAGCATTGCTGATCTCCCCTGTATCCACTCAAGAGATATCAGTGGCAATTAATGACCTGACTTCGGACAAGGCCCCCGGACCTGATGGTCTCTCCCCGAACTTCTATAAATTATTTGCCAAAGATCTAATACCTGGCCTACTTCACTTGTACCAATATCTACTGGCTGGAAATACTCAGGATCCCACACTTCAGAAGCCCTTATTGTTCTTGCTCCTTAAACAAAACAAACCCTACCGTCTCCCTCGAGTTATAGTCCTATTTCATTATTAAACTGCGACATTAAGATCTTAGCCAAAATTTGGCTGAAAAAATTGAGCAGGTATGGGCCCCATAATTAGTCCTGAACAGATTGGTTTTGTTGCCAATAGGTCCCCAGTTGACCATCACCGTAAATTACAATACCTTATTAGTGTAGCCAGATCCTCTCCCTCTCCAATGATCTTAGTATCCTTAGACGCAGAAAAGGCGTTCGATAGGGTGGATTGGACCTTTCTTTGGGCTACATTACAAGTTATGGGCTTCCCTCCACTGTTTATTACATGGGTACAGGCTCTATATACCTCGCCTAGAGCTAGACTGTATTGCAATGGGGTCATGTCTGACTCCTTCCCACTCACATCAGGTACGCGACAAGGTTGTCCTCTCTCTCCCTTTTTATTTAATTTATACCTTGAACCTCTTCTCAGGCATTTAAATTCCTCCTCACTAATATCAGGTATCCCAGTGGTGAATAGTGTGGTGAAGATTTCAGTATTTGCTGATGATTTGCTCTTGCACCTGTAGAACCCGATTTTATCGTTAAGAGCAGCATTAGGCATAATTGAGGTCTACAGTAAATATTCTAACTATAAACTCAATATTAGTAAAACTGAACTCTTCCCTCTAAACCACTTCACTCACAGTTCAGGTTTTACTGAATTTGGGATGAAATGGACTATGCGTTCCATTAAATATCTGGGGATACATATTGCTCTCAGCTCATCACTGACGAGGAAACTGAATTTAGATGATCTATGGCGGGACATCCAGCAAGACTTGGTCAGGTGGTCTAAACTCCCTTTATCGCTCTGGGGCAGAATTAATATTGTTAAAATGAATGTGTTACCCAGAATTTTTTACCCCCTAAATATGTTAAATATATGGGTGCCTCTGTCTTATTTTAGGAGTATTCATTCTGGAATAAATTATTTTCTTTGGAATAACAAATCCATCAGAAAGTCCTACAATAAGCTGTCCCAACCAAAGGAGTTGGGGGGACTTCGTCTTCCTAACTTCCTATATTATTATTGGGCCTCACATCTGAATAAGTGTGGGAAATGGCTATCCATATCTGGCCCTCAATCTTCTCAAGGGTATAAACCATTATGGCTCCAAGTGGAACAAGATCTTATGAAAATTCACAATATTGACCAAGCTCTCTTTTACATATCTAGTAAAAATATTCCGTATCATTTAAGCTCTCTACCTCTTGGAATTTCTCTGAGGGTGGTATCTCAGTTATTCAGGTTTTCAAGATTTCTCAGACTAGGACTTCTCTCAACCTGTTTGTCTAAGCCCCAATCTCCATAGGTAATTCTATGATAACTGAAAAGTGGTTACCATCTCTCTCAGGATGTAAGCGTGAATGATTTTTACTCATCTAATCGTATTTTGGATATAGGCGAGATCCTAGATAAATTCAAATGGCCAACGATGATGGCCTTTAGGGTCTATCAGTTGAGACATCTCTTATACAAAAAATTTGGGAGTGTTGACAAATTCTCTTATCTTACCAATTTTTTCTCTCAAGTCATCGCAATCGTTAATAAACCGCACAGTATTTCTGGATTGTATAGCTTCTTACATAGATTCCCTGAGGTCCCACCAAAGGATGGCCCTAATATCTGGAGGGACCTATATTCAGATAGAAATATTGATAGGCAGAACATTTGGAAAGATTTACATATTTATCACACTCAGGACAGGTACAGAATTACACAATATTGTATATTAAATTATCTTTATTATACCCCAGTTAGATTGGCAAAGATGAAGCGTGTTGCTTCAACAATGTGTATTAGGTGTAATAAAAGGAGGGTTCTCCGATCACATCTTTTTGGTTTTGTGGGTCAGTATCTCCTCTCTGGGCCCAAATAGAAACTTCCCTTGATCCTCTACTAGGATTACAAGGTCTATTTTCCCTAAAGCTTGTATTTTGGGTGATTACTCCGAAATTCAGGTGAAGGAAAGGAGATATCATTTGGCTTTAATATCAATGGCGGTTAAAAAACTGGTACTCAGACATTGGAAGGACCAGTCTGTGTTAACTTACACGGAATGGTTACATGAGATCACCTTTGCTCTCCGTGTCGAGAACCAGATAGCTCAGGTGAACCGGCGTTTACCTTCCTTCACAAAAAAATGGGGTAAGATATATACCTTGCTTTTAAAAAGACACTAGGAGATATGATGGGCTGCGGGCTCCTCAGTGTTTATCAGTGTTTATCAGTGTTTATCTGTATTCATTTTCCTTCTCAGTCTCTTATCCAAATATCTAATTTAGAATATATGTGTATCACTGTTCTTTTCGGATTTGCTATTTATTGACCCTGGTATTTTATTTATTTGGAATCAATATATGATATAGCATGCATCTTAATGACATTGGTAAAGACTAATGTGCAAGACAGGATAGGGAGGGGGGAGGGAATAGGGAAGGGAGGATTAGCTTTGTTATATTTCGTAGTAACAATTTTTGAACAATAGACATTTATTTTCTCTTGTATGTTTCTCTGTTCTTAGTTCTTGATGTATTTAGGAATCCTGGAACAATGATTTTTGTTAATACAATATTGTTATAATTAATAATTAATAAAACATTCTAAATTGAAAAAAACCAAAAAAAACCAAAAGGTACAGCAAAACCGCAGCCTATTGGAGCGCGAGCACCATTACTAGGCGGACTCCGATTGGCTTGCCCTTCCACCCTTTATTTTGAACTGAACTCTTGCAAAAAAAGAGCTGTTCTCCTGCTTTTAGGGGAAAACTGTAAATTGTTAAAGTGTTAGACTGGATGTAAGATGCCTAATTGTGTGTAATCCATTGCTAGAACTGTTAAAGGAGGGTACAATTTAAGCCATTACAGCCCTTCCTTTGAAAAAGAGCAGACACCAGCTAGACATAGGGGCGCCCAGGAAATCGCTCCTATTGTCCTGCAAATTTAGCTCTGCATCACCTCTGGTCTGCCCGCCCTCAGCCGACTGGGACTAGTACTAATAGTCCCTCCTACTGTCTCCCCTAGGGACCCCTGATGGTCTGCCAAAGGACGAGCGGCCACCGGGCGGTCGGTGCTTCTACAGCAGCCGCCTGAGACCACCGCACCGGACTCTCCCTGCCTGCAAGGTATGGCAAAGCCACAGCCTATCTGTGCGCGAGCGCCATTCCTAGGCGGACTCCGATTGGCTTGCCCTTCCACCCTTTATTTTGAACTGAACTCTTGCCAAAAAAGAGCTGTTCTCTTGCTTTCTGGGGAAAACTGTAAATTGTTAAAGAGTTAGACTGGATGTAAGATGCCTAATTGTGTGTAATCCATTGCCAGAACTGTTAAAGGAGGGTACGATTTAAGACATTACAGCCCTTCCTTTGAAAAAGAGCAGACGCCAGCTAGACATAGGCGCCCAGGAAATCGCTCCTATTGTCCTGCAAATTTAGCTCTGCATCACCTCTGGTCTGCCCGCCCTCAGCCGACTGGGACTAGTACTAATAGTCCCTCCTTCTGTCTCCCCTAGGGACTCCTGATCGTCGGCCGTAGGACGAGTGGCCACAGGGGGTCGGCGCTTCTACAGCCGCCACCCGAGACCACCGCACCGGACTCTCCCTGCCTGCAGGTGAGCAAAGCCGCAGCCCTCGGACCATAGCGCCATTCCTAAGCGGACTCCGATTGGCTTGCCCTTCCATCCTTTATTTTGAACTGAACTCTTGCAAAAAGAGCTGTTCTCTTGCTTTCTGGGAAAACTGTAAATTGTTAAAGTGTTAGACTGGATGTAAGATGCCTAATTGTGTGCAATCCATTGCCAGAACTGTTAAAGGAGGTACAATTTAAGACATTACAGCCCTTCCTTTGAAAAGAGCAGGCACCACTAGACATAGTGGCGCCCAGGAAATCGCTCTATTGTCCTGCAAATTTAGCTCTGCATCACCTCTGGTCTGCCGCCCTCAGCTGACTGGGACTAGTACTAATAGTCCCTCCTTCTGTCTCCCCTAGGGACTCCTGATCGTCGGCCGTGGGCAGGGCCAGGCGGTCGGGCTTCTACATCCGCCGCCCGAGACCACCGCACCGGACTCTCCCTGCCTGCAAGGTGCAGCAAAGCCGCAGCCTATAGAGCTGAGCGCCATTCCTAAGTGGACTCCGATTGGCACCCTTCCACCTTTATTTGACTGAACTCTTGCAAAAAAAGAGCTGTTCTCTTGCTTTCTGGGGAAAACTGTAAATTGTTAAAGTGTTAGACTGGATGTAAGATGCCTAATTGTGTGTAATCCATTGCCAGAACTGTTAAAGGAGGGTACGATTTAAGCCATTACAGCCCTTCCTTTGAAAAAGAGCAGACGCCAGCTAGACATAGTGGCGCCCAGGAAATCACTCCTATTGTCCTGCAAATTTAGCTCTGCATCACCTCTGGTCTGCCCGCCCTCAGCCGACTGGGACTAGTACTAATAGTCCCTCCTTCTGTCTCCCTAGGGACTCCTGATAGTCGGCCGTAGGACGAGCGGCCACCGGGCGGTCGGCGCTTCTACAGCCGCCGCCCAAGACCACGCACGGACTCTCCCTGCCTGCAAAGTGCAGGCAAAGCCGCAGCCTATCGGAGCGTGAGCGCCATTCCTAGGTGGACTCCGAATGGCCCCTTCCACCCTTTATTTTGAACTGAACTCTTGCAAAAAAAGAGCTGTTCTCTTGCTTTCTGGGGAAAACTGTAAATTGTTAAAGTGTTAGACTGGATGTAAGATGCCTAATTGTGTGTAATCCATTGCCAGAACTGTTAAAGGAGGGTACGATTTAAGCCATTACAGCCCTTCCTTTGAAAAGAGCAGATGCCAGCTAGACATAGGGGCGCAAAATCGCTCCTATTGTCCTGCAAATTTAGCTCTGCATCACCTCTGGTCTGCCCGCCCTCAGCCGACTGGGACTAGTACTAATAGTCCCTCCTTCTGTCTCCCCTAGGGACTCCTGATCGTCGGCCGTAGGATGAGCGGCCACCGGGCGGTCGGCGCTTCTACAGCCGCCGCCGAGACCACTGCACCGGACTCTCCCTGCCTGCAAAGTACGGCAAAGCCGCAGCCTATCGGGCCTCGAGCGCCATTCCTAGGCGGACTCCGATTGACTTGCCCTTCCACCCTTTATTTTGAACTGAACTCTTGCAAAAAAAGAGCTGTTCTCTTGCTTTCTGGGGAAAACTGTAAATTGTTAAAGTGTTAGACTGGATGTAAGATGCCTAATTGTGTGTAATCCATTGCCAGAACTGTTAAAGGAGGGTACGATTTAAGCCATTACAGCCCTTCCTTTGAAAAAGAGCAGACGCCAGCTAGACATAGTGGCGCCCAGGAAATCTCTCCTATTGTCCTGCAAATTTAGCTCTGCATCACCTCTGGTCTGCCCGCCCTCAGCCGACTGGGACTAGTACTAATAGTCCCTCCTTCTGTCTCCCCTAGGGACTCCTGATCGTCGGCCGTAGGACGAGTGGCCACCGGGCGGTCGGCGCTTCTACAGCCGCCGCCCGAGACCACCCCTCCGGACTCTCCCTGCCTGCAAGGTACGGCAAAGCCGCAGCCTATCGGAGCGCGAGCGCCATTCCTAGGCGGACTCCGATTGGCTTGCCCTTCCACCCTTTATTTTGAACTGAACTCTTGCAAAAAAAGAGCTGTTCTCTTGCTTTCTGGGGAAAACTGTAAATTGTTAAAGTGTTAGACTGGATGTAAGATGCCTAATTGTGTGTAATCCATTGCCAGAACTGTTAAAGGAGATACGATTTAAGCCATTACAGCCCTTCCTTTGAAAAAGAGCAGACGCCAGCTAGACATAGGGGCACCAAGGAAATCGCTCCTATTGTCCTGCAAATTTAGCTCTGCATCACCTCTGGTCTGCCCGCCCTCAGCCGACTGGGACTAGTACTAATAGTCCCTCCTTCTGTCTCCCCTAGGGACTCGACCACACGGACTCTCCCTGCCTGCAAAGTGCGGCAAAGCCGCAGCCTATCGGGCTGAGCGCCATTCTAAGCGGACTCCGATTGGCTTGCCCTTCCACCTTTATTTTGAACTGAACTCTTGCAAAAAAGAGCTGTTCTTTCTTTCTGGAAAACTGTAAATTGTTAAAGTGTTAGACTGGATGTAAGATGCCTAATTGTGTGTAATCCATTGCCAGAACTGTTAAAGGATGGTACGATTTAAGCCATTACAGCCCTTCCTTTGAAAAAGAGCAGACGCCAGCTAGACATAGTGGCGTCCAGGAAATCGCTCCTATTGTCCTGCAAATTTAGCTCTGCATCACCTCTGGTCTGCCCGCCCTCAGCCGACTGGGACTAGTACTAATAGTCCCTCCTTCTGTCTTCCCTAGGGACTCCTGATCGTCGGCCGTAGGACGAGTGGCCATCAGGCGGTCGGCGCTTCTACAGCCGCCGCCGAGACCACCGCACCGGACTCTCCTGCCTGCAAGGTACGGCAAAGCCGCAGCCTAATCGGAGCGCGAGCGCCATTCCTAGGTGGACTCCGATTGGCTTGCCCTTCCACCCTTTATTTTGAACTGAACTCTTGCAAAAAAAGAGCTGTTCTCTTGCTTTCTGGGGAAAACTGTAAATTGTTAAAGTGTTAGACTGGATGTAAGATGCCAATTGTGTGTAATCCATTGCCAGAACTGTTAAAGGAGTGCGATTTAAGCCATTACAGCCCTTCCTTTAAGAAAGAGCAGGCGCCAGCTAGACATAGGGTGCCAGGAAATCGCTCCTATTGTCCTGCAAATTTAGCTCTGCATCACCTCTGGTCTGCCACCCTCAGCCGACTGGGACTAGTACTAATAGTCCCTCCTTCTGTCTCCACTAGGGACTCCTGATCGTCGGCCGTGGGGCGGCGGCTACCGAGCGGTCGGCGCTTCCATACGCCCGAGACCACCGCTCGGACTCTCCCTGCCTGCATAGTGCGGCAAAGCCAGCAGCCTATCGACATAGGCGCCATTCTAGGCGGACTCCGATTGGCTTGCCCTTCCACCCTTTATTTTGAACTGAACTCTTGCAAAAAAGAGCTGTTCTCTTGCTTTCTGGGAAAACTGTAAATTGTTAAAGTGTTAGACTGGATGTAAGATGCCTAATTGTGTGTAATCCATTGCCAGAACTGTTAAAGGAGGTGCGATTTAAGCCATTACAGCCCTTCCTTTGAAAAGAGCAGGCGCCAGCTAGACATAGGGGCGCCCAAGAAATCGCTCCTATTGTCCTGCAAATTTAGCTCTGCATCACCTCTGGTCTGCCCGCCCTCAGCCGACTAGGACTAGTACTAACAGTCCGTCCTTCTGTCTCCCCTAGGGACACCTGATCGTCGGCCGTAGGACGAGCGGCCACCGGGCGGTTGGCGCTTCTACAGCCGCCGCCTGTGACCACCGCACCGTACTCTCCCTGCCTGCAAGTGCAGCAAAGCACGCCCTCTCCAGACAGCGAGCGCCATTCCTAAGCGGACTCCGATTAGCTTGCCCTTCCACCTTTATTTTGAACTGAACTCTTGCAAAAAGAGCTGTTCTCTTGCTTTCTGAGAAAACTGTAAATTGTTAAAGTGTTAGACTGGATGTAAGATGCCTAATTGTGTGTAATCCATTGCCAGAACTGTTAAAGGAGAGGTGCGATTTAAGCCATTACAGCCCTTCCTTTGAAAAGAGCAGGCGCCAGCTAGACATAGGGGCCCAGGAAATCGCTCTATTGTCCTGCAAATTTAGCTCTGCATCACCTCTGGTCTGCCGCCCTCAACCGACTGGGACTAGTACTAATAGTCCCTCCTTCTGTCTCCTTAGGGACTTCTGATCATCGGCCGTGGGATGGCGGCCACCAGGCGGTCGGCGCTTCTACATCCGCGCCCGAACCACCGCACCAGACTCTCCTGCCTGCAAGTACAGCAAAGCCGCAGCCTATCGGGCATAGCGCCATTCCTAAGCGGACTCCGATTGGCTTGCCCTTCCACCCTTTATTTTGAACTGAACTCTTGCAAAAAAAAGAGCTGTTCTCTTTCTTTCTGGGAAAACTGTAAATTGTTAAAGTGTTAGACTGGATGTAAGATGCCTAATTGTGTGTAATCCATTGCCAGAACTGTTAAAGGAGGTATGATTTAAGCCATTACAGCCCTTCCTTTGAAAAGAGCAGACGCCAGCTAGACATAGTGGCGCCCAGGAAATCGCTCCTATTGTCCTGCAAATTTAGCTCTGCATCACCTCTGGTCTGCCCGCCCTCAGCCGACTGGGACTAGTACTAATAGTCCCTCCTTCTGTCTCCCTAGGGACTCCTGATCGTCGGCCGTGGATGGCCACCAGGCGTCGGTTCTTCTACAGCCGCCACCGAGACCACCGCACGGACTCTCCCTGCCTGCAAGAGTACGGCAAAGCCACAGCCTATCGGCGTGGCGCCATTCTAAGTGGACTCCGATTGGCTTGCCCTTCCACCCTTTATTTTGAACTGAACTCTTGCAAAAAAGCTGTTCTCTTGCTTTCTGGGAAAACTATAAATTGTTAAAGTGTTAGACTGGATGTAAGATGCCTAATTGTGTGTATTCCATTGCCAGAACTGTTAAAGGAGGAATGCGATTTAAGCCATTACAGCCCTTCCTTTGAAAAAGAGCAGACGCCAGCTAGACATAGGGGCGCCCAGGAAATCGCTCCTATTGTCCTGCAAATTTAGCTCTGCATCACCTCTGGTCTGCCGCCCTCAACCGACTGGGACTAGTACTAATAGTCCCTCCTTCTGTCTCCCCTAGGGACTCCTGATCATTGGCTGTAGGACGAGCGGCCACCGGGCGGTCGGCGCTTCGACAGCCGCTGCCCGAGACCACCGCACCGGACTCTCCCTGCCTGCAATATACGGCAAAGGCGCAGCCTATCGGAGCGCGAGCGCCATTCCTAGGCGGACTCCGATTGGCTTGCCCTTCCACCCTTTATTTTGAACTGAACTCTTGCAAAAGAGGCTGTTCTCTTGCTTTCTGGGGAAAACTGTAAATTGTTAAAGTGTTAGACTGGATGTAAGATGCCTAATTGTGTGTAATCCATTGCCAGAACTGTTAAAGGAGGGTACGATTTAAGCCATTACAGCCCTTCCTTTGAAAAAGAGCAGACGCCAGCTAGACATAGGGGCGCCCAGGAAATCGCTCCTATTGTCCTGCAAATTTAGCTCTGCATCACCTCTGGTCTGCCCACCCTCAGCCGACTGGGACTAGTACTAATAGTCCGTCCTTCTGTCTCCCCTAGGGACTCCTGATCGTCGGCCGTAGGACGAGCGGCCACCGGGCGGTCGGCACTTCTACAGCCGCCCGAGACCACGCTCGGACTCTCCCTGCCTGCAAGTACGGCAAAGGCGCAGCCTATCGAGCATGAGCGCCATTCCTAGGCGAACTCCGATTGGCTTGCCCTTCCACCCTTTATTTTGAACTGAACTCTTGCAAAAAAGAGCTGTTCTCTTGCTTTCTGGGGAAAACTGTAAATTGTTAAAGTGTTAGACTGGATGTAAGATGCCTAATTGTGTGTATTCCATTGCCAGAACTGTTAAAGGAGGGTACGATTTAAGCCATTAAAGCCCTTCCTTTGAAAAAGAGCAGACGCCAGCAAGACATAGGGGCGCCCAGGAAATCGCTCCTATTGTCCTGCAAATTTAGCTCTGCATCACCTCTGGTCTGCCCGCCCTCAGCCGACTAGGACTAGTACTAACAGTCCCTCCTTCTGTCTCCCCTAGGGACACCTGATCGTCGGCCGTAGGACGAGCGGCCACCGGGCGGTTGGCGCTTCTACAGCCGCCGCCTGTGACCACCGCACCGTACTTTCCCTGCCTGCAAGGTACGGTAAAGCAGCAGCCTATCGGACAGCGAGAGCCGTTCCTAGGCGGACTTCGACTGGCTTGCCCTTCCACCCTTTATTTTGAACTGAACTCTAGCAAAAAAAGAGCTGTTCTCTTGCTTTCTGAGAAAAATGTAAATTGTTAAAGTGTTAGACTGCATGTAAGATGCCTGATTGTGTGTTATCCATTGCCAGAACTGTTAAAGGTGGGTACGATTTAAGCCATTACAGCCCTTCCTTTGAAAAAGAGCAGACGCCAGCTAGACATAGTGGCGCCCAGGAAATCGCTCCTATTGTCCTGCAAATTTAGCTCTGCATCACCTCTGGTCTGCACGCCCTCAGCCGACTGGGACTAGTACTAATAGTCCCTCCTTCTGTCTCCCTTAGGGACTTCTGATCATCGGCCGTAGGATGAGCGGCCACCGGGCGGTCGGCGCTTCTACATCCGCGGCCCGATACCACCGCACCAGCCTCTACCTGCCTGCAAGGTACGGAAAAGCCGCATCCTATCGGAGCGCAAGCGCCATTCCTAGGCGGACTCCGATTTTCTTGCCCTTCCACCCTTTATTTTGAACTGAACTCTTGCAAAAAAAGAGCTGTTCTCTTTCTTTCTGAGGAAAGCTGTAAATTGTTAAAGTGTTAGACTGGATGTAAGATGCCTAACTGTGTGTGTATTCCATTGCCAGAACTGTTAAAGGAGGGTACGATTTAAGCCATTATAGCCCTTCCTTTGAAAAAGAGCAGACGCCAGCTAGACATAGTGGCGGCCAGGAAAGCGCTCCTATTGTCCTGCAAATTTAGCTCTACATCACCTCTGGTCTGCCCGCCCTCAACCGACTGGGACTAGTACTAATAGTACGTCCTTCTGTCTCCCCTAGGGACTCCTGATCGTCGGCCGAAGGATGAGCGGCCACCGGGCAGTCGGTTCTTCTACAGCCGCCACCCGAGACCACCGCACCGTACTCTCCCTGCCTGCAAGGTACGGCAAAGCCACTTCCTATCGGAGCGTGAGCGCCATTCGTAGGTGGACTCCGATTGGCTTGCCCTTCCACCCTTTATTTTGAACTGAACTCTTGCTAAAAAAGAGCTGTTCTCTTTCTTTCTGGGGAAAACTATAAATTGTTAAAGTGTTAGACTGGATGTAAGATGCCTAATTGTGTGTATTCCATTGCCATAACTGTTAAAGGAGGGTACGATTTAAGCCATTACAGCCCTTCCTTTGAAAAAGAGCAGACCCCAGCTAGACATAGGGGCGCCCAGGAAATCGCTCCTATTATCCTGCAAATTTAGCTCTGCATCACCTCTGGTCTGCCCGCCTTCAGCCGACTGGGACTAGTACTAATAGTCCCTCCTTCTGTCTCCCCTAGGGACTCCTGATCATTGGCTGTAGGACGAGCGGCCACCGGGCGGTCGGCGCTTCTACAGCCGCCGCCCGAGACCACCGCACCGGACTCTCCCTGCCTGCAATGTACGGCAAAGGCGCAGCCTATCGGAGCGCGAGCGCCATTCCTAGGCGGACTCCGATTGGCTTGCCCTTCCACCCTTTATTTTGAACTGAACTCTTGCAAAAAGAGAGCTGCTCTCTTGCTTTCTGGGGAAAATTGTAAATTGTTAAAGTGTTAGACTTAATGTAAGATGCCTAATTGTGTGTAATCCATTGCCAGAACTGTTAAAGGAGGGTACGATTTAAACCATTGCAACCCTTCCTTTAAAGAAAGAGCAGACGCCAGCTAGACATAGGGGTGCCCAGGAAATCGCTCCTATTGTCCTGCAAATTTAGCTCTGCATCACCTCTGGTCTGCCCACCCTCAGCCGACTGGGACTAGTACTAATAGTCCGTCCTTCTGTCTCCACTAGGGACTCCTGATCGTCGGCCGTAGGACGAGCGGCTACCGGGCGGTCGGCGCTTCTACAGCCACCGCCCGAGACCACCGCTCCGGACTCTCCCTGCCTGCATGGTACGGCAAAGCCGCAGCCTATCGGAGCACGAGCGCCATTCCTAGGCGGACTCCGATTGGCTTGCCCTTCCACCCTTTATTTTGAACTGAACTCTTGCAAAAAAGAGCTGTTCTCTTGCTTTCTGGGGAAAACTGTAAATTGTTAAAGTGTTAGACTGGATGTAAGATGCCTTATTGTGTGTAATCCATTGCCAGAACTGTTAAAGGAGGGTACGATTTAAGCCATTACAGCACTTCCTTTGAAAAAGAGCAGACCCCAGCTAGACATAGGGGCGCCCAAGAAATTGCCCCTATTGTCCTGCAAATTGAGCTCTGCATCACCTCTGGTCTGCCTGCCCTCAGCCGACTGGGAATAGTACTAATAGTCCCTTCTTCTGTCTCCCCTAGGGACTCCTGATCGTTGGCCGTAGGACGAGCGGCCACCGGGCGGTCGGCGCTTCTACAGCCACCGCCCTAGACCACCACACCGGACTCTCCCTTCCTGCAAGGTACAGCAAAGTCGCAAATTTTCGCCCACTCTCCCGTCCCCCTCTCCGAGCATTATTTTTATAGCCCACTAGCCCCGCCCACAGCCTTCCATTGGTCTGGCCCATACTGAACAGGCATTTTTTTTTTCCTGCCTTTAGTGAAAGAAATACATCTCTTGCATTTGAGATACACTCCTTCTTTTCCCTCCTCTCAGTAAAGATCCAATTAATTAAACGTGGCATTGAGGCGTATTACTGCTAGGACTATACCAAACTGCTTTCATCGAATACTGACTACCAAGATCTTGCTGCAGTAGCGCCTTTTGCATAAAATTTGAGGGCTTAAGAAATACTGATTGGCAGTTTCTGTGGTGGTATACCTCACTTTGTGTAAAACAAACATGGGTAGTATCATCTGGCTTTGCCTACTAGTTAACATCTTTCTGCTACGTAATATAAATGAACTCCCTGACAGATCCGAGTTCATTATAGAGTCATGTCCTGCGCCACCGGTCCCCTCACATAATAAATATATGTATTTAATATGCTGCCCTTGTCTGCCCCTGATTCACTCGAAGTATGTTGTTATTAACAATAGTGGTACAGCAATCTACTCTGCTATGACTGTCCCCAAACCTCAGGCACCCAAACAATGCACAGGCTGTTACTACCCTGCTTGGATCCTAAGCTACGTATCTATAGGGCAAAGCAAGAGGTCGACTTGATCCCTGGATCCATGCGTTCTAGCCTGTAGCAAACACAGAAAGACCCGTGCTTTTAAAAATCTCCTTGTCTATCTGAGAAGAATTCTCCTCCTTCTACTACTGTGCTCAGGAGACATCGAACTTAATCCTGGCCCCACAAGGTTCCTCTCATCACCGTCCGAAATTACTACTCTGAAAGGAATCAGTTTCCTGCATGCCAATATCTGCAGCCTTCTAAAGAAGTTGGAATCTGTCCAGGCCTGGATTATTCACACCGCTCCAGATATTTTTGTGATCTCTGAATCCTGGCTTCGGGCATCCACGCCGGACAGCGAGGTCAACATCCCAAATTATCTACTCTTCAGAGCAGACAGGAAGACTGGGGGGGGTAGCCATTTATGTTAAAAACAAATTCACAGTATCTGTATTAGATGCTACCTCCATTGCTGGAGGATTTGAATGCCTATCCCTCAGAGTTGAACCATCTCACTTGGTGGCTTTCCGCATAATTGACTGCTATAGACCTCCTGCAGCAGGACCACAGCTCTTGACTCATCTGTCATCACAAATGGACGCAACACCCATGGAGACAATCCTATTAGGTGACCTAAACTATGACTGGCTAACTAACGGATCCCTACCCCTAAAATGATTCTGTGACTCACATGGGTTCACCCAACTTATAACTGAACCAACTCGCATCAATAAAAAAAATCCAATGAGGAGCACCCTCTTGGATGTGCTTCTTGTCAACAAACCTCAATACTTTTCACATGAAGGTATCATCCCAGCTGATGTTAGTGACCACTGCATAATAGCTGGCATCAGAACCATCACCAAACCACTATCCACATCAAAGTTCTCTACCAAAAGATCCAAACGGAACTTTGACCCTATGGCTTACTTCAATGATCTAAAAAACTCTTTACTCTGGCAGAATTTCTACCTAGCTAAATCAGTGAGTGATGCCTATGATGTTTTGCATGAAATCATAGCCAGTGCCCTTAATAACCATGCTCCTTTGATCAAAGCTCGAATAAAAACCAGGACCTGCCATTGGTTTTCACCAGACCTGAAGAAAGCCTTACTCAAAAGAGACCAGCTATGGAAAAATGCCCAAAAATCACATGCTGATGCTGACTGGTGTCTCTTTAGGTCAGCTAGAATGCCTGCACGAAAATGATCAGGAAACTCAAGCCATTTATTACCAAAATGAATTGTTCTCTGCATCCACCAACCCTACCAAATTCTGGTCCACTATAAAGGAACTGTCTGAAACTCACCAGGTAGTGGCTACCATCCAAAATTACGATTGACAATGTCACTGTCACCGACAGATCTGAAATTCTCCAAGCTTAATAACCATTTTGCCACAGCAGGCATGGCATTCGATAATGCACCAGTAAGCAGTCTTCATCCGCTGCTCAAAGCCCAGCCACCCGAACCAAATAACAATAGTATTACTTTCTCCTTTTCTTCAATCAACATAAAAGAAGTTGAAGACCTGCTGCTACGGCTAGACACCAGGAAAAGTGCAGGATCCGACTCATTCGACCCATACTTTCTGAAAATAGCTTATCACATACTTGCCGCACCTCTTTTGCACTTATTCAACCTGTCCCTAACCCAAGGCTCTCTCCCCACAGAATGGAAAACTGCTCATGTTATTCCTCTTTTAAAGCAGGGGACCCAAGTGACTTGAACAACTATAGAGCCAATCTCCTACTACTATACTTTTGAAAATGCTGGAAAAAATTGTGGATACACAGTTGAGATCATTCCTAGACAACTCTGCATTGCTTAACCCCATGCAGTCCGGATTTAGAGCTAAGCACAGCACTATTACGGCACTGGCCAAAGTCACTTATGACTGGCAACGGGACCTCGACAAGAAAAAATTTGTTTGTGCAGTGTTTCTAGATCTCAGCAAGGCATTCGATACCGTCGACCACTGCCTACTTCTCTCCACTCTAAATACCATAGGTTTGGACTCAATCTCACTGGATTGGTTCCAGGACTACCTCACTGATAGGCAGCAAAAAATCAAGGCGGAAGGAGAACTTTCTCCACTCAAACCAATAAAAAGAGGAGTCCCTCAGGGATCCATATTGGGCCCCCTACTGTTCACTATCTACATTAACAACCTGGACTTAGGAATCAAGAAAGCCAGTATCCACTTGTTTGCTGATGATACAGTGCTCTACCTATGTCGTGACTCTCCTGGAGCTGCATGCTCAGAACTTCAAGCCGAATTCAATACGTTGCAGAACCAGCTCATCAACAAAAAAAACCAAGGCCATGCTGTTTTCTCCATCCAGCTCTGGATCCAAATCCGCACCAGCTGGTACAGTTCCTCCTATAACCACCCTACTAGGTGAAAAGCTTGAGTTCGTAACTAAATTCAAATACCTGGGTATATGGCTGGATAACAAACTCTCCTTTATGGAGCACACAGAAGAATTGATGAAAAAGCTAAGGCAGAGGCTTGGCCTCTTTTACAGAATTAAACATCTCCTGACAGCAGCCACAAAAAGACAGCTTGTTCATTCTACATTCATTTCATTAATCGACTACGCTGACATCATCTATGGCCAATGCTCTGTCTCACACCTTGCAAAACTGGATGTACTGTATCACAGAGCATTAAGATTCATAACTGGCCTCCCATCCTCCACACACCACTGCTCGCTATACGCTGCAGCAGGGTGGCCTTCTCTACAATACAGATGGCATAGAAATGCAGCTCTCTGGATACTTCAAGCACTCACCAACAAACTGCCTGACTACATTGTTGCCTGCCTCCCCTTGTGTCCATCAAGCAGCTATGCCATAAGAAGCCACTCACTAACTTCCCTAAAAATTGCCAGGATCAGTAACCACTTTGGTAGGGCAGCTATAAGCCATGCTCTGCCCACACTCTGGAAAAGGATACAAGGTTCACTGAAACTTAGCTCTCCTGTCAGTATTGCTGTGTTTAGGACCCTTTATGACAAAACATTTGTCGAAATCTGTAAATGTTTCCATAGTACCTAGCAGTCCTGATGGTGGTTCCCGCTCTAGCCTCACCATATGCAGCTACAAACCTAACCCCTCTCTTCCCTACATAAATCTGTTCAGCAGTCAGCTGCCAAGCTGGCCATTGGAACCATGGGCATTTTTTTTTTCCTCTCTCTAATCCCTTATGCCACTCAAATAGTTGAGACAGTTTTCATCATGGGCCCTTCTGAAGCCTTGGTCACCTCCCATGCACTGAACCGATTTCTGGGGGCTGTAATGTTATTAATTTGTACCTTTCTACAGAGACATGGATAAATGTGCAACTCTAAACTCTATGTCTTTGAAGGTTGTATATACCACAATAATGTCATGTGATCCCATGTGAATATTTGGAATGTATTTATTGCACCTACCACCTGTTTGTAAGTTTGTTATTTACATTGTATACTGCACCTTTAATCTATGTGTGTATAACTGTCATTTGACAACAGCAGTTCCACCTTGTAAATGAGCTTGCTCAACGGTGATCACCTGGATAAATAAAGATTTGATTGATTGATTGATTGATTGTTTATGCAGCTAAGAATCCTGGATTCATTTTGGACTGCAGGCTGACACTAGACCAACAGGTGCCAGTGGTGGTCCGATCTGACTTTTACCATCTTTGAAATATTGTCAGGATTAAACTGCATCTCACCCCTGCCATTCTTCTGATGACTGTTCATCCTTTTGTGACTTCTAGGTTGCACTGCTATAATGCTCTGTACTTACGGTTATCTGGAGGTTTTATGCAACAGCTGCAGCTAGTCAAGAATGCTGCAGCTTAGTTGGTGGAGGTAACTTCTAGGAGGGACTACACCATGCTGGTTCTACATGTGCTGCACTGGCTGCCCAAATGGTGGTGCATAACCTTTACGGTATGCTTACTAACATGCAAGGCATTGTGCAGTCTGGGACCTGACTACTTGAAAGATCTGCTGGTTTCTTGCCTGCCAACCTGACCCCTCCACTCCACTAATGTAGGCTTACTCACTGTCCCATCTTCCCACTTGACACAATCCAGGGACAGAGTCTTTCAAGTGGCACCTCCACATTCTGTCTGCACAGTGGAGGCCTTTAAAGGATCATTAAAATTTTATTTATTTGAGCAGGCATTCTACAACTAGTTAGTATCAACTGATCAGAATTTTATGTGTTGCTATCTCTGTTTTAGTGTGCTGGCACCCTGAGCCCCTGGGGAAAGGCAGCATAAATAAAATTACTCTAAAAATAAAAATCTACTGCTACTACTAACAGTATGTATTTTATTAGCTGAATTTATAAATTCTTGTTATGTGCTATTTGTTTATGTGTTGTTTATGTTTTCTGGCTGTTAAATTATGTACAGCACCCCGAGCCTTCAGAAAAGGGTGTGTTATAAATAAAATTTGCCTTGCCTTATCTTGTATCTACTGTAATTCAATTTGTCCCTGTTTCACTTCCTTCCTTACTGCTGATACTGTACATCCCTATTTTCCCTCCCTAATCCTCCCTTTATTATAACAGTAATAATAATATGAGAGCCTTGCCAGGCTTATCTGATGGGGCTGTTTGCCCAGCCCCCTTCCTTAGGTTGGTGTGTCATTGCGCCAAGTAGTGTGAACAATTTTCAGGCAGTTCATTCTGGTTGACAGCAAAATGCGACTGGGCAAAAATGGCTGTATCCGGCTTCACAACCCCCTACAGCTGGAATTGGTCATATTCATGGGGGCCTACTCTGCAGATACTGGGTATCCAGGAAGTACCCAGGCAGGACAAAGGAACATGTAAGGAAGGAAGGAAGAGTAGGCTGTACAGGGTTTAGGAGGGGAGCAGAGCAATTGAATACTGGCAGTATAGCCTAGAGGTTAGAGTAATGAGCTGTGAATTGACTTGGTACATCCAACAGATCTGAGGTTGATTCCCACAGCCTCCACCTGCATTCTGTGTGACTCTGGACAAGTCACTTAACCTCCCTAGTGCTCCTGGGTCATTCCTGACAAAAAGGCACTTGTGTCTAATGGTCCTTACCTAGTTACCAAAGAATTAAAAAAACTGAGAGGCCAAAGAAGATTGCTCAGAGGGTACCCCAGTACTGTGTCCTGGAGAGGGATAAGGCTTAGGCATACAAAAGAGGCAGGAGTTCAAAAGTTCAGGGCCAGGGTGTCACTACCTCTTTGTGCTCTAGCTTCCTTTCCCTCCCTCTCACCCTGTTGATATCAGGGGTCAGGAGATGACTAGGGAGGTAGATCTGGGGAGGGCAGTGGACATGGCCTATCTGGACTTCAGCAAGGCCTTTGACACTGTGCCACATAGAAGACTATTACACAAACTGGGGAATATGGGTGTGGGCAGGACAGTAGTGTGGTGGGTAGGTAACTGGCTGGGTGGCAGGACACAGAGGGTGGTGGTAAATGGCTGTCACTCCACAGAGGGAAGAGTGACCAGTGGGGTACCACAAGGATCAGTGCTGGGACCGTCCTATTTAACATCTTCATCAGTGACATTGCACAGGACCTAGAAGGCAGAATTTCACTGTTCGCTGATGACACAGCTCTGTAACAGAGTAGACACACCAGAGGGTGTAGACAGAATGAGAAGCGACCTGCAGAAACTTGAAGAATGGTCAGTGGTTTGCAGTTGAAATTCAATGCAAAGGGAGTGCAAGATAATGCATATGGGCACAAAAACCCTGGCATAATATATCAGTTGGGGGTGAGGATATAGCATGCACGAAGCAGGAAGGGATCTTGGGGTTGTCATCTCTGATGACCTCAAAATGGAAACAGTGTGACAAGGCAGCAGGTAAAGCAAATAGGATGCTGGGATGTATAGGTAGGGGCATCACCAGCAGGAAAAGGGAGGTCATAATTCCTCTATACAAGACACTAGTGAGGCCCCACCTGGAGTACAGTGTACAGTTCTGGAGACCATACCTCATGTAAGGACATAGACAGGGTAGAGAAGGTTCAGAGGAGGGCAACAAAGATGGTGCATGGATTGCATCACAAGTCCTATGAAGACAGGTTGAAGGAACTGAACATGTACTCCCTGGAGGAGAGGAGGAGAGGGGATATGATAGAGACATACAAGTATCTTACAGGGAGGAACAGGGTGCAGGAAAACACTATTTTAAGTGAAAAGATGTTCCAGGACAAGAGGCATAGGATGAAGTTGGAGGGAGGCCGATTCAGAGGAAACATGAGAAAGAATTTCTTCACAGAGCGGGTGGTGGACAAGTGGAACACCCTGCCAGAGGAAGTGGTGGGGCTGAAAAAATCAAGGATTTAAGAATGCATGGGATGAACATAAAGGCATTCTGGAGGTCAGGGGTTAGGGGCAACAGACTTCTAGGAAAACAAACTGAACTTACAAGCTCAAATGGGCAGACTGGGTGGGCCATAGGCCCTTATCTGCCGACACTGTCTATGTATCTATGTATCTACGTATCTATGACGTTGGGGGACCAAAGGGTGAACTACAGTACCAGATGGGTGAAATAGGCAGAGTACATGGCTGGCCTGGGGCAGTTAAGCAGGGGTGTATTGTAGTTCTGGCTTAGTGCAGCTGCATGGCACTGCAAGGGAACCCACAGTCTAGGGCACTAAGGGGTGTCAAAGGCACTGTAGTATTGATCTGTGTGTGGTCCATAGTCTGTTGGTCTGTGGTGGCTGGGCTGTGTGAGTAACCAAGAGACTGGGCCAGAGAGGCCAATGTAGACAGGGGGATAAGGGGGTAACTTCAGCACCAGTTTGGGAATGTCAGGCTGTAGAGGCACTCCGGGATGGGTGCAGTGGCTGACAGGCAAGGTGTAGTTTCAGCAAGAGGGCCTGGAAAAAATGGGGGGAGGAGGATGGAGGGGTACTAGAGGGAGGGGCAGAATGGACAAGGAAGTCCTAATAGGCAGGGGTAGAGAGGGCCAAGGAAAGTAGAAAGGAATTGGTGAGAGGCCTGGGAGACCACACCTGGGTGTACAGCAAGGCAGGGTATAAACAGGACCTGGTTTACACTGGAGACTTGCAGACATGGTCTGGTGTAGAGCTGATCATAGCCAGAACAAGGGGAAAAGATGGAATAAAGGTGGGACTCTCTGCTGGGTAGAGCTAGGATGTATAGCTAATGAATTGTTTTAATGTGGTATATTACATATAGTATTAATAAATAAATTGATGCATTAGCTGGGAATAAATAATTGCTTCATTGTACAGTATGATAATATACAGTAATTAAATATTTAATATGTATCACATGAACTGGTTTTGTGTTTGTGAATGTACAGTATATGGAGACATTATTGTAATCAAACTGCCATAATGGACAAACTCAGAGAAGTCACTGGTGGTAAATTGGCAGCAGTGGGGGAGGAGAAGGGAGGGTCTCTAAGGACCATGGTAGTGTTGCTGGCTAATAATTATAAGTCGCTGTACATTTGTGGTGAATTTACTTGCATTATTCTTAATTGCAGTTGGCACTGTAATATATTTACTACATAGTTCAGTAAAAAATGGTATTGCAATCTGTTCTCAGTATTAAAATCCTACAACCCTTTCCTCAGGACATACCTGGCAATGAGCCAATCCTACTCAGTGTGCCTTTCTTGGCAGTTCTTTAAAATAAACAAAATATGCTTACTTTACAAAATGTTTGTTTATTTATTTATTTAGTTAAGTTAGTTAGTTTTGGCTTCTCTCCTCCTCCCAGCCCTTCATTTCCCCCAGGTCTCTTGCAAACTAGATTTTTGCCTCTGTGATGCTTATCTGGTAAAATAATTTTATTAAATAAATATTTATACCTGAACTAGTTGTACATTGTGAGTTTTTTTTATTGTTTGGTTAAAGGGACACTGTCAACCCTTTTTGCATGATATTATTTTTGGTTGAAAACTAGGGCTGTGCGAGTAATGGATATCATTTCCCGAATACCACGAATAATAAGCTATTAGTTATTCGGATTCCAAATAATGAATAGTGCACTATTTGGCTGGTATTCGAGAAGCACTTCTAAAAACCTAAGAGCCCCCCACACTCCCACCTAGCCCAGATCCACCAAGACTAGAGAGAACCCCCTTCTCCCCACCCTCAGATAGCACCCAAACTCCCTCCTCCCCACGACCACATCACACAAGTTGTAATTTAAAAAAAAACCAAAAACTTGCGGATAATTCAATGGGCGACTGGCACAACTCCACCCACCTCCACAGCCGTCTGCCAAGTTTCAATACTGTGTCCCCTCCACACACACCCACCTCAGTAGCCAGTAGTAGCAACCCCTGCCTCCACCCGCACCCTGCACCTAAAGACAAATTAAAAAAAGGTAGCCAGTGCAGCCCAACCTCCTCCTCGGCTGGATGCCTTTTTGTGAATGAAATCAATCGCTTGCTTGTGCTTATATAATAGAATGAGCTGATCACGTGATCATCAGCTCGTTCTGCTATATAAGCGCAAGCAAGTAATTGAGTTCATTCACACGAAGGCAGCTGACTGAGGAGGAGAACGGGCTGCTCCAGCTGCCTTGTTTTAAATTTATCTTTAGGTGAGGATGCTGGTGGAGGTGAGAGCTGCTGTTACTGGCTACTGGGGTGAGTATGTGTATGTGTGGGGGGGAGGCACAGTATTGAAACTTGGCAGCTGGCCATGGAGGTGGGTGGGGTTGTGCCGGTTGCTCGTTGAATTTTTTGCATGTTTTCTTTTTTTTTTTAATTACAACTTGTGTGAAGTGGTCAGGGGGAGGAGGGGCTTTGGGTGCTATCTGAAGGTGGGGAAAAGGGGGGCTCTCTCTCTATTCCTTCCAGATGTGGGCTAGGTTGGATGGTGGAGAGGGGCTCTTAGTTTTTTTTCAGTAAATTAAGAAAAGTGGCTGAATACCGAATATTCGGCCGAATATTAAAAAAAAAGTATTTGCACAGCTCTGTTGGAAATCACACATTTTATGATTGCTTACTTTCTCTAAAATTCATTGATGATGCTGGTTGTTTTATCTGCTTCATTTCTTAATAGAACTGAAATGCATGATTACAGTGTAATTACACCCAGCCTTGTTTTGTTTCCAATCCTTGATCTGCTCTTACTGCATATACAACTTGAACATTAGTAACACCACTGTGCATTGCAGCCACTCATGATGCAATGATCTCCTCTTCTACCACTGCATCATGAGTGGCTAAGCAGTACTGGGGTGTTCCTAAGTTCAGGGAAGATGCATTGGGAGTTGATTAAAGAATGTAAAAAAACATGTTTTGGTGTGGTAACACCAGTATGGTGGGCTGTCTGCTTTCTCAGTTTTAAAAAGAAAAAAAGGAATCAGAATCAAACTACCAGATGCATCAGCAGTCGCTACCGAACGTGACCAGGTCATAACTTGATTTTTAAATTGGGGCACTTTGAGGCCTAAGGAGGTTGACAGTGTTCCTTTAATGTCTAAGGGCCCGATTCAAGAGGCAGTTATGACGAATTTTAATGCAGTATGCCAGTCCAGATTGCAAAACAACACTTACGCCGCACACTGCAACTGCTACGACAAACGCAAGATACAACGCAGTTACAACAAAAAATGCTTACGCCACTGCATAATGTGGCCTACAATAGGCATAACACACCAGCACCACGGAACTGCTATTCTAATACAGATGGTATACAGAGCTATGGCAGAGGAAGGTCATGTAAGTTAGAACAGGCAATAACTGTCTTAGTGCACAAGCCAGAGGAACACTCCTCCCCCCAGCCAGACGGCAGCACACCATGCAAACAGCAGTACTCCAAGGTGGAGCACAGTGCAAACAGTGGAACAGCTAAGCCAATGTGCCCAGGACACGCAGGACAGAGTGAAAGGGGCAGCAACAGCATGGCCAGACATGGCAGTAGAGAGCACGCACTGGACAAGGTGCAACATGGAACCCAGCAGGAGGCAAAAGGAGGCCAACACAGATTGTGGGACAGGGTAATGCCACGATGCACAGAGAAGCAATGGGAGGAACAATGGGGAACAGTGCCAGGCAATGTGGGGCAGTCTGGAGGGAAGCACAGCAGACAGCCAGGCGCACAGACACACAGCACAGGTGGCAGGAGGGGTGGTACAGAAAAGGTAGAGGCCTGTGAGCACAGGTTCCACCACAGCACCCCCCCCAGGCATCAGCACAGTGACACCAGCAGCATGCCGTATCACATATGGTGGTAAAATGCAGCACAGGTGACAGCATGGCACCCATGCCAATGCCACTATGCTGCCAGGGGTGGTGACTGCAGCTGCCAAGCATCACGCAACATGTGCGGCTGCACTGGAGCAGGAACAGTGCCCAGGCATGCTGAACAGCAGCCATGAGGAAGAACCACGACCGTTGCACAACATAGGCACAAATTGGACATCACAGCATGCATGTGCCATGGACATGGGTGGCACAGGAGGCAAAGGGCGCACACAGGCCACAGGCACAATGTTGGGACGATGGCACCACCAGGCACAATGCCCCTGCCATGGCCACTGATACATGTAAACAGTGCAACGACAACAGGAACACAGCACCAGGTGGCACAGACCTGTAGAAATATGGCAGTGAGACACACCATTGCCCATGCCACTGGTGCCACCCACAGGGTTCACTGGTCCCCTGGGTGGTAGGGGGCCATACAGACCCAAGGCTGCCACACAGCCAGGATATGCAACATTTGGCAGCATATGGACCAGGATCGGTGTGCTGCAGCACACAGGACACCATGCAGACACTGGTGCATGCCAAAGGTCTTGAGCTGCACAGCCGGCACACAGACCAGGTGCACAGTGAGGACACACTGGGGATGACATGAACCACCACAGGTGTTCCCCCACGTGCATGGCAATATATACATGCCCATGCACAACAGAGACAGATGCACAGAGCCAGGTGTGTAGAAAATGTATTTAATGAACACTATGGCACAACAGGGACACAGGGCAAACAGCAATAATTAGAAAAGGGTACAACACAACAATAACGCATCATCAGAAGCCCCACCCCACCCACCCCACATGCACAGCCCCTCCAACAGTCCCGGATACCCCCACCTCTGTCAACACCTATATAAAAGTCCCCACCTCATCTATACAGACCAACCCCATCACAGCACAGTCCACCAGAGTGGGTGCTAGCACTGGCGCAGCTCCACCAGCAGGGCACCCATGGAGCTGTGCAACCATGCAATGTCCTCCAGAATTGCTGAGACAAGCGTTACCAACCATTGTACATCCTGTGCAACCCCCTGGATGGGCAGAGCCCCAGGTGCCCCATCGCCATCATCCAGACCACCTGGCTGTTGCTGTTCCTGGACACTGCCGACTGCCTGGGGCCCAGGGTCATCTGGCAGTGGTCCATCACTGTCCTGCATCTGTTCAGAGTCCAGAGGTGGTGCCACCTCCTGCTGCACCCCTGCTGCATCTTCCACCACTGGCTCTGTAGCTGGTGTGTCCAGGGCCAGGTCTACATCCCCTGCAGAGTCCTGGGCTGTGTCCACCCCAGAGGCTGGCTGTTTGTTGGACTCCTGCTGCCCACTGTTTGTGGGGTCCTGCACCTCCAGCACCTCTGCCATGTCCCTCTCCCCCCCCTCCTCCTCCTCCACCTCCTCCTCCAATGATGACATAGGAGGGAGGATCCTCGCCCTCCTCTGTCAGCGCTGGGTGCAGCAGCGGTTCTCCTCAGCATCAGCCACCTTCACGTCTGCCATGGCCTGCAGCAGGGGCCTCTGTCGGGGCATCAGTGGGCTACGCACACCTTTAAGGATGCAAGGGCTGCAGTCAGTGAAGGTCCCGGCCATGCGGCACACACACAAAAGACACACACAGTCACAGCATGTGCCACCATGGGCCAGCACGCCATGGGCACAACACATAGCACACACACTGCATGCACCTACCTGCCCTCCACTGCAGTGCCTCCTGCCTGAGTCCACTGACACAGGCATCCTGGTGGTCCTGGCCTCCAATTGATGCACCTGTGGGGAAGGGGAGAATGGTGACACGTGTGCACCCCAGCAGGCCATGGCCAGTGTGTCAGCACTGCACCACTGTACGGACAGCTGTAGGCATACCCACCTGCACCTGCATCCTGGCTCAACCTCATCTCTGTGGTCCTGCACCATGCCATGCTGAGCAGTCGCTCCAGGAGCCCCGGGTCCCACCATGCCATGTCCTGCCACCAGTGTTGTGATTGGTGGACTGTCCTGTGCACCTTGCTGCTTTCACCCAGCCATGCCGCAATGGCCCGCCACACCCATTCTCACTTGGAAGCAGTGTGCCTCCTGCACCCCAGTGGGAGTAGCATCTGCCCCCACTGCTGCACACTGTTTACGAGCATGGCAGTCTCCATCAGTGTAAAGTTTGGAGACCACACACTCAGGCTGAGGCCTGATCTCTTGGACATGACAGTGGCATGTGACTGGTACGGGTCCTGTGGATGTGCGGTACAGACCTGAATGGGAGGAAGGCATAGCACATGTGTTATTGCACATTGGACTGTCATCTGTGTCAACAACTCCCCATGCCCAGTAGGACTAGTGCCAGCCTGCATGGTGCATGGGGCTGGGGCACAGTCATAGGTCATGGCAATACACCATGCGCACCACACCATGGGTGAGGCACAGTGGTGCGGTCTGGCACAGGCATGGCACTGCACAACACACCCCCTACTGCAGGTGCCCATGCTGCCAGCCCACACCACAGGTGGCATGGCCTGGCAGTGCAGTCCCATGCGCATGCACCACCCCACACTGCCACACACTGCCTCAGCAGTGTACTGCCAGGCTACCATTCTCATGCAGCAGTGTGCCCTCATGTATGCCAGCTGCACAGAGCCAGCCCAGCACATGGTATACCACAGCCATGCTGCTGCCGGCCATCATCCCCATGGCACAACACTGCAGCGCTCTGTAGAGTGTGGGTGTGGTCCAACATCACTACATGCCACCCTGCCACATGTCTGCACAGACACTTGTGCAGGGGTACACCCCGCTGCACCTGTCTACCTGTGCCCAGGGTGCAGTCCCATGGCCCCTGCATGCAGACAGAGTAACTTGTGCAAGACACCTACTTTATCTGTGCACCGTGTGTGCACTTTTGGGTGGCACTGCTGACTATGGTGGCACACCTGGATGGACAATTGGCAAGACAGCATCAGCTAGCAGTATATACATTGACATCAGCAGATGTTGTGGTTTCGCAGTGTCCACCTACCTGCTCCTGTACAGGGTTGATGTTCCCTAAACAAGGGGAAAGGTACAGCTACAGTATATTAGGGTCACTATGTAGTACAAGCAAATTAACTGTGCATGCTGTGCAGTGTCCAATATTCACCTATGGCCTGGGTGTGTCTTTCCTGATGCTACAGGATGGAAACACATGGATTAGCAAATGGCTGGCATAATGGCTGTAGCCTGTTGCCTGTGGGTGCTGTTTCCCAGTACCTACCAGTGTGCTGTAATAGTCCCACCTGGGCCTGCTGTCCAGTGTTTGTCCAGTCTCTCTGCACTGTAGCCTGCTCTCCTGCTTGTGACCTGCGAGTCTGTGCTGCGGCCTAACTTCCGCCAACACGCCGCTGAACGCACGTGGTGCACATATAAGCAGTGCATATATTGCAAGATGCAACTGCACAGTTGTGACCTGCAAATTCGCAGAGACACAATTGAGGGATGCACATGCAGCCTGTATGCAACCGTGGCCTATGCGTATTATGTGCATTTGCGATATGAGTTACGCAGTCTGCGATATGACACATGTCTGGTCACGGCAGTGATAATGAGTGACATCACACAGTCCTTCGGTGCAAAGGTGTTTACTTGACATGGGTGACAGTGCTGTTCAACAGTGTAGTTGTGATGCTCCCTCACTCATGCCCACACCCAGTGACTGTGCTGTGCACACACACAAACACAAACACATGTGCCCCAACACAGTGGCCCTTGCAGTGCACCCACATCCACACACACTCATGCACATCCCTCACATACACCACACATAAGCAGCCTGTGACATCCCAGACTGCGACGCCTACCACCCCCTGTAGCTGCGGCATGCTAAGGTGATACTTCAGTCCTCTGCCTGCTGATACCACCCAGTCCATTTGCTGTGTGTTACCCCAGTGGTGGCAGCATGGGGCACACCATGCCCCTGTTGCTGTCTGCCATGCCAGTACTGTCCACAGGTGCCACTGGCACTGTTGCCGTGCCACCACCCATGCTGCCTCCGGTCGCCGGCCTCTGATCCTGTACCATGTGCCATCTGCCACAGGCCCTCGTTGGTGGGTGCTGCCACTGCCTTCTGCAATGCATGTCTGGCTGCCTGTAGTGCCACCATTGGTCATACACTGTTTCATGGTGGTGGGTGTTGCCCCAGCGCTGCATGTGTCACCAGCGCAGGGGGCTGCACTGCCTGTGGCACAGGTTCTACTGCTGGTGCAAAGGTGAGCTGGTGATGCAGGCAGTGGGTACACCTGCAGTGGTGCGTCCGGTGTACTGGTGGTGGTGGTGTGTGCTGCTGCACCTGTGCTGCCTGTGGTGGAGGCTGTGTTGGTGGTGGTGGTACTGCTCTGCCCGCCACACCTGGTGGTGGTAGTGGTAGTACTGTCGCTGCTGCTGTTGGTGGAACCTGTGTGTTGCTGGGGTCTGCAGCTCCTGCTATGGCACATGTATGGTGGCATCCTGAGCCAAGGGGCATCATGTGTGCAGGCCAGCATGCGTGTCCTGTTGCAGGGCCACCAGTGCATCCACTTGCCTGGTCAGCTGTGCCACCGACCCCTGAATGACATTGGCCAGGAGGGCGATGGCACATGTCTGTGCTTGCATAGAGGCCTATGTGGCAGCCATGGCCTCCAACAGTCGATTCATGGCTGACTTCATTGTGTGCGTTCCCATCTGGTGCACCCCTATCACTGTGCCAGTCAGCTCCTCCACCGCTGCATAGTCCAGTGTGGTGTTCGGGCACCCCTGTTCAAGAGCTGCTGTGGCACCATCCAGGGTCTCCACCAGCACTTGGTACACTGCAGGGCTAATATCTGGTGCAACCAGGTCCCACAGCTTCTGAAAGCACAGAATGTCGCTGGTATCAAGGCCTTCCTCCTGTTGTTGTTCCTCAACCACCTCACAATCCCCCACCACTGGTGTCCTGGTTGTGTCCTGCTGGGCCCACTCTGGGTTGGTGTTGGCAATGTCCACCAGCCCTGTGTCCACCTCAGCTGCACCTGTGGGGAGACATCATTGCAGCACTGTTACTTCCCATGTCATGACTCTCATGCTTTCCACTGTCCCACCCCTGTATCACTGTCCCACACACTGGGGGTGGTGCAGACCATGGCCTCACCTGCACCGCTGTCTGCTGGTGCTGCACCTGTGGGGGAACAACTGTGCATCAGTGCTGCACCACCTTTACATGCCAGCCATGCATGCCTCTGTCCCCTCCCCTTATACAACATCCCATGTTGTTGGGGTGGCACTGGCTGCCAGCTAACCTGCCCCTGTGTCTGCTGGCAATGCTCCTGTGGGGGTACAACAGTGCATCAGTGTCACCACATTATGTCATGTCCAACATGCCTGCCACCATTCATGCCCTTGTGTTCATGTCCAATGCAGTGCAGGTGGCACTGGCAGTCAGCTTACCTGCCCCAGCTTCCACTGCTACTGCACCTGTGGGGAGAAAACAAAGTGCATCAGTGATGCCTCCCCATGTGTTGCCTGCATTGCATGCCTTCCCTTTCACTGCGCCACTTTCCAGGGTCTGGTCCAGCACATTCCGTCCCATCTGTTGCCCTCTCTCTTGCCCATTTTTATATTCCTTCTTACTGATCATTATGCCATGCATCACACTGTCACTTACCTATCAATGTGTTTTTCTGGGGCGTAGTGGGGTCCATTTCCCCGTGGATGCTGGGCCTGCTCATGGCCACCAACATTCTTGACTTGTGAGTGGCGAGGGGTCTCGTATCCTGTGGCTGGCCTCCTGTGGATGCTGCTGATGCCTGCTGCCTGCTGTGTGCTTCCTTGGCCCTTGCATGGCATTTGAGGTTGCTTATGCATTTTTGCAGCCCGAGCACTGTGTGCCCTGCATTTGCGATGGCATTTACCTGTTGTGCCACCTCATCCCATTCCACCCTCCTTCTTCACTCTTCACAATCCCTTCCCTGGACCGTGAACAGCTCTGTGTGGGCCTCCAGTTGCTCTATGAGCATGTCACTCTCCTCATTCATGTCATTTTGCTTCCTTCTCCTCTTGCCACCATTTGCCACCTTGCCCCCGCTACCCAACATCTTCACCATAGCCCTTATAACATATCTGTGTCTTGCGTACTTTTATATGGTCATGGGTTACAACATGCATATCACTACGCTGCAATTGCGAGCTATGACATGCACTGGCAGCATTAGTTGTGACATGCATATTTCAGCATTTTCTGTTGCATCTGGTGGTTGTCTTGGAATCTGGTGCAGCTAGCATGTTATAGGGTTTTTGGCATATCTTTATGCCATGGCATATTTTGCACACTGCTCTCCCCACTGTCTTGGAATTGGGACCCAACTCTTTCTTTCATATGCACGCAACAAAAGGACCACATCACACACCAGACTGTAAGTTCTGCTTCCCCTTATCATCTACTGTACCTTCTCCTCACAAGACCCAGGAATTCCAGTCCCTCTAGTGCATATATTTACTATGCAATAATATTAGAAATTGTTGATACTGCGTTGGTGCCCATGGCTCCCTAGTTCAGCTAGATTTACCTTTTCCTTTTCTTGATGTTGCAGACGTTTACACCTTGTGTAATTTTCCTGTGTC
Source organism: Neoceratodus forsteri (assembly GCA_016271365.2). NCBI lineage: Eukaryota > Metazoa > Chordata > Ceratodontiformes > Ceratodontidae > Neoceratodus > Neoceratodus forsteri. The sequence continues at coordinate 1,272,047,443 of CM057452.1, forward strand.
TCTTTCTCTCTCTGACTCAGATGCAAAATTGCCTTCTTCGATACTGTGCTGTCTAGCAGGATTAGCCGTAAAGGGACATGAGTATTTATCTGTTCCAGGGCCCTGAGTCATATTTATAATTGTCCTTTACAGATGGATTGTTAATAAATATGTTGACTGTGCATCTCTTTAGAAACATCTGCTATTTACAGTTGAACTAGAAAGTCAATCATTCTCTTCCCACCATTGTGCATGCTCTAAATGGTATGTATTTCAGAACTGAAAATCTTTACCACTGTTCATTTTATTGTATAAGGACCCATACTCTATGCCTACTAACAATTCTCATTGGGTTGGAACATTTCATCATACAGTATATTATAAGTTTTAATATGCTCCACCCAGCAATGACAATAAGCAATAGAAAATATTTAATATTTATTACAACAAGTCTGGAATGTTGTGTAACTTACAACCAGCCTGGAATGCCTTGTAACTTTCTTGGTGGAAGCAGCTAGTTTTAATAATTATACTGTACTACAGAAATAGTGACTGTGAGAACAATAAAGGTTATTCTTAATAAGGCCATATATGTTACATTTGATCAGTGAATAAGCCATGAAGATAATGATAATTGTCCTTTCATCAAATCATTTCGATAGATTATGAGTTATGCAAGTCTGAAATATAATCTCTGGTGAAGTATTAATGACTTCTTACATTTTCAGCACCTGTGTGTGGAAATCTTCAGTGACATAGAGTTTAGATTAATACAAAGAAGAGCCTTTGTCTGTGACATAGAAAGATAATGGATCAGTTGCAGGCATTGTACTTTGCAAAGGGGGCTTTATGAAAGATACATTAATTACTGAAGTAGCTTTTATCTAACAAGTGCTGTCGATGTACAGTAGACTATCCTTGAGTAAATTTGTGATATGGAGATTGTTCTAGCATAACTGCCCCCAAAATACCGAAAACCAGAACTAGATTTAAGTTTAAGCAATTTGCTTTTTATTTTGCTGTTTTATTTAATGATCAATCAGTGTAAAATACCATAAACCATAAACATATTTCCACAACACATTTTGGGGGACTACAATCCCTGATTACAAGTACATCGGTAGCTCAGTTATTTAAGTAATATATGCATTTCTGTTTATTTTATAACCACTGGGTAGCATTTTTTTCCCAGCTGGCTGTAACAGTGAATACACACCAGGTTTCCCCTGGTACACACATGTTCTCATTCTGTTCTTGCCTACCTCATGCATTTACTTCACCAGCTCCTTCAACCCAACTGTGGCTACCAGCATGGAGATCAGTTTCTATTTATATAATTACTGTGGCAAAACAATGCTCCACAGCAATGATATAAAACAGCACATGGGGTAGTGTGTAAAATCTCACAATGTACACACACCCAAGGTGTTGGATGCATCTACAAATCCCTTAAGCTTCACTCTTAGGGTTTATGTAGCATCCAACAACTCAAGTGTGTGTACAATTCTTGTTGTACACACTGCCACATGTATTATTATTATATATGTTATGTAACAGTTCACTTACTAGGATGATCTCATAAGATACAATATCTTATTTTCATGAAGCTCACAGTGGATAGCATATTTACAGTGATGTACTGTAGTAGTTATATATTCACACTACTTGTTGACAGAAATATCAACTTATCAATTATGTGGATATTATGTAATTGTTAGGTCCGATAGTTTTATGGGACTGTGGACAAGGGTGTTGAATCAAGGCAAGGTAACATAGAGGGTCAAGGGGAAAGACACATGCCCAGCTTTCACTTACAGGTGTTCAATGGTAGTATATAACATTGCCTAAATTTGTTAAATGTTCCATTCATCATACCATCTGACACACATAGGCACAGGTCGTAGGTTATTCCACTTTCTTTACTAATAGTCATTGGCCTGAGCAGGAGAAACTGGAACTTGAAACACTCACAACTGCCAGTAGTTGCAGTAGTAGCAGCAGCAGCAGTGTTAGTAGTAGTGGTAGTAGTAGTCAGTTGTGTTCATTGAAAGATACAGGATACTGCTGCTGTTTTGGTGCAAGTTTCTATGCCATGTTGTATTTGATTTGATTTTTCATTGCACTGTTCCCCATTCCCCCTCCCCTGTGATGTATCTGGAAACATGCTGCTACCACCTCAGTATGCTTTGCCTGATAATACTTTTGAAATGAATAATTAAATAAATGCATATTCTCAGCTCAGTCTATAGCTGGTTTACAAAGGCTTTCAGACTATAGTTGCCCATATTTAAGGCAGATGGGCTATGCAGCACCCTGCTGCTTATAGTAGCTGCCCTCTCTCCAGCTACCTCCAGAACTGGAAGCAGCTCATTGTATCCTCTTCACAGAGGTTGCAAGACAGCCACCATTGATTAATAAAATATCACTTGGTCCTATTAAAGGGCAATAGCACTAAAAGCCCCATATCCAAGTGAGAGGCAGGTCCCAATTTGTGCTTTGTGCACACCACAATTTTATTTTGATTCCTGTTTACTGCAGTATAGAAGATTGTATCAGACTAATTCTGATGACTTCCAAGCTGACATTTTCTGTAACTACAAATCCTTGAATACTCTACAGCTGACATCAGAACAGAACTGCAGCAGTGGCAGATTCAATACCCTGCAGTGCATGTTAAAGCTTTAACAAGTTCCAATCAGAAGTTTGTTGGTCCTGCTGTTCTCCTAGGGTTAAGCACAGTCTGATGTGACTGTATTTCACCTGGGAGGACAGTGGGATCTGCAAACCAAGGATCAGAGCTAATGGAAGGTCATAGCCTCAGTATCTGTCTGGTTCACATTCATGCCATTGATCAACTCTATCCCACTCAATAGGATAGAAAGTGTTTTTATTGTCAGGTGCTACCTCTTTATCAGTCAGTCTAGATAACAGCCATTCATAATTGACTAAATCAAAGGATTAGGACAGGTTCATGAACACTGCACCCACCTGATTTCCTTCATACAGTCTCATGGCTTCAAGACTGCCAAAATCAGTGAGCACAGTGTTTGTGTAAAAACTATGCTAAAGCTAGACAGAAAAGGAAACAGTGAAGAATGTTTCTGCAAGTATTATAGAACTTTTTGTGAAGCAATTTTTACAAATAGGGGAGGAGCAGTCAGGGTGCTCCAAAGGAAGGGGTGGGGCAACTAGATGGCATGGGTGGAATCTGGAGGGGGGGGATTTAGGGGAGGAAGGAGGAGGTGCTACTTCACTGAGATGGTGGTGGAGCCATGGAATGCACTGCTCAGGGGGCTGGTGGAGGCAGAGATGGTGGAGAGGTTCAAGAGTGGGTGGGATAGGTACACGGGAAGGGTTCTGGAAGCAAATTCCAGTGCAGCGAGAATATCCGGGACTGGAAAGGGAGAAGCCAGAGAGGGAGAGGGGGGCAGCAAGGTCAGCTCCCAGGGTGGGGGCTGACCAAACGAGCAGACATGAAAGACCATTAGGCCTATGCATTTTAGTATGTTAGTATGTTAAAAGTTTTGGCAATTTATAACAAACTCTGGTCAGAACTAATATGGCTGTGGAGAGCTTTTAGGAGTGGCACGAGCACTGAAAAGAATATGCGATGCTTTCGCGGAGTCAGCCATAACTAGCACTACAGCAATTATAGTACTGTGCATGCACGATACTCGCACATGCACAGTTTGACCAGGAGTCAGCTACGTGCCACATGGCAGCACTAACATGACTACTAATGCACAATAGTCATGCATGCGCAGTTTAAGTCAGTGTTGCCATGTCGTCCATGGTGGTTATCATTTGCGCATTTGCAGAAAGGAAAAGTAGTGCACCAGGAAGGGGATGTGTTTATGCGGCTCGTGGAGGGGAAGGGCTGCATAAACAGAATCAATGGAAATTATGCTGGAGCACTGTGGCAGCACGTCAGACAGTTGTCTGATCATGTGATTCCAAAGTGCTCTTATACAAATCTGATGATGATGGCATAACATATGTGGAGCTTGGCCCATGCAGCCATAAAAATCAGAGTCAGGAGGTGACCTTTAACAAACTAGAGATCTGGTGTGGGACTTGCTTGTCATCACAGTCACTTGCTCATTCTTTTCTAAGCAGTAATATCTGATAAATGTGCCTTAACTATATTGACATCAGTGTTGCTAGATTACTTCTGGTTTTCCCCTGAATGTAATAGGTGGGGGTAATAGCAGTCTTGAAGTGGTAGCTGCCAGTGGTGGCACTGTCTGAATAAAAGTGGTACCAATGCACATATGCAAATTTTAAAAATGACCCCTTTCCTTGTTTGTGCTGTTAAGAATCTGACTCCTTTAATACAAAAACAAGGAGTCACTTATGGCCTCCACCACCCCCTTTCGCTTCAAGTGAGGAACGTGATTATGTGTTTGCATCAGATGTACAGTGGCAGCCATTGATGCATAATATTGTTAAACAGTAATCAACTGTACATAAAAGCTTGTTTTTTTTTAATGTGTGCTTTCTTTTTCTTTCAATTGTTTAACAGGAAAGGCACACTAAACTGAAAGCTTGTTTACAGGTGCGACCTGGGAGCACAGAGAAGTTAAGTGACTTGTTCAGGGTCACACAGTATATAATTGGGGGCTGTGGGATTCAAACCCAGGTCTCCAGATTTGCAGCTCAGAGCCTTAAACCACTGAGCGATACTGCCTCCCTGCCTCCTTTCTTAAAGTTGTCAATACCACTCCACCCATTTTGTACTCTGCCCCTAGATTTATGTGTGTCAAGTGCATTATTTTACATTTTTGTGTTGAAACCTAGCTGCCATACCCTTGACCACTGTTCGAGTCTTCTCAAGTCTCTGCTCATACTTTTCAATCTTGCTGTAGATCTTGGTATCATCATGCACAGTCAAAGCTTCCCTTCCTGCTTCTTTGCAATTTCACTTATAAAGACATTAAAGAGGACTGGGTGCAGCACTGATTCCTGAGGTAGCCCCCATCACCCCCCATTGCTTGGAGTGAATTCCATTTACTACCAGCCTCTGTCAGCTATCCACTAACCAATTTCTTACAAAACAGCCACATTTATTTCTCTCTGAGCCAACACAGTAGGAGTCATGCAGAACAAATGTAACTCTCTCAGAAAGTATTTAAGTTACACATACACAACTAGCATGAAAGTTGTTCAGGAGAAAAAGACTTTTCAAATGAGCCTATTCTCTAAGCTGCACTTACTATATTTTTTAAAATATGGCCATCTGATTGCTTGAATTTTCATTTTTCTTCACTATTTTTACCTTTTGGATGGCTATTTTTTTTTAAATATAATGAATTCAGTTTAGTGACTACCCTCATTTGAAAGCTATTTTCGTCCTGAACAACATACGTACTAGTGGTGTATGTATAACTTGTATACTTTCTGAGATATTTACATTTGTTTGACATTACTCTTAATGTGTTCACTCAGAGAAAAAACAAGCATTTGTCAATGCCGAATGTTGTCTTGCTGGCATTGGCATTGGTAGCAAAGGAGTTAGAGAGATGCATAAAAGGAATGGCAGTGAAGTACTGAACTGATGCCAACCCCACCCCCACCCTGCAGAGACTGACAGGCATTGGGGTGTGCCTTTGGGTCATTGGCCATAACGCTCATGCCATTTCACCTCACCCTACCCTGCAGACACTGGCAAGTGTTGTGGTGTGCCTTGGGGTCTTCAGGCCTAATGCTGACCCCATTCCATAAGGAAATATGCTGAGATGGATACGGTATAGGAGAATGGGGTGAACTTTGGGGCCAAAGACTCCAAGGCACGCCTCGATGCCTGTCACTGGCTTCAGGGTAGGGGTGGAATGGAATGGCATTAGCATTACAGCTGACAGTCCCAAGTCATGCCCCTGACGCCTGTCAGTCTCTACAGGGTGGGGTGTTACGGTTGGAAATCCTAATGCCCTAGACGTTTGTTGGTATTTTCACTCCATATTTTCAGCATGGGCTTTTTGTGATCCCCCTTTCATGAACATTGACACTATCAGTTAATTAGCTGAAAGGTGATTTTGTGCAGTGACTGCGCCATTTGGTGCCACAGGTGTGAAAACACATTTTGGGCAGGATTTGGAAAATGACCACCGTACTGTTCATGAGGAGGAGTAAAAAATGGCAATGTTGAAAATCTGGAGTGAAAATATGAAAAATTGGTGAAGTCACAAGCATGTGTAGAAACTGCACAATGCACACCTGTAATGCAATTATTTTGGGGATTTTTTGAACCAAGTTTTCAACCTCGGCATTTTGGGACCTCTGCTCAGTAAGCAGTGCACTGTGATTTTGTTAATCTGTTCAGAAAGTCGATTTCCCACAGCGACCGTGCCATTGTGCACCAAATGTGTGAAACCACATTTCAGGCAGGATGTGAAAAATGACAGCTGTACTGTTCACAAGGAGGTGTAAAAAAATGGCAGTGGTGAAAATCTGGAGTGAAAATATTAAAAATTGTCAAAGTTACAAATGGGCATGGAAACTGCACAATGCACGCTCGTAATGCAGTCATTTTTTGGAATTTTGTTACCAAATTTGCAACATAGGCTTTTTGGAACCCCACCTCATGAACAGTGGCACCGTAGTTTCATTAATCGGTCCCAAAAGGTGATTTTGCACAGTGACTGCAAAATCACCTTTCACGACTGAGTAATGAGATGACAGAGCATGTGTTCATGAGGCAAGGTCCCAAGAACCCCATGTTGAAAATTTGGAGCCAAAATTCAAAAAAATGGCTGAGATTTCCACCTAGTTGACCCCCACTGATGCCATTATAAAGCTTACTGGTATTTCTTCATTTGCAGTTCTGCTTTGAAGAGTCAGAGCGCATCCTGCTCCACAGATAATGTGCGCGGATGTCAGAGAGTAAGTATGGGGTGAGGTGGGTGCAGGAGGTGGGAGTCGAGGAGGGTGGGTGCAGTTTGGGGGAGTAGATGCCAGAGTCTATGAGGGACTGTTTTTTTTTTACAGGGAAAAACCAAAAACTGGCATTGAAGGATGGTTTTCTTTCTTTACAGGTGAACTAAAAAAAATGTTGGGTACACTGAGATGGGCTCCTAGTGTGCCCCATCATTTTGGGTGGATGTTGGACACACTGTGGTGGGCTCCCAGTGTGCCCCATGAGTTTCAGGTGGGGGGGATGTTGGGCACACTGGGGTGGGCTCCCAGTGTGCCCCATGAGTTTGGGGGGCTGATGCCGATGGGTATTGGGCCCCATCAGTAAAGAAAGTGTGTGTGTGCATGGGGGGGACTGATGCTGATGGGGATTGGGCCCCATCAGTAAACAAAGTGTGTGGGGTGGGGGAACATGCTGACACAAGGGATTGGCCACCCCCAATATCGGTATGGGAACTGTGTGTGGTGGATGGCAGAAGCTGCCATGTTTATTGAAAAGTTTCAACAGGAAAGGCACATTGGGGAGGCATGTCATCTGCTGCTGCATGACAAGCTTGTTTGATTGCAGTGGTAGATTTCTTTCAACTTGGTGTCTTTTTCCATTATTTTCGCATCAGTGCTAGCATGCTTGCTAATTGGAGGATGAGGGATGCATCTACTAAAGTGTGTCCTGCATTCACCAACACTGACACACCTCTCAATGTGGTATTACTACAAGATGTTGCCTGTGCCTGCGCGCAAGACAACATGAAAATGAGGCTGTTTGGAAGTGCAGTGGGAGTCATACTAACATACTAAGAAGCCAGCAGAACAAGGCCGTTTGGTCTATCTAGTCTGCTTGTATTGCAGGGTTAAGCGCTTCAGCTACTGTCCCTGCCTCCCTCCCCACTCCTCCCATCCTCTTGAACTATGATCCTTACATTCCGTGTGTGCCTATCCCAGCCTCTCTTGAAACTGCCCACTGTGTTCAATGAGATAACCTCTTCTGGCAGTGCATTCCAAGTGTCCACCACCCTCTCTGTGAAGAAGTGCTTCCTGATCACCCTTTTAAACCTCCTACCCTCCATCTTAAGACTGTGCCCCCTTGTGTTATAGTTGCCACTCAATTAAAAGAGACCCTCCTTATTCACCTTATTTATACCTTTAAAGTACTTCAAGTCCCAATCATGTCCCCTCTATCTCTCCTGTCCTCCATGAATTACATGTTCAGTGCCCTCAACCTCTCCTCATATATCTTACCCTGCTGACCCGCTGTCATCTTTGTAGCCCTCCTCTGTACCTTCTCCAGCAGGTTAATGTTCCTTTTGAGGTGTTGGCACCAGTACTGAACTCCATACTCTAAATGTGGCCTTATCAGTGACCTGTACAAGGGCAGTATAACCTCCTCTCTCGTACTACCGATCCCCCTAGCTATGCATCCCAGCATCTTGTTTGCCCTTGCTGCTGCTTTCTTGCACTGTGTGGAGTGCTTCAGGTCACTCGTGATCATCACTCCCAGGTCCCTCTCTTCCTCTGATGCAGATACCAGGACTCCACCCAGGTAGTACTCTGTCTTGGGATTCTTGGTTCTCACTCTGTCCTCCTCAAGCACTACATCTTTGTTCCCCTCTCTCCCTGCTTCTCTTCTCCCTCCTGAAGGCATTGGTCCTTCCTTCTCCTTGGTGAAGACGTAACAGAAGCATTCATTTAGTATCTCTGCTTTTCCACCATTATCATCCACCCACTCCTCCCCTTTCTTAAGCTTAACAATCCCTTCCTTCTTGTCTCTTTTTTTTACTTACTGTATATAGCAAAAGAAAGATTTCTCCCCTTCTTAATTCCTTCAGCTGTCCACAGCTCCTTCTGTGCATTAGCTTGCAGGACTTCCTTACTTGCCGCACTAGCCAACTCTAGATAATTTTCCCTATCCACCTCTCTCTTGGTCTTCCTGAATTTTCTATAGGCTAGCCTCTTTTCCTTTATTACCTGGGCAACCCCAGAACTAAACCAGCTGGGCACTTTGGTCCTTGTGTTCTTATGCCTGAGCCTAACGCACTCCTCTGTGGCAACCATTATTCCTTCCTTAATGATTAACAACCTTTGATCCGCCCTTATATCTGCTCTGATGCCTGCCAGGAGGCTCCTTAGTACTTCACCCATATTCCTGAAGCCTGACCTTCTAAAATCCAAGATTTTCATCTTAGTCAGGATGCTTTCCCTTCCCATATCTAACTGGAACCACACCGTGCAATGGTCACTCCCACCCAATGGCTCCCTGACTGTTATTTCCCGTATTTGTGAGCACAAGCTCAAGCATTGCCTCTGCCCTTGTTAGTTCTGTGATGCCCTGGGTCAGGAACCCACTCTGCAGTCCTTTCAGGATCACCTGAATCCTAGCACATGTTGTTGATGGTATTCTCCAGTCCACCTTGTGTAGATTGAAGTCCCCCACAATTACCACCTCTCCTTCCCTGCAGCTTCCAATATTTGTGAACTCACTTCTCTGTTCTTCTCCTCATCCTAGTTGGGTGGTCTGTACACCACCACTAAACTCACCTTTCTCCCTCTATTGGACCTTAATTAAACCCATAATGCCTCCAGCTCCCCTTCCTCCTACTCCTCCGTCATGCAATTTATTCTCTCCCTGATATAAACTGCCACCCCTCCCCCCTTTCCGACTACCCTGTCCCTTTTGTATAGTTTATATCCAGGGATTGCAAGGTCCCAGTCATGATATAGTGATGCCCAAGTCTCAGTTACTGGCACTAGGTCCCTCGATTATCCTCTACCCACTCCTTCCCTTTCTTAAGCCTAACAATCCCTTCCTACTTGTCTCTTTTTTCACTTATATAGCAAAAAATGACTTCTCTCCTTCTTGATTCCTGCAGCTATCAGCAGTTCCTTCTGTGCTTTAGCTCGCCAGACTTCCTTACTTGCCTCACTAGCCAACCTTAGGTAATTTTCCTTATCCACCTCTCTCTTGGTCTTCCTGAATTTTCTATAGGCCAATCACTTTTACCTTACTACCTGGGTTAGCCAAGAACTGAACAGCTGGGCACTTTGGCCCTTGTGTTCTTACCCCTGAGCCTAACACACAGCTCTATGGCAACCAGTATTCCTTCCTTAATTATGAACAACTTTTGGCCCACCCCCATATCTGGTCTGATGCCTGCCAGGTGCCTCTTTAATAATTCACTAATTTTCCTAAAGTCCACCCTTCTAAAATCCAAGATTTTGGCCTTAATCAGGATGCTTTCTCTGCCCATATCTAATTGGAATCACACTGTGCAGTGGTCACTCCCACCCAGTGGCTCCCTGACCATTATTTCCTATACATGCTCCCCATTTGTAAGCACAAGTGCACTTTGGTAGGCATAATCCACGTACAGAATACTTGATGGTAGGAATTAGACTGCCCACTTCCACAGAGGATAGAAATATGTGGGTCATAGTCAGTGATTCCCTGCAGCAAACAAGTCAATGCAATAAAGTGTACAAAAAGGCACTGGAGATGATGGATTTGATATGGAATGGTTTTCACAGTAGGGAAAGCAAGGTGATTCTGTCACTGCACAGATCCCTAGTGAGGCTTCACCTGGAGTGTTACGACTAGTTCTGGAGACCTCACCTGAGGAAAGACCTAGACAGACTATGGCTCTAATTATCTATTCACTGAAATCCAGAAGGGAACTTGGGTACATGATTGAAACATACAGGTTTCTCTGTGATATAAAGAAGGTAAACTGTTATGTCCTATTTGTACAAAATAGGGATGCAGTCACTAGCAGCATGAGTGGAGGTTGGTAGGATGCAAATTCCCTTCAAGGGTTTGAATGGGACTGGGACAGAACAAGAGGAATTATAGTCCCCAAGAGGGGCAGTAAGGGTTTTAGGTGTGGTATTGGGGAGGAAGGGGTACAGAACAACATCACAGTAGGCCAGTGGAGTGAGTTAGTATAGCAAGAGCAGAGTAGATAGACATTCAATCTCCCTCTAGTCAAGTTCTGTGTTTCTATATTTCCTCTCAGCCATGCATAATACACACTATTAACAAACCCCCTTATATAGATACATATCAATGCACTTCAACAAATCCCTAGACATTGCAGTGTCCTACACACACACATACACAGAGTTATACCATGGTCTTTCACACATGTACAGTCATCTAGCAATAACCCACAATCATACAAATATATGTAACTGTATTCGGCACTACAATAACCAGGCATAAGTGTGTTGCACCCATACACACATTAGTACCATTGCCTTCCACCCATAGACACACATAACAGTACTCTGCATCAGTACAAAGATATGCAACCATGACCTGAACTAAAATAACAGTACATAAGTACCCTGCACACATATGCACATTTGTGCTGGCCCAGTGGCGCTGAGGGTTGAGGTGCTGGTCGCCACACCTTGCGCCACGCTAGCGACCTGAGTTCGGGAGTGAGCTTGGGTGCCGGGGGTCAGCGGGGATGGGGAGAGGATTGAGCACCTTCAGGGCTGCTCTCCTTCCCCAAGGGGAGGGCAGGGGATAGTCCAGCGCACCAACGGCTCCCGGTGGGGATCTGGAGCACTGCAGTGCATGAGCTACACACTGTACAGCGTGGCTGACGCAGGCAGGGTTGCCATGCACCATTGCATCAGGTGTGCCCATGCAAGGGGGGGCAGCTACCACCAGAACAGGGAGAACACTGGCTCCGTGGGGTGGGCGATGCCACCTGTCCCCCATGCCCTCTGCCGGGTTTGCCTGGCCTGGCCTTTCAGTTCTTCCAACTGGGTCCTCACCTGCAACCAGAGACTGATTAAGAACAGTACCCAAGAGGAGGGGTGACCCACCCCGGATAGGTTAAACTGGGGGTGCTGGTTGCAGGGGGGGGAGAGGAGGCACAGGTTGAGGGAGCCTCAGGTGGGCAGGCTACGGGCAGGATGCATGCCTGAGAGAGGCTCCAAGGGGATGCGACTGGAGGGAAATAAAGTTGAAAAAAAAAACATATGCACATTTGTACCATTGCCCTGCACCTATACGCACCCCTATAATAGTACTGTGCACCCATGCAGACATTCACAAGAATGCTGGGCACAAAAAACCAGTGCAGATAACAGTGTCCTGCAACTTTACACACATTTTTACTATTGCCTTTCACCCATACATTCATAATAGAATACTTCATCCATAAAGATATATTACTGAGCAGCACACTATAAACCAGGCATAACTGTCATGCACCCATATCGCCATATCATTCACCCGTACATACCGACGTAAGAGTAGTGAGCCACTGACTTTGAAATGTGATCTAAAAGTACCCTGCAACAACACAGAGACATGTAAGAGCACCAGTCACAGAAATCCATGCACATAATAGGTTCATAGGTATCGTACGAGCATTGGAGGTCAATGACCTACGTATAGCTCGCCACTTTTCAATGGAACAGTCTACACCTTTCTGAGCCCATATGAGCATCTAGCACCATCTTAAACAGATGCATGCTTTCATTGTTAACCACTGCTTCAGGCAACAAGTTTCAGAGACTAATAATAATAATAATAAGAATCAGGATTTATATAGCACTTTTCATACACAGTATCCCAAAGCGCTTTACAAGCAATGCTAGACTGGTAGTGTAGTGACTGAATGTGTGGTGGCAGCCATACCACATATCACCACCCACACACAGCCTGGATAATTGCATTAACCAGTTTATGGGAAGGGGAATGTTGGCCAGGACACCGGGAATGCTCCCTGCTCTTTATGAAGAGTGCCCTGGGTTCTTTTACTTCCACCTGGACAACACCAGGATGGGCAGAAGGGACCTCAGTTTAACATCTCATCCGAAGGACAGCACCCCCCAATACTGCACTCAGATGCCAGCAATTTTTAGGTGCAAGTCCAATCCCGGTGTGGGACAAGAACCCATGACCTTCTGGTCCAGAGGCAGATATGCTACCAACTGAGCCACACACTGACACCTCTCTGACTAAACCATTTTTGGCTTGTATTTGTTCTATTGACTGCACCAGTCAATGCAAATCTATGTGACGTCTCCCGTAGTTCCTCACTTTTTATTGCACTAAATAACAAACAGAGATCCCCATGTATTTTCTTGTACTGTAGTGAGTATAATTCTAATAGCCTTAGTCTCTCACTGTAATTTTTGTCCTTCATGTTTTTTTACCTTTTTTGTTGTCTTCCTTTGCACATTTTCCACTAGTGTGGCGCAACCCACACTCTGCAGAGCACTAAAGGGTGAGCAGTACTCCAATTTTGGCCCAACCAATGTTGAGTACAGTGGGACAGTTATTGAGGAGTCCCTACTCTTGATAATAATGTACTGCAAATATACACACCGACGTAATATTAACCAGCAAAAGCAGACAGCAATGCACACATTTGTAACATTATCATGAACCCATTTACAGGGAGGAACAGGGTGCAGGAATACACTATTTTTAAGCAAAAAAGATGTTCCAGGACTAGAGGGCATGGGATGAAGTTGGAGGGAGGATGATTCAGAGGAAACATGAGGAAGAATTTCTTCACAGAACAGGTAGTGGACAAGTGGAACACCCTGCCAGAGGAAGTGATGGGGGCTGAAACAGTCACGGGATTTAAGAATGCATGGGATAGACATTAAGGAATTCTGGAGGTCAGGGGTAAGGGGTAACAGACTTCTAGGAAAACATAAACTGAACTTACAAGCTCAAATGGGCAGACTGGGTGGGCAATATGCCCTTATCTGCCGACACTGTCTATGTATCTATGTAACACAGACGCTACATTGCCAGTAACAGTAAAATAAATACCTGTCTCTTTTAACCACTTTTATGGACACACAGTTAGCATTCAGCAGCAATTCAGATATAACAGTTGTAATATGGCTTTTCATATTTACCACTTGCCTCGTTTCTTTTCCTATTTTGAATGACATTACTCTGGCATTTTGGTTTTTCCTGTTCAAATGAAAAAAAAATGTGGGACATACATCCGGTTTCAAGCAACACTGACTTAGAGTAAAACCAATAGTATCTGAAAGAGTTTGTAAAGTTATAAATTGAGCTTTTGTAAAGTGGCCTGCACATAAAACACTATGATCAGTTGGTTCCTAGCAGGCATCTTCAACACCAAATGCCCACTGCTTGCACCAATGGTTATTTTTAAGAAAGTGATAGAAACTGTGTGTCTACCCTTTCCCATTCTTAAAACCAATGGCACAGCAGTGCTTCACATCAGCAAAAACTTAAAACAGCAAACAACAAAATTAAACAAAAAGTAACCACGCAGACAGACATTAATGTCAGTTAAAAAATAAAATATACTGTAACAAACTTTGTTAACAAGTTGATATCATTATAAAAGCAGGGAAATAAAATTATTATATTGGTAAATAGGGCAGTAGAACTCATACTGTTGCAATGCCACTGTCAGAAGTACTATTTAAACTGTCAGGAAACACAATACATTTTGAGAGTAGGTCAAACACTGGCACAGGCCACTCCAGTACTCAAATTACAGACAAACACTGCAATGATAGCCTGTTAGACACATAAATCCGACAACTTAAAAGAAGTTACAAATGGCTTGGTATAAGGATAGGGAGAGTGTGTTAAATCAAACCAAAATGCCCTGGCTGCAGCCTATTGCTGACCAGAAAATATTATTTTGGAACAGCATCTCTGCAGATGGCAATGCTCACAGACCACCCACTGATGTCATGATGCTGCAGACACCAGCAGCCCAGCTTAGCAGAGTATCAGGGACAAATTTCAGTACTCAGAGGAAAATGGAACTATGAACATAAAAGCACAATTACAGTATTTATTAAGCAGAGGGGTTAAAAACATCTAGGGCAGTGCTTTAAAGGCATTTCTTTATTAAAAATACCATTTGTAGTAAAAAATAAAGTGTTGCACATGATCTTTAAACAGAAAGAAGGGAGTATTTAATTCAAATGCCATAGTGATTTGCATTAGTGGAAGAATACACTGAAAAGTTAAAAAAATGTGTTCCACGAAAAGCCATTTTTTCAGTTGAGCTTCAGCAAGGTGTCTGTAGGCTCCGCCCACAGCCATAAAAAGAGATTGGATGAAAATTACTTGGATTCAGTACATTGCCACCTTTAAAAAAAGGAGTTAATTTTGCTTTTTTTCAAAATCTCGGGAAAAATACCCTCCTTTAAATTCCAGTTAAAAATCCTTGTAAAATTGGTGCAATCATGTCAGTACCATATTTAAAAAAAAAATTGGTACAGTCCAGGCTGCTTAAATGTATACCATTTTTGCACAGAAAAAAATGTGCATTTAAGCAGGTTGTGCACTTATCCAGACCTATATGATTTCAATGTGAAAGATGGAGCCTGAGATCCTTTTTTTTTATTTTCTTCATTTCTGTACTTAGTAAAATATATAAACTAGTAAAACATCAAATAAAATACATAAATGTGACTACAAATCATTTTGTTAGTGTATTCCTTTATTTACTCAACTTTAATTCACTGGGTTAAAAAGGCATTACAGGCAGGATGCTCATTTGAATATTGTTCTCACACCAGTTGAATACAGGAAGTGCACCTAATAGATGTTAATTGCCTGCTAATAGATGCATCAGTGAGCTAAGAAAATGTGCAATTAATAGAAATTTGCACTTAACCAGTGTACATTCAAAGCAACACTACTCATCAGCTGGCAAAAAATGTCATCATATCATTTTTGGGCAAACGTGTTTCTAGTAACCCTAGATTCAGCTTCCTTGTATTTAAATTTTCTCAAATATTTTTTAAACAGATTTTTTAGTTAATTTTGTAATTAATGACTCACATCATTAAAGATGGATGCCAATTTCAATTTTTAAACATCACGTCATTAAAGATGGCCACCATTTTCAATTTATGAACACTCTCTTCCATTGAGGTCACCTACTGAATGTAAATACTAGATTATACAATGGCAAGAAAGAATCTTGGACTGTGATTGGTCAGTCTGGCGCTCGACCTGTGGTGTTATCCCAGCATAACACCATGGGGTCTAGTCTCAGCACTGTGAACCTCTTGATTGCATATTGTTCCTACTGATTGTTTCTGGTGCATTGGTGCATTGTTCTCATCTTCTCTTAAGAAACAAAAATATTTTGCCACACTAACAAAAATATTCTTTCAAATTATTTTTTATTCTTTATAAGAACAAGCCATTATATAATAGGAATAATGCCCTCCAAGGTGTGTGTGTCATGCTGGGATAATGCCACACCTGAGGAATTGGATGCACTTGGCCTGCAGCCTTGTGTCCAAACCCCCCCAGACATGGTGTTATCCCAGCATGACACATACCCTGTCATGCATTATTCCTTTATTCATACTGTAGATGTATTTGGATGATACTACCACATCTTTTTTCACAAACTCCCATAGCTTCCTTCAGGAATGAATTAAAATGAAAAGAAAAATGGGTATGTATATTGATGTGTTGCTAGAAAAACATTATTACTATAGGGTGACTAACAAATAATGTTGCTTTAACCAGAAAATTTAACACTGCAGAGATACTGTAGGAATGCAATTGCTAAATTAAAAATGTGCCTTTATTCAGATTCCAGAATGTGCACTTTATCAGATGTGCACCTAATTGGGGTCCACTGCATAGCCTTTAACATCTTTTTATACTTATCCACTTGTAATCTAAATTGTGGGATGTATGTTGCCATGTTAATCCCTTTATCTATACTCTGCTTCCTCTTTTGGATCCCAGTCTATCAAATGCCTTGTTAAAATCTGGTACTTTGAAGTCTGGTAAAGTAACAAAATATTTGTTTAAAACATTTTCCACTTATTTGTGGTTTTTGTATAAAGATCCATTTTGTAACAGCTTTATCTGGGGTCTATTTTAAACCAGAGTTTATTTTGAATAGGTTCTGGTTATTTTTAGGATTGGACATACTGTAGTATCTAGGTTAATGTTTGTAGTACTTAGATTTTGTCTGTCTTAAAAGTGATAGGAAATGTTTATATATAGTTTGAAGTCTTTCTGACTGATTTGAGTAGTGCTTGTGTATACCATACACTTTTGACTTTTCTCTGTCACCTCCACCCTTGAGAGGTGCATGTCAGAACTGGGTTAAAGGATGTGAGAGGTCTTACCAGGTGATGGAAGAGCTTTAGAAGTAGGAGTGATGGGAGAAGGATGAGAAATACAAAGGGACTGCTGGGTATTTATAGGAGACAGAGGTGTGGTCAGCTAGCCTCCGAACTGCAGGCATTAGCTTTTCAGTTCTAAGTCTGTCTGATTTTTCTAAGTAGTGGTTGTGTATACTGTTTACCTTGGCCTTTCTCTGTAATTTCTACCATCCAAGAGGTGCCTGGCAGGGATTGGGTTACAGGAGATGAGAAGGGCCAAAAACATGTCACTGAACCAAAAACCTCCTCCAACTCATGAAAGTGGACCAATTGAATGGTGGAAAATCCCCAGGTGAAGGAAATCTCTGGGGATCCAAGACAAAAGGTCAGTTCTTCAGCTAGTTTTTATACTCACCAATAGGCTTGATAATTTGTGGTGGGATGTTCTTTGAGGCAGAAGTAGCCACTCCTTCCGAATGAATGTCCTGAAAAAAGAAAGGGGGTCAAGACCGAGCTGTGCTAGTAGAAACATAGAAACATAGAAGTTGATAGCAGATAAGGACTGAAAGGTCCATCCAGTCTGCCCATTTGTTCTACCTTATGAATGTGCCATCGGCCTTTACTCTGTCAATGGCCTATCTATTCATACTCATCTGTATTGCTCCCTTATGCCTATCTCATGCTTGTTTGAAGCCCTGCACTGTATTCATATTCACCACTTCCTGAGGTAGGCTGTTCAAAGCATCTACCACCCTTTCTGTGAAAAAGAACTTCCTCAAATTACCCCTTAATCAGACTCTATCTCTAATCTCATGCTGTGTCCTCTTATCCTGCTAATTTTCTATATTGAAACATGTTAGACTCTTTCACCTTGCTAATGCCCTTAAGGTGTTTGAATGTTTTGATCATATCACCTCACTCCCTCCTTTGCTCTAGGGTATACATATTGAATTCCATTAATCTGTCCTCATATGTTTTCTGATGCAGTCCCTGCACCATTTTGGTTGCCCTTCTCTGCACTGCCTCCATTTTGTTAATGTCCTTGTGCAGGTGTGACCTCCAGTACTGCACGCAGTAATCCAGATGGGGCCTAACCAGTGTCTTGTAAAGAAGGATTATTAACTCCCTCTTCTGACTTGTGATACCCCTACTAATACACCCCAACATCCTCCTAGCCTTACCTACTGCTTTAGTGGTCTGCTTGGATGATTTCAGGTCATCTGTGATGATAACGCCCAAGTCTCTTTCTTCCCTTGTGATTGCTAGTAATTCACTGACCTACATAGCCAGTATAGTGTTATGCTTGGGCATCTGTGTTAGTTTGGTTTTGTCTAGTCGCACTCTCTATTCCAGAGGAATTACCACCCTGTAGGGTACGAAGGCAAGGAACTCTCGGAGAGGGTTCCACCCCTAGAGGTGCCAAGGGATGATTCCCATGGCTAAAGCTACCTTAGGAATCTCCCTAAGGAGAGAGTGCTACTGCTGGAGGAGGAGGAGAGGATGGTGGGGCAAAGAAAAAATGCTTCACAGTGAGGCTGAGAGGAACTGCTTATATAGCTTAGGAAGTGGGAGTGACTGGCTGCTTGGCCACTGAACTCCAGGTAAAGCCTTTCCAATTCACTGACCTACACAGCCAGTATAGTGTTTTGCTTGTGCAACTGTGTTAGTTTGGTTTTGGCAGTTTGTACTCTTTATTCCAGAGGAATTACCACCCTGTAGGGGTACGAAGACAAGGAACTCTGAGAGAGGGTTCCGCCCCTAGAGGTGCCATGGGGTGATTCCCATGGCTAAAGGGACCTTAGAAATCCCCAAAAGAAATGTAGTATCATCCCCAAAAAGGAGGCAACATGAAGCATAAGAGCAAGCAGTAACTGTGACATAGGAGCAGTAACTGTAAAGTAGTAGTGAAGAAGCATAGGCAGTTTGATAATACAATGAGATGCTCAGTTGGATAACATAATGAATGCCCAGGCTTGCATAGCATGATACTGATGGTTTGCATTGAGATTAGGGGATCCCCCAAGGAGAGAGAGGGAATGGCAGGATATCCTCCACCTCCATCCAACAACAGAACCTACCTAAAGAAACTAGAAGAAACTACTATGCCAAGTGTTATGACCTGAGGCAATGGAGGAGAGAAAAAAACCCATATGAGGAGGAAATTTCTGGGGATCCAAGGCCTAGGTCACCTTCTCTCCAGGCTTGGGATAGTTTAATTAGCGAGGGCTCTGCAGCTGCAATTTGGAAAACCCAATTAAAGGGAGGTGGAAAATATTCCAATTTGGAGGGAGGCTCTCACTTAAACCCTCTAACAGGAATGCCATGAAAGGTTGCAAGAAAACTCTGCAACAATACGTGCATCCAAGGTGCAGGAGGAGAGCAACAACTGCTGAGGCACTCACCTGGCCTACCCACCCTAAACCAAACCAGATGAACCAGAGGCAGTCATAGGAAGAATGCGGTGAAGGTGCCTTGCTAGGGAAACCACTAAAGTCAATGACCAACCATTATAGTGGAACACTATAGCCAAAGGAGATCATCGTAACCATCCTTCACTGCTAGTCTTAAATTCTACACCAGAAGCAGCTGTCGTGTAGCAGGCATCTAAAGCCAAGTCCAGGGTGAGGACATTGCCAGCTATGGGCCAGGTGAGAAGGATCCTGCCCCAAATTGGACATGCTCGAGATGTGGACTAAATGCAGAGCGAGACCGTTGGCTGCAGGAACCCTGTGCCAGAATAGAATGGCTGGCATTCCCCAGAAATTGATTGAGAGCTGAAAAGCTGGTGAGTTGAATGAGCACAGCATGCTGAGATTGTAATGAGCATTGAGTGCTGAGACCTTGCAAGGTCAAATGCAGATTGAGTGCAGCAGAATCCCAGGCTGAAGCTGAGGGGATGGCAGTAGGCATGAAGCAATGGTTTGCGTAAGCAAGAAGCAATGGTTACATAAGCAAGTGTGGCCTGCATGTAGGACAGTAAACAGAGCAGTAATAATTGGACCTGCAGGCAGGTCTGCATAACATAGGGCAAACAGCACTGAATGGTGGGGCAAGCCAGCCAGGCAGTTCAAAGCCAAATCAAGGTAAAAAACTCTAGATTTTCGGCAGTGAAGACAGGATTTAGATCAGAATTAATTAGCCACATAGGCCACGACCCCCCAAACACCTCCCAGTCCCCGCTGTAGGACAAACAAGGAAGCGATAGAAGGGCCGAGAACCACATGCAGATATAAAAGCTAATTTAATAGCCTCAGCAGGAGCTTTAGCTAACCTCAGAGTAAAACAATGTACAATAGCAATGGGAGTAAACAAAGCAGTAGCAGGAAGCAATTAGCCCTGTGCAACAGTAGTAAAAACAAATGAGTACACTGAGTTGTAACTGCAATAAATAAAAGGAGGCATAATGCTCTTAAAGCACTGTCACCAGGAAGTGCAATGAGACCACTACAATGAGGTAATTAGAACAAGCATGAGTGCGCTGTATAGCTTGGTTCAAGTAAATCTGAGTCAGGTGAAAGTAATAGAGTATGCCACATGGAACAGCCATAGTTGAGCTGAAACACACAGATCAGGTTTGCAGTTGCAGTGCAAGTAATTTGAGAGTTGGGAGTAACTAAAATCAAGCAGTATGAGCTCTGAAGTAGCAGTATGCTAGGAGCTTAGAAAAGCCCCCCCCCAAAAAAAAAGGAAGGAAGCACACGCAACCGAAGGACAAAATACAAACCAAAAGCAGGAAAATAAACACAGAAGCCCAGCAGGGACAAACAGGAGAAGCTGGGGGGGGCAGCCTGCCAGGGAGGCCCAACTAGCTCAGAGGACAAACTTCGGCTGCAAAGAAAAAATGCTTCACAGTGAGGCTGAGAGGAGCTGCTTATATAGCTCAGGAAGTGGGAGTGGCTGGCTGCTTGGCCACTGAACTCCAGGCAAAGCCTTTCCAATTCCCCTCCCAACCTATAGGTAGTTTCAGGGTTTCTCTTCCCTATGTGTATGATCATGCACTTCTTTGTGTTCAACCCCAGTTGCCACTCTTCCAACCCTATAATTCTGATATGGTGCAAATAACAAATAGTGGTCATCACTTCACCAGACTCTGTAGCCAGTAATGATCTATTTGGATTCTTCAGATGATCTTTCAGTTCACTGAATATGGCAATAGGACATTATGTGACTATGTTGGGTGGTAAGGAATGGTATAACTGATATATAGTTTGATAGTTTGGACTCTTTGAGAAGCAGAAGGCAGACATCAGGTGACCTTTTTGTTATATCTTTTTATTGAGTTTGCATGGCACTGGCAGAAAGCAACACAACATTCATCAGTTACAGGTTCAGATGACACAGCAATTACAAGGTTTACAGTTAGGTCTGACAGTTTGAGGTATAAATAATATTGATTATTTAAGGCTATTTTCAGGGAAATGATATTCTGGATTGAAGTTGGAAGAACTGAATGAATTCTCTAGTTCTCAAGAAGCGAAAGACATGTGGATCATAGCTGCTTTAGACTGAAGTTGACTATTTGACTACTGAGGGGGATCCATGAGGTTTGAGTTACTAGTCCAAATTGATTGGGTGTCTAGTCAATGGATTTATAGGGATTTGTTTCTTATTATGTACAAACATACATATGAATTGACCAGCTGAGGAAAGTCTTGAGGTCTGTCTAGTTGGCTCAATGTTGAGCCCCCTGTACAACTGATTAACAGTGGGCCCCACCCCCTAACTACCCTGACCATCCCTTTAACCCTGTCTGGTAGATGCAAAACAATCTCATCTGATACCGTGCAGATGGCATAGATAGGAAAAGATTTGTAACACCATGAAGTCATCAGCAGTGTCTGCTTCGGATAACTAAGTGTGGCATTCAGAGAGTTTGATGCATTATATAGCCTTGTTGATTAGTGATTATGAGAGAAAAGGCCTCAGAATTTATAAGGGAAGTGATACTGGGCTTGGTCGACAGGTGGGCAGCTGACAGATTGATGATAAGGTGTTTCTAGCCTGAACTTGAGCTGTGATCCCAATAGGGCTAATACAGTACGTGGGGAAGGCAGTTTTTGAATGGACCAATTAAGAATCCACTCTGTACTGCATTCTGAAGGTTTGCTTACATTTGTTGGGGTCTTTCGCTGCAGATTGAAGATCTTTGTAGATTAGAGATGATGAAGGAATAGCATGGAAATGTGTATCAATTCCTTGAAAGAACCCAACATGAAACATACACACCAAGGCTCCAGTTCACAAAGCATCAGGAATGATGGAAGGTGCTTGCATCAAGGAATAATAACACAAGAGGCTCCCTGCTCTGCACCTTCCATCATTCATTCCCAATTCAACAAAGCAGCCCTCACCAGTTGGGGGATCACCTGTGCCAACTGGGTTTGTACTGTCCCTGCACCACTTGCAGGGCAGTGGCATGGTGGAGGGGGGACATGCACTGGTGCATGACTGTACCAGGCCTGTAATCATGATTAACAGTGGCCACCCATGCCCCCTCCAGCAGCTAGACAACTCCAGGGCTGGTCTGAGGCCCTTGCACCATTTCCAGAGGTGATGGCTGGCATGGTGCCATCTATCCATAACATCCAGACTGCCCACTAATGTCAGACAAAGCAATGTCTAACTACCGAAGACTGTCACATAGCACAGCCTGACATGACAGGTGTACATGGTACCCATGGAGGGTAACTGTCAGACACATCTGTGTGATCGATTGGCTTGGTCTACAACAGGTATGTCCTATGACCAGCACAACAAGGACTGACTCCCAACAGCATTAGCAGGTCGCATAACACAAGGAACATGTCTACATACCATCATACCACACAGGTATGGGATCAGCAGATAGTTTACGGGGGCACGAGCAGATGCAGCACTCCCACACTGCACAAACCTGGTACAGAACCACCAGTCCCCCACCCTCCAGTGGTTAGGCTCCTGTTGGCACCCCACTTGATCTGACCACCCCTACAGTTCCACTGTGATCAACGGTAGTGGTCTGGCTATCATGCTGTGTGCCTGCCAGTCTACTGTTGCTGTCTGCTCTGTGCTGGTCTCCCATTCATTCCCAGCTGCATAGCCATCCCACAGCTTGGGGCATGCCCCTCCCATTCACCTTTACTTTGATGCATGGAACTGCTTATGCAAACTGTTGGAGTTTAGCATTGTGACCCCTCCTATATGGGAATTGGGCAGAGGGTCCCTGGCACACCGGCCATTGGTGTAAGCTGCTGTTTTCTGCAGCTTGCACAAATCTTATGGCCTGTTTGAGAATTCGGCTCCAAGTGTTGCTGTGAATGGACAGTTAGTAGTTGAGTGAGAATGGAGCTGGATACTGGCGTAGATGGAAGTCTTAGTCATGGTGTTGTTAAGGGTAGATTAGGATATGGTCACTTGTGTTATGGCACACCTATTTGGAAAGCTTTACTACAGGACTACAGATGTAAAGAAAATACATGATGAGGTACAGTAGATTTCCTTGTTGACTTTGTTATTTTGCTGTAGGGAGAGGCTGGTGAGTTTGGTTTGAGTGGAAAGACGAGGAATACTGAATGTGGCAGCAGCTAAGTTGATTATTCGGTTTCTACTGTGGCAACTCTCAAGTGTAATGTGGCACCATACAATAATAAGGCATGAATGCATCAAACCTGAAGCTGGATACTGGAATGGAGGATGTGTGAAGATTGCCTGGAAAGGCAAACCGGAAACTAAGAGATTGATCAAATGAGTGCAAGACCAGTAGGTACAGTACATCATGCTTCTTAGTGAATGTTGAAACTGGCATATAGAATACCTTGAAGCACATAATCCATTTCTGAATAGTCTATTCCTTTGTGGATTTCTTGAGTGTAAACAATTTTCTTGGTCTTAAAGGAGATTAATCTTGAATGGCTAAATGCTGGCGCTTCTGGTTCTGGAAAGAAATGGCAGATGGATATAGGTGAGGCAATCACTGCGGCTGGAACAAAGTATGGAAGGTGAGTTGAGGGAACTGATGAGTGTACTCAGGGGAAGGAACAGATGTTTGAATGTCTCCCAGATCCTGGGTATGTGCCCAAGGAACAGGACCTGGCTCCTGAATAAAGCTAAGGCTAGGCACACAGCAACAGGTTATTGTTCTATACAGCTGTTGCCTACCATTACAGCACAATATCCCAGGGGATGAGTGGATGAAGATGGAAGTCAAACAGTAGTATGGAGGAACACCACTGTCAGCAATCATTTCACACTGTGGAGATCTGAAGGGAGCTGGATTTACACTGGGGTTGGATTATACAGCTGAAGGAAGGCAAGAGGTAAAAAACAAGAACAAAGTCCAGAGCAAATGAAGTCTAATGAAAGAGTATTTATTAACAAAACAGATGTATGCAACAAGTAGCCATAAATCCCTGGTGCATTGAGGTGCTCTGCCTCATCATCAGGGGGCCATGGCTAATATAACAGCTGACCATTGCACTTTCAATAGCATGGTATAACATTGTACTGGCTAGTGCCACAACATGGCAGACAATCAGAGCCACCAAAAAGCAATCCTAACTGTTGCAATGCCAACTTGCTAGTTTTGTAACTTTAAGAGCTGTTAAGCTGTCAAATGTAGAACTTACTTACTGCTCCCTCCACCTAAAGACATTTTTAGTAGTTAAATCATTATAAGTAAAATAATACTATATTTATTGTATCATAACAAATAAAAAGAAGCTATATCCCCAAATAATTAATTTAAGAGTAAACCTGAGTTTCAGAACAGTAGTGATAGTGATTTTATGACAGCTCACATTATTGTTTTTGATATTTGGACTTTCTGAAGCTCTTTGGGTGGGATATTCAGACTGTGCCATGCAGGGGCGCAAGCCTGGGTGCAGTGCAACTGGGCTGCACCAGGGCATGGACCAGGCGATATTCAATGGTGCTGCACCATGGCTCAGCACCATTGAATATGGCACTAAGTGCACACGGCACAGTGGCACTGCACCAGAGCAAGTGGCAGAAGGGGAGCACGGGGCTGCGACAGCATAAGTGCGGTTGTGCTAGGTGCAACAACTGTGATATTCAGCTGTGGGCATGCAAATGAAGCTATTATTCATGCAAGGCGCAAATGGGGTCATTTGCATATCGTTATGGCCCCATTGCATGTGGTGCACCAATCTGCGCCTGGCGCCCTGCCAGGCTGCAGCCATCTGGGACTGATGCCCTGCTGCTCCTCGGTGGGCTCCGCTTCCATTCACCTGATCGCAGGCATATGTTAAATAAATCCCTGGTGGCCCAGTGGACTGATCCCCATTGCCCGATCATGGGCATATGTTAGATTAATCCCTGGTGGTCCAGTGGACCAATCCCCATCACCCAATCACTGGCATAAATTAGATTAATCCCTGGTGGTCCAGTCGACCAATCCCCATCACCCAATCACGGGCATAAATTAGATTAATCCCTGGTTGTCCAGTGGACTGCTATCCAATGCTCAATCATGGGCATACATGAATAAAATCCCTGGTGGTTCAGTGGACCCCCCAGAGCCCGATTGCAGGCGGATGTAATGAAGGACACCCTGGTGGTCCAGTGGTACCCCCCTTCCCACCTACCCACTGAGGCCCCCGCCAACCTGCAACCCCCCCCAGTCAGCAGTGGGTGGCAGCACCCCACCCACAAGCCACCCAGCTGCCCGCGGACTGATAGTGTACAGTAGTGTCTGTACACATATTGCTCCACTGCATGGGCCAATGGGCATGCAGACTATACTGTACTACACAGGCCCGAATTGTAAATGGAAGTTCATTCACAATTCAGGCCTGTATAGTACAGTATGGTCTGCACACCCATTGGCCCACACAGGAAGGCTTGCAGGTGGGGTTCTGCCACCCACCGTTGATTGGGAGTGCAGGGTGGGGGGGGCCTCAGTGGGTAGGTGGGGAGGGGGTACCACTGGACCACCAGGGTGTCCTTCATTAAATCCACCTGTGATCTGGTGCTGGGGGGGGTGTTTCCACTGGACCACCAGGGATTTTATGCACTTCTGCCCATGATCAGGCATTGGATAGTGGTCCACTGGACCACCATGGATTTATTTAACTTATGCCCATGATCGGAGCAACGGGGATCGGTCCACTGGACCACCAGGGATTTCTTTAACATATGCCCATGATTGGTTGATGGATAGCGGTCCACTGGACTGCCAGGGAGTACTGTAACATATGCCTGCGATCAGGCGAGGGGGGGCACAATGCTCCCAGGGCTGAAGGCATGTGGACTGTGACCTGGGTGGTCGGGTGGCCACCCACAGTAGGTGGCTGCCGTTTTGCACCTTGCAATATGGCAGCTCACCTGTGGGTGGCCAGAACTTGTTCCTGGTTTCACCAGGCACAACTTTGTGCACCCCTGAGTGGCGCAAGGCGGGATTGTGCCAACATATGTGCTGCACATCCCGAGCTGAATATTGGGATGTGCCGTATATGCATGGGCATGCCCCCCACACTTGCACCACATACATTACCAATGCACCCTGATGCATCTGGAGTTAAGCAGTTCAACTTGCCCTTTTGAATATTGTGCCGGGGAACATTGGTGGGTTGCGCATGGCGCAACCCTTTTGAATATCCCACCCTCTATGTTTTGTTGTTGTATAAAATATTTCTTCTTGTATGAGTCTGAAACATTGTTTGACCTTCACCTTATAACCCTGTCAAAACCTCACAGCTGGTATTGAAAAAAGTGACAAAACATTCTAACGTTACATTAGAGAAAAAAGGAAAAACAAAGGGGGACTTGTCAGGCTGGCAAAGGGGGGAGGAAAGCATGCCTTAGAAGACAGAGATAAAGCAGAGATACTTAATGAATACTTCTGCTTGGTCTTCGTAAAGAAGGATGAGGGTAACAGGCCTCCCCTGGAAATAAAGGGTGGTTTAAAGCAGGGAGTAAATATGAGCAAATTCACTGCAAAAGAGCTCCTAGAAGAGCACAACAAGCTAAGGGCAAACAAGGTGATGGGTCCTGACGGTATTCCCCCATGAATACTGAAGAAATTAAAAGAGGAGCTGGCAAGGCCTCTGGCAGAATTATTCAGTAGTTCACTTGAGGAAGGGGTGGTCCCAGTTTATTGGAGATGGGCCACAGTGATCCCAGTCCACAAAAATGGGAGCAGAGAGGAGCCTGGCAACTACTGGCCAGTCAGCTTCCCATCAGTGGTGGGGAAGATAATGAAGTCCCGTCTCATAGCAAGGATGGTAGTCTTTCTAGAGGGAAGTGGACAAATGGACCCGAGACATGGGACATGCCTTCACCAAGGGGAGGTCATGCCAGACAAACCTTGTGGAGTTCTTCAACTGAGTTACAAAGACCATTGACCAAGGGGGAGCGGTGGACATGGTGTACCAGGACTTCAGCAAAACCTTCAACATTGTCCCTCACAAGAGGTTGTTAAACAAGCTGGAGGCCATGGGTGTAGGGCAAAAGGTAGCAAACTGGGTCTGGAACTGGCTGGACAGCCAAATGCAAAAGGTTCAAGTAAATGGCGTGGTATATGGTGACTAATGGAGTACCACAAGGGTCAGTATTAAGTCCATCCTGTTCAATATGTTCATCAGTGAATTTGCAGTCAGATTGGAGGGGAAGGTTTGCCTATTTGCAGATGGCATGAAGCTCTGCAACTGGGTAGATATACCAAAAGAGGCACACAAAATGGAAAGCGACCTGAAGAAACTGGAGGATTGGTCCAGGCTCTGGCAATTAAAATTCAATGCCATGAAATGCAAGGTGATGCACCTGGGAAGAATGAACCCACAGAAAGTATATCATCTGGGGGAGAGAAAGCTGGCTGCCACAAAGCAAGAAAGAGACCTAGAAGTCATCATCTCAGATGACTTAAAGTCAAGTAGACAATGTGAAAAGGTATCTCAAAAGGCAAATGGCATCCTTGGATGAATTGAGAGGGGCATCACAAGCAGGAGGCAAGAGGTGATACTGCCTCTTTACAGGTTACTAGTGAGGCTGCACCTGGAACACTGTGTCCAGTTCAGGAGACCACACCTGAGAAAGGACATAGGCAGGCTGGAGACAATACAGAGAACAGCGATGAAGATGGTGCAGGGGCTGCACTGGGAACCATATGAAATGAGGATAAAAGAACTCAACTTGTACTCCCTGGAGCAGCACAGAAATATGAGGGATATGATAGAAACCTTTAAATACCTCAAAGGTATAAGGAATGTCTTAGTTTGGAACCTCTTCCAAGTAAGCCACAGCAGCAGAACTAGGGGCCATGACCTGTGTCTTAAAGGGGGAAGATTTAAGTGCAATGCCAGGAACTTCTATTTCACTGAACGGGTGGTGGATCCATGGAACAGCCTACCACAGTCATTGAGGTCGAAGTGGGTTATTTCAAGAGGGCTTGGGACAGGCACAATGGACCTCTTGGGTATAAGGGACACTAGGAGGGTGTTAGGCTGAAAATTAGGGCAGACTAGATGGATCGCTAGGTCCCCATCTTCCATTACATTCTATGTATCGATGTATCTATGTAAAAAAATGCTTTTATGTCTGTGCCATGCTTCATTTGCATAACCCTGCCCCCTTTTTTTCTCAGTGCTGCAACTCCCAACCAAGACATCATGCAAGGGAAACAACGTTTTCAAAGGTACATTGTCAGTTTTTAACTGGCTCTTTACATTGTTATAAGTAACTGTATCAAGCATTATAACACGTAGAAAATTCTGTTGATTTGACTGGCTGAAAGCAGCTCAAATCCATATAATCATTGACCAATAATTACACTCCTGAACTACTTACAGTCATTCATGCCCTATAACAGAGACATAGTAAAGTATTATCCCACTCCAGCACTCTGACAGGAGCTGTCATTTCAGACCTGTTATTCCACCAGCAGGTAGTAAAAGTGGAACAGCATCTACACAGAACGGCAAATTATCTTTTTGTCCTACCTGCATCACACACATTTTCCAGAAACTTTTCTACAGACTGTACTGCTGTAAACACTACCAAAATAGGAGACTGCACTTTGATTAGCAAGACAGAAAAATCAGCTATTTACTGTACCCACAATACCTCATTATGTAAATTAGTATACAGGCTATTATATTTCTGTGGTCACTACAGAAATAGGAGACAAGTAGACTACATCTCTCAGTAAAGAAATCTTGTCAGCTAGATGTTATATGAGAGCTTTTATTGTTGAAGCCACTACAGAAATATGAGACTGTACCTCACAGTAAGAAAACTGGAAAACAACTTCTTATTGTACCCACAATGCCTTGCTATGTAAATCTACATATTAGGTAGTATACTGCAGTCACCACTACCAAAATAAGGAACTGCACTTCTGAATCATGAACATTTAAGGCAACTGTATAATTTACCCATAATTCCTTGTTGCAGTATGTAAAACATTGACAGATCCCTTGCATGACATCATTCTGGGGATGTGGCCACACACAGAAAACTGGAGGGCAGGCAGAAAAAAAGTGCTGAGAAAACATAAAAAATGACTATGGCTTATTTTTTTTACAAAACAAATTGCAGCTTCAACATTTGAAGCATGGCTGGCAATGGCATACTATGTGAAAAAAGCATTTGCAGAACTTCCATAAATCACTTTAATGTTTCAACAAACCTAAAAACTTTAAAAATCTTAAATACAAATATGTGTGAATACTCTGCTGTGATTTTTTTTTGTTTGTTTGCTTGCAAGGAGATGTTTCTTTGCTGCATAGATTCTTTCATCAAGGGCAGTTCCTCTAATTGAGCAAACATACTGTATCAGGGTAACAAGTGTTTTTTAGTTCAGCACCACAGTGGGGTGGAGGACATGAGATTATGTATAACATACTCTAACAAATAAACAGTAGCAACAGAAGCATTACATCACTGCTACCCATCTATGAGAAATATAAGTGGGAATTTTAACCATTGAGGTGCAAATGAGAACTTCATCAGTGTTTTATCCCTTTTAAAAACTTTTTATTTTTAGATTTTCTTAACCTTTTTCTTTTAAAATTAGTCATTTCAAAAAAATATGCATAAAGATTTACCATTAAAGACATACTAAGCTGATCATTTCCAGATGTGTCTGGGGGAAGGATGGGGCAATAGAAGATAGTGCAAGAGGAGAAAAAATATTAATTTTACAGCATTACAAAAATAAGCTTATACTGTACCAGGAATACAGTACATCAAAAGGAAAATAAACTTAAACATTATGTGACGTTTCAGTGTTGGTCTGCCATGACTGACCCATAGCTTCTTCCAAGATCTGCCAGGCTCATCTCTTGCTTCTGTGGTGGACACCTTCTGGACCATAGGAATAATAGACTGACGCATAAAATAAATGTGGAAGGAATTAAGTTTATTCTTAGACTACAGAGACATCAGCATATGAAAAGGTTCTGACTCTGACTGCCAACGCGCAGAGACTGACTGCCCACTGAGAATGTCAAAGATTCCAAAGGAGCCCCTTCTAACACAAAAATTAAAACACCACATCTGTTCAGAGCTCTTAAAGGGGTGGCAGCTGGCCTTAAGCCCTATGGTTCAGAAGTGTACTCCACATCATCATAGCAGTGAATGTGAGCACCACTCGAACAAGCAAACATAGAATACAAAAAAAGTAAAAAAAAATTGTTAGCAGGGAATGACACCAGGAAACTGAACAGTAGATCGCAGTGATGGGAGGGGAAGGGAAGGATCACAACCACAGTGGTGACCAGTTGGAGACATACTAGGGGAATGGGAACCATTATAGCAACTTGAAGCTCGTTTAGGGTTTCAAGTTCCACAGTGTAGAGGAGGGGAAATGGAAGAGAGGGAATGGGTATTGGCTGGAAAATACCCAGCACACAAGATATAAATAGTGCAATAAACAGTGGCAGAGTAATACAATATACATGGAACTGTGCATTTGAAGAGACATTCCTGCAAGGAAAAAGGTTAATGCCATGCATGCAGTACGATGAGTATCAGGTGCACTGGAATGAGGTACCAGAAAGCATATACTGCAGGAACTACAGTGTTAACAGAGAGAATACCACTAGAAGAATTACTGAGTCTGGTTACACAAAAGTTCGAGACCTTCGTCAACTTTTCTGTTCAGTGGGAATAGTGGCATGTGTTCCCTGAACCAGTTGTTGACAGGCTGAGTTAGGTCATTATAAGCAACCCAAGAGTTCTGTGAGCTATCAAAGTCACACCACTTGACTCTATAAGTCCAGGATCCATTTACATATTTCTTTCTTAAAATCTTCTCAATCTAGTACACAGGGGTGTGCCCAAGAGAATCCTGAGAAGAGGAGTTTGCTCAGTTCTTCACAGATAAGGTTGCCACAATCAGGTTTGATCTCCTCTTAACTCTCTCAAATAGTAGTTGTGGTAGTCAGCAGGAGATGTCAGACACCCAGTTTGTGTGGTCTGACTTCAACCTACCCACAATCAATGACATTGTGATGATCGTCCAGTCGCTGCGACCGACCAACTGTAGTTTGGACGCGAGCCCCACACACCTTTTAGTAGGATGTGTGGATAAAATTGGCCTAGTCCTTGCCAAGATAGTCTGGTTGTCTTTGGAGAGGGGGATCTTTCTTTATCCCCTGAAGGAAGCTGTGGTTTGGCCCCTTCTTAAGAAGCCTTCCTTGTACCCAGACTGTCTGGCTAACTGCAGGCCTGTCTCTGACCTATCCTTTGTGGGTAAGGTTATTGCGAAGGTGATTGTGTTGCAGCTGGATGATCATTTGGCCAGCCACAATGTCTATGATTCTCTCTAGTCTGGATTTAGGAAGAGACGTAGTACCGAGACGGCCCTTGTTCGGGTACTAAATGACCTCCTAATAGCGAGAGATCGAAAGACCCGTTACATCTTGGTCCTTCTAGATCTCTCTGCGGCATTTGATACCATTGACCATGGAGTGCTGCTGGAGTGCCTGTGGTTTATCTGTGGACTGTCTCTTTCAGTCCTCAGTTGGTTTCAATCATTCCTTGAGGGTAGGACTCAGAGGGTGGTGTCTGGGATTTTTTCCTCGGCATCACTCCCCCTCTCCTCTGGGGTGCCACAGGGCTCCATTTTGGTACCCATGTTGTTTGGGGTGTATATGCTGCCATTGAGAGTGATTATTAGGTGGTACGGCTAGAATTTTCACTGCTATGCAGATGATACTCAGCTGTACATGTCCTTTGTGCCTGGCCAGGGTGATGCTGTCATGGTCTTTAACAACTGTCTCACTGAGATCCAGGATTGGATGACTGTGAGTTGGTTGCAGTTAAACCCTGAAAAAACTAAGGTGTTGGTTGTGGACCCAGGTCGTCGGGAGGTGGGTTTGCTGACAGGATCACCTTCGGTTCTTTGGCTTGGGGGTGCTCAGTTAGCTACCTCAGACTGGGTACGGAACCTGGGCGTTATATTTGATGACTGCCTGACCCTTAAATCTCAGGTGTCAGCTGTTGACAAAACCTCTTTTTACCATCTGAGGAATATCACCCGGGTGAAGCACCTGGTTCCTACTGATGATCTTAAAATGTTGATCCACACCTTCGTTACCTCTCGCCTTGACTACTGCAACACCCTTTACCTATGGCTACTGAGGGTTGATATCCGCTGCTTGCAGCTAGTGCAGAATGCAGTGGCCAGGCTTTTGACTTGTACTTCTAGGACCAGTCATATAACGCCTGTCCTCCACGGACTGCTCTGGCTGCCAGTACAGTGGTGGATCATCTTTAAGGTCAGTTTACTGACCTATAAGGCCTCACATGACCAGGGACCAAGTTACCTTCAAGATCTTCTTTGTCCCTACTGTCCCCCCTGCCCTCTCCGATCCACCGACGAGGGATTGCTAGAGATTCCCAGGGTCCGTTTGAAGACATCAGGGGCAAGGTCATTTAGTTTTATGGCCTCGACCCTGTGGCATTCTCTACCTCATCGGATGTGAGATTGCCTGACCATCCAAAGTTTTAAAGCAGCCTTGAAAACTTATTTATTTAGACTGGCCTTCCCTGATTTTTAAGAATGTTATATCGATTGATTTTATTATATTGTTTTATTTTATGTATTTGAATTATTTATTGTGCAAGCACCTTAGTTTTAGAAAGGTGTTTTTTAAAAATAAAATTTCATTTGATTTGATTTGAGGACAAAGGCCAAGACATCCCAGAAAGTTCATCCGGCTGATGATCGGGCAAAACAGAATCTGGCTGGAGATTGCCAGGAGTGTGAGGGGCAGACGCAACTGGGTGCAGGTTATCAGGAGGAACTTCTGATTCTGACAGGATAGCAGGCTCAAGTACAGCTTCATTACTGGGTGGACTGGGATCATCTGGAATGGTGTTACTCAAGTACCCATGTTTCAGATGATTGATGTGGACCTTGTTATGTACAAGCTTTCCATTAGACTTGAATCACAAACAGACGTGAAATGGGGAAGCTTTTCCATGATGTAGAAAGTACAAGTCCAAGGGTGGAGCAGTTTCTTTGAGGAGCCCAGAACTAGGACAGGTCAATACAGATAGACAATGTCCCCTACAGAAAATGAAGGCTCTTGAGACTTGGCTGTTGATGTTCACTGCATGGCAAATTTTCTCTGTCCCAATGTGGTGATTGCCATACGCCTAGCCAGTTCAAGCTGTTCCAGTACAGTAATGATTAATGAAGAAGCTGACTTTGGAACCTCTAGCAGTGAGAGATCCCAATCCAAGGGAGTTCTTAGATGGCATCCATGGATCAAGAAAAAGAGGGTATACTCTGTACTGTCAATACAAGGGCTGGTGTTATAGGCAAATTGCACAAATGGAACGAAGTGTTCCCAAGTGTTGTGAGTTTCATCCAGGTACTTGGAGAGTGTGTTTAGAATAGTAGACATCATTCTTTCACTCTGTCCGTTGCACTGCGGATGATAACTTGTGTGTGTCTTCTTAATGTCGAGATGTTGGCACGTTTCTCAAACAATTGTTGAAAGGTAGTTAGTGCCTCTGTCTCAATGAAGGTATGGGGGGGTACCATGATGACAAACAACAGTGTTGAGGAAGGCATTTGCTACTGTAGTGGCTTTTATGTCTTTTAGGGGAATTAGTTCCAAATACTTTGTAAGGTAATCAAAAAAAACAAGAACGTATTTGTTGCCAGAGTCAGAGCATGTCAGTAACAGTCCCAGAATGTCTTATTAACTCTTTGGAAAGGTTCAGTAGCTACAGGCATTGGAATGATGTGTACTTTTGTTGGTTTAGTAGGAGGCTTTCTTTGGGAGTAGGGCTGGCAGGATTTGACAAATTGGACAATGTCCTTATTCATGTGAGGCCAGAAGAAGTGAAGCCTTGTCTTTTTGAGAGTTCTGTGGATTCCCATATGACCTCCAGAAAGTGGAGAGGCATGAGTGGAAAGAAGAACTTTGTTAACTGGAGAGGCTGCCACTACTAACTGTACATGAGTTCTATCCATGCGATGGCCCTTGCCTTCCTTGGTGAAAATGTGAAAAAGTACACCGTCACTGAGGAAGTATTGTGACACAAGGAGAAGTACATCCTGGCGATGTTGCTTCTGTTGCGGTAAGGTTATAGATTCTATGTAAGACAGTATGCCTGCAAATTGAGAATATGCTCTTTGTTACATCTGAACAGTTACCAGGGAGAGATCAGAAGTAGAGGAGGTGAGAAGCTCTTCAGTTGCTTGCCGTAGGTGAGGATTTGTGTTCTTTTCTGATGATGCAGGTGGTATCAGCAAGGCAATTTGAGGCACCATAGGAGTGTCCACAGGAAGCACATCTGTGGCATGTAAGGGAAGAGCTTGTAAGTAGGAGTCTTTGTCTGTTGAGGATGATGCAGAGGGATACCATCTCCAGCTTACACCATCAGCATTGAAGTAAACTCAACCTGGTCTGTATTGAATTTCAGAGTTGCAGTATTGCAACATGGTAATCCACTGGGGGAACTTGCCTACTGGCTCCTTCATTTCGAACAACCATCTGAGGGCTGAGTGATCAATTAAGCTTTAAATGAGGAGGAGTGAAGATAACAGTCAGATTTCTTTATGGCAAATGTCATGGCTAGACATTCTTTTTCTGTGATGCCATAGTTTTGCTCAGCTGAGGAAAGGAAGTGACCGGCATAGGAGATGACCCATTCTGTTCTGTATTGTACCTGACATAGCACAGCACCCACTGCAAAGGAACTAGCATCTGAATAGAGTTTGAAGGGTTGGGCCGAACTTTGAGTAGACCAGTACTGGAGAGGAGATCAATTTGCCTTTTAAGGCTTCAAAGGTCTCTTGGCACTCAGAAGTCCAGAAATATTCACACCCCTTTTTGGTAAGGGTGTAAAGTGGAGCTGCAATATGTGCATACTTACAAATGAACTTTCTGTAGTATCCAGACAAGCCTAGGAAAGCTTAAAGTCCTTGAGAGTGTTAAGTTCTGGATGGTCTCTGACTGCTGAGAGCTTGTCTGGGTCTGGAGAGATGCCATGAGAACTGACAACATGTTCCAGATAATGAATTTGTTGCTATGCAAAACAACACTTCTCTGGGTGAAGCTTGAGGTTGGCTTGTCGGAGACATTCAAACACTTCCTTGAGGTGTTCAAGGTGTTCTGGAAATGGTCTGCTGAAAATGATAAGATCATCTAGGTAAACTAAGCAAGATTTCCAATACAACCCACGTAGTATGGATTTCATAACCCACTGAAATGTAGCGGGACTGTTCCAAAGTCCCATAGGCAGTCGTTTAAATTGAAAGAGCCCCAAGTGACAGCACCAGGCTGTGTATGGATGAGAGGCTGGATCAATGGAGACTTGGTAGAACCCAATATGTAGGTCTAGAGTGGTGAAGTAAGCTGGGCTGGCCACACCAAGACTCTCTAAGGCATCCTCTTCTGTGGGTAAGGGATGAGCATCTTGCACCATGTAAGCATTATGTTTTCTGTAGTCTACCACAAAGAGATACCCTTTGTCCTTTTTTTACCACTAGCAGGCATGACTCACCCCAGGGACTCGTAGAGTCTGCAATGATGTCCTGGCCAAGCATGTCTTTGATCATGTTTTCTAGGACTTGTTTCTGTTTGTGCCCCACCTTGTATGCTTGCTAATGGATGGGTTGCTGACTGGGATGCACCTCAATGGTGTGTTGCAGGATAGCACAACATCTGAGCTTGTTATCTGGACCAACAAAGACATCTGGGTAATGCTCCAGGAATTTTAACAATTGTTCTCTCTCTCTGTTGGGGATGCTGGGCATTCGAAAGAGGGTAGTCACTTACTGAGGGGTAATGCTGGTGATGCTGGGGTGGTTGTGATAGAACTGACTGGACTAGAGTTGGTTGATACAGGCTGAGGTTCTTGCATAAGATGGAGCTGGTCCCCTATAGACAAACAAACAAATGCTCTAATAATGGCACCCTTGGAAATGACTACTGGCTCATCTGTGAAGTTGCAGCATTTTTTGGAAGACTGTGCGACCATGCACAGCAGACAAAGTGTTTCCTGGGAGAAGGCCTGATGAATGCAGAATAGGGAAGCCTGTGCCAATGCCAACAGCACATTGTGGAAGAGATTTACCTTGGATCTTGGCAATCAAAACCATCTCAGTCTTAGGAGGTACAGTGACAGACCCTGTAGCCATGAGTTGCCTCCGAGGGTCTACTGCCAGTTTGTTTGATGCAAAGTTTAGAATGGCTTTGTGAGCTGAAAGGAAATCCATACCAAGAATCACTGATGGTTGTAGCTCAGTTACTACATAGAATTTGATAGTAGTTTGCTGTGAGCCAAAACATAGCTTGAGGTGGACCACATCAGTGATGGTACCTTAGTGGCATTGGCTGTGATAATGTACTTTAGATCAGCTAGAGAAACATTAGGTAAGTAACAAACTGCTTTGTTGGTCAAAATACTAGTGTTAATAGCTGAGATTTCAGCTTGTGCGTCGACCTAGGTATGGTGTGGACCAATCTGTGATGGTTATGGAGACATAGCTAGATGAGAATGGTGATCTAATGACAGGGACATTGGCCCCTGGAGGTGGGAGGGTGCCAAAGTTGGTAGTTGGAGTCTACTTTTTGCTTGGATTGTGAGAGTCAGGGGTGGTCAATTGAAGTGTTCTCCTGCCCAACAGATGCCCCTAGTGTGTTGGGTGGCTCTTGTTTCTCTAATCCTGGTAGTAGTTGCGATCATCATGCTGACTGTACGGCAGTGGGCATCTTTGGTTCCTGTGATCTTAGCTGTTATTATGGTACTTAAGCTTTCAGCAAACTGCAGCAGTGTGTCCTTTGTATCCACACCACTGACAGGTCACAGGCTCTCATGAAGGCAGAGGTGGTGCAGGTGGCTGTTGAGGTGGTTGCAGAGCATTGACAGAAGTAGTCACTGAAGAAGTTGAGCTCAGGTGTAAACTATTGACAGTCATGATGAGCGTGCCTATCATGGCTTGTTGCTGCTGGACACATGTTATGAGTACAGCCAATTGTGATGAATGAGGTATTGACACACTAGTGGCCTGGAACATTGAGATGGACTCCTGTGCAAGTCGTGCTGCTTGGATTGTGTCCATCCATGTTGTTGGCTTCTGCTGAATGACATAAGTGTGGAGTTGAGGAGGCAGGCCGCGGAAAAAAGCTGTGATTTGATCTTTTTCTGTTTTCTGTAGACATTTGCAGCATGACTCAGTGTCGACTATGAAGGTTTGCAGGGACTCAGAAGGTTATATTATGTATTCCCACAGCTGTTGTTCCAGTAACCAAGGGGGATATGCATGGACAAAATAGTCTCTGAAAGTCATATACAGAGTAGCAGTATTCCTTTGATTTGTTCTGGAAGTGTGTTAAACCAGGAAATGGCAGTTCCTCTAAGAGGCAAGTGCAAGGCATTGGAAATGTGTAAGGGATCAGTCCAACCATTGAAAGCAATCCAGGCTTGGAATTGCTCGAGCCAGTTGACAGCATCTTCATGAGGCAAAGCTGAGAAGGATACTCCCTGTAGGCTGGTATGAACAGTGGACTGGGGTGACATAGTTCTAATGTAGGCAATGTCTGCTTGAATGGCTTGCATAGCTGGTGCGCCTTGGGATGAGAGGGAAGCTCAGATGTCCTGCAGGATGGTTTCTATGTGGTTGGTCCACTCCAGCAAGGTGCGTGAGGGTGGAACTGTGGATGCTGTGACTTGTGTATTTGTGTCATTGTCAGACATTGTGGTTGGAGGTATACTTTGCATCCCCAAGCAAATGTAATTATGAGAAGCAGTTGTCTTCATGCAGGAGATGGGATGTCATGAAGCAGATGAAGTGCCTTGGAGAAAATTGTTTGTACACCAAAGTACAACTATTTGTAAGCAAAGTCCATCAAATGACGTCTTAAACAATTTCAATGCAGCCCTGTGTTGTCTGTTATTTCAATAAATGTTTCTTTGCAAGATGCAGCTATTTGTTGCAGTGTTCATTCATTTTAATGGGTTACCCCTCAAAAACATGGCTGCCATTACTTCGTATGGAGTGAGGTCATTTTTAATAAGCTGGTGCCCCTCACAAAGATGGCTGTTGGACCTGTAGCATAGACATCTTGGCTAGTTTGACATTCCCAATATGGCTGCCATCATGGGGTAAAGGTTGCTTCCTGTTTTGCAGTTGTAAGCAGAAGAAAGCAAGATGGTGATTCTGCAGTCTGTTTAAAAGATAAGAGGCCTGCTTTGGTTTGGCTCAGTGATTCCAGGCTATCTAAGTATTTGTGGGGAGAGATTATTGCTCTTGTCACAGTTAGAAGCCTGGAATACTTTCTTCAGCTAGAGTTGGCAAAACAAATGTCTATGTATTGGAAGGCACATTAAGTTAAAATAATAGAAAGCCATATGGTTCTGATTTAAGAGTTAATGAACATGCAGTCCACAGCTCCATGGTGCTCAGGCATGGATGATTTTAATTTGACATTTCATTCTAATTTGACAGTTTATTCAGTTAACTGGCTTGTAATATGCAACACACTATTTTTCCTTTTTCACAGCCTACAGTGTTAGAGGAAGGCTACAAGCTGCTGTGTATAGCAGGAGACAGTTTATTTTGTTTTTCCTTCACTGTAGCCAGAGCTGTGGTGCAGGAGATATTCAGAGCTGTTCAGGTATACTGGGGTAAATGACTTGGGGTAACCAGCAATGCAGACAAGTGAGATAGGGTCTGGGCAGAAGAGGGGCCACATTCTCCACCAATTGTGGTGTTTTGGTGTTGATCTGCCACAATAGACCCTTACCTTCTTCCAACATCTGCCAGACTCATCTCTTGTTTCTGTGGTGGACACCTTCTGAACCGTAGGAATAACAGACTGACGTATAAAATAAATGTGGAAGGAATGACTACAGAGACATCAGCATATGAAAAGGGTCTGACTCTAACTGCTGACCCACAGAGACTGACTGCCCACTGAGAATATCAGGAATTCCAAAGGAGCCCCTCCTAACACCGTAATAAAACACCACATCTGTTCAGAGCTCTTAAAGGGGTGGCAGCTGGCCTTAAGCCCCATGCTTAAGAAGTGTACTCCACAATTACAAGACAAAACAGTACAACAAGGTACATTTGATAGATAAACATTGTGTTTGGATAGGCAAGAAGAAATTAACCCAAAGTGACAGCATGGCGGTGAGGGGGATTTGGCCGGGGCAATATAAGCAGGGGGGAAGGAGGTCAACTAAGGTAAGGGGTCATGGACAGTTTCAGGTGGGAGTAGAAATGTCACAAAAAGGAGACTTAAGGGGAAAGGGAGAAGAGACAGAGCAGATTGACAGGGAAGTGTGGACCAGAGTTTAAGAAAGTGATATGAGAAGGCAGCTTGGTCAATACTAGATTTCCTTGATGGGATAGCAAGTGAATGGTAAACTTTGTTGTAGAGAGGGTAGGAGGAAGGAGTGGAATAGTAAAGGAAGGAGGAAAGGTAAGAAAGAAAGGAACTAAACCAGAACATGGAAATCAAAAATGCACAATGAGAAAAGTGCCTGGCAGCAAGAAAGGGGGGGGGGGAGAGAGAGAGCAGAGTAGAGCAAACAATGATGGGTACAAGTGGGGCAGTCTAAGGCAACATGAAAAAAAAAGTTAAGGGGGCAGTCTAGCAAGGGAGTATTTGGGAGCTCCACCTTAATCTGAATCTCCATAGTCAAAAATAGGGAGAGTCATCTTTAGAACAATCCCTGAGCAGACAGGACTTGTGGTACTCACCTTGTTCCTGTAAAGTGCATCAAACTTTGGATCGAGCTTATGGCATCAGTGTGTACCAAGAAAACCAAGTTGGCAGTCCAGTCAGACGCTGAGATACTTAAAGAAGGACACAATCACAGCACCATCAACGGTGTAGAAGAATGGAAGGGAGATAAGTCTGGTAAGCCTTTGTCAGGTGCCGGATGTCATGGAAACTTTTTTTTTTTGGCATTGAGGGACAGTTGGTGTAACTGGAACCAGAGCTGAGTGTTATCGAACTCCAGCTGTAACTGCGTAGTGAGGTCATGGGAAAAGGAGCCACATGCAAAGAACAGTGTATCATCAGCATACATATGAATGGATGCAGAAGAACAAGCACAGGGAAGGTCATTCAATAATATGAAAGAGACAATGAAACCCAGGGAAGACCATTGAGTGATGTCTGAACAGATGGGAAATGAAGGAGATAGGGAGCTTCCAATCCAGACAGTTTGAGACCTACCTTCTAGGTGGGAGCAGTACCTGCTGATGGAGGAAGCAGAGAGGCCAGCTGCTGTAGGCTTGTCCAGAAGGAAGAGGTGTGCCACAGTGTCAAAAGGTTTAGACAAATTGAAAAAGATGGCAGAGGTGAACCGACCCTGGTCCATATCTGAAAGTATGGAGTCAGTAAGCCAGAGGAGGGAGGTGGAAGTGATGTGGGATTTTTTGAAAGCAGACTGAAAATGAGTGAAAAAGAAGAGCTGTGAAAGAACAAGGTATTCCTGTATCTTAGCCAGAATGGGAAGCAGCGAGAAAGGACAGCCATTACAGGGAGAATAAGGATCATGACCTCTGAGGAGAGGGATTACAGTAGCTTGTTTCCAGGTTTCAGAGACAGGACGGAGGAAAAAGGAGTTGGGTAATAGGCATAGTGATGGCAGAAACTGAGATAAGTAGAAGTTTATGCCTGAGACTATCAAGGCTACCTGCCATGTGAGGATTAAGGACAAGTACAGCCTTATGGGAAGTAGGAGGGAGGTAGGAAAAAAGAGCAAGAGTGAAGGGGATGGCAGAGGAAGGGATGTGTGAGAAAGAGCACAAGTGGTGAAGTAGGAATTAAAAAGGCAACAGAAGAAGTGCCAGAGATAACAGAGTCCCTGACCTTGAGAACTGGGGAGTGAGACTGAGTTGGAGAGGAGGAAAGGGAATGGGTAACCTTATAAACTTGGAGATATTTGACGGAAACAACATCTTCTAGTGTGGAACCATTGAGGGCGTGGAAGACAGGGGTGGTAGTTAGCCTGGCCAGTTTTTGCCTGGTACCAAAGGTTATACAGACCATCTTTTAGGCATTAATAGACAGTTGATTTACACAAAACCAGTACTGGACATTGTTGAAATCCAGTTAGAGGTGGATCAGTACATCCAAGATGGTAGCATTAGATGCATAAAAAACAGTATCATCTGTGTACATGTGGATGCTTGCAGCTGAGCAGGCAACAGGTAGGTCACTGAGGAATATCGAGAAGAGTATCAGTCCAAGTACCAAACCTTGAGGGACACCTGTGTTTATGGCGGTGGGGTGGAGTTGCCAATCCTGACTGCTTGGGACCTTCCCATGAGATAGGAATGGAATCAGTGAGTGGCGGTCTCAGAGAGACCAGCTGCTACCAGCTTATTGAAGAGAAGGGAGTGGGCAATACTGTCAAAAGCTTTGGTCAGGTCAACAAAGATAGCAGAGGTGATGCATCCCTGATCAATGACAGAGAGAATGGCATTGGTGATCCAGAGAAGGGAGGCTGTGGTGCAGTGGGCCTTATGGAAGCTAGATTGAAAAGGAAAGAAGAAGGAGGAGGAGGAGAAATCAAGGAAAGAAGACAGCTGAACCAGAGCCAAGTGCTCTTGGAGTTTAGGAAAGATTGGGAGCAGAGATATCAGGCAAAAATTGCCAGGGTTAGAGGAGTCACTGCCCTTGGGAAGAGGGACAACAGTGGCAAACCTCCAGGCATCAGGAACAGAGTCAAGTGTGAAGAAAAGGTTCAAAAGAGTGGAGCGAGGGAGAGCTATAGTGTGGGTTGATAGGTGCAGAAGCTTAGGGTCCAGCCCATCTGGTCTTTTGCCCTTGTGAGGGTTAAGGGCAAGAAGAGCTTGCAGGATGTTCACAGGGGAGATTGGTAGGAAGGAATGGCAGTGAAGAGGAATTAAGTGCAGAAGAGGCTGGAGGTGGAGGAGCTGAAGAGGAAGGGATGCTAGGAGGGTGGAAGCACAGGTGGTGAAGAAGATGTTAAATTCAGGGGCTACAGTGGGGGGGATCAGAGATGGTGATATCATCTACCTGTACCTTTCAGACTGGGGAGGGGATTGTATGAGAGGGGGAGAATAGGGCATGGACCACCTTCCAGAATTTAGAGGGGCTGTTGAGGTTTTCCTGGAAGGTGGAGGTGAAGTATTCTGCTTTGGCAACACAGATGATCCTGGTGCAGGTCTTGCAGAGAGAATGCTATCTAAGCAATTCATCAAGAACACCTGATGTGTAAGCCATCCATGCCAGGTCATGAGCATGCTGGCAGGCCAACAGCTCAGCTGATACCCAGGGGAGGTGAAGTCCACATACCCTTGTCTTCCTTAAAGGAGCATGCCAGTCCTAAGCATTAAGGAACTGTGTTCTGAAGTAACACAGGGCTGAGTCAATGGAGCAGGCGTTGGCAATGGGAGACCAGTTGGATTCAACAAGTTCCTCATGGAGGGAGGACAAGTCTAAGGATCTAAAGGATTTGAGATGGATATTTGGTGGGACTTTGGGTTGATGGATTTTACTGACACAGTAGACTTATGGTGATCACTAAGTGCATCCATTAGAATTCCTGAGGTAACTACCCCGGTGGGTGTGTGATGTTAGAACCCAATCTAGCAGGGTATTTTGACAAAATCTGGACAATTTTCAGGACAAAAAGACCTCCATAATGAAGGTAGTCACAAAGCTGAACTCCTTACAGTTTTTTAAATATCTGCCATCCAAAGTGGGAAATTTGGTAAAAAAGAAAAACATGGACATTTGGTTAATAAGATGGCTATATTTTCAAAACTATACAGAGTTCAGATTAGTGACTACCCTCATTGTAAAGGTATTTTTTGTCCTCAACAACTTTGCTTCTGGTCATTTCTGTGTAGCTTGTAAAGTGTCCAAGATATTGTGGTTTGTTTGGTATGTGTGCAGATATGCTTGTAAACAGCAAATGCTTTCTTTTTTTCTCTTAGTGAACACTCTAGTAGACATGTCAAACAAATGTAAATATCTTGAAAACCATATGAGTTACATATACACAACCAGTGTCACAATTGTTCACAACAAAAATACCTTTACAATGATGGTAGTCACCAAGTTGAACCCTGTATAGAGTTTAAAATATAGCCATCTCCACTGTTGTGAACTGACTGTAAAGCAGTGTTTGGTGTGAAGCTATGATCTCAGCTATATCACTGTCACATGAGACAAGATGCATTGTAGGAACAAGGAAAGCAATAAACGTTGCTGAGATGGAGATCCCCAGGGGTTCTAAAACTACCATAAAGCTAGCAGGCTGGTTTAGGAAAAACTCCTAATAGCAGAGAGAGGGAATACACACTAGGACTTCACACACAAATCAAAACACTCTGCACAACGTATGTTTTTACAAATTCTGGGTGTACTACTCCTTTAAGGCATTGAAACATCTGTCAAATGATTTAATCCAGTTGAGAATATGGTCCATAGATTTACCCAGTGAGTCTGTAGTATTTTTTTTAACCACCAGAAGCTCCTGCATCTTCCCCTAAGGCAGAGTTCCTTTAGTGGTTAAAAACATACAGGTGCTCTAGACTCACTGGGCAAATCTATGGACCGTATCCTCTTCTGGATTGAAACATTTGACAGACATTTCAATGCCTTAAATGAAAAAGTAGTTTTTTTTACAGGGAGGCACCAAGTTGTCCAAACAGAAACTGAATACAGACACCGTAACAGCTAACAAACTATAGCCAGTTTTAGTTACTTGCTCCAGCTAAATTAAGGATCACGCATAAAGGTCGATAATATGTATTTGTTGACACTGATCAGCTCAGCATTTTTCTTAGATCCCAGTATGAGAAAGAATCTAATAATGAAGCAGAATAGAAACAGAATCTTCAACTTTATCTGAAACAGATGAAACCATGGACTGAAGCTGTAGTAAAGTAAATGAATATACAATATGCTGTTAACATTAA
The DNA here is from genome assembly GCA_016271365.2 of Neoceratodus forsteri. Taxonomy (NCBI): domain Eukaryota; kingdom Metazoa; phylum Chordata; order Ceratodontiformes; family Ceratodontidae; genus Neoceratodus; species Neoceratodus forsteri. The sequence goes on from CM057452.1 coordinate 1,272,091,799, forward strand.
TGAAATTGACTTTTTGGGGATTATTATCACTATGAACTATGAACTATGGACTATTATTACTACTATGAAGTTTTCTGAGGTCCTAAAATGATTTTACAGGTGTTTTTGAATTATTGAAGCACTGTTAGTTAATTATTAAATTGTTTTTCATTTCCCTAAATATTTCCATAGAGAGTTTTAACATAAATAATTCAAAATCCCGAAAAGGGGAAAAATAGTTATGTAGCAAATAGAAGAACAATATGTTTTATTACTGTTACTAAATATAAAGTATGCAGTAGCATTATCAATATAAATCCATGGTTTGGAAGTGGTGAGGGTGGGGAACAGCTTGTTAGTTCACCGTTAACGCTATACAGACAGATATCTCTTAGCAGAAGGATTACCCCAATGTTTTATTTACTTGCTCTGTCTGTATAAATTTTTTAATTAAGCTAGTATAGCTATGAATAATTTGCTTTTCACAGCAGAACAGGCAACAGCTGGCAACTACAGTGGGGCAACGTGGTGCCTGTATCCAGTACTTGATCCGCATCGCACGGTCCGAAAGCCAGTCAGACCTTGGGACAGGCTAACACTGTAGCATTCTCCTTCCAGGAAATAAGTGGCAGGGAAGCCCCCTGAAACACTGGTCCTGAGTTTGCTTTATCAGCCTGTTGTTAACCTCCGGCTCTCACTCATACTGCCACCATCATTCACTGCACAATGTGCCACCTCTGAAGGGAAACCTCCTGCCCCATCCGCTGGCCCAACAATCTGCTCTCACCAAAAGGTTCTGTAGCCCTTGCTCGTGGCAGCCAGTCTCTGATATCCGATCAGTTGATATCTTAAATGCATCCATGGTAACCTTGAAACCAGGCACAACCAAGCAAAAACAGACCGGCGGTCCTGTACCCTCATTGGGCTAGTCCAGTAGCTGCTGCCACAGTACCTGTTGATTTGCTGAAAGAGCTGTCAGTCAAGTTTGGGGCTGGTGCAAATAGCGTTATTTCCAGATTGAGTTTCCAGGCACAGAGTAGTGAGAAATTCTCTCAGGGGTGAAGTTTGTTGACACAAGGAGTTGGCAATAACATAGGCTAGAAGGCGAGGGGCATACACAATCTATAATGAGGAACATTGGGAGAAGGATATATGATAAGGATTACCATTGGGCAAAATAGTGCACCTGCTGGGGCTGGGTAGTGAGGAACAAACAAGTTTGGCATGACTACATTCAACTGCTTGCTAGGTGGTGTCATGTAAACGAAAGGAGACAGCCACTGTTTGATAGGATAGGCTGATTTCTTTCAAGTACACAAAGTTTCTGCCCAACTAGTGCTGCGTAGTGTAATGACCAGTGTGGCTGCTCATTGGTCTGCATTGCTGATCCCCTTGGAGCTTCATCTGCAAATGGCTCGACAGTGACACACCTTTTAAATGCCATTTCTTGTAGCAAGACATTTCTTGTGCAAGCAAATGTAATAAGTAGGATTTTGGATTATGAGGGCAGATGATCGGGCCTGTGGATGTTTTTAATAGAGAAAAGTATTTATTAATTGATTGATTGATTGATTGATAATTTGGTGACCAGGACAGGCACTCTGAGCCAGGGCCTCTTTCCAGGTGCAACTCAGGGGAGGGGATACACCAGGGAGTGAAACCACAACAAAGTGACACAAATACGTGCATGAACTTGTACAATACAATCACAGCACAAGTAATGTATTTCAGAGAATGATAAAAACAATGTAAAAAGTGTACAGTGAATGTTTGTTATGTGGTAGCCAGACTCAGAGCTAAGAGATTGTGTCACCAGTGTAGTGCAAGAAATGTGTATGGAACAAATGTGGCGTAACTTTCAGTTCATAGAGTATGCTGAGTTGTAGGCTATAAAACTATAAAACTGAGTAGACAAAAATGGGTAAAACAGGTAAAAGAGCAGAGCAGGGATGGATAGAACATGGGTAGTTGTAGTGCTGAGAAAAGAGGGAAAAAGCCTCAATGCAGGTGCATTTGTTTGTAAATTGTGTCAGTAAGAGTGATTTGAGAGAATGCAGGGAAGACTAGAGTCAGATAGGTAGAGGGAGGCTTTTTCCAAGAGTTGGAATTTGGATAGAGAGAACAGACTGGCCTTCTACAGATTTACTGTGAGGATATGAAAGGAATGAGCAGTGGATGAGTGGAGGGTGCAGGAAGAGGGGTTGGCAGAGTTAAGGAGAGAGAGAAGCATAAGTGGGAACAGTGGCAAACCAGTATTTGGCCATGAAGGAGGAACAGTGTGAGAGATGCCAGACCTCAAGGGATGGGAAAGAGAGAGTAGCATATAGAGAGCAGTGGTGGGTGAGGAATGGAGTGCTAAGGGCAAAGTGGTGGAAGGAATGAAAAAGGGGTTCACCCTGGCAAGGGTAAACTTTGGGGCTGCACTGTACACTACATCTGCATAGTCCAACACTGGCAAGGTCACCTTAAGAATGATCTCATGGTGGAACAGGAAAGGAATGCATGATTTGTTTTGGTACAGTACACCAAGCTTAGAGCAATGTTTATTCTGCATGGCATCAGTATGGGTGGAAAGGCTGAGTTTCTGTTCCAATCATACCCATAAAAAAATACTTGAAATGAGGTACTTGTTCAAGCAGATTGCCATTTAGAGTAGAGCAGACAGGTGTATATTGGAGCCTTGTTAATCTCTGTCTAGTGCCAAGTGGATGAGAGGCAGGTTTTTGGCATTTAGTGAAAACTGAATTAAATGGAACCAATGCTGGACATTGTCAAAGTGACTCTGAACTGTATTATCTGCAAACATGTGCATGTGGAAAGAGACACAGGTAGAGGGACGTTCATTTAAGAATATGGAGAAAAGAACTGGGCCAAAGATGGAGCCCTGCGGGACACCAGACTTGATGGGCAGGGGAGTCAATAGGGCATCACCAACTTGGACCAACTGGAGCTGGTCTGAGAGGTGGGAGTGAAACCATCCAACTGCCAGCCTGGATAGACCCACAACACCTAATGTATCCAAGAGAAGGGGGTGTATATATTTCTATAGGTTTTAAGTATGAAATGGTTACATTTCAAGCACAGAATGTTGGTGTAGGAGGTCATAGAGGTCATGAGCATATCTTTAGTCAGAACCTATGAGCTCAGCACATGACATAAGTGCTGGAACAGACATTATTAGTCAGACTACATGAGTCCAGTGTAGATTTAAATACTGGAACAGACAAGATTTATATTTTAGTTAGATTTCATGAGTACAGCATTTGACATAGATGCTGTAACAGTTAGATTTTCTTTATTTTATTAGTTAGCATCTATGAGCTCAGGGTGTGTCTTCATAAACACACTGAAACAGACAGATTTCTTTTATATTTAGTTAGATTTTATTAGCTCAGTGTAAATAAACTGAGACAGATAGCTTTTAAATTTTAAACTTTATATGCTTGCATTAATACATTAAGCCACAAAGCTTAGATGCACACACACACACACACACACACACACACACACACACACACACACAGCATTAGTTCATTAAACATATATTACTTTAGAATAGGCACAGAACTTATTAATACTTATTAAGGCTTTAGAGGTTTAAATACACATTTCTAGGCACATTATCATTTTCATCACATAAGGGTTAAACACACATGACAGAAAACATACTTTGAGTCACATAGCCCTTAAAGAAAGCAGTGTTGGAATGTAAGGCATTTGTTTACATCTCAAATGTCCCATAACTCAGCTTGTACTATGCAGTTCCATTGATAAGGCTGACATTGTGTCTCCTTCTCTGGTAAACAGATTATTCCTGTACCAGAGAGAAGGACACTGCACCTATGTGATAATTTTTGACCCTCATGAAAAACAGGTATTTTTAAAATCATGCAAAGCCTGTGGAATTGGTGGAGACAGCCTGTCTATGGAATAGGTTTCTAAGGTTTCTAAGGTAATGTGGTACAAAGGAGGCTGTAAAGCCCATAACTGCACCTTATCAATTATAGTACCCCAAGTTTGGTTTATTAAATATAAGTTTGTCAAGGCAATTTTTAAAGTTTTTTTTGTCATTACTGGTAACAATTTCTAATGGTAGATTATTCCAGGGATTTATAATACTGTGAGTGTAGTAGTTTTTTTCTGGAAACATAAACAAATTTAGACCTATTAATCTGTAGTGGGTGACCTCTAGTATTATATATATTATTTTTAAATTTGAAACCCATTTGAAAAAACAGATATGGGTCATTTATTATGTCATACATGTAAATTAAATCACCTCATAGACGTCTAAGCGATAGGGGCATCAGATTTAACTTTTCTAGATGCAGTTCGTATGGACAGTTGGAAAGTCCTTTGATATTTTTAGTGAATCTTCTCTGTATTTTTTCGAGAGAAGCAATCTCACCCTTTTTATATGGATTCCATAATTGTGATGAATATTCCAAGTGGGGTCTAGCATAAGATCTATATAAGGGCAGCATTACCCATGGGTCTCTGGATTTGATGTTTCTCCTAATAGACCACATTACTCAATTTGTTCTCTGAATTGCCTCATTTATCTGTTTATTATGCCCTAAATCATTTTTTATATATATATATACCCAAGTCTTTTTCATCGACAGTGGTTTCAAGTGGAAATCCATTTAACATGTATGTAGCCAGAGGGTTATTTGGACCAACATGCATCACCTTACATTTAGATAAGTTTAAACGCATACCCCAGGTACTAACCCAATTCGATATATTATTTAAATCCTGTTGTATTATAGATATCTTACCATCACTGCCACAAGGCCTAACAAGTTTTATGTCATCTGCATATTTAATAGAAATAGACTTGCAATTTTTTGTCAAATCTGCAATGAACACTAAAAATAGACAAGGGCCCAAAACAGACCCCTGAGGAACACCACTACTAACACGTCGGGATGTGGACAGAAGACCATTGATCAAAACCCTCTGTATTCTTTGATCCAACCAAGTTTTTATCCATTCAATGATGTATTTATTAATATTGGTATCAAGCAATTTGACTATTAGGGAGTGATGAGCCATCACGTTGAAAGCTTTGCTAAAATCAAGATAAATGATATCCCAAGGAGAGCCATGATCAACATTTTTACTAACATTTTCGTAGAAGCACATCAGGTTGCTTAGACACTCTCTGCCCTTTTTAAACCCATGGCATTCCAGATCAACAGTATTTAATGTATTGCTAATAAGATCCTTGATTAAACTCTCTAATATTTTACAAACAGATTATGTCAGACTGATAGGCCAGTAGTTTTCCCAATTTGAGCAAGATCCTTTTTTATATATGGGAATAATATAGGCATACTTCCATTCTATAGGCATGAACTGATGCATCAGACAGTATTCAAAAAAGAAACATGGGGATGGGCTATATAATCAGAAAATAAGTATAATAAATGTCCACTAATGTTGTCAGGACTGGAAGAAAATTTGTTTTTTTGTAGTTTAAGTTTCTCCAGTATCATATTATCAGTCAATTTTATCAACGATTCATTTGTAACATTAACTATTACCTTACTTTGTGTAGTTTTATGACTATACACTTTGCAAACTCTTTGATTTAAGATATTGGCCATATCTAATGGGTTATGACTCAGTTTTGAATCTTCCAAGAGGGGTCCGACCTGACATATAGGCTTCTTAAAAGAGTTAACATAAGAATAAAACATCTTACAGTTATCTCTACTGACATTTTTTGCTAGATGCATTTCCCAATTCTTTTTGCTTTTCTTATCATAAGTTTACATTTCTTTTGAACATTAAGACATGATGTCCAATGCTCTTTTGTCTTGGATTTTAAATAGATAGCGTATTTCTTGTCTTTCTGTCTTAGAGTGCGTTGAATATTTTTTGTTAACCATTTTGGTCTTAATTTTTTGGGGCCTAACTTAATGGAGGATGGAATAAATTTATCTCTTAAATGTAATAATGTATTTTTGAAAAAATCCCAACGTTTTTCTGGATTAGATGAAGTCATAATGTAATCCCAATTAATACCATTTAGCACTGTAGAAATGCTTGCTGAGTCCACTTTTTTATAATGATAAATAATAGATTTATCATTACTATTGAAAATAACTGTCTGATTTAAAGAAAACTTTACTGAACTGTGGTCACTATTACAAATAGGAGATAAAATAGTGACATCTTGAATATTTAGGTGACTACTGTGAAACACTAAATCTAAAATATTGTTCCTCCTAGTAGGAATAACATATATATATGAGCTAAACTGTTATCTAAGTTGTCCACACTGTACAATAGCCAGTGATGACATCACATCAGCCTTCTCTCTGTGTGTGCGACCCTGCTATTATTATGTAAGTATGAATTTTTGTACTTGTTCTAGCAGTAGCCAAAGATAGGCAGGATGTGTAACAATATAACTAGAATGTAGTGGTATCTTGTGTTTGATGAACATTACATTTATGATGGTTACATAGAAACATAGAAACATAGACTTTGACGGGAGATAAGGACCACTTGGCCCAACCAGTCTGCCCATGTCCCTACCTATTGGATAAGCTGCAGATTCTAGTTAACCAACAGTCTACTTCCTGCAACCCCCCACTATAATTGCCTTATGTCTGTCCCATGCATGTTTGAATTCCCCACAGTTTTAGACCCCACAACCTCTCCAGGAAGGTGGTTCCATGCATCCACCACTCTCTCCATGAAAAGAATTTCCTCATTACCCTGAGCCATCCCCCAACTTTAAATTGTGCCCCTCATTCTTACATCTCTTTTCTGAAAGATGCTACCTCCTGGACTTTTTGATTCCCTTGAGGTACTTAAAGTTTCTATCATGTCCCTCCTGTCCCTCCTTTCATCAAGGGTATACATATTAAGCTCTCTCAGTCTCTCTTCATATGGTTTCTGATGTAGACCATGCACCATTTTAGTTGCCCTCCTCAGGACTGCTTCCATCCTGTCTATGTCTTGCGTAGATGAGGTCTCCAAACTGCACGCAGTACTCCAGATGGGGTCTCACCAACTGTCTCTATAGAGGGATAACCACTTCCCTTTTTCTATTTGTGATGCCCCTTCCTATGCATCCCAGTATCCTCCTGGCTCTCCTTACTGACTTCTCACATTGCTTACCCACCTTTAGGTCATCAGATATGACTACACCCAGATCCCTTTCAATTATTATTGTTGTTGTTAGTACCTCCCCTGCTATTGTGCTCTTCTCCTAGATTTTTATTTCCCAGATGTATTGCTTTGCACTTCTTTGCATTGAATCTAAGTTGCCGTATGTCTGACCATTCCTCCAACCTTGCCAAGTCCCTTCTCATCCTTTCTACACCCCTTGTGTATCAACTCTGTTACAGATCTTTGTGTCATCCGCAAAGAGGCATACCTTTCCTTCCAGACCCTCTGCAATGTCACCTATAAAGACGTTAAAAAGGACTGGACCCAGTACAGAGCCCTGAGGTACTCCACTAGTAACCCCCCTTTCTTCAGAATGTATTCCATTCACTATTACTTTCTGTGTCCTGTTGTACAGACAATTTGCTACCCAGGCTACCACACTGGGACCCACTCCCAGGCTAGCTAACTTGATTATTAATCTTTTGTGTGGGACTGTGTCAAATGCCTTGCTAAAGTCTAGGTAGGCCATATCCACAGCCCCTCCCTGGTCTATTACTTTGGTCACCCAGTCAAAGAAATCAATTAGACTCATCTGACATGACCTTCCTACTGTGAATCCATGCTGCTTTGGGTCCTGTGCCCCACTGGCCTCTAGGTACTCAACAGTTCTTTCTTTCAGAAGTGATTCCATCATTTTCCCCACCACTGAGGTTAAACTAACAGGTCTGTAGTTTCCTGCTTCTGCCCTGCTCCCACTTTTGTGAAGGGGAATCACATCTGCCCTCCTCCAGTCCTCAGGTACCACCCCATCTTCCCATGATTTGTTAAAAAGTGTGGTTAGTGGTGTCACTAGGTCCTCCCTTAGCTCTGTTAGAATTCTAGGGTGAATCCCGTCAGGCCCCATTGCTTTGTCCACCTTGAGTTTTAGGAGTTCTTTCAGTACTCTTTCTTCTGTAAATGGACTGGTGTCAATCCCACTATCCAGAGTGCTTCTACTGTTTGGTTTAGATAACTCCTTTTCTTCCTCTTTTGTGAATACTGAGCAAAAGTATTCATTCAGAATCTCTGCCTTTTCACTGTCTCCCTCTGCCCACCTCCCCTCTCCTTTATTAATCTTCACTATCCCTCCCTTAACCTTTCTCTGCTCTCTAGTGTACCTATAAAAGGTTTTATCCCCCTTTTTAACTGAGTTGGCTATCCTTTCCTTAGTTTGGGCCTTTGCTTTTCTGACTGCCTTCCCCACTTCTTTCTGCTTTAATTGATACAATTCCCTTTCGTGCTCTGTCTGTGATTCCTTATACTTTTTGAATGCAGCCTTTTTCTCCTTAACCTTCCTTGACAACTCTTTTGAGAGCCATAGTGGTTTTTTATTCTGCTTTGTTTTCTTTATTTGTTTCACACAAAGGCTTGTTGCCTCCATGATGGCAGTTTTGATTTTTCTCCATTGTTCTTCCACCCCTCCTTTCTGGCTATTTGCTAATGCATTCCTCAGGTATTCACCATTATGCCAAAGTCAGCCCTTCTAAAGTCCAGTATCCTTGTCTTTGTATGGCTTGTCTCTGTGGTTGTGTTTATTGTAAGCACACTGTGCAGTGGTCGCTTGTTCCCAAATGTCTACTGACTTCTAAGTTTGTGATCCTCTCTCCATTTGAGAGCACCAGGTCTAATATTGCTCCCTCCCAAGTGGGTTCCACCACTAGCTGTCTAAGGCATACTCCCTGTAGGGCATCGAGAATGACCCTGCTCTTGGATGTGGCTGCAGTCCATGTCACCCAGTTAACATCTGGCATATTCAGGTCAGTATCTCCCCTTTTTCAGCCATTTTGAGAATGTCCTCTATCATTCTTTTGTCCATTTCCTCCCCTTGATATGGGGGTCTATATACAACCCCTGTGAGGATTGTGATGCCATTCCCTGTCTTCAAGGTGACCCAGAGTTCCTCTTGTCCTTCCCCTTTACTTTTTAGTTCTGTAGCTTTGATTTCTTCCCTTATGTAGAGAGCTACTCCACCTCCTCTTTTACCCTCCCTGTCCCTTCTGTAGATTGTGTACCCTGGTATGTTGACATCCCAGTCATGGTTCTCCATGTACCATGTTTCTGTGACTGCCACCATATCCAAGTGTTCCTCTTCCATCAGGGCTACTAGCTCTGGAACCTTGTTTCCCAGACTATGGGCATTGGTACTCATTGCCCTGAATTTAATATTGGCTTTATCCTTTTTTACCCCATCCCTGCTCTTATTGCCCTTGCCCATCTTTCTATTTACCCCATCCTGCCCTCTGTCAAGCTCTGTACCTCAGTGTTTACCCTACTACCTGCCATGTTTTGCGGGGGAGGCTTGAACTTTCCTGTTTCCTATCAGCACCTCCCCCCTTGGCTAGTTTAAAAGCTTGCCAAGGAAGCCTTCAAACCTGTCACCTAGGAGCATGTTTCCCTTCCTGGACAGATGCAAACCATCATGCCAGTATAGACCTTCATCTCTCCAGGTGGACCCCCAGTCCCCAATGAAGCCAAAGCCCTGTGCTCTACACCAGATTTGCAACCATTTATTAAACTGCATGGTGTGCAGTACCCTAGCCTCACCCCTGCCATAGACTAGCAGCACCTCTGAGAAGGTTACCGTGCTTGCTACCTGTCTGAGGCCCTGCCCCAACTCCATGAATTCATCCTGCACTGCACTGATCTCATGCCTAGCTAGGTCATTTGTCCTGAGGTGGACAATGATATCTAGTTTCCTCTCCTGTGATGCTGCTTCTGCAATCCTGAGGATTCACTTCCTGTCCCTCCAAGCCATGGCACCAGGCAGGCACCTTACTTCCCTCTCCTCTCCCTTCCCCAGGTCTATACTCCTAACAATTGAGTCCTCTATCAGGAGCTGTTTCTTTCCCCTGTGGTGTCCCTTGCCACTCTTTTGTGGGTCTCCCTTGTGGATGTCCCCAGCATTCTTCTTGGTCTCCAATGAGGGTGTCATCATAGAGGAACCTTGACTTGCCAGACTGACATATGATTTGTGTAGAGGTGCAACTCAAGGACTACACCTCTGTTCCACCAGCCTCACCCTCCCAGAACCTACTATGGTCCATCTGCTCTTCACACATGGCAATCTCTGAGGCAGTGGTTGTGGAAGTGATGCTCTTTGGGTGGGGGAGGCTTCCTTAGTCCTTGCCAGTTGAGCCTGGAGGTGGGCAACCTCCTCCCTCAGAGCTGATAGTCACCTGCAAATAGGGCAGCAATGCAGGTTCCAGAATGTCTCCCAGAAAATTGCTGCCCCACAGCCAGTGCATTGCAGCACTCCCTACATGTCCCTCTTCCTTATAAAATGCAATGAGTAATATATATATATATATATATTTTGTTTGTGTGCACTTACCCCTTATGCACTGTGCTGGCAATTAAGAATATGACAGTTCTGCTTCAAGATCTGTTGAGGAAGTGAAGTCAGAACCTTGGCTATAAAGGAAATGCCATGCCTGGAGTGGGCAGAGTAGGGAAGGGGGTGGGTAGGCCACAACCACTGGTGACTGTTAGAAACAATCAATACACCACTGCTCCACTCACCCTGGTGAGTACTGCCTTATAGTAAGTCAACCAACACCACAATGTACTAGACCACTGCTCCTACACAAACCACTCTACTGAGTCCAGGGATAAAAACGAACTCACTGTTCAGCCAGCAGGACACTTCTAACATATTGCACAAATATCCTTCCAAATCCTATGTGTCTAGCACAGAAATTAAGCAACTTCAGTTGTATTTCAATCCCTCTGGTTATAAAAGTACTACACTTTAATGGAATCCTGCAATTCTTAATGCCAATAAGAAAATAATGAAACTTTCTGTAGAAAGTGTAGCTTACCTTCCTAGTCCCCTATAATATTATGTTTTACCAAGTTCCCAGTTCCTCAAATGCATTCTAATTTGTTCTCTGCAGTATAGCAAGTTTCTCAGCTTCCAACAGGAGCAGGCAAGTCTTTTCTGACTGGCCTTTCTCTGTGTAGTATGTCTAAGACAGCATAGTGATAAAAGCCCCAACCAGAATAAACTGATTGACTAGTGACACCTGTGATGTAAGCAAGCCTTTCAGTGAAAACAATTTGCTATGTCTGCTTCTAATACACACAAAAACCCTTTATCTGAAACCAGGGATAAACTCACTGTTCAGCCAGCAGGACACTTCTAAAATACTGCACAAATATCCTTCCAAATCCTATGTGTCTAGCACAGAAATCAAGCAACTTCAGTTGTATTTCAGTCCCTCTGGTTATAAAATTACTACACTTTAATGGAATCCTGCAATTCTTAATGCCAATAAGAAAATAATGAAACTTTCTGTGGAAAGTGTAGCTTACCTTCCTAGTCCCCTAAAATATTATGTTTTACCAAGTTCCCAGATCCTCAAATGCGTTCTAGTTTGTTCTCTGCAGTATAGCTAGTTTCTCAGCTTCCAACAGGAGCAGGCAAGTCTCTTCTTGGTTAAGGATCGAAAATGTCATACTGGAAAATCTGTGTCTTTTTAACTGGAAATCCTATGAAATAAATTAGATTTTTTGTTATACTTTCACAAACTTGTGTAAGACTTTCATTGAACTACATCAGTAGTCCTAAAGTAACAGTATAATAATAAATATTCATTCCTAACACAGAGCCACCTACTACACACATTTTTTTCGTATGCAAGAAATTCTCTCAGTATGTGCTAACGACAGCAGTTAAAGTATATGGTGCCACATCATGGACACTGACATACAAAACAAAGGAGTCAAATATTTTGAAAATATTAATTGAGTTAACAATTGTGATATAGCTTAAACCTGTTAGGAGTGAGACATGTTTCAACATGCTGTTATGATACAGCTGCACAAGCCAGGATGTAATGCAGTAATACTGCAGCATATCATAGAATGCTGCCATACACTGCAGAGAATAGGGCAATTCAACGGCACGGAAGTCCTTTTGCCCTACAGTATTTTGTGACATGTCATTTACTGCACTTATTGTGCTGCAGCATGGCTGGCTCCACTATATATTAGCACTAATGATTCTGTAAAGTTTTACTTCGCTGGTGAAGTTCCAGCAAATTTATGAAATTAGCATTGGCAAAAAACTTTGCAAGTTGCCCACTTCATTACTTTGCAATGACTTTTTCGAGGAAAGTGACACATTTTCAGGCAAATCAATTTCACTATGAATCTGCATGACTTTGCTTGAAAAAGTGTCCCTTTGCCTGCTGAAAATTTAACAAATTTGGCACTTTGGGAATTTGGCAAACTTTGCAAAATAATTCACAAAGCTGAGCTTGCCAACATCACATATCTCTAATCAGTACTCTTTCCCAGTTTTCGAACAGAGCTATACATTCCTTCTGAGGTCAACAGAAATGGGACACTAGGGTACAGTCAAATAGAAAGTGAAGAACAAACAATTGAGCGTCTTGAAAAAGTGTCACATCCGATTCTATAACATATACAACTATTTCATCCTTCATTTTTCAAATGTATACTGAAGCAGATAGATGGCATACTGTAACTGACATCTTTAAGAGACATTTTGACTGTAGGCCAATTTAAAAGTCAGATTTTTAGATCAGTACCTCATAAGCTGATACATCATTGCCCATGTGCACTCATAGTCAAAAATCCATTTATTTTTTGTGAAGTACAGTATGAAGTCATGGGATAGGTTGGTGAGATCAGAAATGGAATGTTTATAACAACAGTGTGGAATTTTTTTTTTACAAAAGAGATCACGGGTTTCTTTTTAACATTTGTTAAAGTAATCCTTTGCTGAAAAGCTACTAAGATACTTTTCTATTCTTGCTATTTGATTTTCTGTAAGTCAGTTTATGTGCCTGCATTGGGTTATCAGTCCATTTTAGCTGAATTAAAAAGCAGCAGAGAGAATCCCTTATTTTGTCCATATCATTTAGCCCTTTCTTTTCCACATCCACAGCCATAGTTACTTACAAGAGTGTCCCTGTCTGTTTTGTATCAAAACATTTCTATATGAGTCTCTAACTTATTAAAACATCAGCTATACAGATATAGGTCTTTTTTTAACTCAGCTTTATCAGAGAAGAAAGCAACTTACAATTAAAAACATCCATTCCATACATGTATACAAGTAATGAATGTCTGCTTCATCTCTAATATAATGTAGAAATATATTTATTTTACTTTAGACATTATACCTTTGAGCTGAGGAGCTCACTTACAAAGGTTCCACATCAGTCCTGGTAGTACATAGGAAGCATATCAGACAAGGGAATATGTAAGATACTATACTTTAAAAATTATACATAGTGTGTCATGCATATAATAGGAATACAAAGGGTAGAGTGCATGTGGCAGCTCCAGAGGAGCATTGCCATGTTGATACAGGTACAAACTGAGAGGTACAGTAAAATATCAGTGATACAAGGTACAAGTTGAGAGATACCGTAAGATATCTGTGGGTAGATTACAGGATGTAGCCCCAATAGAGTACTGTCATGGAATCCCATTATGACATTATAGCATTAGTCCAGTACATAGGCACTGAGGTTTGTATAATGAATAACTATATGCATCTAGGGATTCAATGTGCAGACCAAATAGACAGGTACTATAGCTACTGACTAGGATATCATATACACACTTAAGTCAGAGGTGGAAGTCACAAGTAGACCCAAGTGCAAGTGCTTTTTTTGGTTCCCTTTTGAACGGGCTCAGTTTGCGAAAGTTTAGCAGTGTTACAGGAACCTCATTCAGCCACTGGGGAGCTCATACTACTGAAGACTTCAATACAAATGTGTAGTAAAGAATATGCATCACAGTCATGCACCTAAGGTGTATTTCATGCCAGACCATAAAGAGAAATACATAAGAGCTCTTCCCTTGATCTTATTATTTTTAAGAAATGCAAAACATTTAATAAAAAAATAGGATACACCCAATACAATTGTGCACCCTGTAAACTATGTCTGGAGGTCTCTTTCTGTGTGTAATGGTATCCTTTTATTAGAGATAGTCAAGACTGTCAATTCTTGCTAGCCTCATGAAAATCTGCTGTGTATGAGGAATGTGTGGGGATAGGGGGAGGTACCACAGGCGGCAATTCCATCCCACCTAAATCTATCAGAAGATTGTTGATCCAGGGGTACTTACATTAGCGATTTTCTGGGGCCTACCATTCAAGCAGTCTCCTCAGGGACACTGGTTTACTGGGATTGAGAAAGGGCATATTCCATTTTGCACATTGTAAAAAACGGTATTGTCACTGGTGTCTGCCAAGCCAAAATCTGGTTTTACCAGTATTTGGTTTCGTGTACTTTATTTAACAGTTTTTAACTCTGCAAACATGCATTTTAGCAATTTTGACCTCCACTATTACACATCCTTCCATCCTTGTACCAATTTAAAGTTATTTTAGGTACAAGATGTGATGGCAGCAGCAACACTACAGCCCCCATCCCTAAGGTGTGATGGAAGCAGCACTACAGCCCCCATCCCTCTAGTGTGACAGAAGCAGCAGCACTATGGCCCCCATCACTTAGGTGTGATGGCAGCAGTACTACATTCCCCATCCACCAGTGGTGATGGCAGAAGCACTACCGCCCCCACCCCTTCGGTGTGATGGCAGTAGCAACAATGCAGTACACATCCCTCTGGGGTGATGGCAGTAGTGACAGCACTGTGATCCCCTTTCAACACTCACACCCCACATGCACAAGTTACAAATGACCTGATATCTTTGCTTGTTAGGACTCAGATGTGAATTAATCTGAACCATAACCACTAAGGTGCACTACCTTTGTTTTTTCCTATCTATAATTTAACTGCCTGAATTGGATATCTGCCTGTGACACCACTGACCAGGGTTAGGGAACAGACTTGAGTGTTGGAGGGCCAGCTGGTGGGTGAAGGCTTGAGTATCCAATGACCACTCCCCTTCTCCTGACAGGGAGGGCGGGTTCACAGCTCAGCATTTGCTGTCCCATGATGGAGGCCAGAGGCATGACAACATGTCAGTAGTCCTCACTGCAGGAGGAGTGTGATGGATGTCGGCTTGTGCCTTGACATCATGTAGCCTGTCAAGTTCCCAAGAAAATGACAAAACACCCGCTGGCCAACCGAAGGATGGCTGCTGGTCCCGCCATACACCAGAAGCCCCATACATGTGTCCGTTCTGACCCCCGACATGCCCAGGATACACAGGAAGCTGTTTGGGACAATTCTCCTCCCCTGGTAGCCTCCCACAGGGGTAGGGGCCCACTCAATGAAGGGTTACTTTGGGTTACCTGGTAGCACAGCAGTAAGGGTCAGTGGATAGTGGTCGGGACTCAGCAGTGGTGGTAGGGGGCCATGGCAGGCCTGAAGGAGTGGATGGCCAGGGGGGTAGGAGGTACAAAAAAAATTGCTTGAATTTGCTTCCCTGAAATAAAGTGTTTTCACCTAAAAAATCCACAAGTGATTAGTGCAGGACCTTCAAATGGATTCATGCATCTCCCAGACATGTGGATGCTTTTTTTTTCTACTTGCTGTCCATGAAAAGGGTGTCTCCCAGTTTTCATGTCTTTGTTCAGATGTAAATTGAGCGCCACTCTGCCCACCAGCATCATACAGCCCCTGGGGTCTTACCTTCTGTATGTCATTGACTGTGCTTTCAAAATCAACTGGCCAAACATAAGTACACTTAAATACTTAACAATTGCTTTTTGTTGAAGCAGTCTATTAGAAAACATTTTGTTGTCACAGAGACAGAACTAGCAGGTGGAAGAAAAGGTGCAAATGATCCAATTCATCTAAATGGGGTGCTAACTGTGAAGTCTTTTCATAAGTAGTAAGGCAGTTTCTTCTTTGTGAACACACTTTCATTCAGACTAGTTTTCATTCAAACAACTGAGGATTTTGGATGGCACTACTGATTATAAACTTGAATAAGTTAGTTGGTAACAGTGATTCTGCATTTAGCAATCTACAACCTAGATGCTTATATGCAAAGAATACAATAAAAACCTGACTAAAATCTAAAAACAAGCTTATAAAACATTTCTGAATATTTATCTTTACCTATACAAAATCATTGCAACCCAAGTAAAACTCAAGTAAATTACATGGTACCCTAACTACTATTCTATGATGTAGTAAACATATATTGGTATTTTTTTTATATTCTTTGTAAAGCAGGTAAGGCCCACTAGGCAGAACTGTCTAAGAAGTGACCTAGAAGCACTTGGGAGGCTAAGTGACTCACTTGGATGCAAGTGGAGGTTGTGGTACTCAAGCCCAAGTCTGCTGAATGTACCCAGTTCAATCACCATTTGTAACTCTATCCACTAAACATGGGTGGTTAAACTGAATGGCTGATTACACAAAGCAGTGCAGGTGATTTCCTTACTGTTTCTCTATGCAGCAAAGCAGAAAGAATGCAAAGCACAGCAGCATTCATTTTAAGATGCTGAAATCTGGGTTGGTCCACTGGCACTGCAGTAGCACTATTGATTGCAATGCCAGTGACCCAGGCTCAGAAGCAAACTTGGGTTGCTGGAGGTCTGGCCATGGGAGTAGGATCGAGCGCCTTGGGGACTGCTCTCCGCCTCCAGGGAGGGTGGGCTGCAAGTCCTGCTTCTTTACCACCACTGGTGTAACCACGGGTGGTGGTGCAATGGTGCTGCAGAGTGATCAGGAGGGGGGGACGCTAGCCGGGATCTGGAGCAGTGGCATGTCTCTATGTGACCTACCTCCTTGGATCTCTAGTGCTGGTGCCCCCAGGGACAGAGAACAGAAAACCAGGAACAATCACCCCACATTGGTCACTGGCAGAAGGGACCCAGGTGCCCCAGACTTCATAACCAGGTTCCATGAGGGACCCACTGGGCTGCCTGACACACACTAAGGGAGTGTGGAGGGCAACCTAGGGTCACCTCTTCCCACCTGCGGGGTACAACCCATGGATGGGGCAGGCCCACAGGAGCTCCTGAGCATTACCTAGGGGTGAAGCTAGGGGATACTGATGCTGTGAGAAGGGGACACAGAAAGAGAAAATAAAAAAATGTAAAAAGATACTGAAATCTTAGAGATTCTGTGCAGTGACATGCAATTTCTGTGAGGCACCGGTACAAGAATTCAAAATCCACAAACCAAGCAGGATTCCGTGATTGTTACCGGTACTACCGGTAAAAATGGAAAAACAGGGTCCCTGAGTCTCCTGACTAGGAGAACCCACCCTTTCTCTGTGACCCTCCTCCCTTTGAAGCCAGGGACACAACCTATCTAAGTGGTTGTCTGTATGTGGATCGAATGGTGGCACCTTTACAGCAACTGACAGTACAGTGACACAGCAACGGGTTGCTGTACTGTCACTGCGGGTCCCCAGCACTGCTTTCCCAGGGTCAACTGTTACTCAGAGTTAAGTATATTAAGTACACGGGTGCGGGGGGCAGGGTCCTCCACATAGGGGGCTGGTGTCCTTGGATAGATTTATGCTGACTGCAATTGCGGCCAATATAAGTCCATCACTGTAATGTTGGTGGGCAAAATATTTATCGAACTGGCATCATAGAGCAATGGTTGTCCTCCCTAAGTTGTAGCCTAGCTGTTATTGTTTCCATTTCATATTCCTGCCTCATCCATTTGAGCCATTCTATCAACTGTGGTGGCTGTTTCAGAAGCCAGTGGGCTGTAATACATGTCAATGCTACTGCTAAGAATATCAGTGCCATTTTGTGTCTAGCAGGACACATATGGACCACTGTGGGGAATCCCAGCACCCAATCAGTAAAGTTATTTTGGATGTCCTGTTGTAAAATCTGCTGTACGTTATTTATTTATTTAAAAGTTGGCAACCTGGAAAGGCACCATGAGCAGAAGCTCATTTCCCAGATGCAACCCATGTGAAGGGGTACAGAGGAATAACGAACTTTCAAGATACAGTCTAGGTCAATAGATACTAAGGGGAATACTATAATAAAGGACTATACGAAAGCAAATTATTCTCAAATAAAGAAGTACCTTAGTACTTGGGATTGGAATTCAGATATAAGTAGTCTTGATTCACAACAAGCCTGGAACCTCATACTTATTAAAATGAACTATTGTTTGGATACTTGGGTACCAAATAGAAAAATATATAATAAGGGGCAAAGAAATCCGGCATGGTGGAATAATAGGATAAAAAGAATGATTGACAAGTAGTGGAGAATCTATAAAAAATTTAAATTAAAACCGACTCCCGTTAAATGGCAATGTTATAAAGACTGTGTCAATAACATACAACAACAAATTAGGAAAGCTAAAACAGTGATGGAAAATAAATTAGCAACTGATATATTAGACAATAGGAAAACATTTTATAATTATATAGGTTCACTCAAAAGATCCATGGCAACAATCGGTCCTATATCTACTTAGACTGGTATTGTAAACAACAAAATTCAGATGGCAGAGGAATTTAATAATTACTTTCATACAATTTTTTCCCCGGGAAACAACTAAACAACGTAATTATAAATTATAACTATGAGATTGTTGACCCAATATCAGAAAAGGAAGTTTTGGAAGAATTACTAAAATTAAAATCTAATTCCTCAGCAGGTCCAGCCTGCACCCTACTTTTCTAAAAGAAACTGCTCAATACACCTTTGGCCCTATCTGTAAATTATTTAATTTATCTTTGGAAACAGGAGAATGTGTTCCTGCATGGAGAGAAGCAGTGGTGATTCCAATTTTTAAATCTGGGGTTAAGTCTGATGTGTCAAATTATCACCTAGTAAGCTTGACCACTGTTATAGGAAACATTTTTGAAAGATTAATCTTGAGTAGACTGGAACAACATATGAGTCTTCATAATTTCCATGACTTGATGCAACATGGATTCAGAAGGGGGAAGGAGGTCATGCTTATCAAATCAGTTACATTTTTTCGAAACCGTAAGTGCAGCATTAGATATGGGACTACCAGTTGATGTCGTGTACTTGGACTTATCAAAGGCTTTTGACAGGGTTTCTCATAGGATATTGATAGAACGTTTGGTTGAACAAACATTTCCAGGTAACATAATAAAATGGATAAAATCATGGTTAACAAATCATAGACAATGCACATCTATCAAAGGAGCAAGGTCTTCATGGGTAGGGGTGACAAGTGGGGTGCCACAGGGTTCTGTGTTGGGCCCGGTACTATTTAACATTCTAATAGCATCAATGCAGACAACTGAGAATGTGTGGATATCAAAATACGCAGATGATTGTAAGCTTGGCTGCATTGTCAATTCATTTGAGGCTAATAACATTCTTCAAAAATTATTAAAATCTTTAGAATCATGGGCATTAAAAAACAAGATGAAATTTAATGAACAAAAATGCAAGGTGATGCATTTTGGTCGTAATAACATGAAGTTTGAATACTTGATTAATAATGTAAAACTCCATGAATCTGACAACGAAAAAGATCTTGGGGTAAACACTGATAGCAAACTGAGCTTCAATCACAATACTATGCTAAAGATCAAAAAATGTCAAAGAATAATGGGTTGTATTTGGAGAAACATCAAAAGTAGGCAATCACAAGTAATTCTTCCTCTATATAACAGCATGGTCAGGTCCCATCTGGAGTACTGTGCTCCCTTTTGTACTCCTAACACTGTTCATGGAAAAAAACAATTAGAAGGGGTTCAGAGGAAAATGACTAAAAGAATTCACGGCCTGTTTGACAAACCATATGAGGAAAGATTGAAGTTGTTGGGATTATTTTCTATTCAATATAGACAGCTTCGTGGTGATCTCTGTCTGATTTACAAAGCAATTAATGAACCTGGTTTAACCGAAACCTTAGGGCTTGAAAAAAACTTTACAATATCACAAACAAGATCACATAACATTCGGCTAAAAGGGCTTACTTGTAAAACAAAAAAAAGACAGCATTGATTCTCGCAGAGATCGGTTAATTCATGGAATACTCTACCAGTTAATATCATGGAGAGTAAGACAGTGGATATGTTTAAAAGTAGATTGGAAAATGTTATGGGTGATATTAAATTCACTTATATCGACAACTAAAACCACCTTAGGGTGGCGAGTTCATATTTAGGCATCGCCTCCTGAACTTGTAAACTACTACGAACCTTTGATAAATACAACTTTGAAAGCAATGATGTTTGAAATTTTACATGATAAAGAGAGTGCTTTATACAATGATGAAGAATCTAATAAATACAAAGTTGGACATCTGCCCAGAAACTCCCTAACTTCAGGCAATCCCAGAAGATATGCCAATGAGAATCTATGCCCACCCAGCCTCTTCAAGAGTCAGCAGTGTTTGTAAGGTTGAAATGTTGTGTCATTGTAGGTGTCCATAAATATCTGATAAGTACCCTCCAATAATATTCGTACCAAGTATGTGACGAGGTCACCCTCCATCCTTTTTTTAGGTTTGTGGTCCAGTCTGTTTTAGAGATGGTACAGAAATATAGAAACATAGAATCTGACGGCAGATAAGGACCGCTTGGCCCACCCAGTCTGCCCACTTCCCTACCTAATAGATAAGCTGCAGATCCTAGTTAACCAGCAGCCTACTTCTTTCTACCCCCCCCAGAATTGCCTTATGACTGTCCCATGCATGCTTGAATTCAACCATCGTTTTTGACTCCACAAACTCCTCCAGAAGGCTGTTCCATGCATCCACAACCCTCTCTGTGAAAAAATACTTCCTTATATTACCTCTGAGCCACCTCTATCTTCAAATTGTGCCTTGCTGTTCTTGCACACTCCTTTTTGAAGATGCTGCCTCTTGGACTTTGTTGATTCCTTGAGGTGCCTTGAAAGTTTCTATCATGTCCTCCCTCTCCCTCCTTTCCTCAAGGCTATACATATTAAGCTCCTTTAGTCTCTCTTCATATGTCTTCTGGTGTAGACCCTGTACCATTTTAGTTGCCCTCCTCTGGACAGCTTCCATATTGTCTATGTCCTTGCAGAGATTGGGTCTTCAGAACTGCACAAAGTACTGCAGATGGGGTCTCACCAGCTGTCTTTACAGAGGGATAACAACTTCCTGTTTTCTACTGGTGATGCCTCTCCCTATGCATCCCAGTATCTCCCCAGCCCTCCTTGCTGCCCTTTCACAGTGCTTGCCCACCTTTAAGTCATCTGATATGACTACCTCCAGGTCCCTTTCCATTTTTGTTGTTGTTAGTATCTCACCCCCCCCATTGTGTACTCTTCCCCTGGGTTTTTGTTTCCCAGGTGCATTACCTTGCATTTCTTAGCATTAAATCTAAGCTGCCATACATTTGACCATCCTCTAACCTTGCCAGGTCCCTTCTCATCCTTTCCACCCCACCTTGTGCATCAACTCTGTTGCAGATCTTTGTGTCATCTGCAAAGAGACATACTTTTCCTTCCAGTCCCTCTGCAATGTCACTTACAAAGACATTGAAGAGGACGGTCCTAATACTGAACCTTGCGGCACCCCACTAGTAACCCCCCCCTTTCTTCAGAGTGGACTCCATTTACTTACTCTCTGTGTCCTATTCTCCAGCCAATTCTTTACCCAGGCTATCATCTTGGGACCCACTCCCAGGCTGGCTAACTTGTATATTAATCTTTTGTGTGGGACTGAGTCAAATGCCTTGCTAATGTCTAGGTAGACCATGTCCACAGCCCTTACTTGATCTACTACTTTGGTCACCCAGTCAAAGAAATCTATTAGATTCATCTGGCATGACCTTCCCACTGTGAATCCATGCTGCCTTGGGTCCTGTGCCCCTCTGACCTCTAAGTACTTGACAATTCTTTCCTTCAGAAGTGATTCCATCATTTTCCCTATCACTGAGGTTAAACTAACAGGTCTGTAATTTCCTGCTTCTGCCCTGCTCCCACTTTTGTGAAGGGGAATCACATCTGCCTTCCTCTAGTCCTCAGGCACCACCCCATCCTCTCATGATTTGTTAAAGATGGTAGTCAGTGGTGTCACTAGTTCTACCCTTAGTTCTTTTAGAATTCTGGGATGAATCCCATCAGGCCCCATTGCTTTGTCCACCTTCAGTTTTAAGAGTTCTTTCAGAATCCTTTCTTCTGTAAATGGGCTGGTATCAACTTCTGTATCCAGTGTGTTTCTATTGTTTGTTTTAGGTACCTCCCCCTCTTCATTTGTAAATACTGAGCAAAGATATTTGTTTAGTATCTCTGCATTTTCACAGTCACCCTCTGCCCAAGCCCCCCTTCCCTTTATTAAGCCTCACTATCCCTCCCTTAGTCTTCCTTCACTCCCTGATGTACCTAAAAAAGGTTTTATCCCCCTTCTTAACTGAGTTGGCTATCTTTTCCTCAGTTCGGGCCTTTGCTGTTCTGACTGCCTTCCCAGCTTCCTTTTGTTTTAACTGATACAATTCTCTGTCCTGCTCCTTCTGTGATTCCTTGTACTTTCTGAATGCTTTTTCTCTTGAACCTTCACTGCCACCTCCTTTGAGAACCATAGTGGTTTCTTACATTGTTTTGTTTTGTTTATTTGCTTCCCACAAAGGCTTATTACCTCTGTGATGGCAGTTTTTATTATTCCCCATTGTTCTTCCACCCCTCCGTCCTGCCCGTTTGCTAGTGCATTCCTTAGGCAGTCGCCCATTTTGGCAAAGTCAGCCCACCTGAAGTCCAGTACTTTTGCCTTTGAATGGCTTGACTCTATTGCTGTGTTTATTGTGAACCATACTGTTCGATGGATGCTAGTTCCCAGATAGCTACCCACTTCTACATCTGTGATCCTTTCTCTATCTCCATTTGAGAGGACCAGGTCTAAGATTGCTCCCTCTCGAGTGGGTTCCAATACTAGTTGTCTAAGGCATGCCCCCTGTAGGGCATGTAGAATAACCCCACTCTTAGAAGTGGCTGCTGCAACTGCACTCCAGTTAACATCTGGCATATTCAGATCACCCATCAGCAATATCTCCCCTTTATCTGCCATTCTAAGTATACTTTCTATCATTTCCTTGTCCATTTCCTCCCCCTGAGAGGGGGGTCTGTATACAACCCCTGTGCAGATTGTGGTGCCATTGCCTGCCTCCAAATTGACCCACAGTGCTTCTTTTCCTCCCTGTTTACCATTTTGTTCTGTTGCTTTGATTCCTTCTCTTATGTAGAGAGCTACTCCTCCTCCTCTTTTACCCTCCCTTTCCCTCCTGTAGATAGTGTATCCTGGTATGTTTACATCCCAGTCATGGTTCTGTGTGTACCATGTTTCTGTGACTGCACGATATCCAGATGTTCCTCCTCCATCAAGGCCACTAATTCAGGAAGCTTGTTACCCAGACTACCGGCATTGGTACTCATTGCTCTCCATTTTTGATGGCTTTACCTTCTGTAGCAGCATCCCCACTGACCTTTCTACCTTGGTCTTTTCTCATTTAGTACCCTGTTTTGTAGGGGAGGCTGGGATTTTCCTGCTGCTTATCAGTGCCTCCCTTGAGTAGTTTAAAGCTTCCAATGAAGCATTTAAACTGATTACCCAAAGACTTGCTCCTTCCTGGACAGATGCAGACCATCCCACCAGCATAGGCTGGTGTCCTTCCATGTGGAACCCCAATCCCCAATGAAGCCAAACCCCTGTGCTCCACACCATTTTTTCAACCATTCGTTAAACTGCATGGTGGAAAGTACCCTCGCCTCACCCATGCAACTGACAGGCAGCACCTCTGAGAAGGATATTGTGCGTGCTACTTGTCTTAAGCCCCTCCCCAACTCTATAAAGTCCTTCTGCACTGCTCTAATCTCATGATGAGACAAGTCATTTGTCCCTAGGTAGACAATGATGTCCAGCTCAGACTCCCGTGCAACTGTTCTCTTGATTCTAAGGATGCTCTTCCTGTCCCTTCAGGCCATGGCACCAGGCAGGCACCTTACTTCAGTTTTCCCTGTTCCCCCCAGGAAGCTTCCCCTTCCCATACCAGTCTGAACCTATGAAGTTGCTCTTCCACAGAATTCCCCAATCTTTTATATATATGTCTGAAATGTATTTTGGTTTCCTTTTCAAGGTTACCACATAGTATATGAAGTCTTCCCAGGGAGAAAGTGGTCTATCTAGTTGTGCCTTGTTATTGTCAACATTAATGAAATGGCAAACCTGAAGGTACCTATGAAAGTCCTAATCCCTCAGTTTAAATTTTTCCTGCAATGTCTGGAATGGCAGGCAGGAGCCCTGTGCTTTAAGTTGTGAAAATCATCACAGGTCTCTCTGCTCACAGTGTGCACATCCCTTATCCAGCCTTGGGAGCAGGAAATCTGGATGATAGCAGATGAGTGATAATGAGCCCTGTGAGGTGCCTGGCACCAGCTTGTGTCTAACCTTGTGTAAGATTCTTAAGATATGCTTGACCCATGGATATGGGTCATATTTTTAAGATATTCTTGTGATCAGAAAGATAAGGTCAGCATAAAGAGAGGCTGCCCTCCACACTCAGAATCTTCTATATTGTACCAGCCCAAGGATCATCTTTGTTTTACCCGAGTACAGGCCACTGTAATTTGTCCAGCCAAGTAATAGTGTTTAAAGTCAGGTAGAGAGAGCCCCTGACCCTTGGAAGGGTCAGAAGTTTATCATTTATATTGGCCCTTCACTCCACCAAATAAATGTAAGTATACCCTTTAGAAGTGGCATCCAATAGGAAATCGGGATTGGCAGCAGCAGTGTGCTAAAGAGAAAAAGAAATCTAGGTAATAGATTTATTTTTACAGTCTCTATATGCCCCACCACTGACAACGGAAGCAGAGACCATCTATTAAGGTCATGTTGCACTTGTTCCCATAATTTTTGTTAATTTATGTAAAACAGTTTTGAAGTATCCACTGAAATTTGTATTCACAAATATTGTATTTGGTTGTGCTTCGCCCGTGCAAAAGGGTATTTATCCTGGAAACCATCTGGGCAGGTCCCACTGAGTGTAAAAGTCTCTGATTTTGTAAGATTGATTTTGTAGTCAGAGACCTGCTCAAATGGATCCAAGAGAGCAAGGAGATGGGGGACCAACGTCTCTGGCTTGCTTTTGAAGAACATGGAGTCATCTGCATATAATGTGACCTAATGTTCAAGCCCCTATGCCATCACCCCTACTATCTGGGGATCCTGGCAGACCACCACCACCAGAGACTCCAGACATAGTATAAGGGGCAGAGGGCAGCTCTGCTGTGTCCTTTGGGACAAAGGAAATTGCATTGAATTGATACCATTAACTCTGTCCTGGGCTTGGGGGGAGGAGTAGAGATTAGAGATCACTGTCAATAATTTGGGGCCAAATTCCATCTTCTACATGTTTTTTTTGTGTTGAAACTGCTAATTCACTTTGTCAAATGAGATATGGGTTTTATGACTAGGATCTTCTTAGGCACCCTGAGCATAGATCTCCATATCACAGCAAAAAGTATTCCATGCATACTGTGATGCATTATATACTTACAGTACAGGTAATGGTCACTTTTAGGAGGTTCAGCACCCAGATCTTGTCACAAGACAGCTACTACCTAATGACAGAGAGGTCTTTGTAGTATTCACAGGGCTGTTTTCTCTTTCCTTGTTAGCCATTCAATCATGCTCATGTTTTTCTAACATTCTGGCACCCACCATCTACCTCATTCATAATCAATCAATCAAAACGTTATTTAACCAGGCAGAGTCACCATTTAGCAAGCTCATTTTCAAGATGGTTCTGGCAGAAGGGAACAGCGCAAGGAATAATACAATTGGACACTTAGTGCAGGCTGGTACATACAGTAAAGAAATAGCAACAACATCAGATAATACAGAGTGTGCAGATCATCAAATTAAATTAAGGGTATACCAATGTCTGGGGTGGATACTAAACAAGGCAATAGAAGTAACAGGGTGTGGTAGGATGATTATATTAACAATAGAACAAAAAGGCATGAATGTACCGACCAGGAGGGTGGACCCATAGTGGGGCAGGATAGGGGGAGGGGGGTTTCAGGAGGAGGATGTCAACAGTAGAGGGAGAGATGACACGAACATAGTAAGGTCAGGGTGTAAGAAGAGTATACAGAGGGAGATGTGCAGAGAAGTTCTGGAGTTGTAAGTAAGTGCTTAGTAATTGGAGAGCAGGGCAAGGAGGCCAGTAGGTGAATCACTTGTGGCAGGTACAACTGACCTTCAGGATGCGTGTGATAGACAGCTTAAAGGTATGGGGACCTGGCAGCGATAAGAACCTTAGTGTCTTTTGCATGTCGTTCCAAAGGGAAGGGAAGGAGAAATTGATAGATGATTGATGGGACCATATTCTTTGCACCTTGAAGAATACAAGGGATGTGCTTCTTAGGCCATATGCTCCTGTTATGCGTACAAAGAGAGCAGAGATATAACCTGGAAGCTTATCAGTTAAGGCCCTGTAGAACCACAGGAGGACATTTCTTTGCCTCCTTAATGTAAGAGATAGACAGGCGAGCTTTTGGTAGAGCAAGCAGTGGTGGGTAGGACTGGGCATATCCAGAATAAACCACAAGGCACAGTGATTGAAGGTGTCTAATTTACATAATGCCTGATTTGAACAGCAGCTGTAAAGAATGTCAGCATAATCGAGCAGAGGAATTAAAGTTATAAGGACCAGTGTCTTTCTGGCTTCTAATGTGAGGAGGTGTCTTATGCAATAAAAGATATCTAGACATTGTCTTGGCTTTTTTGATAGCTCATTCAGGTGTACCGCAAAATTAAGCTGGTTATCCAACCAGACACCCAGGTACTTAAACATATCCACTATTTCCAGAGGTTCACCTAATAGGGTGTAAATCAGGTGCTTCGATGGTGGCCCCTGGGTATGAGCGGCAAGTGGAGATAAGATAATTGTCTTGTTTTTTTTTTGCCTTAAGCAGTAGATTATGCTTTAGTAAATTGTGTTGGAGGGTGACAAAGTCATGTTGTAGCTCATCATAAGTGAGGTCCAGGGATGAGTTAATAGTGTAGAGAACCATATCATCAGCGACTAGATGTATGTAGCCTGAGCGTATGTGAGAATAGATATGGTTTATGCATAAAGCGAATAGGATGGGGCCCAGGATTGAGCCTTGTGGCACACCCCGTTGGAGGGTTTTAAGCGGAGACAGTTCCCCTTGAGCTTTAATCCATTGCAGTCTGTTGGAGAGATAACATTCAAATCACTTTAGGGTAGTGTTGTCTAGGCCGAAGCTGTTCAGGACGTTAAGCAGAAGGTTATGATCCATGGTATCAAAGGCCTTACTAAGGTCCAGAAAGAGGGCATAGACGTGTTTTTTTGTATCCAAAGCATTTTGCCAGTCATTGGAGATGTTGGCAAGGGCAGTTATAGTGCTGTGCTTGGGCCTAAAACCTGATTGGTCCGGGTTCAGGAGGTTCTCGGATTCTAGGTAATCCGTAAGTTAATAATTTACAATTTTCTCCATGATTTTTGACAGGGTAGGAAGCAGTGAAATAGGATGACAGTTGTTCAGGTCAGTTGGATCTCCAGACTTGAAAAGGGGAATGATGTGTGCTGTTTTCCAAAGAAGAGATAATTCACCCTGAATCAGGGAACTGTTAAACAGGTGGGTGATTTGGGCAGTCAGATGGTAAAAGCCTGTTTTCAAGAAAAATGGTTCTATAAGATCAGTCCCGCCACACTTTTTTGTGTCCAGAGATATTAGAAGGTCCTCCACCTGTTTGAATATAACTGGTTGAAAGCAGAAGGAGTGTCTCGGGTCTGTGGCAATGTCAGAGGATAAGCCATCGGTGGCATTGCAGCAGACATTTAGCTTGCTGAAGGACGAATTATCAAAAGCAAGGCCTGCTGTGGCAAAATGATTGTTGAGTTGTTCAAAAATGTCAGCTCTGGTCATGTAAGAGATGTTACCTGCCACTATTCTAGTAGGCAGGGAGGATGTTGGCGAGCGACCTTCAACCTCTTTAAGAATGATCCAAAAAATTGGCAGAGCAATTTTTATTTTCTTCAAGGGTGGTCAGAAAATAATGTGATTTTTCTGCCCTTATTAACTTGGTGCAGACATTTCTAGCCACCCGAAAGGCAAGCCAATTGGCTTCTAACTTTGTTTTCCTGACTGTTTTCTGCAGTACATCCCTGTCCCAGAGGGCTTTCTTCAAGGTAGGCGTGAACCAGTCAGGGGACCTTTTCCTTGTTTTGATGCTCCTAAGTGGAGCATGTTTATTTATCAGTCCCACTAGTAGGTTTTAGAAAATACTGAAAGCCTCAGTAACAGAGGGGACCAGATAGAAATTCTGCCAGTTGATGTTACCTAGGTCTGTTAGGAAGGTGGTCTGGCAGAAGCTTTTTAGGCTTCTTTTTAGCTTGAAGGTAGAAGTAGACTGCCTGTTATGGGACTGGTGAATACAAGCAGTGGCACAGTGATCACTGAAGTCACTGTGAAAAACTCCTGTATGGGTGATGTTGTGAGGCTTACTGAGAAGCAAAAGATCCAGTAGGGTACAGTGGCTGGTTTTCTTGTTTGGTCCGGTGTTCTTCAGAGTTATCTGGGTTAACCCGTGTACATCGCAGAACTCTTTAATCTTATTAGTGCAGGCATCATTCCAGTTCAGATTGAAATCTCCCATTATTATGCTTTCTAGGTTCATCGTATCCAGTATGGAGTGTAGGTGTTCTAGAATGCCAAGCATCGCAGACATCACATCCATTTTCTTCCAAAACACACAGTCAAATAACAGACTTGTTGAGACATAAGGTAATGTTAGGTAATACTCCATGTTTCATGAATCTGGCTGGTCCTCTCTCTATTGCCACTTCATCACTCTAGATCACCTACCCCCCCCCCAAATAAGAAGGCATTATTGGTCTTAATACTTTATTTTTGAAAGGATACATGTTCATTAACCAGATAATCTGTTCATCTAGAGCATTAGTTCTCACACTTTGTGATAGTGAGCCTCCCCCAAGCCATTAAAAAGATTTTGAGCCTCCCTCAATTTTGGAAAAAATCTTGGGCCTCCCAACAGAAAAAAAAATCCTATTTTGCACAGTACCCCAGGAATAAAGTGAAACTAGTAAAGCTGACTGAGTATATTCTCTTTTTGTTCAATTTATTGCGCTCCATCCCTGACCCAGCACCCCTGGTTTTACTTGTCACTCCTTTTTTCTGACTCTTCAGACCTTGTTACTCAGTTTCCTCTCTATCTGGAACAACCAAACCTAGCCACTTCACCTCTCCCTCTCTTACCCTGTTGTTAAGCAACTTCCTGTTCCCTTGCCTCAGGTGATACCTGAAAACGTGCGTTGGATCTCTGCTTTTCCCAGTCACTAATTTACATATAAATACCTACTATAGAAATGAGCCACGACTCAGTGTTCCTTTCCAAGTCACTAATTTGCATATAAATATCTATTGTAGAAACAAGCGTTGACTCAGCATGCCTTCCCCAGGCATTAATTTACATATAAATACACACCTATAAACAAGCTTTGGCTCAGTGGAGACTTCCTGGTCACATATTTGTGCATAAGTAAAGTAAAGAAATTCACCTCCAATTATCCATATTTAATTTGTTTAATCCTTTCACACAAAACAGCCAAAACTTAAAATTTAAATACTATACATTCCCAGACTTGACTGAGCCTCCCCTGGAACAACTTGGGGCCTCCCTTGGGAGGCTAGCCTCATCATTTGAGAACCACTGCTCTAGAGTTTCTTTCACATGTAATGCATGCTAAGATATGGCTCAATACAGTATGTGTTTTTTCCCTACTATGTAAAAGAAAAAAGTGTCATTACCTCAGGATCATTTAGGGTAGACTTCTTACCATTTCTGTCTGCTTTACATCAGTCAATTGTAGCCTCTGGCTCTCTATTAATATGATTATCATGATACCATCTGTTCCACTGTCCATCCCAGACTCTCAAGTCTCAGCAGTATCTGATTTTTCAGCACCTGCTACTTTTGACTGTTCCTCCACTGTGTCATCTCTGGCTGTAGTGTTTGTAGTTAGTGGATCTTCAGACTTCCCTTCACCAGCTGTGGGATCACTGGTCAATGTATTCTTGCCTCTGACTGTCAGTTTGATTGTCTTTTGTTTGGTTCTGCCCACATCAGAAGTGGCATGATTTCTATCTTCTGTTTTTTTTTCAGTCTGTTGATGCTCTAGCCCCTCAAAATAAGTTTCTGGATCTCACTAATTGTTAACATCAGGTATAGCTTTCACTAATCCTCAAACATTGTGGCATGATTTGGTTTAATGCAACAATCTGTTTCACTCTTAATACACATATAATGTAAGGCAAAAGTGTTCTGTAAGATTTTTCTTTCCTTGTTTTTTCAGACTGAGTTAAGTTGATCTGAGAAGGACCTTTCTGTGCCATCCTTTATTTATTTGTTGTAAACTTCAGAGATTACCTTTGAACACAAGGTATCATTTACAAAAGTTCCAGATCAAACATAAAGTCACAAAAAAACATTACAAGTGCAATAAGAAGTTCATGTGGAAATATTATTGAGTCAGGCTTCAACCACTTAAGGCAAAACAATTACATACAGTTTTGAAAAAATCAATACAGACAAAGTTAATGCAGCCTTAGGTAACTCAAGCAATACTAAACCTTTTGAAAAGTTGTCTGTAAGCAACCATGTAAACATTATTACAAGATGTACAGTACATAAGATACAATGGGCCTTCTTGATAAAAAAAATACCTCCTGGCACTCAACCCAACAATGTGAAGTCCTGTAAAGTGTTTTGGGACGTACAACCATATCTGACCTTCAACTTAAAAAACATATGTTATTATTGGCCACATTCTGTAGAGATTCCTGATGTAGCTGGTAATTTGTTTCTGATTCCTTTATTCTTCTTGAAAGAGAAAGACAGACTGCTCACTATATGGTGTTACCACACAAAAACATGTGTTTTTACAGTCCTTGATCTTTCCTGGATTTATGAACATACGAACATACAAAATTTGCCAGCAGAGAAAGGCCATTTGGTCTATCGAGTCTGCTAGACTTTGTAGTTAGCAGCCCTATTCTGCAGCTGCCCCTCCCTCCTCACCCCACTTTATCTGGTCCCATGTCATAACAGTGATTGCAAAACAGCGATCACTATTATGGCATGTGTATATTGCCGAAAAGCATTTTGGTGAGATACAATTCTCAGCAACCAGACTTCCAGCATTACTTAGTGTTTTTGTGGGGGGGACTTCACCCCCACACCCCTCTGCTTTTAGATTATCAACTCCTGGAGGGTGCATGTTGAGGAGAGGTCAAAACTCAACGGGGGTAAAAAAAAAATGCAGCTGCAAGCAGTGGCAAAATACTCTGTCCCAAACCCAATGCCTACTGCACCATAACCAGTCACCCTCTGCACACCACCACAGGGCTAAATTGACTGCAGCAGGCTCTCCTCCC
Organism: Neoceratodus forsteri; assembly: GCA_016271365.2. Classification (NCBI taxonomy): domain Eukaryota; kingdom Metazoa; phylum Chordata; order Ceratodontiformes; family Ceratodontidae; genus Neoceratodus; species Neoceratodus forsteri. The sequence continues at coordinate 1,272,123,250 of CM057452.1, forward strand.
TATCTAAACCCTCCCTCCTATCCCCCTCTCCACCTCCAAATCCCTCTCTTTCCAGTCACTTTTCTTGCTATGTCATCGCTATCGTTGCAGGGTAGCTGATAATAATAGCGCTATAAATGAGTCACTGTTTTTACAGTCACTCATTTATTATCGCTGTAATCACTAGCTACCCCTTTATCCTCCTTGGAAACATCTCTAACACAGTCTAGCCACTCATGATGCAATGGGAGGAAATAATACTATAGCATCATGAGTGGCTGCACTTTGAGTGTGTTCCTAATGTTTAGGAAGTATGCAATAAGAGTAGAACAATGATTTGAAACAAAACAAGGTTGATATGATTACACCATTAGCATGAATTTCAGTTCCACCAAGGAGGAGGCAGATAAAACAGCTGCCAACATCAATTAATTTTAGAGAAGTTAAGCAATCATAAAATGTGGGTTTTGACCTAGAAATAATGTGAAACTAAAAGAGTTGATGATATCGCTTTAAATTATTTAGATAAAGTTAAGTTATGAACTGGCACGTGGAATTTGAAATGAAACATTGGCTAATGTAAAGTGATGCGCTTGAGTTAGAAAACAATAAGCATAATTATTTGCTCAATGGTATGAAACTAAAACAAACTACAGAACCAAAGAATATCACAATTTTAGTAACAGGCTTCTCCTATCTGAACAATGTATAGAGAATTTTTAGTAGAGCTAAAAGGGTAGTAAGATGCACTAAATGAAACTTTTTAGCTAGAAATTTAGGAGTGATTGCCTTCCTGTTTAGAAGTCTATTGAGATCGTCGTGGACTTTGGCTACAGATGTGCAGAATTAGAAAAATCTCTAATGTATGGAAGGTTGATGGAATTCAACGAAATTCTGCACAATTATGATTTTCATCAGAATTTCATGGAATTTTGAAAATGTCTTTATGGAGTCATAATTTGTCTATCTACAGAGCTAGAGACCTGAACTTTGTCATGCTTACTTATTGCCATGTGCCCTAAAGATGTGCCAAATATATTGACATAGGGATAAAACATTTGAACATGACAGGGGCTCAAAGTCTGGCACTGAATTACTTTGGGGAAATTTTGTGAAAATTATCTGCTCGTAACACAGCCACCTTTAGAGCTAAATATTTTATTTATTGAAATTTATTGACCAGGTAGGCCCACTAAGGTAAAATGTCTGTTTTCCAGGGGTGACCTGGACTTAACGACAAACAGTAATAGGATCAAAGTGCACAGAAAACAGATATGAAATCACAATATTGCACAATTGTAGACAGCATTATTACATGAATCATAATACAAAAACAAGTCCCAGGTTAAAGAAACTTTAAGTTACATTGTACAACATGAGAACAGGTACAATGATACACTTTGGTATGACATTAAATTGAAATATACACCTTTATTTGGGCATTCTAACTTTTTCACACAAGAAGTGTGTATTCTAGGTGATTTTCAAGCTGTGCGGTCACCTAGAGATAGGGCCCTCATGGCTAAAATTTCATTGGCGACTAAACCAACTATAATGCGGCATTGGACAAGTGACACACTTCCGACTTTAAGAGAATGGTTGCAGGACTTTGCAACTGCCATCAATGCTGAAAGAGTGGTAGCATCACTGAATCATAGGGTTACTCAATTCGGAGAGCTTTGGAATCCTATGATAAGTTTCATAGCTGGGAGGTGAACTGAAGGTTCTCTGCCTTCCTTAGTAGTTGGATTGACATTTGATTTTTTTTTCCTTCTTTTTTGGCTGAACTATTGTTTCAAATGCCAGTATACCTGTGATTGCTACATTGTTAGTTTCTGGGGGACGGGTTGGGGGATTGGGAAGGGGTTTAGTGGGGTGGGGTGGGGTAAATGTGGATGTTCACTGGACTATATCATCTGTAATTCACCCTGGGTTTCATTGGAGGTGGAAGGGTGGAGAGGGGCTTACAACTGTTATGGCATAATATGAATGTTTTTGGAGATTGTTTTCCTGTCTGTACTGGAAAATTTTAATAAAATATACCAAATGAAAAACAAAAGAACAGGTATAAGGATTAGGGTTATAGCTTATGTACAGAGCCAGAGCCTTGCACTTTGTCATGATTGCTTATTGATATGTGTCTGCATGCTGGATACTCAGGCATTCACCAACCTAAATGGCCTAACCTAACCTGGCAGCACAGCCTAGAGGTTAGAGTAATGAGCTGTGAATGAGTTTGGTACATCCAGCAGGCCAGACCTGGGGTTCATGCTCACAACCTCTACTTGCATACTGGGTGACTCTGAGCAAGTCACTTAACTGCCCAGTGCTCCCAGGTTGCCCCTGAAAACAGGCACTTGTGCCTAGTGGGCCTTACCTGGTAACCAAAAATAAAAATAAATAAAATAAATAAATCACTTGTTACCATGTAAAGATTTATATACAGGCATTAGAAGGTACAGACAGAGTCAATGATCAATCAATCAAATCTTTGTTTTTTAAGCACTATTCCACTAGATCATAGCACTGTATATTAAGTCATAACAATGACATCAATAAAAACAACAAATATAACATTTTAATACATTAATCCCAAAATAAAGAATGGCAGTAGGCCATTGATTGCAATTACAATGACTGGCAGCAAGCAAATGAGACTTGAGGAGTTTATTGAAAAAAGCTCCAGAAAGACAGTTTAATACCTCTAGTGGTAGGCTATTCCAGAGGGATAGCGTAGAAAGAGCTAAAGACCTGTCACCTGTACATGTCCTGGCCCTCAGGACATCCAGCAGTGGGCAAGTTGAGGACCTAAGTGCCATTTTCTGGGTTTTGGCCTGGTGGATACCATGAAGACTGGGAGGGGCAGCAATTTTAGTTAGCTTAAAGGCTAGGTAGAGGACCAGATAGGCAAAGCTTGCCTCCAGGGATGGCCACTTTAGAGTTGAGAATACATCGCAGTGATGGTCTCTGGGCTGCACATCTAACACAAAATGTGCTACTTTGTGATTTATCACCTTTGGTCTACAGAGCTCAGCACCACAGAGAGGTTGTAGGAGAGGAGCAACATAAAATAAGACAGGTAGTAGTGTGCAGAGGCAGTGGTCAGCTGAGCTTCACTACAGAGGTACCCACTAAGACTGTACAGAAGTCTAATCTTCTGATGCAGGGACTTCACCATGGCCTCAACATGAGATTTCAGCTAAGCTACTGGTCTAAATGCACTCCAAGGTATTTCACAGAGTCAACTCTTCCAGCCAAGTACCATACAATGAGGAGAGATGGAGAAGATTATGTCTTTCTTTACCCAGGTGTCTGATACCAAAGAAAATGGCTTTTTGTTTTCTTGAGGTTTAGGACAAGTGTATTGTCTAATAACCATCTCTCTAATTCCCTGAAATCAGAGCTGAGGTCCACGTTTACACGGTTAACATCTGCCAAACTTTTATACAGTACGGCATCATTTGCATGCAACACAAGCACACCACTAATAAATATTGAAGACAACAATGGGCCCAGAATGGAGCCTTGTTGTACCCCCATAGTTACTGGCTTTAGATCAGACACACTTCCCCTCCATTTCACTAGTTTTTTTCTGTCTGTTAGGTAATGCCAAAATCAGTTGCATGCATGATTGTCCAGACCAATACGTCTAAGTTTGGACAGCAGAAGCTCATGATATACAAGGTTAGGTTAGGTCTATGAATATGGCTCCAATCAGTAGTCCACGGTCCATAGCCCCAAGTACATCTGAAGTGAACCCGATAAGAGCAGTGTCCATATCATGATTTCTTCTAAAACCATATTGCACATCAGAAAGAGAGTGGTGTGGCTCCAAGTAGTCCTGGAGTTGGTTTTAAACCAACCTCTCTAGAATCTTTGCTAGTGTGCTGGGAATAGATACAGGTCGATAATTTTCAACTGAGTCTTTAGCACAGCCTTTATAATAAGGATCACTAAGGCTGCTTTCCATCTGGCAGGAAAGAAGCCCAGAAGTAGGGATTTGTTGAATAGATTTCTGAGAGGTGTGGTGATTATAGGAACTACAATTTTCAAGAATTTAAGTTCTAGCTTATCAAAACCTGGAAAGCCATGCAATCTGACCCTTCAAAGTTGGGTAAGCGCATCCCGCCTAGTGACTAAATGGAAGAGAAAGCAAGAAGAAGATTGATTTGAATTAAGGGAATGGTTCAAATTCCCAGTATGAGCAGTTAAGCACTTGTCCAAATTAGAGAAAAAAATTATTAAATCCATTCGCTGATGTAGCAGGTTCAGAGACATGACCATCTGTTATGATATCCTGTGCAGTAGATTCTGAGCACAGTTTGCAGTATCAGTGGCTCAGTAGGTAGCACGCTCGCCTCTGAGGCTGAGAGATTAGAGGGCAGTGGGTTCAGTTCTCACATCTGGCACTTGGGTTAATATCCCAGTACTGACACTGTAGTGCAGCATAAGAGGGGTTCTGCACTTCTGAGGTGCCATCTTTTGGATGAGACATTAAACCAAGGTCCCATCTGCCTGGATTGGTGGTAGTTCAGGTGGATGTTAAAGATCCCATGGCACTTATTAAAAAGTGTAGAGGAAATTGTTATTGAAACACATAGGAAACACATAAAGAAAAAACAAACAGAATTTCTCAATTCAAACTTTATTAAGAGGTTTTCCACAATAAAAGGCAGTTACCATGAGAATGAAGCAAGAATACAGCAACTTAATAAGATAAAACTGCCCTTATACAGGAACCTGCAGGGCAATTTGTCCTAAAACACAACTAAGTCTGAGTAACTGGAATTAGAGAGTAAAAGGGATCCCATATTTGTGTATAAACAGCCAATTTGTTGTGGAGGCTGGCAATCACTTTTTCTGTATGCAGGTTGGCAAGAATTTCATACACCCATTCTTGAAAAGTCGGAGTGGACTTGTCTTTCCAGTGGCATAAGATAAGCTTCTTGACAGATATCGCTATCATAGTGATATGAAACCTTCTTACTTTAACTCTAATAGAAGACGAGTCCCCTAGGAGACAAATGTCAGGTGTGAAATACTCCTGTAGGCCCAGTAAAGGATCCAGGGAAACCTTGCTAGAGTCCCATAGAAAAGAGATTTTGGGGCAGGACCAAAATAAGTGAAGATGTGTTCCCTCCTCCTGAGAACACCTAACACATAAGTTAGAGTCCAAGAGACTCCACTTATTTAACTTAACCGGAGTATAGGACATATTATGTAAAATGTGATATTGCATAAGACGCAACCTGTCTTGAGAAACATATTTATGACAGAATTGCCACAGAGTTTGCCAATCAGGATGATAATGAGGGAGAATGGAACTCCAAAACCTTGTGGGTCCAAAAGAGTCTCCATATCTTTTGTGAAACAACACCTGATATAGTTTAGATACGATACCCGAGGATCCAAGTAAAGAAGTGACTTCTGGGATCAGGGCCGTAACTTTCTGGAAAGAAGGGGTATTGCCAAGTACTATTGTGAGTAAATGCCTTAACTGTATGACTTTAAAATGTGAGAGAGCCAGGATATTAAATTTCCGAATAATATCACCTACTGACAACCATTGCCTCTCCTCATCCATAAAGGAGAGTACTTTTCCATCCCCCAATTGGGGCAACCAATTGTGGGGAATCTGCTGCTCGTTCATGGTGAAGGATGGGGAGTTCCAGATGGACTGAGTCAAATCTAACTGAGGGGTATATCGCAAAAAGGAACATAGTTGTGCGTATACTTTTAATGAAGTAGCTACTATGGGATACTTCTCGGCCGCATGCACCTGAGACATTTTAACATAAAACAAAGTTAGGGGATCCAGGTTCATAGACCTAATTAAATCCAATTCTATTCTAAGCCATACTGGTTGCACTTTTTCAGGGCCGGGGCATGCCCATCTCAAACATTTTGCCAAATGGCTAGCCCAATAATATATAGCCAAGTGGGGAATCCGCAGGCCCCCCCTCAGATTTTGGAGCAACCAACTTGTAATAGGCCAATTGAGGGTATTTATCAGACCAGATAAACCTGGTGAAAATGCCATGCAACTTCTTAAACCAGACTAACGGGATAAAAGTATTGAGGAGAGATAGAGGGAAAAACAAATTCTTGGGAAAATATTCATCTTAACTATGTTGATCTGGCCCCATAGTGAAATGGGGAGCTTAGACCACCTATCCAGGTCCTGAGTTATAAGCTGAGAGAGGGATTTGGGGTTATGAGTTAGTTTGATGCCCAAATACTTGAATGACCTAGGGGCCCAACATAAACCTAAAGGGCTAATATCAGTCTTGAATATCTTGTGATTTAAAGGAAAAAAAGAGGATTTATTAGCATTCAGTTTGTAATTAGATAGGGCGTTAAATTTAGCTATTTCGCCCAGCAAGGCCGGAATGGAGGATACTGGATGCGATAAGTGCACAAGCAGATCATCTGCATATGCAATGACCTTGACTTCATGACGCCCAACCCAGATGCCTTGTATTAACGCATTATTGAGAATGTTTTGGATAAGAGGTTCAAGGTATGAGTTAAACAAAAGAGGAGATAGGGGGCAACCCTGCCTGGTACCTGAATGGAGCGAAAAGGGTTTAGAAAAAACACCATTCCCAGAATCCTTGCTGTGGGGGTTTTATATAATGCAGCAATCCAGGATATAAATACAGGAGGGAATTGAAAAGCTTCCAAAACTCGAAACAGAAAATTCCAATTCATAAGATCAAATGCCTTCGCGGCATCCAGGGAAACCAGTCCTGCAGGAAACTCAGCATCCCTGGTAGCCGAGAAGACATGAGAAAGGGTACGCAAATGGTCTGATGACGAGCGTCCCTTCATAAATCCAACCTGGGTCATACCTATTAGCTCAGGGAGGACTACCTATTGGCTAATATCTTCGAAAGGATTTTAATATGTTGGTTTAGAAGGGATATAGGTCTGTAACTTTGAACTGACTCAGGATCTTTATCTGGTTTAGGGAGAAGGACAATCAGGGCCGCAAACAGGTGGGGGTCTGCCTCTACTCCAGTTAGAATGTATTGAAATAGGCGATAAAGTACTGGTAGTAAAAGATCACGAAAAACCTTGTAAAATAGAGAGGAAAACCCATCTGTACCTGGGACTTTGTCTGCAGGTAGCCCACCAATAACCTTGGAAATCTCCTTCTGGGATATGGGGGTAGCCAAAAAACCCTTATGTTGCTCTGATAGGAAGGGCAGGTGGGAGTCCCTTAAGTACTTCTCCGTAATCCCAGGACAAGAAGGACTCTCCATGTCACTATACAATCTTTCGTAATATAGGGCAAACTCTTGTACTATCTCGGTAGGGGATACTTTCAGGGACCCATCTGCCACTGCCTGAATTGATGGGATAAATCATGCAGATTCCTGTTGTTTTATATGCAATGCCAGCAGTCGCCCTGCTTTCTCTCCCTGATCCATATAATTGGCTCTGGTTTGAATTATAGCTAATTCTGCTTTTTCCCTTAACAGCTCTAGATATCTGTCTTTGGCAATTAGGAGCCTCTTCTTGTCCTCATCTGAGACACTAACAGAATTATTTACTTTGAGTGACCGAATTTGGGACAATAATGATATTAATTCTTTCTCCTGTGCCCTTTTCCTACTAGCCGCCATATTGATAAGGATCCCCCTCATGTATGCTTTGAAGACCCCCCATAAAATATCTGGCTTTGCACTGTCTAAAGGGTTAGATAAAAAAAAGAACTCAATTTACTCCCTTATGAGCTTGCAATACTTGGTATCCTTAAGAAGCTGTTCATTAAGCTTCCATCAGGTTTCCCTTTTAGGTAAGTTAAAGAATGCCAAGTTGCATAACACAAGTGAATGATCGGAGACAGGGCCAGGTTGGATCGAGGAGGCCTTGACCCCGGGCAAGAGACACTGAGAGATAAGTAAGTAGTCAATGCAGGACTGCGAGCCGGGCGCCATTGACCTGAAAGTGAACTCCTTAGAGTCAGGATACAACACGCGCCAGACATCACAGAGCCCGCACTGGTCTACTAAATCCTTACTTGCCCTCTGCCCCAGGGACGCCCCTCCCAATCCACTACCTGACCTGTCCAGAGTAGAATCTATGACTTGATTGAAATTGCTCCCCATAATAATCCTGATGGGAAGCAATGGAAGAATAATGGTTATCAGTCTCATGAAAACCCCCGGATCATCCATATTAGGACCGTATATACTACCAAGTAAAAGTGGTACTGACCAGAGAGTGCCTTTAACTAAGACAAATCTACCCTCCAGATCTTTGATTACCTGCATAGAAACAAAGAGAATGCCTCTATTGATAATAAGCATGACCCCGCAACTTTTAGTGGAGCCCTGAGCATCGTAAACCAGCCCCACCTGTCACCTCCTTAGCTGTAAGGCTTCAGATTCAAGTAAATGGGATTCCTGTAAAAAACTTATCTGAGAATGTAATAGACTTAAATGATTGAGGACCTGATATTGTTTGGATTTTTTCCTGATCCCCTTAACATTCCAAGTAGCAAAAGTCACTCATTAGCCATCTAACTAGAGTTAGTGAGCTTAGTATGTTCAGCCCTGTACACAAATCACAAAAAAAGCTCAGCCGTAGTCCACAGGTTACTGCTGTAAACCCTCCCCATCCCCTCCCACAGTAACCCCATCCCTCCCCCAAATTCCCACTCCACCTAACAAAACCCATCCTATACCACCCCACCCAACCACCCACACTGCCATAAGCAACGTTTAGCACAGTACTGGGTCCCTTCCTCCTTCTCCTGCCCCCCAAATGTACACCTCTGCTTACAGCAAATGCAGCAGTATCCTCAAGTAAATACCAAGCAGTGCAGCTATTTTAACAACCCACAATAACTTGAGAGCGGTCCTGGGTTTCCAATGTAAACGCACATGAGTACGATAAAATGATAATGAAAGGGGAGCAGAGTAGCCTGCAAAACGCATAGATGCTCCCAAAAACCTTGGGGAACCGAATAAGAAATAGGGGCTCTGTTGCCCCATGAGAAATATCTACACAAACCAGAACCAGATAGGGAAACTAATGGAGGGGAATTACCCCCTCCAACCAGAATGTGACCAGAAAACCAGAAAAAGACACTAACATCTTGGGCCCCAGGCAAAAAAAAGATGAGAAATGACATCTCTGCCAGGGCCTTTACCAGGGACCCTGGTTTTCCATTTTTACCGGTAACACCGGTAACAATCACGGAATCCTGCTTGGTTTGCGGATTTTGAATTCTTATATCGATGCCTCACAGAAAATTGCATGTCACTGCACAGAACCTCTAAGATTTCAGCATCTTTTTAAATTTTTTTTATTTTCTCTTTCTATGCCCCTTCTCACAGCATTAGTCTCGACTTTTCAGAGATCCCTAGGCTGGGTATCCCCTAGCTTCATCCCAGGTAATGCTCAGGAGCTCCTGTGGGCCTGCCCCTATCCTGCCTGGATTGTACCCCCCAGGTGGGAAGGGAGGGAATCCCAGGTCACCCCTCCACACTCCATTAGTGTGTGTCAGGCAGCTCAGTGGGTCCGTCATGGAGCCTGGTTATGAAGTCTGGGGCACCTGGGTCCCTTCTGCTAGTGACCGATGTACGGTGATTGTTCCTGGTTTTCTGGTCTCTGGCCCTGAGGGCATCTGCACTCGAGGAGTTCCAAGGAGGTGGGTCACATAGAGACATGCCACTGCTCCAGATCCTGGCTAGAGTCCTCCCCTCCTGAACACTCTGCAGCACCATTGCACCACCACCCATGGTCACACAGGTGGTGGTAAAGCAGCAGGACCTGCAGCCCTCCCTTCCCGGAGGAGGACAGCAGTCCCCCAGGTGCTCGATCCAACTCCCCTGGCCAGATCTCTAGCAACCCGCGTTCACTTCTGACCCTGGGTCACTGGCATTGCAAGCAATAGTGCTACCGCAGCACCAGTGGGCCGACCCAGATTTCAGCATCTTAAAATGAATGCTGATGTGCTTTGCATTCTTTCTGCTTTTCTGCATATAGAGTCAGTAAGGAAATCACCTGCACGTTGTAATCAGCCATTCAGTTTAATCACCCATGCCTAGTGGTTAGAGTAACAAACAGTGATTGAACTGGGTACATCCAGCAGACTTGGGTTCGAGTCCCACAACCTCCACTTGCATACTCTGTGACTCCAAGCAAGTCACTTAACCGCCCCAGTGCTTCTAGGTCACTCCTGAAAAGAGACAGTTCTGCCTAGTGGGCCTTACCTGCTTTACAAAGAATATTAAAAAAAATACCAATATATGTTTACTACATCATAAAATAGTAGTCAGGGTACCATGTAATTTGCCTACGTTTTACTTGGGCTGCAATGATTTTGTATAGGTGAAGATAAATGTTCAGATACATTTTATGTGTTTTATAAACTTTTTGTTAGATTTTAGTCAGGTTTTTATTGTATTCTTTGCATATGAGCATCTAGGTTATAGATTGATAAACACAGGATCACTGTTACCAACTAGCTTATTCAAGTTTATACTGTTATCAGTAGGGCCATCCAAAATCTTCAGTTGTTTGAATGAAAACTAGTCTGAATGAAAGTATGTTCAGAAAGAAGAAACTGCCTTACTACTTATGAAAAGACTTCACAGTTAGCTACCCATTTAGGTGAATTGGATGATTTGCACCTTTTCTCCCACCTGCTGTTTCAGTCTCTGTGACAACAAAAAGTTTTCTGATAGACTGCTTCAACAAAAAGCAAATGTGAAGTATTTAAGTGTACTTATGTTTGGCCAGTGGATTTTGAAAGCACAGTCAATGACGTACAGAAGGTAAGACCCCAGGGGCTGTATGATGCTGGTGGGCAGAGTGGTGCTCAATTCACATCTGAACAAAGAATGAAAACTGGGAGACACCCTTTTCATGGACACCAAGTTTAAAAAAAAAAGCATCCACATGTCTGGGAGATGCATGAATCCATTTGGAGGTTCTCCACTAATCACTTGTGGATTTTTTAGGTGAAGACACTTTATTTCAAAGAAGCAAATTCAAGCAGTTTTTTTTTCTCCTACCCCCTGGCCATCCACTCCTTCAGGCCTGCCAAGGCCCCTACCACTGCTGCTGAGTCCCGACCACCATCCACTGCCCCTTACTACTGTGCTACCAGGTAACCCAAAGTAACCCTTCAGTGAGTGGGCCCCTACCCCTGTGGGAGGCTACCAGGGGAGGAGAATTACCCCAAAGAGCTTCCTGTGTATCCTGAGCATGGCAGGGGTCAGAACGGATACATGTCTGGGGCTTCCAGCTTATGGAGGGACCAACAGCTGTCCTTCTGTTGGCCAGCGGATGTTTTCCCATTTTCTTGACAGGCCACATGATGTCAAGGCAAAAGCCGACATCAGTCATGCTCCCTCCTGCAGTGAGGACTAACATGTTGTTGTGCCTGTGGCCTCCACCAGGGGCCAGCAAATGCTGAGCCGTGAACCCACCCTCCCTCCGAGGAGAAGGTGCGTGGTCATTGGCAATCAAGCCTTCACCCACCGGCTGGCCCTCCAACACCCAAGTCTGTTCCCTAACCCTGGTCAGCGGTGTCACAGGCAGAAATCCAATTCAGGCAGTTAAATTATAGATAGGAAAAAACAAAGGTAGTCCACCTTAGTGGTGATGGTTCAGATTAATTCACATCTGAGTTCTAACAAGCAAAGAGACCAAGTATTTTGTAACTTGTGCATGTGGGGTGTGAGTGTTGAAGAAAGGGGATCATAGTGCTGTCACTACTGCCATCACCCCTGAGGGATGTGGACTGCATTGTTGCTACTGCCATCACACCGAGAAGGGGTTGGGGCTGTAGTGATTCTGCCATCACCACTGGTGGATGGGGAATGTATTACTGCTGCCATCACACCTAAAGGATGGGGGCCACAATGCTATTGCTTCTGTCACACCTGAGGGAGGTAGGTCATAGTGATGTTGCTGCTGCCATCACACCAGAGGGATGTGGGCTGTAGTGCTGTTGGTGCTGCCATCGCACTTGAGGGATGGGGCTGTAGTGCTGCTTCCATCACACCTTAGGGATGGGGGCTGTAGTGCTGCTGCTGCCATCACATCTTGTACCTAAAACATCTTTAAATTGGTACAAGGATGGAAGGATGTGCAACAGTGGAGGTCAAAATTGCTAAAATTCATGTTAGCAGAGTTAAAAATTGTTAAATATAGTACAGAGAACCAAATACCGGTAAAACTGGATTTTGGCTTAGCAGACACCGGTGACAATACCGTTTTTTACAATGTGCAAAATGGAATATGCCCTTTCTCAATCCTGGTAAACCAGTGTCCCTGGCCTTTACCAGTCCACAGGCCCAAGAACCCCAATTGAGGTAATTTGCTGCCCTGATTCGAGATGAGAGACACAACTGAGGGAGATCCTCTCTGAATTAAGAGCAGCGCTAAATTACACTTCATGTGCATGATGCTCCCTCTTGTGGCCACAGCCTGATCCTAACAAGGTAGCTATGTGAAATTACTGAGAAAGCCCAACACCGCTCCCAATTCAAACAATCTGTGAAGTGAGACATTAATCCTAAACAGTTTAATACAGTCTTCCCTTCGCTAATGCTAATTTGTATAACTAAATGCCATGTCACAAAAACTCCATCCCCAAATAATCAAACCCGAACATCCCAGGAGTCCTTGCCCTGAAAAGCAATTCGCACTATAGAATTAGGGCCTGAGAATCTCGTAGCAAGTAGCCCAGATTCGTATTAACACAGTCCAGATGAGAAACAAGAACTTCCAGATGCACTCCATCGACACTATCTTCATAAGCAAATAAAGAGATAGCAGTCCCAGTGAGGCAATACCAGACATCCCCTCATCTTGTAGGCAAAACTTCTCAGGGCTCTCGGAACAAGTCCAGTAACAGGGTTTTGAGGCTTGAAAGGGCAGATTCTGGTTCTTCAAAATTTAACCAGGATCCATTTACAAGGACTTGCAGCCTGGCTGGATACCCCATCTTGAATTTCAGCCCCGCAGCAATGATCTTGGACATGATGGGGTGAAACGCTTTGCATTTCAAACGAACTGATCCTGGCAGGTCTTGTGCAATTCTCAATTTGGAATTCTCCCAACAGACCTCCTGAAGAGCTCTCACTTTCTGCAAAAAGTGCTGCCTTTCTAAAAAATTTAGGAATCGGCAAATAATAGGTCAAGGGGCAGCATCCGGTAAAGGTTTCGGTTGCAACGACCTGTGGGCTCGCTTGATAATATATACAGGGAAGAAGGGAGAGGGGTCAGCAACCCATTCTACCAGCTTCTGTATGAATGCTACAACATTCTGGCCTTCTTCTCCCTCTGGTAGCCCTAATATCACAACGTTGTTTCTGAGGCTACGGCCCTCCAGATCTTCAAGTTTTGCCTCCACATGAGAGAGCTTCTGCCACGTAGACACTAACTCAGGGTCAACTTTTTCTAGTCGCTTCTCCAACGAGACTATTCGGGCAGTATTATTGGAGGCAGTTAACCAAACTTCAACCAGCTTTTTTGACAGAGCATTCAGGTCGATCACCATTCCTTTCATCTCCTCACGGAAGGGTTTACATTTTTCTAAGAACCTGTTAAGTGTTAAAGGTTCTTGTTCCCCAACTTGACTCAAAGGATCAAGCCTATCTGGCCCACCTGAGGTCCAAGATTTCTTAGGGGCCTTTTCGGGGGTAGCAGGCGGGGTATGTTTTTGCGGGGCTTTCTTCATGTAAGCCTTCATCAACAGACCGAACTCTCAAAACAGGTGCTCTAGATGTTTAGCAGACAGGACAATTTAAATGCAGAGGGTTTTGTAAGATTTAAACATCAGAAAAAGATGATTATATGATCAGGAGGCAGGAGCTTAGCGGAGGTGCTTCTACTCAGCACTCTGCATCATGTGGTCTCCAAACAGAATTTCTAAATAGAATCCAGAAGACATGATCAAACATTTGGTCAACACATGAAACATAAAAAAGAAAATACCAAACCCTAAAATATAAAAAATACCATACAAATTCTAAAACACTACTCTATTTATATTTGATAAGAAAAGTGAGACCCTTCCACCACATCAAAACCTGATGTGCAGAAAAAAAAAGAACAATCTGATTTACAGATATTCCAAAGCTCATTGCTGATTAGGATACTCAGACAATTGTATTTATTTTTAGTCATTTAACCAGAAGTAGCACACTAAGCTGAAAGCTTTTTTACAGGTGCAACCTGGGAGCACAGGGAAGTTAAGTGACTTGCTCAGGGTCACACAGTATACAAGTGGAAGCTATGAGATTCAAACCCAGATCTGGTCTGCTGGATGTCACCAGATTTGCAGCTCAGAGCTTTAAACCACTGCACTATACTGTCTCCAGTAAGACATTGTATGACATCCTATTTTGATGTAACACCCATTGACATTGGCCAGCCATAAATAAAATCTAAGGCAACAGAAAAAAATATTTAAGGTATCAGGGTGAAATTGAGATAAACCTGTCCCACATTTACCCACTACGAGTATGTCATAAGTTAAAAAATGGAGCCAGGGTAAATGCCATTTGTGTGCCAGACAATCCCATAAGGTCATAGTATAAGAACAATGTAATAGGAAATGTTCCATCGTTTCCATCTGTGCTATGCACTCCATATAGGGACAATTTCGATCATTTATGCTTTTATGTTTAGCATTACTCCTCAAGTATAATCTGCCATAAACCATCAGCCAAAGGTTTTCCCACATTTTCTGTGGTATCCTTGAGAGCGTTAATTGGTGTAGAATATAATGATTATCAACTGAGGGGCAATTTTTAAAACAAGGCTCCCTAGGGTAGTTGTGAAACATAATCTCTTTATATAAGTTTCTTCTGTGACCATGCTTTAAGATAGACGGCTAAGGTTTTCCTCATCCAGGCATTAGGGAGTATACTAGTGTTTTGTAATAAAGTACTAAAGGAGTGTTTAAAGAATAAAGCATGGAAGAAGACTACAGGCTCTACCATGTGAAGCCTCCTTTGCTTAATTCCAAATAGGTGTAATGCCTTTTAATGGGGTTCAGTTTTGAACCCATAACATTTTAAAACACAAACTATAAAGTCATGTCTCCAATTTAGTGGGTAACGGGTATAATGATGCTATGAACTGTAAACGTGGCAAGATAAACTTTTTTAAAATAGCTATACGTTTTAGTTTGGAGATCTTCTACTGTCGTCATCTATTTACTTTTTGTTCTGCTTTACTTAAACCCAGATCCCAATTTCTTTCTGGCAGATTTTGTGGCCCAAATGTAATTCCCAAAATATCCAAAGGGGCAAAGGAAATGGAGAGTCCATACCAAATGGAGTCCGGCTGAACCATGGGCCCTATAAAAAGACATCTGCTTTTATCCAAATTCAATTTGGCATTAGAAACTGATTGGTACTCTTCAATTTCATGTAAAAAAAAAGGATTTGTTCTGGGTTTGAAAAAAAAGCGCAAATATCATCTGCATAAGCTTGGATATATAAAGTTTGTGGAATGCCAAGACCCGTGAGACCCGTCCACTTCGGGGATGATAAAACTGTGTAAAGAAAAGGGTCAAGGGAAAAAATGTATAACAAAGGGCTTAAAGGGCATCCTTGACTGACCCCACAATGTACCAGAAAACTATGCCCTACTGCACCTTGTATCATAGGTCTAACTGAGAAAAAGGAATATAGTAACCTTAATTGGCTTATAAAAACCAGAGGTATTCTATAGGTTTGTAATACGAAAATAAGTAATTGTGAAGAATCCTATCAAAAGCTTTTGCCTGGTCTATGGCCACTACACAACCAAGAAGCCCTGAAACATTGCAGTGATATATCACATTCCTCATGATACATAAGGCCTGCTGAATATTCCTGTTGGGTAAACCACAATACTGAACTGGAGAAATCACGAAACCAGCATAAGCTTTCAACCAAGCATTTAGAATATGTGTCAACACCTTATAATCAGTGTTCATGAGAACTATAGGTCTCCAATTTTGTATTTGTGAACAATCCCCTTTTTTAAACAGGTAGTACAGTAGTCCTTCAGAAAATGAAGGTGTATAGTGTTATTTGAAAACCAATAAGTATAAGTTAAAAATAAACATTCTACTAATTGAAGAAGAAAAGCTTTATAGAATGAGTGAGGGATGCCATCCAACCCTAGAGCTGGATGAAGCTGTAAGGCTTTAACGGCTTGTGAAATTTCTTCTTTAGTAATGGGGGTTTGTAATTTTTTTATTTCTCTTGGTAAATCTGGAATATGTACTGACTGCAAATACTTAGTTATGTTGGTGGATGAAATATGCACCTTCGAACTAAGAGAGCCATAATGTCTCTGAATTTCAGTTTCTAAATCTGATAAAGAAGAAACTGACCTACCATCTGGGGTATTCAAGGTTTCTATAGAGATTGTAGTTTTTACAGATTTACAGGCCTCATAGGGGTCACCTATGGGAGAGGTTTTTGTATTATGACTTAACATTGACTGAATTGATTTTGCTCTAGCAGTTTCAAACAACTTCATAGCATCTTTTATAGTAGTGATCTGAGAAGTATAATCATACTTAGAAAGATTTGCCAGAGAGATTAGTTTATATAACTGTAGACTTAGAGATAAATAATGTACAAAAATCAGTATTTTCCTTTTTTTCCCATATTTGGAAAACCAGTTCTTTAATGTCCATTTTAGTGTCCATCCACCATTCACCTTTATCAACATACAGAAATTCAACAGATAATCTAGCCTGAAGTAAGACCGTGACTTCCTGAATAACCCATTTGTCTTGTAAAACAGAGACATTAAGCTTCCATCGTCCATGTAAAGTGGTCCTGGGAACAAAATGATGTACCGAAAAAAGTAACAATAAATGATCTGAAAAAGTGACAGGAATAATAGATAAAGAACCTTTGGGGACATTTGTAGAAATAAAAATATAATCAATAACAGATACAGTACATAAGTATTATGCTTATAAGTAAATGTCGGACCATTAGAATGCAGTTGACAATTAAATAACCCAGCTGTGGAAACTATATGAGACAGGGCATTTGAATCACAGTGTATTTTTTTTGTGTCACCTTTTTTCCGCTTATCCCCTGTGAGTAGGGTACAATTAAAATCTCCACATAGAAAAATTTTATAATGCGTAACCAAAAAAGGTTGAATTAAAGTTATAAGGAACACCTTTTCAGCTTTTATTTGAGAAGCAAAAACTGAAATAAAACACAGTCCATATTATTCCAGAGACCATCAAGAACTAAAACCCTCCCAGGTATTAAGTCATACAATTTACGTAAAGAAAAATTAAAGGAATGAAAAAGAAAACCCACCCCATCAGCAGAGTCGTGGCCGAAGGACCAATAAGATGGACCCCAGACCCATTCTCACTGAAAAAGGCATACCTGTTCTTCTGTATAAATCCAAGTCTTCTGTATCGAACATACATTAATAGCTTTATCATGTAAAAATTGAAAAAACATATTTCTTTTTTCATAATTCAATAAACTATGTACATTTTTTTTTATTTAGTTGTTTTAACCAGGTATAGCACACTAAGCTGAAAGCTTTTTTACAGGAGCGACCTGGGAGCACAAGGATGTTAAGTGACTTGCTCAGGGTCACACAGTATGCAAGTGGAAGCTGTGGGATTCAAACCCAGGTCTGGTCTGCCGGATGTCACCACATTTGCAGCTCAAAGTCTTAGACCACTGCACTATACTGCCTCCATTTAATGACCCAACCAAACCTCTAGCCATTCAAAGTTGTCCAGGTGAACCTATTACTAAGTTTTTTTCTTTTTTTTCTTCTTTTTCCCCTTATAATCACCCTTTGCAATTTTTTGCTGACCCTGATCAGTCATGGATTTCTGGGAGTCCGAATCCCCCAACTCCATTTCGGAATCACCCCAGGGGGTAAACAAAGCGGCTTAAGAATTCTTAGATTCTATCAGGGTGGGAGGGTCTGAGGAAAGTGATTTGGAAAGTCTAGAAGATCTTCTGCAAGGTAAGGAGTCAGGGAAGGTCAGACTTCAACCTCCTTCCGGGAAGAGGATATGTCTGTATAACAAACTGGGGTCAGCATATCGGATTCCAGAAGTACCTGAACAGGGTTCTGGGGAACCTCCTCCTTTAATTCCAGAATAGAGGGTGTACCAACAGGGTTTTTAGGGTCTACAGAAGGAGCGGAAAAAGAAGAAGGAAGGGGAGGAGGTAAAAGGTTCAAAGAAGGAGGGAGGGGCACTGGGATGAGATGGAGAAGGAGGTGCTGGATGGTTTTGAGGAACTCCCTTTGGGACTTCATGGATAGATGAAGCAAGCTCAGCCAGGTCTTGTGCATGTTGAATAAGAAGCTCAGGGCTTATATAACTAGCCTTGTTGCATGCTGCCCCAGGGCATTCCCCAAAATTGTGACCATATTCTTCACAAAGGTCACAACAAGTATGGTTCGCACATTGCATTGTGCTGTGACTGATTTCACCACAATTGTTACAGCGGGGTTTGTCACGGGTACTGGAGAGATGTGTGCAGAATCCACATCTATAGCAGGCTCGAGGCTGTCCTGCATAAAAACAGACCCCTCGATCTCTCCCTAGGAGAAAGGAATTAGGTATATGCTCTATACCTGCCTCCCCCAGTCATAGTTTGACCTTATACTTCCATCCTCCCATCCAGAAAAGCTTGTTGTCAAGGATAGCCTCAGGTGCACCATGAACCTCACATTTTTGAGATAACCAAAATGAGATATCTTCAACATGAACCCCTTTGTTATGAAACATAATAGTAACATATTTAATCAAGGGTTTTGTTAGCAGAATTACTACAAAAGGGGTCCATGTTGGAGATGTCATCACTTGTCCATACCTCTCCCAAAACAGTTCTAATGCATAGGAGGTTCTAAAACTGACATCATAATTATCTTCACTGGAGATATTAATAAATGCATGGACTTCCTTAGGAGAAAAATGCAGAGAATCTTTCAACAAAATGTTCCCAACATGGTATCTATCCGGCCTGTCCGCCAACCCCCCCCATCATATCCTGACAGCATTCCTCTGAGGAGCTGCAACTTGCTTCGAGATGGAAAATAATTCAGATAATAAAGGTTTAGGTTCCTGAACAGGAGTTGATACTGAGGAAGGGGGAAGCCCCTTTTCTATATTAGGTCCTGATGGGAAAGGTGGAAAAGAGTCAGATACAGAAGGGCTTAAAACAGTTGAGGCCTGATGAGATACTCCTAAGGCCTGAGGGATGGAAAAAACAGGAGGGTTAGTTGCCAATCTGGAAGAAACCCCCAGTTTCCATTCTACCATGGACTGTGAAAAGGGAATATCCCATGAAGGGTCTGGGATCCAATTTCTTGCCCATGTCCTGGTCCAACCTACCCCTGCCAGTGCTCTTTGGGGTGACCAGTCGTCAACATGCTGAGGAACTGTAGAAAAATGAAGCCCAGAATCAATGTTAATGGTATTCTTGTCGAAGGGGTTGTCAGCCTGGGTTTGCCTAATAGTACCCTTCTGTCTGTCTAAACTGCCCTGTTGCTTTCTGGAAGCTGCATGATGTTCCATTTTAGACAGAGACTTTGATGGAAAGAAGAAATCTGTGGCACCTTCCTGAGAAGTAGGCTGGGTCTGGTACTGGATATTCACCCCCTGATCCACCGCCATAGGTTGCTTGAACACAAACCCTGCCATTTTTGACAAAATAACCCCTGAGGTATTTCCCACACAAGTTTCAATGTGAGGGCATACAGTACTGCTAGAACAAGCACTTGGACCTGTAGAGAGGCTTTCTGTATTTTCTGCTGTCAGACTTTCAATTGCATTTTCGGCTTTACAAGCCGTAACTAAGGGAGCCTCCTGATTAACCACAAGTAGCTGTGCCGGGGAAGACTGCGGCTCTCAGCAAACTGGGAGCTACAAATCTTCTGGTGGGTGAAACTCAACTTTGCCGTTTATTTGTACATCGTATAGAGGAGTCAACTCACTTTCATTAGGCTCTGGACACATACCAGACACGGTATTTTCACTGCCAGCCTTAGAAAAAAACAGGTTTGCATTTGAAAGTAGTGACTCACCCAGTTCCTCCGGGCTGGTTTCTGTGACAGCTGATCCAGGTAAGGGTTTGACAGGGGTGGGAGCTGGGATGACAGCCGGCAGGCCAGTCTGCAGTGTGGCAAGTTGTTGAACCAGATGTTACTTTTCCAATTAATGTCGTTCCTCTTCAAAATGGACTAGTTTTAAGAGCTGTCACTGTTGTACATCCAGATTAGCTTCTAGAGATAAATCCATGGTTAAAACGGGTTCCATACGCAAATCCCCCATTGAAACATAGACATCCATGATGTCTTCCTCAGAACCATTTAAAATAGCTTTTAAATGGCCCTCTTCAGCCTCTACCAAACGCAGATCAGGAGATGAGGCCTGCTCCCCTGTCTGTAGCATGACCGCACCTCCGGTGCTCCAGGTGAAGTGGCCATCTTGGCAGACTAACAGCTATCCCCGCATTGGGCCTTTCAACAGAATCTTCCTGCAAGTTCTGCCACCCTCATTCTCTAAAAAATACCACCAACGGCTTAATCTGGTTCAGGTCAGTGGGCATTCATCTGTATCCCCTCCCCCGGGTTGTGCCTGAAAATAGGCAGGATTTGTCTAGTGCACTTACGCGGTCTACAGAAACTAAATAAAATAAAATAAATAAAAAATAAAAGGTAGTTGGTCTGTTTCCAAAAGTTTTTTGTGTCAGATCAATTTTTAGCTTGGAGTATCTCACTTTAACTCTGTTTGGAGTTTTTAAGATCATGCGTACAGGGGTTTCTCAGAGTTCTGTATTTGTGGCAGCCAGCAGCTCCTCCAGAATGCTTGTATTGATCCCAGGCCTTGTCTGTCAGTTTTATATTGTTCCATAGGTCACAATTCAGCCATTGAGAGCAATGTCCTCTTACCATACAATGTTTCTGGGGGGCATGTTTGTGAAGGATACTGAGGATGTTATTAGCAAAGTAGTCCAGTGCTAGGCCAATATTAGGCAGCTTAGTTAAGTCTCCTCAGTGTATCTCAGCTAGACTGTTAAGAAAGCCGGTTTCCTCAAACCTGAAGAGCCTGCAAGCCAACAGAATCTTAGGAGGAGGTTTTGGGAATTGTTCTTCCAGATACAGAATATAGGAGAATAGTCACTGAGAGTATCTGGAAGAATTCCTAGAACTCTTATCCTATCTGGCCTAGGAACCAGTATCTAGTCAAGGATAGAGTGATTCCAGACTTGTGAGTTGGTCTGGTGGGTTCACGGATTAGCTGGGTGAGAGTCACATCAGACAGTGAAAATTAATATGCAAAACATTTTTTATTGGTTATATAATTGACTAAATATGGAGAGATGTGGTTTAAAAAAAGTAAATTGGGGGTTCAAAATTTCACTATGTAACTATTTGTGAAAAGTTGTGGAAACTTTCAAAAAACTGAGGGGTTTTTCATCCAGGCGAAGAGAGGTGATCTTGCCTCTCTACAGGTCAGTGGTAAGACCGTACTTAGAGTATTGTGTGCAGTTTTGGAGGCCATACCTAAAGCATGATATCAGGCTACTGGAGGGGGTGCAGAGGAGGGCAACAAAGATGAAATGTGGAATGGAGGGGAGAGGCTATGAAAGCAGGCTGAGAGACCTGAATACGTACACCCTGGAGGAAAGATGGGGCAGGGGGGACATGATAGAGATATTCAAGTATCTGAGGGGAATCAATAAGGATGGGGCAGATGAGGTCTTTAAGTTAAGGAGGGGGAAAGTCACCAGGGGGCATTCACTAAGAATAGAGGGGGAAAATTTAGGAAGGAAATGAGGAGACACTATTTCACAGAGAGGGTGGTAGCAAATGGAATGCCCTACCAGAAAGGGTGGTATCATGTAAATCTGTGAGCAGTTTCAAAAGGGCATGGGACAGGGAACAGTGGAGAGTGAGGGTGGGGGAGGTGGGGGATGGCAGTGGGATGACAAATGGGAGGGGGTGAGGGAGCTGCAAACTAGAGGTGCTAGCTGCACACTTGAGCAGACTTAAATAGACCGGGTGGTCTGTTTCTGCTGGCACATTCATATGTTCGTATGTTCGTAAAAAATGTGGGTTTTTGTAACTTCTGTGCTGTTGCAGGAATAGTCCTGACAATTGTCACACATATCCAATGCCAGTGTAGCCTGGTATCTAACAAAACTAAAAAGAAAATTGCTAAACATAGTTTTAAATTTAAGTGAAAATACCAAAAATTTTTATTGCCAACATCGTCTCAAAAAAAAAAAAAAATTATGTAATGTAAGTGGCATTGCCAGCTGAATTCCACTTTTGGAATGTAACTTTAGCAAAGCACATATCACTATTTTATCTGGTAAGTGAGTCAAGCTGTTTGCAGACCTGTGGTTCCTCCCTGGCTGACTGTGTTGCCCTCTTCCCTTTTCTCTCTTAGCTTAACTAAATAAACTTAGAGAAACTGCTGGTTCTCCTAATATCCTCCTTGTTCTTTACAGTAACACACCCCATTAAAAAGAGAGTCACATACTCCTTTTCTTGTCAGACCTATCCTGTTGGAATAGCCAGAATTCTTCCTTCTTGGTGCCCCATGCATTTTCTTTCCCTGCTGCATCTTTCTGATTACATCTGAGTCTTAGACTTGTGAAGTTCATCAGGCTTGCTGGGTGTGATTCTTATAATCTGCATTCAAGTTGGAATTGTTGACACTATGTGCTTCCTTGCTCCAACTGGGGAATCAGCTGTTCTTGTGTTACCAGCTCAGCTGTATGTTTCCTGATGAAACCATGCATCTAACTCCTACAACTAGCGATCCCCTGCAACAGCTGGCACCCCAACCCTATCCTTCAATTTGAATCCCTCAACCTTCATGTCCCTTGGCAAAGCCAGTACCATCTCATTTTTGGTACAAGTGCAGCCCATCCTGAGCATGCAGGGATTCCTTGCCCTAGAATGTCTCTAACTTGCTAGAAAAAGAAGATCATTCCTCTTTCAACAGAATCTTAGACAAAGGTAGTTTGTCTAGTAGAGGCCACTGTCATTCCTCACAGGCCACAGAACCATGAGAGCTTTGGAAACGATCCGTCTGGACACTGTGGATCACACTCATTCATCCTGCTCTGCAGGCAGGTCAATACCTTACCTACATTAGGAAAAAATGTCCTGCAATGCCCCTCTAACCATCTCGTTAGTTTTACAACAGAGTCCCCATAAATGCAACCTTATTATTACTTTCACTAGCCTTTCCTTTTCTTCTGCATGGCTGGTCAGGTATATAGCTGGTTAATATTTATGGATATGAACTATAATGAAATTACATAATTTTTTGCAGCTTATAAAATGGATGTCCTTTAAGCAAAAAATTAATAAAATGGACACACACAATTCTCCTTATAGAGGTGAGGGAGTTGTTCAGGCCTCTAGATCTAACAGCATGATTGATCAAACATTTCAGCTCATACGAACTAGGGTCTTTTAATCCATGACCTCCAAATGCTGAATGGGTTAGTGGGGCCATGTAGTGGCCATGGTTTGAGAGGTTGAGGTCTGAGGTCCTGTGTCCTATGGAAATGGCATGACACTGAGTGAAGAGGCAGCAGATGGAGGGAGAGCTTGCTGGCTTGAAGCTTTGTTTGTATCTCCTCAAGTATTATTTTACTAAGTAGCAGTAGTGAGAATTCTGTTTTAACCACTACATCTGTTACTATTCATTGCACTTACTTGGAGATAGCAGAGCTTAGGGTCACTGACATTGTGATATTCCTTTGCTTTAAACATTTGCCAGACTTAAGCTTGAACCTTCATATGTTAAACACTTTGCACATTGGCACTACAGACTGTAACGTATTTTTTTGTATATAGCTTTTTTAACCCTCCGGAGATCCTGCATTTGTCCTCACCTCCCACTGCCCAGCACCCACCTCCTCTGAACCTACCTTACCTGGACTGAGTCCCTCACAGCTTTCCCACTGTGGTGGGGTTGGAGGGAGAGGGCTGTCCTCCCTCCAGGTCCACAATCCAGAGTTGCTCCAGATGTCCAGGTGGTGGCATTGGCCCAGGGAGATGTGCAGAATAGTGGTCCACCTTTGGGTCCCCTTTCTGTTTTCTCTAATGTGCCCCTCCATGGCAGCTAGTTGCTCATTTGCCAGTGGCAGTTAAAGGTCAAGTTGGTTGCCCAGCCCTCCCCAGGGAAGGAGAAGAATGCCTGGGATGCTCAATCCTCTCACACCCCGCTGACCCCCAGCAACCTGTGCTCGTTTCTGAACACAGGTCGGCAGCATGGCAGGAGTTAATGCCTCAGCCCTCCAAGTCACCAGGCTGGCTTGACTGTGACTTTTTAAATTGCTTTTAATCGAGTCATTTATCACGTCTGAAATTTGGTGTGGTTTGAGTGTTAGGTAAGATTTGAATGGCTGCAAGAATATGGTTTGGAGAGGGATATTGCTATGTACTTAATTAGTCACTGTAAGGCAGTCTGTAAGATTATTTAGGGCTTACAGAGTGTGTGTTGTGTGTGAGGTGTGGTGGGTTTTTGGTGCTGTTATTTCTAAGTGCGTACTGGTTTTCTGTTATTTATTGTGGTGGTTGTATTTGTTCTTATTTTTTTCATTTTTTTTGTGTTATTTATTAGAAAGGGTGGGTTTTTAGGATTTGTTATAATTAGTGCAGCATTATGTGTCTGGGAGGTCAAAAGGCTTAATTACACCCCATCCTGATTGCTGGTCCAATGACCCTTCTATGACCAACCTGTCAACTGTGGTGTATTGGTGCTGCCAGGAGGTGGGCATTTTAATGAGGCATGGTGGTAGACAGTGGGGTTTGGGTAGAGCTAATGGGGGTCACAGTTGAGTTGGTGAGGATCAGGAGATGCCCACAGACAAAATGGGACAGAGAGTGATGCCAGACTAGGGTGGTTCCTATACCGAAGATACCTACTAGACTGAGTGGGCAGGTAACCGTTAGGCCAGTTGCCTCCATTTGTATCCTGTGGGTGGTGCTTTGCAACACTAGATCAATGAGGAATAAGACTGGTATTATGGCAGATTTAGTATTAGGTTCCTTGCTTAATCTGGTTTGCATCATGGAGACCTGGCTGGGTGATGATGCCAGTCTAGTCTTAGAGGCGGCAGTCCCAGATGGATTTGCCATGGTACACTGCCTGCAGAGGGATTGCATTGAGTGGTGGCTGGCCTCAGCTTTAGATGCAGGTGGGCCAAATCTCATCATCTGAATGTGTGCAGCTTGCAGGTTCTTATTCGTGTACTGGCCTCCAGGGTGTGAGGGGGAATTCTTGCAGGAAATCACTGACTTCATTGCAGACAGTGTTTTAATTGTCTAGACTGTTGGTTCTGTGTGGTCTCAGTGCCTAGTTTGATTATGAATTCTTGCAGTTTGGACAAGATTTCCTCCAGTTGATGGTATCACTGGGCCTAGCACAAGTATTTACTTCTGTAACCCACCAACACTGGCACGCCTTGGACTTGTTTTTTTTGCCTGGGGCTCAAGATTAAGGATCTCAAGATTTGTCTGGTCAGTTCACTAGATCGATGCATGGTGAAGTTATTCTTCAAGGCCCCCCTTGTATTCCACCATTGGTGGAGATGATTCAATACTGCCCATTATGACACTTTGACACCTGAGTTACTTCAGGCAGTAATGTCTACAGGCTGCTATTTTTTTGGAAATTAACACGCTACGTTTTGTGTTTGTATCCTTTTTTGGGGGATTAATCAAGTACTGAAAAAAGCTTTGCAGTATCTTGTTTGTTGAGAACAGTGTCTGATTATGCAGTTCTATTTCACTTTTTACTTTGTCTCTTTCACTTGTATGAGTACTTGCACTTTTATTACTTGTAATATATTAATAAGCTGTCCCTTTAAGAGCTGCTGTATATAAGGCAGTCGTAAGATGGTGTGCCTACACTCTTGAAAAAGCACACAGGAGTGAAATGTTGAGTGTTTTGTTCCTGAGTATGGCAATAAATAAATCCTTGCAGCACTAAGTCTTGTGTGTGCAGTGGTGTTATTCCTGTGTGCAGGTTTTTTGGTTTCACTGGCTTCTGCTTACTACTGCAGCACCAGGTGTCTCTCAGCAGTGTCCCTTCCAGTTTCTCTCTTGACAAACTCCTGGCTGAAATCCCCCCTACCTGATGGGTGGTAGACAGGGATAATCCTTCAATTGAGAACTGCCACACACTAGAGAGCCACACACGTAAAAGACCCCACCCTCTTAACTGGTGACACCATTTAGCCCAATTCCAATCTAAAACAGAAAGCAGCACCACCACCTCTGCACTCAAGCCTCAGGAAATGTATCCAAAAATATGCAGGAGGGACCAGGCCCACAAAAACACGTCCTGCAGCCTCATCCAATTAGGTTTTTGTGATACAGTTGTAGTCATCAAATTGTCTGGTGTTTTTGTCACATTTCTAAATGGCATCTCTCTGGTGGACCTACGGTGGTACTGTAGCCAGACAGGATATTTCTCTAGAGATATCGCAGAAATTTCAGGAAATATCCAGACATGTCAGTAGCTGCCACAGTACATATCAGGATGGCTTATGAATCAGCAATAAAATCTCTGAGAACAGCGGTTTCATTCATGACTTATCTGACATTACAAAGCAAGGCCCCAGCTGGAAGGGCCTTTTAGACTTTCCCACCTCCAATCTACTGCATAACACCACCCCTATGGACAGGTACATGGCAGGAAGAATGCCTGCCCCTACCCAACCAGGCTGCACCCCTCTAGAA
The DNA here is from genome assembly GCA_016271365.2 of Neoceratodus forsteri. Classification (NCBI taxonomy): domain Eukaryota; kingdom Metazoa; phylum Chordata; order Ceratodontiformes; family Ceratodontidae; genus Neoceratodus; species Neoceratodus forsteri. The sequence goes on from CM057452.1 coordinate 1,272,149,971, forward strand.
ACCCTCAGGTCCCAGTTCAAAGTCACCTTTCCCCCGATCAACTCTGTGCAGGATGAGAAAGCAGCCATGCTGCAGAATCAGATGAGTTACATGAAGCACATAGAACTTAAAATGCCTAAGGTGAAACTGGTAATTTCAAGAGTAATTGATATTACACATAGTGATTCAGGAAAAAATCCTTATCAGAAAAGTTCAGAAAAAAGTTCTGTACACACTCCAGAAAAGTAATCTTCCTTGTCTACTAGTCAGGCTGCTGAAGCAGGAGAAAAGAGAGGCAGTTCGGTTCTGAACCTAGGGCTCATGAGGTTGAGTCCACAGTGCAGAGGAAGAACACCCCACTGCAGGGACAACCAAGTGAGACTTCTCAAAATCCGTGAATTCCTCCTGTTGGTAAATAAACCCTCCTTGCTGGTGGTAGACCTATGCTCAGGGAAAGGATTCTCAGAAGATGGGTCCACAACATCTGACCTCCCTCCTTAAGCTTTCCACTCCAGAAAGGAATGAGGGCCAACTCTGCTAAGCTGACTTTGGAGCTATCCCATCCCCTATGGCCCCTAACCTTGGTGAGTGGACCCACAATTGATGAGAAGTAACTGTTTCAGGATTAACAGTTTTTCTGCTTCTGGCTAGCCTGTCTAGAATGTAGAATAATATGAGTGGCAAGCCCATTATCCCACAGCTGAAAGCTTTTACATCCCACAACTAGATGTTTTTACAGTAGTAATTGCAAAGGTTGCAGAGCTGCAAAAGAGTACAAACAGTATATGCAACCCAGTAATACAAAGCACAGTCTTGGGCACAAAACTAACTGAGAGAGACAATTTTCTGGCTTGCAAATGTATTCCAGAAGACCTTTCACCACAAGTGCATGAGTTTCAGGTCAGTACTGAACTGTCACCACACTATGACATCACTCACCCCACCACAGGTTGACTCAATGTTTGTTGCTGCCAATATGCCACAACAAACATGTTAGCTCCAAAGACAGTACATAGCCAAAGCAAAAATTATCAAATATGGAGACATGAGCCTGTAGAACTATAATTTTTCAGCTGCTTGCTATCCAAATCCACAGGACACCACAGATTTGCAGAGCATCACTTCATTTCCTCCACAACCACTGCACAGGGTCATAATGTTTAATGTCATGGCTGAAACAATGCAAACAGCAATGCTGCAGACAATTTGGTGTGCACTAAAAAAGGTCAGGAAAAAACACCCAGCATAGCAGAAACAGTGCACACTGTAAAAACAAAACTGCACTATCTTTTTTTCTGGGGGGCTTCACCCCCCGACACCGCCAGGACTAATTTTATCTAACTCCGAGAGGGTGTGGACTTCGGGGATGAGGCAAAGCACTGGAGGGGGGATACATTTTTATTTATGCAAAAAAAAGCTGCAATACTATGGGAGCTGGGGGGAACTGAATTGCAGCCCTAGATACTTGACACTACTGGGTGCTGGTGCCCTAGCCACTTCACCACGGGAGTGGCTCAACCAGGTACTGCATGAAGAGCCTCCTTGACACTCCCCCATTAGTGCATACAGTGACAGGGGTAGCGGTTATTACATACGCTCAGAAACTCCTGTCTCTTTACAAACTTTTGTGCTTTCTGCAGCGTAATTATTCATGCGCTGTTTCAGCAGTGCTATATTCACCTTGTACCCATAAACCACAAGGCCACAAATGGTTGACTCCTGAAGGTACCATTCCACACTTCTCACCACCTATAAGCCCAGTCAAAAAAGTTGACTTTTATCCAGAGAGAACCAATGACACACATGAGCAAGAATACCAGAAAAGCTGTTCTAATCATCATCAGAGTTGCTCTGTAGGCTGCAGTTCAGCACCACATGCACATGCAACAGAAATACCATCCACCACCGAATCAGGCAATTGCAGTGGCAAATAATCATGCAGGTATAAGTCAGTAGAATAAAAGATTGTGCCTAGAATTTAAAACCATAACAAGGAGTACACCAAGCTGTCACACTCTGCTGTGCTTTTGTGTTTGCCTTTCATGTTTAGTGTAAATGTAGATATGATCACATAAACTATTGTCTAAACAGTAGCCTCCCAACTGGAACATAAAAAGGCAACCAGATTTAGCTACCAGATACTTAAATTACCTAAAACCATAAACACTAATACAGTCAACTATGGACAAAAAAAATAACTATAACTGCGAAACAGGTAAAATAAATAGTGTTATGAGCTAAACTAACACTGTTTAGCAGAGAGTTGCAGTGGCCATCATGTTTCATGCAGGAAACTGGTAAGTAAACAAAAAGAGTTTTGGACATTTTTAGGTAAGAGATAGAATAATTGGTCAGATATGCAAGCCAGAGGTAAGCAGGAGTAAGCAAGGCTCACAGATAAAAGGGATGCATAGCCATTTGTAACATCTACTTGATAAAATGTGAGCTGCTAGTCCCTTAATCAGAGGACAAGTAATAGTTTGTTTCAAATCTTTAAGACAAGAATGTTTTATTTTGACAAGTATAGGATGTTAGATCACTAAGCAGGTCACACTTGTTGGGGGTTTGGCCCTTTACAGTAAAAGAAAAATACTGATCATTTAAAAAAGTTTATTAAAACTGATCAATGCAAATCTAAAATTGCCAATTTCACTTCTCCTATAGCATGCAAGCAAAGCAAAGCAAAGCAAACTTTATTTATATAGCACCTTTCATAATCAAGGCGCTGCACATAATATAAAATTGCAGTATAAAATAAATGATATAGTAAATTATTTAAAATCAGTCAATTAATTAGTCAATCAGGGAAGGCCAAAGAAAATAGTACGTTTTCAGCATAGATTTAAAACTGCTGATGGTCAGGCATTCTTTTAAATGATGAGGTAAGAGAATTCCACAGGGTTCATGCTGCAAATGAAAAAGCACGAGCACCAGATGTTTTAAGATGAGCCCTGGGAATCTCTAGCAATCCCTCGTCGGCAGATTGGAGAGGGCGATTTGGGGAGTAGGGAGTCAGGAGATCTTTCAGGTAGTTGGGTCCCTGTTCATATAGGGCTTTAAAGGTGAGCAAGCCCACCTTGTAGGTGATCAACCTCTGAACTGGCAGCTAGTGCAGTTCGTGCAGCACAGGCATAATGTGACTGGTCCTGGAGGTACCACTCAACTGTCTGGCTGCAGCATTCTGCACTAGCTGCAAGCAGCGGATATCAACCCCAGACAACCCTAGGTAGAGGGCATTGCAGTAGTCAAGACGGGTGTTAATGAAGGCATGGACCAATGCTGGAAGGTCGTCTGGTGGAATCAGGTGTTTCACCTGAGTGATATTCCTCAGATGGTAGAATGAGGCTTTAAACACAGCTGACATCTGAGACTTCAGGGTCAAGCCATCATCAAAAATAACACCCAGGTTACGCACCTGATCTGAGATAATGAGCTGTACACCATCAAGCCATAGGCCCTACATGTGCCCAGCCCCAAAACCTGCCCCCCAGGTGACCCAGATCCACAACCAACACCTCAGTCTTATCCGGATTCAGTCTCAACCAATTCAAGCTCATCCAGTCTTTGATCTTGGAGAGGCAACTATTTAGCATAGAGATTGCATCGACCTGTCCGGGCACAAAAGACATATACAGCTGAGTAACATCTGCATAGCAGTGAAAACTCAAGCTGTATTGCCTGATGATATCTCCCAATGGCAGCATATACACTGCAAAAAACATGGGCACCAATATGGAGCCCTGCGACACCCCACAGGACAGAGGGAGGGCAACAGAGGAATAAATTCCAGTAACCACCCTCTGAGACCTGCCTATGAGGAAAGATTGAAACCATTCGAGGACTGTACCTGACAGTCCACAAAGGAACCACGGGGTTTCCAAAAGCACCTCATGGTCCACAGTGTCAAAGGCTGCTGAGAGATCAAGAAGGACCAAAATGGTACAATCTCTCACCATTTGGAGGTCATTTAATACCCGAACAAGGGCAATCCCCATGCTGTGCCTCTTCCTTAAACCAGACTGAAGAGCTTCATAGATGTTGTGAGTTACTAAGTGATCATCCAGTTGCAGCACAACCACCTTCTCAATAACTCTCCCCACAAAGGGCAGGTTAGAGACAGGTCAGTAGTTAGCTGGATCGACGGGATCCAAGGAGGGTTTTTTAAGGAATGGTCAAATGACCACCTTCTTTAAGGGGTCTGGAAAGATTCCCCTCTCCTAGGATCTCCATACAATTTCAGCTAGGATCGGGCAGATAATATCTACACAACCCACTAAAAGGGAGGTAGGGCCCGGATCCAAACTACAACAGGTTGGGTGCAAAGTCTGGACAATCTTCACAATGTCCATGAATTCCAGTTGGCTGAAATCCATCCAGACAGACTGGGTGCTTACTACCTCCCATTGACCTCTGCAACCCCTCAAAGAGAGAGCCAAGCTGATTCCAGACTTGATGCTGGCAACCTTATCTGTGAAAAACCAAGCTAGCTCATCACACTTAATTTGTGAAAAAGCTGTTCCAGACTGGAGTCAGATTGGATTGTATAATCTGTCAGCAGTTCAAAAAAGTTGAGCCGGTTGGTTCTGCACAGCAGAAATCTCCCTGGACAAGAACTCTGCCTCCTTATGGGTGATTACTGATTGATAGCACTTATAATGTTCCATCAATCTAAGCCTGTCAGTATCCAGGGTGGACTTCCGCCATGCTCTCTCCAGCCTTCAACCAACCCACCTCAGCTCCTTCAAGGACCCATCATACCAAGCGGACCTTGGGCGAAGAGTGAGTGGTTGAACACGAATAGGAGCAATCAAGTCCAAGGCATTTCCCACTGCCTTATTATAGGCTAGTACATGGTCCCCTGGACTTGTGCTTTCACCCAGTAATCCCGAAAGGTCCAGCACTGCTGATAGACTATCTGGGGTAACTCCCCTTAAAGGGTGGTACCGGACCATCTCCGAAGGGGTAGGTCCATTTGGGGGGGGCCCTGAAACTGAACCCTATGGTGTGATGGTCAGACCAACTGACTGGTTCCACCCCCAAGTCAGTGATCTCCATCCCCAGGAGGAATAGCAGATCCAATGAGTGACCTCCTATATTGGTAGAGGAGGTAACTACCTGTGTAAGGCCCAGCACTGTCATTAGCTGGAGGAGATTTTGACCAAACTGTGAGAGTTCATCATCGACCCAGGCATTGAAGTCCCCCAGAATTATCCATCTGGGATACTCCAACACCATGTCGATGATGAAATCCACAATCTCCTGCAGGAATACACCCCCATCACCTGGGGTATGGTAAATGAGGAGTATCCTACAGCCTACACCCTCACCCATGACACACTCAAAGGATCTGGTGGTCCCCACTGGAACATCCACAAGACCCAGTTCGGTCTTAAAAAAGATGGCTACACCCTCACCCCTATGATCCAACCTCAGGTGGTCAATCACCGAGAACTCACCTGGAACTGCAGAAGCCAGTACTGGGTCTACATTTTTATCCAGCCAGGTCTCAGTGATGCATGCCAGGTCCACCGTTTCAACAAGATCAGCTATAATGGCTGTCTTGTTTTTGATGGACCTAGCATTACATAACACTGCCTGGGCTGGATGAGATGCTGGGGAAGACCTCAACTCCTGACCAGCTTCAATTGCTGGGCCCTTGGATATGGGAACAAGATAGGGATTACCCCTGTCCTGGCACCATTTCTCTCCAGGGCATTGTCTGGTCCCTACCACCCCAATACACACACCCTTTCCATTTCCCCACCAGGCCAAGTTCTGTCCCCATTCCTGCGCCTCCTGGCAATCCCGAGGAATTGGTAATATTTGTAAGTCTTTGTTGGTAAAAAGGGGCAGTCAAAGGGGTGCAATTCCCTGAGCCTGGTGGGGGAATACTGCCTGGCCATCTTTTGACCCTCCCTACACATTCTTAAAACACAAGTCTATCTGCACAGACCCAGGAGCCTAACATTCAAAATCACAAATACTAAGTAACCAAAAAACAAAATAAACAAAAAATAATAATACACTCTACCAGTCTCTCTCACAGATTGGAGGGCAACTTAAACATAATAATACCCACACTTAAACAAATACCACCCAATAACCCCAAAGATACCAAGCCCCCAAATCAACTAAACCCACAAACTACAACTTAAACAACAATAATAAAACAGCAGAAGGTTAAAAAACAGTCATATAATGCAGAGTGACCACAGTTTGATATCAGTGTAATAGCACTGTCCACTATATGCAGTGTTGAGTCTTTAACAGTTTAAAGAAATATGCCACAACTCCACGAAAATATATGAAGTGAAAGGGGAGAGCTCTCACCAACCCCTTATCAAAATCTTTGTCCAGACAACATAGCCCTCTCACTGCCACATATTCAGAGTTTAATTTGTGAATTTAAACCAGAAAGGAGGCCCTCTCACTGCCTCCTAAGTTAGTCATAGAGTTGCACATATCCAGTAAAATATTCAGAAATAGTCACTTCATATAATACTTGTGGCATCCAGTGAACGAGCTTGCATCCAGTTTCACTTAGTGAAGTATAGGAAGATCTTCAAAAAATGGGCTAATTTCCAGAGAAAATCGGATCTAAGCAATAAGTTCAAGTTGGCCTGATTTTGTCTGACCCCTAAGCGGATCCACCCGGAGTCCAGTAAATCCCCCCCCAACTTAGGCTATCAGAAGCATGCCCAACACCAGTCAGACAAACCCAGACAGACTCAGGAGACCTAAGAAGATGTCCACCCTCCAGTCGGCACCACCAGATCACCCCAGGGAAAGAAAAGCTAGACCCAGGATCCACCTCGGGTATGCCAGTTCGGCTCACCCACTCCGCCGCAACAAGCAGCACAGATCCTTCTCAGCTCATGAATCCAAATCTGAACAGGGCAATTCCAAGAAAGCCTCCAACTGTCCATCAGCAAATGCTGCTGTTAATGCACCAGAGTTACTGCTTCAAATTTCAGGGAGTCCAAGCATGCCACCATGGCCAGTCCCACCAGCGTTCGACTCCTGTCCAAGCCCACTCCGGAGACTCCCTTCACTCCTCACCTCACAGTGGCATGAAGTGGCAACACCAGAGGAGAACTCCCATGGATGCACAAGCTAGCTGGTAAGTTAAATAACTTGCATATTAATGGTAGTTGATGTCCAAGGAGTAGTACGGTCGATAAGCCGAAAGGAAATGACCACAACTCTCAAACTGCAGCTACAGTTATACAAATTAAACAAATTAAATAAAACAAATAAAGCAAACTCCACAAAATAAACAAATCAATAGTCGCTTCTGAGCGCCTAGACTGCTCCCGATGGCTGGCCCAGCGTGGCCGCCATCTTAACCACTCCATTTTAAAAAGGTCAACAGACCTGTCAAAATTCATCCTATTTATGGATTCCTCCTTAAAATGTTTTTAGAACCCAAATAATTCTGATTTTTGACTCTAGCTGGCAAAAATGTTAAGTTTGTACTTCCCCTTAGAAAATCTTAAACATATGTAAAATAAAAAGTTTGCAGCATATCAAAGGGGAAAAAATTAGCATACAAAATATAACAGAAAAAGAGGTTTGTTTCTGTCTAAAACAGATAAAATGCTCACATGTGTATTATGATGTTGTCAGTGGTTTCCCTTGGCAGGTTAGTGTACTGCCAAAAATTACTATTTCATGTCAAAAGTAATGAACTATTTCTCCTTATATCTGATCATGCATAGCGTTGCATCTGCTCTTTGAATGCTGTGACTCTACTTGTTCACATGCTTTGATTACTAGTTGGATGTATTTTCCTTTACATTGTTTTTTCCTGAATGTATTTTAGCTGATATCACATCAGGTTCACGCAGACCAAAGGACCATGGTCAACAGCATATGGTCAAAATGTCAAAATGTGGAAGAACATGGTGCATAAGTTAGCACTTGTGTTACACCACATAGTGAGGAGGTGCTGTACCTTTTCCCTCAAATGTCACTGGAGTGGTGTTTCATGGCAGCGTGGTGTAGTAATAGTAAATCTACAGTTAAGAAAAATTTCACTGGAGTGGTGATCCATGGTGGCATGGTGTTGTAATACTAAATCTTCTGTTCGTGGACTAGTATGTGCTTTTGTGTGCGTGACTAGTGTGCAACTTTTTTCACTTTACACTGCTTTTAGTTCAGCTGGTTTTGAGAGGCATGGTTTTGCATTGCAGTGTTTTGCTGACTCTGTTCTTTACTGTGCTGTATTGTATTTTGCTCAGTTGACGTGGAACCTTTTAGCCTGTATGTAACTATTCTTCTAACCTGTTGCCCTCCCTGTGACTCCAATGAACACAAGATTCTGCATCTCAAGGGTTATCCCAGCAAGAGTAATTTAAAATAAATAAATCAATCACTAAAAAAAATAAAGTATTTTTCCTTTTCCCTTTTGCTAATGAGAAAAATGTTCTTTTGGCAATATTTAGTTTGATGTGAGGAACAGTACTCTGTATGGAGGATGACATATTTAGATCTGTTCCTCCTCATACATCATCAGCATTGTGGCCTCACTGACTATAACATCACAACTGCCCAAGAAGAGCTAACCATCTGCTGCCAAAGTGGCCACTTGTGATGTCATAATAAGTGAGATCACAATGCTGATGAGATACAAGGCTGAACAGAGCTAGATATGTCAGTCTCCAGGGAAAGTTCTACTCTTCCCATTAGAAGTGACACTATCAGGTAGAAAACCTAAGAAGTGGAAAAAGAAAGATACTTCAGAAATAAAAACTCGCTACTTTTAAAAAAATTAAAAAAAAAGAGTTTTCCCAACTATTTTGATGCTACTATCTCTTTAAGTAATGTAATACAATTAGACTACAAATATAAACTGGCAGTTGCAGACCCATAATTAGTTTATATAAGCTTTCCTAAAATTAATGATAGTTTGATGATATTTTGTCCCTCACACAAATTTTAAAGTGCTTGTTGTGGTGAAATAAATGTGTCAATGTTCTTAAAAGTTCAGGCTCTTTAAGCCCTTGGCAGTTGAGCTGCTGTTAGATAAATGCATTTGTTTAATTTTGTGTTCAAGATTATTTGCACATGACATTTTAATGAAAAGAGATACACATACTGCAAAGTGATTCAGTTCTGACGTTGAAGATACAAAAAAGACCAATTACTGTATCTGGTTAATAAGTTTACAATGAATGCAAGCCTGTGTTACATTTCATTTCCACTATCTCTTATTTTTAATCACACTGTACCACAAAAATGTAATCCCTCAAATTCCCATCCACTTCAGTAATGACAGACAGTTAATTACTGCACAAAACTGCAGAAAAAGGGAAACAGTGATTCCAAAAGAACTATTGTTCTAGAATTAATAAGGAAATGCCCAATATAATTATTACAAACCACAAAAGAAAAAACATTGCTGGTGTTTGTCTTAGCTAAGAGTGACTAAACATCATGCTGTATCCTGCTACTTGTGTAAGTAGGGAAACAACGGTACTCTATTCAGGTGGGGACGGTTTCAATTACTGTGCGAGGCTGTGATAGCTAGGAAAAATATAGTAGTTCAGTTATGTTCATATATACATTTAGTGCAGTGTAAAGGGATAATAATCCATAGAAACTCATCTGGAGTACTGTTTGCAATTCTGTAACCTGCACTTAAAGAAAGACATGTACTGGGTGGAAATAGTGCAGAGGATGGTAACCACAATGACCCAGGACCAGCAGGATAGTACTTACGTGGAGAGGTCATCAAATCTCAACATGTATTTGCTGGAAGCAAGAAGGGGCAGTGGCATACCAGGGATGTACAACTGAACAAACTCCACAGGATTACCAGTAGTTGCTTATGCTAATGGAAATCCCAGCACCAGGGAAAATGCAATGAAACTGCCAGCCTAGGGGGAGATTTAAGAAGGACATCAGAAAATATTTCTTCACTGAACGTGTGGTGGAGGGGTGGGATAGCCTGCCAAGGGAGGTAGTCCTTGTAAAAATGGTGGCAGGATTCAGGAATGGGCAAGACAGGCATATGGGGCTGGTGAAGACAGTGGCAAAAGAGGAGGGAAGAATGTGGGAGTGGCGGTTCACTAAAGCTCTCATGAATGAACATTAAATAGGTGGGGCTGGACAGAGTCAATGGGCTGCAGGGACTTTTTTTACTGGCAGCATCTATGTTGCACATTTCTGTGACACAGGACATTACAGGCCAGTAAGCCTGACCTGGATAATAGGAAACTGCATGATAAAGGAGTAGCAGGTTGAGTTCCTGGAAACTAGTGGGCTACAGGACAAGAGACAGCATGGGTTTGTGGCAGACAGGTCATGCAAGACAGAAACATGGAAACATTGAATTTGATGGCAGATAAGGATTGCTTGGGCCACCTAATCTGCCATTTTTTCCCTTACTTACATTATCGCTGCTGACACTTCTTGATTTTGATCTACAGCTCTTTCTCCCTGCCCCCTCATGTCCACTATGATTCCCTTGTGCCTATTCCATGCATTCTTGAACCCCGCCACTATTTTTCCCCCACTGCCTCTGCTGGAAGGCTGTTCAGGGAATCCACCATTCTTTCTGTGAAAAAGTACTTCCTCACATCTCTCCTGAATCTACTCCCATCCAGCTTCATAGCATGTCCCCTTGTTCTTGACTACCTTTTTTTCTGAAATGTACTTTCCTCCTGTACTGTACCTTTTTAGCCATGTGAGATATTTGAAGATCTCTATCATATTCCCCCATCTATCTCTCTCTCTCTCTCCCTCCTTTCTTCCTGGGTGTACATATTGTGGTCATTTAGTCTCTCCTCATATGGCTTTTAATGCAGACCCTCCACCATTTAGTTGTCCTCCTCTGGACTGATCCCACTCTGTCTATGTCCTTCCAGAGATATGGTCTCCAGAACTGAACACAGTACTCTGGTTTCCTCAGGTCTTTGCCCATCCTTTCCATCCCCCTAGAATGTCCACACTATTGCAAATGTTGGTGTCAGCTGCAAAGAGGCAGACCATCCTTTGCAGCTACTCTGCAATGTCACTTATAAAGACAATAAAGAGGACAAGTCCTAGCTCTAATCCCTGAGCACACCACTGGTTACCCTCCCTTCCTCAGATTGAACTCCCCTCTGTGGCGTATCTCTAACCAATTTCTTATCCAGCTAATCACCTTTAGACCCACACCTAAGCTACCCAGCTTGTGTACTGGTCTCCTATGCGAAACAATGTCAAAAGCCTTACTGAAGACTTCTGGTTCCACCCCGTGAGTGATAGCCACATCGTTCATGACTCTCACTACCCACCTGGAGAAAACCCTCCATCTGGGGAATAAATCGCTTTAAAATATGCAGATATGTGGATTTTTAGAGAAACAGAGGATACGTAGTTTGCTAGCATGGGTTCGGGGCTGAGATTTCACTATGCTGGAGGATAATATGGAACATTCCGATACGGAGGCCTCTGAGCCTGAATCGAAACAGGATAATGCCACATCAGGTTCCCAGTGGGGTGCTCTTAAAAATATTCAAAATACCAATAAGCCCAAAGATAAAAAAACTAAATTAGACACAATTTACCAGAAGCTACTCTCTTTTCAGGCAGAGGTGAAGCAACTGTATAGAGAGCTGCGCCAAGATGTAATGCAATTGAAACAAAGAGGTGATGATACAGAAAGGCAACTTACTGCCACTGAAAATTGGGTGGATGATCATGAAACCCAGATTCAGTACTTGCAACAACAACAAGAGGTACTGGAAGCAAGGCAGGAGGATGTGAAGAACAGAGCCCGCAGGAAGAACATCCAGACTTCCTGTATTTCGGAGGTGCTCAGAGGGCACAGACATCAAATACTTTATAGAGGCTTTACTCCAGAAAGCCTTGGAGCTCCCCACAGACCTGCAACTAAATTTGGAGCAGGTACATCAGGCACTAGCTCCGAAGCCTACAGTACCTACGGTGCCCCCTAGATCCATAATTGCCCCCTTCAACAGTTATGCAACTAAGGAGCGTATTCTTTTACTTGCTTGGCTTAAACAAAAAATATTTTATGGTCAAAAGTCTTTCTATCTAGATCATGATTACGCCCCCAAGACTATGAAATTGCACTGGGCCTATCTTCCCCGTTTACTTGTGATTAAGGCCACAGGCCATACATTTTCTACACCATACCTGGCTGGACTGGTTGTGCACCTTCCTAATGGTAAGAAGGAATTTTCAATGGCACAAGAAGTCAAGACTGAACTTACTAAAATGGGCCTGAAATTCTAAGATCGTCCTTTGGGTACTGTAAATGCTGCATTACATCCCCCAAGATGGCAGACTGAAGGCAAGAACATGCCCCAGGAGAAACGCGGGCAACAGGACCCAAAGTTATCACTGGCAGCATTTCACTGAATGGACATATCAACTGCTGTGGAGAAGACCTGAAGAGAGATGGTTTCTGACAGGTTCAACATTTTCTCCATGGATGGCAGCAGGTGGGGAGGGGCATGGGTTATTGCCTCCTGTGAGGCTTCCCTGGGCCCTGGCGTGCACTGCCCTGACTCTAGGCCTAATGTTGGTATATTGTTGGTCCTCTATATTTGGGCACTTGATGGACATCTACCAAGGTGGTGCGCTGCGGGGGTCCCAGCCCCCCCCATGACCTTTTCATTAAAGTCTGGCTGCATTTCATTAATTGATGAATATCTCCCACACCGACAAAGGCCGGGGAGAATCAACAACCGGGTTGCAGATCTTTTAAGGGGCTGCTTTTGTTAACTTAATAAGTTCTATTTTAGACATACTGCATTGGACAATATCTTTGAGAACTTATATAGGACAAACAGACTGTACAAACAAATATCCTATCCCCCCTTTTTTTTTTCTCCTCTCCCTTTTTGCGGTGTTTTTTCTAGGCAGAAGTTTAATTTACAGGGAGGTATCTGAAGCATAGATATCACCAGGTGCTACAGGGAGGTAATTGTGGGATTGATTTGAGGAGGGGGAAAATAAGTGTTCCTCTATCCATCATATATATATATATATATATATATATATATATATATATATATATATATAAAAGTTCCCAATAACAAGTTCAAATGGTGGTGTGAAAATCTGGAGGGTATTTCTATGGGGCTGGAAACATAAGGTGGGGAATATTGTTTTATTTGAATGATAAGCACTACTCAGAAGGGTTATTTAAACTCTCACCCCCCCCAAGCCGTCATAAGTAATGGCTAGATGAGAGGAGAGACTTCTTATGTAGCCATTTATGTTCATCTCATTCATGGGGGTATTATTGGTCCCTATCCTATTTTATTTTTCTGTCCTAATAAACTTTTATGTTGGAGCATGAATAAGTTCCCTGGAGGCCCCAGGCTGGAATGACCTGTGCTTTACCTCCACTCCTGGAGGACACTTTGCCTGGACATGGGACATTAGAGGAGGTATAGGGAGGTTAGGTATAACCTCCCCAATCCTAGAAGTTCAGTTTATTTTCCCTTACTGGGAGAAAGGAATATAGGTTGTACAAAGGTTATATTGTTTAAGGTTCATAATTAGTTTTAACTTTTTTACTTGGGCACAGTTGCCACAGGTCTACATGTTTAGTAGACAAACGTTGTTTTGTTTTAAATTGGGGTACACAATATGGATATGCAGGCAAACGTGAATACAAATTATGAGTGGTGAAAATTTTATTGCAAGTTCTACGGGGGGGTGAGCATAATTTATTTTTCCCTTTCAGCTGTTTCAGGAAAAGTGGGCCTGAGCTGGACCCTGCCACCAGGAGGCTGTTAATCCCAGGTTGTGGGGGTTTAGTTACAGGATTTATACTAATAGACTTTTTCTTATATGATTGTTAATGGCCAGATTACCAGTTAGTGTCCTATCATTAAATATTAATGGGATTAATAGCCCGGTCAAGCGGACCAGACTCTTCCAATATTTAGGGAGACGGGGGTCTGACCTTATTTATCTCCGGGAGACTCATTTGTCTCTTTCAGAGCATTTGAAGCTGTCTTCAGGAGGGCATTACAGGGTAGTGGCATCCTTTAGTAAAACAGGAAAGAGAAGGGGAGTAGCTATTATGATACCCTCTTCCACCCCTTTTATGGTGGAGGAAGAACGTGTAGACCCGAATGGATGTTATGTGATCTTGCAGGGGACCATGTATGGAACAGAGGTGACTCTGGGGAATGTTTATATCCCTCCGGTTTCACCCCCTGGCTCGCTTGCATCAATTTTTCAACCAATTAGTGAAACTCTAGAAGGGTGTCCTGATTTTGGGGGGGGATGTTAATGTAACTGTATCTCCTAATATAGACACTTCCCACCTCCAAAAGCATTGTATTATGGCTACTCAGAGGTTACTTCAGTCCCAGATTTCAGTCCATGGGCTACTAGATATGTGTGGTGGCATTTTTACCCCTCTGAATGGGGCTTTACTTATTTTTCACCAAGGTTTCAGACCTCGTCCCATATAGATTAATTTTTTGTTTCTATTGAGCATGTAGATATGCTATGGGATTTGACACTAAATGCTCACTTCCTATCAGATCACATGCCCCTTTTGCTTAAATTAGATATTGGGAAACCTCATAAATCTACACTGTGGCATTTGAATCTGTCCCTATTGCGAGATGAAGAGTTTCAGGCTCAGATGACACAAAGAATCCTGCAGATTATCCAGGATAACCTTTCTTTAGAGACCCCGTACATCCTGATTTGGGACACTCTGAAGGCAGTTATCCATGGGGAGATAATAGCCTATGCCTCATGTAAGCATAAGCAGAGGGAGACTAGATATAGACAACTGCAAGCCCAACTTAAGGAGCTACAACAGTTGTAAAGGACACGGGGACTCCGGATGAAGATGAGATCCGTCAAGTTAAAACAGAACTTCAGGCCATAATGGGCTCACAAGTGCAGTCTAAGTTACAGTACCTTAAGAAATTTTATTATGAGAGAGGTCCTGGGTGGCCATGGCTCTGGCTAGGAGGCTTTGAGGAATCAGGCAGGCAGCCTGCATTACTAAACTTAAAAATCCCATCACAGGGGCAACAACTGGAAACACCTCAGACATACTGACAGTGTTCCAGACGTTCTAAAATGAATTATTTGCTAACCCCAGACCTCCCCCAGATCTATTGATTCAGACATTCTTGTCCTCGCTACGGTTTCCAAAACTAACCCAACAGCAAAGGGAATTCCTGCTAATCCCCATATCCGAAGAAGAAAGTAAGAGAGTTCTGTCCCATGCAAAAACAAAATGTCCTGGTCCAGATGGATTCCCCATGGAATGGTATAAGACTTTCTTACCCCTCCTCCTCACCCTTTTGAGAGGGGCATTTTTGGAAGTACAGGAGGGGAACCCTCCCTGGTTTCATGAGCTTATGCAGTAATATCCACTGTCTTAAAACCAGGTAAAGAGCCACAGCAACTAGACTCATATAGACCTATCTCAATATTAAACTGCGACTATATGCTCTATATGTCTGTTTGGGCTTGACGTCTGGAGGATATTCTTCCAGGAATCATCCATCCGGATCAGTCGGGATTTTTAAAAATGAGGTAAACCTCAGATAAATACCCGCAGGGTCATCCATTTTATGGATTATGCTTCCCGTTACTCTTTTCCAACTACTATAGTAAGCCTTGACACTTATAAGACATTTGATAGAGTAGTTTGGAATTTTTTGTGGCAGGTGCTGGCCTCTTTTGGTTTTCTTGAGGAGATCATCACGTGGCTTAATAACATGTATACCAACCCCTTGGCATATATAAGGGTGAATGGTACTATCTCCACTCCTATAGTTTAAGAGAAGGGCACTCATCGGGGCTGCCCCCTCTCACCTCTCTCACCTTTGTTATTTGCTTTATACATCGAGCCATTGGTGATCGCCATTAGAGGGTCCCGGGAGGTGCAGAGAATAGAACTGGCGAGGGAATGCTGTAAAGCATCATTGTATGCTGATGATGTTTTGCTCACGTTGCGTGACTCCGAGAGGTCCCTTCCAGTGGTCTGGAGGATAGTGAGAGGCTTTGCGAAGGTCTTGGGGTATGTAGTGTATACCCCTAAGAAAGGGGTTTTGACCTTACATTTTTCTCCATCCACGGATTTGAAGGGCCTCCTTCCCTCTAAATGGAGGAGAATCAAAATTAAGTACCTCAGCATTTCTTTACCTCAGACTCTACAGAATCTATGTCTGATTAATTTTGAACCCTTCACCCTGACCATGGAGACGGACCTTCATAGGTGGGCTCAGTTGCATCTTTCTTTTTATGCTAGAATTGAAATGATCCGAACAAACATTTTACCCAGAATACTATATTTTTTTCAGACTATCCCCATTTTGCCCCCTCTGACCTATTTCTCTTCTTGGAATAAGGCCCTGGCTAGATTTGTGTTGGTGGAACGTCACCCTCGCATACAGTGGTCTCTCCTTCAACTTCCAAAAAGCAAAGGCGGGTTGAACCTTCCTGACTTAAAACAATATGCGAATGCAGTTGCTATTAGTCAAATTTTGTGCTGGTTTAACCCAGCATATAAAGTCCCGTGGAAGCATATTGAATGCATCCTTAATGATCTGCATGATGCCCCTAAGGTGATATTTGCACCCATTGCCTCTCTCCCAAATGTAGCTGACTATTTTATAGAAGCACACAAAATGCTGCAGATTTGGTACAAAATTCATGCCATTCCAGCTCTGAAGCCTTTATTTTACTATTTAAGGTTACTGACGGCTGAAATTGATTTTATGTTGGCTTGTTTTGATCTCACCTTTCAGAGGTGACATCGGAGCGGCCTATCTTTTATCTTCCAAGTTTTGGACTTGCAGGAGGTAGTATCATTTACACAGCTACAGCAAGCCCATGATCTTGCCAATAGGGAATACTATAGATACTTACAGATTCAAATCTTTTTGTTACACAAAGGCCCACAGAGGAGTCACCTCCCAGATCCTATACTCCTTCTCCTGAATATGTTAATGTCCTTGATCAAAGGCACTATATGACAACACATAATAGAACTATTATACCGGGGGCTCAGGGAATATGTATTAGACATGACAAGAGGTATTCCTGAGGCCTGAAATAGGGAGCTTCCTAATCCAGTCCCATATGATATTTGGCTTAAATACACTGGCCTTTCCCTGGGGATCTCTTTGGCCCCATATTGGTGAGAATTTGCATGGAAGGCCCACAACTGTTTCTTTAACACACCAGTTAAACTGGCGAAATTCCTCCCAGGCCCAGTTGGACACTGTTGGAGGCTCTGCGGATATCATTTGGTTAATCATGTACATATTTTTTGGTCATGCCCAGAGTTGAGAGCCTTCTGGCAGGAAACTACTGACGCCTTAATAGAACTATTGGGGGATGAAGCACTCCTTACTCAAGAGTTGGTGCTTCTTTCTGTTCCTCCTGAGGGCTTTAGACTACGATGAGGTTCACTCTTATTTACTTATCTTTTGGTGGCCAAAAAGGTGATTACTCGCCTGTGGCGACAACCTAGATCCCTTTTCATAAGTGATTGGCATAAAATGATGGTGGAACTCTACTCATTGGAAAGTTTGATAGCTAGCTGTAATAGCAGGGTATCCCAGTTTGAAATTCGGTGGCGTTCATGGATTTTTTACATTTCGGCACGAGACCCCTCGTTTGTTCCATGAGGTTGCTTGGTATATGCGGGAGATGTGGGGAACTTGGGGAAGAGGGAGTCTGGTACTAAACAGGACTGTCAGAAGTGCAGCCAGTACCTCCCTGAGTTCCCTCAATACCCTTGGATACATCCCATCTGGCCCAATTGCTTTGTCCTCCTTCAGATTACTGAGTCCCTTCAGGATTCTCTCCTGTGAAAAAGGACTAGTGTCTACCTCTGTCCCTTCAAAAAGTCTGTTACATTTTTCTAGCTCCTTCCTTTCTTCCTCTGTGAACACTGAAGAAAGGTACTTGTTCAGGATGTCTGCCTTTTCCTGGTTCCCCTCTGTACAGTCTCCCCCTTTCCATTTTAACCTTACAATCCCACCCCGGTCCTACTTTTTCCGCTTACATACTTAAAAATGTATTGTCCCCTTTCATTAGCTCCTGGGCTAGTCCCTCCTCATTTTTGTGTCTTTGTGCTCCTTACTACTTTCCCTGCTTCCCCGTTTTCCCCTTATATACCTCCCTATATTTGTCCCTCTGCATCTCTTTATATCTTCTGAATGTTACCCTTTTAGCCTTTAGCTTTTCAGCCCCTCTTTTGGGAAACATAGCAGTCTCCTTTTCCTCTTCCTTTTGCCCACTTGTTTGATGCAGAGGTTTGTTACCTTTATTGTGCTTCCTTTTAGTTTCTCCACTGTTCTGAAAACTGTATTTGGCCACCAGACAGACTAGCCAAGTGCCAGACAAAACAAACTGCAAAGTAAAATAAAAAAGACTGTGCTAAGGCTAACACAGCAAAAAAGAACACAATATTGGTCGTCTGGTTCAAACACTTTATAGCCAAGGACTCATTATAGCAACACTCCACTGCCATGCCACATGGCGACGTGGCAGAGGAGTACTGCTGTCTTGAATACTTGGCAATAAATTGTATCAAATGTTATCCTACAGCAAAATGGTGCCCAGCACAACCATCCCTCCTCCATAGCTGGCTGCCTTCTCATGAATGAAAGCCCTCATATGCTTGCTATAGTAAAACCAACTGATCACATAATCAGCTGGTTTTTACTATACAGTATCAAGTGTGCAAGCACTTTAATTCATGAGAAGGTGGCTATCTGTGGAGGAGGGAGGGTGGTGATGGGCACCTTCTCGCTGTATATCTGAGAACCGGACGCTGATGGATGGGAGTATGGTCAGGTACAGTGTTGGAGGTGGTGTGGGGACATCATTTACACTTTTTCCCCTTTATACTTCAGTCCAGAGGACGACAACTAAAATGGTGCAGGGTCTGCACCAGAAGCCATACGAAGAGAGACTAAAGGAACTTTATATGTTTACCCTTGAGGAAAGGAGGGAGTGGGAGAGGAGTAACATGATAGAAACATTTAAGTACCTCAAGGCAATCAATAAAGTCCAAGAGGGTAGCATCTTTCAGAAAAAGAGATGTGCAAGAACATGGGGGCACAATTTGAAGATAGAAGGAGGATGGCTCAGGGGCAATGTAAGGAAGTATTTTTTCACAAAGAGGGTAGTGGATGCATGCAACGGCCTTCCTGAGGAGGTTGTGGGGTCAAAAACAGTGGGGAAATTCAAAAATGCTTGGGACAGACATGAAGCAATTCTTGTTGGAGGTAGGAGGAAGTAGGCTGTTGGTCGACTAGGATCTGCAGCTTATCCAATAGGAAGGGAAATGGGCAGACTAGGTGGGCCAAGTGGTCCTTATCTGCCATCAAACTCTATGTTTCTGTTTTTAAGTGTAAATAGCACTTTATATTAAGACAGTGGCTGATCGTGGAGGTGAGTGGGTTGTGCCAGTCACCCATTGGGGGTCTACTTTTATTAA
The DNA here is from genome assembly GCA_016271365.2 of Neoceratodus forsteri. Lineage (NCBI taxonomy): Eukaryota > Metazoa > Chordata > Ceratodontiformes > Ceratodontidae > Neoceratodus > Neoceratodus forsteri. Next base: position 1,272,169,403 of record CM057452.1, read on the forward strand.
ATGTATTTAAAAAAAAACAATGTGGGTGCTGGGGGGTGGAGGGTGGGATTGTGCCTTTGACAGAGGTTGGGGGGATGGCAGTTGCATTTTACCTGGTTGGGCTGAGAGAGGAGGGAAGGGACTGTTCTTTTTTTTTTTTTTTTATAGATGGCTGAATAATTTCCCAAATGCAAACAGTCCCCTATTTGGGAAGGGCTGCTGAATATTCTGGAGCCCTACTATTCATGCTATTCGAAAAATAGTATATGACCACCACATAGCCCTATTGCTACTGGTCCTCAGGGCAGTGGATCTTACCTCATTTGCCTGATCATTTTGGGCTCAACAATCTCACTAGGCCTGACAATTCCTCCAGCTGTTGGGATTCATAGCAGCTACATCCTGCATGGTCCATTGGACCCATTAGTGCATTCACTCTCTCCAGTGGTCTCGGTGTCACAATCACCTGTACCAGTTGGTTTGGGTAACCCTGCCAATGCGGGATACCATTGAATGGTGGCTATGTTCCCAGAACCTCACTGAGGGAATTCCATTTCTCCACCAAGTGCCAACCCTTACCCTGACCACTGATACATCCCTGGTGGGGTTGGGGCACACCTCTCTGATAACACAGCCTACAGGCTCTGGTTAGCCAGTGAGACCCATCAGCACAGCAAGGGGCTGGCAGTATAGCCTAGAAGTTAGAGCAGTGAACTGTGAATGAGCTTTGTACGTCCAGTAGACCTGGGTTTGATTCCCACAATCTCCACTTGCATACTGTGTGACTTTGAGTAGTCACTTAACCTCCCTAGTGCTCCCAGGTCACCTCAAAAAACAGGCACTTATGTCTAGTGGGCCTTACCCAGTTACCAAAGACTAAAATTAAAAAAAACAAACATCAAGCTGCTGGAACACTATGCAGTGCAGTTGACATTGACAACGTTTAACCTGTGATTCAAGGTCAAGTTGTGCAAGTCCAGGCTGACAACATGACCACCATCTTGTACCTGAGCAAACAATGTGGGATGCACTCCTTACCCCTGTGCCAGCAGGCACTATATACCTGGTACACAGCCTACACAGGAATCTCCTAGCAAGGCATGTGGCAGAGGAGGTAGCCAGTTGGCAGATGCTGTCAGTCGTGTAGATGAGATGTCTCTTGAGTGATCCAAGCACCAGGATGTGGTGACACAACTGTTCACCTTGAGAGGGCACACCTCTGGTGGACCTGTTTGCCTCCTAGGAGGACAGAAAGCTAAGGCTCTTCTATGTGTGCCCCCCTTCCCCAGATGGGAATGCTGATGGGGGTGCTTTCTGCTGACTCTGGACCCTGAGCTTTCTGAACACCTTTCCTTCCTTTCCCTTTATCCACAAGGTGTTGCTCAAAGTGTACAGATCCAGGCAAACCTGATCCTGTGAGTGCCAGAGTGACCTAGACACCTCTGTTACCAAGATCTACTCACCCTCAGCAGCAGATCCCTGTGGCAGCTTCCTCCTCATCTAGACCTGCTGATGAGAAAAGGGGGAATGGTTCTGCAACCAGACCTTCAGTGACTGCACCTCTAAGGCTGGTACCTAAGTGGCAAGAGTTCCAGGCTTTGGGCCTTTCAAAAGATGTTTTACACATTGTGGAGGCCTCTTGTAAGGAGTAGATACGTTGAACATATGTGTTCAAGTAGAAAAGGTTCTTGCTCTGGTGTGCCAGCAAGGATATTAAACCTCTTGCCTGTCAAGTGGTGCGGATCCATGACTACCTCTGCTTAATCAGGGTTGTGACCCGCGAACCTTAAAATCAAATCAAATAATTCTTTGTTTATAAAAAAAAGCGCTTTTCTGAAACCAAAGTGCTTACACATAAAACCATATAAATAAATAAAATTTCCTTTTTTAAAAAATAATATTCAGTATAATATAAATAAATAATAAACTGAAGACATACAATAAAAATCATGCAACAGAATCCAGGAACACCTGGCTAAATAAAGAAGTCTTTAGTGTGGTTTTGATGCTTTGGACGGTCAGGCACTCTCGAACCAGATGTGGTAGAGAATTCCACAGGGTAGGGGCTACAAAAGCAAAGGACTGAGCTCCAGATGTCTTTAAATACACCCTGAGAATCTTCAGCAATCCCTTTTTGGCAGAGCGGAGTGGGCGGAGGAGGCAGTAAAGATGGAGAAGATCTTGCAGGTAATGGGGCACCTGTTTGTGTAGGGCTTTATAGGTCAATAACCCAACCTTGAAGGTGATCCACCACTGTACTGGCAGCCAGTGCAGTCTGTGCAGCACAGGCATAATATGACTGGTCCTAGAAGTACTAGTCAGCAGCCTGGCATTCTGCACCAGCTGCAGGCGGCAGATATCAACCCCCGGTAGCCCTAGGTAAAGAGCATTGCAGTAGTCATGGTGGGAGGTAACAAAGGCATGGACCAACATTGAAAGATCATCAGGAGGAACCAGATGCTTCACCCAGGTGATATTCCTTAGATGAAAAATGAGGTCTTAACAACCGCCGGCACCTGAGATCAAAGGGTCAGGCTAGTGTCAAAAATAACACCCAGGTTCTGCACCTGGTCTGAGATAGTCAGCTGAACACCCCTGAGCCAAAGTCCAGAAGGCTACCCTGCTAACAAACCTGCCTCCCAACGACCTGGGTCTACAACCAACACCTCAGTCTTATCCGGGTTCAACCGTAGCCAGCTAGTACTCATCCAGTCCTGAATCTTGGAAAGACTGCTGTTAAAAGCCAAGAGAAAGCCATCTTGCCCAAGCACAAAGGACATGTACAACTGAGTGAAATCTGCATAGCAGTGAAAAGTTAGCTGTACCCCTAATGATATCTCCCAATGGCAGCATGTACACTGTGAACAACATGGGTGACAAAATGGAGCCCTGTGGTACCCCGCAGGATAGGGGGACAGGGGCTAAGGAATAATTCCCAGACACCACTCTTTGAGTCCTACCCTTGAGGAATGATCAAAACCATCTGAGGACCATACCAGACAGTCCACAGATTAACTGCAGGTGCTCCAATAGCACACCATGGTCCACAGTGTCAAATTATGCAAAGAGAGATCAAGGAGGACCAAGATAGAATGAGTCCTCCATTCTCTCGCTATCAGGAAATCATTTAGCACTCAGACAAGGGCCATCTCGATACTATGTTTCTTCCTAAACCCCGACTGGAGAGAGTCATAGACATTGTTGGTGGATAAAAGACCAACCACCTTCTCAATAACCTTACTCAAAATGGGCAGGTTAGAGAAAGGTCTGTAGTTAGCCAGACAGTCAAGGTCAAGGGAGGATTTCTTAAGGAGTGGTTGTACAACTGCCTCCTTTAGGGGTCCAGAAAGACCCCCCTTTCCAATGAACTCTAGACTATCTCAGCTAGAACAGGGCCGATCTCATCAATGCACCCTTCATGAAGGTGCATTGGGCCCGGGTCCAAACTACAGCAGGTTGGCTGCAAAGTCTGGATGATCCTCACAATGTCCATGAGTTCCAGCCAGCTGAAGTCAGACCAAGGAAGATGGGTGTCCATTCCCCCTTCTCTCATCAGCAGGTCTAGTGAACCTGGTCACCATCTCTATGTATCTGATGTGGGCCAGTATGCCAATGGCAGTTTAGGAGAGCGTGCATGAGCATTTTTTTCAAAAGCCTGGACCACTTGTCCTCTCCAGTGAACAAAACAACACCTCTGTGGAACTTACTGCTGGTGCTTGCTTAGGTAATGGGTAAACCATTTGATCTGATCCACAAAAGTAAGATGTCACACTTGTCATGAAAGACTGTGTTTTTGGTCACTATCATCTCAGTCAGATGGGTGAGCGAGCTCCAGTCACTCTCTGTGGAGTCTCCCTATCTGGTTTTCCACAAGGACAAGGCAGTTCTTTGCTCCCATGTGAATTTTCTGCATAAGGTGGTCTCAGAGTTTTATCTTAACCAGGTGTTGCATCCACCAGTCTTCTTTTCAAAGCATGAATTAGATACCCAATGTGTGATCCATACACTGGATGTACACTGGGCACTCTTTTATTTTAAAGAATGCATGGCAGGGGTTCACAGTGATGCTCATCAGTTGTTTGCAACCTATGCTGATTCTGCTTGGGCAATCCAGCAACTAATTAGATACAAACATAGAAACATAGACAATGAGGGCAGAAAACAACAATGATTCATCCAGTCTGGCTGTAGTTCCCTTTCAAACTCCAGGGCCTATTATCCATACAGGTAGTAGCCCTCACTTTCCAGCCCCCAGTTCCCTTCCCTACTACTAGTGCCCAGAGTAATCACTGTACTCTGTATGCTCTCCCAAGTGTGCCTTAAACTATTTATGTAAACTAGAGGATTGCAGGGTGATTTACTTCTAATGTTCGACATCGTGGGTGACCTCTATCTACTAGTTGAAATGGGAATAAAGTTTAAGAGTCCCATAAGGAATACTAGAGGACACCCACTACAGATTACAGGAAAGGTGTTTAGAAGAGACAAACATAAATATTTTTACACTATGTGAATTGTAAACTTATGGAATAAACTGCCAACTCATCATTAGCAGAACAAAAAATTAGTTCAAAGATTAATAAATATATTCTGTCAGGAGGGAAACTTTGTTACTATACAGAATAATAACATGACGGAAGCATTCATGGGCAATCTGCCTTTTTGCTCCTTATCTATCCTTAGTATGATCCTTTTGCCACCCACCATGGCAAGCAGAGTGTTCTATAGTTCCACCAGTCTTTCTGCAACATAAAACTTTCTCATATACCTCATGAACCTCTCTCCCATCAGTTTCCACTCATGCCCCCTGTCATTGAACTGTTAATCATGTTAAATAGTTCCTCACAGTTCACCTTGTTTATTCCTTTCAGGAACCTGAAGGTCTCTATCGTATCACACCACTCTCATCAAGTCTCCGGCAAGTATATGTTCAGTATCATTAAAATATTTTGCAAATGTCTTTGATATTCAGATTTATATAAGGACTATTGCTGAATCACAACTCCTCCTCCCTTATCCGTACATTTTATCACTATTTTGTCTTCATTCACGAGATATCTAAGGGTGGCAAACTATTGTGAGGAGAGATAATATTTCAGCTATCATGGTTACAGTTAACTTAATTGTTTTAGTCAAATCTTCCAGCTATACTTCGTGATATGTTTACTATGTTACTAAGTTACTGTGTATGGCACCCTTAGCCTTCAGGATTAGGAACCCTAAAAATAAAATGTGCCTTGCCTTGGCTTTCTGTCTGTTGCTTTTTCTCTCTTTTATCAAGGTGTCTGTGTCCCTCTCTATTAATCTGATAAACTCATCTATCCCAAAAGCGATATTTCCTGGAGGAACAAATTATGATATTTCATTTTCCATTTTAGTTTTGTCTCAAGTAAGACTGGGGACATGTGTCTTCTTACATAGACAACCACAGTCAACTAGTAAAAGACACGCGCAAGCATTATTAAGCATTTATTACAAATTATATCATCAATATAAATACTTATGAAAAAGAAAAAAATAAGTATAGTATTTAAGACAGTTACAACTATTTGAGCCAAACAAATGGTCCTTTAAAAGAGCCTTAAAAAAGTGGAAGGACCCAGCACCCAAACAGTGGATTGGAGGTTATTTTAGTCTCTGGCCATTATTTATGAGAATGATCCTTGACCTATAAGAGTCCTTATTCCAGGAATGAGCAATTTACCATTAAGAATGCTGTTGTGTTGTGTTGTGTAAGTTCAATTTAAGTGAGGCTGAATTTAATAGAATTTTTTTTTACCTTAAATCATGTATAGCACTGTAAATACACTTTATCCAAAGGAATCAATTTGAGTGGGGATGATTTTAATCAAATAATCAAATATTTTTACATAACATGTATAATACTGTAAATACATGTCCAAATGAATTAAATTAAGGTACAATTTAAGAGAATTGTTTTATCTAATAAACATTTATAAAACTGTAAATACAGCGGAGCTAAAGAAGGCAAGATAATGACACAAAGTTTTTAGAGCTCTGCTCTGAAAGTTAGATTTTTGTCTCTTTCTGAATGAAATGACTTGTTCTCTAATGACCACACAAATATGTCTGAAGGTAAAGGATCTGGTCGAGTTCAAAGTAGACTTAACTGATGAATTTTTTCCCCCAAGACAGGGAAAGTGGTTCTAACTCAGGGGACAGACAGTTCCTTGTATTCTGCTGGAGCAGTGGCATCCCCTGCTGCAACACACACTAAGCCCGGCACTAAGCTGAAAAACCTCACAAAGCCAATACTACAGTCAATACAGGCCTTTTTTTGTCAAATTTCAAGGCGAGATTCAGACTTCCTTTGACAAGGTCCATGAAACACTTGGTGATGTCTCTAGTAGATGCACATTAACTGAAGCTCAAATGAAAAGCTGTGAGGAGAGGATTGAAACTGCTGGAAAGAATGTCAACTCCTTAGTAAGCAGGATCTTAACAATCGAAGGGGTGATAAATGTTTCACTTCACGAATAGTTGTCGTGCATGTCAAAGACAGAGAAAATTGAGAACACTCATGTCAAAAAAACTTGAGATTTATTGGGCTATCTGTAATTGTTGCTGAACTGAAAGGAGAAGTGGAATGGATTATCACTTCTGTGTTTGGATGATTGCCTGAACCATTAATACTAGAGTCAGTGTTTTGCCCTTTCTCAAGAACTAAAAAACAAAACTCTGGGACAAAGTTTGTCATTTGTATTTTTTCTACATTAGCTCAAAGGAATAACATTTTGCAGCAAGTGAGGTAAAGAAAATGCTTTATGTACAAAGGGCAGAAGGTTAATTTATATTCAGACATTTGCCTAGCCACTCAGTATCGAAGAAAATGCTTTTTAGCCATTAGGTCTGAATTCATTCAAGCAGGGGTTCCTGCTGTATTGCAATCTCCTGCAAAGCTAAACATTTAATTTCAAGGAAAATACCACTATTTCTTTCATGTGGATGCTGCTTGAGACTTTTATGAAAAAAATATCACCCTTCCAACTGATTTGGGGTCAGATCAGGAGGATGAAGAAGCAGACAATACTAGGATATGCCTGTGACATAACGGACATAATGTAATGCTTTCATCTGTACTTTAAATCTTGAGTATGATATATATTTGATAAAATTCCCAGATCCCAATAGCTTATATTATAATTAATCTGAAGGAGTATTTTGTTTCTGCTGATATGGCACTCTTAAGATGAGCTGCTACAGTGGGAGAAATAGCTTGGACCATAAAACTTGCATTCTTTTTTTTTTTTAAATATGCAATTGCCCACAGTGATATACTTGTAAATTGAGAAATTATTTTAACCCTCTGAATATGAAAATATATACTTTCTCATTATGTATGATAACTTTTTATTTTCCAGATGGTACAAGTATGCTAATTCTGTGGTATATGTAACTATGTCTCTCTATAAAAATAAAGTATAAAAAACCTGAAAACACAAGTCCAGAGGCAACCAACCAACAGAAGCATAAAGGTTACAATGATGGGCACAACATTTATTTATTATTTATTTAGTTTTTGTTGACCGGGTAAGTGCACTAGACAAATCCTGCCTATTTTCAGGCACGACCAGTGGGGGAAGGGGAAACAGATGAATACCAACTGACCTTTAACCAGATTAAGCTGATTAAATGCTCATCAAGAACAAATCTGCAGGCCTTACTTAAGGCCTTACTCTGTGTACCCTCAGCACTGAGCTGTATGATGCTCCCCGTGGAATACCAAACCACAATCAATCATAAAATAACTATTTACTGCCAATTTCCTAGTAAATAAAGTAAACTCATGCTTATTCCTATATAGTAATCCAAGTCTTGTACAGTATTTTGAAGAAATGATTTCAGTTCCTTCTGTTTGTTAGACAGTGTTAAGAAGTTTGTTTCTACTGTATATTTCTCTGATTACAAATATATCTCTACCTGATTTTCCAGTACAGTTTTTGCACCTCTAGTTTCAGTATAAAAACAAATATTTTGTTTTTTTTGTGAACAAAAGGACAAATCATCACGTAGGCTTTTATTTCTGTTTCTGTTAGGAATTGATCTGAGAATGTCTACTTCTGGCTGTAACATTTCTAGCGTTTTAGTCTTTGCTTCCACCTACTGACACCATGTAGGAAGAACAAGTGCTGTGGTTTGATTGACAAGGTTTTAATGCCATATGGTAATGCTGATTGTAAAATCAAATGCCTCGTACATGATGTCCCTCATGCAATGGCTCCAACACGCACTGAGTGACTTCATGCTCAGCACATTTGTGCAGCCTGATTCAGTAGTGTCTTGCACCTCAAGTAGGCCCACAGAATTGCCAACTTTGCTCAGGTTGAGGCAGAAGTCACTAACGCCACAGTTGGCTACATTTTCAAAAGAAGATGAGCACTGATAACTATATGCATGATTAGAGCGCTTGAGAAGTTTCTATAAACAGTATGGGATTTCACTTGGTCACTACCATTATACTTATTTGTAAAATGTCTTAATAGGATACTAGCTGGAATGCATTAATTAATTTATTTATTTATTTAGCTTTTGTTGACCGGGTAAGTGCACTAGACAAATCCTGCCTATTTTCAGGCACGACCCGGGGGAAGGGGATACAGATGAATGCCAACTGACCTTGAACCAGATTAAGCTGTTGGTGGTATTTTTAGTGAATGAGGGAAATTTGGCCAGGACACCGGGGAAATTCCCCTACTCTTTTTCGATAAGTGCCATGGGATCTTTAACATCCACCTGAACTACCACCAATCCAGGCAGATGGGACCTCGGTTTAACGTCTCATCCGAAAGACTTTATTTGTGGATATTCACGTGAACCTTGCGTGAAGGTATTTACAAGTGTATTACTTAAACAAGAAATGAAGGACATTCACTGTGAACTCTTCGAGTGTTCACTGTGAACTCTGGCAGGCTTGAGAGTTCATTGTGAACTCTGGCAGACTTGAGAGTTCACTATGAACTCTGGCAGGCTCAAGAGTTCATTGTGAACTCTGTTATACTCGAGAGTTCACCGTGAACTCTGGCAGATTCAAGAGTTCATTGTGAACTCTGGCACACTCGAGAGTTCACTGTGGACTCTGGCAGACTTGGGAGTTCACTATGAACTCTGGCAGACTTGGGAGTTCACTGTGAACTCTGGCAGACTTGAAAGTTCACTGTGAACTCTGGCACACTGGCGAGTTTTCAATGAACTCTAGCACACTCAAGAGTTCACTGAGAACTCTGGCATACTTGAGAGTTCACTATGAATGCTGGCACACTTGAAGGTTCACTGTGAACTCTTTAGTGTGCTTTCAAACCTTTTTACGGAGAAGAGGTAGAAAAAGTGCTTCTCTGATTATTTGTCATTTGTAGAGATGAACAAAATGGGTGATTTGATACCTTTTATTTGACCAACAAATAAGTTTTACAAATTGTTTAAGTTTTCAGATTACACAGAGTCCATCACTGGAAACATAGCAGTTAAGGAATGATAACACTTTAAAAGCTCAGAACAGAATTAGTAAAACCCTTCACATCTGGACATGGACATCTTATCTGATACATAAGATTTAAGGCATAGGCTGAAACCAGAAAAGAGGCCAGTCTTACAACTTCTAACAAAATGAAATGCATTTGACAGCAGGATTCTGAAAAAAGAAACAAACAGAGAGGGTGTGTGTGTGTGTGTGTGTGTGTGTGTGTGTGTGTGTGTGTGTGTGTGTGTGTGTCTGTGTGGTGTCAGCACAGCAGTATGTCTGTGTGTATGAAGCTGAGAAGAAAACAGCAGTTGGAGTTCAGATTGTGCGATGGGTCATGAAACCAAGGCCCATATTCATACCAAAAATAGATGTATTAAGAAGATAAATCAATTTGAATTCATATGCTCGGCTCTCACGTGCATTCCTGAAGTGCCCCTTAAGAGCTAGGACAGGCAAGTCAGAAATTAAATGATCAGATTGAGAAAAAATGTTGTCCCACTGGTTTTACAGTATTTTTAATTTTAATGTCATGTATAAGTGGGTTCATTCTGGTTTGAAGGCATTGTCCGGTTTCCCTCCACATAACCTGTATGTGGATATTTCTTGCATTGGATGTAATAAACAATGTTCATAGATGCACATATATAATTCCCATGTATGTTGAGTTCTTTATTCTGGGGGATACTGGTAGAATCTGAGGTGGAAATATGCTCACGTCTTACATTTAGGACTATTGCAAGGTTTAGTGCCACCTAGTGTTCTGCTGTTTTGGTCAGGTATACGTTTGCTCCTGACAATCAGGTTCAATAAATTAGGTGGCTGTTTGAAAGACAGTAAAGGTAGTTCTTGGAAGATACATTCCAAGGTGTCATCCTCACTGAGTATTGGTTTGAGGTCCTTGATGATTTTACATTAGGACCCCAGATCAGGACTGCATGTAACAACCAAGGATATCCAGTTGGTGGTAGCCTTTTTTGATATTGTAGGAGTTATTCTCTTGGCATAAGCATGGCACATTCCACAGCTCTGTCAATTTCTCTAGAGGAGTGTCCCTGCCCAATAAATGTTGTTTTTAGTGTGGCCAAGTGTTTATCTCTGTCCTCTTCACTTGAACAGATTCAGTGACAGTGAAGCACTTGCCTCTGTATTACTGATTTTTTTAGTGTGCTTAGGGTGATTGCTGTTTTGTAAGTATCTCTATCTGTCTGTCAGTTTCCTGTAAATACAGGCCTGAAGGGTTTCTTCTTTGATAGTAACTGTGGTATCCAGAAAATTAACACTGATATCAGAGTGCTCCAGGGAAAGTTTAATAGAAGGGTGAAGGGAATTAAGTTGATAAAATTATTTTAGCATTTGGGTACCTTTTGTCCAAATTCTAAATAAATCATCAATATACTGGAAGTAAGCATGTAGTATATGTGTACATCGTTTCAGGAAATCATCCTCCAAATTTGCCATTAAAGTTTGACATTCTGTGGAGACATCCTGGTGCCCATTGCTGTTCTCATAGTCTGAACATAATGTTTACAATTAAAACTGAAGCTGTTGTGAGTCAGAATAAATCTGACAAATCTTGCCATGAATTTAGGGTGGATATCATGATGCTGTCCTTTTTCTTGTAGGTATTTAAAACATGCAAAAATGCCACCATTATGTTTAATATTAGTGTAAAGAGAGCTCACATCCATCGTGGCCAAGATGGTATTAAGTGCTAAATCCCTAAAGCCAGACAGTTAATGCAAGAAATATGTGGTGTCCTGAATATAACTGTCCCTTTCCATGACAAGTGGTTACAATATCTTCAAAAGTGACATTGCAGAGGAGTTGGTAGGAACGGTTTGCCTATTTGCAGATGACACCAAGATCTGCAATAGGGTTGACACACCAGAGAGGGTGGACAATATGAAGAGGGGCCTGAATAAGCTGGAAGAGAGGTCCAAAGTGTGGCAACTGATGTTCAATGCAAAAAAAAGGGCAAATTCATGCACCTAGAGTGAAATAACCCTGCAACAAGCTACAGGCTGGGGGAGTGGGGGACTGCTAACTGTTACCAGGGAAGAGAGAGACTTGGAGATCATCATCACAGATGACCTTAAAGTAGCCAAACAATGTACAAAGGCTATAGAGAAAGTCAATGGCATGTTGGGGTGCAAGAAGGAGCATCACAAGCAGGAGATGGGAGGTGGTGATGACGCTGTACAAAACACTGGTGAGGCTTCATCTGGAGAACTGTGTACAAATCTGGAGACCACATCTTCATAAGGATATTGACAGGGTGGAAGCAGTCCAAAGAAGTGCAACTAAGATGGTACAGGGCTTGCACCAGAAAACATGTGAGGGGAGATTAAAAGACCTTAACATGTATACACTGGAAGAGAGGAGGGAACGCGATTACATGATTGAGACCTTTAAGTATCTTAAAGGGATAAATAAGGTGGAAGTGCAAGATATGTTTCAGTATAAGAGAGGGAGGCAAGACCAAGAGGACACCACATGAGATTGGAAGGGAGATGATTGATGGGAAACGTAAGGGAGTTTTTCTTCACTGACAGGGTAGTGGATACATGGAATAGCCTGCCACAGGAGGTGGTGGAGGAAAGCACAGTGGAGGGATTGAAACACACAGTGGATAGGCATGAAGGAACACTAGATATGGGAAGGGGGGTAGACTAATGACCACACAGGGTTACCATCAGCAGATTCTGGTAGGGAGAATGGGCAGGCTGGATGGGACTAGCAGTCTTTATCTGCCTGCAGTCTTCTATGTTTCTATGTTTCTATATCCTAGAACAACAGGATAATACAGCTGAAAATATCTCTGTTGTTAATTTGCCCAACCACACACTGGCCACTGCAGAATTATCTGTACTCTCCAAGGGACTTTCATTCTGCCCAACAAAGGAGCTTGATCAACTATAGTTCTGTGGGGAGCTAGAAGATTACTTCCATAGACTGAGACTAAGGGAATGCTTTCACAAGGAACATGATACCTCGGATGTCAATATTCCACTGGCAAAGCAAGAGAAGTCATTTGTTTTTACACCCCTAAGTGGACACAATACCAAACTGGGCTACAACGAGTAGGTGAAAGAACCATTAAGCTTGGTTCAAGTTAAAAAATCAGTTTATTACAACCATAAAAGCAGACATGTTAATAGCAGCAGCACCCTATTACCAGATGCCGAATGTTTAAAAGTCACTCTGACACTTTCTCAAAGCATACACCAGTGAGCACACATGCCCTTAATAAAGGTGCTTTCTTAAAGTGCCAGTATATACATATGTAACATTTCACATGTACAAACTATAGCAAACAGGAACTCCAATAAAAATACACCACACAAAGAAACAAATATAGTATAAAACACCAGAATTCATACATGTAAAGGAATCAACTATCATCTCACTAAAGTGAGTTCAGTAAAACAATAAAAGAAAAAAGAAGGGGGGAAGAGATGAGGAAAAAGGGGTGGGAAGGAAAAGAGAAGGAGAAGGAAAGGGAAAGAAAGAAGGGGAGGGAATGGAAAAGGGAAAGGGGGAAAATGAGAAAATACATCCTAAGTACATTCATAATTTCAGAATGTATCAGAATATATCAGAGCATGATAGAAAGGGAAAACCCTAACTTTAAAACACACCAGACATCTGGAACCTTACATAGGTTTCAGAGTCTTCTGTACTCCACCCAGTCCGATGGGGACTGGGTTAGCTTAGCTTTGTTCCAGGCTTTATCCCTCTTTTTGAGAGAGGACAGGAGTGAAGAATTCAACCAGCGGGTAGCAGATCCCCGGTGCCTTTTTTACTGGAATATATTTGTCTTGAAGGTTCAAAGGCATGGTAAGGAGGTACTGAGCAGCATGTTCCATATTAGAAGTATTATATAGAGGTGCCCAGTTCATGTTCTGTAGCTCCAAGATTAGGGCTCTCTTATCCATTTTTGGAAAATCCCTGAAAAGGATTTCTCTGGGGAGTGGTTTAGGGGCCCTAGCCTTCCAAACACAGTAAACTGGAGAAGTGATCACTGACTGAGTCTGTCAAAACCCCAGCAGCACTGATCCTCTCAGGCCTGTTAGAGACGACCGAGTCTAGAAGAGACTGGAGGCTGCTGTTACTAGTCTGTTTGGTCAGGAGAGTAACCAGTTGAGACAGGTATCACCAGCTGAGTTCAGCAGCATAGAGATTAGAGTTTTCCCTAGCCAATGAGGCAGTATAGCGCAGTGGTCTAAGCCTCTGAGCTGCAAATCTGGTGACATCCAGCAGACCAGACCTGGGTTTGAATCCCACAGCTTCCACTTGCATACTGTGTGACCCTGAGTAAGTCACTTAACCTCCTTGTGCTCCCAGGTCGCTCCTGTAAAAAAGCTTCCAGCTTAGTGTGCTGTACCTGGTTAAACAACTAAATAAAAAAAATAAATAAATAAATTTGGATGATCACATCTGTGAAGTTTATATCCATTGATCCTACATAATGAATCTGGTATATCGGGTTTTAACCAAGTCTCGGTTAGACCTAAGACATCACGGGATTTGTGAGCAATCCAAGCTTCAAGTGTGCAAAATTAGCTGACAGACTCCTAATGTTCATATGTGCAAGCCTAAGCCCCTTTTCTGTGAACCAATAAGATGGGTTCTTGGGAGTGATGCCATCAGGAGGGCCTGGGTTAGATTCAATATCACCAGAGAGAGACAGAGATGACATGGGGTACCCAGGTCTCAAGGAAAGAGGTTTGGAGTTTGCCCTCAAGTGGCATATAGAAAGGGGAATGGCTTAGGTAGTCAGCTATACTAGCAAATGGGATAAGCTTTCGGAGCCAGGTTTCAGGGATAGAGGTATTACCCCTGATAATCAGGTTTGAGAAAAAAATAGCTCTAGTCCTCGGCTTTATTTGAGTAGCCAGAGTCAGTAGATGGCTGGCAGAGAATATCTACTGAGAGTTAGAGGGCTAGAAGAAGGGAAAATACTCCTACAAAGCTGCAGTGAAGTGAGATCACCCCCTTAGTATACACTGGTAAGGAAAAGAAGGGAACTTAGAACTAGGGAAGAAGAGAGAAAGCAGCAAATTCAGGACTGGAGACAGGACTGAAGCAAATGTGCAGTTAACTGCAGGAGTGAGACAGTACCTAAGCCCAAGGATGAAACTATCCAGCAGACAGAGATATAGACCTGCAACTAGAAACCTTATAAAGGCTTTTGCTAAGTGTGGAGATATTCACCAGGTTCCTGGGGCAATCCAACAATGAAATTCACAAGCCAGTTGCCTTGTGATCCTCACCCCAGAAGAAATGGTCCAATCACTGAGGGAAAAAAGAATATCCACCCCCAAGGAACAAGCATTTAATAAGACATGGGGGAGGGGGTGGGGGGAGGGAGAAAATTTGACTTCAGTGTCTCTCACAGAAAAACAGGCTAGGAGCATACAATTAAATCAGAAACAGCGCCATAAACTCTGAGATTGCAGTCCTTACAGAAATGGCATAAATACCAGGGCCCTGCAATGTCAGGCACAAATTAAGTTTACAGCTCAGCTGGACAGAGGCACATTTAAATCAGTCAGTACAGGGGTTTTTGTGGTCTCCTCTAGTCTGCAACAGTGCAGAGGTAAGTTGAGGTAGAAATTCAGCCACAGCTTGGAAGGCTGGGAGTCACTTAGAAAAGGTGCCAGAATTCAATGCTAGACTCCCTGAGGACTTGAAATGGAACATGCTGGCTACAGTACCTTGCTAGGTTCGAGGTGGGCTGGTGAGGTCCAAAGAGCCATGGGGAGTGCCGTGGTGACCCCAACAGCAGTGACTAGGAGCCTAGGGAGAGAAGAGGGGTAGAAGATTATATTTAGCAAGGGGACAGAAGAAGGAGGCAGGGACAGACAGCCTGACTGAGCAATTAACTGGGAGGGATGGACTGACATGATTAGCTTGGCATGGAGGGGTACTACTGAAAGTAGGGGGGGAGGGGGCCAAAATCAGCAGTACAGATGAGAAAGGAAATCCCACACCAAGAGTAGAAAGCCAGTAGACTTTAATAAATAAAAATCCTACCCTAAATTGTTCCTTAAACAGTTAATTGGTGAGCACTCAGTACATTCTAAGAGTTTAAATAATTTCCTAATTAATCATAGAATCATCAGAAAAATACAGTTAATTACTAAATGCACAAAAGAAAAATACAGTACCACTTAAATGAAATGATTTTTAGATTTGACTTCAGTGTCTCTCACAGAAAAACAGGCTAGGAGCATACAATTAAATCAGAAACAGCACCATAAACTCCGAGATTGCAGTGCTTACAGAAATGCCATAAATACCAGAGTGCTGCAATGTCAGGCACAAATTAAGTTTACAGCTCGGCTGGACAGAGGCACATTTAAGTCAGTCTGTACAGGGGTTTTTGCGGTCTCCTCTAGTCTGCAATAGTGCAGAGGTAAGTTGAGGTAGAAATTCAGCCATAGCTTGGAAGGCTGGGAGTTGCTTAGAAGAGGTGCCAGAATTCATGGCTAGGCTGCCTGAGGACTTGAAATGGAACCTGCTGGCTACAGTACCTTGATGGCTTCAAGGTGGGCTGGTGAGATCCAAAGAGCCATGGGGAGCACCATGGTGACCCCAACAGGGGTGACTAGAAGCCTTGCTGGCTTCGAGGTGGGCTGGTGAGGTCCAAAGAGTCATGAGGAGCACCGTGGTGACCCCCAACAGGGGCAACTAGGAGCCTTGCTGGCTTCAAGGTGGGCTGGTGAGGTCCAAAGAGCCATGGGGAGTGCTGTGGTGACCCCAACAGGGGTGACTAGGAGCCTTGCTGGCTTTGAGGTGGGCTGGTGAGATCCAAAGAGCCATGGGAAGCACTGTGGTGACCTCAACAGGGATGACTAGGAGCCTTGCTGGCTTCGAGGTGGGCTGGTGAGATCCAAAGAGCCATGGGGAGTGCCATGGTGACCCCAACAGGGGTGACTAGAAGCCTTGCTGGCTTCAAGGTGGGCTGGTGAGGTCCAAAGAGCCATGAGGAGCACCATGGTGACCCCCAACAGGGGCAACTAGGAGCCTTGCTGGCTTCAAGGTGGGCTGGTGAGGTCCAAAGAGCCATGGGGAGCACCATGGTGACCCCAACGGGGGTGACTAGGAGCCTTACAATGACGACTACATGAAAAACATTGTGTTTTTATATTACTGTGAGGACTATGTGAAGTATAGCAGATAGATATCCCCATCCCTATAAATTAGTTTGCTGTGCAAACCTATTCTGCTTTCCAGAGTAGTCTCTCATGTCATCTCTGTTGGTTTAAGCTTGTCAATACCCTTACGTATGCTGAAGACCGAGGTCATGTCCCCTCTCAGCCTACTTTTCTCTATGGTGAATATATTAAAGGACTTCATAGCCATTGTCCCCATGCCCTTTTGTGACCTTGCATTGCACCCTTTCAATTGTCTCAATGTTCTTTTTGTGTTGTGGAGAAAAAGATTGTCCATGGTCATATTAAATAGTAGGGTGCTCGACTGCATAAATATTTAAACGCCATAGTCCCAGTACAGAATGATGTTGCATTCAGTGGGTTAACACTATTCAGAACAGAACATGAGGATTATCCAGTTCCAGGTGTTAGACAGTGGCACAATGAATGAGAGACAACAGTGGAACCTCAGTTCATATTGGCATGGTAAAATTTAAAGCCAGATGAAGCCAGGGAGTGGTCTCCATTCGAGAAAGAGAAAAGGCAGTGGAACCTCAGCTCATACTGGCATTTTTAAATTCAGAGTGTAGTTTTCTGACCAATGAGTGGGTCTTCTTGCTGTTGGTGGTAAGGCTGATTGTGATTCAGTGGAATGATGAAACCAAGAACTCCTCTAAATGTTAAAATGATGGAATGAGACCCTAGCAAGAAATTTGATTTGACTTGAATAAATTGCAGGCTTTTAAGCAACATTGGGGAGGGCACCATTACTACATTTGTAGCAGATGGATATTCAACCTTAATTATGTTCAAAGGGCCCCTTGGTCATTTGAATGTTAAAGAAGCAAGTTTCATTGTAATTCATAAAGATCACGACATCACAACATTCCTTTGTGAATTATCAGTTTTAAAGCTGCTGTGTGTAAGCCAACTAGGCTTAGTGGAATAATAATATTTGCATCTGGCCAGAAGGAGAAACAGGAAATGTAGACATTCCCTGTTGGATTATTGTTGTGTTCAACACTGCCTAACCTACCTGACCAAAGGATGTCCCCATGTATTTGGTTGAAGGGGGCAGAACAGTGGGTTCATTAAACTAAGATTCAAATAAAGGAGTCTAGAGAAGAAGAGTTTTGAAGGGGACATCTTGGAGCAGAACAGTCGCTGAGCTTGTTGGTCTCCAGGAGAATTAAGCCATTGCAGTGGCAGCAGCATTGGCAGTGAAGTATCTTCCAGCATCAGCTAGAGATTTGAGCTGCTGGGAATTTTGGAAAAAGGAGACTATCACCAGAATACTGTGCTGCTTCAGAGTCAAGTGGGGGGGGGCATGGAGTAGCAGAACTGTCACTGGTGTGCTGTGCAGCTGCAGAATAAGCAGCAGGGGATCCTGCATTGCTGGGACTGTCACCAGTGTGTTGTGCAATCAGGGAAATAAGGGGCTGGGGCTCTTGTAGTAGTGGAACCATCACTGGCATGCTGTCCGCTGGGGAGTCAAGGGCCTGGGGTTCTTGGATTGGTGGCACTGCCACTGGCATGTTGTCATCTGGAGAATCAGTGGTCAGAAATCAGCATCTTGGGGCAGAGTGGCAGTGTCTGCTGATACTAGGGGCAGCAGCAAAAGAAATTGTCTCACAGCAGTGGACCAGTGTCCCCCCCCAAACTAGTCTGCTACTGGTCAGTAAGCAAAGTAAAGAAAGAAAGTGGCTGTTATTTTGGTGTATGGTGGTGGTATTGAGGGAGAAGGGTTATAAATGGAAATCTAGTTGCATTGCAATTATGAGGTGAGGAATTTATTTTTATATAGCGGACCACCCAAAAAAAAGATGCTTGGGGCACTTTAAAATTTCACAGAACACATACCATACTTACAAACTAAACAAACTGTCAATTTCTGCCTCAGCAACTGCTTCATTCCATCTGCTGCTACAAGTTTTACTTTATCACGTGCCAGAACTGAGAATGTTCCCTGAATGCTGATTGTGGCCAGACTTGTGGGGGGGGAGGGGGATTGGCAGCAAGCTAACCACCAATCAGCTGCTAGAAGGGGCAGTGCTGCGCTGCACCACTTAAAAGCCTGAGCCAGTCTGAGGCGTGAGCTTGAGTGGCAGTGCAACTGAGTAGAAAGTTTGACTGAGCACTGTAAGCAGGTCTGATTGTTTATTTTGTTACTTTGCAGTACCTATTTCATGTATTAGGCTCGCATCAAAATGTCTAGATATACTAGCCAATATGTAAATTTACTTTCTTTATAAAGACAAAAAAAACAGCTCCACCGTTCCAAGGAGGGTGCAGGCCAAAAATTTGGTTGTGAAGTTAAAGCAAATAGCCACAATCTTCTGCCAATGATAGCCAAAGTGTGAAGTTTATTATAACAAGATAAAACATACCACCAAAACAAAGCAGTTGTGGGACTCACAAGTGCCCTAATCGGTCAGGGCACTTGTGAGTCCCACTCCTGCTTTGTTTTTGGTGGTATGTTTTATCTTGTGATAATAAACAACAAGCTTTGGTCATCATTGGCAGAAGAGTGTGGCTATTTGCTTTAACTTCATATTTACTTTCTTGCTTTATAGGTCTGGTTTTACTTGATCAATGTTTAATTTCCATCCCCAGTAATGCAGAAAAGCATATGGTCCAGGAAGAGATGTTTAAGAATGTCTTCTATTCTAATAGTATATCAAATGCTACTCATAATGACTTATTCAACACACATCATATTGGAATTCTCAGGAAAGGAGACTTGTTTGGAATTAGAGGTTATATTTACCCAGTTGTAAACATTATTTGCATAGATACTGTTCTGAAAGTGAAATGAAGGCTTAAGTTGCTACTAGGGGGAGATGCTGAACTGAACCTGGGGCCTCAACCCCAAATCAATATCCGGTCCATAATATTCGGCAAACAGGAGGTTTAAGATTCACTTACTTGAATATATGAATCTTATTCTCAAAAAAGTAAGAGATTGAGGCTTGGGTATCTAAATATGACCTGGATATTTTTAGCTTGTCAGAGACCTGGTTAAAGCCCCCAATGTTGTCTTTGGAAGGTTGGAGAATAATTAGGAAGGACAGAATAGATAAGAAAGGGTGGGGAGATTCTAGTTTATTATAAATCAGAACTTGATGTTAATAAAATTGTAACAGAAAACAAAAATAACAGTAACTGTAAGTGGTTGTTAGTAGAAATAAAGCTAGGGGGGTGTTACAAATTGAAGTATTGCACAGTTTAAAATTCCCCAAACCTGCACAGCAAGGCCTTGTAGATTTTTTAAATGTTATTTCCTCCTTATAAAAAGGAGGTGATTTTTTAGTTCATGGGGATTTTAATATTCACTGGGATCCACTTGTTGACCCTGGTACAGATTCCCAGCTAACAAACGCAGGGTTGAGTCAATTAATGAATACTTGTACCAGATTGAATATTAAGAGTAATAATCACACCATACTTGATTGGATATTGACTAATCATCAGGCTAATGTAAAAAATATGAGAGTGCTTCCTGATGCAGTAAGTGATCACATGGTCACTTACTGCTCCTGGAAGTGTAAATTATTGAAACTTCCCCCTCGTTTAATTTCTTACAGGAAATTTTCCGATGAACTGGATATGGACCTGCAGCTGGATCTCCAGCTGATTGATTGATCCTATTTGGATGCAATCCCATATGTTGACCTGGCTATGGATTTTTTAAACTCCACCCTTTTAACCCTTCAGGATACATACTTCCCAAAAATTATTAGATGGGTGTGGGGCACCATGAGTAAGTGGATCACCCCTGATTTATTTAAACTTATGTAGCAGGGAGATATAGCCTGGAGAAAATTTAAACTAACCATTGCTATTATAGATTTTAATATTTATCATAGATTTTGAAATGTGTGTAAAGCAAAGTTACAACACAGTAAATCACAATATTATTTAGACCAACAGCTATCAGAGCTAAGAAATCCAAAGAAATTCAAAGCACCTATAAAGTCATTGACAAATCCAATTGTGAAGGAACAGACAAATGTTTTTTGTAAAGATGGTAAAAATATATCCAATTCACTGGAAATTAGTGATGAATTTCTAAAATAATTTTTGGATTTAAGTAAATACACACAACAGGGTGTCGGACCAGATTCCAATACCCAGTTTAATAACTATTCACATAATAGGAGTGTTTCCCATTTTAAGATGATAAAACCATCACAGGTGCTCAAACTATTAAAACAATTGCCTATAAAAAGCTCAGGAGCTGATGAACTTCTGCTCAAGTTCTCAAAATTAGTAGCACCTTATATTAATTTTCCCTTAACTAAGATATTTAATTTGTCTTTGATAACTGATTGTTCCCCCAACAATGGAAACACACAGTTGTGACACCAATTTTCAAAGAAGGCAATTCAAAAGATATGGGTAAGTATCAACCCCATCCCTGTTTCCCCTCTTAGGAAAAAATCTAGAAAAATTGGTTAATGACCAATTAGCAACATACTTAGAATCAAGTAGCCTCAGAGCTCCCAAGCAGCATGGCTTTACAAAGTGCCAAGGGACATCCACAGCCTTAGCCAGATTCATGGACTGCATCAGTAGCGCTATTGATAGAGGAATGCTCACTAGTGCTGTGTTCATGGAACTGTCCAAGGCTTTTGACTTGGTGGATCATTACCTGCTGCTCAGGAGCTTGGGCAATTTAGGGCTTACTAACTTGCCCCTTGATTGGTTTAACAGTTATTTGCAAGGAAGACCTTTGAGAGTCTCAGATGGGGGAACTCTGTCTGTAAGCAGGGAGTTAGAGGAGTTCCCCAAGGCTCAATTATTGGGCCGCTCCTCTTTATTTATTGATGTAATTCCTCCCAGTTTACAAACATAAATAAAATACTTTATGCTGATGATATAATATTATACAAAAGTTCTAACTTGGTTGAAACTATCAATCAGCTTTTAAATAAGGATCTTCATGAATTGGAAAATTGGTTAAGTAAATTTAAATTGACATTAAGTTGCTCAAAGACAAAAAGTGTGCTTTTTGTTTTAAAACTAAGGTTTGAAAAAGCTGACAAATTGCACATATTCAGGTCTTATTTTTGAGCTGGTTACTTTATTTAAATATTTGGGTGTCTATCTGGATCCACAATTAAGCTACTCACCCACATCAGAATCATTACCAGACAGGTAAATCAGAAATTGGGGTTTCTTTTTAAATTTCAGCGTTCTTTAACACTTCAAGCTAGGACTGCTATAGCTAAGAGCATATTGCTATCACATTTAAATTATAACTCATTTCTGCTTACAGATTTAACAAAACAGGCTCTGTCCACCTTAACTTCTACATTTCACAGTGTTTGTCAGTTTACTCACAAATTACCATACCAGACTCATCACTATATTTTATATCAGGTTACTGAGTGGCTTCCACCAGATCAGAATAGTTTATAGAGCTTGACTTGTCTAACTGATTCTGTAATGTTCTTCAGCAAAAAGATCATTCCCCTCTGTTTTCATTATTTCATTTAAAAACGTCCACAAGAGATCTGTGGTCAAATGAAACACCTAGTTTTTTAATTCAGAAGACTAAAACAAAAATGGGAGATCAAGCCTTTTTGATTAAGGCTGCAAAAACCTAGAATGATCTCCCAGTAGCATTGCAAACTGGCATAAGCCACAATACTTTTAAGAAACAGCTGAAGAGGCACCTTTTCAAAAACTGGGAATGTCAGTGCTTTTCTTAAATCACTTTATACTGTAGTATTTTTGCACTATGTCTGTTGTTGTATTATTGTGTTTGTCATCTTGTTTGTCAACAACTATGTAACATCCTGATTGTTTACTGTAATGATCTCAGGTTGTACGGGAAAAAGGATCTTTGGCTTATATGCCTACCGGTGAACAAAAGTTGAAATAAATAAATAAGTGCACAGTACAACCATAAATTAAACTCAATCTATCAATAAATAAATAAATAGACAAGCAAGCATAAAAACAAAGAAAAGCTTTGCACTCTCCCATC
Source organism: Neoceratodus forsteri (assembly GCA_016271365.2). Lineage (NCBI taxonomy): Eukaryota > Metazoa > Chordata > Ceratodontiformes > Ceratodontidae > Neoceratodus > Neoceratodus forsteri. The sequence goes on from CM057452.1 coordinate 1,272,192,012, forward strand.
AGGAACACACTAAATGCAATAAATGCATGATAAAGTGCATTTATTCAGGTGCAGTGCATGGAGCAACAGCCAGCTTCAACAACATCGCCCCCAACGTTTCACGTAGCCACACTTTGCCAAGGAGACTATATAGAATAAAATACTGAAACAGTGCCTTGAGACTTGCTAAGATATGCCTGGGGTTCAGTAGAGCAGCGGGCAACACTTGCTGCACCCACACCAAGTGCATCTTAAGCATTTGTGCCCCAGTGTCCTCTTGATGCCCATTTATTTGCAGTTGCCGCATGGCTGTTGGTGCCTAGCCAACCTCTCCATCCTCCTTACCTTGCTGTACAGCCTCTGCCTGCGGGCATCCTTCTCTCCTCCTGGCTGTGGCCCTCCTGGCCTTCCCCATGCTGGCCTCTCCATGCCTCTGTAGCTACTTCAGGGAACATGCTTACAAGGATGAGAAGGGGCTTGGCAAGGTTGGAGGAATGGTCAGACATATGGCAACTTAGATTCAATGCAAAGAAGTGCAAAGTAATGCACCTAGGAAACAAAAACCCAGGAGAAGAGTACGCAATAGCAGGGGAGGTACTAACAACAACAAAAATGGAACGGGACTTGGGGACAGTCATATCAGATTATCTAAAGGTGGGTAAGCAATGTGAGAAGTCAGTGAGGACAGCCAGGGGGATACTCAGGTGCATAGGTAGGGGCATCACAAGTAGAAAAAGGGAAGTGGTTATCCCTCTGTACAGATAGTTGGTGAGACCCCATCTGGAGTACTGTGTGCAGTTTTGGAGACCACATCTGCGCAAGGACATAGACAGGATGGAAGCAGTCCAGAGGAGGGCAACTAAAATGGTGCAGGGTCTGCATCAGAAATCATATGAAGAGAGACTGAGAGAGCTTAATATGTATACTCTTGATGAAAGAAAGGGGGGACATGATAGAAATGTTCAAGTACCTCAAGGGAATCAACAAAGTCCAGGAGGGTAGCATCTTTCAGAAAAAGAGATGTGTAAGGACAAGGGGACACAATTTAAAGATAGAGGGGGGAAGGCTCAGGGGTAATGTGAGGAAATCTTTTTCACAGAGAGAGTGGTGGATGCGTGGAACTGCCTTCCTGGGGAAGTTGTTGGGGCTAAAACAGTGGGGGAATTCAAACATGCATGGGACAGACACAAGGCAATTGTAGTGGGGGTGGCAGGAAGTAGGCTGTTGGTTAACTAGAATCTGCAGCTTATCCAGTAGGTAGGGAAATGGGCAGACTGAGTGGGCCAAGTGGTCCTTATCTGCCATCAAAGTCTATGTTTCTATGTTTTTACATCACTCTCTACCTTTCCACTTCAGCCCAGCTACTTCTGGGTTTGCATCTTTGGCACTGCCTTGCCTGCTTTGCTCTACTCCTTGCAGCAGCTAGGCTGAGGTGGCCTTCTGCCTGCCTGGTCCACCAGTTGCTCTTCTTCCTCTGTCCCCCACCAGGTCTGGAGCTTCTGGCTGGGGCTGGTTGCTCTTCCTACATGACTGCCCCCCCTCCTGTCTGGGTGGTGTTCTTACTGCCCCCAGTGACTGCGACTGGGCTACTAGATGTGCTGCATCCTCTGGGCCCCTCCAACCACTACTGTGGCTATGCTTTGCTTCCTGTTTTTTTTTGGGCTTCCTGCTGCCCTTCTCCATGGGTATTCCTCCTACCACACCTTCATGGTCTCTGTACACTGCTGGTGACCCAGGTTGCTCTGGACATCCCTGGAGAGTGCCCTCCACTGCTTCATAAACCCACCAGCCTGCCCATGCAGCAGTCCTGTCCTCTCCCTGGGGCTCACCTTTACCCTTACCATCTACCATTCCTACATTTAGGCAAATGTCTCATCAGCCATCAACAAGCATGTGCTCTCCTACAACTGGGCCTATGCCCACTCTCAGCCTCTCAAGGGCCCAGTATGCTTACTCCTGTTTAGCTTTGTATGACAACATTCAGTATGCTTTTGCCCTCTATGACTTTGTGCTGCAATGATCAGTGTTCTTTCATCTCACTAGCTTCATGCTGCACCACCTGACCCCTCTCAGTGAATCAGCTTCCAAAATCAATGAGCCCTGCCAGGAGCAGTTTTGGGCTGTCCGACCTGAAGCAGCTGTTACCTATCTTCTCCCTTTCTTTGGATCATTCATACCCCAATGTTCCTTGGCATGGCTGTGTCATGCCCCAAGACAGTAAGCCTTTAGCTCTTCTGAGGTGGAAGAACTTCTTTTGGAAGGATAAGTTCACATCTTACTAGTATGCAGTGGTTCTACAGGTTCAACCAATGCCTAGGTTGTTAAAAGGTTGTTCAGTTCTTGGAAGGATGGTGACCTGAAGTCTTGGATCCCCAGAGGTTTTCTCTAAAGGGGGCTTTTCTCTCCTCAGTGATGATGGTCATAACAGTAGCTAGATTCCTATGATGTAGTTAGGTTTCTTACATCGGACAGGTTGGGGACTTGGATGGTGACTCTACTCTTCACTGGCCACTTTGCTTCAAGGCCTTCCCTCTTTCTTTAGTAGAAGATGATGTTCTGCAAGTTCTATTACATGCCTTGCACTCTAATTTTTGGCTGTTCCTATGGTGTATTTAGCCAAAGAACTATGTCCTTCAGCACCTCCTGTATTGGAACCCTCCTAAAGAAGGTTCATGTGCCTTCATTACCTGGAAGGATGTTCGCTCCCCAGGAACAGAGAGTACAAAAGACCATATACACCACAATCTAGTTAAGTTTGCAATCCATACATTGCATAAGCACAATACTCTAGTTGTCTGCTGGACCAGTGAATTCTTAGGTTATACCTGGGTTCAGTGGGGTTGTGGGTGACACTTGCCATTTGCCACACCCCCACTGAGTGCTTCTTAAGCGTGCGTGGCTCAGCTTCCTCTGGATGCCCATTCATTTACACTCACCATCCTTCGTCCTTTCTTATGGTGGCTCACTGCTCTCCTTCTGGGATCCTTCCCTAAGGTACCTTTATCCAAAGGACTGTGTCCTGTAGCACCTCTAGGAGTGGAACTCTCCTTAAGAGGGTATCTGTGCATCCAGTACCCCAAATAGGTAGTAATTTCTCAGGAATGAAGAGTGTGAAGTTCAACACTTCTCAAGCTTGCAGTCTATAGTATATGTTGCACAAGCATAACCCTCTAGCAACCAGCTGCACTACTTGACCCCATAAATACAGTAGTTGACTGCTGGATCAGTAAATTATAATTAAAATGCTAACATGCATAAATAGGTTTTCAGCATCTTTTTAAAAGTCTCCACTGAGGGGGGACTCCTAAGGTGAAGAAGCAGGGAGTTCTAATAAGCAGGGCTGCCACTGAGAATGCTTTCTCTCCTGAGAATTTAAGATGCACCCTCAGGACAGCCAGAAGAAAACACTTAGTGAAACCATCAATCGAGAACATACCATGCCTAGAGACCTTTGCAGTCATCAGGTCCAAGTCTGTGCAGGGCTTTGTATATTAACAATGTGATCTTGAAGGTGGTGCATCATGTGACAGGGAGTCAGTGCAGTTGTTGCAGCACAGGCATAACTGTTCCTATACACAGATCCAGTAGTCAGCATGGCAGCAACATTCTAAACCAGCTGAAGGCAAAGAACCAGCCTCCCTGACAGCTCTAGGTTAAGAGCAATACAGTAGTCCAGCCTTGAGTTCATGAACACATGAACCGGAGTAGCCGGGTTCTCTTGGACCAGACAGGGTTTATTCCAGAATATATTCCTAAATTGGAAAAAGCCAGTGCAAACCATGACTGACACATAATTCTCATGAATCAGCCTGGAGTCCACAATGAGTCCCAGAATTTTCAACCTTTCCGTAGCACCCAGAGTTGTGCCATGTAAATATGGCTACACAGTACAATGGTGCTACGTCTAGTTGCTGACCCATGGGAAACAGTTTCCACCAATGAAAACTCCATCTTGGCTGTATTTAAGCTCAGCCAGCTAGAGGCCATTCAGTCTGAAATCTCTTGAAGGCATTTCGCCAGCACTGAGACTGCCAAATGCCTGTCCAGTGTAAAGAACAGGTACTGCTGAGTGTCATCCACATAGCAGTAAGAACTCATGCCATCCTATCTAATGACCCATCCCAGTGGTAATATGTACCCTGTGAATAACATGACTGATAGAATAGACTCTTGCAGAACCCCACAGCTAGTCATAGTCAAACACAACAAGAAAATTCCCATCATGATCTTCTATAATCCACTGGTCAGGAAGAAGTCAAACCACTTCAAGGTTGTCCCAGTGAGCCCCACATATTCCCCAAAGCATTTCCTCAACACCACATGATCAACAGTATGAGATGTTGTCAAGAAGTTGAGGAGAACGAGAAAAGGTTGTTCACCCTATCCCTCATCAGGAGCAGGTGATTAAAACCATTTGTAGCCTGCATAGCAGAACCAGTATTCAGTTTGTGCTCAATCATGTGAGCAGTTGTTACTGTTGATCTTAAGTGAGTAAGCTTGGAATATTGGCCTATAGGTTTGGGTTTAAGAGTGATATTTCTTGTTATGCAATCACATTAATGCTGGCAGTTTATATTGCTGAATGACTAAATAAAAAAATAACTAAAGAAATAATAGGAATAAATAGATAAGCTGGCAGCCCCCCCAGAGCTTGAGTGCATTTTCAATCTGCAGTCAGTAGGACCCTGGACAGACTACACATCACTTGGTCCCATGCCCTCTTGGGAGCATATGCTATGCTCATTTATTGGTGCTGGTGGAAAGCTCTCCCCCATTCATCAGTGATTTGCTTGATACCCAGTGGGGGCCACTGTACTGCTGCTTAGGCAGTAGGTGGCCTACTAGCTGAGTGTTCCTGTGATAGGTAGATAATTTTATAAAAAAAAAAAAAAAAGAATACGCTTCAATTTTGAGGTAAAGATAACAGCACTGAAAGGAGAGGCAGCAGCCTCAGGTCTCCAAAAGCACACCCACTTGCTGGAGGGTTGGTTAGAGGTGAGGAAGCAACTGAAGGCTTGGCTGGATAATGGGCAATAGGCCAGGAATCCATGGCCACTGAGTGGCTGAAGGCAGCTTCTAAGCACAGTACAGCTGGGACACCTTTGTTCACTGCAGGATGCGGTGAAGTGTGGAGGAACCCTGCAGGCCCAGGTTTGGAGCCTGTACTATAACTTGCAACCAGGTGCCACTAGCATGCTTTTTTCATACACCGGCATGATTGCTCCTCTCTCAGGGGACACTGGGTTAGATATTTGTGCTGGTGTTTGAAATAATGAAATAAAATGAATTAATTAATTAGTGATAAGGAGCCGGGGGAGGGGGGGGCATAGGTATTGTTGTGGCAAGGCTCCCACGGGCCCGGATGAAGCATTAAAGGAAAACTATTGTCAGAAGCATTGCAGGACCATTATTAATGGGCATTTTCTTGTTGTGCACAGCAGCCTCTTCTCATTGTAGCAGTTTCAGTAGTATGATGGCAGGCAAGAGTCAGATGTTCAGTGAGCCAAGATCAGAAGGGATACAGAAGGAGCAGCTGCAGTCATTGTACTGAAGGAAAGGTTGAAAGTGGGTAGAAGCTTGCTTGGCAGAGCCAGAGACACCTGAGGTGTCCATGGCCCTTGAGGGTAAGGTAACTGAGAGGCTAGATGACCTGTAAAGTAAGGCACATAACAGAAATGGTGAGTATCACTGATGAAGACACAGCCCGAGGCTCCAGAAGATCAGCCAGATCAATCCACGATTGGGGAGCAACCCAGCTGGGACCCTTCCTGCAGAAAGGTCAAGTTAGTTGGGGTTCTGAGATGGAAGACCAGAGCTGCTGAAAGAGTGGAGTGACTAGCTTTACTTTGAAGGTCTATTAATATTTATGTATACTTCTCTTCCTGTTGAAAGTAATAGGGTAAGTGGGGAGAAAAGATCCGTAAGCAGTGGTTGGGGCACTCTGAAACTTGATAGGCAGCGACTGGGTTACCTTGAAACTTGGTTTTAAAATATAACAGGTGGTGTGGGGGATACTTGGTCAGGAATTTAATCTTGGGGTGAGTAGATTCAAGAAGTCTTGTGAATCAGGTGTTTAATTAGGGGGTGGAGCTGAGAGAGGCTTAGTGCATTCTAAAAATTAATTACCACAGGGTGTTTTGCTAGCAGCAGTAAAGGAACATAACACACACACACACACACACACACACACACACACACACACACACACACTTCGCTCCCTCCCACCCCTCCACCCACCCACCTGGGGTTAGCTCCACTTTTATAGATTCTAGGGGTGACTGACAGCAGATAGATACTTCCTGTGGAGGCAGGAAGGGAGGGTTCACCGTAACACACAGAAACAGCTATGAGGCATAAAGGCAACTAAACAAGGGTGTTTCACTACCGAAGGAAAGTAGAGAAGGGAGGTGAGAAACAGGAAGAGAGAGAGAGAAAAGAGAGAGAGAGAGAGAGAGCTAGAAGCAGGAAGGACACTTATAGATATGATGGGAGTGGTGCAGTGCAGTGACTGTGGGGTGACAGTCTTCAGGGAGACTTTCTGGAGACTGCGGTGCTGTCCCATCTGCAGGCACCTCTCTTGGCTGAGGCTGGAGGTTGCTCGTTTTCACGCTGAGTTGGCCAGGATTCAGGGGACCTCCTCCCCTACCAAGGGACCACCAAATCCACCCCCACTGCCTCAATGGTTGCCAGAAAAGAGGAGTGGCTGGATGACAGTGGGCTCAGGAAGCATGAGGGTGGTGTGGAAGAGACATGTCCCTCCTACAGTTCCACTCAATAACTCCTATGCTTCTCTGGCAGGGCAGGACTGTCCTAGAGAGGCTCCTGCAGTGGTGACCAAGGAGGATGTTGGGGTCCTCCATGACGGAGACCACAGAGGAGGAGGAAGCAACTCCTGGTGGGGGATTCTATCATCAGGGGGGCAGACTTGGGGCCAGGAGGGGAGAGAGGGAGTGAGGGAGATCAAGTGCCAACCTGGCACCACAGCTTGGAGGGATGGACAGCACATCCTAAGGATTGCTGTGGCAGCAGGATGGGAGGGTGAGCTAAACATCATTGTCCACCTCGGATGAATGACCTGACACATGGTGAGGCTAGGGTAGTACAAGAGCAGTTCAGGGAGTTGGGGAAGGGTCTTAAACAGGTGGCATGCTCTGTAATCTTTTCAGAGGTGTTACCTGTCAAGAGCAAGGGAGAGAACAGGGTACTCTGTACCAGGAGATTAAATGCATGACTGAAGGAATGGTGTGGAGTGGAGGGATTTGGCTTCACTGGGGACTGGAGTTCCACCTGGAGGGATGCAGGCCTGTACAGGGGTGATTGCCAGCATCTATCCAGGGGGGGAACCGGAATCCTTTGTGAGAGATTTAAATGTGCCAGTACTGGGATTTAAATGTTTCATCAACAAGCATTTAAACCAGCCAAGGGGACCGGAGGTGGACATAAGCTGGGTGAAGCAAACAACCCCCCCCCCCAAAAAAATGATACGGATGGCAGAGAGGACCCTAAGGATGAGAAATCACCAAAGATAACTAAAACCAAAATAGGTAAAAATGCACAAAAAAGGTAAAATGGGAGTAAGAACAAGAGAGGTATGGAGGAAATATATGGGGATAGGAGGGGAGTTAGTAGGAGAGGAGACAGTAAAAATTGAAAGGCCATATGCACAAATACCCACAGTCTGGGAAACAAAATATCAGACCTAGTGGCCCTGATGGCTGAGATGGACCTGGACATTGTCACTGTTACCAAGACATGGTTCACAGGGAACCATGACTGGGATATGCCAATACCAGGTTACACTCTATTCAGGAGAATCAGGGTGGGTAAACAGGGAGGAGGAGTGGCTATTTACACCAGGGAAGGAATTAATGCAACTGAGGTACAGAGAATGCAGGGTGAGGTGGAGGCACTGTGGATCACCATGGAGACAGGAAATGGCACTGCCATTCACACTGATGTGATGTACAGACCTTCCACTCAAGAGGAAGAGCTGGACAGGGTACTTGTAGAAGCCATACACAGAATGACAGCTAAAGGGGAGGTGCTGCTGGTAGGAGACTTAAGTCTGCCAGATGTGGATTGGAGCAACCAAGCTGCAGCCTCAGCCAGGAACAGAGACATTCTGGAAGCCCTGCAGGGGGCATGTCTAAGACAGCTAGTGATGGAGCCCACCTGAGAGGGAGTGACTTTGGACCTGTTACCAACGGGGACAGAATTACAGACATAAAAGTGGGGAGCCATCTGGGAGCAACAGATCCCAGTACAGTGTGGTTCAAAGACGAGAAGAGCAGAAGAGTCAAAGTACACAAAAGCAAGTGTCCTGGATTTCAGCCAGGCCAACTTTGCAAAGATGGGGGAATGTCTTAGGAAATCACTGCCAGAGAAGGAGAAAGGGGGGGGTGGAACAATTGGAGAATCTTAAGAGAGCTATAGTGGAGGCAACAAGCCATTGCATTAGGCAAGTAAGCAAAACAAAGAGAAAGAAAAAAAAACACTACAGTTCTCAAAGGAAGTGGTTGAGAAGGCAAGGGCAAAAAGGGTGGCATTTGGGAAATACAAAGAAACACAGAGGGAAGAACTTCCGGTGCGATGGCTGCCTGCTGAGACGCTTTTTTGATCAACTCCCCTGCCCTCCCTCTAATACTTACATAGAACGGCAGTTAACTCTACTTAGTGGCGGTAGAATTATTAGAGAAGGCTTCTGGATTGCCTAGTGAGGGTCACAATAATTCTTTCTGTCCGCGAATCATTCGTAGAAATGGACACAGAGATGAAGATGCTGCAGCTCAGACATATACCCCCTCTGACTCTGGCCAAGGACAAGACGAAATGATCTAAAATGAGCGAACCTGAATCCTCCTCAATATCTAAACAGAGTGTGGCTCTAACTGAGGATAGGTTCCTAGAAGAGCTGGCACCGATGGTAGAAACCCTAATCGCATTAGCCTCAGAGTTCAAAGGTATGAAAACTTTAATTGATCAACTCACCATCCGCACCAAAGATAATGAGGACTGTATATCCTCCCTGGATGACTGGAGAGGAAGGCTGGATCCAGACCTGGTTACTCTGTGCCATAGGCTGAAGAAAACGGAGGATCACTTGAAGATCTTGAGGGGCGTTCAAGGTGCAACAACTTGGTGGTGTTGGGCCTTCTTGAGGGTGAGGAGGGAAAGCAAGTTATTATTTTTGCACAAATATTATGTGATAAGCTGGTGGGACCATTTCCTAATGGCCCCATATATATCATTGAATGTGCACATAGATCCCTTCGTTGCATGCCTCCCTCGGGAACACCCCCTAGTCCCTTCATTTTTCGGATGCCAAACTTTCTGGACAAGCAACATGTCCTGACTCACCTGAAGGAGATTGCAGAAATCCAATGGGCAGGCAAGAAAATTTGCATTGTGCAAGATTTACCATTTTCAGTTTGTCAGAAGCGGTCGGCACTTCATCCCCTAGTCTCTAAATTGATTTCTGCAGGCATCAAATTCAGAGTTAGCTACCCTGCAACCCTACAGATTAATAGAGATGGTTTGTGGCATTCATTTGAGTCACTGGAATTGGCCAAGGATGCTTGTATGAAGTGGTATCTTGACTTAATTAAATGAGAAGGAATCAATTTAATTCTGGAGAACTGAGTGACATCTAGTGGTTATTCAAAGTATTGCAAACTGCCATTAAGGTGTATTCACTGTAGAGGGAACTGTTTTTCTGAGGGTCCACATTTATGAAGCAATAAAGGAAAGGACCTAATTTCCGGGCTGTATTCGAAGGTTGCTCTTTTGCTTACAAGGGCTTCGTTGTATTGAGCATTGAGAGACTCTATTTGGGACTCGTTATTTTTCCTAAAATCCTTCCTTTCTTTTTTATCTTCTCTTTTTATTTTTATGTGTTTTTGTCTTCTCCCTACAGTTATACAAATGCACAACAGCCAGTCTCTGTTTTAGACTTGATATGGTTTACCAACTGGGCTATTTAGCTCTAGAGTGGTTGCGCACTATGGTCAATTTGCTTAAGTTATTTTTTGTTCCCAGAATGTATAGTTCTGATGATTTACAGTTGTCACCCCCTCCATTGATGGTGGATGATATTCAAGCCTTTACTGATATGGGGACTTTATCCCTAGAACCGTAATTATTATTTAAAAAATGGGTAAAGTTAAATTCACATCCTGATTGGCTGAAACAGCCTGCCACCCGGGCTGTTATTTTTTAACAACGGCCCAGTTCAAAACAAGTGCCAATTTGTGCTGCCCTATTACCAAGGGTATCCTTCGCTTCCCGAATTCTGAAACTTGCAACCACCATTTTTGTTCTCGCTCAGTAAGCGAGCCATGCCCATAATTGATGCCTGCATCGATCTCTCTCCATATTTTCCCCATGCCAATATCTTCATAATACCTAACCATGCTACATTAATACAAAAAAAAAAAAAGTTCAACTACACAAGTGAAAGAAATTCATGGCAAAACAAATCGCGATGCTGCCAACACTGTATAACAGCGTGACATTCCTGATTTTCCGTAACGCAGATGGACGTCCGTCTCCATTACAAAAAGCCATGAATGTCCCACTCCTCTCATGTATGTTACCGGTACCAGAACTCCGAGTGACTCTGTTCAGCATTGCTCCCATAAACAGACTCCTAACTGTCCCACAAAGTGTCTATACTACAGTAACTTCATCGTGACTTACTTGGCGTTACCTGCAGCCAGAAGAAAATAACTGACTTCACGACCAGTGTCCAAATCGCACACAGCAATACGCACCGCGCCCTACTATAAACACGCCAAGTGTACAGAATAAAAAAGATGCTTACGAAAACAAAACATTTTACCAAGTCCGAAAAAACACTTATATGAGCATGACTGACAGGGGAGGCCTACAGAGACAGTAACTGCATACAGCCAACTCCCGGAAACAAGTTTTACTACAGGGTCTCGAGTAGGACATAAGTCCTCTGAAATGCATGCGGAGGGACTATTTTAAACTTATTCTTGCTATTTTTCCTGTGCTATTTTTCATTAACAATTTTTTAACACACTTTTTTTTTTTTAACAGTGCCCATTTTCTAAGTGTAATAATACCCTCCAGGGTGGGCATTATGGGATATAACGGACCTTCCAGGGGCTATAAGGCCCTCCGCCTGTGGCGTCAGGCCTCATTACGCCCCTGGGTGGTCCGTTATATCTATAACGCTCACCCTGTCGGGTATTATTATTTACATTATTAACCCAGACTCCTATGGTTACATGGGGTCCCATGATTTTAGTACTCGGTTAGACTGTGTTGTAGGTTGATGCTGTTGAGGGTAGGGTGGGGAAGGAAACTCAGGGTAGCATGACATTCATTGCACCAAATATATGTAAGATGGGTCAGTCACTAGGACTGGGGGTTTTGTACTTACTGTTTAACTACTGGGGCATGCTTAATTTACATTTATATGTGCCCAATTGGGGGTTAGGGTTTCAGGGGGGAAATGTAAGTCAGTCTTTATATAGGTACTATAACATTGTTTGGGGATGTAGGGATGGGAGGGGTATGGAACCAGCCATTGGATTATTTTATTCACTGGGTACCTGATGAGGCATATTTAGCCCTTTTAAATTAGGCCTCTTATCCTGTTTATTCTTTCAGCCTGGTTATGAAAATTACTTCATGGAATATTAAAGGGGCACGTGCCAGGAAAAAACACCACCAAATCTTAAAACACTTAGCCTTGATACACTCAGGTGTTGCATTACTGCAGGAAACACGCCTAATGGCTAAAGAGCATAATCTTTTTCAGAGGGAGCAAGTGCGTTGTGTATATGCTGCTGGCAATTCTACTTCGCAAAGAGGGGTTGCGATTCTAATAACTAAACAGACCCAGTTCCAGATGTTGCAAGAAATGGGTGATCCACACGGGAGGTTTCTCTTCCTAAGGGGCCTTTTGGATCACAGAGAAATAATCCTGGGTACACTATATGGCCCTAATCATTTCTCCCCCGAATTCTTTTCCAGATTAACCCTTATATTAGCTCCGTTTAAGCATCTACCTATAATTTTAGCTTGGTATTTGAATATTACTTATGATAACACTCTAAATAGAGCTACCCAAAGAGGCCATAGTTTATCCCCTGCAGAGAGATCACTACATGAAATAATTGCAATATTGGGATTAAGTGATCCTTGGTGCTTTCTGTATCCCAACAGGAAGGAATTCACCTTCTATTCTACTTACCACCAATCCTATTCCTGTATTGATTTTATTTTAGTAAACCAGCCCATGCTGAGGGGCCCAATGAGCTGTGGTGTCTCCCCTAGAGTATTATCTGATCATTCATTGATATGGTTTGAAGGCACTATACCCCAAGGAACGCCGAAGGTTACTTTATGGAAACTTAATGTTCATTTACTGTCTCATGATGAAACAGTAGATAGGTTTAAAACACATATCACACAGTTTATGGAACGAAATGAGAGCTTTGTTTCAGCATATGATAAAATCTGGTGTTCCCGAAAATGTTTTTTGAGGGGAGAATTTATTAGGTTAGCTGCAACTCAGAAAAGGAAAAAGGAGGCTGCTGCTAAATACCTATTAGAATCCATCCAGCAGCTGTAATTATTGGTTGCTACCCATCCTTCTGAGGATGACTTGCACAGACTTGTGATCCTTAAGGATCAATACGCAGCCGCCCTTAGAGAAAGGTCTGAATACGCACTTTTTAAGAGCATGTTCTGTATTTAGACCAGGGTGATAAAGTGGGTCATCTCTTAGCTCTTAAACTGAGACAGCAAGAGGAATCTAAATTGGTCACATCAATATCTCCCATAGCAGGCGAGTGACCGGTAACAACCTCTAAGGCTATTGTAAAGGAATCTGAAATGTTTTATAGACAACTTTATAGACTTCCTGACAATAGTCCTTCACAGACTGAAATACAAGAATACTTGTCCAAAATTCCTCTACCCACTCTGGACCCTGTCCAGCAAGCCCAGCTAACTTCCCCTATAACAATTTCAGAAGTGACCTCTGCCATTTGCTCTCTCCTACTAAATAAAGCTCCTGGGCTGGATGGGTTTTCCATCAAATTTTTATAGAGCTTTTGAAACGGAGCTGGTTCCTATCCTCCAGAATCTTTATAACTATATTTGTGCCCAGGGCCTTACAGATTTCATGCTATTAGAAGCAAACATTATAGTTCTGCCAAAACCGGGTAAGACTAAAGACAAAGTAACAAACTATAGGCCAGTTTCCTTGATGAATTACGACATTAAGATACTGGCTAAAATTTTGGCTTCCTGGATAACCAAAGTCTGGGATAGATTAATTAGCCCCGAACAGATTGGGTTTATCGGCAGCAGGAACTCCTCTGATAATTTTCGTAAACTGGCTCATGTCTTCTCCGTATCCAAGGAGGCAGAGCTCCCGATGGCCCTTGTCTCCCTGGATGCAGAGAAAGCTTTCGATAGGGTCTGTTGGTCTTTCCTTTTTGAAACTATGGCCCTTTTCAGGTTTCCTCGAGAATTCCTTTCCTAGGTTGGTCATTTATACTCCAAACCTAGTGCTAAAATGTATTGTAATGGGATCTTTTCCCAGACATTCCCACTTTACTCGGGTATGCGGCAGGGGTGTCCTTTGTCACCCCTGTTCTTTAACATATATTTGGAACCCCTACTTCTAAAGTTACAGCTATCACTATATTTGATTGGAATTCCAATTGGCCCTATGGAACTTAAACTTTCGGCATTTGCCGACAACATCCTCTTGTATATCACTGATCTGACTAAATCTATCCGACCCACTTTGGAAATAATTGCCGAATATAGACGGTTCTTCAATTACAAATTGAATAGCAGTAAAACTGAGGTTATGCCCGTAAATTCCTATGTTTATAAATCAGATATAGTTGCTGTCAGCATGACTTGGACCACAAAACTTAAATACTTGGGTATTACACTAGCGCCCTCTAGTTTTCTTTTGAAGAAACTTAATCTAGATAGTCTTCTTGTAACCATTCAGCAAGACCTAGTTAGATGGGCCCCCTTTATCTTTCTCTCCAAGGACGAATTAACATCATTAAAATGAATGTTTTGCCTAGATTGTTTTACCCCCTTAATATGCTGAATATTTACCTCCCCTTAACTTGGTTTCATAAAGTCCAGAATATGATTAATAGGTTTTTATGGAATAACAAACCTCTGCAGAGATCCTACATTCATCTTTGTGCCCCGAAAGCCACAGGGGGATTACAACTCCCAAATTTTTTTTATTATTATCTTGCGAGTCATTTGGCTAAATATATGAGATGGGTAGACCCTAATCTGAATCTAGTCCAACCCCTTTACACCTCTCTTTGGCCGCAGATTGAGAGGAATATTATTAAAAACTCTAAGATCTTACCCCGTAGCCTTTGGTATACACTCCCTCAAACGCTGCCTGGCTCTGTGAGGTGCACAGTGATGTACACCTCAATTAAGGTGCATAATCAGCTATGCAGCTCCCTTGGGTTTACACATACTAAAGATATTTCGCAGCCACTGTTTGGTAACCTCAATTTTACAGTAGGTAAAAATACCCTTCTATCGCGCAGTCTGAATATACCCTCATGTATTATGGTTAATGACTTAGTATCCCAAGGCAGGGTGAACTCAGTCCCAGATATTTTGGAGAGGTTTCAACTGTTGCCACATATTTTATTTATCAGATTCGACATTTACTAATTACATGGTTTGGATTAAACCCCCTGGAAACTAACCACGAGGACATATTTTTAGACTTTGTAGCCCTTGCCTGGAGGCCACACGCTGTTTCCCATTTGGTTGCAGCCTTATACTTAAAACTCCATCCTGATAGGGTGGAACAATCCCATTATTGGATAGAAGCTTTCCCTGATAATTGTATTAACTGGGAATCCATATGGAAAGGAATTTATAGCTATAGTGCTAACGATAAGCTTCGATTAACAAAATTTTACATAATTCATACCATGCACTAAACCCCCACCAAGCTATGCAGAATGGGGAAGCTCCCTGATGATATGTGTTTCAGGTGTGGTCAAATGCAAGGATCCCTGTTACATATCTTCTGGGACTGCTCTAAGGTTGCTCCCCTATGGTCCCTGATTAAAGCGAAGGCGGACCCCTTATTAGGGTTGCAGAATCTTTTTACTCTACAAATATGCCTTTTAGGGGACTTTTCAACTGTAGAGGTGAAAGAAAGGAGATATTATATTAACCTAATATCACTCTCAGTGAAACATCTAGTACTGAAACACTGGAAGGACCAGCATGTCCTCACTTATCAGGAATGGATTAATGATTTGCTATTCAACTTAAGAATTGAAAAAACAATTGCTAGTGTCAGGAATGTAATATCCAGATACAACACAAGATGGGAGAAGTTCCACACCTTATGGTCCATTGCTCCCGCACATTAAGATAAAAGGCCAAGACCCCTTGCTCTGCTTAGGGTTAACACAAGCCTTCATGACTTCTATGATATTACCCGAACCACACTTCCTATTTTGATATCTTCCTATCAAAGGGCTATTACACCCCTGTTGAAATGGCTCTGGGGGAGGGATTGGCATATTGGGGGTGGGAGGTTTATTATTAGGAGGTGATGGGAGGAGGTGGGTAGGGTGGGGGGAAGGGCCTTTGATGTTAACTTCCTCTGCATTGTATATATTCATTGTTGCAATATGTTACCCTCTGTAATTTGTAAGGTTGTATATGTATTTGTATAACATGAATAAAGTATACTTAATTTAAAAAAAAAAGAAACACAGAGGGAAGAAGACAGAGAACTGTATCTGGAAAAGCAGAGGGAGGCAGGGAAAGCAGTCAGGTGCAGAAAGGCTCAAACTGAAGAAAAAATAGCCCAGGAAATAAGGGGACAAGAACTTTTTCAGGTACGTTAGTGAAAGAAAAAAGACTAAGTGGGATTGTAAGACTAAAAAGGCAGAAAAAGCAGAAATCCTGAACAAGTGTTTTTGTTCAGTATTCACAGAAGAAGGGGAAGGGGAGGGACCAAAGTTAGGCGATGGAAGCACCACTGGGTGGGAGGTAGACACCAATCCATTTAAGGAAGAAAGAGTTTTAATGAATTCGCTAATCTGAAAGTGGACAAGGCAATGGGGTCAGACAGGATATATCCCAGTCTATTAAGAGAACTCAGAAAGGTGCTGGCAGCACTACTGACAGCCCTGTTCAACAGTTTGCTGGAAACAGGTATAGTACCAAAGGACTGGAAGAGGGTGAATGTTGTCCCTCTCTACAAAACTGGGAGCAGGGAGGAAGCTGGCAATTACAGGACAGTCAGCCTGACCTCGATGGTGGGGAAACTGATGAAATCACTACTAAGAGAAAGGTTTGTGATATATCTCGAATCCGACAGAGCACAGGATCCGAAGCAGCATGGATTCACAGCAAGAAGATCTTGTCAAACAAATCTGATAGATTTCTTTGACTGGGTGACTAGGGAGGTGAATCAGGGAGGAGCGATGGATGTGGCCTACCTGGATTTCAGCAAGGCCTTCAACACCGTCCCACATAGGAGGCTAGTAAACAAGCTGGGTAGCCTGGGAGTGGGTCCCAGGGTGGTAAACTGGGTCAAAAGTTGTCTGAGTGATAGGACACAGGGGGTGGTGGTGAACGGAGAGCGGTTCAGGG
The DNA here is from genome assembly GCA_016271365.2 of Neoceratodus forsteri. Lineage (NCBI taxonomy): Eukaryota > Metazoa > Chordata > Ceratodontiformes > Ceratodontidae > Neoceratodus > Neoceratodus forsteri. Next base: position 1,272,208,647 of record CM057452.1, read on the forward strand.
GAAATGTGAGGAAGTGTTATTTCGCAGAGAGGGTAGTGGATGCATGGAACAGCCTTCCTGAGGAGGTTGTGGGGTCTAAAACTGTGGGAGAATTCAAGAATGCATGGGACAGACATAAGGCAATTCTTGTGGGGGGTAGGAAGAAATAGACTGTTGGTTAACTAGGATCTGCGGCTTATCCTGTAGGTAGGGAAATGGGCAGACTAGATGGGCCTAGCGGTCCTTATCTGCCGTCAAAGTCTATGTTTCTATGTTTCTAATCCAAAGAGAGGGGGTGATCAGTGCGGTCCCACAGGGATCAGTGCTTTGACTAGTCCTCTTTAATGTCTTCATAAGAGAGATTGCAGAGGATCTGGAAGGGAAGGTCAGTCTCTGCAGATGACACGAAGATCTGCAACAGCATTGACACTCTAAGAGGGGTTGAGAAAATGAGTAGAGACCTAAGCAAGCTTGAGGAGTGGTCAAAGGTGTGGCAGCTAAGATTCAATGCAAAGAAGTGCACGATCATGCACTTGGGGCACAGAAATGCAGGGGGGGAGGAGTACATGATGGATGGAGGTACTGACAGCCACCAAACAGGAAAGGGACCTGGGAGTAATCATATCTGATGATCTAAAGGTTACCAAACAATGTAAGAAGCCTGTGAGGAGAGCCAGTGGAATGCTGGGGTGCATAGGGAGCGGTATCTCCAGCAGAAGGAAGGAGGTGGTGATGTCACTGTATATAGCAGGGATAAGACCTTATATAGAGTACTGTGCCCCATTCTGGTGGCCACATCTCTGGAAGGACATAGACAGAGTAGAAGCAGTTCAGAGAAGGGCAACAAAAATAGTGCAGGGGCTGCACCAAAAGTCATATGAGGGAAGACTGGAGGATCTCAATATGTATTCCCTGGAGGAGAGGAGAGAGAGAGAGAGAGAGAGAGGGGATATGATAGAGACTTTCAAATACCTCAAGGGTGTAAATAGGGTACAAGAGGGTAGCATCTTTCAAAAAAAAAAAAAATATGTTCAGGAACAAGGGACCGTAATATGAAGATGGGGGGTAGGGTAAGGGGTAACATGAGAAAGTATTTTTTTCACAGAAAACTGCTTCAAAAGGGGATGGGACAGGACAAGGGGGAGGGTCAATGAAGGGGAAGGGTGGAAGGGAGGAGCAGCTGCAGAATAAGAGGTGATAGCTGCACTTTTGAGCAGACTTGATAGACCTTTAGGCCTTTATCTGCTGGCAAATTTCATATGTTTGTATGCTCGTAAGGGTGGTGGATCCATGAAACAGCTTCCCAGCAAAGGTTGTAGGGGTAGTAATGGTAGGGGAATTCAAAAATGCATGGGACAGACAAAAAAAACTCCAGCAATAAGAAAGAGAGGGTAAGCCGTAGATCATTTAGGATCTGCAGGACATGAAACAGGTAGGGAAAATGTGAAGACTAGGTGGGCCAAGAGGTCCTTATCTGCTATCAAATTCTATGTTTCTATGTTTCTCTAGGGCTAGGATTGCAGTGGGGCTGACACAGCTGGGAGCAGAAGCAGTGAGCAGGACATGCTCCTGCTATCTTTCAGGTTTCTGGGGCCAGGTCCAGTGGTGAGAAGGGACTGCTAGATGCAGTGGTCTGGCTGAGGCCCCCAGTAGGCCCACTGGATTGGCTGGATGGATTTCTTACCTAAGCAACCGTCATGTTTCAGGTAAACCCCATTGCAGGCACAGGGATTTTTGGAGAGCTGCATAGAATGCTGTGGTCCCACATGTCTGGAAGTGGCTTGGAATGACCTGTCAACTATGGGCACAGAGAACAAGCCAGCATTGAGCCTAGCAAAACTAGCAGGAGTAAGTCTGCCTAGGTCAAAGCTTTGAGTAAGACCCAGGCTGGGGCAGCTACACTCAGCTGCAGACCAATGAAGGTAGTGCAAGGCAAGTGGTGACCCTCCTCCCCCAGAGCTGGGCTTTCAGGTTATCCTATATGATGAGCTATTGTTCTGGTTTTTGCATTGTCATTTGTGCCTTCCAGGTCCCTCCAGTGCAGCCCAGAGTGGTGAGTCAGCAAGGCTGACAGGGGCCACTTCCCCCATGAGTTGGGCTTTTAGGATACCCTATGTTATGAGCCATCATTTTGTTTTTCATGTTGTCACTTGTGCTATCCAGATTCCCCCAGTGGATCCCAGAGAGTTGGAAAGCCTTCCTTTGTCTAAAAGTAGCAGAGATGTGGCTAGCAAATGGAACATGGGTGACAACAGTTTGGGGAGAGACAGGGTACTCAGTCTCAGCGTGGTGTCAGAACCCCAGGAATCTGCATCCCCCATTGGAATCAGGACCCACAACAGGGCATGAGGACTGCCTGGCAGTCATATATGGACCCTGACCAGTTGGGAGCCCAGGGGGTTGCAGCATTTGAGACCAAATATCTTTAACCTTGTCTTTTGTGTCTTCTAGGTTCTGCGGATGGATCAAATGGACAGACTGGAGCACTCTCTTTTGCAGACAGTGGCAGAAAATGGTGAAATGGCCTGTGAGGAACCTGGCATTAATGCAAACATGTGCATGATGTTTGTATTAGCAAAGTGTGCGCTGGGTGGAACTTCTTCCCAGGCTGGAGACTGAGGCCTGCTGAGGAAGTTCTGCAAGAGTTACCGTGGGATCATTGGAGAGGAGCAACCAGGGAATCAGACAGGCTCTAACCTGCTGCTTGTAGTGAAGGAGGGCCATATTCTATTTGTGGGTTGTGGCCAGAGGTTGCCATAGAGGTGCACTGCTTGGCATCCATCCAGGGTCTGCAGTAGGGCACGGCACAATTGGCATGGTGTGACCAGGGCAGGATGTCAAGACCATAGTTCAACTGATAGATAATGACTGGGACTTATCATGGACTCAGTATGTTATGTGTCAACATGCTATGTCTTGGAGGTATATAGAGTGAGCTGCTTGGGGGAAGGAGTCGGACTGTGTCCGCCCTGTAGTGGCTCGGGAGTCTCTCAGGAAAATGGTACAACAGAAAAAAGGAGAGAGTCATTTTTTTCCAAAGGACTACTCTACCTGGTTGGCATGAAGCAGGGGGTCGCAGGACTAGGTTCCCAGTTGGGGGGGGGTCAGGGCTAACCTCATTGGGCTTGCCTGCCAATGTAGTACCAGCAAACAGGGGTAGGTGGCATGCCAATTGACAACTGCCCTCCCCCACTCCTGGGGTCTGGGTTCCAACACAGGGAGGTACATCTTTCCCTCAGGTAGCAGAAGGGTATGGTTCTTTGTGGGAAGGGATGCAAGGTTCTGAGGTTGACCTGGCAAGATACCGATTACCCCCTTCAGTGCAGCACCCCGACAGTGAAACCCAAAATAGACCATTACAGTGACAGTCACTGTAATGGTCTGTTTTCAGATGATGGTTTTCTCCTGGTGTTCTGCCCCCTTCCTGGAACAACTCAGACCTGGAGTTGATAATATAAAAATCCAGGGGGGGGTGCTGGGGAAAAGCCCCCTATGGGGTGCACGGGGGGCATAGCACCTCACAAAAAGCACTTTATTTTGGGATGGCACAACACTGGTGTCTGTATTGTGCCATTGCTGTGCGGGAGGACAGAAAATTTACTGTTGCCCTCCAGTGGTGCTTCTGCAAGACAGCAGAGCTGCACACATCACTCAGATATGTATCATGTTGTTTTTTTAATAAATACATGGCTGTGACCTTTTTCTCCGAAACTTGTGTGGTGTGTGGTTTGTCCAGGGTAGGGGAAGTAGGGGACTATCAAGACAATAAGCAGTCTGCACAAGCACTGTAGCAAATGAAGCCTTGTCTGTGGCCCCTACCCCAAAATCTGGCTTGCAGGTATGCAAGTAGGGTTCTGCCCATGGGGCTGGCGGTGCCCTTTCACCATCCCCAGGGAAGGAACCACTTGCTCTGCCCACTGTTTCAGGGACATCAGTCTGGGCAGGAGAGTGACAGGTTATAAAGTGCAAGAGCTGAGAGCCCCACACTCACTTTCACACCGCCAGCTGAGGACTGCACTAGGGGTTAGGGAGGAATTTTCTTGTTTTTTTCCCCTCAGAGGAATTTTCTCTGGTGTTTTTGCCTCCTCTAAAGGAATGTTTGAGAGCAAGGTAACTTCCAATTGTCACAGTCAGTTGTAAGTGGGTGTGGCTTGAGAGCGTGGTTTGAGAGTGTCTCAAGAAGGTGGTACAAGGAGTAAAGAGAGGGAGTCACTTTCTTGTGAAGGACTCCTCTCCCCAGTCAATATGAGTTGGGGGGACACAGGACCTGGTTCCTGGTTCGGGAGTCACATCCAACCTCTTCGGGCTTGCCTGTGGATGCAGCACTACTAGACATGGACAAATCACTTGCCACCTGGGCACTTGCCCCCACCCCCCATTCACTGAGGTTTGGGTTACAACTCAGGGAGGTGTATCATTTTATCAGTACATACAAGGGTATGAGCCTTCACAGGAAGGGGTTCCGAGGTTGACTTGGCAAAACTCCAGAGTTGCACACACCACTGTATCATGTTGATCATTTAACAAATAAATGGCTGTGGCCATTTCCACCAAGACATGCATGGTGAGTAGTTTGTTCAGGGCAGAGGATGTAGGGACCTATCAAGAGAATGTTGTGCATTCATTGGACTCTGTCAGATGTAACCTCGCCAGCTGGAGATTTTCCAGTTCCAAGTAGTAGACTTATGGATGCAAGGAAGCCAAGCACATACTCCAAAATGTTCAGCAGATACTAGGCCCCAGCTCAGGAGCTGTGACTCCACCCATGGAATGCCAGCACTGGGATTCCTTGTGTACTTCCAGCCTCTGTCACAGTATTCATCCCAGACCCATATTGGGCATCCATGCTAGTGTGTTCTTGTGTGGAACTCACCCTTGGTGCCAAGCTTACTGTGCCTTGCAGTGGCTGGGATGTGTCAGAGATGACAGGAGTGGGTGGAGGGGTTGACTGTAGTGTTAGTAACAATATCTGTATGCTTTTCAGCTTGGGGTGTTCTAGGTGGGTGTGCCCTGTGCAGTTAACAGGGTGTTTTAGGGTGGGGCTGTGTTGAACACTGTGCCTTGTCTTCCAGGACAAACATGTTACTGCCAGATGTTCACAAACTCTGGCTCCCTTTGCTTCTGTCCTTTGTGGTGGCTGTTCCAGTAAGGAAATGTATGACATTAGTAGGGACATGTGAAACCCTCATCTGGTAGAGGGCACCGTGTGTGTATACTTACTAACTGCTGGAGGTGATTCTGCATTCCTGGGTGGACCTTGTTGCCATCCCTGCCTCACTGTCCTCCTAAGAACCCAGGATGTGGGTTGGTTATTGCAATTATAATGTGATAGTTCAGTGTGGCATGCATGTTAGTTTGGGATTTGACATGATAATGGTGGTCATGTTACCTGTACTTACATAGCAGTCTGTCTGGGCTTTCCTCTTCACCATCCATGACTGGGTCTAGTATGGTGCCAGCAATAATGTCCTCCAAAGGGGTCATCTTGGAGTCTTTGAGGGGTCCTCCTTTATGGCACTCTGGCATCAGTGGATTAAGATTAGCTTCCAACTGAACTGTACCTTCAGATCTTGTCACTTGAGTTTGACAGCAGCGATGGATTTTGGGCAGCTCACAGTAGCATTCACCTGCTGCTGACTGTCCAACTAAAGCAGGGACTTGCTTTCCAGTGTTCCCCATCGGCCACCAACCCCAAGCAGCCTCTAGTAGTAGTGCTTCTCAGACACAACCATGGCTAGCTGTTTGGGGCTGAAGGTGGTGGCACACAGGCTGGGTGTTTCCTCACCACCATGGCTCCACGTTGCCCATGGAGCGTGAACCCCCCCATATAATTCTCTGGGGCTGGCTTAGTTTCAGACTGCACTCCCTGTTGTGTCTCATGCTGTAGCATGAATATGACTGCCTGAACTATCAGCTGTTCATGAAAGGAAGGTTACCAGTTCCATATGCCCATATAGGGAGAGGCCATGGGGAATGGCGAACCAATGGGTGGGTGAATAAGACAAATGCTCATGCTGTTATGTTGCTGTGCATAGCACTATGGGTTTTCTTGAGCTTCACCTGTTCATGCTTGTGTCAGATCCAGATACCAGATGTTTGTAGCGTTGTGCCCCATACATTACACGTCTGCATGCTGCAGGCCGAACAGGGACTAAGCTGCTAAGGTTTTAGCTTCTTTCCCATTGCTCCCCTTTTGTTCTGCATATTTTCCTTTTGGCATTTAGCTTTAGCAGTTATACTGTTAAATACCCTCATATTTCCTCTGTAGATCAGTTGTGTATTCTGTTATGCTTGTCAGACAGACAAATAAGCACTAACAGAAAACACTTGACATGTACAATGGAGGTTAGTTTCTGGCATAGCCTTTGACTGTACTGTGGTGTTTTTTCCATGCACCTAGTTAGGTGCGGTATTTTATACTGCACTTTTTGTAATAAATAAACAGATTATTCTTTTGTCATATTCTGTTGTACATGTTAAGTGTTTTCTGTTGGTGCTTATTTGCCTGTCTGCCTGCCATTGTATTTATTTGAAAACATAGCACAACAGATACTGTCCTGGTGCTACATTAGTGAGCTTTGTTCTGTTATGTTTGACCATTTTTTGATGAAATAATCATGCCCTGCAGTGTCCTCAAATATATATTGTGTTCCCAACTTCTCAGCAGCGTCTGGTCTTGCTTTTTATATTTTCAAGACATTCCATGACTGCAATTACATTGTTTCCTGTTAGTGTTAGCGTGGCTCACTTGGTAGCACACCTGCCTCGGGACCAGAAAAGCATGGGTTCTAGTCCCACACCAGGATTGGGCTCACACTGGCACTCAAGTACAACACTAGGGAGTACTGTACTATCAGGGTGTGTCATCCTTTAGATGATACATTAAACTGAGGTCCCTTCTGCCTATCCCTGGTGCTGCCTTGGTGGTTTCTAGGTGGAAGTAAAAGAACCCAAGGCACTTTTTGCAAGAATACACAAGAGAAATGGGCACTCACAGAGAAAACTGGAGGTGGTGTAGAGCAAAGAGGCTGGCCTGCTCAGTACAATAGCAAAAATGTGGCTCTGTGCTCATGGAGTCAGTCAAAGAAGAGGCACACACAGCAATCTGAGGTAAAGTATTTATTTTGGCACCATATGGAATCCCTGGCTAAAGCCCTCAGCCCCAATGCTTCAACCCACACAGGGCCTTCATCAGAGGGCAGGGTTTTCATTGAGGGGGGAAGGGGAAACAGCAGTACACCAAATTCATACAAATCTAGCCTTAAAGTTATACACACTCAAAAACTAGATACAGTTTATTGTCTGGTACACAAGAAAGAAAATAAAGAAATAATGAAAAATAAAAAAAAAATTTGTAAAAACAGCAAGTGCATGAAAAAATCCCTTTTAAAGGATTAGAGGTGTAGACTTACGTATGTCTAGTTTCTTTAGCTTCTCATATACCTGTTTTTCGGTAATTAGGAACTTCTGACTAGGTGTACATTCACTGTTTTCCCATTTAGTGGTGGCTGGTACATCTTGATCTTGATATACACTAAGAAAAAATTAGTTAAAGAGCAGCTGACACCTTCAGGACAACTGTAACAAACCATAACATTTAGACTCAGTTCAACTTGTGTTTCACATTAGTTCTGTATTCCCCCTATGAGTTAATTTATTTCTGTTTTCTCCCTACCTAAGGTCATAATGCACTTCTTCTGACATATAGTAACTGTTACTCTCATGGAAATAGCATTGTGATATCACAACAGAGGATTATGACTTTAAGTAGGTAGTAAGCTACAGAGGCAGATGAACTCTAAGGGAACTCTAAGGGATAAAGATCATGTAGTCATGCAAATTTACTCAGTGCTGTAATAAATAATGGTGAAGAGAAATATACAGAATACATATGGAATGCAAGCTGAATTGTACCTAATTATTATGTTTTTCAAAGTTTTCTCTGAGATGTCAGTAGCTCTTTAAATCTAGTTGCCATTTCAGTTTCATCTGAGATAATTTCATCTCCTTCCTTGAGGTTTGATATATTTCTGTGTCCATTCCTCAACCTGCCTATGTAATTGAAAAATTGTTTATTATCCATTTTATTATGTGCAAGATTTAGTTCTGTGTCTGCCATCACCATTTTTATAACATTTTTAAATTTTTTACTAGATCCTTATTTTTCACTTCACTATCATGCAATGGATCAGCCTTATATCTTTATATGCCCTGTTTCTTACCCTTATCATTTTTTTAATTTTTCTTAAAACCATTTTGGGATACGCTCACATTTGTTATATTTTTGTACCTCTGGCACATATTTCTCTGTGCAAGACTTCTTTTTATATTTTATTTTTTCCCAGGTAATCTTGAGAGTAGCACTACATAAATCCTTTTTCCACTCCCTCCTACTAAGTTTTTGCGTAAGGCTTTCCATATCAGCGTTCTTGTAGCTTCTTGCTATTGTAGTCCCTTTTATTTTCTTATAGTCCTCTCCTACTAATGAACACTTAATGACATTGTGATCACTAGAGCACAGTGGTGGCAATATGGAGACATTTCTAATTCCATCCTCTATATTAGACAACACCAGGTCAAAAATATTATTGTCCCTCGTGCCATTTTTCACATATTGTTCCATGTTGTTACTTAAGCGTATCTCTATAAACTTATTCTCCCAGTAGATTTTACCTTGCCAACTATCCCAATCAATGCTGGGAATGTTGAAATCACCTACTAGTATATAATTATCCATTACTGTATTTACATCTAACATATCTAAAAACTTCCTATTCTCATCATTCAAACTTGGTGATCAATAACATAACGCTATCTTTATTGACTTATTCTTTACTTGAAAATTCAGCCAAATCTGTTTCACTTCCGGATTTTCTCCTTCCTTAATAGTAAGTTCACAGGCGTTTAGCAAGGATGCAATATATATTCCCACCCCTTCACCTTTCCTATCACTCCTATCCATATAAAAAATCAAATCCAGTGACCTGGTCAATCCAGCCTCCTGTCTTTAGCCACATCTCTGTAACTGCACAGATATCAACTTTTTCAACACTCAATAAGTATCTTAGTTCATCCATTTTATTCTTTATACTACTAGCATTCAATAGTAAAACTTTTATATCCATTTTCTTGTGTGGTGTATTCACATTACTCCTAACCTGAGTAATTTTTCTGTGTATTCTATCAATATCTGCACAATCCCAGGTCTTATTGGAGGACCCCTCTGACAACCCCTTACATAACTGTGAAGCCCAACCCCACAACTTAGCTGTTTAAATGCCTATCTATGGTTTCCTTGAACATTTTACTCAAGGTGCCACTTCCTCGTCTATTGACGTGAAGCCCGTCATTACTATATTGTGTCCAATCATCTCAGAATGTCTCCCAGGTTCTAACACAATCCAGCCCTTGCATGAGGCTCCATCTCATGACCAATTATTAATTCTTAAAATGTTCAGATTTAATCTGTCATTACTTTTTGGTACTGGCAAAATTTCCAAGAATATAGCCGTACCTCCAATATCCTGGATAAATTTTGCCATTTTCATAAATTCTAGACATATCAAGTCTTCCCTTGTATGTTTTTGATCATTCGTACCAGCATGTATCAGAATTACTGGTTTTTGATATCTAGAGGACACAGTCCTTGATAATAATATGGCTACATCCTCTAACGTAACCCCTGGCAGATAGAAACTAGTTATCATTTCTTTATTATCCCTTGTGGTGTACATATCAATGTACTTTACCTTTGAGTCTCCAATGATATACACCCTTCTTCTTTCCATCTCCAGTTCCTGCCCCACCTCCATTTGTTCAACTGTGTTTCCTTGACTCTCTGACACCACTGGTTGATCCATAATGTCTGATGAATTACCACCACTTTGACTCTCGGGCACCCCTAGCTGATCCCTAATGTCTGATGTGTTACCACCACCATTTATAACCTGCGTTGTTATGCGACTTACAGCTGGTACTTGCACCTGGACCTTTCCCTCCCCTTCTTGCTCTTCAGTGAGCTCTTGAGTGTTCCCTAGGACTATAGTTTCACCTCTATTTTTCTGTTCATTTTCTATTGTACCATGCTCTTGGATCTCCATTGTTTCTATTAAGTTTATTAGTGGTGAATATCTATTTTCTAATGGCAGATTAAAATTCATTGCCCTCCTGCCTTTTTTACTTTGACTGCTCCTTCCAACTGCATCTCAATCGTCTTTATGTTCAATCTCACCCCTAGCTCTCTTTGAGCATGCTTCTTTCTGGTTTGCTGTTGCCTCCCCATCCTTCTGATCAGTAACTGGAACCTGCTTGTAAGATTTAAGTCCTAATTCCAAGCTGAGTATCTTAGTTTTTAGTTATTTAATCTCTACACACTGCTTACATATATATTCGGCTATTCCTAGGCAGTTATCTAGTGTGAACTTTCCACAATTCCTACACTTTATACCCAATTCCCCCATTTTTAATGTTACTGTATAACCATACATTCTCAGATATACAGTAATATGTGTACAGGCCTTCCAGACTTATTTCACTATCTCTAGCACAAACACAATTCAAGTCTCTTACTTTTAGTTCTATGGTCCTGCTCCTGCCTCTCGCCTAACACATCACACATGCATGCCAAATGTATGTGTCTCGGTGTGAGTGTCTCCATGCATGATGCCGCTCATGCAGCTCACTGAGCCTGCTGCTTAAATGGTGAGCCATGACCCAGAAGTACTCTTAGGGTCGTGGTATCACCAACTGTTCCTTTAGCCTCTTTAAACCCCTGCAATGGACAGTACACCCTGTCCTACAAATAAAAGGTTGCACCCTTTACTCTGGTGCTAAAAATAGTAGGTACAGAAAAGAGGAATAATACTGGAAAGATAATTAGAAAACATCAGAGAAAGGTGGGGTGGGGTTGGTTTCATAATAACCCAAAAGCAGGAAAGGAGGGGGTCATGCAGGAAGAAAAGTGAAAATGTAAGATCAAGAAAAGCTAAAGTGGACGTAAAAGAACACACATTAAGAAGTTCCATCACTCAGTCCAGTGTAAGTATTGGGCTAGTATTTGTGACCAAACAGGATGCATGGAAGGATCTCCATTTGGAAGTTTAACAGATGTTCAAGGGGCCCAGAGTATTTCCTATCAGTGATTCCTCATCCATAGATATGATGAGGTCTAGAGATGCTGATAAAAAGTGAGAGAATAAAGGTAAGTAACATCATAACAGATCAATTCCAAAAGTCAAGCAACATAGTATCAAGAGACAGTGTTCACAAACATGGAATAAAGTATGCTTCATCATTTAATCCATCAGGGAATGAATGCTGTTTTTTTGTTTTTAAAACTCACCAGATTGGAATTTTTTACTCATTAACATTAGGAGTCTAAATAATAAGGTTGATAAGCTAATATATACTCTGACTCAACTAAATATCCATGTATGTGCAATAACTGAGACATGGTGGCAAGATATTGATACATGGGAAAAGGATATTACTGGCTACACCTTGTTCCATAGGGACAGAATCTGTGCTAGGGGTTGGGGAGTGGCCTTTTATGTTTCTATCAACATCACGACTGTAAATATTGAAATAACCCAATGGCCCAGTATTGAAGCCTTATGAATTAAAGTTCTCCCTAAAACTGGTGAACATATAAATGTAGGTGTAGTCTACAGGGCCCCATCTATTTCCCTGAGAGACGATGTCCAATTACTTGAATTTGTAAATTAGTTCTCATCAACATCTAATGCTATTCTTATGGGGGATTTAAATTTACCTGGCATAAATTGGAACACATTACATACAAATACCATTACTGAAAACAATTATTTGGAATTATTTCTGGAGCATAATATGGAACAAATAGTAAAGGAAAATACTAGGGGTGAAAATATTTTGGACTTTGTCTTGAACAACCTGGGTACTAACATAACAAATTGTAAGGTTATTCCACCACTTGGATCCAGCGATCACTCAATGGTGTGTTTTACTTATAAAATAAACAAGGAATTTGACCCCAGTACTATTTCAATATACAACTTCAAAAAGGCTAATTTTGGTGATTTTCGAAATTAAATGGCCAACTGGGATTGGGAATCTGACTTTAAGCATAAACCACTTTTAGAAATGTGGCAGTCCCTAAATACTAAATTGACTATCACTACAAAAAAATATATTCCCCAGATTAAGAAAATAGAAAACAACAAACCTAAAACACCTTGGATGAATGCAACAGTTAAAAAGCATATTAAAAATAAAAACAGGGCATTTACAAAAGCTAAACTAAGTAATTCTCAAAAAAATTGGCTAGATTATAAACAACAATAAAAATTATCAAAAAAGAGTATTAGAAAAGCAAAATGCGATTACGAATGTAGGTTAGCAGTAAACGTTAAAGATAACTATAAAACCTTTTATACCTACATAAACAATAAGAGGGGAGGTGCACATGTTATAGGCCCAATAAAAAATCAAAACGGAGAACTACAAACTGATAAATTAGAAATAGCTACAGTTTGTAATAATTATTTTTCTTCAGTTTTTAATAGAAAAACTAGCCCAACTGTTAGTCATAATATATATTCCACAACTAAACAATATAAGATTGAGAAAATGGAAGTGGAGAAATTACTTTTGAGATTAAATTCCAACAAATCTGCTGGTCCCGATGGACTCCACCCCTCCGTATTTTGAAAGAATTGGCAATTCCTTTATCTGGTCCAATAGCTGCCCTATTTACAAAATCATTTACAGAAGGAGAAGTCTTAGAAGTATGGAGACAGGCCACAGTTATTCCCATTTTCAAAAAAAAAAGGATCCAAACATAATGTTGCTAATTATAGACCCATTAGCTTAACATCTGTTCTGAGTAAAATCATAGAGGGTATAGTAAAAAATTACATTGGGACCATTATGCAACCAGATACTGCACAGCACGGTTTTGTAAAATCCAGATCCTGTATGGCAAACCTACTAGAATTTTACGGTGGTATCAGTATGGCATTGGACATAGGTGATGCTGTGGATGTGATTCTATTGGATTTTTCAAAGGCCTTTGATAAGGTACCACATGGTGAACTAATAGATGCAACAATAAAAATGGGATTAGATGGGAATATTACCAGATGGATAGAATCATAGCTGTCTGAGAGAACTCAACAAGTCTGTATAAAGGGTTACTACTCAGAGTATGAACTAGTTACTAGTGAGGTCCCTCAGGGGTCTGTTCTGGGACCCTGTCTTTTTAATATTTATATCTCTTCACTATCTTCATCAACTGACATCTGGTTGACCAAATTTGCTGACGACACCCGTATTGGCTATAAAATTAATAAACCTGAAGATGTAATTACTTTACAATATGCATTAAACAAACTAGAAAATTGGGCATTAACAAAGAAACTCATGTTTAACATTGATAAATGTGTTGTAATGCATTTCGGGAAGAACAATCCAGTAGCAAATTATAAAATGGGGAACAGACTGCTTCAGGTTGTTGAAGATGAGCGAGATTTGGGAATCAAAGTAAAACATGATTTAAACTTTGGCCTACATTGTCAGCAAATTATTAAAAAAGCTGGGCGTATTCTCCATTTTATAACTAAACATATAAAAAGTAAAAGTAGTAAGGTCTTGCTCCCGCTGTATTCCTCACTTGTTAGGCCTCACCTGGAGTATTGTGCCCAGTTTTGGGCACCAGGAGAAAGGGGTACTATAAATGCTATAAAATGAATCCAGAAAAGGGCAACTAAAAGAATGGATGAGGTACAGGGTTTAGAATATGATGATAGACTCACTAAACTTGGACTCTACAGTCTGGAATATTGTAGATTAAGGGGAGATTTATGCTTGGTGTATCGTGCTTTACATGATATTAGTTTGTGGGAAACCTTGGGATTAATTTTCAGAGACGTGATTTAAGAAACCAGGGCTCACCCATTACAATTAACAGTAGAACGTTGTAGAACAAAACAGAGAAGTTCTTGATTCTCAGTCAGAGTATCTAGAATATGGAATGGCCTACCACTTTCTGTGGTGGCCAGTGAAGGTATGTACTTATTTAAAAATTGATTAGACACTTTTCTGAGTGTCAAATTAATAAAGGGTTACAATTAAAAATAAAACTGGCGAGCAATATGGACCATGGTCTTTTTGGCTCTGATTTACCTATGAAACCTATGAATCCTATGAAAGAAAAACTACACCCTCATTTCTTGTAAATGTTGTTTGTTTCCATGTCAATAGACAAGTCTTCATGTAGCTGTTAATGATGTATGCAAATGCTTTAGTCTTTTTTCACAGTTCATACTAAGCCCTGTTACTGTCCTGGGAGGCTCCATTTCATGATTATTGAAATCTCATTGTCCTGGAGAGCAGCATTAGCATATGAGAACATGATGTGTAATCACCCTTTAAACTCCCCATTATGTCTGACTGCTTAATTAGTCTTAAAAGAAACAAGCTGCAAGAAGGTGTGACATACCACAGTTACCTTCGGTGAACTTTGTAAACTATATGAGTTATAATGCAGGTTTTTTCCCCTTTAAACTTTATTCAGTTTATGAGTTTCCAGAGAGGTTTTGCAGGGTATTTGTTCTTTCAGCATATAGATACATGGTATAAATGGTAGGGCTGTGCGAATACCTTTTTTCGAATATTCGCCCGAATATTCGGCATTCGGTTCCAACATATTCGGTATTCGTATTCGGGTGGATGGGGGGGTATATTTAAAAATAAAAGACCACCCCCCCTCCTGGCCCGCATTAAAAAATATTCCCTGGTGGTCCAGTGGACCTGCTCCCCAGCCCAATCGCGGGCTTCATTTAAATAAATTATTCCCTGGTGGTCCAGTGAACCTGCTCCCCAGCCCGATCGCGGGCTTCATTAAAATAAAATAATATTCCCTGGTGGTCCAGTGGACTGAATCCTAGCCCAATTGTGGGCTCTCTAAATGAAAAATAAACCCCTGGTGGTTCAGCGGTACCCCATCCCCACCTGCCCACTGAGACCCACAACCCTACTCCCCCCCCCAGTCAGTGGAGGGCAGCAGCTTCTCCACCTTCAAGCCACCTGGCAGCCCGCTGACTGACAGCGTACAGTACAGCTGTATACCCTTTGGTCCCCTGCATGGGCCAATGGGCATGCAGACCATACTGTACTACACAGTCCCGAAGTGTGAAGAACTGTGTAGTACAGTATGGTCTGCATGCCCATTCAGCCCAGCAGCCTGCTCGGTGTACAGCCGTACTGCTCACACTGTCAGTTGACAGGCGACCGGCGGCTTGTGGATGGAAGCTGCCGCCTCTCGCTGACCGGGCGGGAGCAGGGTGGTGGGTCTGAGTGGGCAGGTGGGGAGGGGGGTACCGCTGGACCACCAGGAATTTATTTTTCATTTAGGGAGCCCGTGATCAGGCTAGGAGTTGGTCCACTGGACCACCAGGGAATATTATTTTATTTGAATGAAGCCCGCAATCAGGCTGGGGAGCAGGTCCACTGGACCACCAGGGAATCATTTATTAAATGAAGCCCATGATCATTCTGGGGGGCAGGTCCACTGGACCACAAGGGAACAATTTACTTAAATGAAGCCTGCAATCGGGCTGGGGAGCAGGTCCACTGGACCACCAGGGAGATTAGGGAATTTTTTTTTATATATATTGGGGACTAGTGGGAAGGAGGAAGGGAATATTACTGAGAGTCTGAGGGGGGGATTCTTTATTCTGGACCGGGGATCAGCCAGGGGTGGGACCACTAGACACCAGGGCAAAAATATTTATTTATTTCTGGCCAGGAGGGTGGGAATTACTTTTTTTTCTTTGGGGATGGACGAATACCGAATACCAGCCGAATAGTGGACTATTCGGTATTCGGTTCCGAATATTCAGATAGCCTACTATTTGTTGTATTCGGAAAGTAATATTCGGTATTCACACAGCCCTAATAAATGGGTGATCTGACATCATGTTCTCATATGCTAATGTAGTTATCATGGAAAATGAGATTTCAACAACCATGAAATGGAGACTCCCAGGGCAGTTACAGGGGCTACCATGAGCAGTGAAAACAAACTACACCTAACACATATAGCCCTAACAGCAACAGGAAAGGAGTTGTCTGTTGATATGGAAACAAAAAAAATTTAAATGATATGAGGGTGTAGTTTTTCCTTTAAGGTCATAATCCACTTTTTTTCCTTCTGTAACAGACTGCACAGTCTATCCCCTCCCCTAGGATGTCTGGGGATATGCTCAAGGGCCATGAAATTCATACAGTCTGGCTTTACAGGCAGACAGGTTGGACCTAGAGGTCCTTATCTGCCAACAATTTCTATGTTTCTATTTTTCTATGATTTGTGGTCTTCTAGAAAATAGGCACCTAGTGCATTGTTCAAATTGCCATTAATGATAACCCTTACATGTTCCTGTATGCAAATGTTTGCAAGTCTGTTTGTTCTTCCAACGTAATGTAGGCCACAAGAACACCAGCAGACATACACCACGAAGGCTGTGTTGCATATCATGATCTCTTTTATTTCAAATACCTGGTTATTAATGGTAAATTTGTCCCCAATGTTGGCATGTTTGCAGACACTATGTCTGCCACATTTAAAGAACCCCTTCAGTTTTCTCCGAAGCTAACTAAGCCCTTCCCATATTTTTTCCTTTATCATGAAGTGGGTGTGTACTATTCTGTGTTCTATGCTCCTGCCTTTACTTAAAGTGACCCTGTGTTTTGGAGCTGTGTTTTCCTTCAGGATGGGATTTGTAAGGGGAACAGGACACAATTTGTGTACTATCCCACACACTCAGCCTGCCATAGGATTGTACTCAGTTGCAAAAGTTACCACAGGAGGAGAATTAGATTGTTCACAATCAGTTGTCCTTCTTTTACTCTTAGGGGTCAAGTGGTCACCTTTATCTAATTTAAGGAACTTCTGGAATGTCTCCTCTAATACAGACTGTCTGTAGCCCCTGCAGAACTGGATCTAAGAATACCCCGTCATCAGAGCAATTGTGTTTTAGGCATATAATTTCTCCATAAGGTATGGATGAAATCATCCTTTTGGGGTGAGCACTGTTTGCATGGAGAACAGAACTTGTTGCAGTTTCTTTTTGAAATCCAGCTATAGAAACTACCTGATCTAGAGTGCCTGTAAGTTCCAAATCTAGCAACTTAATTGATTTTTTTGTCTGTTTCATAGGTGGAGGCTGTCAATTTAAGGCTGAGTTTGTACAAATTTGTTGCACTGCTGTTCCCTACTAGACCCCACTCTGACGAAGGCCCTATGTAGATTGAAGCACCATTGCTGAGGGCTCTAGGCAGGATTCCATTTTGTGCCAGAATAAATATTTCACCTCAGACTGTTGTGTATGCCTGATCTTTGACTGACTCCATGAGTGCCGAGACCCTTTTTTGCTACTGCATTTTTTACGCAAGTAGGAGATTTTCCTTGTGCTCTGGCCAGTATTCCCCATCCCACAAAACTGGTTTATGCAATTGTCCAAGGCAGTGTGTGGGTGCTGATCTATGAACTGGCTGCCACTGCACATTAACAGTCACTTCACTACAAGTCTCTCATTGCTTGTGAAACACTTTGGGATACAATGTGTATGAAAAAGCACTATGCACTGTAAGTGATAATTCTGCTTCTTCTTTATGCTGTTCATTTGAATGACTTAGAATTAGTATAACTGATGTCATAGACAGCAGAAAGAAAAGAGAAAGCAATAGGTTTTAAGAAGAGAATGATTTAAATTACAGTTGCGGCCAGTGTTGTGTTGATTTGCACTGTGTGGCTGCCATGGTGGAACATGGCACTATGTGACGTGACACAATGTAAAGAACAAAAGGACCTTTGTTTTTCTTTTGTCCTTTTAATTGCTTGACATATTGCCTGTAATGCAGTCCACTGATCAGCCACACAGTGAAAAGCAACACGCCACTGGCCACAACTGCAGCAGCTGCAAAGGCAATAAAAAACTGATTATTAATTTAAAAAAAAGTATCAAAATATAGGACAGACATTAACAAGACAATAGAATGGCATCTAAAAGCATAAAAAAGTGCTTGTTATCACCTTTAATATTTACATTCAAATCCCTGCCCTTCCTACAGCATTCCCAAAGTTTTTTTTTCCTTTTTTTCACCCATATTCCTCACATTACTACACTGTCATATACTGTACATTTTATTTGTTTTGTTTAAACAGTCAACCTTTTCTGGAGCTTTTGACGATATTTATGCTTGTTTTAGTTTATTTTCCCTGTTTACACTAGTCCCTGGGCCCTCTGACTATATATTTATTTATGAAATCAGAATTATAACCCTTTGAGTCAAAGACTCATTTACAAAGGCTCCACGTCGGACTGAATACATAAACATACATACAGTAATAATTGTGGGTATCATGAATACAACGAGGCGTAAAATCAGCACCGGATAATTGCCTGTACATGAGGTAGCTAAACAGAGGCTGTGCAACATTCATAAATTAACTTATGACCAGTTTGTAGACAGTAGGCAAGACCTATACAATAGTTCCTAACAATGCATCTTGTAGGTAGTCAGGCATGCAGTAAGCCGCCTCCAGAGAGGCTTTGTCAATAACCTAGTAAAGAGTATATAGGAGTTCACTAAAGTAGGTCAGTGACCTAATATAGAGTATATAGAAGGTAAGTAAAGTGGGTGGGAACCCTACAAGAGTAGTCAGATCTTTTTTGGGCCACAGACAGGGCAGACAAAAGGAACTAGTGGTGGTTGGGTAGGCCAGTGAGTTAGTGGTTACACTGGCAGTGACGTGATGATAGAATATGGGCTTTTAGGGCAGCTTTAAAGGGACCTAAACTGGTGATTGATGTGATGGCAGGGGGGAGGGCATTGTACCAGGACGGGGCCCTGAAGGGGAAGGATCTCTGCGCTAGGGTAGTCTGGATCCTGGGTACTTTCCAGATAGTGTTTGGAGTGGTGCATGTGTGCACGGAGAGGGTGGCTGCCTGGAGCGAGGCCTGACCAAGTTGGACACTCTCTTTAACTCCTTCTGCCACTTTGCTATCGACTCCCCTTCCCACTCCCACCACTGTAAACTCTATCGCTCTCTAACCTTCCTTCCACTATCTCACAGACTCATCTCTCACTGTGCCAAACTAACCTCCAAATTCTGGGTCGGGGGCTCCCCTCCGATCTCTCATCCTCTCTGTCCACTCCACCTCCCCCCACCCATTCTCTCAGATCAAATGATGCCCGCACCTTGACGGTCCCTCGCCACTCCACCCTCATCGGTCAGACTGGTTTCACCCATCATTTCCCTAATATCTGGAATTCCCTCCCCCCTGAAATATGATACTCCTCCTCCAACTACTCCCTTACCTCTGCCCTACACAATTACCTTTCCCTCAGCTGTTCCTGCTTTAACCTACCTTAATACCTGTCCCCAGTTTCTGCCTTCCTACCATGCCCCCCCCAGCAGGATTCTCAGCATCCTGAAGGGGGAAATCAGGAAATGGCTACCTCTTCTTCCTCATATTCAGTTCATGCCTCTTCCCCCTCTCTTCTCCACCTGCCCTTCTGGGTCACTAGTGTGCACAACCTAACCCCATCCTTTTTAATCCAACAGCACTTGCGTACTACCTCAAACCTGTTCCTGGTACACTAATGTACTATAAATGGTTCTATAGGTTTTGTGTGTTCATATGCTCTTTTGTATGATGTTGGACATGTACTGTAATTTACCCAATGTTCCTCTACTGTTTATTGCACAATACCTTGTGTTCCATCTGTTGCACAATCTTACAATGTTGAATTGTTTGTACTACCCACATACTATTGTAACTGATCATCCTTCACAACCCTATGTAACCCCCTCCCCCCAGGTCGCACCATGAAACGAGCAACTTGTTGTTCAGTGTGCCCTCCTGGTGAAACATTTCAATAAATAAACAAATAAATAAAGATAAGCCCGGGTGGATTTTCTTGGTGAGGAGACAGGTCTGGTAAAGTATCCTTTCCTCGAGTGAGAGAACATTGGTGAGTACGTATAGAGTGCAGGTGTGCGTGAGTCACTCGGCTCCGGAGAGGAGCCGGCAGGCCTTATTGATGACTAATTGTATTTTGTGAAGTGCTGTTGGGTCGGCAGCAGTATAGCTCATAAGGCCATAGTCAACTAGCGATAATACTGAGGAAGTGACGGCTAGTTGAAGTGCTTCAGGTGGGAGGCAGTCTTTGTGTCTATATAGGAGACCCACCTGGGCATTGATAGCTGAGGTGAGAATTTTGACATGCTCGTGGAACGAGAGGGAGGTGTCAAAGGTGACACCCAGATACTTATTCATTTGGACCTGTTCCAGTGACGGTAGAGAGGAGGACTGTATTTTAAGGGGAAAATCCTTCACACAATTTTGGCGGTGGGCAAAGATCATCGATTTTGTTTTTTTAATATTGACCACTAGTCTGTGTTCGACAATCCAGCATTTGATTTGTAGGAAGGAGTCTTGCAGGGTGTGCCGGAGAGAGAGACAAGGTCAGGATGGGAGGCATAAAGTACTGCATCGTCCATGTAAAGGAGAAGGTTCCCGGAGTATGATTTGGGCAGGGTATTGAGGTATACGCTGAATAGTAGGGGACCCAGGATGAATCCCTGGGGAACTCCTGAGCACACAGGCAGCATGGTGGATAGGGTATTATTAATTTTTAAACATTGGGTCCTAGAAGAAAGGTAGCTGGAGAACCAGGTGAAGGGACCTTGGGAGACGCCGATTTGTTGCAGTGTGTTAAGGAGGAGGGCATGGGAGACCAAGTCAAAGGCCTTGGAGAGGTCTATGAAGACAGCCCCAGCCAGGTGTCCCTTGTCAAATGCGGAGTGCAGCGAGATGGAGAATTCTGTAAGGACAGTCATAGTGCTACAACCAGCTCTGATCCCATGCTGCTCCCTACATAAGAGGTTGTGCAAGAGGAGGAAGTCAGTGAGTTGGTTGGCCATGATCTTTTCAAGGGCTTTAGAGAGTTGGGGAGAAAACTGAGATGGGTCGGTAGTTGTTTGGTGAGGTGCTATCCCCATTTTTTAATATTGGCATTATAACTGCCATTTCCATGGGGTTGGGAACTGGTCCAAACACAGTGACAGATTTAGTAGATCAGTGAGCGGAGAGATGACTGAGTCCAGCACAAGGTACAGGATATGCATATCGAAAGCGTCTTTACAGTAGTTGGAGCCCTGGAGGGCTCTGGACAGGTAAGTTTTGGCCTCACTTGGGGCAATGACTCTGAGATTGAAGGGAGGGTGCTGAAGGTTTGGCGGTAGAGTGGGCTGAGTTGGGTAGAAAAAGTTGTGTGGAGGACTGAGCTAAGGTCGGAAAAGGTGGAGTTGAGACAGTTAGCTGTGCAAAGTGGGTCTGTGGTGATATTACCATTAACACTAAGCTGAAAAGCGGGGAGCGAGATTTACCATTAAGTTCCTTGATGTTGTCCCAAAACTGCCTTGCACTGCCCCAGGAGGTGGCTAGTGCAGTTCTGTAGTGGTCTGCCTTGGCCTTGTGGATTGCTGAGGTGCATTTATTGCTGCCAGAATTATATGCCTGTCTATCACTGAGTAATACTGAGGGTTCTATGTGTTAATAATGAAGGCTAAATAGTGACTCTCATATCGGCAAGAGCTAATCGCCAAAAACAAAATAGGCGATCAGCACGATGCCAAATACAAAGTCAGCGAACATTATATAACAAAAGGATCTACCTCCCAAAATAAAGATTCTCAACCCCAGGGTGGGAGGACACTGAGGGAAGGAGGCAAACACGGGAGGGCGCTATTCCTGGAGCACGAGGAATGCGATCTGTAAAAAAATAGAAGTACAACTACAGAATACCTAAAAATAGTATTGCTTCCAACCTGGGTCCTGATGTACCACAGGTATCCACTGACTCCATTGCACCACATGGCCAGCGCAGCAATCCCTGGCCAAATGCCCTCCCATTTCCTGCCACAAAAGAACTTCCTAGCAGAGTTGCTGCATGCATCCACACACTGCAGTCATCCTTTCGCTCTTTTCTTTTGTAAAAGGAGCTGTTACTGACTCTTGCTATGCTGTACCAGTCGCTCGTCATACGGGTGCCCAAACTGAGTCGCTCATATTAAGTCGCACAATTTGAGTCGCCCATATAACTGGATACCCTGACGATGCATTTTCTGGTAGTTGAAATCTCATGGGCCTGAGAGTTGTATTAGCATATGAGATGCATCAGCACACTCTAGACACTACAATGTGCCTGTCTGCATAGTTAGAACTTTACAAAACAAGTTGCAGAAAGTTGTGAAATACCACATTTAACTTTAATTGGCTTTGTTAATTGCTTCAGAGTTGTAGTGCATGTTTTTTCTTTAAATTACTTTAAATATGTGTGTTTCCAGAGTGTTTTTATGTTACGTTTACTTGCAGCGTAGAGATATGTGGTATTAATGGTGCTGTGCCATGCTTTCACTCCTAATGCAAATTTCAAAAACAAATGCTATTTCAACAATTTGACAATGGAGTCATCCAGGATAGTTACAGGAGACTACTACTACTAGTGAATGTAAACTAAAGCAACAGTTTATGACACAAAGAGCTACAGGAAGGGAAGTCATTGGTGACAAGTAAACTGAGCAGTGGTAGCCATAACATGAGGGGATACAGTCTTAAGCTGGGAGGGGGGCAGAGGTTTAGGAGGGAGGTCAGGAGGCACTTCTTCATGGAGAGGGTGGTGGCCAGTTAGAATGCATTGGCAGTGATCTCTTTGAAGCCGGAAAACAGCTTCAAGAGAGTGTGGGATAGAAATAGAGTGAAGATAAGGGTCACGGGTGAAGAGGATGGAAAGGATGGGACGAGTCAGTAGCTCAAGATGTGGACCCTGCAACATGAGCAGACTAGATACATCAAATGGTCTTCTTGTGCTGGCTTCTTCGTATGTTCGTATAAGATGTACATTATAAGAGGGTATAGTGTTCCTTTAAATCTTATCACATTTCAGTGCAAACTTTTAGCAACCCCATTTTTATCTAAGTTAGTATCAGTATTTCTGATGAATGGTATGTCACCTTAAATTTCAGTTTTGGTTTGCTTTGTTTAAAAAATTAGATATTTCTAGTTTTGGCAGATACCCTATCCAGAACAGGCTTTCTGCATCATCCCCTTAAGATGAAGTATCCTTTTGGACACTAAAAAAACCCAGATTTCCTGTCATACAAGTACAGAATGTCACAGATTGTATAAGCCAATGGATTTGACGGCTCAAAGTTTACATGTAGCACATACAACACTATGGGCAAAACAAAATGCTGCTGGTGCGACAGACCAGCACAGATCATACTGTACCAGTACAGTACAGTGGAGTGAAGAATGTTACCCCAGCTCCATTGCCTTGTTGCACTGAACAACTATTAACCTAGTGACCCTTGGTATATTAAACCCCATATTTACATAGCTGTCCATGTGCTATTTATTTATTTACTTATGGATTTATTTATTCGTTTAGATGTGTCGACTGGAAAAGGAGGGCTAGACAACACTGCCTATGTTCAGCCTGCCAGGGGGAGGGGGATACAGATGCAATCCAATTGAAATTCAACCAGGTTAAGCGTTAGGTTGTCTTTTAGTGAATTATAACGATGATCTTCTGCTCTGCCTCCTCCTGATTTTCTGTTTCATGCCCCCATTGATAATTCCCTAAGGAGAATTTGGGCCTGGCATACTTTATCAGAACATATTGCTTGGTACTTGATCTGGACATTATCAGCACATTGCTGTACTTCAAAGTGAGTCCCCAAAACCTTTTGGTGGAGAGTTTCAAATTATAAGTCTAGATGCAGTTTTCTATGGTACAGCTTTGGACAGAAGTAAAATTGCTCCTATATCCAACTTTAAAAGCTAGGACATAGCCATATTCAATTTTCCAAACCCTGACTTAGTTATGTCCAGTTTGAAAAGCACAGATACAGTTCCAGTAAAAGACACGGTCAGCTATTCACATATATTTTGTGATATTTCTGAAGACATTCTCTCTGGTGGTCCTATAGTGTTACCACAGGCAGATGGGGGATTTCTGTACAGATAACTTAAAACGTTCAGGAAATATCTCACCTTGTCAATTGCTGCAGCTATGTAAATGTGCCTGGACACAATTTTCAGACTGATTATAACCTAGTTTATCGTTTACATCCATGCCTCAGATTTTATTATCCAAAAACAGGATGTGAAGTACCTTAAACCAACTACAGATTCTGCAGTTGAACTTTTAAAAATAGCCCCATGTTATAACTTTTGAAAATCCCGCCCCGTGTAACAAGGAACTGCCTCCATTTCATGAATTTTGAAAATCCCCTTGACATAACTAAACATTTTGCCTATTTTATGACCTTTGAAAATTCCATCCCTTCTCTTCTTTACTGACCTCACTCATGAATATGGCTACATCATTGTTAGTTAACTATACTTTATCCACCATCCAAGCTGTCCTTTCATGGTTTTAATATGTTCACACAAAACCTGTCATAAATCCATCATTAGTGTACACAGAAGATTTGTGTAGTAGACTGCAATTTTAGCTGCTAATCATTACTGCACTGAATATCAACAAGAAGGAGTTCATTTTCATGATCTTTGAACTCTTCAAACTGCAGATAATTTGTTGCCTATTTCCGTACTGCCCTAGCTTGCGAGACATTAGGCTCCAGCCATCAACAATCACAGCTCCAGCCCAGTTTTCTATAGAGAAATAAGAAGAAACAGCATCTCAGGCTGCACCATGGAATTTTGTCATTCTGTTAGTAATACAAAATAAAGAAGCCAGAATTTATGATTTAGCTCTTGTGTACATATGTTCTGTAAATCTATTCAAGTTGCTTTGGAGTATGCAAAATGGTTGTCTCTCTGGCAGTTTATTTTTTTTTTAAATGACCCAGTTCAACTATTTAGTTTACTCTTGTGGCTTTTAAGAATAGCTGTAAGCATCAGTCAATTTTCTGTATTGTAAAAATTAATGAAACTCATAAAGAAGAATTTGACACTACAAGGGAGACAATGACAACATATCCTGTGCCCTTAAAAACTGTATATAACAACTATTTCTGCTATAATGCTGAATTCCTTTGTGGGTTTTCAATACAGTATGTGTGCTAGCATACAGTTTTGATGATATGCGCAATCTATAGACTTTGGTTTCGCTACAGGATACACAAGTGCTTGAAGTGGGCTACCACAAGTAAACAAAGGCATATTAGTTATGCTTTTGCACATATGTGCAATGAACTCCATATGCCGCAGCTTCCCTCCTGCATATCCCCAGAACCGCAAAAGTCAAAATGAACCAATCATAATACTAAGCAGAAAAAAATTGCAGTGAATTGAAAGCTTACCATTTCAATTATTGGTAACAATTTTGAATGAAGTCAAAATGATGGCAAAGCCCCCAAGAGTGCAATATAAATAGCAAATGTAGTCTTATGGTAATAAAGGACTAACACATGTATTGCAGTTATGAATCCATACCACAAATAAATCATTAGTTAAGTCTTAACAATGCAATTACATTTTTTCTGGTGCCTAACAGAATGTGCAGTATTACAACATTAAACTGCAATGCAAACATAAATATAAATAGATATAAATATAAGTAAAGTGCTTATAGGCATGGATTATGTACTTTACTTTTTCTTTCCTTTCAATTTTGACTATGCTACAAAAATAGTGGACCACGGTGGGGTAGTAGATGTGATCTACCTAGACTTTAGTAAGGCCTTCGACTCAGTTCTACACAGAAGGCTGGTAAAGAAGCTTGACCACACAGGGGTTGGTTCAGAAGCAGTCAGATGGTTACAAAACTGGTTACAAGACAGAACCCACAGGGTACAGGTTAATGGAACGCAATTGACGGAAGGCAGGGTGACCAGCGTGGGTGCCCAGAGCTCAGTGCTGGGACCTTTGCTCTTCAGTGTTTTTATAGGAGACATCACTGACAGACTGGAAGGGAAGGTGTGTCTGTTCACAGGTGACACCAAGATATGTGACAGGGTGGACACCTCAGAAGGAGTGGACAAAATGGAAGCGGACCTCAAGAAACTAAAAGAATGGTCTGGAGTGTGACAGCTGAAATGTAATGCCAAAAGTGCCCGGTCATGCACATAGGAAAGAAAAATTCAAGAAAGGAGTGTTACCTAGGAGGTAAAAAACTGGCAGCCTCAAACCAGGAACGAGATCTGGGAATCATAATCTCAGATGACTTAAAGGTTAGTAAACAGTGTGAGAAAGCAACATTGAAGGCCAACAGAATGCTGGGCTGCACTGGGAGGGGAATCATGAGCAGGAGGAGAGAGGTGGCACTACCACCATATAGATCATTGGTCAGACCTCACCTGGAATACAGAGTCCAATTCTGGAGGTCTCACCTCAAAAAGGACATTGACCAGGTGGAAATAGTACAGAGAAAGGCGACAAAAAATGATTCAGGGTTTGCAGTGCATGTCCTATGAGGAAAGACTTAGGGAACTGAATATGTACTCCCTGGAGCAGAGAAGAGAGAGAGGGGGCATGATTGAAACATTCAAATACATAAAAGGCATTAACAAGGTACAGGCGCAGGAACTTTTTCACTTCAAGAAGGGCTCCAGGACCAGATAACATGACCTCAGGATGCAAGGAGAGAGGTTCTCTACCAACACCAGGACGTTTTTCTTCACAGAAAGAGTGGTGGATGCCTAGAACAGCCTGCCTCAAGAGGTTGTGGGGGTCAATACTGTGGGGGGATTCAAGAATGCATGGGGATAGACACAAGTTAGCCCTGATTACAAAGGGCAACTAGAGTGTCAATATAGGTCTAAGACAAATGGTCAGACTAGATGGACCTAGTGGTCTCCTTCTGCCATCAACTTCCATGTTTCTATATTTCTTGTTAAAGGTTGTATTTTTCTTCTGCTGGATCATTCGGAGGACTTTTACCAGTTTTATTCAACAGCCAAGCTAAATGTAAAGGCCTGACAAGTGACAGCAACTGAACAGTGGTCATACAGAACACATTTGTAAAAACTTTATAGGAAGCTGAGAGAATGGGATGCTGCACTGTACAAGGAAATCAGTCTAATTGTTGCTGAAGTGTACAGTGCGAACTCCGAATCACAAATGAAAAATTATCAGAATTTCTTTGTTACATACTGTATGCAGAGGTCACAGTGGAGTATTAATGTTTTCCATCTTGTCAGGGACTGACATGACTGAATATGATCTGAAGGCCCTTGGACAATGTCTTAACAAAAGAAAATCCTATTTAAAAGTCATTTTAGAATATAGTACAGATGTTTACTTCTTTATCTCCGAAGAATCAGCAAAGCTAAAAAAAACTCTACTACAAACAAAATTATTGAACATGTTTCTTCTGGCCACAAGACAGCAACAGTCACCACCCTCTTCTTTGTAATAAAAGTATGAAAGTATGCACAGTATGAAATAGGGTTAATCTGAAAATAGGCTTCAGCAGGAGTATGTGATTCCTGTACACAAAATACATTTTACTAACTTAAATAAAACCTTCCATTTAGTTAATTTTCAGTCTATTTTACAAGGATTTTCATATCAAGAAATGGATATCACAATACAAACTGTAGTGTAGGAGGAGAACATTGGATCAAATTAGCGATCGGCCTGTGAATGTCAATTTAGGTGTAGTTACGTCATGTGATCACGTACAGACAGACCACCACGTAAGGTAATAACAACTACTCAGACTACTCGTAGACCTAGCTCTTAACAAACAGGAATATCAGGCAGTAAAAAAATCAGGGTTTCCACTCTAATTGAATTGAGGGCTCTGCCCCCACACCCCCCATGTTATTTTTAATATGGAGGTGTGGGGGGAGGCGAAGCCCCAAACTCAAACAAGCTAAGAACATTTTCAGCAGAGGACTCACTTGGCAGAGCACGTCTTACCCTAAACATATTATACATTTGCCATAGCATCTTGCTATGGAAGTGGTGGTGGTGTGATGTTCTCCTCCAATGCCAAGACTGAAGATGGGATATAAACATGTGCTTAAATTTTGTGTTTACCAGGGCACAAAGTAAAGTAAGTTAACGTCAATTGATCTAGCATCTCTCTTCAACCAACATATGCATAAACCAAGTAACTAAAACAAGCATATAAATATTATATATTGCATTCTTATAAAAATATCTGTTTAAAAGTAATTGTTTTAGCTGATTCTTAAAGATTTCTATCATGGCAGTTGTTCTCAAGTTAGAATATGTGGTAGTGTATTGTAATGTATTTCTGTGGACAGGGACCACTACTCAGAATGAATGGTCTTATGCTGTTTTCAGTTTAGATCTTGAAAATGTTAACCGATTAAATGAATTATTAATATATAATAATTTATTTCTTAGTTTATTAGATCAGTCAGTTTAGATCTTGATGAGGAACCCCAGGAGAATCCTTATGATACACTACAGCACAGCTGCAGATTTCTAAACAAGTCTTCTGCACTGAGATGTCTCGATGGGTCTGTCAGCTGAAGATTGTGGGTCAGATTTTCAAAAGGCTTAGACTGCTACTAGCCCCAGGTGCACTGATGATATGGCACACTGGGCTTGTGGCAATCTAACTGGATTTTTGATCCTGTGTGGCAATTGCTGCAAGTTAGACCAACGTTTTGTGGTCTATCCCGCGACAATTCCAGGGACTGTTTCTTATGGAGCTTGAGACAGATATTTTCTACAAGCTGCTGTGAAACATGAAAAGTGTCACAACTGCATCCTAGATTGTCAAATTGGGTTCAGTTGTGGCAAAGTGATTTGTAGCACCACCAGAACCAAGGTGACGTGGTGCAGGGCTTGACGCAAACCCCACACCATGCTTTCAAAATCCGGCACTGTAACTTCATTCAATGGGCTATATTGGCCACTGATCAGAGTTTGAGCAAAATGTTGAGGAGCATTTCTCACCTTACCTACTGAAGAGGCATAGGTGAGACACATACACCATACTGGGGATTTCCAAATTAGGGTGTGCCTGTAGTTTGTCATTCTCAGCCATTCCTGGATCAGTTGTACAAACCTGTTTATAAAGTGATATCTGTTTTGGCATACCCTTGTCAGCTAGACTGGTACAAGGATTTGCATACCCATTGTGTTCTGCTGTAGGAATGAGCACTAAGAGTATGTGTGTGGTTTGGAGTGATGCACAAAACACAAGCGTTTTGTCACTCCTTGCATCCTTTTATAGCATTCTTAAGAATTTATTCATTTATTTATTGAAAACCTTGGAGAATATCTTTGAACACAGGTGCTCATTTACAAAGGTACCATGTCAAATACATAGTCACAAAAAACATTACAAGTACAATAAGCCGTTCCAGAGGAAATGCAGTTGGGTCAGGCTCAAAGTAGACCAATTACATACAGCTTTGAAAAAATCCATATAGATCATTGCATGAAAAGTCACAGGATATGTACGGAGAGAAACCAGATAAAGCAGTTAAAGAGTTGCAGTTGCAATGGACTGCAAGGGCAGACCACAAAGATCTCTTAAGCTAATTAATTTTGGGGAGATGCAGCAGAGCATCAGGCAGTTCCTTTAACCTGTTAGTGGACCTGACAGCAAATGATTGCTTGCCCAGCTGAGTACTCCAGAAAGGAGGCGTAAGGGCATTCCTGGACATGCTCCTGGTGTTGTATTGGTTGGAAATGGTGCAGAAACAATTTGTTAAAGTAGGGGGTGTTAGGTCCAGGAGCACCTTTTTGACCAACAAACAGGTCTGGAGCTTTATTCTGCTAGGGGAAGGTAGCCAGTTAGTGAGTATTGTATGTAAAGGGTACAACTATGAGTGCAGTTATTTGCACCAAGTACAAAGTGGCACACCTTATTACAGATCAGCTTTACTCAGCCTAGTACCATATCACAGGCAGTTGGGTAGACAGGGAGGATATAATCTATAAGTGACAGAATGGAGCTGGCTACAATAAGGAATTTAGTATCCCCAGTGAGATTGTTCTGGTTACATACAGGGCGCCCAGTCTTATGTTAACTATGGCCACTAGATTGTCAACATGGGGAGGGGGGCAAAGATAAGGGGCTTGATTTTCACTCAGCCCTTACAGCAATCAATGACTGCAGTGACCTACAGGTGCATCAGGGATCCTGCACTGTTTTATAAAAATTGGGGTCCCTGTGCCATAGTCCCAAGAGCTGCCACAGCTGCAGGGTTGCACCAAACATTTGGCGCACCCAAGGGGTTTGACGAAGGGTCTCCTCAAGCTCCCCACCAGGCAAAAGCCTAGAGGAGATGAGGAGGTTGGGGGTTAAAATGTCTGAATGTTGGGGACTGGGTGACAGTAAAGCAGTGGGGCTGCCATGGGGGGCAACAGGGGCACAGTGGCAGTGAGAATGATCTGAGAAGGCACCCTGCTGAGGTACCATGCACAGTGGTACAGAGCTGATCAGTCAGGGTATTGGAGTTGGCACTGCTGAATCTTTATGACATGGACCCCAGGTGGCAACAGCTCTGGCACCTGCCCTACAGGACCCACAGTCCCTGGCAGAGTAGGCAGGCTTCTGCCAGCCACCACGGGGAGGGCTGTTTACCAAGGGAATGCTGAGGTACCCAAGACATGTACTCATCCATTGAATGCACCCCACAGCCCACAACCTGCATCCACTGCCAGCCACCATATGTAGGGGACCGTGTGTCCTGAGGGGCAAGTGCCAGGGCTGTTGCCACCTGGGGTCCATGTTATGATTGTCCGGCCATGCCACCCCCCCACATGGGCTGACTGGCTCTGTGCCACTGTGAATGGCACCTCCGAAGGGGGGGGGCCTCCTCAGATCCCTCTCACTGCTGCCATGCCCCTGTCACCCCATGATACCCCTACTGCTCTATCAGCTCCTGATCCATACCTTCCTGACTCCCCCAATAGCTGCCCTGCCTGGCAGTGGTGCAGGGCTCTTAGACCAGCTCAAGGCTGGTCTAACCTGAGTCCCCTCTTGCAATTCCAAAAAAGGGAATGGTGCAGCCCTCTCATGGCGCAAGCCCCCTTGTGACCTTGCACAAGGATGCTTCTGTCACAAGGGTGGCACAGGGTGGCTTTGGCACATGGCATCCCAATTTTATCACAACCTGTATTTGAAAATCAGGCTTACCACAAACTTTGACACAAGGTGCCACTTGCATCAAACCTGTGTGGCATGGGCACCTTGAAAAGTTTTTCTTCTGAAAATCAAGCCCAAAGTGTCATCCAGAGATACTCCAAGGTATTTGAAGGTTTCCAGTTGTTCAAGGTTTTGTCCCTGGCCATCTCAAATGATAATGAGTAGAAATGTCCTCTTCTGTGGGAGACTAGAGAAGAACATAGTCTTTGTTTTTTTGTAATTGAGGACCAGTTTGTTATTGGATAACCAGCCTTCTAGTGACCTGAAGTTACTTTGGGAAGCAGTGGTGAGGCTGTCATGGTCAGAGTTTTTGGAACAGATTACAGCATCATTGGCACAGAGGAGTACATTGGCAGTCTGACAAGCACTGGGCAGTTGATTTATAAAGAGGCCAAATAGGAGTGGGTCCAGGATGAAGCCCTGGAAGGAAGACACTAAGAGATACTCTCCTGGTGCTGCACAAAGATTTACCAATTATCACATGCTGGGAGCGGTTGGTGAGGTAGCTATAAAACTAGTCAGCTGTGTTCTGTGAAAAACCCATGCCAAGGAGTTTGTTAACTAGGAGCTTAAGGTGGACTAGGTTGAAGACCTTAGTAAGGTCAGTATATAAAACTCCAATGAGGTCACTACTGTCAAGGGTCAATAAAATGAAGAAATTATACATTTATACATCAGTTTTATTGGGAAAACCAGGTTATGCATTTAGAATCAAAAACAAACCATTCCATACAGAGAAAGGGAAGCATTTCTTTCACACAATGGGTAGTGGCACTGCGGAACATACTGCTATACTATACTATATTAGAAACAGAGAACAATGATCACTTTAACAAGGGTCTAGATTGATGGTTGTGCTCCAATGTTTCAAAATCGTACCATCACTGAAACAATGAGGGCATGTTCTTAATGAGCCTTGTAGCTTAAGTCTACTTTCATCCTCATACTATGTAACCACCAAGTGTACCTCAGCTTAATAGGTGCTACTGTAGGTAAACTTTAAAATAGAGACTAATATAGGACATTGACTGATTACGGGTTGCCAGGCCCACCCTTGTTTCTGCTGAAACCTGGAAATAAAATATCCATGTTATAACTTAGGCAAGAACTGGAAAAAAAGAAAAGAAGAAAATTTCTTAATACATTGCAGGCCCTTTTTAGGCAGTAACAGCATCCATAAGCTAAAACAATGGCGTTTGTCCACTGGCTCATTATTTTCTGTTTGTTTGTGTTTTATGATTGTGAACCTCACAAATCTACTTCCTGAGATTGTACAGTTCAAGGTGCAAATTGAAGTCCTGACTCCCACTCTAGCAAGCTGTAAATGGTAGAGCTCAGCACTGATGATTTAAAATGCTGCTAGCTTTAGATCCTTTGTACACGGCAGAAATGAGGCTATGCCAGCTACATCAACATGCACACATGTTCAATTAGATTGTTTGTGACTAATGCCAAGAAGGTCAGATTTTCAGTCTGGCACTGATTGCCTGCAAACTTACAGTCTGTGTGGTAAGGCTTGTATTTATTCTGATCCTGGGAAATCTATCCCTTTATGAAACACCATGTTTCTCTAAACTACAAGTAATGCCACTGCCACAGGTCAGAACTATGATGTGGGGTCCTGCCATTATGAGTGTGTGTGTGTGTGTGTGTGTGTGTGTGATGCTACAGTAGCTCCTAGCCTTTGTTGACTGTTTGGATTATAGTTCTGATTTTAATCCAATACTTTGGATATTGTTTCACACTCTCATGTTTCATTATTTCCTTTCATAATATTTATCTTACATAACATGAGTATGAATGGAAGTGGAGGCACCATTACACTTTTGAGAGTTTATAAAATTATTTTTGCATAGGAACCTTAAAGAAATCTACACTAGAAAATGTTGTATGTTTGTCATTCACCTCTGTTTACCGCTGAGTTGCATCTCCCAATTCACCTCTCGCTAAAGAATATGGGCTGAATTTTCAAAGCTTCATCAGGGACTTGTAGCACGTTTGTACCACATTCCCAGCATATGCAACAATACATTAGACCCCTAAAAGATGATCTAACTTATGTTAGAAAATGGGCAACTGAAAAACTGTATTCTGTTTGGCTGTTGCCATTCCATTGGCATATGTTTATGTGCCAATATCCCCTGTAAAGGAAATGGTCCAGCATTTGATCTTGAATTTTGACAAATCACATACAAAATAAAAGACAAATGTAAGAGCACCTACTTGCCTATATTTTCAGTAGCACTCCACTGTTCCTCCAGAATGTACAAGTATAAACAGACCATAAACAGGGACTATTGTACTTACCTCAATTTTTTATTACACATTTCTTTGCTGGCAACATGAACATCCCAGTGAAAAAATGGCCATATAGACAAAACTAGTACATAGGCACACCAGCAGAAAACAGCAGTTCCACTGCAGCATTAATGGAACTGCTGTTTTCTGCTGATGTGCCTATGTACTTGTTTTGTCTATCTGACCATTTTTTTTCACTGAGATGTTCGTGTTGTCAACAAAGACATTTGTAATAAAAAACTGACGTAAGTAGGAAAGGGAACATTGTTTAACCAGGAGTAGCACACTAAGCTGAAGCTTGTTTCCGGATGCGACCTGGGAGCACAAGAAAGTTAAGTGATTTGCTCAGGATCACACAGCATGTACCTAGGCAGCTGCGGGATTCAAACCTAGGTTTCTAGATTTGCGGCTCAGAGCCTTAACCCACTGTGCTATACTGCCTCCAAAGGCAACAGTCCCTGTTTATGGTCTGTTTATACCAGTACATTCTGGAGGAGCAGTGGCGTGCTCTTGGAAATATAGGCAGGTGGGTGCTCCTGGATTTGTTTTTTTACTTTGAAATTGTTTTTTTGGAGGATCGCTTTAACAACGCTGTTTAGTAGTGGAGTGCTATCTCTGGCTCTATTGAAATCACATACAGAATTCATGAGTCACTCAACATATTGCTGATAGCCATCACAAATGATGGCTGCTACCTTTACTCTTACATGCAAAATTAACCCTTCAACTGGGCCCTAAAAATTAAACTCCCTTAAACTAAATAAACAACTTAATGTTATATCCACTCATAATCCCTGCCTTACATACTTAAACAAATTTAAAAAAGTATTATAAAGCAGCTTTTTCCTTTTTGATGTTTCTTTAGTGACCATGAAAAGTCCGCCTCATATTCCTAGCCAGCTTGATAGAGAAATCTTCACTGCAAACCCTGCCACAGATACAACTGAAGTTCTAGCTCCATATGAGGCCTGTGTGGGACTGTGTGGGTGTATGCAGGGGAACACTGCAGGATTTTTCTGTGTTAACATTCTGTATGTGTGTGGGGGGAGTGAGCATTCTATAAGAGAAATACTGCAGAATGTTGAATTCGTATCACAGGGCAGCAGTGAAAGCTAACATTTGATTGGCTACTGCCCCTTAGTAGATGGCACTGGCCAATGGGCAGTAGCAAGTCCCAGATACTGTGCCCGATTGAAAAAAAGTATCACTTAGCACACATCCGATGAAAATTTATAACCGCCACCATTGTTTTCCAGAGTTAACACAATCCTGTAAAACTAAAAAAAAAAAAAAAAAGTCCAATCTCCCTGACATGAATTTTGAACTGTATAAACCTGACAGCATGACTTATTATTTTCTGGAGAAGAATCAGTAATATACTTGAAAAAAGAAGAGTTTCTGCTCCTACTGAAGACGCAGCTATGTGTACTACTTCGATTCATGTGTATAAAATCACAGACTATCTTGAAAATGGCAATATAGTGTAGTGGTTAAGAGCATGGAACTGCAAACCTGGAAGCACTGCGTTTGAATCCTACAGCCACCATGTGCAACATGAGGGTCTTCAGAGGTCAAGAGGACCATTGGAATCAAGGTGCCCTCCTCCACCCCTGAACCTCACCAGGTGCATGGCATCCCAAGAGCTGAGGAGCTCCTTTACAGACTGCAGTGAAGGACTTGGCTTGTTCATTTGAACTTGGCACCATTTTACCCTGAATTTTAATGTCAGTGTATGTTTGGAGATAGTCCCCTGCACTAGCATTATTATTTTCCTACTGCAGAAAGCATGCTATATTTATCCTGTGCCTTAAGGCTTAATCTTAGCCTACCTATACTATTGAATGGTGCTTTAATGAATTGCTTCTGGTGCATGCATGTAATGTACTGTAAAGTGCCTATTTGCCCTTAACAACCAACTATTAATTTACAGTTCTGAAGTTGCTGATCGTATCATGGATTTTAACTGTGTTTAATATTAGATTTTAATGTTTGATCTGTATTGTTTTAACTTGTACAGCACTTTGAAAATTGAAAGGTGCTTTATAAATAAAACTATTATTATTATTATTCTGTGCTGCTTTACTGATTGCTGGAACCCTGAGAATCCTCTGCAGCTTCATTTCCCCGTAGTAAGGCTCCCCCAAGTTTCTGCCTAACAGTCCTGGCTCCTGAGAAGTAAAATAAAACACACAATAAAAGGAAAAATAAAAAAAAATAAAAAAAATTAGCAGTATACAACGAGCGTTTACTCAGCTTGCAATGCTACATAGCCTGAGGCTGCTATCACTCGGTCAATAGTGTGTCTGCTTAATCCGAATCAGGAGTTCATTTGTTCTTCTCTAACCCCTTCCCATATCCAGCTCCCAGACTATATATTTCTTTACCCTTCTTTACTTTCCACCACAGCATCAACATTAGGATCCCCTGAGGGTCCTCAGAGGTCGAGAGGGCCATTGGAATCAAGGCGCCCTCCCCCAGCCCCCAAATATCGCCAGGAACATAGCATCCCAAGAGCCAAGGAGCTCCTCTACCAACTGCAGTGAAGGACTTGGCTTGTTTGTCCCCGCTGATGCAGGGCGTCGGCTCCCCACCTCCCCTGCCACCACCCTTGCTGAGCACAACCTTATATAGGAGTCATAAACCAATCAGCCAACATCTCCATTAGCAGCTTATACACTCTAGCCACTAGGAGCTGCTCTAGTGCCTCTTTCTTGCCTTTCTGTTATCCCTAAGCTTTACACATATAGTGTTAGTATGTTTCCTCTAATTCTCTAGCTGCGCTCTCTGCTACCTTCAGCTCAGTCCCTCTCCCTGTCTTACCTCAACAACCACCCCCCCTCTCTTTTCTGCAATAGGCTTTATCCTGGATTCTTGGCAGCTTGTGAACATATGGGTAGCATCTCTCTCCCCCCAGGATGCTGGGAATGGGGCTGTGCATATGGCCTTTACCTCTGCCACCCTTTATGTATGCCGCCCTAGGTGCACAACACTGGATTTGCCCTTCAGCGATTGGCAGCTCCATCATCTGCAACACCTGATACAGTCCCCCCCCCTTGTTTCAACTCCCTGCCTGGCCACCCCCAATGTACAGAACCTCCCCATTCCTACCTTCTCCTCCACTGCGCGCCTTACCCAGCTCTATCACTACAACAAAAGAAAGTGGTCCTGGAACCCTGCACTAAGGTTCCTTCTCCTCCTCCTCCTCCTTCTCATGTCGAGCAATGTCCATCCTAATCCTGGGCCACCAATAGTCATGATGCCTTCCCAACCTACTCCCTGTGGGCTGCACATTGCCTCCCTCAATGTTTGCAGAATCTTAAAAAAGTGGGACTCCTTCCAGGGCTGGGTCTTACAACATCAACCTGATGTCATAGCCGTGAGAGAAACCTGGCTCACCCCTCAGATTCACAATTTCTTGGTAACCCTGAGCAGGTTCAACCTCTACCATGCTGACCGATACGGTAAGTGTGGGGGAGGCTGCGCCCATTACACTAAGGACATATTACATGGACAACTGCTCCCCTTCCCCAGCTGGGATCAGGACCACAGGCTCTCACTATTAAACTGACCTTGGGATGAGCTCAAAACCCGTTACATATCACTACGGTGTACATTCCCCCTAGGGATCAAAAAGCAGCCTTCCACGCTGTAATGTCGTATCTGGACACACTACCATCTCATATGGAAATTATTGTACTCAGTGATTTTAATATCAATTGGCTAGGTAACGATGCCACCCCTCTCATCAATACTGCCACAGTCCAAGACCTAACCCAAGTGGTCACTTCCCCCACCCATCTGGACCTGCGTACTGGATCTTCCTCCCTGCTAGATCTCATCTTCACCAATCATCCAAACAAGATCACTAGTGTCTCCATCCTACCAAATACTCTTAGTG
This sequence comes from Neoceratodus forsteri, assembly GCA_016271365.2. Classification (NCBI taxonomy): domain Eukaryota; kingdom Metazoa; phylum Chordata; order Ceratodontiformes; family Ceratodontidae; genus Neoceratodus; species Neoceratodus forsteri. The sequence goes on from CM057452.1 coordinate 1,272,245,974, forward strand.
ACCACTCCCTAGTTCTCTGCTCCTGGTCCTGTAAAGCTCCTAGATCTCCTCCCAAATTAATAGAGCAATGCAAACTTGGCCCTGGTAAACTGGCGCAACTTAAAGCTCACCTCAGGGCCATGGACTGGCCCTTCATTACTAAATCCTTAGACCACGATAGAGCCCTTGACCTCTTCATCCTTTCTTTCAACAAAATGTGCAACATATTTGCCCCATTCACTAAAAGAATGGTTAAAGGCAATCATGTGCCTTGGTTCTCTAATCACCTCAAGACCTTGATGCGGACTAGAGATTCATTGTGGTAACTCTCCAATGTATCCGGCCTCCCACATGATAGACATAAGTATAGAGAGGCTCAGAACAAGTGCACTTGGGGCATTCGAAAAGCCAAAGCAGAGTACTGTAAATCCTTCTTAACCTCCTCTTGGGAATCCGGATGCAAGTTCTGGAATAATATTAAGGAAATATGCAGTAAGGACCCTAACCCGGTTCCTACTTAGGTCATGGTTGATGGGTCCTTGACCACAGACCCCACTCAGATCAACGCAGTTTTCAATAATGCCTTCACTAACCTTAGCCATGTTCTCCCCCGGATTTCTACAATCATCCGGCACCTAGCACACCCCCCGGAGCTCCCCCCTTTTATCTGCGCCATATCACTCCTAAGTCTGCAGAACCATACCTTAAAACAGCCCTTAGCCACTCCTCCTCCAGCTCTGACTCCCTTGATTTGAAACTCCTTCGGCTCACCCTTAATGAGGTACTTTACCCCCTTACCCACATTTTAACCCACTCCCTATGTCTAGGTAAATTCTCCTCCAAGTGGAAATCTGCCTCAATCACGCCCATATTTAAATGTGGGGACTGCTCCATTGCAAATAGTTACCGCCCTATCTCCATACTTCCACCCCTTTCCAAGGCCTTAGAGAGGATTGCTTCTGATCAACTCACTGAGCACCTCAATAAATACAACCTTCTCTGCAAACAACAACATCATCATGGTTTCCACAAAGGACACAGCACTACTACTGCCCTTCTTGAACTTACCACACACATACACTCTGCACTGGACAAAGGTCACATCACGGGTGTGATCTTCATAGACCTTGCAAAGGCGTTCAGCACCATCAACCACTCCCTTCTTCTAAACATTTTGACCAACCTGGGTCTCTGTTGGGAAGCCTTGGGATGGTTCTCTGACTACTTCTCGAACCGGACTCAACAGGTCAAAATTGGTAATGCCCTATCCAACAAATCTCCTGTCCTCTCTGATGTCCCACAGGGGTCCATATTGGGATGTCTACTTTTCAGTCTCTTCCTAAACTCCCTTCCCGAGTCCTGCCCCAGCAACCTGTTACTATACGCGGATGATACTGTTATCTTCTCCTCCAGCCCTGATCCCTTTCAACTTCCCTGCTCCCTCCAGTCCTCCTTCAACATTGCTGAAAGCTGGTTCACTGCACAACACCTTATTCTTAACTATAAAAAAAATCTAAGTTATGCTATTAGCACCCCCGCAGAATACCAGGAAGGGGCTTTGCCCTCAAGTACTAACATCAAATCAGACTCCCCTGGAACAAGTGGCCTCCTTTAAATACCTGGGCATCACCTTGTACACAGGGCTTAACTATCATGAGCATATTCACCACCTATCTAAGGCCCTCAATGTTAGGCTTGGGCCTATGCACCGCTTCAAACACTGCCTTACTCCTGGTGCCATCAGGCTCGCAGTTTCTTCCTCAGTCCTCTCTCTGTTTGACTATAGCTTACTGATATATGGAGTGGCATGCACCTCAGCCCTGGTTAGACTCTGTCTAGCCCTAAACAAAGCTTGTTGTCTCATATTGGGATGTGATCGTCTCACCCATACCTGTTCGCTTTTTAACGACACCAACTGGCTTAATCTTGACAACAGAATCAGACTCCACACCTGCATTCTGGCAAAAAAAATCACCCTAGGCCTCTCCCCTGCTGGGCTTGCCCCATTAATCCACCCTGACTTTAAGGTTAAGTTCACCTGTAGATCAGACAACCATCTCTTCTCGATTCCTTGCTGTCATACCTCTCAAGTCCAAAGAACCTTCAGCTACAGGGCCCCCTTGTGGATGAACAGCCTACCCACCTCCCTGGTAAATGAACAAAGAACTGGACAATTTAAAACCCACCTTAGGGTCCACCTCCTGTCTACAAGTACCTGTAATTGCAACTGAACCATGCCCTCTCCCTTCTCCTTATCCACTGACAATGGCTACTGGCCTGCCTCTTCCTCCTTAGTGCCCAAACTGAGTCTCCCTGGTGTTGTTGTATAGCTACGCTTGATATGTACTCTGTTAATAACTGTGTTAAGCAACCCTAGTACTTGAATGTTAGTCTTGGCTGCTCTTTGTAACAATCTGATCTTTATACTCTGAAACAATCGCTGTAATGTTTGTCTATACCTAATCTTGTGACGTGGAACCTTTGTAAATGAGTTTATGACTCAAAGGTATTTTTCCAAATCTGAAATAAATAAATAAATAAATAAATACTGTGTGACCATGAGCAAGTCACTTAACTTGTCTGTGCTCCCAGGAATCAAGCCTCAGCTTAATGTGCCTTTCTGGCCCAAAATGGTAAAATAAATAAAAAAAGGAAAATAAAACTCTCTGTCCCAGTAAATGATCTAGCTTTAGTGCCACAGACACTCATCTGTAAAAAGTACCATACTAAAAATGACAGTGCTGTTCTGTCAGACTGCTTCTCCATGAAAGACAAAAAGCCTGCTGGCAATCGCTTTGTAAACTTCAGCAATGATGTCACTGCTAATGAAATTACCAGTGATGAGCTTCTGCTTTACTTCAGTCAACAGTGTAACCTCACTAAGGGTGTCCTTCTGATTGAAACATAGAAACATAGAAACATAGACTTTGATGGCAGATAAGGACCGCTAGGCCCATCTAGTCTGCCCATTTCCCTACCTACAGGATAGGCCGCAGATCCTAGTTAACCAACAGCCTATTTCTTCCTACCCCCCACAAGAATTGCCTTATGTCTGTCACATGCATTCTTGAATTCTCCCACAGTTTTAGACCCCACAACCTCCTCAGGAAGGCTGTTCCACGCATCCACTACCCTCTCTGTGAAATAATACTTCCTCACATTGCCTCTGAACCGCCCTCCTTCTATCTTTAAATTGTGTCCCCTTGTTCTTGCAAGTCTCTTTTTCTGAAAGATGCTACCCTCTTGGACTTTGTTGATTCCACTGAGGTACTTAAAAGTTTCTATCATTGTCCCCTCTCCCTTCTTTCCTCAAGGGTATACATATTAAGCTTCTTTAGTCTCTCCTCATATGGCTTCTCTTACAGACCCTGCACCATTTTAGTTGCCCTTCTCTGACTGCCTCTATCCTGTCTATGTCCTTGCAGAGATGGGTCTCCAGAACTGGACACAGTACTCAGATGGGGTCTCACCAACTGTCTGTACAGAGGGATAACAACTTCCTGTTTTCTGCTGATGATGCCTCTCCCATACATCCCAGTATGCCCCCAGCCCTCCTACTGCCTTCTCACATTTCTTGCTAACCTTAAGGTCATCTGATATGATTACCCCACCCTTTCCTTTTTGTTGTTGTTACTACCTCTCCACCCATTGTGTATTCTTCCCTGGGTTCTTGTTTTCCAGGTGCATTATTTTGCACTTTTGCACTGAATCCTAGCTGCCATACTTCTGACCATTCCTCCAACCTTGCCAAGTCCCTTTTCATCCTTTCCACACCTCCTGTGTATCAACCCTGTTGCAGATCTTTGTGTCATCTGCAAAAGGCATACTTTTCCTTCCAGTCCCTCTGCAATGTCACTGATGAAGACATTAAAAGGACTGGACCCAATACTGAACCTCATGGGCACCACTAGTAACCCCTTCTTCAGAGTGGACCCATTTACAATTACCTTCTGTGTCCTGTTGTCCAGCCAATGTTTTACCCAGGCTACCACCCTGGGTCCCACTCCCAGGCTGGTTAATTTGGCTATTAATCTTTTGTGTGGGACTG